>CM044554.2:21684388-22960978 GCA_024416835.2 Perccottus glenii | reverse complement strand
ATTCTGGTTTTCATCAGGATCATTGGCTAACAGAGTAACAATAGAAACACCAGGTGAATTATTTTCAGAGACATACGCTGCATATTCTTTTTTTGAAAAGGTCGGAGCGTTGTCGTTGACGTCTGATATTTTCAAATGAAAGACTCTCTTTGAAAATAGAGGTGGTATACCTGCGTCAGTAGCAGTTACAGTGAGGTTATATTCTGAAACGCTTTCACGATCTAATACAGAGTCGCTGACTAAAGTGTAGTAGTTTCTTACATTGGACTTTATTTTAAAGGGCACATTTTCATCTATTTTACAACCAACTTGTCCGTTATCTCCTGCATCTAAGTCTTTAATGTTTATAATGGCTACTGTTGTTCCAGGAGGGGAGTCCTCTGACACAGGACTAGTGAACGACATAACGTTTATCACAGGGGCGTTGTCATTTACATCAGTAACTTCAATAATCACTTTACATGAATCTGTCAATCCTCCCTGATCCTTTGCGTCAACTCTAACGTCATATTTTTTGTCCTTTTCATAATCGATCAAACCAGACACTAAAATAACGCCTGTTTTTTCATCAATCGAAAATAAATCACGAAAACCACTGTTTAGATCAGAAAAATAATACGTCACTAGACTATTTGATCCAACATCTGCATCGGTAGCATTAACAGTGGTAACGTAAGTTCCTTTATGAGCATTTTCCATTACTGTAGCTTTATACACAGACTGATTAAACACAGGGGAGTTATCATTAGCATCGAGAACTGTTATATCTATATTGACTGTACCAGACCTCTGAGGAGTCCCGCCATCCACCGCAATGAGCTTCAGGGACAGACGGGGGTTAGTCTCTCTGTCTAACGGCTTGCGCAGCAACATTTCCGCGTATTTTTTTCCATCTGGATCCGATGTTTGTTTCAAAGCAAAATGCTCACTTTCAGTCAAAAAATACTCTCTCAGTCCATTAACACCGACATCCGGGTCATCTGCACTTATCAGTGAAAAACGAGCGCCTGTATTTGCAATTTCACTGATTTCAAAATAAATGTTTTTTGTGTTGAAAGTGGGAGAATGGTCATTGATATCTATTATTTCAACAGTTATTTGATGTAACTCCATTGGGTTTTCTAAAATCATCTCAAAGCTGAAGCTGCAGGGCGTCACGTCTCCGCAGAGCTGCTCTCGGTCTATTCTCTCCTTCACCACTAAAATCCCTTTGTCTGTCTTCAGCTCGATGTACTGGACGCTGTCTCCCGTCACAATACGGGCCCGACCAGAACGAAGCCTCTTCAAATCCAAACCAAGATCTTGAGCCACATTACCAACAACAGATCCTTTCTTCATCTCCTCTGGGATTGAATATCTAATATGACAACTCACCCCGATGCTCAGACAAAAAAGAAATAAAATAAGTAGCCATCTTTTTCTGTAGTCAAACAGCTGTTGTATTCCAAATGCCATAACGACGTATACAATAAACAAACTAAAATGAATTCAGTCTCGTTCCTTTTCTGATGTCCACTACCAAAAGGGAAAGCAATGTGTCTGTGCCCATGCCATTCCACATACTGTAAGATTTTTCTCTCAACAGCAAAAAGGGAGGGGATGGTTTGGCAATGATTCACAAATGTTGTTAGGCTGACCAACAGCGTCCTTTACAGTCCACAATCGGTAACACCATACAATACTCGAGTGTTGAAACAACAAAGTGCAAAAAAATCTAATTCAATATTTATTGTCAAACGACTGACTTTTGTGTGATCCGTACAGTTCGAGACATTCACACAAATAAATAACAGCCACATAAATGTCATAAACCCAATGAGGCGGACAACGCTGGGATTTACTGATTTAGGAATATAGTATGTTTTAACAAGTAATATGTTTCTAACGACTTTCAGTGATGTTATAAAATTATTCTGGAGCTAGGAAGAAAGTCATTTGGACAAAAGGCTGAAAACTGCACATTAGATATGAAGTAAGAACAGAAATACTCAATTGGGTTTTAATAAATGTTAAAGGAATGCTTTCCATGGTGCTGAAATCAAGGTGTGAGATAACCTAAACTGCATACATACAAATACAATTTAAGAGCAACAAGAGCATGTTTACAGCAACAGTCTCTGATTAAATTTTACTGATAGACAGGAGGAAAAAAGGGAGTTTTGAAACCGCTGATAAAACAGCTAAATAAACTGCGTTACTTTGTCTACTATAATCAGAACCCAGGAAGTAGAAGCTTTTACAGAGCACATCAACGCAGTGGACAAGATCTTCAAATTCAACTGTGAAGATGCCATAGACAACCGCTTGGCTTTTTAGACTGTGCCGTGGTTATTTGTGAGAACAGGACTCTCCAAGTAGAAGTTTATAGGAAGCCAACACACACAGAGCAGTATTTGCTGTTTAAATCCCACCACCCTCTGCAGCACAAGCTGAGAGTCATCAGGACACTTCAGCACAGAGCACAAGAGGTGCTCACAACCTCAGAAGGTAAACGTAAAGAAGAACAACACATCCCTACAGCCCTGAGAGACTGTGGATACCCTAGATGGACATTCAACAAAACCAAGAGGACACAGAAACCAAACAGACAGGCACCAGGGACAAAAGGGAAGGGTGCAGTTATCCCTTATGTGTCTGGTTTATCTGAAAAACTTTAAAGTATTTTCTTCAAACACAACATTTGAGTCCATTTTAAACCAGGGAAAGTCTGCGTCAAAACTAGTCCATCCTAAAGATCCACACAAACAGAGTAATGTGGTCTATGCACTTCAGTGAAGAGTGCAGTAACAGTTATGTCGGAGAAACAAAACAGCTTCACAAGAGGATGTATCAGCACAGAAGAGCCAATCTTGGAGGACCTGAGTATACAGTCCACCTCCACCTTAAAGAGAAAAGACATTCCTTTGAGGACAACAATGTCCAAATTTTGGCCAGAGAGGCCAGATGGTTTGAGAGAGGGGTGAAGGAAGCCATTTTAGTTAAAATTGAAAAGCCCTTTTTGAACAGAGGAGGTGGACTCAGATTCATGTTGCCTAATATTTACAGTGTTCTGAAACCTAAAACAAAACAGTTTCACTCAACAACAACACCTGAATGGAACAGTGGCACTAACACAGACTGTTTAAATGTAGTGTAATAAAAGTAAAGAAGCGAAATGTCGTGTGCTGTTAGTGGGCGGAGCCGGTTTCACCAAACAGAGCGACACCACCCAAATAACGCGCAAATATGTAAAATCTCACCGGCCATAGTGGCTAGTGAAAGTGACTGTGGGTGGCGGGTGTTAATGTCAAGCCCTGGCTGGAATGTTGGTAAGATGTAGTGAATGCATCTAATCTACTAGCCGACAAAAAAAAAAAGAACTAACCTCTGGAGGAGAGTCCGGTTGGTCCAGGATATTCTTTTTATTTTGTATCCGCTGCAACGTACCTGTGGGATCCATTGTCAGCACGTTCTGACTACCAGCTGCCAAACTTACAGTCACTCTTTCTGGAGTCTGTGGTCCTGCACACCTCGTAATTGTACACGTGTGGGAGAGTCCCTGTGCCCAGAGTGTCTGAGTAACGTGGAGGATAATATGGGATGACTGGCAGGTTGGAGTGATACAGGAGGCGAGACTGTCTCCATCTGTAGATTTTCACTGATATAATGACCACTACACACGTGATGAACAGAAAGGACACTACAGCCAGAGCCAGCACTAAGTAAAAAGTCAGGTTGTCATTGTGCTCCTTGTCGTGTGGAAAGTCAGTGAACTCAGACAGCACTTCAGGAAAACTGTCCGCCACCGCCACGTTAACAATGACTGTAGCTGAACGAGAGGGCTGTCCGTTGTCCTCCACTATAACAGTCAGTCTCTGTTTGACTGCATCTTTATCAGTCACTTGGCGGATAGTTCTTATTTCTCCATTCTGTAAACCCACTTCAAACAGCGCCCTGTCTGTGGCTTTCTGGAGTTTATAGGAGAGCCAGGCATTCTGTCCAGAGTCCACATCCACAGCCACCACTTTAGTGACCAGATAGCCCACATCTGCTGAACGAGGCACCATCTCAGCCACCAGAGAGCCCCCAGTCTGGACTGGGTACAACACCTGAGGGGCGTTGTCGTTCTGGTCCTGGACCAGGATTTTCACAGTCACGTTGCTGCTGAGAGGAGGAGAGCCTCCGTCCTGCGCTTTTACAACAAACACAAGCTGTTTGATCTGTTCATAATCAAATGAGCGCACTGTGGTTATCAGTCCGCTTTCTGAATTTATAGAAACATATTCTGAAATCACAATCCCTCCAAAAGTCATGTCCTCCAAAATATAAGAAATACGGGAATTCTGGTTTTCATCAGGATCATTGGCTAACAGAGTAACAATAGAAACACCAGGTGAATTATTTTCAGAGACATACGCTGCATATTCTTTTTTTGAAAAGGTCGGAGCGTTGTCGTTGACGTCTGATATTTTCAAATGAAAGACTCTCTTTGAAAATAGAGGTGGTATACCTGCGTCAGTAGCAGTTACAGTGAGGTTATATTCTGAAACGCTTTCACGATCTAATACAGAGTCGCTGACTAAAGAGTAGTAGTTTCTTACATTGGACTTTATTTTAAAGGGCACATTTTCATCTATTTTACAACCAACTTGTCCGTTATCTCCTGCATCTAAGTCTTTAATGTTTATAATGGCTACTGTTGTTCCAGGAGGGGAGTCCTCTGACACAGGACTAGTGAACGACATAACGTTTATCACAGGGGCGTTGTCATTTACATCAGTAACTTCAATAATCACTTTACATGAATCTGTCAAACCTCCCTGATCCTTTGCTTCAACTCTAAGTTCATATTTATTTTCCTTTTCATAATCTATTAAACCATTTATTTCAATTACACCAGTACCGTCATCAATTTGAAAAATGTCACTAATTCCAACAGAAACGTCTGAAAAATAATAAGCCACAATACTGTTCGGCCCAAAGTCCATATCGGTTGCATTTACAGTGGTGATATAGGTGCCTTTAGGGGCATTTTCCATTACCACAGCTTTGTAAACTGATTGATTAAAAACAGGGCCATTATCATTGGCATCGAGAACATTAATGTCTATATCTACTGTACCAGATCTCTGAGGAGTCCCGCCATCCACAGCTGTTAATTTTAAGGACAGTTTTGGATTCGTCTCTCTGTCTAAAGGTTTCTGAAGCACTATTTCTGCGTATTTCTTACCATTTGTATCCGAGTTCTGTTTTAAAGCAAAGTAATCATTTTCAGATAATAAATATTCATTCAGGCTATCAGTGAAAAACGAGCGCCTGTAGTTGCAGACTCACTGATTTCAAAATTGACCTTTTTTCTTTTGAATGTGGGCGGGTGGTCATTAACGTCCAAAATTTCAACAGTGATATGATGTAACTCCATTGGGTTTTCCAAAATCATCTCAAAGCTGAAGCTGCAGGGCGTCACGTCTCCGCAGAGTTGCTCTCGGTCTATTCTCTCCTTCACCACTAAAATCCCTTTGTCTGTCTTCAGCTCGATGTACTGGACGCTGTCTCCCGTCACAATACGGGCCCGACCAGAACGAAGCCTCTTCAAATCCAAACCAAGATCTTGAGCCACATTACCAACAACAGATCCTTTCTTCATCTCCTCTGGGATTGAATATCTAATATGTCCGTCTACCACATGAGAGAGACACAAAATGAGAAGCAAAAGCTGCCATCTCGGTCCATAGACAAAGCGCCATTTTGCCCAGCGAAAGGCAGATAACTTACAAGACATATCTAAAAATGAAAGTTAAATAAGAACAAAGAAAAACGAGGACGAAGAGGAATATATTTATAAAAAACAATAGTGTCTCTTCACTCGAACGTTACCCAACAGAATGAAACGTTTCAGCCTTTGCCTTAAGCGACTGTTACAAGGGAGGGACTGTTTAGTAATGATGTACAGGTAAACCACTAGCGTCCCTCAGAGTTCAAGGCTAGTAACAGCATGCAACAAATGAGTGAAAATACCAAAGAAGAGCATACCAATTTAAAAATGCATAAAGAAAAATAGAAAAATTAAAATATATAAATAATATTAAACAAGCATGATTTCGTCAGTAATTTAATATGTTTTGAATACAAGTTTTAATGAGTACACTAAAAGACTGATATTCCACTATTTATTATTGGTGTAGATTTTGTTTTATAAAGGTACAAAACATGGTGAAGCAATGACAAGGATCAGTATAAACAATGCAGTCAGCCTATAATGTTGTCTCTATCCGAGGTGCTGAATCCGTGCAACATCTAAAATTTGTTGTAACAATATGGATTTTTTAAAACAGGTTTTAAAAAAGATATAACTAACCTCTAAAGGAGAGTCTAGTTCGTCCAGTATGCTCTTCTCACTCTGTATCCGCTGCATCGTCCCTGTTGAACCGGGCTCCATTATCAGCACGTTCTGACTACCAGCTCTGCCAAACTTACAGTCACTCTTTCTGGAGTCTGTGGTCCTGCACACCTCGTAATTGTACACGTGTGGGAGAGTCCCTGTGCCCAGAGTGTCTGAGTAACGTGGAGGATAATATGGGATGACTGGCAGGTTGGAGTGATACAGGAGGCGAGACTGTCTCCATCTGTAGATTTTCACTGATATAATGACCACTACACACGTGATGAACAGAAAGGACACTACAGCCAGAGCCAGCACTAAGTAAAAAGTCAGGTTGTCATTGTACTCCTTGTCGTGTGGAAAGTCAGTGAACTCAGACAGCACTTCAGGAAAACTGTCCGCCACCGCCACGTTAACAATGACTGTAGCTGAACGAGAGGGCTGTCCGTTGTCCTCCACTATAACAGTCAGTCTCTGTTTGACTGCATCTTTATCAGTCACTTGGCGGATAGTTCTTATTTCTCCATTCTGTAAACCCACTTCAAACAGCGCCCTGTCTGTGACTTTCTGGAGTTTATAGGAGAGCCAGGCATTCTGTCCAGAGTCCACATCCACAGCCACCACTTTAGTGACCAGATAGCCCACATCTGCTGAACGAGGCACCATCTCAGCCACCAGAGAGCCCCCAGTCTGGACTGGGTACAGCACCTGAGGGGCGTTGTCGTTCTGGTCCTGGACCAGGATTTTCACAGTCACATTGCTGCTGAGAGGAGGAGAGCCTCCGTCCTGCGCTTTGACCACTATGTCTAATTGTTTGATCTGCTCGTAGTCAAATGACCGAACCGCACTAAGAACACCAGTTTCAGAGTTCATAGAGACATACGTGGAGACTGAAAATCCACTTATTTGCATGTCTTCTAATAAATAAGATATCTTTGCATTTTGTTTCCAATCTAGGTCTTGCGCGTGCACAGTTATCAACGATATCCCGGGAGAGTTATTTTCTGTTATTTTAGCTTCGTATAATAATGTGTCAAATACTGGAGCGTTATCGTTAACATCAGAAACGGTAAGGTGTAAACTGATGCTACTCGATAGAGACGGGGACCCTGAGTCAGCGGCAATGATTGTGATGTTGTATTCAGGTGCTTTTTCTCGGTCAAAGGATGTGTCTGACACGAGTGAATAGTAACTGCTGAGGGAGGACACTATTTTAAATGGTAACTTTCTAACTATTGAACACACTATTTGACCATTTTTGTCGGAGTCAAGGTCTTTAGCATTAAACACAGCTACCGTGGTGCCCTTTGGAGCGTCTTCGGAGAGATAATTAGAAAAAGACATGACACTAATAATTGGGGCGTTATCATTTACGTCTAATATGTCAATTATAACTTTGCTCAAATCTGTCAACCCCCCTTGATCTTTGGCTTCAACTCTGATTTCATACTTTTTATCCTTTTCATAATCTATTTGTCCAGAAACTGTTATTTTACCTGTCTCCCTGTCAATTTTAAACGTATCAGCTAAATTTCCTTTCAAATTCGAAAACGAATAGTTAATCAACCCATTTGAGCCACTGTCAGCATCTGTGGCGTTTACCGTCAGAATGCGAGTGCCGTTTGTTGCGTTTTCCAAAACAGCAGCTCGATATACTGACTGGTTAAAGACGGGAGGGTTGTCATTGACATCTAAAACTGTAATGTCAACATTTACTGTACCCGATCTCTGTGGCGTCCCACCGTCCAGGGCTATTAGCTGAAGAGAGAGGCGCGGCTGATCCTCTCTGTCAAGTTGTTTTTGGAGGATAATCTCTGCAAATTTACTGCCGTCTGGGTTGGAATGCTCTTTCAGTGCAAAGTTGGGGTTTGAACTCAAAACGTATTTTTGTAATCCGTTAAGGCCGACGTCATGATCATCCGCACTTTCCAGCACAAAGCGAGATCCTATTACCGCAGATTCACTTATTTCCAATTGCATATGGTTATTTCGAAACACAGGCGAGTGGTCGTTTACATCTAATATTTCAATTACAATTGAATGCAACTCAATTGGGTTTTCTAAAATCATCTCAAAGCTGAAGCTGCAGGGCGTCACGTCTCCACAGAGCTGCTCTCGGTCTATCCTGTCATTCACCACTAAAATCCCTTTGTCTGTCTTCAGCTCGATGTACTGGGTGTTTTCCCCGGTCACTATACGAGCATGACCAGAACTGAGCCTCCCAAGATCCAAACCAAGATCCCGTGCAACGTTACCAATAAGTGACCCTTTTTTCATTTCCTCTGGGACCGAGTAACGAATCTGACAATCCACAAATAAACTGAAGAGCAGGACGTAAAAAATAAAGCACACAGGCCGCAGCATGGACGAGCTACAACAACAATGAAGACGCTGCAAAAAGATCCCAGCCATGCTGCTCTGATTGTTAAAGTAATATAGGGAAAAAAACACAATGCTATTTTGATAATGGCGCATAGAGGACTGGCTTCATGGTGCCATGTCTGCCTCTGACTGAACTGACGCAACGGAAGGAGGTTGTCCTTTAATAACTCTGGGGCAAAACTGGGAAAAAATTACACGAACAACAGCGTCCCTTAGAGGATAAAGTGAAGAAAATATTTTCCAGAACTTCATCACTAAACGGACTCAAATAAAATACATATAGGCTACCTGCTTGATTTTGGTGTTCTCTTTTTTCATACTAACGCATTTTATCAGAAGTAGTCTATTAAGATAAAAGATAAGTCCATAACAAATACACAAATAGATGTAGCCTACTTCACAATGTATTTTTGGTAGTGATTTTAAATGTGCTAGAAACGCAAGTGTGTAAAGAATTGTCCACCCAAAATCACGTAAAAAAAGTAGTTTACATGAATAATAACTAAACATTGCTCACAATAAAAACACGCCCAATGAAAATGCAATTGGTTAAAAACTAACCTCTAAAGGAGAGTCTGGTTCGTCCAGGATGCTCTTCTCACTCTGTATCCGCTGCATCGTCCCTGTTGAACCGGGCTCCATTATCAGCACGTTCTGACTACCAGCTCTGCCAAACTTACAGTCACTCTTTCTGGAGTCTGTGGTCCTGCACACCTCGTAATTGTACACGTGTGGGAGAGTCCCTGTGCCCAGAGTGTCTGAGTAACGTGGAGGATAATATGGGATGACTGGCAGGTTGGAGTGATACAGGAGGCGAGACTGTCTCCATCTGTAGATTTTCACTGATATAATGACCACTACACACGTGATGAACAGAAAGGACACTACAGCCAGAGCCAGCACTAAGTAAAAAGTCAGGTTGTCATTGTACTCCTTGTCGTGTGGAAAGTCAGTGAACTCAGACAGCACTTCAGGAAAACTGTCCGCCACCGCCACGTTAACAATGACTGTAGCTGAACGAGAGGGCTGTCCGTTGTCCTCCACTATAACAGTCAGTCTCTGTTTGACTGCATCTTTATCAGTCACTTGGCGGATAGTTCTTATTTCTCCATTCTGTAAACCCACTTCAAACAGCGCCCTGTCTGTGGCTTTCTGGAGTTTATAGGAGAGCCAGGCATTCTGTCCAGAGTCCACATCCACAGCCACCACTTTAGTGACCAGATAGCCCACATCTGCTGAACGAGGCACCATCTCAGCCACCAGAGAGCCCCCAGTCTGGACTGGGTACAGCACCTGAGGGGCGTTGTCGTTCTGGTCCTGGACCAGGATTTTCACAGTCACATTGCTGCTGAGAGGAGGAGAGCCTCCGTCCTGAGCTTTCACAACAAACACAAGCTGTTTGATCTGCTCATAATCAAACGAGCGCACTGTGGTTATCAGTCCACTTTCTGAATTTATAGAAACATATTCTGAAATCGCAGTCCCTCCAATATTCATGTCCTCCAAAATATAAGAAATACGGGAATTCTGGTTTTCATCAGGATCATTGGCTAACAGAGTAACAATAGAAACACCAGGTGAATTATTTTCAGAGACATACGCTGCATATTCTTTTTTTGAAAAGGTCGGAGCGTTGTCGTTGACGTCTGATATTTTCAAATGAAAGACTCTCTTTGAAAATAGAGGTGGTATACCTGCGTCAGTAGCAGTTACAGTGAGGTTATATTCTGAAACGCTTTCACGATCCTAATACAGAGTCGCTGACTAAAGTGTAGTAGTCCTCTGACCTGATTTAACTTTAAAAGGTGAATTTTCTTCAATTGTGCATGTTACGTGTCCATTATCTCCTGAATCCAGGTCTTTAACATTAATGATGCCTATTGTTGTACCTGCAGGCGAGTCCTCCGACACAAGACTAGAAAAGGACATGACGTTAATGATTGGAGGATTGTCGTTGACGTCAATCACTTCAATTATAGCTTTACTTGAGTCCGTTAGAGCTCCTTGGTCTGTTGCCTCAATTCTTATTTCATATTTTCTCATTTTTTCATAGTCAAGCTGACCTAATAGGTATATCACACCTGTGGTTTTATTTATTCCAAATATTTCTATTCCACTTTGCATTTTGGAAATAGAATAGTAAATCATACCATTTGATCCGCTGTCTGCGTCAGTGGCGTTTACAGTGACCACGTAAGTACCGATAGGGGAATTCTCCATTACAGAAGCTTTGTAGACTGATTGGTTAAATACAGGCGCATTATCATTAATATCTAGGATAGTAATATCAATGTCTACTGTGCCAGATTTCTGAGTTGTCCCACCGTCCACTGCTATCAGCTTAAGAGACAGACTTGGGATCTTTTCTCTATCCAGTGGTTTTTCAAGCACTAATTCTACATATTTATTACCATCAATATTCAAATGCTTTTTTAAAATAAAGTTCTCGTTTGCAGATAAATGGTAGTCTTGGAGTCCATTGACCCCTACATCTGGATCATAAGCAGTTGGTAAAACAAAGCGGGCACCAGGAGCGGCTGATTCTCCAATAGTTAACGCCATATTGCGCTGAGAAAAGGCAGGTGAATTATCATTTATATCCAAAACCTCGACGGTGACATGGTGTAACTCCATGGGGTTTTCAAGTATTAATTCAAAGCTAAAACTACATGGCGTTGTGTCTTCACAGAGTTGCTCTCGGTCTATCCTTTCATTCACGACTAGAGTTCCTTTGTCTGTCTTTAGCTCGCAGTATTGGATGTTTTCTCCTGTCACAATACGAGCCCGACCAGAACGGAGCCGCTGCACGTCTATTCCAAGATCCAAAGCAACGTTTCCGATTAAAGATCCCTTCTTCATTTCCTCGGGAACTGAATACCGGATTTGTCCCCTGACATGAGAAATAAAAAGCTGGAACAGCATTTGTTGCAACGCCATTGTAAAGCATAGTCGCCATCTTAGACTCCAGCGGTTTCCGACATTCATCATAAATCACAGAAAAACTAACGGTTATTTAAACAATAATATAAAAAAATCTCTTTGCTATGATTTTTTATTCGATGTTTATCAGATGAGCACTGCGTCCACTTTCCCGTGTGCCTTAGACTTCAACCTCTTTTACCAACCAGCCCCCATCCTCCATACAGCAGAAGGGTAAAAGGCACCGCCTCACAAGGACTGAGGAATATTTTTTATTGGACCAACAGCGTCCCTTAGAGTTCACTATGAAAAATTATATCTTTGTAAAGAAAAATATATGTAAGAAGAAAACTGTTTAAAAAAAAGATCAAAACTAAAAACTGACAAATAAAATATAAAGACCATCTATTTTTTTTTTTACTTCTTAAAGGTGCCTAAAATATGATGAGTTTCAAATCACTGATCAAAAATAGGAATACAAACAACAAATTAGAGATAATGCCAAAAAAGTAAAAAAATAAATGCAACAAAGTAAGAACCGAATAACAACCTCTAAATTATATGTTGTGTGATTAACTGTAAAATATATGTATAGGCATAAGGGTTAACAATTTGTTCGTTTAGAGAAAAAACGCAAATTACCGTAGTGGGTACTATAATGGTAAAAGAGAGGCCGGGGCTGTCCATGGTGCTGAAATCTTAAACCAGTCAAAAAGGCAAGAAAAAAAATACACATTATACCAAGAAATACATATGATGGAGACAAGCACAATGTAATAGTACCTGTACTGAAGTGTACAAATGCAGTGCTATTAAATGCAATAAAAAATTAAGTGTGCCCTTTTTCCTTCGTTTTTTTTAAACAGGGTGATATGTAAACAGGTTACTTTCCGATAAAAAACTAGGCTAAAAAACTAACCTCTAGAGGAGAGTCTGGTTCGTCCAGGATGCTCTTCTCACTCTGTATCCGCTGCATCGTTCCTGTTGAACCGGGCTCCATTATCAGCACGTTCTGACTACCAGCTCTGCCAAACTTACAGTCACTCTTTCTGGAGTCTGTGGTCCTGCACACCTCGTAATTGTACACGTGTGGGAGAGTCCCTGTGCCCAGAGTGTCTGAGTAACGTGGAGGATAATATGGGATGACTGGCAGGTTGGAGTGATACAGGAGGCGAGACTGTCTCCATCTGTAGATTTTCACTGATATAATGACCACTACACACGTGATGAACAGAAAGGACACTACAGCCAGAGCCAGCACTAAGTAAAAAGTCAGGTTGTCATTGTACTCCTTGTCGTGTGGAAAGTCAGTGAACTCAGACAGCACTTCAGGAAAACTGTCCGCCACCGCCACGTTAACAATGACTGTAGCTGAACGAGAGGGCTGTCCGTTGTCCTCCACTATAACAGTCAGTCTCTGTTTGACTGCATCTTTATCAGTCACTTGGCGGATAGTTCTTATTTCTCCATTCTGTAAACCCACTTCAAACAGCGCCCTGTCTGTGGCTTTCTGGAGTTTATAGGAGAGCCAGGCATTCTGTCCAGAGTCCACATCCACAGCCACCACTTTAGTGACCAGATAGCCCACATCTGCTGAACGAGGCACCATCTCAGCCACCAGAGAGCCCCAGTCTGGACTGGGTACAGCACCTGAGGGGCGTTGTCGTTCTGGTCCTGGACCAGGATTTTCACAGTCACATTGCTGCTGAGAGGAGGAGAGCCTCCGTCCTGCGCTTTCACAACAAAACAAGCTGTTTGATCTGCTTCATAATCAAAAGAGCGCACTGCGTGGTTATCAGTCCGCTTTCTGAATTTAACAGAAACATATTCTGAAATCACTCCTCAAAAGAGTCCTCCAAAATGTAAGAAATGACAGCGGAATTCTGGTTCATCAGGATCATTTGGCTAACAGAGTAACAATAGAAAACCAGGTGAATTATTTTCAGAGACATACGCTGCATATTCTTTTTTGTCAAAGACAGGTCTGGAGGCGTTGTCATTCACATCAGATATTTTCAAATGAAGACTCTGCTTTGAAAATGGAGAGGTATACCTGCGTCAGTTGCAGTTAATGAGTGATGTTATATTCTGAAACGCTTTCACGATCTAATACAGAGTCTGACTAAAGTGTAGTAGTTTCTTACATTGGCGATTTTTATTTTAAAGGCACATTTTCATCTATTAATAACACATTCTACCTTTCCCATCCCTGAGTCAGTCATTTACATTATACATGGCTACTGTGTGTTCCAGAGGGAGTCCTCTGACACAGGACTAGTGAAAAGACATAGACACTGTTTATCACAGGGCGTTGTCATTTACATCAGTAACGTCAATAATCACTTTACATTGTCTGTCAGACCTCCCTGATCACTTTGCTTCAACTCTAATTTTATTTTTGTCCTTTTCATAATCTCAAGGCCAGACAATGTTAATTACACCTGTTTTTTCATCATCAA
Organism: Perccottus glenii; assembly: GCA_024416835.2. NCBI lineage: Eukaryota > Metazoa > Chordata > Actinopteri > Gobiiformes > Odontobutidae > Perccottus > Perccottus glenii. The sequence continues at coordinate 22,946,857 of CM044554.2, read as the reverse complement.
TTTTAAACAATCACTAAAACCACTGTTTATTGAAAATAATAGAAATAATAGACTATTTGATCCACTGTCTGCATCAGTTGCATTTAACAGTGGTGTGCATGTCCTTTTGGGGCATTTTCCATTACTGTAGCTCTGTATACACTGACTATTAAAACACAGGGAGTTGTCATTAGGCATCGAGAACAGTAATGTATATCTATATTGACTGTACCAGACCTCTGAGGAGTCCCGCCATCCATAGCTGTTAATTAACAGGGAGATGTGCGCCTGATCTCTCTGTCTAACGGCTTGCAAAACCATTTCTGCGTATTTCACTGCCGCCATTTGTTTTCTTGATTTCTGTTTAAAAAATTATCACTTTCAGTAATAAATATTTTTGTAATATCATTAACACCGACATGTCAGCATCATCCACTTTATCAGTGAAAGCGAGATCCTGTATTTGCAATTTCACTGATTTCAAAATCGTTTTTCTGTCTTTTGAAACGGGAGTTGTCGTTTATGGTTGTATTTCAACAGTTATTTGATGTAACTCCATTGGGTTTCTAAAATCATCTCAAAGCTGAAGCTGGGCGTCCGTCTCCCGCAGAGCTGCTCTCGGTCTATTCTCTCCTTGCACCACTAAAATCCCTTTGTCTGTCTTCAGCTCGATGTACTGGACGCTTTTGTCTCCGTCACAGGCCCGACCATACCAGATGAGTCTTTTCAAATCAAACCAAGATCTTGAGCAAGTTGCCAATAGCAGATCCTTTCTTCATCTCTCTCAGGGAATGGAATATCTGTGCCTGACCGTCACCGAGCCGAGATAAAAAGAGAAGCAAAAGCATGCCACATTGTTCTGTCCATATTATATCCTTTTGTTAAGCAAGAAGATAAAAAGACATATCTAAAATCCAAGAAATAAACAACAAAAACGAGTGACAGGTAATATGTGAAAAACACAATGATAATCCAGCAAATACGTTTCAACAGACTGTTCTGTGTGAGTAAGCATCGGGTAAACTACTCAGAGTTTTACGTCAGCATGCATAAAATAGAGTGTGTCAGAAAAACATAAACCAGTTTATAAGGCATAAAATAACAGATTTGAGTCAAAACTACAATATACAAGAGTTGATTACACTTGAAAGAAAGACATTTAAAATTTAAAAATAAAAAAAAATGGTGAAGAAAATAAAACTGCATTTATAAAAAGCGCTTATACTTTAAACACTCAAATACAATTTAAAACATAAAGTGTTCTCCTATCACCACAAACACACCTCTACAGTCACACACATCCATACACCAGTAAACTGAGTGTATTAATATTTGATTATTACACAACGACAGTATTGCTGTGGTATAATAAAAATAATAACCTTCCATAATAATCATACCACTGAGCTACTGCCGCCATAAAGGTCCTAAATAATGACAGTTTACTATGATAAAAATGTTGTCTATAAATAGGTGCTGAATCCTATTGCGAATCAGTCTACTAAAATTTGTAATTGTAACAATATAGATTTTTTTTAACAGGTTTAAAAAAAGATATAACTAACCTCCAAAGGAGAGTCTGGTTCATCTAAGATGCTCTTCTCACTCTGTATCCGCTGCATCGTCCCTGTTGAACCGGGCTCCATTATCAGCACGTTCTGACTACCAGCTCTGCCAAACTTACAGTCACTCTTTCTGAGTCTGTGGTCCTGCACACCTCGTAATTGTACACGTGTGGGGAGAGTCCTGTGCCCAGAGTGTCTGAGTAACGTGGAGGATAATATGGGATAACTGGCAGGTTGGAGTGATACAGGAGGCGAGACTGTCTCCATCTGTAGATTTTCACTGATATAATGACCACTACACACGTGATGAACAGAAAGGACACTACAGCCAGAGCCAGCACTAAGTAAAAAGTCAGGTTGTCATTGTGCTCCTTGTCGTGTGGAAAGTCAGTGAACTCAGACAGCACTTCAGGAAAACTGTCCGCCACCGCCACGTTAACAATGACTGTAGCTGAACGAGAGGGCTGTCCGTTGTCCTCCACTATAACAGTCAGTCTCTGTTTGACTGCATCTTTATCAGTCACTTGGCGGATAGTTCTTATTTCTCCATTCTGTAAACCCACTTCAAACAGCGCCCTGTCTGTGGCTTTCTGGAGTTTATAGGAGAGCCAGGCATTCTGTCCAGAGTCCACATCCACAGCCACCACTTTAGTGACCAGATAGCCCACATCTGCTGAACGAGGCACCATCTCAGCCACCAGAGAGCCCCCAGTCTGGACTGGGTACAGCACCTGAGGGGCGTTGTCGTTCTGGTCCTGGACCAGGATTTTCACAGTCACATTGCTGCTGAGAGGAGGAGAGCCTCCGTCCTGCGCTTTCACAACAAACACAAGTTGTTTGATCTGTTCATAATCAAACGAGCGCACTGTGGTTATCAGTCCGCTTTCTGAATTTATAGAAACATATTCTGAAATCGCAGTCCCTCCAATATTCATGTCCTCCAAAATATAAGAAATACGGGAATTTTGGTTTTCATCAGGATCATTGGCTAACAGAGTAACAATAGAAACACCAGGTGAATTATTTTCAGAGACATACGCTGCATATTCTTTTTTTGAAAAGGTCGGAGCGTTGTCGTTGACGTCTGATATTTTCAAATGAAAGACTCTCTTTGAAAATAGAGGCGGTATACCTGCGTCAGTAGCAGTTACAGTGAGGTTATATTCTGAAACGCTTTCACGATCTAATACAGAGTCGCTGACTAAAGTGTAGTAGTTTCTTACATTGGATTTTATTTTAAAGGGCACATTTTCATCTATTTTACAACCAACTTGTCCGTTATCTCCTGCATCTAAGTCTTTAATGTTTATGATGGCTACTGTTGTTCCAGGAGGGGAGTCCTCTGACACAGGACTAGTGAACGACATAACGTTTATCACAGGGGCGTTGTCATTTACATCAGTAACTTCAATAATCAATTGACATGAATCTGTCAATCCTCCCTGATCCTTTGCGTCGACTCTAACGTCATATTTTTTGTCCTTTTCATAATCGATCAAACCAGACACTAAAATAACGCCTGTTTTTTCATTAATCGTAAATAAATCACGAAAACCACTGTTTAGATCAGAAAAATAATACGTCACAAGACTATTTGATCCAACATCTGCATCGGTAGCATTAACAGTGGTAACGTAAGTGCCTTTATGAGCATTTTCTATTACTGAAGCTTTATACACAGACTGATTAAACACAGGGGAGTTATCATTAGCATCGAGAACTGTTATATCTATATTGACTGTACCAGACCTCTGAGGAGTCCCGCCATCCACCGCAATGAGCTTCAGGGACAGACGGGGGTTAGTCTCTCTGTCTAATGGTTTCTGGAGCACCATTTCTACATATTTTTTTCCATCGGCTTTCGATGTTTGTTTCAAATTAAAATGCTCACTTTCAGTCAAAAAATACTCTCTCAGCCCATTAACACCGACATCCGGGTCATCTGCACTTATCAGTGAAAAACGAGCGCCTGTATTTCCCGATTCACTGATTTCAAAATAAATGTTTTTTGTGTTGAAAGTGGGAGAATGGTCATTGATATCTATTATTTCAAAAGTTATTTGATGTAACTCCATTGGGTTTTCCAAAATCATCTCAAAGCTGAAGCTGCAGGGCGTCACGTCTCCGCAGAGCTGCTCTCGGTCTATTCTCTCCTTCACCACTAAAATCCCTTTGTCTGTCTTCAGCTCGATGTACTGGACGTTGTCTCCCGTCACAATACGGGCCCGACCAGAACGAAGCCTCTTCAAATCCAAACCAAGATCTTGAGCCACATTGCCAACAACAGATCCTTTCTTCATCTCCTCTGGGATTGAATATCTAATATGTCCGTCTACCACATGACCGAGATAAAAAATAAAAAACACAAGCTTCCATCTCTGTCCATGGTCAGAGCGCCACTTCGTATGTTTCATGTCTAAAGAAATGTAAAGAAAATGTAACTAAAAATAAGAAGGTGCCCTTAGAAAACACGCATAAAGACCAATATTGTCTCTTCACTCGAACGTCACAGAACAGAATGAAACATTTCGCCCTTTGCCGTAAGCGACTGTTACAAGGGAGGGAACTGTTTTGTAACGATTTACTGGTCCAATAGCGTCCCTGTGAGTTCAAAAGTAGTACCAACATGCAAGAAAAAAACAAGGTTTATCTCCTGGATTGAGAGCATTTGTAATTTAAATGTAACGATTATTATACTTGTTAATAAAAATACGTGGCTATAGTACTGTCTTTGTTTTTTTTCCTATATGTTTTAACCCATTTGCAACAAAAATATAGTAGATGATTATTTAAAGGAGAAGAAATATAACACAGTTATCAAATATGCTGAATAGAATGCAGCATACACTACAGTTAAAATCTCTGTAATCCACTCCGTTTAACGACAAAGCAAGGCTTAAGAAACTAACCTCTAAAGGAGAGTCTGGTTCGTCCAGGATGCTCTTCTCACTCTGTATCCGCTGCATCGTCCCTGTTGAACCGGGCTCCATTATCAGCACGTTCTGACTACCAGCTCTGCCAAACTTACAGTCACTCTTTCTGGAGTCTGTGGTCCTGCACACCTCGTAATTGTACACGTGTGGGAGAGTCCCTGTGCCCAGAGTGTCTGAGTAACGTGGAGGATAATATGGGATGACTGGCAGGTTGGAGTGATACAGGAGGCGAGACTGTCTCCATCTGTAGATTTTCACTGATATAATGACCACTACACACGTGATGAACAGAAAGGACACTACAGCCAGAGCCAGCACTAAGTAAAAAGTCAGGTTGTCATTGTACTCCTTGTCGTGTGGAAAGTCAGTGAACTCAGACAGCACTTCAGGAAAACTGTCCGCCACCGCCACGTTAACAATGACTGTAGCTGAACGAGAGGGCTGTCCGTTGTCCTCCACTATAACAGTCAGTCTCTGTTTGACTGCATCTTTATCAGTCACTTGGCGGATAGTTCTTATTTCTCCATTCTGTAAACCCACTTCAAACAGCGCCCTGTCTGTGGCTTTCTGGAGTTTATAGGAGAGCCAGGCATTCTGTCCAGAGTCCACATCCACAGCCACCACTTTAGTGACCAGATAGCCCACATCTGCTGAACGAGGCACCATCTCAGCCACCAGAGAGCCCCCAGTCTGGACTGGGTACAGCACCTGAGGGGCGTTGTCGTTCTGGTCCTGGACCAGGATTTTCACAGTCACGTTGCTGCTGAGAGGAGGAGAGCCTCCGTCCTGCGCTTTGACCACAATGTCTATTTGTTTTATCAGCTCATAATCAAATGACCGAACAGCGCTGAGAACTCCAGTCTCAGAGTTTAAAGAAATATAAGTAGAAATAAGGCTCCCCCTGACATGTGTTTCTTCCAAGAGATACGATATTTTAGCATTTTGGCTCCAGTCAGAGTCTCGCGCATTTACGGCAAAAATAAATTGCCCCGGTGAATTATTCTCTGCAATGTAAGTTGTATAGCTACCGATATCAAAAACTGGGGCATTGTCATTTACATCAGATATTTTAAGATGCAATTTAGTTGAGCTTATATTCTGAGATGGACTCTCTGTCGAAGTACTGATCTGACACTAAATTGTAATAGTTTGTTAGAGACAACTCTATCCTAAATGGTAGCGTTCCATCAATGGAGCATTTTATTTGACCATTAAGTTCAGAGTCAGCATCTTTAATGTTTAAGATCGCTATTGTCGTTCCAGGCGGAGAGTCTTCTGTAACTGAGCTTGAAAATGACATGACATTTATAATTGGGGAATTGTCATTAACATCGATAACCTCAATTATAACTTTACTTGTACCTGTTAAACCACCGATGTCTTTGGCCTCTACTCTGAGCTCAAATTTCTTATCTTTTTCATAATCTATTTGACCGGAGACCGATATGGATCCTGTGTTTTCATCTATTGTGAATATATCTGCTGCACTTCCTTTTATTTGAGAAATGCTGTATGTAATAACACCATAGGGGCCGCTATCGGCATCTGTCGCATTCACTTTAATAATACTAGTGCCTTTTATGGTGTTTTCTCTCGCAGACCCTTTATAGAGGGACTGATTAAAAAGCGGAATATTGTCATTTGCATCTAAAACAATGATATCTATTTTGACTGTACCTGATCTTTGCGGCGTTCCACCATCTATAGCGAGTAATTTCAGAGACAATGTTGGCTGGTGTTCTCTGTCTAAAGGCTTTTGAAGCAACATTTCAACATATTTTTCACCGTCCGGGTTTGAATGTTGTTTTAATATAAAGTGTTCGTTTGCTGATAAAATGTAATCCTGAAGTGTGTTCTGTCCCACATCTAGATCCTCCGCATTTGGCAGAGGAAACTGTGTTCCTACTGCAGCTGATTCACTAATTTCAAAATGGATGTGATTATCTTTGTTTAGAAATACGGGAGCGTGATCATTTATGTCCACAACCTCAACGGTTACTCTATGCAGTTCCATTGGATTTTCTAAAATTATCTCGAAATTAAAGCTGCAAGGTGTTACGTCTCCACAAACCTGCTCTCGGTCTATCCTCTCTTTCACAACTAGCGTCCCTTTGTCTGTCTTCAGCTCGATGTACTGGATGCGTTCCCCAGTCACGATCCGAGCCCGCCCAGAAAGAAGCCTTTTAAAATCCAAACCGAGGTCCTGTGCCACATTACCAATAACAGAGCCTTTCTTCATCTCCTCTGGAATTGAATACCGAATCTGGCCGTATACTGTATTAAGCAGGAGTATAATAGATAGAAATCCAACGGTCCGCTTTGGTGCAGAAAACATTGAATGTGTTCCAAAGATAAAGAACGCAGAGAATGTTCCAGATTTCATAATTAGAGAGAGAAAAAGAATACTTTATGTGAAACGAGGCAATACACCACAAACGCTTCTGGAAAAATCGTTTCAAGCTGCAACAACCATCCATACACACCTTTAAAAAGAGTAGCTTTGCGTGCGCTGTGCTGGGACTAAATGGCGTAGTGGAAGGCTACATTCGTGTGATGGGGCTTAGTGATGACACGCAAGATATTTTTAGCCCAGATCAACAGCGTCCCCCAGAGTACAAACTAAAAGGTTCATGTACAATGCAGTGCATTATAAACACTTGATACTGTATATAGTATGTCCACCAGAAAAGAAATCAGATTTCTATTGTTTTTTTCAACAATGGAAAACACCATTAGTAACAATAAAACAAGAAAAGAGGTTGTGTGCGACATATCATTTTATTCAAGGTTGGAGGTGTTCATTTTAAATAAAGTATACTTTACTGTCTTAAGTAAACATACATACAAAAATGCTTACATACTACTAAAGGTAACTGTCCTCACCTGTGATCTGTTTGCATGTAATCATTGTGTGTGTTTAAAGGTCAGTGAGTTTCTGGGCTCCTGGCAGATCCTTGCATCTTTCATCCAGTGCTGCACTGATGTTTCTGTTTCTGAGTCATTAGGAAAGCAAAAGAACTGTCAAAGGATCTGTGGGAAAAAGTAATTGAACTGTATAAAACAGAAAATGGATTTAAAAATATAGCCAGGTAATTTATAATGACAATCAGCAGTGTTCAAAATGAGGGATTCTGTTGAAACCAAACCAAGGTCAGGTAGACCAACAAAATATTTCAGCTACAACTGCCAGGAAAATTGTTCAAGATGCAATGAAAAACCCACAAATAACAGCAATACAGGACTCTCTGAAAAAAAAGTGGTGTGGCTGTTTGAAGTTATATAATCTGTAATATAGTTATATAATAAGGAGGCACATGAAGAAAAATTGGCTGCATGGTTGAGTCGCCAGAAAAAAGCCATTGCAACTCAAATGCCACAAAGCATCCCACTTACAATCAAACAGCACAGAGACAAGACTCAAAACTTATGGAACAAAGTCATTTGGAGTGAAGAGACAAAAAAAATAACTTTTTGGCCACAACCATAAACGTTACATTTGAAGATGAGTCAACAAGGCCTATGAAGAAAGGTACACCATTCCTTCTGTGAAACAAGGAAATGTTTTGGGGATGTGTGAGCTACAAAGGCACAGGAAACTTGGTCAAAATCGATGGAAAGATGAATGCAGCATGTTATAAAAATACTGGCGTAAACAATTTCACTTATCAACCCTGAAGCTGGGCATGAGACATACTTGGACGTTCCAACATGACAACAATCCAAAGCACAAGGACAAGTCGACCTGACATTGGCTACAGTAGCATAAAGTGAAGGTTCTGGACTGGCCATCTCAGTCTCCTGACCTCAATATCATTGAGCCACTTTAGGGAGATCTCAAATGTGCAGTTCATGCAAGACAGCCCAAGAATTTACAGGAACTGGAGGCTTTTTGCCAAAAAGAATGGTCATTTTCACCATCTGAGAAGATAAAGTGCCTCATCCTCAACTACCACAAAAGACTTCAAGCTGTTATTGATGTTGGGTCATTTGGGTAAGTTCTGTTATTATGAATTAAAAAGGGTAAATAAATTGTTTAACAAAAAATGTCTTCAACCAACCACTAACTAAGAAAATGTTATTGTGTTATCATTGATACTCTCCGAAAAATGGCTAACAATCACAAATTCTGCAAGAGAATGTAAAGTTAAGACCACAGCTGTACATAAAATTAGGGCAATATCTGTAGAGACCGAAAAAAGAATGGCTAACCTCGATAGGAGAGTCTGGTTCGTCCATGATGCTCTTCACACTCTGCATCGTACCTGTTGATCCAGGGTTCATTAACAGCAGGTTGGGATTGACGGATCTGTCAAACTTACAGTCACTCTTTCTGGAGTCTGTGGTCCTGCACACCTCGTAATTGTACACGTGTGGGAGAGTCCCTGTGCCCAGAGTGTCTGAGTAACGTGGAGGATAATATGGGATGACTGGCAGGTTGGAGTGATACAGGAGGCGAGACTGTCTCCATCTGTAGATTTTCACTGATATAATGACCACTACACACGTGATGAACAGAAAGGACACTACAGCCAGAGCCAGCACTAAGTAAAAAGTCAGGTTGTCATTGTACTCCTTGTCATGTGGAAAGTCAGTGAACTCAGACAGCACTTCAGGAAAACTGTCCGCCACCGCCACGTTAACAATGACTGTAGCTGAACGAGAGGGCTGTCCGTTGTCCTCCACTATAACAGTCAGTCTCTGTTTGACTGCATCTTTATCAGTCACTTGGCGGATAGTTCTTATTTCTCCATTCTGTAAACCCACTTCAAACAGCGCCCTGTCTGTGGCTTTCTGGAGTTTATAGGAGAGCCAGGCATTCTGTCCAGAGTCCACATCCACAGCCACCACTTTAGTGACCAGATAGCCCACATCTGCTGAACGAGGCACCATCTCAGCCACCAGAGAGCCCCCAGTCTGGACTGGGTACAGCACCTGAGGGGCGTTGTCGTTCTGGTCCTGGACCAGGATTTTCACAGTCACATTGCTGCTGAGAGGAGGAGAGCCTCCGTCCTGCGCTTTCACAACAAACACAAGCTGTTTGATCTGCTCATAATCAAACGAGCGCATGGCACGGATTATTCCATTTACTGAATCAATAGAAATAAATTCAGAGACTGGAGACCCGCCAATTTCAAACTCTTCTAAAATATATGACACACGCGCGTTCTGGTTTTCGTCGGTGTCTTTAGCAACAACACTTAGCACAGAAAACCCCGGGAGTTATTCTCTGGAATGGACGCACTGTACAGAGCACGTGGAAAGACTGGGGTTATCATTGACATCAGAGACCTTTAAATTAAAGGTTTTTGTAACTGAGAGTGGAGGTCTTCCTGAGTCTGAAGCAATTACTGTTATGTTAAACTCCGACAGACTTTCGCGATCTAATGGCGCGTTGGTGACTAGCGCGTAGTAATTTCTAACATTAGATTTTATTTCAACAGGGACACCTCCTTCCACTGCGCAACTGACCTGTCCGTTCTCACCTGAATCCAAGTCTTTCACATTAATTATACCAACGGTGGTTCCCACCCGGGAGTCCTCTGATACAGGACTGCTGAATGACATCACGTTAATTACAGGTGCATTATCGTTGACGTCAATAATATCTATTTCTACTTTACAGGTATCTGTCAGTCCTCCTTGGTCTTTAGCCTCAATCCAGAATTCTATTTTTTTGTCTTTTTCAAAATCAATTTCTTTTGCCAAATAAATTTCTCCTGTAAACTCGTTTATTTTAAACAAATCAGCATTCAGTGTTTTTGATTTAGTAAAGGAATATATTATTTGTCCATTTGCTCCACTATCAATGTCACTGGCATTTACAGTAACAATATGAGTGCCTATAGATGCATTTTCAATCACAGTCGCTTTATACACACTCTGAGTAAACACAGGGGCGTTGTCATTTGCGTCTAGTACAAGGACATTTATATTTACTGTACCAGATCTCTGTGGATTTCCACCATCAACAGCCAACAGCTTAAGAATAAGGCGCGGCTGTTGTTCTCTATCCAAGGCTTTCTGAAGCACCATTTCACTGTATTTACTACCGTCTGGATTAACGTGTTGTTTCAAAACGAAGTTATCACTCGGAGTTAAAATGTAGTTCTGCAAACCATTTTCTCCAACATCAGCATCGTCCGCACTTTCTAAAACGAAGCGGGAACCAAGCATGGCTGATTCGCTTATTTCAAAATCCAAGTGTTTGCTCTGAAAGAGCGGAGCGTTGTCGTTTACATCCAACACCTCTATAGTCACCGTGTGTAACTCCAGCGGGTTTTCCAGTAAAATCTCAAATGTAAAACTGCAGGGCGTCACGTCTCCGCAGAGCTGCTCTCTGTCTATCCTCTCGTTCACGACTAGAGTCCCTTTGTCTGTCTTCAGCTCGGTGTACTGAATATTTTCTCCGGTCACGATACGAGCACGGCCAGAACGAAGCCTTTTCAGATCCAAACCCAGATCCTGTGCCACGTTGCCAATAAGAGACCCTTTTCTCATCTCCTCTGGGACCGAGTAGCGGATCTGTGCATCGGCTTGAATCAAAAATAAAATCAGAAAAACACACGGAGACAAAGACCGTACATATGGACCAAACAATCGCCATTTTCCTTCTCCGCCTGTGGAGTGGTTTTCAAATGCCATGGCAAAATGCACTGGGTAAAATCAAAGAAATTAAAAATTAAAGCTCAGCCATGTAACCAGCTGCATTTCAAAGTAAACATGATGTTTCTATCATAGGTTACAGCTGTAATGGTAAGCTGAAGTTTGAGTGCAAAGCTCATCCCTTCCTCCAGAAAACGCAGTGATGGGAGGGAACAACACAGATCCACAGAATGTTCAAATCAAGTTACAGGACAACAGCGTCGCTATGAGGCCAAAACCTGAAATAAATATAACTTCAAGTTTGGTCAGAAAATACAGACGTGTGTAAGCTCCTGCAGTTCAGTCTGTGTGTTCTTTCTAAATGACTGAGTGCGTAATGATGATGCACACAATATATTAATAGTCTTATTATTAAAAGAACCCTAGAACAGTAAAAAGGGAAAAGTTCAGTACATTTCACATCAGTGGCTTATTGTTTATCATAGTCTGTATTTTATACAATCAAAACTTTCTGATTAGCTTTAAATATCTGTCTTAACCAGTCACTATACAAGTGTGCTTTACTATTGAAGAAAATAACTCGAGAAAACGTCAACACATTGGTGTGACAGCGTAGCCTATGTGGAATTTAACTTAAAAATGTGTTATTTCTATTTTATTATAATTAGAAACTGTTGCAGTAGAAAATAACGACTGAGGTGAAAGATCAGCACCATGGACAGCACATTAGCTGCATGGTTTTCTACTGTGGTGAGAGGTATTTTATGCATTATCCGTCCACAGAGGAATGGGTTGAACAGATTACACATTTTTTACAGTTTTTTTTACAGTGTATAAAACGCTATAGGCTGAACTGGATACGCTACGAACAGTAACAACAACAAGGATAGCAGTAGCACTAAGACCTAAACAACTCAACAGACTTTAACTGACACTAAATCTTTATAATACTTAACTGTATTGTCGTTATTTCACAAGTATTTTAAGTTCTGAAGTCATTATCCCAAACTCACCAGTGTAGACATTGCTGATTCCTGTTGTCCATTCAGCGCAGAACCAGTCTCAGGATCATCAACACTGACCAAACTCTGAGTCATCGGCTGCATGTATTTAATGTCACTCTTTCTGGAGTCTGTGGTCCTGCACACCTCGTAATTGTACACGTGTGGGAGAGTCCCTGTGCCCAGAGTGTCTGAGTAACGTGGAGGATAATATGGGATGACTGGCAGGTTGGAGTGATACAGGAGGCGAGACTGTCTCCATCTGTAGATTTTCACTGATATAATGACCACTACACACGTGATGAACAGAAAGGACACTACAGCCAGAGCCAGCACTAAGTAAAAAGTCAGGTTGTCATTGTACTCCTTGTCGTGTGGAAAGTCAGTGAACTCAGACAGCACTTCAGGAAAACTGTCCGCCACCGCCACGTTAACAATGACTGTAGCTGAACGAGAGGGCTGTCCGTTGTCCTCCACTATAACAGTCAGTCTCTGTTTGACTGCATCTTTATCAGTCACTTGGCGGATAGTTCTTATTTCTCCATTCTGTAAACCCACTTCAAACAGCGCCCTGTCTGTGGCTTTCTGGAGTTTATAGGAGAGCCAGGCATTCTGTCCAGAGTCCACATCCACAGCCACCACTTTAGTGACCAGATAGCCCACATCTGCTGAACGAGGCACCATCTCAGCCACCAGAGAGCCCCCAGTCTGGACTGGGTACAGCACCTGAGGGGCGTTGTCGTTCTGGTCCTGGACCAGGATTTTCACAGTCACATTGCTGCTGAGAGGAGGAGAGCCTCCGTCCTGAGCTTTTACAACAAAAACAAGCTGTTTGATCTGCTCATAATCAAACGAGCGCACGGCACGGATTATTCCATTTACTGAATCAATAGAAATAAATTCAGAGACTGGAGACCCGCCAATTTCAAACTCTTCTAAAATATATGACACACGCGCGTTCTGGTTTTCGTCGGGGTCTTTAGCAACAACACTTAGCACAGAAAACCCCGGGGAGTTATTCTCTGGAATGGACGCACTGTACAGAGCACGCGGAAAGACTGGGGGGTTATCATTTATATCAGAGACCTTTAAATTAAAGGTTTTTGTAACTGAGAGTGGAGGTCTTCCTGAGTCTGAAGCAATTACTGTTATGTTAAACTCCGACAGACTTTCTCGATCTAATGGCGCGTTGGTGACTAGCGCGTAGTAATTTCTAACATTAGATTTTATTTCAACAGGGACACCTCCTTCCACTGCGCAACTGACCTGTCCGTTCTCACCTGAATCCAAGTCTTTCACATTAATTATACCAACGGTGGTTCCCACCCGGGAGTCCTCTGATACAGGACTGCTGAATGACATCACGTTAATGACAGGTGCATTATCGTTGACGTCAATAATATCTATTTCTACTTTACAGGTATCTGTCAGTCCTCCTTGGTCTTTAGCCTCAACCCTAAATTCAATTTTTTTGTCCTTCTCAAAATCAATTTCTTTTGACAAAAATATACGTCCAGTAACTTCTTCTATTTCGAATAAATCAGCTATTGATGCTTTTGATTTTGAAAATAAATAGGTTACTTGACCGTATGCACCACTATCAATGTCACTGGCATTTACAGTAACAATTTGAGTGCCTTTGGGTGAATTTTCAGTAACATTGGCTTTATAGACAGACTGATTAAAGACAGGGGCGTTGTCATTTGCGTCTAAAACCACTATATTTATATTTATTGTACCGGATCTCTGTGGATTTCCACCATCAACAGCCAAAAGCTTCAGACTAAGGTCCGGATTCTGCTCCCTGTCTAAAGACTTGTGAAGCACCAACTGAATATTTTTCCCACCGTCTGAATTAACATCTTGTTTCAAAACAAAATTATTATTTGGAGATAAAATGTAGTTCTGCAAACCATTTTCTCCAACATCAGCATCGCCTGCAGCCTCTAAATCAAAACTGGATCCAAGCATGGTTGATTCAATTATTTCAAAATCCAAGTGTTTGCTCTGAAAGGTCGGAGCGTTGTCGTTTACATCCAACACCTCTATAGTCACCGTGTGTAACTCCAGCGGGTTTTCCAGTAAAATCTCAAATGTAAAACTGCAGGGCGTCACGTCTCCGCAGAGCTGCTCTCTGTCTATCCTCTCGTTCACGACTAGAGTCCCTTTGTCTGTCTTCAGCTCAGTGTACTGAATATTTTCTCCGGTCACGATACGAGCACGGCCAGAACGAAGCCTTTTCAGATCCAAACCCAGATCCTGTGCCACGTTGCCAATAAGAGACCCTTTTCTCATCTCCTCTGGGACCGAGTAGCGGATCTGCGCATCGGCTTGAATCAAAAATAAAATCAGAAAAACACACGGAGACAAAGACCGTACATATGGACCAAACAATCGCCATTTTCCTTCTCCGCCTGTGGAGTGGTTTTCAAATGCCATGGCAAAATGCACTGGGTAAAATCAAAGAAATTAAAAATTAAAGCTCAGCCATGTAACCAGCTGCATTTCAAAGTAAACGTGGTGTTTCTATCATAGGTTACAGCTGTAATGGTTAGCTGAAGTTTGAGTGCAAAGCTCATCCCTTCCTCCAGAAAACGCAGTGATGGGAGGGAACAACACAGATCCACAGAATGTTCAAATCAAGTTACAGGACAACAGCGTCGCTATGAGGCCAAAACCTGAAATAAATATAACTTCAAGTTTGGTCAGAAAATACAGACGTGTGTAAGCTCCCTGCAGTTCAGTCTGTGTGTTCTTTCTAAATGACTGAGTGCGTAATGATGATGCACACAATATATTAATAGTCTTATTATTAAAAGAACCCTAGAACAGTAAAAAGGGAAAAGTTCAGTACATTTCACATCAGTGGCTTAGTGTTTATCATAGTCTGTATTTTAAACAATCAAAACTTTCTGATTGGCTTTAAATATCTGTCTTAACCAGTCACTATACAAGTGTGCTTTACTATTGAAGAAAATAACTCGAGAAAACGTCAACACATTGGTGTGACAGCGTAGCCTATGTGGAATTTAACTTAAAAATGTGTTATTTCTATTTTATTATAATTAGAAACTGTTGCAGTAGAAAATAACAACTGAGGTGAAAGATCAGCACCATGGACAGCACATTAGCTGCATGGTTTTCTACTGTGGAGAGAGGTATTTTATGCATTATCCGTCCACAGAGGAATGGGTTGAAAAGATTATACATTTTTTACAGTTTTTTTTACAGTGTATAAAACGCTATAGGCTGAACCGGATACGCTACGAACAGTAACAACAACAAGGATACCAGTAGCACTAAGACCTAAACAACTGAACGAACTTTAACTGACACTAAATCATTATAATACTGTATTGTCGTAATTTCACAATTAGTTTAAGTATTGAAGTCATAATCCCAAACTCACCAGTGTAGACATTGCTGATTCCTGTTGTCCATTCAACGCAGAACCAGTCTCAGGATCATCAACACTGACCAAACTCTGAGTCTTCGGCTGCATATATTTAATGTCACTCTTTCTGGAGTCTGTGGTCCTGCACACCTCGTAATTGTACACGTGTGGGAGAGTCCCTGTGCCCAGAGTGTCTGAGTAACGTGGAGGATAATATGGGATAACTGGCAGGTTGGAGTGATACAGGAGGCGAGACTGTCTCCATCTGTAGATTTTCACTGATATAATGACCACTACACACGTGATGAACAGAAAGGACACTACAGCCAGAGCCAGCACTAAGTAAAAAGTCAGGTTGTCATTGCGCTCCTTGTCGTGTGGAAAGTCAGTGAACTCAGACAGCACTTCAGGAAAACTGTCCGCCACCGCCACGTTAACAATGACTGTAGCTGAACGAGAGGGCTGTCCGTTGTCCTCCACTATAACAGTCAGTCTCTGTTTGCTGCATATATTTATCAGTCACTTGGCGGATAGTTCTTATTTCTCCATTCTGTAAACCCACTTCAAACAGCGCCCTGTCTGCGGCTTTCTGGAGTTTATAGGAGAGCCAGGCATTCTGTCCAGAGTCCACATCCACAGCCACCACTTTAGTGACCAGATAGCCCACATCTGCTGAACGAGGCACCATCTCAGCCACCAGAGAGCCCCCAGTCTGGACTGGGTACAGCACCTGAGGGGCGTTGTCGTTCTGGTCCAGGACCAGGATTTTCACAGTCACATTGCTGCTAAGAGGAGGAGAGCCTCCGTCCTGCGCTTTCAAAACAAAAACAAGCTGTTTGACCTGCTCATAATCAAACGAGCGCACGGCACGGATTATTCCATTTACTGAATCAATAGAAATAAATTCAGAGACTGGAGACCCGCCAATTTCAAACTCTTCTAAAATATATGACACACGCGCGTTCTGGTTTTCGTCGGGGTCTTTAGCAACAACACTTAGCACAGAAACCCCCGGGGAGTTATTCTCTGGAATGGACGCGCTGTACAGAGCACGCGGAAAGACTGGGGGATTATCATTGACATCAGAGACCTTTAAATTGAAGGTTTTTGTAACTGAGAGTGGAGGTCTTCCTGAGTCTGAAGCAATTACTGTTATGTTAAACTCCGACAGACTTTCGCGATCTAATGGCGCGTTGGTGACTAGCGCGTAGTAATTTCTAACATTAGATTTTATTTCAACAGGGACACCTCCTTCCACTGCGCAACTGACCTGTCCGTTCTCACCTGAATCCAAGTCTTTCACATTAATTATACCAACGGTGGTTCCCACCCGGGAGTCCTCTGATACAGGACTGCTGAATGACATCACGTTAATGACAGGTGCATTATCGTTGACGTCAATAATATCTATTTCTACTTTACAGGTATCTGTCAGTCCTCCTTGGTCTTTAGCCTCAACCCTAAACTCAATTTTTTTGTCCTTCTCAAAATCGATTTCTTTTGACAAAAATATACGTCCAGTAACTTCGTCTATTTTGAATAAATCAGCTATTGATGCTTTTGATTTTGAAAAGAAATAGGTTACTTGAGCGTTTGCTCCACTATCAATGTCACTGGCATTTACAGTAACAATGTAAGTGCCTTTAGGTGAATTTTCAGTGACATTGGCTTTATAGACAGACTGATTAAAGACAGGGGCGTTGTCATTTGCGTCTAAAACCACTATATTTATATTTACTGTACCGGATCTCTGTGGATTTCCACCATCAACAGCCAAAAGCTTTAGACTAAGGTCCGGATTCTGCTCCCTGTCCAAAGACTTGTGAAGCACCAACTGAATATTTTTACCACCGTCTGAATTAACATCTTGTTTCAAAACAAAATTATTATTTGGAGATAAAATGTAGTTCTTCAAATCGTTTTCTCCAACATCAGCATCGCCTGCAGCCTCTAAATCAAAACTGGATCCAAGCATGGCTAATTCGCTTATTTCAAAATCCAAGTGTTTGCTCTGAAAGGTCGGAGCGTTGTCGTTTACATCCAACACCTCTATAGTCACCGTGTGTAACTCCAGCGGGTTTTCCAGTAAAATCTCAAATGTAAAACTGCAGGGCGTCACGTCTCCGCAGAGCTGCTCTCTGTCTATCCTCTCGTTCACGACTAGAGTCCCTTTGTCTGTCTTCAGCTCAGTGTACTGAATATTTTCTCCGGTCACGATACGAGCACGGCCAGAACGAAGCCTTTTCAGATCCAAACCCAGATCCTGTGCCACGTTGCCAATAAGAGACCCTTTTCTCATCTCCTCTGGGACCGAGTAGCGGATCTGCGCATCGACTTGAATCAAAAATAAAATCAGAAAAACACACGGAGACAAAGACCGTACATATGGACCAAACAATCGCCATTTTCCTTCTCCGCCTGTGGAGTGGTTTTCAAATGCCATGGCAAAATGCACTGGGTAAAATCAAAGAAATTAAAAATTAAAGCTCAGCCATGTAACCAGCTGCATTTCAAAGTAAACGTGATGTTTCTATCATAGGTTAGAGCTGTAATGGTTAGCTGAAGTTTGAGTGCAAAGCTCATCCCTTCCTCCAGACAACGCAGTGATGGGAGGGAACAACACAGATCCACAGAATGTTCAAATCAAGTTACAGGACAACAGCGTCGCTATGAGGCCAAAACCTGAAATAAATATAACTTCAAGTTTGTTCAGAAAATACAGACGTGTGTAAGTTCCCTGCAGTTCAGTCTGTGTGTTCTTTCTAAATGACTGAGTGCGTAATGATGATGCACACAATATATTAATAATCTTATTTAAAGATGATTAAAATAACCATAGAACAGTAAAATTGGAAAAGTTCAGTACATTTCACATCAGTGGCTTAATGTTTACTAATCATAGTCTGTATTTTAAACAATCAAAACTTTCTGATTGGCTTTAAATATCTGTGTTACCCAGTCACTATAGAGCTGTGCTTTACTATAGAAGAAATAACTCGAGCAAACGTCAACACATTGGTGTGACAGCGTAGCCTATGTGGAATTTGTGTTGTTATTTCTATTTTATTATAAGTAGCAACTGTTGCAGTAGTAAATGTTTGACTGAGGTGAAAGATCAGCACCATGGACAGCACATTAGCTGCATGGTTTTCTACTGTGGAGAGAGGTATTTTTTGCATTATCCGTCCACGGAGGAATGGGTTGAAAAGATTATACATTTTTTACAGTTTTTTTTACAGTGTATAAAACGCTATAGGCTGAACTGGATACGTTACGAACAGTAACAACAACAAGGATAGCAGTAGCACTAAGACCTAAACAACTCAACAGACTTTAACTGACACTAAATCTTTATAATACTTAACTGTATTGTCGTACTTTCACAAGTATTTTAAGTATTGAAGTCATTATCCCAAACTCACCATTGTAGACATTGCTGATTCCTGTTGTCCCTTCAGCGCAGAACCAGTCTCAGGCTCATCAACACTGACCAAACTCTGAGTCATCGGCTGCATGTATTTAATGTCACTCTTTCTGGAGTCTGTGGTCCTGCACACCTCGTAATTGTACACGTGTGGGAGAGTCCCTGTGCCCAGAGTGTCTGAGTAACGTGGAGGATAATATGGGATGACTGGCAGGTTGGAGTGATACAGGAGGCGAGACTGTCTCCATCTGTAGATTTTCACTGATATAATGACCACTACACACGTGATGAACAGAAAGGACACTACAGCCAGAGCCAGCACTAAGTAAAAAGTCAGGTTGTCATTGTACTCCTTGTCGTGTGGAAAGTCAGTGAACTCAGACAGCACTTCAGGAAAACTGTCCGCCACCGCCACGTTAACAATGACTGTAGCTGAACGAGAGGGCTGTCCGTTGTCCTCCACTATAACAGTCAGTCTCTGTTTGACTGCGTCTTTATCAGTCACTTGGCGGATAGTTCTTATTTCTCCATTCTGTAAACCCACTTCAAACAGCGCTCTGTCTGTGGCTTTCTGGAGTTTATAGGAGAGCCAGGCATTCTGTCCAGAGTCCACATCCACAGCCACCACTTTAGTGACCAGATAGCCCACATCTGCTGAACGAGGCACCATCTCAGCCACCAGAGAGCCCCCAGTCTGGACTGGGTACAGCACCTGAGGGGCGTTGTCGTTCTGGTCCTGGACCAGGGTTTTCACAGTCACATTGCTGCTGAGAGGAGGAGAGCCTCCGTCCTGCGCTTTTACAACAAAAACAAGTTGTTTGATCTGCTCATAATCAAACGAGCGCACTGTGGTTATCAGTCCGCTTTCTGAATTTATAGAAACATATTCTGAAATCGCAGTCCCTCCAATATTCATGTCCTCCAAAATATAAGAAATACGGGAATTCTGGTTTTCATCAGGATCATTGGCGAATAGAGTAACAATAGAAACACCAGGTGAATTATTTTCAGAGACATACGCTGCATATTCTTTTTTTGAAAAGGTCGGAGCGTTGTCGTTGACGTCTGATATTTTCAAATGAAAGACTCTCTTTGAAAATAGAGGTGGTATACCTGCGTCAGTAGCAGTTACAGTGAGGTTATATTCTGAAACGCTTTCACGATCTAATACAGAGTCGCTGACTAAAGTGTAGTAGTTTCTTACATTGGACTTTATTTTAAAGGGCACATTTTCATCTATTTTACAACCAACTTGTCCGTTATCTCCTGCATCTAAGTCTTTAATGTTTATAATGGCTACTGTTGTTCCAGGAGGGGAGTCCTCTGACACAGGACTAGTGAACGACATAACGTTTATCACAGGGGCGTTGTCATTTACATCAGTAACTTCAATAATCAGTTGACATGAATCTGTCAATCCTCCCTGATCCTTTGCGTCAACTCTAACGTCATATTTTTTGTCCTTTTCATAATCGATCAAACCAGACACTAAAATAACGCCTGTTTTTTCATCAATCGAAAACAAATCACGAAAACCACTGTTTAGATCAGAAAAATAATACGTCACGAGACTATTTGATCCAACATCTGCATCGGTAGCATTAACAGTGGTAACATAAGTGCCTTTATGGGCATTTTCCATTAATGTAGCTTTATACACAGACTGATTAAACACAGGGGAGTTATCATTAACATCGAGAACTGTTATATCTATATTGACTGTACCAGACCTCTGAGGAGTCCCGCCATCCACCGCAATGAGCTTCAGGGACAGACGGGGGTTAGTCTCTCTGTCTAATGGTTTCTGGAGCACCATTTCTACATATTTTTTTCCATCGGCTTTCGATGTTTGTTTCAAAACAAAATGCTCACTTTCAGTCAAAAAATACTCTCTCAGCCCATTAACACCGACATCCGGGTCATCTGCACTTATCAGTGAAAAACGAGCGCCCGTATTTGCCGATTCACTGATTTCAAAATAAATGTTTTTTGTGTTGAAAGTGGGAGAATGGTCATTGATATCTATTATTTCAACAGTTATTTGATGTAACTCCATTGGGTTTTCCAAAATCATCTCAAAGCTGAAGCTGCAGGGCGTCACGTCTCCGCAGAGCTGCTCTCGGTCTATTCTCTCCTTCACCACTAAAATCCCTTTGTCTGTCTTCAGCTCGATGTACTGGACGCTGTCTCCCGTCACAATACGGGCCCGACCAGAACGAAGCCTCTTCAAATCCAAACCAAGATCTTGAGCCACATTACCAACAACAGATCCTTTCTTCATCTCCTCTGGGATTGAATATCTAATATGTCCGTCTACCACATGACCGAGATAAAAAATAAAAAACACAAGCTTCCATCTCTGCCCATGGTCAGAGCACCACATCGTATGTTTCATGTCTAAAGAAATGTAAAGAAAATGTAACTAAAAATAAGAAGGTGCCCGTAGAAAACACGCATAAAAACCAATAGTGTCTCTTCACTCGAACGTCACAGAACAGAATGAAACATTTCGTCCTTTGCCTTAAGCGACTGTTACAAGGGAGGGAACTGTTTTGTAACGATTTACTGGTCCAATAGCGTCCCTGTGAGTTCAAAAGTAGTACCAACATGCAAGAAAAAAACAAGGTTTATCTCCTGGATTGAGAGCATTTGTAGCTAATTTAAATGTGACGATTATTATACTTGTTAATAAAAATACGTGGCTATAGTACTGTCTTTGTTTTTTTTCCTATATGTTTTAACCCATTTGGAACAAAAATAAAGTAGATGATTATTTAAAGGAGAAGAAACATAACACAGTTATCAAAGATGCTGAATAGAATGCAACATACACTACAGTTAAAATCTCTGTAATCCACTCCGTTTAACGACAAAGCAAGGCTTAAGAAACTAACCTCTAAAGGAGAGTCTGGTTCGTCCAGGATGCTCTTCTCACTCTGTATCTGCTGCATCGTCCCTGTTGAACCGGGCTCCATTATCAGCACGTTCTGACTACCAGCTCTGCCAAACTTACAGTCACTCTTTCTGGAGTCTGTGGTCCTGCACACCTCGTAATTGTACACGTGTGGGAGAGTCCCTGTGCCCAGAGTGTCTGAGTAACGTGGAGGATAATATGGGATGACTGGCAGGTTGGAGTGATACAGGAGGCGAGACTGTCTCCATCTGTAGATTTTCACTGATATAATGACCACTACACACGTGATGAACAAAAAGGACACTACAGCCAGAGCCAGCACTAAGTAAAAGTCAGGTTGTCATTGTGCTCCTTGTCGTGTGGAAAGTCAGTGAACTCAGACAGCACTTCAGGAAAACTGTCCGCCACCGCCACGTTAACAATGACTGTAGCTGAACGAGAGGGCTGTCCGTTGTCCTCCACTATAACAGTCAGTCTCTGTTTGACTGCATCTTTATCAGTCACTTGGCGGATAGTTCTTATTTCTCCATTCTGTAAACCCACTTCAAACAGCGCCCTGTCTGTGACTTTCTGGAGTTTATAGGAGAGCCAGGCATTCTGTCCAGAGTCCACATCCACAGCCACCACTTTAGTGACCAGATAGCCCACATCTGCTGAACGAGGCACCATCTCAGCCACCAGAGAGCCCCCAGTCTGGACTGGGTACAGCACCTGAGGGGCGTTGTCGTTCTGGTCCTGGACCAGGATTTTCACAGTCACATTGCTGCTGAGAGGAGGAGAGCCTCCGTCCTGCGCTTTCACAACAAACACAAGCTGTTTGATCTGCTCATAATCAAACGAGCGCATGGCACGGATTATTCCATTTACTGAATCAATAGAAATAAATTCAGAGACTGGAGACCCGCCAATTTCAAACTCTTCTAAAATATATGACACACGCGCGTTCTGGTTTTCGTCGGGGTCTTTAGCAACAACACTTAGCACAGAAAACCCCGGGGAGTTATTCTCTGGAATGGACGCGCTGTACAGAGCACGTGGAAAGACTGGGGGATTATCATTGACATCAGAGACCTTTAAATTAAAGGTTTTTGTAACCGAGAGTGGAGGTCTTCCTGAGTCTGAAGCAATTACTGTTATGTTAAACTCCGACAGACTTTCGCGATCTAATGGCGCATTGGTGACAAGCGCGTAGTAATTTCTAACATTAGATTTTATTTCAACAGGGACACCTCCTTCCACTGCGCAACTGACCTGTCCGTTCTCACCTGAATCCAAGTCTTTCACATTAATTATACCAACGGTGGTTCCCACCCGGGAGTCCTCTGATACAGGACTGCTGAATGACATCACGTTAATTACAGGTGCATTATCGTTAACGTCAATAATATCTATTTCTACTTTACAGGTATCTGTCAGTCCTCCTTGGTCTTTAGCCTCAACCCTAAATTCAATTTTTTTGTCCTTCTCAAAATCAATTTCTTTTAACAAAAATATACGTCCAGTAACTTCGTCTATTTTGAATAAATCAGCTATTGATGCTTTTGATTTTGAAAAGAAATAGGTTACTTGAGCGTTTGCTCCACTATCAATGTCACTGGCATTTACAGTAACAATGTGAGTGCCTTTGGGTGAATTTTCAGTAACATTGGCTTTATAGACAGACTGATTAAAGACAGGGGCGTTGTCATTTATGTCTAAAACCACTATATTTATATTTATTGTACCGGATCTCTGTGGATTTCCACCATCAACAGCCAAAAGCTTCAGACTAAGGTCCGGATTCTGCTCCCTGTCTAAAGACTTGTGAAGCACCAACTGAATATTTTTCCCACCGTCTGAATTAACATCTTGTTTCAAAACAAAATTATTATTTGGAGATAAAATGTAGTTCTTCAAACCATTTTCTCCAACATCAGCATCGCCTGCAGCCTCTAAATCAAAACTGGATCCAAGCATGGCTAATTCGCTTATTTCAAAATTCAAGTGTTTGCTCTGAAAGATCGGTGCGTTGTCGTTTACATCCAACACTTCTATAGTCACCGTGTGTAACTCCATCGAGTTTTCCAGTAAAATCTCAAATGTAAAACTGCAGGGCGTCACGTCTCCGCAGAGCTGCTCTCTGTCTATCCTCTCGTTCACGACTAGAGTCCCTTTGTCTGTCTTCAGCTCAGTGTACTGAATATTTTCTCCGGTCACAATACGAGCACGGCCAGAACGAAGCCTTTTCAGATCCAAACCCAGATCCTGTGCCACGTTGCCAATAAGAGACCCTTTTCTCATCTCCTCTGGGACCGAGTAGCGGATCTGCGCATCGACTTGAATCAAAAATAAAATCAGAAAAACACACGGAGACAAAGACCGTACATATGGACCAAACAATCGCCATTTTCCTTCTCCGCCTGTGGAGTGGTTTTCAAATGCCATGGCAAAATGCACTGGGTAAAATCAAAGAAATTAAAAATTAAAGCTCAGCCATGTAACCAGCTGCATTTCAAAGTAAACGTGATGTTTCTATCATAGGTTACAGCTGTAATGGTTAGCTGAAGTTTGAGTGCAAAGCTCATCCCTTCCTCCAGACAACGCAGTGATGGGAGGGAACAACACAGATCCACAGAATGTTCAAATCAAGTTACAGGACAACAGCGTCGCTATGAGGCCAAAACCTGAAATAAATATAACTTCAAGTTTGGTCAGAAAAATACAGACGTGTGTAAGCTCCCTGCAGTTCAGTCTGTGTGTTCTTTCTAAATGACTGAGTGCGTAATGATGATGCACACAATATATTAATAGTCTTATTATTAAAAGAACCCTAGAACAGTAAAAAGGGAAAAGTTCAGTACATTTCACATCAGTGGCTTAGTGTTTATCATAGTCTGTATTTTATACAATCAAAACTTTCTGATTAGCTTTAAATATCTGTCTTAACCAGTCACTATACAAGTGTGCTTTACTATTGAAGAAAATAACTCGAGAAAACGTCAACACATTGGTGTGACAGTGTAGCCTATGTGGAATTTGTGTTGTTATTTCTATTTTATTATAAGTAAACTGTTTCAGTAGAAAATATCGACTGAGGTGAAAGATCAGCACCATGGACAGCACATTAGCTGCATGGTTTTCTACTGTGGAGAGAGGTATTTTATGCATTATCCGTCCACAGAGGAATGGGTTGAACAGATTATACATTTTTTACAGTTTTTTTTACAGTGTTTAAAACGCTATAGGCTGAACAGAAACAACAACAAGGATACCAGTAGCACTAAGACCTAAACAACTGAACGAACTTAACTGACACTAAATATTTATAATACATAACTGTATTTTCGTTATTTCACAAGTATTTTGAGTTCTGAAGTCATTATCCCAAACTCACCAGTGTAGACATTGCTGATTCCTGTTGTCCATTCAGCGCAGAACCAGTCTCAGGATCATCAACACTGACCAAACTCTGAGTCATCGGCTGCATGTATTTAATGTCACTTTTTCTGGAGTCTGTGGTCCTGCACACCTCGTAATTGTACACGTGTGGGAGAGTCCCTGTGCCCAGAGTGTCTGAGTAACGTGGAGGATAATATGGGATGACTGGCAGGTTGGAGTGATACAGGAGGCGAGACTGTCTCCATCTGTAGATTTTCACTGATATAATGACCACTACACACGTGATGAACAGAAAGGACACTACAGCCAGAGCCAGCACTAAGTAAAAAGTCAGGTTGTCATTGTACTCCTTGTCGTGTGGAAAGTCAGTGAACTCAGACAGCACTTCAGGAAAACTGTCCGCCACCGCCACGTTAACAATGACTGTAGCTGAACGAGAGGGCTGTCCGTTGTCCTCCACTATAACAGTCAGTCTCTGTTTGACTGCATCTTTATCAGTCACTTGGCGGATAGTTCTTATTTCTCCATTCTGTAAACCCACTTCAAACAGCGCCCTGTCTGTGGCTTTCTGGAGTTTATAGGAGAGCCAGGCATTCTGTCCAGAGTCCACATCCACAGCCACCACTTTAGTGACCAGATAGCCCACATCTGCTGAACGAGGCACCATCTCAGCCACCAGAGAGCCCCCAGTCTGGACTGGGTACAGCACCTGAGGGGCGTTGTCGTTCTGGTCACGTACGCGCACAATAACTGTTGTGTTACTGCTGAGGGGAGGTGATCCTGCATCTTGCGCTTTTACTCCAATTTGACATTCTTTAATTTGCTCATAGTCAAGTGAACGCAGAACTTTAATAAGACCACTCTCTGTATTTATTGAAAAGTAGGTGCTGACTGGATTCCCATTTATATCTCCATCAATTAGAAAATAAGAAATGCGTGCATTTTGCCCCTGATCTGGATCTTTCGCCTGAACTTGTAGAAGAGAGACGCCAAATAAATTGTTTTCCATCATCTCTGTACTGTAGAGACTCTGACTAAACGCAGGTGCATTATCGTTTACGTCAGTGACGTCTAATACTACAGTTTTACTGGTTGATAAAGGAGGCAAGCCCTCGTCTGTGGCAGTAAGAGTGATGTTGTACTGAGCATTTTTTTCTCTGTCAAGGTACTGTTTTGTAATTAATGCATAATAATTTCTGAGAGTTGACTGGATTTTGAAGGGGGAATTTTCAACTATATTAAGATTAATATTTCCATTTTTACCAGAATCTTTGTCTTGGACACTAATTAAAGCCACAACTGTTCCTGGGCTTGAGTCTTCAGAAATTTTACCTGAATAAGACGCCAGAGTAATAACTGGTGCATTATCGTTCACATCTGTTACCTCTATAATCAATTTACTGACACCAACTAAACCCCAGGGATCTTTGGCCTGGAGGTTTATCTCATAATTTGGAAATGTTTCATAGTCTAGTTTACCGGTGATCTTAACATCCCCTATGAATGAGTTTATTTCAAATGGATATGGTGAATCTTCCTGCATATGTGTGAAGGAATAAGTCACATTACCGTTGTACCCTTCGTCTGCGTCTACGGCGGTAACTCTGGCAACAACAACGCCTGGCACCGAGTTTTCTAACACGGATGCTTTGTATATAGGCAGGGTAAATGTGGGCGCGTTGTCGTTGGCGTCTAACACAGCTACGTGTATTTTTACTGTCCCAGACCTCTGCGGCTCTCCTCCGTCCATTGCTGTTAGGATAAGGGTATGCTCGCTTTGTTTCTCACGATCTAAATGACTTTGCAATATCATATCAGCATATTTACTGCCATCAGCCCGAGTGTGCTGTTTAAGCACAAAATAATCATTGGCCTTCAAAGTGTAAGACTGTAAGGCGTTTATCCCTACATCAGGATCAGACGCACTATCAAGCAGAAATACTGTCCCTGTTGGCGTCGACTCACTTATTTCTAGATTTATTTCATTTTTAGGGAAAGTAGGGGCGTGGTCGTTTACGTCTTGTATTTCGATGATAACAGAAAACAATTCAAGTGGATCTTCGAGGACTATTTCTAGATTAAAGCTACAGGGAGATTTTTTGGCGCATAGTTTTTCTCGATCGATTCTTTCATTGACAACAATGTGGCCTTTGTTCTGGTTTAGGCTGACATAGTGGTGGTTATCATTTATTACAAGCCGAGCACGTCCAGACACTAACCTTTTAACATCCAAACCAAGATCTTTGGCAACATCACCGACAAACAGCCCCTTCCTCATCTCCTCTGGGACTGAATAGCGAATTTGAGCATGAGCCACGGCAACAACGCAGCACAGAAAAGAGGACAAAAAAAGCGATGCGCCTTTCATTTTAAATGTCTCCATCCCTGAAATATAAAATCAAATGCCAAATATAAATCCGTTATGAGTAAGTGGGTGATCTCGGTAACAATATGCTTGGTATGCCTATATGGTCCAATATCACATTAGTCCAACGAGAAAATGTAAATGCTTCGAGATAAGCCACATTTTTCTAATCAAGGGCAGTGACTTTGTAACAATGACGAGCTGGCTGTAGCAGTCTCCTTAGCCAACAGTGCCACCATCAGTGGTAAGAGGAAATAACAGATCAAATATGTATGACAGTATCTTTTAACTGTCTCCCATTGAAAAGCAATTTCACAAATCATCTGACCTCTGTTGACCACATGCTTTGTAGAGCCAAACTCTAAGACATGACGATCAATGTCATTCTTAAATGTAAGGCTAAACACATCTAAAAGCTAAACACGTTGAAGTAAATTTCTTTCCAATTAAAAAAAAACAAATTTACAATGAGAAAAAATAAAATAAAAATAAATAACACAACAGTATTTGGCTCTGACCTACTTTCACATTTGTCTACATAACAAATGAAGAAAAATGAATTATATTTCATCGACATTTATAGACAGAGAAGAGCTCCTCTGATCCCAGCTGACTGACACACACACTGACCTACTTTTCAGCAGTTGAATTAACTCCAGCATAAAACTGCAAGAGTCACTCACAAGAATTAAACCCTACTAGTAAATTTATCTGTGTATCTGTGTTTCTGGTCAGATTCTCTTTCCCTCCTACACAGTATTATTTGAACTCCACCCGACCTGAATTCTGCACAGCTGCATTTGTCAAGCTATAAATGCACCACAGAAGTGGAAATTATTAATGTTTATGTATCTGAAAGCTTTTACTGTGTATTGCATTAAAACAGTAATGTGAGCAATGTTATTAGATAAAGACATGTTTAGTAATCACATTTATTAAAGTTCTTGAACATCAAGAAGATGAAGAGTCAATGCAGGAATAAATATGATGATTGAGAATGAGCAGAAATACGTCTGTGTTTTATTTAATAATGAGAGAATTGTAGTATCAGGTGGAAAATAGTGAGGAGCAAGAGATGAGTTTAGTGTTAGAGTAATTAGAAAATGCTCTTACCTGTTG
The DNA here is from genome assembly GCA_024416835.2 of Perccottus glenii. Classification (NCBI taxonomy): domain Eukaryota; kingdom Metazoa; phylum Chordata; class Actinopteri; order Gobiiformes; family Odontobutidae; genus Perccottus; species Perccottus glenii. The sequence continues at coordinate 22,918,182 of CM044554.2, read as the reverse complement.
GAAGTACATGGTGGCGTCCAAGAGAGTGCACCAAAACAAGGAACAAAAAACAAGAGAGTAGGTTAAAATAGTGCATCAAGGAGCACTTCCAAAGTTATTATTTTATATTTGTTTTGTTCAACCAGCTCAGTTTTTGCTACCTTCGCCATTTTCATCTGTGCCATGTAGTTGCCAGTCACTTTAGTATTTTACAAAACATTTTATGGCAATTGATCCCTCTGGCTTGTCATACATACACACAGTTTTTTTTTTCTTTCAATTATATTGGACATCTGTACAAACATTTCTTCAAAACAAAACTCAAGAGATTTTTTTAAACCTTTTTCTATTTTTGTCTACTCAAATCAGACTCAGAATAAACAAACACAAGATTTGCTTTTTAATTAAAGTTTATTATCATTTCTCTTCAGTTGTGTTTCTTCATTGTCTCTTTGACATATTTTATTGTGTTCAGTATGCAAAGATTTCAGGAAAGTAGACAAAGATTATTCATCAGTTACACTGTTTTAAAGTTGTTTTCATTACACTGAAAGGAGAAAGAGGAAGATAAGGTGCATAGATAATGACAGGTGCTCGTATATGTTTGTCTACAAAGTCTAAAAGAAAATAGCAAGCAAAATGTGTAATAAAGAGTACTCAAGAAAACAAGCAACTGACCAATTACAATTATTAAGATGATGGCAATAATTCCACATTAAAACACAGGCACAAAACACTACTTTAATACATATTTCTTTACAAATTAAGTGAAAAAGTGGTACAATGACAACATTATGGACAATAAATATACCAAATTAATGCACAGCAGGAGCATGTATTTTTATTCAAATTAGATTTATGTGATTACGTAACAAGGATGCGGTACACCTGCCCTGACCTTTATACTAGCTCGCTCTGTACTAGCGCGCCTCAAGGTGTTTTTCTGATAAGCTGCGCTCCTTTTCTTTAGCGTGTCTGTGTCTGTGTTTGAGCTGAATCGAAAGTCCCCTCTCCACGAGCCAGTGGTCAAAAAGGAATCAAAGCGGTCATCTTTCAAGAGGGTCCCACAATGACTGAAATCTGTAAAAGAAGGGGGGCAGTAGGTCGTGGGGAAGACGGGGAGAGAAGCATTGTTTGAACGGTAAACATAACTACGCTTACAAAACTTAGCATAAAGCACTCCGCCGATTAGAAGGATGAAAAGACAGGACACGGCTGAGAGCGCGATGATCAAATAGAGCGTTAAGTTATCACTGTCCTCGGACTCATCTGCAAACTCAAGTAATTCGTTTAGCACTGGCACCCATAAACAATTACTATGCTGACTGTACATGTGGCTGAAAGAGATTTGGGCGTTATCAGTCACTAAAACCACTAAAGTTTGTTTCAGTTCATCGCTATCCATAAATGTTCGGGTAGTCCTAATTTCTCCGGTGTGCTGACCAATACTAAACAAATGAGACTCTGTTGCAGAAATGATTGTGTAAGAAAGCCAAGCATTGTGGCCAGAGTCGCCATCCACTGCGACTACCTTAGTGACCAGGTAACCCCTGGGCGCATCTACAGACACCCTTTCATCAACAATAAACCTATTGCTTTGAACAGGATACAGGACAACAGGTGCATTGTCATTTTGGTCCTGTATAAAAACGTTTACTGTACAGCTAGATGAAAGAGGAGGATTACCGCCATCTTGAGCTATTATTCTTATTTGGAAGTGGACTGACTTTTCATAATCAAAGGGGCGCGACGTAAAGACCTCCCCTGTTTCTGAGTTGATGGTGAAGAACGAAGCCTCTTCAATGTTTGTGTACTTTGATATTTGATACTGTATTTTAGCATTAGAAGCGGCGTCAGGGTCTTCGGCTTTTACTCTTACCACAAAGGTACCAACTGGTTCATTCTCTAGCACACTTGCGTCAAGCTCGTTCTGCGTAAAACTCGGAGGGTTGTCATTTACGTCTAAAACTATAATAGTTAATATTTTAAAGCTTGAAAGAGAAGGTGAACCCCCATCAGTAGCTAGAATCGTAATATTATACTCTGCTTGATTTTCTCTGTCGAATACCCCATCAGTCACTAACATGTAGTAATATTTGACCTCTGATACCAGTTTAAAAGGAACATCTTCAGATATCAAACATGTTACATGCCCACTACTTCCAGTGTCCAAGTCATACACATTAATAAGAGCAACCATAGTTCCAGGTTTAGAGTCTTCAGCCACGTTAGCGGAGGCAGATTTTATTTCCACGACAGGTTTGTTGTCATTAATGTCAACCACGTCAATTATGAGTTTACAATGAGAGGCCTGACCACCGCCGTCTTTTGCCTGGACATCCAGCTCGTGTGTGTTCACATCTTCATAGTCAATAACACCTGCAACTCGAACTTCTCCACTGGCAGGATTAATTTCAAACAGTCCTCCCATTTTGTCTGACAGGTGACTGAAAGAGTAGGTGATTGTCCCATAAACGCCGTCATCTGCGTCTGTGGCATTCAGTCTGGTTATGATTATCCCCACCGGTGAGTTTTCTGATACAGAGGCTTTGTAAACGCGTTGACTGAAAACTGGGACATTATCATTGGCGTCCAAAACACGAATGAGGATAGACGCAGTCCCTGATCTCTCTGGATTTCCCCCGTCAATTGCATTGATTTTCAGTATATGCTCTGTGTGTGCCTCCCGGTCTAAAGTCTTTTTTAAAACTAGTTCGGGGTATGTGACGCCATTTATTTGGGCACTCATTTCCAAGACAAAATGCTCATTAGGACTCAGTTTGTATTTACGCACCAAGTTGGTACCCAAGTCAGGGTCCTGAGCGCTCTCTAAAGGAAAACGTCTACCTAGCATTGTAGATTCAACTATATCCAATTTTATTTCCTCGGTGGCAAACACAGGGCTGTTGTCATTTATATCGCCTATATCCAACACTAAGCTATATGCTTGTAGAGGATCTTCAAGTAAAAGCTGATAGTGGAGAGTGCAAACAGAAGCTTGCGCGCACAACTCCTCTCGGTCGATCCGTTGGCTGATCAAAAGATTTCCCGACGCAATGTCCATTTCAAACAACTGGCGAGCGCCCTCTGCAATAACACGGGCTCGACGAGCACCTAGGTCCGTCACTTTCAGTCCCAGATCTCGAGCAACATTGCCAATAACATCTCCGCGCTGCACCTCTTCTGGAATAACATAACGGACCTCTCCACACGTTGCACCAAAAAAGAGGAAAAACAACCAAATCTGTAGACAGATTTTTTTGTGCATTCGCTGATCCATTTTTAATAAACGTCTCGTGTGTAGATTCAAGGTTTACATAGCTGAAACACGCCGCTTTGCTTCTTCTCTGGCTGCGTTAATCATGCTCTATTAAAAGAAGCTGTCAGCCCACATCCCCTCTCGCTCTACAGTCATTTCTGTTCCTCTCTCTCTGTGTATCTGCGCGCGCACACACAGTCTCTCCATTTCTCCCGCAATTCACAGCAACACATACAAATACGTGCACAGCCTTGGGCTTTAACCCAATTCTCCAGTTCCACTGACACACATTGGGTCAGACACGGCATAGATTAAATAATGAGTCAGACTTTACAAGAGACTCGAAATTTACAAAATGACGGCAGAATACATATTTTAGATGGATTTTAAAGAGGTGAAGGTCACTAAACGGCTTTTGGTACATCATGTTTTCATCACATGGCTTGGTCCACAGCATTGCATTGCATTCCATAAACTGATGTCCCCCCCAGTGGGTACTATGAAGTATTACATACAAGCGGCAGGGAGGCTTTTAAATACATGCTCAGAAAAAAACATTTACACGAAATCCTTTATCCCTTCTGCAAAAACCGTTTTGAATCATAAAATCACAAATAAGCACAGCACTTTGACATGTGAATGTGTTTTGAGGAACTGTTTATAGTAACTGAATGGAAAGTAAGTGACTGAGTTAATAGGGTTAGTGTATGTGGTGTTAACACCTGTAAAATTTCTGTCTCAATTTTACTCGTCATGTAAATATGTACATAGATGTCTTTCTCAAAATCATTTCTATAAAAAAAAAAAAAAAAAGAAGAAACCCTGATAACAAACAAGGTGTTTGAGTGGACCTATTGAAGGATCTGCAAACAACTAGATCTGCATAAGACAATCCATCTAAATATAACAAAACTGCACAACTATTTTTTTTTTATAAATGTGTGCAAACATAAACATGACCTAACAAAAAAAATATATAAATCAACAGAGGACGTTTTAGAACTATTAAAACACATTATTAACTATAATGACTAAAAGAGACAAATTTTGGCAAAAATCACATGGAATTGCTAACTTTTCATAAATTCCCAATACATATCGGAGTTGTAATGTAAATTTGTTTTGATGGCACGTGTTTGGGCTAGATATGTGTTCTCACAAGATGGTAGTGTGCCCTGCAACTAACTATGTTAGACTTTCTGTCAAGTCTTTGTAAATAAAGGCATTATTTTGTTTTATGCCAAGAAACCATCAAAATGAATGTAATACTATTTTTGTAATGATTTGGAAGCTTCATGTATTGGGGTAAAAATTTACATAGAAATGTTATAAGAACACACTATGAGGACCCTGCTCCCCTAACCATCAAGAGGCAAGTGGGGACCTGCATGACCTGATATTGACAATCAACTCCTCTGTTCTGGTCAAGAAAGATAAACAATGGCTCTGCTGCAGACATTAAAAGGTCTGCAGAGCTGCGGGGAGGCTTTCACCACTGCTCCATAAAGAGTCTTCTATACTATTTAACAACCTGGTAAGCAGACAACACAGAAGAATACAAAAACAATACAAGGTTATTTAAACTGTACATAAAATAACTAGACTCCGCCTGCTCAAAAGGGGGGAATATGCTGATGACTTGGTAGCTCTGCAGAAATATTTGATACTTACAAAAGACGGATCAATAAAAGATTCTCTCCAGGCTGATTTTTTTTTATTTAAATGACACTAAACATTACCCTCTGCCTAGCCACACCTTTGTTGTATAAACTAAATGATACAAAACACTTTCATACCACAGTGTGCTATAAGAACTTGTACCATAGAAGCAAAAATATACAAAAAAAGAAAATAAAAATACACACATTTTGCATATCTATTGAATCTTTCTGTGGGGTTGCACCAAAAGGCAGTGTGTTGTCATTATAGGACGAGACTTAAAGTCACTTGTCCTGGATCCAGTCGTCAAGTAGGTGTCATAGTTGTATGTGCTGCATAAAGTTCCTGTGCCATCAACATCTGCATAATTAGGAGGAAGATAACCACTGGGGATTGTAACTGAGTTAAACAATTTGAAGTATATAGTCCATTTCTGTCATGAATCCTTCCACATTAAACAAAGGACAACAAGAGGAAACCTAAAATTTAATTCATCCTGTATCTTGTCATATTGTCCTTTTTATAGTGTTTATAATAATCTTCTTGTGTTAGTTTTATGTAATCCTATACAGTTATTTAAAGATTTGCATTATTTTTTCTAATATGACATGTAAAAGAATAAGAAAGGCTGCAGAACTTTAATTGTCTTATCTAGTTCTCAAATACTGTCTTGTTCACTGTTGCCAGAACTCCAAAAGTGAGTATGAGTATTATGAGTAGTAATTATAATTATAATAATTATAATTTTTCTATAATTAATAATTAATTATAGAAAAATTATCCCACCTTACGCTAATGCAACAAAAAGTAAAACCATGTTATTAACAGGGAACTGTAAAACACTTTTTATTCTAAAGTAAATACTTGGTCAAAGACAAACCTATTTATGGTAAACGTATACTTAGCCACACATTACATTGTAAGTGAGAAGACAGTCATGTAAATTATTCCAAGAATAACCTCATGGAAGAAAACGAAATTCAACACTAAAGACGAAGTGTACACAACTAGAACCAAAATGAAATCTTGAACACAAGAGTAGAAACTATTTAGTAAATCTGTATAAACATTAAAAATAAAATATTGAAAATCATGAGTGCTTTAAAATGCAAGATGACTAATAAATCTTCCCAGACATCAACAACTGCAAACTGTGCGAGAGCGTGAGTGTGCTATTATTAAATGCAATATTACCGTGACCATAATACTCAAGTCCAATAACATAAAATCAATCAATTTTGTTTTCTATAATAGCAGGGATAAAAAAAAAAAAAAGGCAGTAGTCCCGCTTTTTCATACCTCTGAACGTTCGTCAAAATCCATAAAAACATCAGGAAAGTCTTGTGGGTTTTTCTCCAGTGTCTGGTCTGCAGGCAGTGTGTTGTCATTATAGGACGAGACAAACTTAAAGTCACTTGTCCTGGATCCAGTCGTCAAGTAGGTGTCATAGTTGTAAGCGCTGCGTAAAGTTCCTGTGCCATCAACATCTGCATAATTAGGAGGAAGATAACCACTGGGGATGGCAACTGCTCCATCAAACAAGATCCTGGGCTTCCTCCTGACAGAACCTCACAGCCAGGACAATAATGATGAATGTGAGAAAAAATGTAGACACTGACACCAGTGCAATGATTAAATATGACGTCAACTTTGAGTCCCTCTCATCATAAGAAATGTCCTTCAGTTCAGGCACTTCAGCCAAGTTATCAGAGATCACTAAATACATGGAGCAGGTGGCAGAGAGAGGAGGCTGTCCATTATCCTTCACTGCCACAATAAGGTTCTGTTTCATGCTGTCAGATTCAGAGATGTCCCGCTGGGTCCTGATCTCTCCACTGTGGAGTCCAATAGTAAAAAGTCCAGGGTCAGTGGATTTGACTATGTGATAGGAGAGCCAGGCGTTCTGTCCAGAGTCTGCGTCCACTGCTATCACTTTGGACACCACAGAGCCTCCATGTGCAGCTTTAGGGACCAGTTCAGTCATAAACGGGTTTCCCTCTGGGGTGGGGTACAGGATTTGAGGAGAGTTGTCGTTCTCATCAGATACAAACACACTGACTGTCACGTTGCTGCTGAGCGGAGGAGACCCGTTGTCTCTGGCCATCACATGGACTTTAAAACTCCTGAACTGTTCATAGTCAAAGGACCTCACAGCATGGATGACTCCTGTGTCTCCATTAACAGAGACATAGGAGGACACTGGGGCTCCATTCACTTCACCAGGTAACAGAGAATACACCACTGTACCATTTTGTCTCCAGTCAGGGTCTCGAGCAGAAACAGAACCTAAAGTGGAGCCAGGTTTGTTGTTTTCAGTCACATATGCGCTGTAGGCCTGCTCCTCAAACACAGGGGGGTTGTCATTGATGTCAGCTACAGTTAAGTGGACAGTTTTAGAGGAGGACAGAGGAGGAGAGCCCTCGTCAGTGGCACTGATTGTAATGTTGTATTCAGACACTAGCTCACGGTCCAGATGTTCTGTGGTCACCAGAGAATAATAGTTTTTAATGGAAGGAACTAACTTGAAAGGGACATCAGTTTGAAGGGAACAATGGACCTGTTTGTTTTTGTCAGAGTCTCTGTCTTGAACATTAATTATGCCCAGCTCTGAACCAATAGGAGTGTTTTCTGGTAAAGGATTGGACAGAGATTTTAAAGTGACCACAGGGGCATTGTCATTCACGTCAGTGACAGAAATTATGACCTTGCCATGAGATGACAATCCCAAACCATCTTTTGCTTTAAGACGTATTTCAAATGAAGTTGTGGCTTCAAAGTCAACATTACCAGTAACTCTAATCTCACCTGTTTTAGAATTAATACTAAATGTTTTTTTCACCTCATCAGAAACGTGTCCAAAGTCATAACTCACGTCTCCATTGACTCCTTCATCGGCATCTGTCGCACTCACAGTAACCACTACAGTATTTAGAGGTGAGTTTTCAGGTAGACTGGCTTTATAAACGGTCTGGCTAAACACAGGCGCGTTATCATTAGCATCTAATACAGTGACGTGTATGACTACAGTCCCTGATCTCTGAGGAGAGCCGCCATCAAAAGCTGTCAGAATCAAATTCATATCCTGTTGTTTTTCACGATCTAGTTCTTTATCAAGCACTAGCTCTATAGCGTTTCCTGTAACAACCAAAACAAAATTGTCGTTCTGTTTAAGGCTATATTGTTGAACTGAATTCTGCCCTACATCAGCATCGTGCGCCTCCTCCATTAAGAACCGAGCACCCATGTCTGCAGATTCGCTAATTTCAAGATTAATCACCTCGTCATCAAACTGCGGTGAATTGTCATTTATATCTTGAATTAGTAAACTAATTCGATGAAGCTCAAGAGGATTCTCCAGAACGAGCTCCTGTTTTAAGACGCACGACGCCTTTTCACCACAAAGCTCCTCTCGGTCAATCCTGTCGGCCAACGTCAGCTTTCCATTCTCCACGTTTATGTCTAAGTAACGCTTCGCTGTGTCCTCGGTGTCAATGCGGGCTTTCCTATGGCTTAATTCCCCGCTCTTTAATCCAAGATCTTTAGCTATATTTCCAATATCCCATCCTTGTTTCGTTTCTTCCTGTAAGGAATAGCTTACGTCTCCCCATGCTGCCTGAAACCACACAAAGAGGAAAACAAAGCCGCAGGATTTCTTCCACATCATCTTCAACACAAGTGACAAAAAGACGATGTAAAACAAAATAATATCAATATCAATCCCCAGTTCCAGAGCGAGCTTCTCTAGTCCAACACAACAGCACAAGAATGTGTAACTGGGGCTAAGGTCCGGTGAATTTAGCGTTTCACTGGTGAATAGCGCCACCGTGAGCTAAACAAAACAATTTATATCTCCCTTTACGCAACACGTTTCTTAACTGTTATACAGGTCCTACATCTGTTAAGGTGCGTACATTATATCCACGGCTGATGGTGACAAATAGCGCAATTAAAATACCGACACAGCATTAGCCTACATTAAATGCAATAAGTTGGATAATACATGTCTACATTCCTGACAGTAAACAACTCTTTCACTCTGACTCTGTCATATTTGATCCACTTCCTCAAATCAATAAACTCACAACAGATAAAATATATAATGTATTTTATTTATGTGACCAAGCACCCGTCAAATCCCAAAAACAAAACATACCATTTTAAGCATTTTTCCTTCAGACACAAAGCTAGAGATAAACATTAGAGTAATAGTTTCAAATAACCTTAAAAATACTTTAGTACTTGTCAGATTTTTTCACTGTATACTGCAAACAGTCCCCAAAACTGCATCGGAATACTGCAAAACAAAAGTGTAAAAGTGTCTACTGCATCCACCAAATCACAGCCCATTCTCTCTAAACATAACAATAATAAAGACTTGTGCTACTGGTTCACAGCTACAGTATATCATCAACAGTCTTTAACAGAAAAAAAAACATTTTTTACATACAGTAATATTAAAGGGGGTTTGAACAATAATCTTAATGTATGAACCACAAGTTGTTCATACACTCAGACACAACTATGCCATGGACATGACTGTGTCTATTTAAATGTCCTGTTCACATTGAGCAACAGATGCATGCTCAGCTGGAATAAAAGTAACATTTTAATGATACCTTTTAGTCCATAATTTTAATACAGCTTCCATTAATAAGTGATATGTGACAGAGAAGAAACAGTGCTATGTTTTAAAAAACAACAACAATGTAGTAGCAGTAAGATATAAAGTTAGAATGTGATTTACAACAGGGTTTAACCTGCACCTCACAACTATATTCCAGTGTGGGCGGATTTAATATATGTGTTTAGGTCAATTTATATTTTGTTTGACTTTTAACAATTGGGAAAACTAACATAACTTATTAATCACAAAAAGTAAAGAATTATTAATCAAACAATCAACTGAGAAAAATGTATTAAAAAAAGGGGAAGTATGTCTCTTCTACATGAGTTAGACAGTTTTAGGTTTATAGTTTATTTATGTCATGAATCCTTCCTCATTAAACAAAGGACAACAAGAGGAAACCTAAAATTGAAATTATCCTGTATCTTGTCATATTGTCCTTTTTATAGTGTTTATAATAATCTTCTTGTGTCAGTTTTATGTAATCCTATACAGTTATTTAAATATTTGCATTATTTTTCTAATAAGACATGTAAAAGAACAAAAGGCTGCAGAACTTTAATTGGCTTATCTAGTTCTAAAATAGTGTCTGGTTCCCTGTGGCAAAATATCCTGAAGTGAATGTATTAATACTTAGCCACACATTACATTGTAAGTGAAAGGACAGTCATGTAAATTATTCCAAGAATAACCTCATGGTAGAAAACGTAATTCAACACTAAATACTAAGTGTAAACAACTAGAACCAAAATGAAATCTTGAACACAATAGTAAAAACTATTATTGAAAAATTCTCTCCTGGGTCTGAATGGCCTTTCAACATTAACATTAAAATATTAAAAACCATGAGTGCTTTAAAATATAAGATGACTAATGATTCTTCCTAAACGTCAACAACAACTGCAAACCGTGCCAGAGCGTGTGTGCTATTATTAAATGCAATGTTATTTGACCATATCACTCAAATCCAATAACAATAAAACCAATTTTTGTTTTGTATAAATACCAGGGAAAGGAAATAAAAGACAGAAGTCCTGCTTTTTCATACCTCTGAACGTTCGTCAAAATCCATAAAAACATCAGGAAAGTCTTGTGGGTTTTTCTCCAGTGTCTGGTCTGCAGGCAGTGTGTTGTCATTATAGGACGAGACAAACTTAAAGTCACTTGTCCTGGATCCAGTCGTCAAGTACGTGTCATAGTTGTAAGCGCTGCGTAAAGTTCCTGTGCCATCAACATCTGCATAATTAGGAGGAAGATAACCACTGGGGATTGCAACTGCTCCATCAAACAAGATCCTGGGCTTCCTCCTGCGACAGAACCTCACACCCAGGACAATAATGATGAATGTGAGAAAAAATGTAGACACTGACACCAGTGCAATGATTAAATATGACGTCAACTTTGAGTCCCTCTCATCATAAGAAATGTCCTTCAGTTCAGGCACTTCAGCCAAGTTATCAGAGATCACTAAATACATGGAGCAGGTGGCAGAGAGAGGAGGCTGTCCATTATCCTTCACTGCCACAATAAGGTTCTGTTTCATGCTGTCAGATTCAGAGATGTCCCGCTGGGTCCTGATCTCTCCACTGTGGAGTCCAATAGTAAAAGTCCAGGGTCAGTGGATTTGACTATGTGATAGGAGAGCCAGGCGTTCTGTCCAGAGTCTGCGTCCACTGCTATCACTTTGGACACCAGAGAGCCTCCATGTGCAGCTTTAGGGACCAGTTCAGTCATGAAAGAGTTTCCCTCTGGGGTGGGGTACAGGATTTGAGGAGAGTTGTCGTTCTCATCAGATACAAACACACTGACTGTCACGTTGCTGCTGAGCGGAGGAGACCCGTTGTCTCTGGCCATCACATGGACTTTAAAACTCCTGAACTGTTCATAGTCAAAGGACCTCACAGCATGGATGACTCCTGTGTCTCCATTAACAGAGACATAGGAGGACACTGGGGCTCCATTCACTTCACCAGGTAACAGAGAATACACCACTGTACCATTTTGTCTCCAGTCAGGGTCTCGAGCAGAAACAGAACATAAAGTGGAGCCAGGTTTGTTGTTTTCAGTCACATATGCGCTGTAGGACTGCTCCTCAAACACAGGGGGGTTGTCATTGATGTCAGCTACAGTTAAGTGGACAGTTTTAGAGGAGGACAGAGGAGGAGAGCCCTCGTCAGTGGCACTGATTGTAATGTTGTATTCAGACACTAGCTCACGGTCCAGCTGTTCTGTGGTCACCAGAGAATAATAGTTTTTAATGGAAGGAACTAACTTAAAAGGGACATCAGTTTGAATGGAACAATGGACCTGTTTGTTTTTTTCTGAGTCTCTGTCTTGAACATTAATTATGCCCAGCTCTGAACCAATAGGAGTGTTTTCTGGTAAAGGATTGGACAGAGATGTTAAAGTGACCACAGGGGCATTGTCATTCACATCAGTGATAGAAATGTCGACCATGGCATAAGATGACTGTCCCAAACCATCTTTTGCTTTAACACGTATTTCAAATGAAGCTGTGGCTTCAAAGTCAACATTACCAATAACTCTAATCTCACCTGTTTTAGAATTAATACTAAATGTCTTTTTCACCTCATCAGAAACGTGTCCAAAGTCATAACTCACGTCTCCATTGACTCCTTCATCGGCATCTGTCGCACTCACAGTAACCACTACAGTATTTAGAGGTGAGTTTTCAGGTAGACTGGCTTTATAAACGGTCTGGCTAAACACAGGCGCGTTATCATTAGCATCTAATACAGTGACGTGTATGACTACAGTCCCTGATCTCTGAGGAGAGCCGCCATCAAAAGCTGTCAGAATCAAATTCATATCCTGTTGTTTTTCACGATCTAGTTCTTTATCAAGCACTAGCTCTATAGCGTTTCCTGTAACAACCAAAACAAAATTATCATTCTTGTTAAGCCTGTATTGTTGAACTGAATTCTGCCCTACATCAGCATCATGCGCCTCCTCCATCACAAAACGAGCACCGCTGACTCTAGATTCGCTTATTTCAAGAGCAACTATTTTGTCTTTAAACTGCGGTGAATTGTCATTAATGTCTTGAATGTGTAGACTGATTCGATGAAGCTCAAGAGGATTCTCCAGAACAAGCTCTTGCTTTAAAACACACGACGCTCTTTTGGCACAAAGCCCCTCTCGGTCAATCCTGTCCGCCACAATCAGATCTCCATTCCTCAAGTTTAGATCACAATACCGATCATCCGTGCCCTCGGTGTCTATCCGTGCTTTCCTGTTGCTTAATGCGCCTCTCTCCAGACCCAGATCCTTGGCTATATTTCCAATAACCGAACCTGGTTTCATTTCCTCTGGAAGCGTATAACTAGCGTCTCCACATGCAGCGTCCAGACAGATCAGCAAAAAATAAAATCTTAGCAGCAGAAACACCAACATTTTAAACACTTTGACGTGTCAATTGTCAAACTGTTAAGCGGTGAAAAAATACTGTGCAAGACCATAAAACAGTCGTCAGCGCTTTGGTGTCTGTATGGGCTAAACCTTTCAGCGAGAATATACAGAAACGCCCGAGCACAAAAAGAAACAGTTTAGAGCTGGTGTAGAGCGACACCGTGAGGAAAAGCTAAAAGTATTACTTGGCCATAATGTCGAAAGGAACAATGCACACAACTTTTAAAAAGAACTGTACATTAATAATTTGACCTGCAAAGAAAATGAACCACAGCACGCATTACTAATCTTGTATCCACGCAAGGGCCATATAATAATTAATAACATCCAACGCCACTCAAATGTAGCACGACCCTCGCAAAAACAAATATTGTTTGGTCGAAGTGTTAATTGCCCAGAGTGCAATAGCTCATCTGTGTTTGGAGGTTGGGTCATTAGTTCCCTCCTTAAACTGGACTTTATACAGCTTCATTTATACAATACTTTTTTCAATAAACTTTTTTATACTCTCCTCGCCTGTGTGTGTTTGAGTTCAATTATTCAACCGTTTAATCAAACAATGAGGACATCTAACCACTGCTAATCTCACTACGTAAAAGAAAGTGAAACAACACTCTTCTCCGCCATCTTGTATTAAAGTCTTAGACGATACTAAATAAATTAGAGAACACAGACATCCAACAAGGACCTTCCGCTGAACGAACTCTCATTTAAACATTCAAATATTTGTAAGAGCAGGTCAGACTGATGTGAGTATTATTTACAACCACATGAAGATTTTCTAACCCATGGCCAAAAATCAAAAAACATCTGATATATATTTTTAATGTTTACTATGATAAAAGGGACGGGTCACATTACTGCACAAAGTTCTGTACTTTAGACAGAGAGACTGACTGACCTGTTTCTTTGTGCACTACAATGGAAATGATGCCATTTGAATTATTTCTTTAGTGTTAAAGAATGCAGTGCCAACAAAGACACACAATCACCAGTTTGTATAAAAAAAAAAAAAAACTAAAAAGAACAAAAGCATATTTTATGGTAAAAATGTTACTTTCTAAATCCAAAATGCTAAAGAGTAAGAACGAAGAAAGTAGCATAAGAGTTAAAATTATTATTATTATTATATTTCAGGAAAATATCATGGTTGTGGATTCATCATGAATTGGAAATATTAAGATTTAAACAAATTTCTTAAAAGAAAGAGCTTCAAGATGGTAAATTAAACAAAAAAAGACAGAAGCGCCTTATCAAAATGACATGCCATGTTTGCCTACCTCAGGAGAGTCATCACAATCCCCAAATGCATCAGAAAAATCAGTTGGGCTTTTTCTAAAAGTCTGGTCTGCAGGCAGTGTGTTGTCATTATAGGACGAGACAAACTTAAAGTCACTTGTCCTGGATCCAGTCGTCAAGTAGGTGTCATAGTTGTAAGCGCTGCGTAAAGTTCCTGTGCCATCAACATCTGCATAATTAGGAGGAAGATAACCACTGGGGATTGCAACTGCTCCATCAAACAAGATCCTGGGCTTCCTCCTGCGACAGAACCTCACAGCCAGGACAATAATGATGAATGTGAGAAAAATGTAGACACTGACACCAGTGCAATGATTAAATATGACGTCAACTTTGAGTCCCTCTCATCATAAGAAATGTCCTTCAGTTCAGGCACTTCAGCCAAGTTATCAGAGATCACTAAATACATGGAGCAGGTGGCAGAGAGAGGCTGTCCATTATCCTTCACTGCCACAATAAGGTTCTGTTTCATGCTGTCAGATTCAGAGATGTCCCGCTGGGTCCTGATCTCTCCACTGTGGAGTCCAATAGTAAAAGTCCAGGGTCAGTGGATTTGACTATGTGATAGGAGAGCCAGGCGTTCTGTCCAGAGTCTGCGTCCACTGCTATCACTTTGGACACCACAGAGCCTCCATGTGCAGCTTTAGGGACCAGTTCAGTCATGAAAGAGTTTCCCTCTGGGGTGGGGTACAGGATTTGAGGAGAGTTGTCGTTCTCATCAGATACAAACACACTGACTGTCACGTTGCTGCTGAGCGGAGGAGACCCGTTGTCTCTGGCCATCACATGGACTTTAAAACTCCTGAACTGTTCATAGTCAAAGGACCTCACATGGATGACTCCTGTGTCTCCATTAACAGAGACATAGGAGGACACTGGGGCTCCATTCACTTCACCAGGTAACAGAGAATACACCACTGTACCATTTTGTCTCCAGTCAGGGTCTCGAGCAGAAACAGAACCTAAAGTGGAGCCAGGTTTGTTGTTTTCAGTCACATATGCGCTGTAGGACTGCTCCTCAAACACAGGGGGGTTGTCATTGATGTCAGCTACAGTTAAGTGGACAGTTTTAGAGGAGGACAGAGGAGGAGAGCCCTCGTCAGTGGCACTGATTGTAATGTTGTATTCAGACACTAGCTCACGGTCCAGATGTTCTGTGGTCACCAGAGAATAATAGTTTTTAATGGAAGGAACTAACTTAAAAGGGACACCACTCTGGAGTGAACATCGGACCTGTCTGTTTTTGTCAGAGTCTCTGTCCTGTACATTAATAATGCCCACCTCTGAACCAGGTGACACATTCTCAGGAATAAGATTGTTTAAGGATTTTAGGTGTATTACAGGAGCATTATCATTTATGTCTGTAATTTCTATTATTAAAGTTGCATATGATGCCAGTCCCAGACCATCTTTAGCACTTAACTGCATTTCATAAGATGTCTCTTTTTCATAATCAATAGATGCTGTAACTTTAACCTCACCTGATGTTGGGTTTAAAGAGAAGATCTGGTTATCATCTGAAAGGCGATCAAATCCATAAATGACTTCACCGTTTATTCCCTCGTCAGCATCAGTAGCTGTTACCGTAATAACTAGTGTATCTAGAGGAGAGTTCTCTGGAAGACTCGCTTTATATAGAGTCTGGCTAAACACTGGAGCATTATCATTAGCATCTAGTACAGTGACGTGTATGACTACTGTGCCTGATCTCTGAGGAGAGCCGCCATCAAACGCAGTGAGTAAAAGTCTGATCTCGTGTTTGTCTTCTCTGTCTAATTCTTTGTCGAGGACTAACTCGCCATACTTTCGGCCAATGCTCTTGGTTTTTACATCTAAGGAAAAATGATTGTTCTTCTGTAAGGTATAGCCCTGAACACCATTTTCCCCGATGTCTCCATCGTGCGCTTCGTCCAGTGGGAACCGTGCGCCCCTAACTGCCGATTCACGAATTTCAAACTTAAGCGAGTCCTCTTTAAATTGTGGCGAGTTGTCGTTTATGTCTTGAACACGGATATTAAAACGGTGCAGTTCTAAGGGGTTTTCCAGCACAAGCTCCTGTTTCAAAACACACGAGGCCCTTTTCGCACAAAGCCCCTCTCTGTCAATCCTTTCGTGTACAACCAGGTCTCCCGTGTTCAGGTTCACACTGCAGTACTGGAGGCCGTTGTCCTCTGTATCGACACGAGCCCTACGAGATGACATTCTGCTTAAATCAAGTCCAAGGTCCTTCGCAATATTTCCAATCACGGATCCACGTTTCATTTCCTCTGGAATGGAATAGCTCAAGTCTCCGTTAGTCCGGCAAAAAGCGAGAAAAACAAGAACGAGGCTTCCAAACAATACTTGTCCGCAATGCGTCATTATTTCTGACGCCAGACTCTATCCGTCTGCAGCAAATATCAAAGATTTACATTTTTGAAGAAACGAATACGTTAAAAATCGACTGAGGTTCAACAGAAGATTCCGGCTTCACAAATGTTGACAAAGAAGGGAGGGGAGTGCACGCGCCTTTCCGTTACATGGTGCATACTGACACCACGAGTATGTTTTAGGAACAACTATATTCTTATTATTTAACAGGGTTATTTTGTACAAAGGATTACAAAGCACGATTGATTATTTACACTTCAAAAATCTGTTCATCTTGCTCTTTGATTTTTCTTGATCGGTTAAGATACAAGAGCTGCTCCCGTTCTGCTTATTGAGCCCTGAAACCAGCCTCAGTCATCCTAGCATTAAGTCTGTTTGTATTTTTTTGTTTTTTAAGAAGAAAAAAAATACTCTAAAATGTCTGTTTGTGTTATGGTAAAATTCACGTTATTATAAGACCTGCGAAATCATTTGACTTAGATTTCAACAAAAAGGACACAATAAGTTTCCTAAAAGGCCTCATAAAGCAAACATTTCCTAATTTTCAGTCAAGGAATAGAGAAAATCTTTTTGAGGTTTTCTATTTTATGGTAAAAGTACTGTTCTTTTCATAGTACTTTTTTGGAATAAATTTAAAATATGATAGGTCAGTACGTGTTCATGGATTTATAGAAAAAAATAAAGAACATTTAAAGTCAATTAATACAGTATATTTAACTACATATTATTATTTAGTTTGGTTGTCCCAGTATAATACTTAGAAAGGTCTCCACTATTACACAATAGCAGCTGCTGAAAAAGACATAGATACAAAATAAACATAGACATAGATAAAAATCCCTGAGTTAACTCGCACGTTGTGTCAAATTAAGGCAATAACAGGAAATAACAAACAATTCATTTTCATGAAAAAACGCAGTCTCCATCAATCCTTTCATTCATCAATCTGCCAAAGCTATAAGAGTTCAGAACCAAGGACAGCGCAACACGAGCCCACTGTTTCAACAAAAGAATAACAATATCACAACAAACCAACGTAAAAGACTAAGTTGAATGTAAGGTTTCATTATCTCTTTTCAGGATAACCACATTTCTGCACAACGTCAAAAAAGCAAAAAAAATATATATATATATTGTTTAATCTGAACTCTGTAAATCACTGTGGACTATTCAATTAAAAATAGGGTTTCATGATCAGAAATCTTGTGGCAGAATTGTTTCTTTTCAACAACTAAGTACTTGTCAACTGTTGTTTTTTATCAGATTGTGTTTTGTGACTCAGAACAGACACAAAAACCAAACTGCACACTAAAGATTACTGCAAAATGCTTTACCATAAACTAATGCTCAACTAAATAAAAATTTGGAACCCCGTATTCAAAGTTCAACTCAATAACAAACAATTCATTTTCAAAATTTAGAAGAATGTTTTTGTGTATATATATATATATATATATATATACACACACAAAAACATTCTTCTAAATTTTGTTCTTGTGAAAGCACATAACAGTTCAAGACAAAAAAGCAGAATCTTGGGTAAATTATTTAAATTTAAAATAAATAAATAAATAAATAAATGGTTCCAGCTGGTTCAGTGAGCCATGCGTCATCAACATAAAAACATTCAATTGCGCTTCTGTTTGTTTTCCAAATCATTTAAGCGTCCAGGGCTGTCTATAATAGGTCTATTGGTTGTGGCGCCCAACAGTTACAATTTATATTTGTGGCGAGAAGGGGCTCTTTGGCTCCAAAAGGTTGCCGAACCCTGCACCAGAATCATCCACTGCTGAGTCACTGAAGGCTCCTTTATATTATTTTAGCTTGTGAAAGTTGCTAGCTTTATCTTAATAGGCCATCTCTGACCATCCAATCAAAAGACGTAAAAGTGCTGACGTTATTGTACGCCACTAGCTGGCCCTGGGCACTTGGCGGGCTACCCACCTCTAAATCTGATTGGTCAAAGAACAGTTTCTTTACGATTTATTTAAAGCTACAGGTGCCCACACTGTTGATTCTGAAGGCCACAAGGCAGATTAATATACCCTGGTAACACATGTCTGAAATCTGATTGGATGAAATCTCTAGCATAAACATAGAATACTGGAGGAAGTGCAACAAAGAGAAAAGCTATGAAAGGAAGAGAAAAGACAAATGTTATGAATTTAATACTAATTATAGATAATGTTTAGGCCAGCAGAGAGAAGGCCTTGCTTTCTCTCACGTCCAACCACTGAGAAAATACAACAATTTAAACGTTTTTGGAGAGTAGCCCTTTTGATTAACACGGTTAGCTGAAGAGCCTACATAGCTTTATGATAGCCAATAATAACACTGCATAATTTTTTTTATGATAGCCAAATAAAAATTATTCATAAACCCTTTCTAAAGAAACATTTTTAAAACAGTTAAAGGTTACTTTGATTTTGACAATTTGGAAATAAATATATCTCATACACTTAAAGGCTATTGTAGAAGAGGATAATACAGTCACTGACGTAAGAAGGTGATATTTGGTAAAATATCTAAATGTGGTTTGATGTATTTATGAGCCTCTCATATCGACCTGGTCGGAGCGGTCGTTATTTATTTGACATGAACTAATCAGAATCTTTCTACACTGTGATCACAAGTTACAGCGACAACACAAGAGACAGCGTTAGCACCATGAACAGGTCGAGTTCAGTAAAGACAGGTTTGTATTTACCACTAAACAATGCCTTTCACTGTTAAGGCTGTTATATGTTGTTTATATAAAAAGATATTGTAATACAAAAAATAAAATAAATGACAAGAGGGGAAGAATAGGACAACATTCATACTAATCTCGTGAAACAAAACATTTCCTTCAAACTTACAATGTTATAGAGTATGTTACTCAAGAGATGGCAACTGTCTTTCTAAATTTAAATATTTTAAGGTCTACATAAATGGCTAAAAAACATCTTCAGAATTAATATTATGAGAAAGTTCAAACTAGAGTAGCAGCCTTCCTACCTCTACAGACGTCTCAAGATCTTCAAACGGATCAGAAAAATCTGATTGACTTTTCTTCAATGTCTGGTCTGCAGGCAATGTGTTGTCATTATAGGACGAGACAAACTTAAAGTCACTTGTCCTGGATCCAGTCGTCAAGTACGTGTCATAGTTGTAAGTGCTGCGTAAAGTTCCTGTGCCATCAACATCTGCATAATTAGGAGGAAGATAACCACTGGGGATTGCAACTGCTCCATCAAACAAGATCCTGGGCTTCCTCCTGCGACAGAACCTCACAGCCAGGACAATAATGATGAATGTGAGAAAATGTAGACACTGACACCAGTGCAATGATTAAATATGACGTCAACTTTGAGTCCCTCTCATCATAAGAAATGTCCTTCAGTTCAGGCACTTCAGCCAAGTTATCAGAGATCACTAAATACATGGAGCAGGTGGCAGAGAGAGGAGGCTGTCCATTATCCTTCACTGCCACAATAAGGTTCTGTTTCATGCTGTCAGATTCAGAGATGTCCGCTGGGTCCTGATCTCTCCACTGTGGAGTCCAATAGTAAAAAGTCCAGGGTCAGTGGATTTGACTATGTGATAGGAGAGCCAGGCGTTCTGTCCAGAGTCTGCGTCCACTGCTATCACTTTGGACACCAGAGAGCCTCCATGTGCAGCTTTAGGGACCAGTTCAGTCATGAAAGAGTTTCCCTCTGGGGTGGGGTACAGGATTTGAGGAGAGTTGTCGTTCTCATCAGATACAAACACACTAACTGTCACGTTGCTGCTGAGCGGAGGAGACCCGTTGTCTCTGGCCATCACATGGACTTTAAAACTCCTGAACTGTTCATAGTCAAAGGACCTCACAGCATGGATGACTCCTGTGTCTCCATTAACAGAGACATAGGAGGACACTGGGGCTCCATTCACTTCACCAGGTAACAGAGAATACACCACTGTACCATTTTGTCTCCAGTCAGGGTCTCGAGCAGAAACAGAACATAAAGTGGAGCCAGGTTTGTTGTTTTCAGTCACATATGCGCTGTAGGACTGCTCCTCAAACACAGGGGGGTTGTCATTGATGTCAGCTACAGTTAAGTGGACAGTTTTAGAGGAGGACAGAGGAGGAGAGCCCTCAGTGGCACTGATTGTAATGTTGTATTCAGACACTAGCTCACGGTCCAGATGTTCTGTGGTCACCAGAGAATAATAGTTTTTAATGGAAGGTATTAATTTAAAAGGGACACTATTTTGAATGGAACAATGGACCTGTTTGTTGTTGTCAGAGTCTCTGTCCTGTACATTAATAATGCCCACCTCTGAACCAGGTGACACATTCTCAGGGATCTGATTGGTCAGTGATTGAAGGTATATCACCGGTGCATTGTCATTTATGTCTGTAATTTCTATTAATAAACTTGCATATGAAGCCAACCCAAATCCATCTTTAGCGCTGATTTGCATTTCATAAGATGAGACTTTTTCGTAATCAATTACTCCAGACACTTTGACCTCTCCTGTTTTGGAATTTATAGAAAACACATTACTTTTTTTACTTGACACGTGGTCAAACTCATAGGTAATCTCACTATTTAAACCCTCGTCAGCATCAGTAGCAGTCACTGTAATAACCAGTGTGTCTACAGGTGCATTCTCAGGCAGACTCGCTTTATATACAGTCTGGCTAAACACTGGAGCATTATCATTAGCATCTAGTACAGTGACGTGTATGACTACTGTGCCTGATCTCTGAGGAGAGCCGCCATCAAACGCAGTGAGTAAAAGTCTCATTTCATCGTTATTTTCTCGGTCTAATTCCTTGTCTAAGACTAACTCACAGTATTTTCGTCCTCCAGAGTTTGTGTTAACACTTAGTTTGAAATGGTCATTCTGCTCAAGGGTGTAGCCTTGAACAGCGTTTTCTCCGATGTCTTCATCATGTGCCTCTCCAACAACAAACCGTGCGCCCTTATCAGCTGATTCATGGATTTCAAATTTAAGAGAATCCTCTTTAAACTGAGGCGTGTTGTCATTTATGTCTTGGACACGGATATTAAAACGATTCAGCTCAAGTGGGTTTTCCAGCACGAGCTCCTGTTTCAGAATACATGAAGCCTTTTTAGCACAAAGAGCTTCTCGGTCAATCCTCTCCTGTACAACCAGGTCTCCCGTGTTCAGGTTTACGCTGCAGTACTGCATGCTGTTGTCCTCGGCGTCGATACGAGCTCTTCGTGAAGACAATGTGCTTAGATCCAGTCCAAGATCCTTAGCGATATTTCCAATCACGGATCCGAGTTTCATCTCCTCTGGAATAGAATAGCTCACGTCTCCGCGGATCGCGGGGAAAAAAAGAAAAAAAAGGTTGTAGTACAAGGTCCACCTATAGTCCGTCATTCTCACTTTCTTAAAATGTTGGGAAAAGCAATAATCATCAAATAATTATGACGCTTAGCTTCACGTGGTCACGAAGGAAATGTTTTTAGTCAAATGCTTTTGAGAAGCTGATACCGCCTGTACAATGGTTGACAAAGAAGGGAGGAGAATGGGTGCATATTCTCGTTCACTGGTGCATACTGACACCATGAGTATGTTCTTAGGAACAACAAGAATATTAATGGTATTAAAGATCTGGATTATTATCGCAGCGGGTAAACATTATTTTCAAAAATTAATTAAAATTGAATTTACACTAAATAAAAAATATTAATGTTATTCATAAAATAAAGTCAAGAATTGCTCTCCATTTCTGAAATTTAAATTATTTAGTGACATGTTCTATTTAGGAGCTGCATTGAGTATAAGTTTGTGTTTTATGCGCAACAATTTCAAACTCATTTTAAAAACAAAAACATCTGTAATTTTGAGTGCAGTTAAAGTGCAATGCCACACGAGTTTCAAACACTAATCTGTTGAGAGAAGAAAAATCGAATGAAATCCAACACAGCCGTAAATTAGTTAAAGGAGTTTTGAAAGTGTAAATATTACCACCTCAGTAATTCATTTCATACATATCTACTTTCTGGAAGATGGTTGTGCGCATAACACGTTTTGCTCAACTCTACAACAATATAAACACGAGCTTTTAATACGAACATGTAGAAACATGTTTCAGCACCAAGGATAGAGCCAGTGAGGAAATGGTCAAAAATGTCCAAGACATGAACAAAAGCAAAGAATTAACAACTTTAATAGTGACCTTAATATTCAACAACCGACAACACAGTCCTACATGAGGAGTAGCCGCTTGTCGTAGGACTAGCCTCTGACTAACGCCACTGGGTTTAAAGAACTTTGTTTAATTTCTGAGATAATAAGTTAATTACTGTCCAAACGGCGCTTTTCTCGAATATGTGTTTTATGAAATGTAATCAATTAAACTTGTGCTAACTTGGCTTTAAAATCCAATCGTTAAATAGTAAATGTTTAAAAACGATGTCACGTCTGTAAAAGCGACAAAGATTAAACCGCAGTCATAAAAAAAAAATAAAAAATGCAACAATCTCTTTAAAAAAATGACAATGATAAATTATATACACTACATAGAAAGGCAACTGAACTTTCACTTGAGCTCTATTTTCTTCTGCTATAAACACAACTGCATGTGACATGTTTGCTTACCTCAAGTGAGTCATCACAATCCCCAAAAACATCAGACAAATCCATCGGGATTTTTCTCATTGTTTCGTCTGCAGGCAGTGTGTTGTCATTATAGGACGAGACAAACTTAAAGTCACTTGTCCTGGATCCAGTCGTCAAGTACGTGTCATAGTTGTAAGCGCTGCGTAAAGTTCCTGTGCCATCAACATCTGCATAATTAGGAGGAAGATAACCACTGGGGATTGCAACTGCTCCATCAAACAAGATCCTGGGCTTCCTCCTGCGACAGAACCTCACAGCCAGGACAATAATGATGAATGTGAGAAAAAATGTAGACACTGACACCAGTGCAATGATTAAATATGACGTCAACTTTGAGTCCCTCTCATCATAAGAAATGTCCTTCAGTTCAGGCACTTCAGCCAAGTTATCAGAGATCACTAAATACATGGAGCAGGTGGCAGAGAGAGAGGAGGCTGTCCATTATCCTTCACTGCCACAATAAGGTTCTGTTTCATGCTGTCAGATTCAGAGATGTCCCGCTGGGTCCTGATCTCTCCACTGTGGAGTCCAATAGTAAAAAGTCCAGGGTCAGTGGATTTGACTATGTGATAGGAGAGCCAGGCGTTCTGTCCAGAGTCTGCGTCCACTGCTATCACTTTGGACACCAGAGAGCCTCCATGTGCAGCTTTAGGGACCAGTTCAGTCATGAAAGAGTTTCTCTGGGGTGGGGTACAGGATTTGAGGAGAGTTATCGTTCTCATCAGATACAAACACACTGACTGTCACGTTGCTGCTGAGCGGAGGAGACCCGTTGTCTCTGGCCGTCACATGGACTTTAAAACTCCTGAACTGTTCATAGTCAAAGGACTCACAGCATGGATGACTCCTGTGTCTCCATTAACAGAGACATAGGAGGACACTGGGGCTCCATTCACTTCACCAGGTAACAGAGAATACACCACTGTACCATTTTGTCTCCAGTCAGGTCTCGAGCAGAAACAGAACATAAAGTGGAGCCAGGTTTGTTGTTTTCAGTCACATATGCGCTGTAGGACTGCTCCTCAAACACAGGGGGGTTGTCATTGATGTCAGCTACAGTTAAGTGGACAGTTTTAGAGGAGGACAGAGGAGGAGAGCCCTCGTCAGTGGCACTGATTGTAATGTTGTATTCAGACACTAGCTCACGGTCCAGATGTTCTGTGGTCACCAGAGAATAATAGTTTTTAATGGAAGGAACTAACTTAAAAGGGACACCACTCTGGAGTGAACAATGGACCTGTTTGTTTTTTTCTGAGTCTCTGTCTTGAACATTAATTATGCCCAGCTCTGAACCAATAGGAGTGTTTTCTGGTAAAGGATTGGACAGAGATTTTAAAGTGACCACAGGGACATTGTCATTCACATCAGTGATAGAAATGTCGACCATAGCATAAGATGACAGTCCTAAACCATCTTTAGCTTTAAGACGTATTTCAAATGAAGCTGTGGCTTCAAAGTCAACATTACCAATAACTCTAATCTCACCTATTTTAGAATTAATACTAAATGTTTTTTTCACCTCATCAGAAACGTGTCCAAAGTCATAACTCACGTCTCCATTGACTCCTTCATCGGCATCTGTCGCACTCACAGTAACCACTACAGTATTTAGAGGTGAGTTTTCAGGTAGACTGGCTTTATAAACGGTCTGGCTAAACACAGGCGCGTTATCATTAGCATCTAATACAGTGACGTGTATGACTACAGTCCCTGATCTCTGAGGAGAGCCGCCATCAAAAGCTGTCAGAATCAAATTAATATCATCTTGTTTTTCACGATCTAGTTCTTTATCAAGCACTAGCTCTATAGCGTTTCCTGTAACAACCAAAACAAAATTATCATTCTTGTTAAGCCTGTATTGTTGAACTGAATTCTGCCCTACATCAGCATCATGCGCCTCCTCCATCACAAAACGAGCACCCCTGTCTGCAGATTCGCTTATTTCAAGAGCAACTATTTTGTCTTTAAACTGCGGTGAATTGTCATTAATGTCTTGAATGTGTAGACTGATTCGATGAAGCTCAAGGGGATTCTCCAGAACAAGCTCTTGCTTTAAAACACACGACGCTCTTTTGGCACAAAGCCCCTCTCGGTCAATCCTGTCCGCCACAATCAGATCTCCATTTCTCAAGTTTAGATCACAATACCGATCATCCGTGCCCTCGGTGTCTATCCGTGCTTTCCTGTTGCTTAATGCGCCTCTCTCCAGACCCAGATCCTTGGCTATATTTCCAATAACCGAACCTGGTTTCATTTCCTCTGGAAGCGTATAACTAGCGTCTCCATATGCAGCGTCCAGACAGATCAGCAAAAAATAAAATCTTAGCAGCAGAAACACCAACATTTTAAACACTTTGACGTGTCAATTGTCAAACTGTTAAGCGGTGAAAAATACTGTGCAAGACCATAAAACAGTCGTAAGCGCTTTGGTGTCTGTATGGGCTAAACCTTTCAGCGAGAATATACAGAAACGCCTGAGCACAAAAGAAACAGTTTAGAGCTGGTGTAGAGCGACACCGTGAGGAAAAGCTAAAAGTATTACTTGGCCATAATGTCGAAAGGAACAATGCACACAACTTTTAAAAAGAACTGTACATTAATAATTTGACCTGCAAAGAAAATGAACCACAGCACGCATTACTAATCTTGTATCCACGCAAGGGCCATATAATAATTAATAACATCCAACGCCACTCAAATGTAGCACGACCCTCGCAAAAACAAATATTGTTTGGTCGAAGTGTTAATTGCCCAGAGTGCAATAGCTCATCTGTGTTTAGAGGTTGGGTCATTAGTTCCCTCCTTAAACTGGACTTTATACAGCTTCATTTATACAATACTTTTTTCAATAAACTTTTTTATACTCCCCTCGCCTGAGTGTGTTTGAGTTCAATTATTCAACCGTTTAATCAAACAATGAGGACATATAACCACTGCTAATCTCACTACGTAAAAGAAAGTGAAACAACACTCTTCTCCGCCATCTTGTATTAAAGTCTTAGACGATACTAAATAAATTAGAGAACACAGACATCCAACAAGGACCTTCCGCTGAACGAACTCTCATTTAAACATTCAAATATTTGTAAGAGCAGGTCAGACTGATGTGAGTATTATTTACAACCACATGAAGATTTTCTAACATGGCCAAAAATCAAAAACCATCTGATATATATTTTTAATGTTTACTATCATAAAAGTAGTACTGCACAAAGTTCTGTACTTTAGACAGAGAGACTGACTGACCTGTTTCTTTGTGCACTACAATGGAAATGATGCCATTTGAATTATTTCTTTAGTGTTAAAGAATGCAGTGCCAACAAAGACACACAATCACCAGTTTGTATAAAAAAAAAAAAAAAATAAACTAAAAAGAACAAAAAAAAAAAGAAAAGAACGAAGAAAGTAGCATAAGAGTTAAAATTATTAGGGGCCAAGCGCACCGAAGGTGCGTAGGCACCTATTGTTTCTGTTAGCGTTCCTATTATTATTAGGGGCCAAGCGCACCGAAGGTGCGTAGGCACCTATTGTTTCTGTTAGCGTTCCTATTATTATTATTATTCATCTTCTTCCGCCATGGAAGTCAATGGCAGCCCATAGAACCGTTTGCGGGAAAATGATGAAATTTGGTACACTCATTAAGGACAGTCCAGTCATTGATCTTAGCAAATTTGAAGTGTCTAAGTCAATATCTCTAGCGCCACCAACTGTCCAAAGTTGGACTTATGTTTATGCTAATAACTTTTGAACCCTAAGGCCTAGAATAAAAATTCTTTTTTCCACTGATTCCTTGGGTCAAGGCGATTCGATTGCAACCTATGACGTCATTTTCCGCCTAGATAATTTTTCCGCCATTTTGAATTTTACGAAAAACCTACTTTTGCGAACTCGCCTAGGCCGTGAGTCTCCGATTTTCATGAAAATTGAACCAGATCATCTCCAGACTATCGTGACAAAAAGTTATTAAAAGAAAGTTGGTTTGTCAAACCGTTGTCGAATACCGCGCAAATGAAAATGACTTAGCGCGCACAAAAATGAAAGTCAGGCTATATCTCTGCGATGCTTTAACGTATTTTAACCAAACTTAGTACGTGTTATGGCAATCATGACTTGAGGATGCCTGCAGAGTTTTGGCGCAGCGCCACCTAGTGGTCCGGAGATACAAAAATGTGACCTTTTAATTATATTGCTAGAATGCTTTGGCCAAAAATCACAAACCCGGTCTCTTTAGATTCGTGGCGTCATGCCGAGTCGTAGCATATGCAATTTTCCCGTATCAACTATTTTGGGAGTCGGCCATTTTGAATTTTGTCAAAAAGTGCTATATTTTTTTAACGCATTGCCGCATCATTATGAAACTTGGTATGCGTCTTCGGCACCAAGCCCTGAAGGTACTCAAAAAGTTTTGGGGCAGCGCCACCTTGTGGTCAAAAGTTATAACCAAATTCACAAATATGCTAATAACTTTTGATTACGTTAACCTATTGTAAAACAAATGGTCTTAATGTGTTCACTGGATCAAGCCAAGAGCACAGATAACACATATGTCCTATTCGCCAAACTTTCTGTTTGCCATGTTGTTTTACTTTAAAACCTACTTTTTCCAACTCCTCCCACACCGTTTGTCCAATTTTTCCAAAATTGAATCATAACATCTTCAGACCATGCTGACAAAAAGTTATTAAAAGAAAGTTGATTCGTGAAACCGCTTTCAAATACCGCAAATGAAATTGACTTAATGCGCACAAAAATAAGTCAGGCTATATCTCTGCGATGCTTTAACATATTCTAACCAAACTTGGTACGTGTTATGTCAACCATGACTTAAGGATGCCTGCAGAGTTTTGGGCCAGCGCCACCTAGTGGTCCAGAGATACAAAAATGTGACATTTTTTTATTATTACTTCAGAATGCTTTAGCCAAAAATCACAAACCTGGTCTCTTTAGATTCGTGGCATTATGCTGAGCCGTAGCAAAGCCAATTTTGCCATATCGACCATTTTGAATTTTGTCAAAGTGCTATAGTTGATGAACGCATTGCCGTGTCATTACAAAACTCGATGATGATTTTTCAACCATTTAGACTGAAGTCTTATTGAAATGTCTTTAGATGCTTACTGCCGTTGGTCTGCTGCTGCCGGCCGTGTCGTCGTGACATTTAATGGCCTCCTTGGTGCTTGAAGTTTGGCCGAGTTGTTTTTCTTTAAAAACCATATTGACCATTTTGAATTTTGTCAAAGTGCTATATTTGATGAACCCATTGCCGTATCATTACATAACTCGGTGATGATTTTTCAGCCATTTACACCGAAGTCTTATTGAAATGTCTTTAGATGCTTACTGGCATTGGTCTGCTGATGTCTGGTCTTGTTGTGTGACATTTAATGGCCTCCTAAGTGCTTGGCCCCGTCATGGCTGCTTGCAGCTATATTTATTATTATTATTATTATATTTCAGGAAAATATCATGGTTGTGGATTCATCATGAATTGGAAATATTAAGATTTAAACAAATTTCTTAAAAGAAAGAGCTTCAAGATGGTAAATTAAACAAAAAAAGACAGAAGCGCCTTATCAAAATGACATGCCATGTTTGCCTACCTCAGGAGAGTCATCACAATCCCCAAATGCATCAGAAAAATCAGTTGGGCTTTTTCTAAAAGTCTGGTCTGCAGGCAGTGTGTTGTCATTATAGGACGAGACAAACTTAAAGTCACTTGTCCTGGATCCAGTCGTCAAGTAGGTGTCATAGTTGTAAGCGCTGCGTAAAGTTCCTGTGCCATCAACATCTGCATAATTAGGAGGAAGATAACCACTGGGGATTGCAACTGCTCCATCAAACAAGATCCTGGGCTTCCTCCTGCGACAGAACCTCACAGCCAGGACAATAATGATGAATGTGAGAAAAATGTAGACACTGACACCAGTGCAATGATTAAATATGACGTCAACTTTGAGTCCCTCTCATCATAAGAAATGTCCTTCAGTTCAGGCACTTCAGCCAAGTTATCAGAGATCACTAAATACATGGAGCAGGTGGCAGAGAGAGGAGGCTGTCCATTATCCTTCACTGCCACAATAAGGTTCTGTTTCATGCTGTCAGATTCAGAGATGTCCCGCTGGGTCCTGATCTCTCCACTGTGGAGTCCAATAGTAAAAAGTCCAGGGTCAGTGGATTTGACTATGTGATAGGAGAGCCAGGCGTTCTGTCCAGAGTCTGCGTCCACTGCTATCACTTTGGACACCAGAGAGCCTCCATGTGCAGCTTTAGGGACCAGTTCAGTCATGAAAGAGTTTCCCTCTGGGGTGGGGTACAGGATTTGAGGAGAGTTGTCGTTCTCATCAGATACAAACACACTGACTGTCACGTTGCTGCTGAGCGGAGGAGACCCGTTGTCTCTGGCCATCACATGGACTTTAAAACTCCTGAACTGTTCATAGTCAAAGGACCTCACAGCATGGATGACTCCTGTGTCTCCATTAACAGAGACATAGGAGGACACTGGGGCTCCATTCACTTCACCAGGTAACAGAGAATACACCACTGTACCATTTTGTCTCCAGTCAGGGTCTCGAGCAGAAACAGAACATAAAGTGGAGCCAGGTTTGTTGTTTTCAGTCACATATGCGCTGTAGGACTGCTCCTCAAACACAGGGGGGTTGTCATTGATGTCAGCTACAGTTAAGTGGACAGTTTTAGAGGAGGACAGAGGAGGAGAGCCCTCGTCAGTGGCACTGATTGTAATGTTGTATTCAGACACTAGCTCACGGTCCAGCTGTTCTGTGGTCACCAGAGAATAATAGTTTTTAATGGAAGGTATTAATTTAAAAGGGACATCAGTTTGAAGGGAACAATGGACCTGTCTGTTGTTGTCAGAGTCTCTGTCCTGTACATTAATAATGCCCACCTCTGAACCAGGTGACACATTTTCAGGGATGTGACTGTTTAATGATTTTAGGTAAATTACTGGAGCATTATCATTAACATCACTAACATCAATTACTAATGTTGCATAAGAAACGAGCCCTAATCCATCTTTGGCACTTATCTGCATTTCATACAGTGCCACCTTTTCATGATCAATGATTCCAGTGACCCTGACCTCTCCGGTTTTAGAATTAATTGAAAACTTATTATTATTTTCATCTGAAACGTGGTCAAACTCATAGGTAATCTCACTATTTAAACCCTCGTCAGCATCAGTAGCAGTCACTGTAATAACCAGTGTGTCTACAGGTGCATTCTCAGGCAGACTCGCTTTATATACAGTCTGACTAAACACTGGAGCATTATCATTAGCATCTAGTACAGTGACGTGTATGACTACTGTGCCTGATCTCTGAGGAGAGCCGCCATCAAACGCAGTGAGTAAAAGCCTCATTTCATCGTTACTTTCTCGGTCTAATTCCTTGTCTAAGACTAACTCACAGTATTTTCGTCCTCCAGAGTTTGTGTTAACACTTAGTTTGAAATGGTCATTCTGCTCAAGGGTGTAGCCTTGAACAGCGTTTTCTCCGATGTCTCCATCATGTGCCTCTCCAACAACAAACCGTGCGCCCTTAACAGCTGATTCATGGATTTCAAATTTAAGAGATTCCTCTTTAAACTGAGGCGTGTTGTCATTTATGTCTTGGACGCGGATATTTAAGCGATGCAGCTCAAGTGGGTTTTCCAGCACGAGCTCCTGTTTCAGAATACATGAAGCCTTTTTAGCACAAAGCCTCTCTCGGTCAATCCTCTCCTGTACAACCAGGTCTCCCGTGTTCAGGTTTACGCTGCAGTACTGGACGCTGTTGTCCTCGGCGTCGACGCGAGCCCTTCGAGAAGACAATGTGCTTAGATCCAGTCCAAGATCCTTAGCGATATTTCCAATCACGGATCCGAGTTTCATCTCCTCTGGAATAGAATAGCTCACGTCTCCGCGGATCGCGGGGAAAAAAAGAAGAAAAAGGTTGTAGTACAAGGTCCACCTATAGTCCGTCATTCTCATTTTCTTAAAATGTTGGGAAAAGCAATAATCATCAAATAACTATGACGCTTAGCTTCACGTGGTCATGAAGGAAATGTTTTTAGTCAAATGCTTTTGAGAAGCTGATACCGCCTGTACAATGGTTGACAAAGAAGGGAGGAGAATGGGTGCATATTCTCGTTCACTGGTGCATACTGACACCATGAGTATGTTTTTAGGAACAACAAGAATATTAATGGTATTAAAGATCTGGATTATTATCGCAGCGGGTAAACATTATTTTCAAAAATGCATCAAAAATTAAATGTATACATTAAATAAAATATATTAATGTTATGAATAAAAGAAAGTCAATAATTGCTCTACATTTCTGAAATTTAAAACATTTAGTGACATGTTCTATTAAGGAGCTGCATTGAGTCTAAGTTTGTGTTCCATACGCAACAATTTCCAACTCATCAATCAAAAACATCTGTAATTTTGAGTGCAGTTAAAGTGCAATGCCACACGAGTTTCAAACACTAATTTGTTGAGAGAAGAAATAAAATGAAATACAACACAGCCGTAAATTGGTTACAGGAGTTTTGAAAATTCATTTCATACATATCTACTTTCAGGAAGATGGATGTGCGCATAACACATTTTGCTCAACTCTACAACAATATAAACACGAGCTTTTAATACGAACATGTAGAAACATGTTTCAGCACCAAGGATAGAGCCAGTGAGGAAATGGTCAAAATCGTCCAAGACATGAACAAAAGCAAAGAACAAACCACTTTGATAGTGACCTTAATATTCAACAACAACACAGTCCTACATGAGGAGTAGCCGCTTGTCGTAGGACTAGCCTCTGACTAACGCCACTGGGTTTAAAGAACTTTGTTTAATTTTTGAGATAATGACAAGTTATTTACTTTTCAAACAGCTCTTTTCTCGAATATGTGTTTTATTAAATGCAGTCAATTAAGCTTGTGCTAACTTGGCTTTAAAATCCAATCTTTAAAAATGAAATGTTTAAATTTTATGTCAAGTCTGTAAATGCAACAAAAATCAAACCACAGTTAAAATAAAAGTAAAAAATAATAATAAAAAAAATGCAACAATCTGTAAAAAAAAAAAAATGGCAATGATTAATTAAGTACACCACATGGAAAGGCAACTGAACTTTCACTTGAGCACTATTTTCCTCTGCTATAAACACAACTGCATGTGACATGTTTGCTTACCTCAAGTGAGTCATCACAATCCCCAAAAACATCAGACAAATCCATCGGGATTTTTCTCATTGTTTCGTCTGCAGGCAGTGTGTTGTCATTATAGGACGAGACAAACTTAAAGTCACTTGTCCTGGATCCAGTCGTCAAGTAGGTGTCATAGTTGTAAGCGCTGCGTAAAGTTCCTGTGCCATCAACATCTGCATAATTAGGAGGAAGATAACCACTGGGGATTGCAACTGCTCCATCAAACAAGATCCTGGGCTTCCTCCTGCGACAGAACCTCACAGCCAGGACAATAATGATGAATGTGAGAAAAATGTAGACACTGACACCAGTGCAATGATTAAATATGACGTCAACTTTGAGTCCCTCTCATCATAAGAAATGTCCTTCAGTTCAGGCACTTCAGCCAAGTTATCAGAGATCACTAAATACATGGAGCAGGTGGCAGAGAGAGGAGGCTGTCCATTATCCTTCACTGCCACAATAAGGTTCTGTTTCATGCTGTCAGATTCAGAGATGTCCGCTGGGTCCTGATCTCTCCACTGTGGAGTCCAATAGTAAAAAGTCCAGGGTCAGTGGATTTGACTATGTGATAGGAGAGCCAGGCGTTCTGTCCAGAGTCTGCGTCCACTGCTATCACTTTGGACACCAGAGAGCCTCCATGTGCAGCTTTAGGGACCAGTTCAGTCATGAAAGAGTTTCCTCTGGGGTGGGGTACAGGATTTGAGGAGAGTTGTCGTTCTCATCAGATACAAACACACTGACTGTCACGTTGCTGCTGAGCGGAGGAGACCCGTTGTCTCTGGCCATCACATGGACTTTAAAACTCCTGAACTGTTCATAGTCAAAGGACCTCACAGCATGGATGACTCCTGTGTCTCCATTAACAGAGACATAGGAGGACACTGGGGCTCCATTCACTTCACCAGGTAACAGAGAATACACCACTGTACCATTTTGTCTCCAGTCAGGGTCTCGAGCAGAAACAGAACATAAAGTGGAGCCAGGTTTGTTGTTTTCAGTCACATATGCGCTGTAGGACTGCTCCTCAAACACAGGGGGGTTGTCATTGATGTCAGCTACAGTTAAGTGGACAGTTTTAGAGGTTGACAGAGGAGGAGAGCCCTCGTCAGTGGCACTGATTGTAATGTTGTATTCAGACACTAGCTCACGGTCCAGATGGTCTGTGGTCACCAGAGAATAATAGTTTTTAATGGAAGGAACTAACTTAAAAGGGACACCACTCTGGAGTGAACAATGGACCTGTTTGTTTTTTTCCGAGTCTCTGTCTTGAACATTAATTATGCCCAGCTCTGAACCAATAGGAGTGTTTTCTGGTAAAGGATTGGACAGAGATTTTAAAGTGACCACAGGGACATTGTCATTCACATCAGTGACAGAAATGTCGACCATGGCATAAGAATACTGTCCTAAACCATCTTTAGCTTTAACACGTATTTCAAATGAAGTTGTGGCTTCAAAGTCAACATTACCAGTAACTCTAATCTCACCTGTTTTAGAATTAATACTAAATGTCTTTTTCACCTCATCAGAAACGTGTCCAAAGTCATAACTCACGTCTCCATTGACTCCTTCATCGGCATCTGTCGCACTCACAGTAACCACTACAGTATTTAGAGGTGAGTTTTCAGGTAGACTGGCTTTATAAACGGTCTGGCTAAACACAGGCGCGTTATCATTAGCATCTAATACAGTGACGTGTATGACTACAGTCCCTGATCTCTGAGGAGAGCCGCCATCAAAAGCTGTCAGAATCAAATTCATATCCTGTTGTTTTTCACGATCTAGTTCTTTATCAAGCACTAGCTCTATAGCGTTTCCTGTAACAACCAAAACAAAATTATCATTCTTGTTAAGCCTGTATTGTTGAACTGAATTCTGCCCTACATCAGCATCATGCGCCTCCTCCATCACAAAACGAGCACCGCTGACTCTAGATTCGCTTATTTCAAGAGCAACTATTTTGTCTTTAAACTGGGGCGAATTGTCATTAATGTCTTGAATGTGTAGACTGATTCGATGAAGCTCAAGAGGATTCTCCAGAACAAGCTCTTGCTTTAAAACACACGACGCTCTTTTGGCACAAAGCCCCTCTCGGTCAATCCTGTCCGCCACAATCAGATCTCCATTTCTCAAGTTTAGATCACAATACCGATCATCCGTGCCCTCGGTGTCTATCCGTGCTTTCCTGTTGCCTAATGCGCCTCTCTCCAGACCCAGATCCTTGGCTATATTTCCAATAACCGAACCTGGTTTCATTTCCTCTGGAAGCGTATAACTAGCGTCTCCATATGCAGCGTCCAGACAGATCAGCAAAACGTAAAATCTTAGCAGAAACACCAACATTTTAAACACTTTGACGTGTCAATTGTCAAACTGTTAAGCGGTGAAAAAATACTGTGCAAGACCATAAAACAGTCGGTGTCTGTATGGGCTAAACCTTTCAGCGAGAATATACAGAAACGCCCGAGCACAAAAAGAAACAGTTTAGAGCTGGTGTAGAGCGACACCGTGAGGAAAAGCTAAAAGTATTACTTGGCCATAATGTCGAAAGGAACAATGCACACAACTTTTAAAAAGAACTGTACATTAATAATTTGACCTGCAAAGAAAATGAACCACAGCACGCATTACTAATCTTGTATCCACGCAAGGGCCATATAATAATTAATAACATCCAACGCCACTCAAATGTAGCACGACCCTCGCAAAAACAAATATTGTTTGGTCGAAGTGTTAATTGCCCAGAGTGCAATAGCTCATCTGTGTTTAGAGGTTGGGTCATTAGTTCCCTCCTTAAACTGGACTTTATACAGCTTCATTTATAAAATACTTTTTTTTAATAAACTTTTTTATACTCTCCTCGCCTGAGTGTGTTTGAGTTCAATTATTCAACCGTTTAATCAAACAATGAGGACATCTAACCACTGCTAATCTCACTACGTGAAAGAAAGTGAAACAACACTCTTCTCCGCCATCTTGTATTAAAGTCTTAGACGATACTAAATAAATTAGAGAACACAGACATCCAACAAGGACCTTCCCGCTGAACGCACTCTCATTTAAACATTCAAATATTTGTAAGAGCAGGTCAGACTGATGTGAGTATTATTTACAACCACATGAAGATTTTCTAACACATGGACAAAAATCAAAAACTATCTGATATATATTTTTAATGTTTACTATGATAAAAGGGACGGGTCACATTACTGCACAAAGTTCTGTACTTTAGACAGAGAGACTGACTGACCTGTTTCTTTGTGCACTACAATGGAAATGATGCCATTCGAGTTATTTCTTTACTGTTAAAGAATGCAGTGCCAACAAAGACACACAAACACCAGTTTGTATAAAAAATACAAAAATAAACTAAAAAAAACAAATGCATATTTTATGGTAAAAATTTTACTTTCTAAATCCAAAATGCTAAAAAGTAAGAACGAAAAAAGTAGCATAAAACTTAAAATTATTATTATTATTATTATATTTCAGGAAAATATCGTGGTTGTGGATTCATCATGAATTGGAAATATTAAGATTTCAACAAATTTCTTAAAAGAAAGAGCTTCAAGATGGTAAATTAAACAAAAAAGACAGAAGCGCCTTATCAAAATGACATGACATGTTTGCCTACCTCAGGAGAGTCATCACAATCCCCAAATGCATCAGAAAAATCAGTTGGGCTTTTTCTAAAAGTCTGGTCTGCAGGCAGTGTGTTGTCATTATAGGACGAGACAAACTTAAAGTCACTTGTCCTGGATCCAGTCGTCAAGTACGTGTCATAGTTGTAAGCGCTGCGTAAAGTTCCTGTGCCATCAACATCTGCATAATTAGGAGGAAGATAACCACTGGGGATTGCAACTGCTCCATCAAACAAGATCCTGGGCTTCCTCCTGCGACAGAACCTCACAGCCAGGACAATAATGATGAATGTGAGAAAAAATGTAGACACTGACACCAGTGCAATGATTAAATATGACGTCAACTTTGAGTCCCTCTCATCATAAGAAATGTCCTTCAGTTCAGGCACTTCAGCCAAGTTATCAGAGATCACTAAATACATGGAGCAGGTGGCAGAGAGAGGAGGCTGTCCATTATCCTTCACTGCCACAATAAGGTTCTGTTTCATGCTGTCAGATTCAGAGATGTCCCGCTGGATCCTGATCTCTCCACTGTGGAGTCCAATAGTAAAAAGTCCAGGGTCAGTGGATTTGACTATGTGATAGGAGAGCCAGGCGTTCTGTCCAGAGTCTGCGTCCACTGCTATCACTTTGGACACCACAGAGCCTCCATGTGCAGCTTTAGGGACCAGTTCAGTCATGAAAGAGTTTCCCTCTGGGGTGGGGTACAGGATTTGAGGAGAGTTGTCGTTCTCATCAGATACAAACACACTGACTGTCACGTTGCTGCTGAGCGGAGGAGACCCTGTCTCTGGCCATCACATGGACTTTAAAACCCCTGAACTGTTCATAGTCAAAGGACCTCACAGCATGGATGACTCCTGTGTCTCCATTAACAGAGACATAGGAGGACACTGGGGCTCCATTCACTTCACCAGGTAACAGAGAATACACCACTGTACCATTTTGTCTCCAGTCAGGGTCTCGAGCAGAAACAGAACATAAAGTGGAGCCAGGTTTGTTGTTTTCAGTCACATATGCGCTGTAGGACTGCTCCTCAAACACAGGGGGGTTGTCATTGATGTCAGCTACAGTTAAGTGGACAGTTTTAGAGGAGGACAGAGGAGGAGAGCCCGTCAGTGGCACTGATTGTAATGTTGTATTCAGACACTAGCTCACGGTCCAGATGGTCTGTGGTCACCAGAGAAAAGAAGTTTTTAATGGAAGGTATTAATTTAAAAGGGACACTATTTTGAATGGAACAATGGACCTGTTTGTTGCTTTCAGAGTCTCTGTCCTGTACATTAATAATGCCCACCTCTGAACCAGGTGACACATTCTCAGGGATCTGATTGGTCAGTGATTGAAGGTATATCACCGGTGCATTGTCATTTATGTCTGTAATTTCTATTAATAAACTTGCATATGAAGCCAACCCCAATCCATCTTTAGCGCTGATTTGCATTTCATAAGATGTCTCTTTTTCATAATCAATTACTCCAGTCACTTTGACCTCTCCTGTTTTGGGATTAATAGAAAACACATTACTTGACACGTGGTCAAACTCATAGGTAATCTCACTATTTAAACCCTCGTCAGCATCAGTAGCAGTCACTGTAATAACCAGTGTGTCTACAGGTGCATTCTCAGGCAGACTCGCTTTATATACAGTCTGACTAAACACTGGAGCATTATCATTAGCATCTAGTACAGTGACGTGTATGACTACTGTGCCTGATCTCTGAGGAGAGCCGCCATCAAACGCAGTGAGTAAAAGCCTCATTTCATCGTTATTTTCTCGGTCTAATTCCTTGTCTAAGACTAACTCACAGTATTTTCGTCCTCCAGAGTTTGTGTTAACACTTAGTTTGAAATGGCCATTCTGCTCAAGGGTGTAGCCTTGAACAGCGTTTTCTCCGATGTCTCCATCATGTGCCTCTCCAACAACAAACCGTGCGCCCTTAACAGCTGATTCATGGATTTCAAATTTAAGAGATTCCTCTTTAAACTGAGGCGTGTTGTCATTTATGTCTTGAACGCGGATATTTAAGCGATGCAGCTCAAGTGGGTTTTCCAGCACGAGCTCCTGTTTCAGAATACATGAAGCCTTTTTAGCACAAAGCCTCTCTCGGTCAATCCTCTCCTGTACAACCAGGTCTCCCGTGTTCAGGTTTACGCTGCAGTACTGGACGCTGTTATCTTCAGAATGAATGCGGGCCCTGCGGGAAGACAAGCTTCCAAAATCAAGTCCAAGATCCTTAGCGATATTTCCAATCACGGATCCTTGTTTCATCTCCTCTGGAGTAGAATAGCTCACGTCTCCGCGGATCGCGGGGAAAAAAAGAAAAAAAAGGTTGTAGTACAAGGTCCACCTATAGTCCGTCATTCTCACTTTCTTAAAATGTTGGGAAAAGCAATAATCATCAAATAACTATGACGCTTAGCTTCACGTGGTCATGAAGGAAATGTTTTTAGTCAAATGCTTTTGAGAAGCTGATACCGCCTGTACAATGGTTGACAAAGAAGGGAGGAGAATGGGTGCATATTCTCGTTCACTGGTGCATACTGACACCATGAGTATGTTCTTAGGAACAACAAGAATATTAATGGTATTAAAGATCTGGATTATTATAGCAGCGGTTAAACATTATTTTCAAAAATGCATCAAAAATTAAATGTATACATTAAATAAAATATATTAATGTTATGAATAAAATAAAGTCAACAAATGCTCTCCACTTCTAAAATGTTAAACATTTAGTGACATGTTCTATTAAGGAGCTGCATTGAGTCTAAGTTTGTGTTCCATACGCAATAATTTCCAACTCACCAATAAAAAACATCTGTAATTTTGAGTGCAGCTAAAGTGCAATGCCACACGAGATTCAAACACTAATCTGTTGAGGGAAGAAATCAAAATGAAATCCAACACAGCCGTAAATTGGTTAAAGGAGTATTGAAAATTCATTTCATACATATCTACTTTCTGGAAGATGGTTGTGCGCATAACACATTTTGCTCAACTCTACAACAATATAAACACGAGCTTTTAATACGAACATGTAGAAACATGTTTCAGCACCAAGGATAGAGCCAGTGAGGAAATGGTCAAAATGTCCAAGACATGAACAAAAGCAAAGAACAAACAACTTTAATAGTGACCTTAATATTCAACAACCGACAACACAGTCCTACATGAGGAGTAGCCGCTTGTCGTAGGACTAGCCTCTGACTAACGCCACTGGGTTTAAAGAACTTTGTTTTATTTCTGAGATAATGACAAGTTATTTACTTTTCAAACAGCTCTTTTCTCGAATATGTGTTTTATTAAATGCAGTCAATTAAGCTTGTGCTAACTTGGCTTTAAAATCCAATCTTTAAAAATGAAATGTTTAAATTTTATGTCAAGTCTGTAAATGCGGCAAAGATAAAACCGCAGTTAAAATAAAAGTAAAAAATAATAATAAAAAAAAAACAGAAAATACAACAATCTGTGAAAAAAAATGGCAATTATAAATTATATACACCACATGGAAAGGCAACTGAACTTTCACTTGAGCACTATTTTCCTCTGCTATAAGCACAACTGCATGTGACATGTTTGCTTACCTCAAGTGAGTCATCACAATCCCCAAAAACATCAGACAGATCCATCGGGATTTTTCTCATTGTTTCGTCTGCAGGCAGTGTGTTGTCATTATAGGACGAGACAAACTTAAAGTCACTTGTCCTGGATCCAGTCGTCAAGTACGTGTCATAGTTGTAAGCGCTGCGTAAAGTTCCTGTGCCATCAACATCTGCATAATTAGGAGGAAGATAACCACTGGGGATTGCAACTGCTCCATCAAACAAGATCCTGGGCTTCCTCCTGCGACAGAACCTCACACCCAGGACAATAATGATGAAGGTGAGAAAAAATGTAGACACTGACACCAGTGCAATGATTAAATATGACGTCAACTTTGAGTCCCTCTCATCATAAGAAATGTCCTTCAGTTCAGGCACTTCAGCCAAGTTATCAGAGATCACTAAATACATGGAGCAGGTGGCAGAGAGAGGAGGCTGTCCATTATCCTTCACTGCCACAATAAGGTTCTGTTTCATGCTGTCAGATTCAGAGATGTCCCGCTGGGTCCTGATCTCTCCACTGTGGAGTCCAATAGTAAAAAGTCCAGGGTCAGTGGATTTGACTATGTGATAGGAGAGCCAGGCGTTCTGTCCAGAGTCTGCGTCCACTGCTATCACTTTGGACACCAGAGAGCCTCCATGTGCAGCTTTAGGGACCAGTTCAGTCATGAAAGAGTTTCCCTCTGGGGTGGGGTACAGGATTTGAGGAGAGTTGTCGTTCTCATCAGATACAAACACACTGACTGTCACGTTGTTGCTGAGCGGAGGAGACCCGTTGTCTCTGGCCATCACATGGACTTTAAAACTCCTGAACTGTTCATAGTCAAAGGACCTCACAGCATGGATGACTCCTGTGTCTCCATTAACAGAGACATAGGAGGACACTGGGGCTCCATTCACTTCACCAGGTAACAGAGAATACACCACTGTACCATTTTGTCTCCAGTCAGGGTCTCGAGCAGAAACAGAACCTAAAGTGGAGCCAGGTTTGTTGTTTTCAGTCACATATACGCTGTAGGACTGCTCCTCAAACACAGGGGGGTTGTCATTGATGTCAGCTACAGTTAAGTGGACAGTTTTAGAGGAGGACAGAGGAGGAGAGCCCTCGTCAGTGGCACTGATTGTAATGTTGTATTCAGACACTAGCTCACGGTCCAGATGTTCTGTGGTCACCAGAGAATAATAGTTTTTAATGGAAGGAACTAACTTAAAAGGGACACCACTCTGGAGTGAACATCGGACCTGTCTGTTTTTGTCAGAGTCTCTGTCCTGTACATTAATAATGCCCACCTCTGATCCAGGTGACACATTCTCAGGAATAAGATTGTTTAAGGATTTTAGGTGTATTACAGGAGCATTATCATTTATGTCTGTAATTTCTATTATTAAAGTTGCATATGATGCCAGTCCCAGACCATCTTTAGCACTTAACTGCATTTCATAAGATGTCTCTTTTTCATAATCAATAGATGCTGCAACTTTAACCTCACCTGATGTTGGGTTTAAAGAGAAGATCTGGTTATCATCTGAAAGGCGATCAAATCCATAAATGACTTCACTGTTTATTCCCTCGTCAGCATCAGTAGCTGTTACCGTAATAACTAGTGTATCTAGAGGAGAGTTCTCTGGAAGACTCGCTTTATATACAGTCTGGCTAAACACTGGAGCATTATCATTAGCATCTAGTACAGTGACGTGTATGACTACTGTGCCTGATCTCTGAGGAGAGCCGCCATCAAACGCAGTGAGTAAAAGTCTGATCTCGTGTTTGTCTTCTCTGTCTAATTCTTTGTCGAGGACTAACTCGCCATACTTTCGGCCATTGCTCTTTGTTTTTACATCCAAAGAAAAATGATTGTTCTTCTGTAAGGTATAGCCCTGAACACCATTTTCCCCGATGTCTCCATCGTGCGCTTCGTCCAGTGGGAACCGTGCGCCCTTATCTGCCGATTCTTGTATTTCAAACTTAAGCGAGTCCTCTTTAAATTGTGGCGAGTTGTCGTTTATGTCTTGAACACGGATATTAAAACGGTGCAGTTCTAAGGGGTTTTCCAGCACAAGCTCCTGTTTCAAAACACACGAGGCCCTTTTCGCACAAAGCCCCTCTCTGTCAATCCTTTCGTGTACAACCAGGTCTCCCGTGTTCAGGTTCACACTGCAGTACTGGAGGCCGTTGTCCTCTGTATCGACGCGAGCCCTACGAGATGACATTCTGCTCAAATCAAGTCCAAGGTCCTTCGCAATATTTCCAATCACGGATCCACGTTTCATTTCCTCTGGAATGGAATAGCTCAAGTCTCCGTTAGTCGGGCAAAAAGCGAGAAAAACAAGAACGAGGCTGCCAAACAATATTTGTCCGCAATGCGTCATTATTTCTGACGCCAGACTCTATCCGTCTGCAGCAAATATCAAAGATTTACTTTTTGAAGCAACGAATACGTTGAAATCGAATGAGGTTCAAAAGAAGATTCCGGCTTCACAAATGTTGACAAAGAAGGGAGGGGAGTGCACGCGCCTTTCCGTTACCTGGTGCATACTGACACCACGAGTATGTTTTAGGAACAACTATATTCTTATTATTTAACAGGGTTATTTTGTACAAAGGATTACACAAATAAATTTATATTAAAGCACGATTGATTATTTACACTTCAAAAATCTGTTCATCTTGCTCTTTGATTTTTCTTGATCGGTTAAGATACAAGAGCTGCTCCCCTTCTGCTTATTGAGCCCTGAAACCAGCCTCAGTCATCCTAGCATTAAGTCTGTTTGTATTTTTTTGTTTTTTTAAGAAGAAAAAAAATACTCTAAAATGTCTGTTTGTGTTATGGTAAAATTCACGTTATTATAAGACCTGCGACATCAGTTGTCTTAGATATCAACACAAAGGACAAAATACGTTTTCTAAAAGGCCACATAAAGCAAACATTTCCTAATTTTAAGTCAAGGAATAGAGAAAATCTTTTTGAAGTTATCTATTTTATGGTAAAAGTACTGTTGTTTTCATAGTACTTTTTTGCATTAAATTCAAAATATGATAGGTCAGTACGTGTACATGGGTTTATAGAAAACATACAGAACATTTAAAGTTAATTAATACAGTATATTTTACTACATATTATTAATTAGTTTGGTTGTCCCAGTATCATACTTAGAAAGGTCTCCACTATTACACAATAGCAGCTGCTGAAAAAGACATAGATACAAAATAAACATAGACATAGATAAAAATCCCTGAGTTAACTCGCACGTTGTGTCAAATTAAGGCAATAACAGGAAATGACAAACAATTCATTTTCATGAAAAAACGCAGTCTCCATCAATCCTTTCATTCATCAATCTGCCAAAGCTATAAGAGTTCAGAACCAAGGACAGCGCAACACGAGCCCAAAGTTTTAACAAAAGAACAACGATGTCACAACAAACCAACGTAAAAGACTAAGTTGAATTTAAGGTTTCATTATCTCTTTTCAGGATAACCACATTTCTGCACAACGTCAAAAAGCAAAAAAATATATATATAAATATATATTGTTTAATCTGAACTCTGTAAATCACTGTGGACTATTCAATTAAAAATATGGTTTCATGATCAGAAATCTTGTGGCAGAAATTTTTCTTTTCAATGTCAACAACTAAGTAAACTTGTCAACTGTTCTGTTTTATCAGATTGTGTTTTGTGAATCAGAACAGACACAAAAACCAAACTGCACACTAAAGATTACTGCACAGTGCTTTACCATAAACTAATGCTTAACTAATTTGATATTTGGAACCCCGTATTCAAAGTTCAAATCAAACACAGATCTAAATAAAACATTCCTTTGTTCTTGTGAAAGCACAAAACAATTAAGGACAAAATAAAGCAGAATCTTGGCTAAATTATTTAAATTTAGAAGAAAAGAAAAGAAAAAGAAATGGATCGAGCTGGTTCAGGGTGCCATGCGTCATCAACGATTTCTTTTTTTAACATTTAAGCGTCCACTGCTTTATGGATCACTGTGAAACATCCAAGTGTAGCCTTTATGGTCATGGCAACAGGTATTTATTGATCACACAGTATTCATTTTTCTCCGGTTGGAGACAGTGTCGCTGTGGCTACAGAGCCCAATGTCCAAACTTCACCTCGGTCAGAACTAGAAAATATGTCACGAAAGTTTAACTACTTTAAAAATTAAACTTACTTCTAACAAATTTGAACAATGTTGAATTATTCTGACTCAGATTCAGTCCAATATTCTCGTTCTGAACATCACAATAGTACTGTAGATATTATTAAACAAATGTAAAGCCGTTCCCTACTGTTTTTCGATATTGTTTTTCTCACATCAAAACAAAAATCCGCTCCGTACACGGACCATTACCAGGATTCAACAAGCCTCTGCTCTCTGCAGACACAGCTGCGACACAAAGCA
The DNA here is from genome assembly GCA_024416835.2 of Perccottus glenii. Lineage (NCBI taxonomy): Eukaryota > Metazoa > Chordata > Actinopteri > Gobiiformes > Odontobutidae > Perccottus > Perccottus glenii. The sequence continues at coordinate 22,874,064 of CM044554.2, read as the reverse complement.
AACATAGTAAGAAGTAGAAGTTTCAATATTGAGCCAAGAAAACAAAAAAAAAATAAAAAATAAATTAAAAAAAAATTAATTGACTCACCACAACACTTGATTATTTGAACTTAAAGTCCATTCTACTTTCATTCCTCAAAACGAGTTCAACTACTCTGTTGCATAGTTTATCTGTGTTTCAGTTCCAACAATAAATCCTTTTCTGTTGTCATGGAGGCTAAAGTCCATTCTGTCTCGTCTTTATGGCTGAGAATGTCCGCTCCTTTACATTATTTTAGCTTGTGAAAGTTGCTAGCTTTATCTTAATAAGCCATCTCTGACCATCCAATCAAAAGACGTAAAGGTGCTGACGTTATTGTACGCCACCTGCTGGCCCTGGGCACTTGGCGGGCTACCCACCAACTCTAAATCTGATTGGTCAAAGCACAGTTTCTTTACGATTTATTTAAAGCTATAGGTGCCAACACTGTTGATTCTGAAGGCCACAAGGCAGATTTAATTTACCCTGGCAACACATATCTGAAATCTAATTGGATGAAATCTAGTATAAACATAGAATACTGGAGGAAGTGCAACAAAGAGAAAAGCTATGAAAGGAAGAAAATAGAATGAATTTACTACTAATTATAGATAATGTTTAGGCCAGCAGAGAGTCTCTCACGGCCCACCACTGAGAAAATACTATAGCAACAAACAATTGTACACTTAAACGTTTAAGAGAGTAGCCCTTTTGATTAACACAAACAAACGGTAGGTTAAAGAGCCTACAATGCTTTATTATAGCCAATAATAATAATCCATTAATGTTTTATGATAGCCTATAAAAATGTATTATAAACTTAAAACAGTTAATTTGACAATTTGGAAGTAGATATATCTCATACACTTAAAGGCTATTGTAGAAGAGGATAATACAGTCACTGACGTAAGAAGGTACTATTTGGTAAAATATCTAAATGTGTTTTGACGTATTTATGAGCCTCTCATATCGACCTGGTCAGAGCGGTTTGTATTTGACATGAACTAATCAGAATCTTTCTACACTGTTATCACAAGTTACAGCGAAACAACACAAGGGACTGCCTTAGCACCATGAACAGGTCGAGTTCAGTAAAGACAGGTTTGTATTTACCACTAAACAATGCCTTTCACTGTTAAGGCTGATATATGTTGTTTATATAAAAAGATATTGTAATACAAAAAATAAAATAAATGACAAGAGGGGAAGAATAGGAAAACTTTCATACGAATCTCGTGAAACAAAACATTTCCTTCAAACTTACAATGTTATAGAGTATGTTACTCAAGAGATGACAACTGTCTTTCTAAATTTAAATATTATAAGGTCTACATAAATGGCTAAAAAACAAAAAACAGACAAAGGAGAATTAATAATTTGAGACAGTTCAAACTAGAGTAGCAGCCTTCCTACCTCTACAGACGTCTTAAGATCTTCAAACGGATCGGAAAAATCTGATTGACTTTTCTTCAATGTCTGGTCTGCAGGCAGTGTGTTGTCATTATAGGACGAGACAAACTTAAAGTCACTTGTCCTGGATCCAGTCGTCAAGTAGGTGTCATAGTTGTAAGCGCTGCGTAAAGTTCCTGTGCCTTCAACATCTGCATAATTAGGAGGAAGATAACCACTGGGGATTGCAACTGCTCCATCAAACAAGATCCTGGGCTTCCTCCTGCGACAGAACCTCACAGCCAGGACAATAATGATGAATGTGAGAAAAAATGTAGACACTGACACCAGTGCAATGATTAAATATGACGTCAACTTTGAGTCCCTCTCATCATAAGAAATGTCCTTCAGTTCAGGCACTTCAGCCAAGTTATCAGAGATCACTAAATACATGGAGCAGGTGGCAGAGAGAGAGGCTGTCCATTATCCTTCACTGCCACAATAAGGTTCTGTTTCATGCTGTCAGATTCAGAGATGTCCCGCTGGGTCCTGATCTCTCCACTGTGGAGTCCAATAGTAAAAAGTCCAGGGTCAGTGGATTTGACTATGTGATAGGAGAGCCAGGCGTTCTGTCCAGAGTCTGCGTCCACTGCTATCACTTTGGACACCAGAGAGCCTCCATGTGCAGCTTTAGGGACCAGTTCAGTCATGAAAGAGTTTCCTCTGGGGTGGGGTACAGGATTTGAGGAGAGTTGTCGTTTCATCAGATACAAACACACTGACTGTCACGTTGCTGCTGAGCGGAGGAGACCCGTTGTCTCTGGCCATCACATGGACTTTAAAACTCCTGAACTGTTCATAGTCAAAGGACCTCACAGCATGGATGACTCCTGTGTCTCCATTAACAGAGACATAGGAGGACACTGGGGCTCCATTCACTTCACCAGGTAACAGAGAATACACCACTGTACCATTTTGTCTCCAGTCAGGGTCTCGAGCAGAAACAGAACCAAAGTGGAGCCAGGTTTGTTGTTTTCATTCACATATGCGCTGTAGGACTGCTCCTCAAACACAGGGGGGTTGTCATTGATGTCAGCTACAGTTAAGTGGACAGTTTTAGAGGAGGACAGAGGAGGAGAGCCCTCGTCAGTGGCACTGATTGTAATGTTGTATTCAGACACTAGCTCACGGTCCAGATGTTCTGTGGTCACCAGAGAATAATAGTTTTTAATGGAAGGAACTAACTTGAAAGGGACACCACTCTGGAGTGAACAATGGACCTGCCTGTTTTTGTCAGAGTCTCTGTCCTGTACATTAATGATGCCTACCTCTGAACCAGGTGGGGCATTCTCTGGTGTAGGACTTGACAGTGATTTCAGGTTTATTATTGGAGAGTTGTCATTTATATCAGTAATATCTATTGTTACTTTTGCATATGCGGTGAGGCCAAGTCCATCTCTCGCCTCAACTATCAATTCAAATGAGTTTTTTTCTTCAAAATCAATTAAATCATTTACTCGAATTTCGCCTGTTTTTGAATCAATAGAAAATGTATTTATATCGTCCGCAGACTCATGTCCAAAGTCGTAACTAACGACTCCATTTACTCCTTCATCTGCGTCTGTAGCACTCACTATAATCACGACAGTGCCTAGAGGTGAGTTTTCAGGTAGACTGGCTTTATAAACGGTCTGGCTAAACACAGGCGCGTTATCATTAGCATCTAATACAGTGACGTGAATGACTACAGTCCCTGATTTTGGAGGAGAGCCGCCATCAAAAGCTGTCAGAATCAAATTAATTTCCTTTTGCTTCTCTCTGTCGAGCTTGTTTTCAAGCAGCAGTTCAACCTTACTTGTATCAGAGGCAAGGACAAAATTGCTGTTCTTCTGAAGACTGTATTTCTGAACGGTGTTTTGTCCAATATCCGCGTCACGGGCGGCTTCGATAGAAAAGCGACTACCTCTTTCTGTTGATTCCTGTATTTCTATTTCAGTGACATTCTTTTTAAACGTTGGCAAATTGTCGTTAACGTCGAGAACGTGAAGACTCACGCGGTGAAGCTCTAAAGGATTTTCCATTATTAGATCTAATTTTAACACACAAGTCGCTCTCTTTCCACAAAGGGCTTCTCTGTCTATTCTTTCAGATGTGATCAACTCTCCGGTAGAAAGATTGATGTCACAGTATCGCTTATTAGTCCCCTCAAAGTCCAGACGAGCCTTACGCGATGAAATGGCTCTTAAATCCAGTCCAAGATCTTGAGCTATATTTCCAACGACAGACCGAAGTCTAATTTCTTCGGGAATGGTGTAACTCAGGTCTCCATGTACAAGGTGCGGCCTCCGTGAGAAAAGGCAGAACAGCAAGAAAAACGCTGCAAATCTTATATGTCCCATTTTGCTGCTAAGCGCACCCTGGGCTTCAATATTTTCTGTCCAACTTATAAAAATTACAGAAGTAGGAGGCACAAATAGAAACCCGACTACACTGCAACGACTGTCGGAGAAAGACCACAACAGATTTTTCACGAACCGGAGGGTGAAGAGGCGCATACTCAAGTTCTACCAGTCAACAGCGACATCTTGAGTTACTTTGAGCTAACATGTTGTTTTTTTTTTTTTTTTTTTTTTGGAGAATTGGATTTTTAATTTAAAAAAACAAACTGTATTTCATTTGCAAACATGTTAAATAAATAAAGAAAATGGATGTTACTATTTAAACAAAAGCTATGTACATCTACTGCAAAGAGTTAATAAATGCATATTTACTTTTTGTTTTGAAAAAAAGTTTTGTTTTCTTTTTTATGTTTTACAGAATTGTACGACCATGTTAAAGAACTTTCTCAGCACTCATGAACAAATAGAATAAAGAACACACAAACCATTCAAAGCAGATATGGAAAGAAAAGTTCATAAAAAAGAATCAAACTGTAAAGAAAATACTACAGCAACAAGTTATAGGTCACTTTAACGTTTGAGAGTAGCCCTTTTGATTAACACAAACAAACGGTAAGTTAAAGAGCCTACAAGGATTTAAATAGTCCATCTCATACACTAATAGACTATTGTAGAAGAGGATAATGCAGTCACAGACATGACATCAAAATGGAAAAAGAAGAAACTATTTGGTATGTGTTTTAAAGTATTTATGAGCCTCTCATATTGACCTGGTCAGAGCGGTTGGTATTTGACAAAATGCTTTTCAGGTATTCTATTTTACAGTAAAAGTACTGTTGTTTTCATAGTACTTTTTGGCATTAAATTCAAAATATTATAGGTCCATACATGTACATGGGTTTAAAGAAAAAATACAGAACATTTAAAGTCAATTAATACAGTACTACATATTAATCATTAGTTTGGTTGTCTTAGTATCATACTTAAATTATTAAATTAGAAAGGTCCTCACTATTACACAATAGCAGCTGCTGAAAAATACATTTTTCAAAATCAACTCTAAAACCACTAAATACCTAGCATGTTTTGTCAAATAAAGGCAATAGGAGGCAATGACAAACATTGTTTTAATCAATTAATAATCCATTAATGTTTTATGATAGCCTATAAAAATGTATTATAAACTTAAAACAGTTAATTTGACAATTTGGAAGTAAATATATCTCATACACTTAAAGGCTATTGTAGAAGAGGATAATACAGTCACTGACGTAAGAAGGTACTATTTGGTAAAATATCTAAATGTGTTTTGACGTTTTTATGAGTCTCTCTTATCGACCTGGTCGGAGCGGTCGTTATTTATTTGACATGAACTAATCAGAATCTTTCTACACTGTGATCACAAGTTACAGCGAAACAACACAAGGGACTGCCTTAGCACCATGAACAGGTCGAGTTCAGTAAAGACAGGTTTGTATTTACCACTAAACAATGCCTTTCACTGTTAAGGCTGATATATGTTGTTTATATCAAACAGATACCAACTTTGTAATACAAAAAAAATTCATTCATTTTCTACCGCTTAGTCCCGTTAGGGGTCGCGGGTGACTGGAGCCTATCCCAGCAGCTTCGGGCCTGAGGCGGGGTACACCCTGGACAGTGGCCAGTTAGTCGCAGGGCTAACATTTAGACATAGACTGTGACAGACAACCATTCAATCGCACATTCATTCACTAGGGACACTTTAGATTTGCCAATTGACCTAAAAATGCATGTGTTTAGACGGTGGGAGGAAGCCGGAGTACCCGGAGAGAACCACCAGTAACACTTGGAGGACATGCAGACTCCTCACAGAAAGACCGGAGTCGGCCGAGAATGTTTGAGTCGGCCGGGTTTTGAACTCACAACCTTCTTGCTGTGAGGTAGGAGTTCTAACCACTCTGCCACGTGCACCCCCACACACAAAAAATAAATAAAAATAAATGACAAGAGGGGAAGAATAGGACAACTTTCATACGAATCTTGTGAAATATTTCCTTCAACCTTACAATGTTATAGAGTATGTTACTCAAGAGATGGCAACTGTCTTTCTAAATTTAAATATTTTAAGGTCTACATAAATGGTTAAAAAACATCTTCAGAAAAAGGAGAATTAATAATATGAGAAAGTTCAAACTAGAGTAGCAGCCTTCCTACCTCTACAGACGTCTTAAGATCTTCAAACGGATCAGAAAAATCTGATTGACTTTTCTTCAAAGTCTGGTCTGCAGGCAGTGTGTTGTCATTATAGGACGAGACAAACTTAAAGTCACTTGTCCTGGATCCAGTCGTCAAGTACGTGTCATAGTTGTAAGTGCTGCGTAAAGTTCCTGTGCCATCAACATCTGCATAATTAGGAGGAAGATAACCACTGGGGATTGCAACTGCTCCATCAAACAAGATCCTGGGCTTCCTCCTGCGACAGAACCTCACAGCCAGGACAATAATGATGAAGGTGAGAAAAAATGTAGACACTGACACCAGTGCAATGATTAAATATGACGTCAACTTTGAGTCCCTCTCATCATAAGAAATGTCCTTCAGTTCAGGCACTTCAGCCAAGTTATCAGAGATCACTAAATACATGGAGCAGGTGGCAGAGAGAGGAGGCTGTCCATTATCCTTCACTGCCACAATAAGGTTCTGTTTCATGCTGTCAGATTCAGAGATGTCCCGCTGGGTCCTGATCTCTCCACTGTGGAGTCCAATAGTAAAAAGTCCAGGGTCAGTGGATTTGACTATGTGATAGGAGAGCCAGGCGTTCTGTCCAGAGTCTGCGTCCACTGCTATAACTTTGGACACCAGAGAGCCTCCATGTGCAGCTTTAGGGACCAGTTCAGTCATGAAAGAGTTTCCCTCTGGGGTGGGGTACAGGATTTGAGGAGAGTTGTCGTTCTCATCAGATACAAACACACTGACTGTCACGTTGCTGCTGAGCGGAGGAGACCCGTTGTCTCTGGCCATCACATGGACTTTAAAACTCCTGAACTGTTCATAGTCAAAGGACCTCACAGCATGGATGACTCCTGTGTCTCCATTAACAGAGACATAGGAGGACACTGGGGCTCCATTCACTTCACCAGGTAACAGAGAATACACCACTGTACCATTTTGTCTCCAGTCAGGGTCTCGAGCAGAAACAGAACATAAAGTGGAGCCAGGTTTGTTGTTTTCAGTCACATATGCGCTGTAGGACTGCTCCTCAAACACAGGGGGGTTGTCATTGATGTCAGCTACAGTTAAGTGGACAGTTTTAGAGGAGGACAGAGGAGGAGAGCCCAGTCAGTGGCACTGATTGTAATGTTGTATTCAGACACTAGCTCACGGTCCAGATGGTCTGTGGTCACCAGAGAAAAGAAGTTTTTAATGGAAGGTATTAATTTAAAAGGGACACTATTTTGAATGGAACAATGGACCTGTCTGTTGTTGTCAGAGTCTCTGTCCTGTACATTAATAATGCCCACCTCTGAACCAGGTGACACATTCTCAGGGATCTGATTGGTCAGTGATTGAAGGTATATCACCGGTGCATTGTCATTTATGTCTGTAATTTCTATTAATAAACTTGCATATGAAGCCAACCCCAATCCATCTTTAGCACTGATCTGCATTTCATAAGATGAGACTTTTTCATAATCAATTACTCCAGACACTTTGACCTCTCCTGTTTTGGGATTTATAAAAAACACATTACTATTTTTACTTGACACGTGGTCAAACTCATAGGTAATCTCACTATTTAAACCCTCGTCAGCATCAGTAGCAGTCACTGTAATAACCAGTGTGTCTACAGGTGCATTCTCAGGCAGACTCGCTTTATATACAGTCTGGCTAAACACTGGAGCATTATCATTAGCATCTAGTACAGTGACGTGTATGACTACTGTGCCTGATCTCTGAGGAGAGCCGCCATCAAACGCAGTGAGTAAAAGCCTCATTGCATCGTTATTTTCTCGGTCTAATTCCTTGTCTAAGACTAACTCACAGTATTTTCGTCCTCCAGAGTTTGTGTTAACACTTAGTTTGAAATGGTCATTCTGCTCAAGGGTGTAGCCTTGAACAGCGTTTTCTCCGATGTCTTCATCATGTGCCTCTCCAACAACAAACCGTGCGCCCTTAACAGCTGATTCACGGATTTCAAATTTAAGAGATTCCTCTTTAAACTGAGGCGTGTTGTCATTTATGTCTTGGACGCGGATATTTAAGCGATGCAGCTCAAGTGGGTTTTCCAGCACGAGCTCCTGTTTCAGAATACATGAAGCCTTTTTAGCACAAAGCCCCTCTCGGTCAATCCTCTCCTGTACAACCAGGTCTCCCGTGTTCAGGTTTACGCTGCAGTACTGGACGCTGTTATCTTCAGAATGAATGCGGGCCCTGCGGGAAGACAAGCTTCCAAAATCAAGTCCAAGATCCTTAGCGATATTTCCAATCACGGATCCTTGTTTCATCTCCTCTGGAGAATAGCTCACGTCTCCGCGGATCGCGGGGAAAAAAAGAAAAAAAAGGTTGTAGTACAAGGTCCACCTATAGTCCGTCATTCTCACTTTCTTAAAATGTTGGTAAAAGCAAAAATCATCAAATAATTATGACGCTTAGCTTCACGTGGTCATGAAGGAAATGTATTTAGTCAAATGATTTTGAGAAGCTGATACCGCCTGTACAATGGTTGACAAAGAAGGGAGGAGAATGGGTGCATATTCTCGTTCACTGGTGCATACTGACACCATGAGTATGTTCTTAGGAACAACAAGAATATTAATAGTATTAAAGATCTGGATTATTATCGCAGCGGCTAAACAATATTTTCAAAAATGCATCAAAAATTAAATTTACACTAAATAAAATATATTAATGTTATTCATAAAATAAAGTCAACAATTGCTCTCCATTTCTTAAATTTGAAACATTTAGTGACATGTTCTATTTAGGAGCTGCATTCAGTCTAAGTTTGTGTTTTATGCGCAACAATTTCCAACTCATTAAAAATACAAAAACATCTGTAATTTTGAGTGCAGTTAAAGTGCAATGCCACACGAGTTTCAAACACTAATCTGTTGAGAGAAAAAAAAATCGAATGAAATCCAAAACAGTCGTAAATTGGTTACAGGAGTTTTGAAAGTGTAAATATTAACACCTCAGTAATTCATTTCATACATATCTACTTTCTGGAAGATGGTTGTGCGCATAACACGTTTTGCTCAACTCTACAACAATATAAACACGAGCTTTTAATACGAACATGTAGAAACATGTTTCAGCACCAAGGATAGAGCCAGTGAGAAATGGTCAAAATGTCCAAGACATGAACAAAAGCAAAGAACAACCAACTTTAATAGTGACCTTAATATTCAACACAGTCCTACATGAGGAGTAGCCGCTTGTCGTAGGACTAGCCTCTGACTAACGCCACTGGGTTTAAAGAACTTTGTTTTATTTATGAGATAATGACAAGTTATTTACTGACCTAACGGCGATTTTCTCTAATAGTTTTTTTTTAAATTCAGTCAATTAAACGTGTGCTAAATTGGCTTTAAATCCAATTCTTAAATAAAAAACAATGTCAAGTTTTTAAATGTGACAAAGATCAAACCGCAGTCAAATATATATATATATATATATATATATATATATATATATATATATAAATGCAACAATCTCTTTAAAAAAGAATGGCAATATTAAATTAAATACACCACAAAAGTTGGAAAGGCAACTGAACTTTCACTTGAGCACTATTTTCCTCTGCCATAAGCACAACTGCATGTGACATGTTTGCTTACCTCAAGTGAGTCATCACAATCCCCAAAAGCATCAGAAAAATCCAAAGGCATTTTTCTCATTGTTTCGTCTGCAGGCAGTGTGTTGTCATTATAGGACGAGACAAACTTAAAGTCACTTGTCCTGGATCCAGTCGTCAAGTACGTGTCATAGTTGTAAGCGCTGCGTAAAGTTCCTGTGCCATCAACATCTGCATAATTAGGAGGAAGATAACCACTGGGGATTGCAACTGCTCCATCAAACAAGATCCTGGGCTTCCTCCTGCGACAGAACCTCACAGCCAGGACAATAATGATGAATGTGAGAAAAAATGTAGACACTGACACCAGTGCAATGATTAAATATGACGTCAACTTTGAGTCCCTCTCATCATAAGAAATGTCCTTCAGTTCAGGCACTTCAGCCAAGTTATCAGAGATCACTAAATACATGGAGCAGGTGGCAGAGAGGAGGCTGTCCATTATCCTTCACTGCCACAATAAGGTTCTGTTTTATGCTGTCAGATTCAGAGATGTCCCGCTGGGTCCTGATCTCTCCACTGTGGAGTCCAATAGTAAAAAGTCCAGGGTCAGTGGATTTGACTATGTGATAGGAGAGCCAGGCGTTCTGTCCAGAGTCTGCGTCCACTGCTATCACTTTGGACACCAGAGAGCCTCCATGTGCAGCTTTAGGGACCAGTTCAGTCATGAAAGAGTTTCCTCTGGGGTGGGGTACAGGATTTGAGGAGAGTTGTCGTTCTCATCAGATACAAACACACTGACTGTCACGTTGCTGCTGAGCGGAGGAGACCCGTTGTCTCTGGCCATCACATGGACTTTAAAACTCCTGAACTGTTCATAGTCAAAGGACCTCACAGCATGGATGACTCCTGTGTCTCCATTAACAGAGACATAGGAGGACACTGGGGCTCCATTCACTTCACCAGGTAACAGAGAATACACCACTGTACCATTTTGTCTCCAGTCAGGGTCTCGAGCAGAAACAGAACCTAAAGTGGAGCCAGGTTTGTTGTTTTCAGTCACATATGCGCTGTAGGACTGCTCCTCAAACACAGGGGGGTTGTCATTGATGTCAGCTACAGTTAAGTGGACAGTTTTAGAGGAGGACAGAGGAGGAGAGCCCTCGTCAGTGGCACTGATTGTAATGTTGTATTCAGACACTAGCTCACGGTCCAGATGTTCTGTGGTCACCAGAGAATAATAGTTTTTAAAAGAAGGAACAAGTTTAAATGGGACATTCTGTTGAATAGAGCAGCGGACCTTACTGTTTTTGTCAGAGTCTCTGTCCTGTACATTAATGATGCCTACCTCTGAACCAGGTGGGGCATTCTCTGGTGTAGGACTTGACAGTGATTTCAGGTTTATTATTGGAGAGTTGTCATTTATATCAGTAATATCTATTGTTACTTTTGCATATGCGGTGAGGCCAAGTCCATCTCTCGCCTCAACTATCAATTCAAATGAGTTTCTTTCTTCAAAATCAATTAAATCATTTACTCGAATTTCGCCTGTTTTTGAATCAATGGAAAATGTATTTATATCGTCCGCAGACTCATGTCCAAAGTCGTAACTAACTACTCCATTTACTCCTTCATCTGCGTCTGTAGCACTCACTATAATCACGACAGTGCCTAGAGGTGAGTTTTCGGGTAGACTGGCTTTATAAACGGCCTGGCTAAACACAGGCGCGTTATCATTAGCATCTAATACAGTGACGTGTATGACTACAGTCCCTGATTTTGGAGGAGAGCCGCCATCAAAAGCTGTCAGAATCAAATTAATTTCCTTTTGCTTCTCTCTGTCGAGCTTGTTTTCAAGCAGCAGTTCAACCTTACTTGTATCAGAGGCAAGGACAAAATTGCTGTTCTTCTGAAGACTGTATTTCTGAACGGTGTTTTGTCCAATATCCGCGTCACGGGCGGCTTCGATAGAAAAGCGGCTACCTCTTTCTGTTGATTCGCGTATTTCTATTTCAGTGACATTCTTTTTAAATGTTGGCAAATTGTCGTTGACATCGAGAACGTGAAGACTCACGCGGTGAAGCTCTAAAGGATTTTCCAACATCAGATCTGCTTTTAACACACACGTCGCTCTCTTTCCACAAAGGGCTTCTCTGTCTATTCTTTCAGATGTGATCAAATCCCCGGTAGAAAGATTGATGTCACAGTATCGCTTATTAGTCCCCTCAAAGTCCAGACGAGCCTTACGCGATGAAATGGCTCTTAAATCCAGTCCAAGATCTTGAGCTATATTTCCAACGACAGATTGTAGCTTATTTTCTTCTGCAATGGTGTAACTCAGCTGTCCATTAACGAGATGTAGCGTTAGTAAAGCTAGGCTGGAGATAGAGAAAAGAGCTTGATGTCCTTTGTCGCCCATACTGACCATTCAAGCGCTTCAACTTCAGTTATTTAGGTGCACAACCCAGAAAACCATACACTCAGAACGCACAAATAAGCTCGAGAAAAATGACACAAGGAATTCGATTTGAGCATTTAAGCAGCCGTCGGTTGAGAGAACACATTTACAGACGGTGGTGGGTGGAGAAGTTGCCGTTTAAATTCTGACAGTCAACAGCGACACCATGAGTCCTGTTTAAAGCTGAAATGATTTAGAATTGAATAATAGATGTTTCAATCTTTTAATTATATGCTAAAGATGTTCATTACAAATAAAAAAACATACATCACCTTAAAAAATATTCAGCTATAATATTAAGTTGAAAGATGGTGCCCTACAAAAGTATGTGAACTAGCCTACTTTATGAGAAAATGCAAAGTAGAATGTGAACTTAACAATGCAGTAAGATAAGTCTGCAAGACAGTTACATGTTACATTCATATTTCAAGGGCATAGTAGCCTATAGATGCAGACATTTGTCCTTTTCAAATCTTGGGTAGACTTTAGAAAATTATGTTCTGATGTGCAGAATAAAACATACAGCTACGTTTAAATGATTATTTCAATAATAGGGCGTTTAAAAGGTAATTGAAGATGTTCTGTTTTAAAGGAAAAGAGGGTATTACATTTAGTATTTCATTTGAAAAAAAAAACATAAATTGTACATTTATTAAGAAAAAATCTTGAAATGGTAATGTTACAATATGATTTTAAAAAAGATCTAAAGCAGTGTAAGTTTATTTATTTATTTTTTTTTCGAATTTTAGTGAAAAGGTTCTATTTTAGTTCAAGATGATGTTATGAATTCGGCACGGTGAAGTCTGTGAAGGTTCTCAGCCTGCACAGTGGCGTAAAGTACGTTATCTTTTCATCGCGTTGTTTGAAGCGGACACGCCATTACACTTACAAAATCCACGTGACCCTGGATAATTCAAAATCCTAACTGACCTTATTATTACGTATTAATATAGGCTACAATTTTTTGTTTAAACATGTGAGTCAGTAAAAACTTAAACGTCCATGTAATCAGGAAACACAAAAAAAAAACGTTGTGTAAAATAAATCGTTCTAAAAAATAAAAACAGATTACGTTAAAAGAAGCCCCTACCTCCGAAGCCTCCAAGTCTTCGAACGGATCCGTTAAGTAAGTCGGGCTTTTCCTTAACGTCTGATCAGCAGGCAGTGTGTTGTCATTATAGGACGAGACAAACTTAAAGTCACTTGTCCTGGATCCAGTCGTTAAGTAGGTGTCATAGTTGTAAGCGCTGCGTAAAGTTCCTGTGCCATCAACATCTGCATAATTAGGAGGAAGATAACCACTGGGGATTGCAACTGCTCCATCAAACAAGATCCTGGGCTTCCTTCTGCGACAGAACCTCACACCCAGGACAATAATGATGAATGTGAGAAAAAATGTAGACACTGACACCAGTGCAGTGATTAAATATGACGTCAACTTTGAGTCCCTCTCATCATAAGAAATGTCCTTGAGTTCAGGCACTTCAGCCAAGTTATCAGAGATCACTAAATACATGGAGCAGGTGGCAGAGAGAGGAGGCTGTCCATTATCCTTCACTGCCACAATAAGGTTCTGTTTCATGCTGTCAGATTCAGAGATGTCCCGCTGGGTCCTGATCTCTCCACTGTGGAGTCCAATAGTAAAAAGTCCAGGGTCAGTGGATTTGACTATGTGATAGGAGAGCCAGGCGTTCTGTCCAGAGTCTGCGTCCACTGCTATCACTTTGGACACCACAGAGCCTCCATGTGCAGCTTTAGGGACCAGCTCAGTCATGAAAGAGTTTCCCTCTGGGGTGGGATACAGGATTTGAGGAGAGTTGTCGTTCTCATCAGATACAAACACACTGACTGTCACGTTGCTGCTGAGCGGAGGAGACCCGTTGTCTCTGGCCATCACATGGACTTTAAAACTCCTGAACTGTTCATAGTCAAAGGACCTCACAGCATGGATGACTCCTGTGTCTCCATTAACAGAGACATAGGAGGACACTGGGGCTCCATTCACTTCACCAGGTAACAGAGAATACACCACTGTACCATTTTGTCTCCAGTCAGGGTCTCGAGCAGAAACAGAACATAAAGTGGAGCCAGGTTTGTTGTTTTCAGTCACATATGCGCTGTAGGACTGCTCCTCAAACACAGGGGGGTTGTCATTGATGTCAGCTACAGTTAAGTGGACAGTTTTAGAGGAGGACAGAGGAGGAGAGCCCTCGTCAGTGGCACTGATTGTAATGTTGTATTCAGACACTAGCTCACGGTCCAGATGTTCTGTGGTCACCAGAGAATAATAGTTTTTAATGGAAGGAACTAACTTAAAAGGGACACCAATTTGAATGGAACAATGGACCTGTTTGTTGTTGTCAGAGTCTCTGTCCTGTACATTAATAATGCCCACCTCTGAACCAGGTGACACATTCTCAGGGATCTGATTGGTCAGTGATTTCAGGTAAATCACCGGTGCATTGTCATTTATGTCTGTAATTTCTATTATTAAACTTGCATATGAAGCCAACCCCAGTCCATCTTTAGCGCTGATCTGCATTTCATAAGATGAGACTTTTTCATAATCAATTACTCCAGTCACTTTTACCTCTCCTGTTTTGGGATTAATAGAAAACACATTACTATTTTTACTTGACACGTGGTCAAACTCATAGGTAATCTCACTATTTAAACCCTCGTCAGCATCAGTAGCAGTCACTGTAATAACCAGTGTGTCTACAGGTGCATTCTCAGGCAGACTCGCTTTATATACAGTCTGACTAAACACTGGAGCATTATCATTAGCATCTAGTACAGTGACGTGTATGACTACTGTGCCTGATCTCTGAGGAGAGCCGCCGTCAAACGCAGTGAGCAAAAGCCTCATTTCATCGTTATTTTCTCGGTCTAATTCCTTGTCTAAGACTAACTCACAGTATTTTCGTCCTCCAGAGTTTGTGTTAACACTTAGTTTGAAATGGTCATTCTGCTCAAGGGTGTAGCCTTGAACAGCGTTTTCTCCGATGTCTTCATCATGTGCCTCTCCAACAACAAACCGTGCGCCCTTATCAGCTGATTCACGGATTTCAAATTTAAGAGATTCCTCTTTAAACTGAGGCGTGTTGTCATTTATGTCTTGAACGCGGATATTAAAACGATGCAGCTCAAGTGGGTTTTCCAGCACGAGCTCCTGTTTCAGAATACATGAAGCCTTTTTAGCACAAAGCCTCTCTCGGTCAATCCTCTCCTGTACAACCAGGTCTCCTGTGTTCAGGTTTACGCTGCAGTACTGGACGCTGTTGTCCTCGGCGTCGACGCGAGCCCTTCGAGAAGACAATGTGCTTAGATCAAGTCCAAGATTCTTAGCGATATTTCCAATCACGGACCCGCGTTTCATCTCCTCTGGAGTAGAATAGCTCACGTCTCCGCGGATCGCGGGAAAAAAAAGAAAAAGGTTGTAGTACAAGGTCCACCTATAGTCCGTCATTCTCACTTTCTTAAAATGTTGGGAAAAGCAATAATCATTAAATAACTATGACGCTTAGCTTCACGTGGTCATGAAGGAAATATTTTTAGTCAAATGCTTTTGAGAAGCTGATACCGCCTGTACAATGGTTGACAAAGAAGGGAGGAGAATGGGTGCATATTCTCGTTCACTGGTGCATACTGACACCATGAGTATGTTCTTAGGAACAACAAGAATATTAATGGTATTAAAGATCTGGATTATTATCGCAGCGGGTAAACATTATTTTCAAAAATTAATTAAAATTGAATTTACACTAAATAAAATATATTAATGTTATTCATAAAATAAAATCAAGAATTGCTCTCCACTTCTGAAATTTAAAACATTTAGTGACATGTTCTATTTATGAGCTACATTCAGTCTAAGTTTGTGTTCCATACGCAACAATTTTCAACTCAATATAAAAACAAAAACATCTGTATTTTTGAGTGCAGTTAAAGTGCAATGCCACACGAGTTTTCAAACACTAATCTGTTGAGAGAAGAAAATTCAAATGAAATCCAACACAGCCATAAACATGGTTAGAGGAGTTTTGAAAGTGTACATATTACACACTTACTAATTCATTTTATACAAATCTACTTTCTGGAAGATGGTTGTGCGCATAACACGTTTTGCTCAATTCTACAACAATATAAACACGAGCTTTTAATACGAACATGTAGAAACATGTTTCAGCACCAAGGATAGAGCCAGTGAGGAAATGGTCAAAAATGTCCAAGACATGAACAAAAGCAAAGAACAAACAACTTTAATAGTGACCTTAATATTCAACCGACAACACAGTCCTACATGAGGAGAAGCCGCTTGTCGTAGGACTAGCCTCTGACTAACGCCACTGGGTTTAAAGAACTTTGTTTAATTTCTGAGATAATGACAAGTTAATTATTGTTCAAACTGCGATTTCCTTACATATGTTCTTTTTTTTTAAACCAGTAAATTAAACTTGTGCTAAATTAACTCTAAAATCCAATCTTTAAATATTAAAGGTTTAAAAACGATGTCAAGTGTGAAAATGTGACAAAGATCAAACCGCATTAAATCTAAAAAAAGCAGAAAATGCAACAATCTGTGAAAAAATGAATGGCAATGTTAAATAAATACATTCCATGGAAAGGCAACTGAACTTTCACTTGAGCACTATTTTCCTCTGCTATAAGCACAACTGCATGTGACATGTTTGCTTACCTCAAGTGAGTCATCACAATCCCCAAAAGCATCAGAAAAATCAGTTGGGCTTTTCCTTAACGTCTGATCAGCAGGCAGTGTGTTGTCATTATAGGACGAGACAAACTTAAAGTCACTTGTCCTGGATCCAGTCGTCAAGTACGTGTCATAGTTGTAAGCGCTGCGTAAAGTTCCTGTGCCATCAACATCTGCATAATTAGGAGGAAGATAACCACTGGGGATTGCAACTGCTCCATCAAACAAGATCCTGGGCTTCCTCCTGCGACAGAACCTCACAGCCAGGACAATAATGATGAATGTGAGAAAAAATGTAGACACTGACACCAGTGCAATGATTAAATATGACGTCAACTTTGAGTCCCTCTCATCATAAGAAATGTCCTTCAGTTCAGGCACTTCAGCCAAGTTATCAGAGATCACTAAATACATGGAGCAGGTGGCAGAGAGAGGAGGCTGTCCATTATCCTTCACTGCCACAAGAAGGTTCTGTTTCATGCTGTCAGATTCAGAGATGTCCCGCTGGGTCCTGATCTCTCCACTGTGGAGTCCAATAGTAAAAAGTCCAGGGTCAGTGGATTTGACTATGTGATAGGAGAGCCAGGCGTTCTGTCCAGAGTCTGCGTCCACTGCTATCACTTTGGACACCAGAGAGCCTCCATGTGCAGCTTTAGGGACCAGTTCAGTCATGAAAGAGTTTCCCTCTGGGGTGGGGTACAGGATTTGAGGAGAGTTGTCGTTCTCATCAGATACAAACACACTGACTGTCACGTTGCTGCTGAGCGGAGGAGACCCGTTGTCTCTGGCCATCACATGGACTTTAAAACTCCTGAACTGTTCATAGTCAAAGGACCTCACAGCATGGATGACTCCTGTGTCTCCATTAACAGAGACATAGGAGGACACTGGGGCTCCATTCACTTCACCAGGTAACAGAGAATAAACCACTGTACCATTTTGTCTCCAGTCAGGGTCTCGAGCAGAAACAGAACATAAAGTGGAGCCAGGTTTGTTGTTTTCAGTCACATATGCGCTGTAGGACTGCTCCTCAAACACAGGGGGGTTGTCATTGATGTCAGCTACAGTTAAGTGGACAGTTTTAGAGGAGGACAGAGGAGGAGAGCCCTCGTCAGTGGCACTGATTGTAATGTTGTATTCAGACACTAGCTCACGGTCCAAATGGTCTGTGGTCACCAGAGAAAAGAAGTTTTTAATGGAAGGAACTAACTTAAAAGGGACACTATTTTGAATGAAACAATGGACCTGTTTGTTGTTGTCAGAGTCTCTGTCCTGTACATTAATAATGCCCACCTCTGAACCAGGTGACACATTCTCAGGGATCTGATTGGTCAGTGATTGAAGGTATATCACCGGTGCATTGTCATTTATGTCTGTAATTTCTATTAATAAACTTGCATATGAAGCCAACCCCAGTCCATCTTTAGCGCTGATTTGCATTTCATAAGATGTCTCTTTTTCATAATCAATTACTCCAGACACTTTGACCTCTCCTGTTTTGGGATTAATAGAAAACACATTACTTGACACGTGGTCAAACTCATAGGTAATCTCACTATTTAAACCCTCGTCAGCATCAGTAGCAGTCACTGTAATAACCAGTGTGTCTACAGGTGCATTCTCAGGCAGACTCGCTTTATATACAGTCTGACTAAACACTGGAGCATTATCATTAGCATCTAGTACAGTGACGTGTATGACTACTGTGCCTGATCTCTGAGGAGAGCCGCCGTCAAACGCAGTGAGTAAAAGCCTCATTTCATCGTTACTTTCTCGGTCTAATTCCTTGTCTAAGACTAACTCACAGTATTTTCGTCCTCCAGAGTTTGTGTTAACACTTAGTTTGAAATGGTCATTCTGCTCAAGGGTGTAGCCTTGAACAGCGTTTTCTCCGATGTCTCCGTCATGTGCCTCTCCAACAACAAACCGTGCGCCCTTATCAGCTGATTCACGGATTTCAAATTTAAGAGATTCCTCTTTAAACTGAGGCGTGTTGTCATTTATGTCTTGAACACGGATATTTAAGCGATGCAGCTCAAGTGGGTTTTCCAGCACGAGCTCCTGTTTCAGAATACATGAAGCCTTTTAGCACAAAGCCTCTCGGTCAATCCTCTCCTGTACAACCAGGTCTCCCGTGTTCAGGTTTACGCTGCAGTACTGGACGCTGTTATCTTCAGAATGAATGCGGGCCCTGCGGGAAGACAAGCTTCCAAAATCAAGTCCAAGATCCTTAGCGATATTTCCAATCACGGATCCGAGTTTCATCTCTTCTGGAGTAGAATAGCTCACGTCTCCGCGGATCGCGGGGAAAAAAAGAAAAAAAAGGTTGTAGTACAAGGTCCACCTATAGTCCGTCATTCTCACTTTCTTAAAATGTTGGGAAAAGCAATTATCATCAAATAACTATGACGCTTAGCTTCACGTGGTCATGAAGGAAATGTTTTTAGTCAAATGCTTTTGAGAAGCTGATACCGCCTGTACAATGGTTGACAAAGAAGGGAGGAGAATGGGTGCATATTCTCGTTCACTGGTGCATACTGACACCATGAGTATGTTCTTAGGAACAACAAGAATATTAATAGTATTAAAGATCTGGATTATTATCGCAGCGGGTAAGCATTATTTTCAAAAAATAATTAAAATTGAATTTACACTAAATAAAATATATTAATGTTATTCATAAAATAAATTCAAGAATTGCTCTCCACTTCAGAAATTTAAAACATTTAGTGACATGTTCTATTTAGGAGCCGCATTGAGTCTATGTTTGTGTTCCATACGCAACAATTTTCAACTCATTATAAAAACAAAAACATCTGTATTTTTGAGTGCAGTTAAAGTGCAATGCCACACGAGTTTCAAACACTAATCTGTTGAGAGAAGAAATAAAATAAAATCCAACACAGCCGTAAATTGGTTACAGGAGTTTTGAAATTGTAAATATTACCACCTCAGTAATTGATTTCATACATATCTACTTTCTGGAAGATGGTTGTGCGCATAACACGTTTTGCTCAACTCTACAACAATATAAACACGAGCTTTTAATACGAACATGTAGAAACATGTTTCAGCACCAAGGATAGAGCCAGTGAGGAAATGGTCAAAATGTCCAAAACATGAACAAAAGCAAAGAACAAACAACTTTGATAGTGACCTTAATATTCAACAACCGACAACACAGTCCTACATGAGGAGTAGCCGCTTGTCGTGGGACTAGCCTCTGACTAACGCCACTGGGTTTAAAGAACTTTGTTTAATTTCTAAAATAATAAGTTGATTACTGTCCAAACAGCAATTGCCTCAAATGTGTGTTTTATGAAATGTAATCAATTAAACTTGTGCTAACTTGGCTTTAAAATCCAATCGTTGAATATTAAATGTTTAAAAACGATGTCACGTCTGTAAACGCGACAAAGATTAAACCGCAGTCAAGAAAAAAAAATGCAACAATCTCTTTTAAAAAATGGCAATTATAAATTATATACACCACATGGAAAGGCAACTGAACTTTCACTTGAGCACTATTTTCCTCTGCTATAAACACAACTGCATGTGACATGTTTGCTTACCTCAAGTGAGTCATCACAATCCCCAAATGCATCAGAAAAATCCAAAGGCATTTTTCTCATTGTTTCGTCTGCAGGCAGTGTGTTGTCATTATAGGACGAGACAAACTTAAAGTCACTTGTCCTGGATCCAGTCGTCAAGTACGTGTCATAGTTGTAAGCGCTGCGTAAAGTTCCTGTGCCATCAACATCTGCATAATTAGGAGGAAGATAACCACTGGGGATTGCAACTGCTCCATCAAACAAGATCCTGGGCTTCCTCCTGCGACAGAACCTCACAGCCAGGACAATAATGATGAATGTGAGAAAAAATGTAGACACTGACACCAGTGCAATGATTAAATATGACGTCAACTTTGAGTCCCTCTCATCATAAGAAATGTCCTTCAGTTCAGGCACTTCAGCCAAGTTATCAGAGATCACTAAATACATGGAGCAGGTGGCAGAGAGAGAGGCTGTCCATTATCCTTCACTGCCACAATAAGGTTCTGTTTCATGCTGTCAGATTCAGAGATGTCCCGCTGGGTCCTGATCTCTCCACTGTGGAGTCCAATAGTAAAAAGTCCAGGGTCAGTGGATTTGACTATGTGATAGGAGAGCCAGGCGTTCTGTCCAGAGTCTGCGTCCACTGCTATCACTTTGGACACCAGAGAGCCTCCATGTGCAGCTTTAGGGACCAGTTCAGTCATGAAAGAGTTTCCCTCTGGGGTGGGGTACAGGATTTGAGGAGAGTTGTCGTTCTCATCAGATACAAACACACTGACTGTCACGTTGCTGCTGAGCGGAGGAGACCCGTTGTCTCTGGCCATCACATGGACTTTAAAACTCCTGAACTGTTCATAGTCAAAGGACCTCACAGCATGGATGACTCCTGTGTCTCCATTAACAGAGACATAGGAGGACACTGGGGCTCCATTCACTTCACCAGGTAACAGAGAATACACCACTGTACCATTTTGTCTCCAGTCAGGGTCTCGAGCAGAAACAGAACATAAAGTGGAGCCAGGTTTGTTGTTTTCAGTCACATATGCGCTGTAGGACTGCTCCTCAAACACAGGGGGGTTGTCATTGATGTCAGCTACAGTTAAGTGGACAGTTTTAGAGGAGGACAGAGGAGGAGAGCCCTCGTCAGTGGCACTGATTGTAATGTTGTATTCAGACACTAGCTCACGGTCCAGATGGTCTGTGGTCACCACAGAATAATAGTTTTTAATGGAAGGAACTAACTTAAAAGGGACACCAATTTGAATGGAACAATGGACCTGTTTGTTGTTGTCAGAGTCTCTGTCCTGTACATTAATAATGCCCACCTCTGAACCAGGTGACACATTCTCAGGGATCTGATTGGTCAGTGATTGAAGGTAAATATTTGGAGCATTGTCGTTGATATCATTAATTTCAATCAATAGAGTACTATAGGAAAATAGACCCAATCCATCTTTAGCGCTGATTTGCATTTCATAAGATGAGACCTTTTCATAATCAATTACTCCAGTCACCTTGACCTCTCCTGTTTTAGGATTTATAGAAAAAACATTATTATTTTCATCTGAAACATGATCAAACTCATAGGTAATCTCACTGTTTAAACCCTCATCAGCATCAGTAGCGGTTACTGTAATAACCAGTGTGTCTAGAGGAGAGTTTTCTGGTAAACTAGCTTTATACAAAGCCTGGTTAAACACTGGCACATTGTCATTAGCATCAAGAACAGAGACGTGAATTACTATGGTGCCCGATCGCGGAGGAGAGCCTCCGTCAAACGCAGTAAGCAACAGTGCAAGTTCTTTTTCAACTTCTCTGTCTAAATTTCTATCTAAAACTAGTTCGCAATGTTTTCGTCCACCAGATTTAGTGTTAATATCTAATTTAAAATAGTCATTCTGTTGAAGGGTGTAGCCTTGAACAGCGTTTTCTCCGATGTCTCCATCATGTGCCTCACCAACGAGAAAACGTGTGCCCTTCTCAGCTGATTCTTGGATTTCAAATTTAAGAGAATCCTCTTTAAACTGAGGCGTGTTGTCATTTATGTCTTGGACGCGGATATTAAAACGATGCAGCTCAAGTGGGTTTTCCAGCACGAGCTCCTGTTTCAGAATACATGAAGCCTTTTTAGCACAAAGCCCCTCTCGGTCAATCCTCTCCTGTACAACCAGGTCTCCCGTGTTCAGGTTTACGCTGCAGTACTGGACGCTGTTGTCCTCGGAGTCAATGCGCGCCTTCCGAACAGAAAAACGACCCGAATCAAGACCAAGGTCCTTAGCGATATTTCCAATCACGGATCCGAGTTTCATCTCCTCTGGAGTAGAATAACTCACGTCTCCACGGATCGAGTGAAAAGCATGAAAAACAAAAACGAATCCGTAGTACAACAACCGCTTATAGTCCGACATTATTACACTCTTGAGATTTAAAGCAACAGAAAACCTTCAAATATCTGTTATCACTTTGCTCTATGTGGCTCTGATCGACCTGTTTAATCGCGAATGCAGTCTCGGAGGTTATTCAGACTATACAATGGTTGAGAACGAGGGGAGGAGAACGGGCGCGCCTTCACGTTTACTGGTGCATACTGACACCACGAGTGCTTTTTGAGGAATAACAGGAATAACAATTATGAACTATGTTTTATTCAAACTGGGCTTCAAATTATTGTCGTAAATTCAGTTCGAATCAAAATGAAAATAAAATAAACACGTTCATGATATTTCTTTTCAATTAAACAATGAAATACTTAAGTTTTTTTTTTATATTAAAACTATTTAGTTAATAATTATGTTAGATTAATACATTAACTCAACAACACATCATCATTTCAAAAACCAATGTCATCATCACAATAATGTAACGAAAAGTGCCTGCAATTTCAAATAAACAATTATTTAAAAATAGACTGAATCAGACCGTCGCAGTGCTTTTAAAACTGTAAATATTAATGTGCTCAAAATAGAAATGAAATAAAACACAACAGAGCAGAGGCGGGAGTTGATTGAAAGAGGAAGTCTTTGTAAAATGTTAATCAATACCAAAATGTGATCGCGTATTCTAGATCATAAAATTATTCTAAAGATGATGCTTGATGTTTACATTAATGTTTGTTTTTTGCTGTTAATTTATAAACATAGCCTACTTAATAATAATTATCTCAAAATTGGCAAAATAACCCTCTGCAAATGGCACAGCAACTCTACTCAGATGAAATAAACACAAAGTCATTTTGAGAAGACAAATAAGTTGACCACATTTCAGCACCAAGGACAGAAAAAGAAAAGTCATATCATCGCTTGCAAAGACCAGACCATTCTGTCTCAAATATTTAACAAATTAAAAAATATATAATAAACATTAACAAAATCAGTTTGGATAAAAATATATCCTATTTCTCAAACTGTCTTTTTCTAAACAAAATTGATTTTGAAAAGTCAAAAGAGCTATTTGATAAAACACATTTCATAAAAGAATTGGTGTGAAACTGCTTAAACTTGAACCAAAATAAGTCAAATGTCTAAAGGTACGTGAAAAGTTCAAACTAAAACAAACCTGAAAAAGAAAAAGAAACATTGTATAATGAAGACATATTGAGTAAAATCTTTTTGTACAAAAAGATTGATTACACCCTACCTCAGGAGGGTGAGAACTATGCACTTTTTAATTTTAGTTGTTTTTTTAATTTGTATTTGACATTTATGTTTATTCTTATCTTTATATTTGAAATAAAATATGACGTCACAATCCCCAAATGCATCAGGAAAATCAGTTGGGCTTTTTCTTAATGTCTGGTCTGCAGGCATTGAAAATCTGGAACCCCGTATTCAAAGTTCAACTCAAACAAAGATATATATATATATATATATATATATATATATATATATATATATATATATATATATATATATGCTAAATATATATGCTAAATTTAAGCTATATATATAAACATTCTTCTAAGGTGCTTTCACAAGAACCAATTTTAGAAGAATGTTTATATATATATATTGGTTCTTGTGAAAGCACATAACAATAAAAAAAGTAAAAATAATTTAGCCAAGATTCTGCTTTATTTGAAGCAGAATCTTGGCTAAATTATTTAAATTTGAAAGAATAAAAAAAAAAAATGGTTCCAGCTGGTTCAGTGAGCCATGCGTCATCAACATAAAAACATTCAATTGCGCTTTTGTTTGTTTTACAAATCCTTATTTAGCATTTAAGCGTCCAGGGCTGTCTGTAATAGGTCTATTGGTTGTGGCGCCCAACAGTTGCAATTTATATTTGTGGCAAAAAGGGGCTCTTTGGGTCCAAAAGGTGACACTGCTGAGTCACAGAAGTCTCCTTTATATTATTTTAGCTTGTGAAAGTTGCTAGCTTTATCTTAATAAGCCATCTCTGACCATCCAATCAAAACACGTAAAAGTGCTGACGTTATTGTACGCCACTAGCTGGCCCTGGCCACTTGGCGGGCTACCCAACTCTAAATCTGATTGGTCAAAGCACAGTTTCTTTACGATTTATTTAAAGCTACAGGTGCCCACACTGTTGATTCTGAAGGCCACAAGGCAGATTAATTTACCCTGGTAACACATGTCTGAAATCTGATTGGATGAAATCTCTAGCATAAACATAGAATACTGGAGGAAGTGCAACAAAGAGAAAAACTATGAAAGGAAGAGAAAAGACAAATGTTATGAATTTAATACTAATTATAGATAATGTTTAGGCCAGCAGAGAGAAGGCCTTGCTTGCTCTCACGTCCCAACACTGAGAAAATACAACAATTTAAACGTTTGTGGAGAGTAGCCCTTTTGATTAACACGGTTAGCTAAAGAGCCTACACAGCTTTATGATAGCCGATAATAATTCTGCATAAATGTTTTATGATAGCCAAATAAAAATGATTCATAAACCCTTTCTAAAGAAACATTTTTAAAACAGTTAAAGGTTACTTTGATTTTGACAATTTGGAAGTAGATACATCTCATACACTAAAAGGCTATTGTAGAAGAGGATAATGCAGTCACTGATGTAAGAAGGTACTATTTGGTAAAATATCTAAATGTGTTTTGACGTATTTATGAGCCTCTCATATTGAATTGGTCAGAGCGGTCGTTATTTATTTGACATGAACTAATCAGAATCTTTCTACACTGTGATCACAAGTTACAGCGACAACACAAGGGACTGCCTTAGCACCATGAACAGGTCGAGTTCAGTAAAGACAGGTTTGTATTTACCACTAAACAATGCCTTTCACTGTTAAGGCTGATATATGTTGTTTACCCAAGTTCCTGGGTGTGCACATCACAGAGGACCTCTCCTGGACTGAAAACACCACAGCACTGGCCAAGAAATCAAATCAGCGTCTCTACTTCCTCCGCAAACTGAGAAGAGCCAGAGCCCCACCCCCCATCATGTACACCTTCTACAGAGGCACCATCGAGAGCATTCTGTCGAGCTGCATCACTGTGTGGTATGGCGCCTGCAACGCGTCCTGCCGAAAGTCTCTGCAACGCATATTGAGTGCAGCTGAAAAGATCATTGGTGTCTCTCTCCCCTCCCTCCAGGACATTTACGGAACACGTCTCACCCGCAAAGCCCTCTGCATCACAGGTGATCCCACTCACCCATCACACAGCTTTTTCAGCCTGCTACCATCAGGGAGGAGACTGCGGAGTCTCCAGGCCAGGACCAGCAGACTGAAGGACAGCTTCATCCACCAGGCTGTCAGGAAGCTGAACTCCCTCCCGAACCTGCCCCCTCCCTCTTCTTCCCCAGGCACCACTGAACTATGAACCCCCCCCCCACTAATTATATGATGGCATGCACTAGTCACCTGTGCAGCATTGGTCTGCTCACTCACCGCTCACTACCTCATTCGGCATGGAACTGATGTCATTCCACTACCTCATCAGTCAGTTAAAA
Source organism: Perccottus glenii (assembly GCA_024416835.2). Classification (NCBI taxonomy): domain Eukaryota; kingdom Metazoa; phylum Chordata; class Actinopteri; order Gobiiformes; family Odontobutidae; genus Perccottus; species Perccottus glenii. The sequence continues at coordinate 22,847,827 of CM044554.2, read as the reverse complement.
AACTGCTCTTGGTCACTTGTCACTTTAATCAGACAAGATATTTTTAATAAGTGATTTTTTTTTTTTTTTGCACTAAAAAATCTTTTAACTGCACTGTTGTTCACTTCATTGATTTGCACTATATCTGTCATTTACCTTGCGCTGCTTTATTTAACTTTATTTTTAGCTTTATTTTTATTTTTTTATTATGTCTTTTTTTTATCATTCCCTTATTGTATAGTTGTATCTACATTTTTATATTTGATCTAGTTATTTTTTAGGCTTTAATGTTAATGTTATCTGTATGCACCGGGGTCTGAGAGTAACGCAATTTCGATTCTCTGTATGTATGTACTGTATATGTGGAAATTGACAATAAAGCAGACTTATATAAAAATATACCAACTTTGTAATACAAAAAAAATAAATAAAAATAAATGACAAGAGGGGAAGAATAGGACAACTTTTATACGAATCTCGTGAAACATAACATTTCCTTCAACCTTACAATGTTATAGAGTATGTTACTCAAGAGATGGCAACTGTCTTTCTAAATTTAAATATTATAAGGTCTACATAAATGGCTAAAAAACCTCTTCAGACAGAGGAGAATTAACATTTGGAGAAAGTTCAAACTAGAGTAGCAGCCTTCCTACCTCTACAGACGTCTCAAGATCTTCAAACGGATCGGAAAAATCTGATTGACTTTTCTTCAATGTCTGGTCTGCAGGCAGTGTGTTGTCATTATAGGACGAGACAAACTTAAAGTCACTTGTCCTGGATCCAGTCGTCAAGTACGTGTCATAGTTGTAAGCGCTGCGTAAAGTTCCTGTGCCATCAACATCTGCATAATTAGGAGGAAGATAACCACTGGGGATTGCAACTGCTCCATCAAACAAGATCCTGGGCTTCCTCCTGCGACAGAACCTCACAGCCAGGACAATAATGATGAATGTGAGAAAAAATGTAGACACTGACACCAGTGCAATGATTAAATATGACGTCAACTTTGAGTCCCTCTCATCATAAGAAATGTCCTTCAGTTCAGGCACTTCAGCCAAGTTATCAGAGATCACTAAATACATGGAGCAGGTGGCAGAGAGAGGAGGCTGTCCATTATCCTTCACTGCCACAATAAGGTTCTGTTTCATGCTGTCAGATTCAGAGATGTCCCGCTGGGTCCTGATCTCTCCACTGTGGAGTCCAATAGTAAAAAGTCCAGGGTCAGTGGATTTGACTATGTGATAGGAGAGCCAGGCGTTCTGTCCAGAGTCTGCGTCCACTGCTATCACTTTGGACACCACAGAGCCTCCATGTGCAGCTTTAGGGACCAGTTCAGTCATGAAAGAGTTTCCTCTGGGGTGGGGTACAGGATTTGAGGAGAGTTGTCGTTCTCATCAGATACAAACACACTGACTGTCACGTTGCTGCTGAGCGGAGGAGACCCGTTGTCTCTGGCCATCACATGGACTTTAAAACTCCTGAACTGTTCATAGTCAAAGGACCTCACAGCATGGATGACTCCTGTGTCTCCATTAACAGAGACATAGGAGGACACTGGGGCTCCATTCACTTCACCAGGTAACAGAGAATACACCACTGTACCATTTTGTCTCCAGTCAGGGTCTCGAGCAGAAACAGAACCTAAAGTGGAGACAGGTTTGTTGTTTTCAGTCACATATGCGCTGTAGGACTGCTCCTCAAACACAGGGGGGTTGTCATTGATGTCAGCTACAGTTAAGTGGACAGTTTTAGAGGAGGACAGAGGAGGAGAGCCCTCGTCAGTGGCACTGATTGTAATGTTGTATTCAGACACTAGCTCACGGTCCAGATGTTCTGTGGTCACCAGAGAAAAGAAGTTTTTAATGGAAGGTATTAATTTAAAAGGGACACTATTTTGAATGGAACAATGGACCTGTTTGTTGTTTTCTGAGTCTCTGTCCTGTACATTAATAATGCCTACCTCTGAACCAGGTGACACATTCTCAGGGATCTGATTGGTCAGTGATTGAAGGTATATCACCGGTGCATTGTCATTTATGTCTGTAATTTCTATTAATAAACTTGCATATGAAGCCAACCCCAATCCATCTTTAGCGCTGATTTGCATTTCGTAAGATGAGACTTTTTCGTAATCAATTACTCCAGACACTTTGACCTCTCCTGTTTTGGGATTTATAAAAAACACATTACTATTTTTACTTGACACGTGGTCAAACTCATAGGTAATCTCACTATTTAAACCCTCGTCAGCATCAGTAGCAGTCACTGTAATAACCAGTGTGTCTACAGGTGCATTCTCAGGCAGACTGGCTTTATATACAGTCTGACTAAACACTGGAGCATTATCATTAGCATCTAGTACAGTGACGTGTATGACTACTGTGCCTGATCTCTGAGGAGAGCCGCCATCAAACGCAGTGAGTAAAAGCCTCATTGCATCGTTATTTTCTCGGTCTAATTCCTTGTCTAAGACTAACTCACAGTATTTTCGTCCTCCAGAGTTTGTATTAACACTTAGTTTGAAATGGTCATTCTGCTCAAGGGTGTAGCCTTGAACAGCGTTTTCTCCGATGTCTTCATCATGTGCCTCTCCAACAACAAACCGTGCGCCCTTATCAGCTGATTCACGGATTTCAAATTTAAGAGATTCCTCTTTAAACTGAGGCGTGTTGTCATTTATGTCTTGAACGCGGATATTTAAGCGATGCAGCTCAAGTGGGTTTTCCAGCACGAGCTCCTGTTTCAGAATACATGAAGCCTTTTTAGCACAAAGCCCCTCTCGGTCAATCCTCTCCTGTACAACCAGGTCTCCCGTGTTCAGGTTTACGCTGCAGTACTGGACGCTGTTATCTTCAGAATGAATGCGGGCCCTGCGGGAAGACAAGCTTCCAAAATCAAGTCCAAGATCCTTAGCGATATTTCCAATCACGGATCCGAGTTTCATCTCCTCTGGAGTAGAATAGCTCACGTCTCCGCGGATCGCGAGGAAAAAAAGGAAAAAAAGGTTGTAGTACAAAGTCCACCTATAGTCCGTCATTCTCACTTTCTTAAAATGTTGGGAAAAGCAATAATCATTAAATAACTATGACGCTTAGCTTCACGTGGTCATGAAGGAAATGTTTTTAGTCAAATGCTTTTGAGAAGCTGATACCGCCTGTACAATGGTTGACAAAGAAGGGAGGAGAATGGGTGCATATTCTCGTTCACTGGTGCATACTGACACCATGAGTATGTTCTTAGGAACAACAAGAATATTAATGGTATTAAAGATCTGGATTATTATCGCAGCGGGTAAGCATTATTTTCAAAAATGCATAAAAAATAAATTTACACTAAATAAAATATATTAACGTTGTTTATAAAATAAAATCAACAATTGCTCTTCACTTCTAAAATTTGAAACATTTAGTTACATGTTCTATTTAGGAGCTGCATTGAGTCTAAGTTTGTGTTTTAAGCGAAACAATTTCCAAATCATTATAAAAACAAAAACATCTGTATTTTTGAGTGCAGTTAAAGTGCAATGCCACACGAGTTTCAAACACTAATCTGTTGAGAGAAAATAAAACAAATGAAATCCAAAACAGTCGTAAATTGATTACAGGAGTTTTGAAAGTGTAAATATTACCACCTCAGTAATTCATTTCATACATATCTACATTCTGGAAGATGGTTGTGCGCATAACACGTTTTGCTCAACTCTACAACAATATAAACAAGAGCTTTTAATACGAACATGTAGAAACATGTTTCAGCACCAAGGATAGAGCCAGTGAGGAAATGGTCAAAAATGTCCAAGACATGAACAAAAGCAAAGAATTAACAACTTTAATAGTGACCTTAATAATCAACAACCGACAACACAGTCCTACATGAGGAGTAGCCGCTTGTCGTAGGACTAGCCTCTGACTAACGCCACTGGGTTTAAAGAACTTTGTTTTATTTCTGAGATAATAAGTTAATTAATGTCCAAACAGCGATTGCATCGAATATGTGTTTTATGTAATGCAGTCAATTAAACTTGTGCTAACTTGGCTTTAAAATCCAATCGTTAAATAGTAAATGTGTAAGGTTTAGAGGTGGAGTTCACATTTCATGTTGGAAAGTTGTAATGCTTATTATTTAATATGATTTATATTTGAGTTAATATACTAGAATTATATTTACAATGTTCAGTCAGTTAATTATTTACACCTTTATGTGTTTACATATTTAATGCAGTAAGGATATTCTGCTGAATCTGTCTATTTGATTCACTCACGTTTATCTCAGTCCAAGTCCTTGCTTTTGATTGGTTAGTAAAGTCTCCTGAACGTTATCAGTGTGTTGTCATTATAGGACGAGACAAACTTAAAGTCACTTGTCCTGGATCCAGTCGTCAAGTACGTGTCATAGTTGTAAGCGCTGCGTAAAGTTCCTGTGCCATCAACATCTGCATAATTAGGAGGAAGATAACCACTGGGGATTGCAACTGCTCCATCAAACAAGATCCTGGGCTTCCTCCTGCGACAGAACCTCACAGCCAGGACAATAATGATGAATGTGAGAAAAATGTAGACACTGACACCAGTGCAATGATTAAATATGACGTCAACTTTGAGTCCCTCTCATCATAAGAAATGTCCTTCAGTTCAGGCACTTCAGCCAAGTTATCAGAGATCACTAAATACATGGAGCAGGTGGCAGAGAGAGGAGGCTGTCCATTATCCTTCACTGCCACAATAAGGTTCTGTTTCATGCTGTCAGATTCAGAGATGTCCCGCTGGGTCCTGATCTCTCCACTGTGGAGTCCAATAGTAAAAAGTCCAGGGTCAGTGGATTTGACTATGTGATAGGAGAGCCAGGCGTTCTGTCCAGAGTCTGCGTCCACTGCTATCACTTTGGACACCAGAGAGCCTCCATGTGCAGCTTTAGGGACCAGTTCAGTCATGAAAGAGTTTCCCTCTGGGGTGGGGTACAGGATTTGAGGAGAGTTGTCGTTCTCATCAGATACAAACACACTGACTGTCACGTTGCTGCTGAGCGGAGGAGACCCGTTGTCTCTGGCCATCACATGGACTTTAAAACTCCTGAACTGTTCATAGTCAAAGGACCTCACAGCATGGATGACTCCTGTGTCTCCATTAACAGAGACATAGGAGGACACTGGGGCTCCATTCACTTCACCAGGTAACAGAGAATACACCACTGTACCATTTTGTCTCCAGTCAGGGTCTCGAGCAGAAACAGAACATAAAGTGGAGCCAGGTTTGTTGTTTTCAGTCACATATGCGCTGTAGGACTGCTCCTCAAACACAGGGGGGTTGTCATTGATGTCAGCTACAGTTAAGTGGACAGTTTTAGAGGAGGACAGAGGAGGAGAGCCCTCGTCAGTGGCACTGATTGTAATGTTGTATTCAGACACTAGCTCACGGTCCAGATGGTCTGTGGTCACCAGAGAATAATAGTTTTTAATGGAAGGTATTAATTTAAAAGGGACACTATTTTGAATGGAACAATGGACCTGTTTGTTGTTTTCTGAGTCTCTGTCCTGTACATTAATAATGCCCACCTCTGAACCAGGTGACACATTCTCAGGGATCTGATTGGTCAGTGATTGAAGGTATATCACCGGTGCATTGTCATTTATGTCTGTAATTTCTATTAATAAACTTGCATATGAAGCCAACCCCAGTCCATCTTTAGCACTGATCTGCATTTCATAAGATGAGACTTTTTCATAATCAATTACTCCAGTCACTTTGACCTCTCCTGTTTTGGAATTTATAGAAAACACATTACTTTTTTTACTTGACACGTGGTCAAACTCATAGGTAATCTCACTGTTTAAACCCTCGTCAGCATCAGTAGCAGTCACTGTAATAACCAGTGTGTCTACAGGTGCATTCTCAGGCAGACTCGCTTTATATACGGTCTGACTAAACACTGGAGCATTATCATTAGCATCTAGTACAGTGACGTGTATGACTACTGTGCCTGATCTCTGAGGAGAGCCGCCATCAAACGCAGTGAGTAAAAGCCTCATTTCATCGTTATTTTCTCGGTCTAATTCCTTGTCTAAGACTAACTCACAGTATTTTCGTCCTCCAGAGTTTGTGTTAACACTTAGTTTGAAATGGTCATTCTGCTCAAGGGTGTAGCCTTGAACAGCGTTTTCTCCGATGTCTTCATCATGTGCCTCTCCAACAACAAACCGTGCGCCCTTAACAGCTATTTCTTGGATTTCAAATTTAAGAGATTCCTCTTTAAACTGAGGCGTGTTGTCATTTATGTCTTGAACGCGGATAATAAAACGATTCAGCTCAAGTGGGTTTTCCAGCACGAGCTCCTGTTTCAGAATACACGAAGCCTTTTTTACACAAATAGCTTCTCGGTCAATCCTCTCCTGTACAACCAGGTCTCCCGTGTTCAGGTTTACGCTGCAGTACTGGACGCTGTTGTCCTCGGCGTCGACGCGAGCTCTTCGTGAAGACAATGTGCTTAGATCCAGTCCAAGATCCTTAGCGATATTTCCAATCACGGACCCGCGTTTCATCTCCTCTGGAATAGAATAGCTCACGTCTCCGCGGATCGCGGAAAAAAAAAGAAAAAAAAGGTTGTAGTACAAGGTCCACCTATAGTCCGTCATTCTCACTTTCTTAAAATGTTGGGAAAAGCAATAATCATCAAATAAATATGAAGCTTAGCTTCACGTGGTCATAAAATAAATGTTTTTAGTCAAATGCTTTTGAGAAGCTGATACCGCCTGTACAATGGTTGACAAAGAAGGGAGGAGAATGGGTGCATATTCTCGTTCACTGGTGCATACTGACACCATGAGTATGTTCTTAGGAACAACAAGAATATTAATGGTATTAAAGATCTGGATTATTATCGCAGCGGGTAAACATTATTTTCAAAAATTAATTAAAATTGAATTTACACTAAATAAAATATATTAATGTTATTCATAAAATAAATTCAAGAATTGCTCTCCACTTCTGAAATTTAAAACATTTAGTGACATGTTCTATTTAGGAGCTGCATTGAGTCTAAGTTTGTGTTTTATGCGCAACAATTTCCAAATCATTAAAAATACAAAAACATCTGTATTTTTGAGTGCAGTTAAAGTGCAATGCCACACGAGTTTTAAACACTAATCTGTTGAGAGAAAAAATCGAATGAAATCCAAAACAGTCGTAAATTGGTTACAGGAGTTTTGAAAGTGTAAATATTATCACCTCAGTAATTCATTTCATACATATCTACTTTCTGGAAGATGGTTGTGCGCATAACACGTTTTTTTTGCGCATAACACATTTTGCTCAACTCTGCAACAATATAAACAAGAGCTTTTAATACGAACATGTAGAAACATGTTTCAGCACCAAGGATAGAGCCAGTGAGGAAATGGTCAAAAATGTCCAAGACATGAACAAAAGCAAAGAACAAACAACTTTGATAGTGACCTTAATATTCAACAACCGACAACACAGTCCTACATGAGGAGTAGCCGCTTGTCGTAGGACTAGCCTCTGACTAACGCCACTGGGTTTAAAGAACTTTGTTTTATTTCTGAGATAATAACAAGTTATTTACTGACCCAACGGCGATTTTCTCTAATATGTTTTTTAAAATTCAGTCAATTAAACGTGTACTAAATTAGCTTTAAAATCCAATCCTTAAATAAAAAACAATGTCAAGTTTTTAAATGTGACAAAGATCAAACCGCTGTCAACCAAATAAAAATCTATTTATATATATATATATATATATATATATATATATATATATATATATATATATATATATATATATATATATATATATATATAAATGAAACAATCTCTTTAAAAAAGAATGGCAATATTAAATTAAATACACCACGAAAGTTGGAAAGGCAACTGAACTTTCACTTGAGCACTATTTTCCTCTGCTATAAACACAACTGCATGTGACATGTTTGCTTACCTCAAGTGAGTCATCACAATCCCCAAATGCATCAGAGAAATCTATGGGGATTTTTCTCAAGGTTTCGTCTGCAGGCAGTGTGTTGTCATTATAGGACGAGACAAACTTAAAGTCACTTGTCCTGGATCCAGTCGTCAAGTATGTGTCATAGTTGTAAGCGCTGCGTAAAGTTCCTGTGCCATCAACATCTGCATAATTAGGAGGAAGATAACCACTGGGGATTGCAACTGCTCCATCAAACAAGATCCTGGGCTTCCTCCTGCGACAGAACCTCACAGCCAGGACAATAATGATGAATGTGAGAAAAAATGTAGACACTGACACCAGTGCAATGATTAAATATGACGTCAACTTTGAGTCCCTCTCATCATAAGAAATGTCCTTGAGTTCAGGCACTTCAGCCAAGTTATCAGAGATCACTAAATACATGGAGCAGGTGGCAGAGAGAGGAGGCTGTCCATTATCCTTCACTGCCACAATAAGGTTCTGTTTCATGCTGTCAGATTCAGAGATGTCCGCTGGGTCCTGATCTCTCCACTGTGGAGTCCAATAGTAAAAAGTCCAGGGTCAGTGGATTTGACTATGTGATAGGAGAGCCAGGCGTTCTGTCCAGAGTCTGCGTCCACTGCTATCACTTTGGACACCAGAGAGCCTCCATGTGCAGCTTTAGGGACCAGTTCAGTCATGAAAGAGTTTCCCTCTGGGGTGGGGTACAGGATTTGAGGAGAGTTGTCGTTCTCATCAGATACAAACACACTGACTGTCACGTTGCTGCTGAGCGGAGGAGACCCGTTGTCTCTGGCCATCACATGGACTTTAAAACTCCTGAACTGTTCATAGTCAAAGGACCTCACAGCATGGATGACTCCTGTGTCTCCATTAACAGAGACATAGGAGGACACTGGGGCTCCATTCACTTCACCAGGTAACAGAGAATACACCACTGTACCATTTTGTCTCCAGTCAGGGTCTCGAGCAGAAACAGAACATAAAGTGGAGCCAGGTTTGTTGTTTTCAGTCACATATGCGCTGTAGGACTGCTCCTCAAACACAGGGGGGTTGTCATTGATGTCAGCTACAGTTAAGTGGACAGTTTTAGAGGAGGACAGAGGAGGAGAGCCCTCGTCAGTGGCACTGATTGTAATGTTGTATTCAGACACTAGCTCACGGTCCAGATGTTCTGTGGTCACCAGAGAATAATAGTTTTTAATGGAAGGAACTAACTTAAAAGGGACACCAATTTGAAGGGAACAATGGACCTGTTTGTTGTTTTCAGAGTCTCTGTCCTGAACATTAATTATGCCCACCTCTGAACCAGAAGAGCTGTTTTCAGAAATTTGATTTTTTAGTGACTTTACGTATATTACTGGGGAATTATCATTTACATCAATAACCTCAATAATAACCTTTGCTTCTGAAGAAAGGCCATATCCATCTTTTGCTTCTACATTTACTTCATACTTTGAACCCTCTTCGTAGTCAATGTCACCTGTTACAATGATTTCACCAGTTTTCTGATCCAGAGAAAAAAGCTTCCGTGATTTATCAGACATTCTGCTAAATTCATAATTAACCTCTCCATTTGCGCCTTCGTCTGCATCTGACGCACTCACAGTAATAACCTGTGTCTTTAAAGGTGAGTTTTCAGTAATCTTGGCCGTATAAACGGACTCGGTGAACACTGGGGCGTTATCATTAGCATCAAGCACAATGACGTGTATGACTACAGTCCCGGATCTTGGAGGAGACCCACCATCTACGGCAGAAAGCATTATTTTCATTTCCTGCTGTTGCTCTCTGTCTAATTCCTTATCTAAAACCAGTTCGCCATAGTTATTACCAGAACTTGTCGTTTGAATACTGAACACGAAATGAGCGTTTTGTTCTAAAATGTAGCTCTGCACGTCATTTTGGCCTATGTCAGCATCGTGAGCCGCGTTAATGCGATACCTAGCACCTTTAACAGCAGATTCTGTTATTTCTAATTTAACAATATCTTTCGGGAAAATGGGTGCATTATCGTTGATATCCTGTACCTGCAGGGATAGCCGGTGTAATTCTAAAGGATCCTCTAACAATAAATCATATTTAAGAACACAAGACGGTCTGTCTCCGCAGTGCTCCTCTCTGTCTATTCGTTCAGCAGTGAACAATTCTCCGGTGCCACTGTTAATTCCACAATACTGTTTTTCGCTCCCGTCCATTTCAATCCGTGCTTTGCGTAAAGACAGTCTCTCCACCGTCAGTCCAAGATCCTTGGCAATATTTCCTATAAAGGATCCACGTTTAACTCTTCTTGTACAGAATACGTCAAGTCTCCGTGTGCGTAGTGTGTGAGAACAAAGAAACAGAAGAAGCCAGACGTCAGAATATCACACAGCCTGAGCTTATTCATTTTGATCTCTTTTAGTTGTAAAAAAAGGTTCCAGAGAAATAAAGGCATGCGTCGTGTTCGCAAAAATCTGAAAATACGGAGTTGTGTGTCCAAATGATGACGGGTAAAGCATCTGAAATCAAGAACATTGCGCTTCCTTGGTCTAGAGCGACACCATGTGTAACGACGCATAACACCACACACCCGCTCCTACTAAATTCAACTACCAGTGAAGTTAACATAATGATAAATGCTGTCATGTTTTATCACGTGGTGTATTCAACTGTAAGTCTTCAATAATAAAATAACTGTTTAATGAACTAAAATAATAATTCGAATGATTGTAAGAAACAAATGAGCCTAATGCAATTTTACACACCAAATAAAAAAATGAACAAGACAAATGCAGTTTAGAAACGTTGATGCGTTGAGAAAATATTTAACAGGAAGAAAAGTGGGTTTCTTCTATAAACTGTCGCAGACAGAGGTAAGTTGGTGTTAGATTAAAGAGGTATGTTTACAACACGGATAGACGCCAGTGCAGTTGGGAATGGGCGGTGTCAGGTGTGGGGAGAATCTTTGTTTGACTGTTTTTATAGTTTACCATTTGATTGTTTTGAAGAATACTTAACTCTAAATTATATGCCCTCCAGGTTAACAGCTTAAAAAACTACAAAGAAAGCTACCATTTTATCTTCATAACATCTCAAAGCGCATCTGAATCTCAGCGAGTTTCTCTCTTCTGCCGGTGGTGCGTCATATCCAGAAATTGTTGGGCCCATTCTGGTCCTCCTTCTAACTTAAAATCGCTTTTATGTTAATGTTTAACCGTTCTTAGTTGAGCACCTTTGATATAACACATCAACATCAATGCATTTTTTTAAAGAAAGGCTATTTCAGAGTTGCGATGAACTTTTGAATTTTAAGATGAGTTGACGTAATGAAGTCAACCAAAAGGTATAGGTTAGGAAAATGAAAACTAGAACTAAAATTCAAATCAGTTCAGCACCAAAGACAGCTCCTTATAGAAATACTGCACAACCAACCTCATTCACATAAAAGAACCACAAAAAGAAAAAAAGTCGTTCCTATTTTCAAGTTGACTATATGTGGGAACACCAAGTAATGCGCATGAATTGATTCAAATGATGTTATTGCTGAAATAGGTCACCTCCCTACATTTCATATATTTCATTGATTGGTGATTTCATTATCTATCATTTTATTTAATACTTATCATTTCATTTTATTACGTTGCTTTAAAAATCATAAATGTTTTGTGCCAGATTCAGATTTGCAGTATAAGTTTACCACAAGAGGGAGATCCTCAAAAGTGAGCGCATCTGCCAGTGTGAACTGAACCCTGTTCAAGTCAACGACAAAGAAGCAATGCAGTCAGCAGACTCGCATTTTTACGTACTACATTGTTTATATATTTTTAGGTAAAGTAACAATTTTCTAGGAGCTAAGGATCATTATTTAGATACAAGTGAGACAAGTTGGCTGTTTATCTCTAATGTATATATGAATTTATTAGCCTGGTTCATGTGTATGTTTTCTAGGAGCAGCTGCTAAGCTAAACGCTATTATATGGGTTTATTACCAGGGCAGTGCTGTATACTACATGTTATGAAGAAACACTGAAGTAAATATTTATGTTTTGTATTTTATTTTATTATAAATAAAGTATTTGTGATTCTATTCAAATAGTAGTCAGAACCCTCTTCCAATCAACAATGTAGAAGCAATTCCTTTGGCAGACTCGCAGTTACACATACCACAATGTTTATATATATTAACATAATAAATTAAAGAAAAGCTACTCTTGGAGTCCTGTCCATACTTCAAGTGTGCAACAGATGTTATGGTAAAAAATAATGATTTTTTTTTTCTTACCTCAGAAGAAATATCACAATGGTCCAACACCTCTGCATAATCTATGGGAGTTTTAGAAAAAGTCTGGTCTGCAGGCAGTGTGTTGTCATTATAGGATGAGACAAACTTAAAGTCACTTGTCCTGGAGCCAGTCGTCAAGTACGTGTCATAGTTGTAAGCGCTGCGTAAAGTTCCTGTGCCATCAACATCTGCATAATTAGGAGGAAGATAACCACTGGGGATTGCAACTGCTCCATCAAACAAGATCCTGGGCTTCCTCCTGCGACAGAACCTCACAACCAGGACAATAATGATGAAGGTGAGAAAAAATGTAGACACTGACACCAGTGCAATGATTAAATATGACGTCAACTTTGAGTCCCTCTCATCATAAGAAATGTCCTTCAGTTCAGGCACTTCAGCCAAGTTATCAGAGATCACTAAATACATGGAGCAGGTGGCAGAGAGAGGAGGCTGTCCATTATCCTTCACTGCCACAATAAGGTTCTGTTTCATGCTGTCAGATTCAGAGATGTCCCGCTGGGTCCTGATCTCTCCACTGTGGAGTCCAATAGTAAAAAGTCCAGGGTCAGTGGATTTGACTATGTGATAGGAGAGCCAGGCGTTCTGTCCAGAGTCTGTGTCCACTGCTATCACTTTGGACACCAGAGAGCCTCCATGTGCAGCTTTAGGGACCAGTTCAGTCATGAAAGAGTTTCCCTCTGGGGTGGGGTACAGGATTTGAGGAGAGTTGTCGTTCTCATCAGATACAAACACACTGACTGTCACGTTGCTGCTGAGCGGAGGAGACCCGTTGTCTCTGGCCATCACATGGACTTTAAAACTCCTGAACTGTTCATAGTCAAAGGACCTCACGGCATGGATGACTCCTGTGTCTCCATTAACAGAGACATAGGAGGACACTGGGGCTCCATTCACTTCACCAGGTAACAGAGAATACACCACTGTACCATTTTGTCTCCAGTCAGGGTCTCGAGCAGAAACAGAACATAAAGTGGAGCCAGGTTTGTTGTTTTCAGTCACATATGCGCTGTAGGACTGCTCCTCAAACACAGGGGGGTTGTCATTGATGTCAGCTACAGTTAAGTGGACAGTTTTAGAGGAGGACAGAGGAGGAGAGCCCTCGTCAGTGGCACTGATTGTAATGTTGTATTCAGACACTAGCTCACGGTCCAGATGTTCTGTGGTCACCAGAGAATAATAGTTTTTAATGGAAGGAACTAACTTGAAAGGGACATCAGTTTGAAGGGAGCAGAGAACCTGCCTGTTTTTTTCTGAGTCTCTGTCCTGTACATTAATAATGCCCACCTCCGTTCCTGGTAAGGCATTTTCTGGTATTTGATCAGATAGTGATTTAACGTCTATTAAAGGCACATTATCATTCATGTCAATAATATCTATGGACACTTTGGCATATGACGTGAGCCCTAAACCATCTTTAGCCTCCACTCTCATTTCAAACAAGCTATGTTCTTCAAAGTCAATCACACCATTTACTTTAATTTCACCTGTCTTAGGGTCAATAATAAATACATTTACATTGTCTTCAGAAACGTGCCCAAAATCATATTTCACATCTCCATTGACTCCTTCATCTGCGTCTGTGGCACTAACTTTGACTACTACAGTATTTAGGGGGGAGTTTTCAGGTAGACTGGCTTTATAAACGGCTTGACTAAACACAGGGGCGTTATCATTAGCATCTAATACAGTGACGTGAATGACTACAGTCCCTGATTTTGGAGGAGAGCCGCCATCAAAAGCGGTCAGAATCAAATTAATATCCTGTTGTTTTTCACGATCGAGTGTGTTTTCCAAAAGGAGTTCTACCTTGTTAGTGTCCACAGCCAAAACAAAATTGTCATTCTTCTGAAGGCTGTATCTTTGAACACTATTTTGTCCTATATCCGCATCGTGAGCCTCCTCGATGGAGAAGCGGTTGCCCCTCGCTGCTGACTCACTTATTTCCATTTCAATTAGATTATTCTTGAATTTTGGAGAGTTGTCATTGACATCTTGAACGTGAAAACTCACACGGTGAAGCTCCAAAGGGTTTTCCAACATCAGATCTGTTTTGAGCACACACGACGCTCTTTTACCGCAAAGTGCTTCTCTGTCTATTCTTTCAGATGTGATCAAATCCCCGGTAGCCAGATTGATGTCAAAGTATCGTTTATTAGTTCCTTCAAATTCTAGACGAGCCTTCCGTGAGGAAATAGCCCTCAAGTCCAGTCCGAGATCCTTGCTAAATTTCCAGTAAAAGACTTGGGCCTCATTTCTTCGGGAATAGAGTAACTCAGATCTCCGTGAACGATGGGCAGTGTCAGAAAAACGCAATGCCAGAAGAGAGTAGTTATAAATCCTTTGTCTTTCATCGTCCGCAAAAACAAGCCCGGCAGCATTCTCAATACCGATCAAAACAGAAATTAAATGTCGAAGTGTGTCGTTTAACCTTTTAGATCTAGTAGTTTTTAATATAAAACAGGAGGTGTAAAATGCATCGATCTCCTTCAGCGTGTATTCTGAGACAAACACAATATGGAAGATGGTGGAGATGTCTGTTGCAGAGTTCTGTTGGTGAACAGCGGCACCGCGCGTTGCATTTTACTCTCAACTGCAGACCTCTTTAAAAACATTTACACGCTTTTCCCGCCCCATCAAAGAAAATCTACTAGTTACAAAATATTTTTTTAATGCGAATACCTTTGTTTTGATTAATTTAATTTCTGTGAAAAGGCTCTACGCATTCAACTCCCACGTCAATACTTAACCTGTACAGGCCTACATATAAAAGTTAACATTTGGGGCTTTTTAACATAAAGAGATAATCAAACAGTAGGAGACAAAACTATCAACAAACTCCCTGATAAATGGTAAAATAGTAAATCTGGGTACATTTAAACACATTTGACATTTTTAACCAATTTGTGTCTATCCACTTTTAAGCCCAACTTGAAATAAATATAAATATTGTAGCCTATTATTTTGATTGAAGTTACATTTACTAATTATGAGCAACTTAGTCTCATAAGAAAAATGTGTAAAAAATATTGATATAAAAAAGGTAATAACCGTGCCAGTTAAAATACTTTTGTCTGTTAACCTTTTGATTAGCAGTGGTGATTGTCATAAGTAGTTTTGTTTACTCTTAATAACAGCTAAATAAACAAAAAAATAAATAACTAAACTAATTAATGGTGATTGAATTATATCAATAAGAGAAATCCTCAAATAAATCGTAATGTCATTGACATTAAATATCAGTGGACAATTGTTGCAAAGATTTCCTAATTATAAAGTTTAATTTTATATATATATATTTTTTCTGGGCACTCTTAATTAATTCTCTTTAATTGAATCACGTTGATTATTATCAGTTTATTTTGTAAGATCTGTCTCTGAACATTAGTGGAACTGTCCATAGTGCTGAAACTTCTTAATGGGTGGTTACATCATACTGGCCTAGTAGAAAAATTAGGACAGTAATTTAGGTCATTGTTAGCATTCAATTGTTATAAGCAACAAATACATTTTTAAGACCATCGCAAATATTGTACCAAAATATCAAACTACCAGGCTGTTTTCAATTTTAAAACTTAAGCTTCAACTTTAAAAATGCTAAATAAATATTGTGTGCAAGCAATTACAAATTAAATCAACAATATTCTTCACCTTATAGAATCAGCGCTTATTAATCAATAATAGTTTAAGAACCATTTCACTGATATTAAAGTTGCTTCCAATGAAAGGCATAAATATCTGCTCAAGATACAAGTTTACATCTTACCTCTACAGGTGTGGCCAGCTTCTCAAAGGGATCTTTAAAGTCTGTCGGACTTTTCATCAAGGTTTCGTCTGCTGGCAGTGTGTTGTCATCGTAGGATGAGACAAACTTAAAGTCACTTGTCCTGGATCCAGTCGTCAAGTACGTGTCATAGTTGTAAGCACTGCGTAAAGTTCCTGTGCCATCAACATCTGCATAATTAGGAGGAAGATAACCACTGGGGATGGCAACTGCTCCATCAAACAAGATCCTGGGCTTCCTCCTGCGACAGAACCTCACAGCCAGGACAATAATGATGAATGTGAGAAAAAATGTAGACACTGACACCAGTGCAATGATTAAATATGACGTCAACTTTGAGTCCCTCTCATCATAAGAAATGTCCTTCAGTTCAGGCACTTCAGCCAAGTTATCAGAGATCACTAAATACATGGAGCAGGTGGCAGAGAGAGGAGGCTGTCCATTATCCTTCACTGCCACAATAAGGTTCTGTTTCATGCTGTCAGATTCAGAGATGTCCCGCTGGGTCCTGATCTCTCCACTGTGGAGTCCAATAGTAAAAAGTCCAGGGTCAGTGGATTTGACTATGTGATAGGAGAGCCAGGCGTTCTGTCCAGAGTCTGCGTCCACTGCTATCACTTTGGACACCACCAGAGCCTCCATGTGCAGCTTTAGGGACCAGTTCAGTCATGAAAGAGTTTCCCTCTGGGGTGGGGTACAGGATTTGAGGAGAGTTGTCGTTCTCATCAGATACAAACACACTGACTGTCACGTTGCTGCTGAGCGGAGGAGACCCGTTGTCTCTGGCCATCACATGGACTTTAAAACTCCTGAACTGTTCATAGTCAAAGGACCTCACAGCATGGATGACTCCTGTGTCTCCATTAACAGAGACATAGGAGGACACTGGGGCTCCATTCACTTCACCAGGTAACAGAGAATACACCACTGTACCATTTTGTCTCCAGTCAGGGTCTCGAGCAGAAACAGAACCTAAAGTGGAGCCAGGTTTGTTGTTTTCAGTCACATATGCGCTGTAGGACTGCTCCTCAAACACAGGGGGGTTGTCATTGATGTCAGCTACAGTTAAGTGGACAGTTTTAGAGGAGGACAGAGGAGGAGAGCCCTCGTCAGTGGCACTGATTGTAATGTTGTATTCAGACACTAGCTCACGGTCCAGATGTTCTGTGGTCACCAGAGAAAAGTAGTTTTTAATGGAAGGAATTAACTTAAAAGGGACACCAGTTTGAAGGGAGCAGCGAACCTGCTGATTTGTTTCTGAGTCTCTGTCCTGTACATTAATAATGCCCACCTCTGAACCAGGTGACACATTCTCAGGAATGGGACTAGTGAGTGACTTAAGATAAATTGCTGGCTCATTATCATTCACATCAGTTACTTCTATATTTACTTTGGCATAAGAAGTTAACCCCAAACCATCTTTTGCTGTGACACGCAATTCATAAGATGGATTTGTTTCAAAATCAAGAATGTTAGCTAATTTTATTTCTCCCGTTTTATGTTCTATAGTAAACAATGTTCTAACTTCATTTGAAACATGTCCAAAATCATACGTAACCTCACCATTTAGCCCATCGTCTGCGTCAGTAGCACTGACTGTAATCACCACTGTGCCCTTTGGAGAATCTTCAGGAAGGCTGGCTTTGTATACTACCCGACTAAACACTGGGACGTTGTCGTTTGCATCGAGTACAGTGATGTGAATAAGAACAGTACCTGACGTTTGTGGAGAACCACCATCAAACGCAGTCAGAAGGAAATTGATTTCCTTTAAATTTTCGCGGTCAAGCTCTTTGTTAAGGACAAGCTCAACAGAATTTGTTTTCGCACCCAAAATAAAGTAGTCATTTCTTTCGAGTTCGTATCTCTGAACTGAATATTTGCCTATATCCACATCATGCGCTTCTTCTATTGGAAAACGAGCACCTTTTACCGCAGATTCTGAAATATCAATATGGATTTGATGTTTGTTGAACTCAGGAGAGTTATCATTTATATCCTGGATATGTAGATTGATTCGATGCAGTTCTAAGGGGTTTTCTAACATAAGCTCTTGTTTTAGCACGCAGGATGCTTTGTCTCCACAAAGGCCTTCTCTGTCAATCCGCTCGGCAACAGCCAGGTCTCCATTTCGGAGGTTTACTTTACAATAACGTTTTTCACTGCCATCAGTATCAATGCGGGCGTTTCTTGAAGGACAGCTTGCTGGCATCGAAGCCCAGATCTACGGCAATATTCCCGATCACATACCCGACCTTTGTTTCCTCTGGCAATGAGTAATTTATGTCCCCACAAACCGAGTAAAAACATAGCAAAAATAAAGCAAAAGCACCGTTTACTAATGACAATCCTGCAGCAGCCATAGAGTCTCTGAGCCACGACAGCAGACAGAACACAACCGGCGTGAAAACCAACAAAAATTCAAATAATCCTGCAGCTCGCTCATGCGTTGATCAGAAATGTTCTTTCCTGGAAATGAAAGGAAAATAATGGGTGGATACTGCCACACTTTCACAGTTGGTATAGGGCGACATCTTGGGTCTCATCGAAAAAACTGCATTCCATTTGTCGCTATCCATTCCTCACTGAAATAAATGCTCGCAATTTGTTGTTTCCAGTTCTGTTTTAAACAGTATACGGAAGATTATTACATTCTGCTTCAATGGAAAACTAATCAAAGGCACTGTCCGATAGCTTCACCTGCTTAAGACCATTCAAAATATTTTTCCATTTTTTAAAAAGAGATCGGGAGGAAAGGAATGAAATAAATATTAAAGCAAACGTTTAAAATAACAAAACTGTGCATTGAGTGTATAAAACAGTGAGAACCTTTTGAGAAATGAAAACTCAAGTCACAGAGGGGATCAGTTCAGAACAACGGGGAGCACCGTAACAAAGCGGTCAAACAAAATATCAATATTCTACTAAGCTGCTCATATTAAACAATGTATAACAACCAGATTGGGGTACGAGTACAGAGTGAGTATGAGAGTGTGTACGCTGTTTAACACAAAAGTTCAATATATCGTTTTATGAAAACTTATGAAACATATTTTGGCGCTTTTATTTCTAAGGCAAAATAAAAATCAGTTTATTATTTATAGAATACGACACAAACCGACAAAAATAAATTCAAAAGAAGCCCAATAAAGCAAACGTTATGATTAAATTATACTGAGTACCGGCCTTAAGACTGGGATATTATTACTGAAGGACAACCATGACGATCTTGAAACACTTCTGTAATATCTGAAGAAAAGTTCCTAAAACTCTGGTCTGCATTAAACGTGTTAGTATTATATTACGAGTCAAGCTTTTGTACAGGATGCAATAAGCGTCGTAGTTGAAAGCTTGCGTAAAATTCCAAAGGCATCAACATCAAGGCAATTACGAGGCAGAAACTGCAAGAAAGACTGGCTTTAAATGGTAAACGGCGGTGTTGTCACTTGAGTCCAGAACTGTGACTTGTATGACTTGTAATGTTTAATGTATATTCCTCCAGGCGGGCACAAATGTCAAAGGCCTGTTTAGTAAATTCATATTAGTAGTTGGAGATGTCTACTGGAGAGTTGTTAGTCAACAGTGGAGTTTAGAAAATTTAAAAAATATTAACTAAAAAAGGACAGTATTTTAAAAAAATTGCAAAAACTTTGCGATTTAAAATATATAAAACTTTTGTTGCAAAAGATTACCGACTCCCAATCAATAAAATAATAGAAACGAGTTTATTAGAGTTTGGGCAGAAGACGATTAAAATATAGATCATAAGGAAAAACAAATGTAAAACCTGTTATGTAAAAAAAGCAGCCTTCTTGTTCATCTCAACATGTGCGTGGTAATATGAACTGTGGTAAACAGGCAGACGTGCTACACTTTCCCAAAAAACTGGTTGAGAGAAGAAAGTAACACACAAACAAAAGTTACAAAACTGTTATTAATGTGTTATGAAGACTTACCTCCACACATGCATCCAGCTCTTCAAATGGATCAGCAAAGTCTATAGAGCGTTTCTTTAAAGTTTCCTCCGCGGGGAGTGTGCGGTCGTTGTAAGATGTCACAAACTTAAAGTCACTTGTCCTGGATCCAGTCGTCAAGTACGTGTCATAGTTGTAAGTGCTGCGTAAAGTTCCTGTGCCATCAACATCTGCATAATTAGGAGGAAGATAACCACTGGGGATTGCAACTGCTCCATCAAACAAGATCCTGGGCTTCCTCCTGCGACAGAACCTCACAGCCAGGACAATAATGATGAAGGTGAGAAAAAATGTAGACACTGACACCAGTGCAATGATTAAATATGACGTCAACTTTGAGTCCCTCTCATCATAAGAAATGTCCTTCAGTTCAGGCACTTCAGCCAAGTTATCAGAGATCACTAAATACATGGAGCAGGTGGCAGAGAGAGGAGGCTGTCCATTATCCTTCACTGCCACAATAAGGTTCTGTTTCATGCTGTCAGATTCAGAGATGTCCCGCTGGGTCCTGATCTCTCCACTGTGGAGTCCAATAGTAAAA
Organism: Perccottus glenii; assembly: GCA_024416835.2. Lineage (NCBI taxonomy): Eukaryota > Metazoa > Chordata > Actinopteri > Gobiiformes > Odontobutidae > Perccottus > Perccottus glenii. The sequence continues at coordinate 22,827,305 of CM044554.2, read as the reverse complement.
AGTCCAGGGTCAGTGGATTTGACTATGTGATAGGAGAGCCAGGCGTTCTGTCCAGAGTCTGCGTCCACTGCTATCACTTTGGACACCACAGAGCCTCCATGTGCAGCTTTAGGGACCAGTTCAGTCATGAAAGAGTTTCCCTCTGGGGTGGGGTACAGATTTGAGGAGAGTTGTCGTTCTCATCAGATACAAACACACTGACTGTCACGTTGCTGCTGAGCGGAGGAGACCCGTTGTCTCTGGCCATCACATGGACTTTAAAACTCCTGAACTGTTCATAGTCAAAGGACCTCACAGCATGGATGACTCCTGTGTCTCCATTAACAGAGACATAGGAGGACACTGGGGCTCCATTCACTTCACCAGGTAACAGAGAATACACCACTGTACCATTTTGTCTCCAGTCAGGGTCTCGAGCAGAAACAGAACATAAAGTGGAGCCAGGTTTGTTGTTTTCAGTCACATATGCGCTGTAGGACTGCTCCTCAAACACAGGGGGGTTGTCATTGATGTCAGCTACAGTTAAGTGGACAGTTTTAGAGGAGGACAGAGGAGGAGAGCCCTCGTCAGTGGCACTGATTGTAATGTTGTATTCAGACACTAGCTCACGGTCCAGATGTTCTGTGGTCACCAGAGAATAATAGTTTTTAATGGAAGGAACAAGTTTAAATGGGACATTCTGTTGAATAGAGCAGCGGACCTTACTGTTAATGCCAGAGTCTCTGTCCTGTACATTAATGATGCCCACCTCTGAACCAGGAATAGTATTTTCTGGTATTGGACTTGATTGTGATTTCAGGTTTATTATTGGTGGATTATCATTTACATCTGTAATATCAATTACTACTTTTACATATGATGTTAGCCCAAATCCGTCTTTAGCCTCCACCCTCAATTCGAAAACGTTTATTTCTTCAAAGTCAATCGCTTCATTTACTTGAATAACCCCAGTTTTTGGATTAATAGAAAATATATTGATATCATCTTTAGATCCATGCCCCAGATCATAACTCACATCTCCATTGACTCCTTCATCTGCGTCTGTTGCACTAACAGTAACCACTACAGTATTTAGAGGTGAGTTTTCAGGTAGACTGGCTTTATAAACGGTCTGGCTAAACACAGGCGCGTTATCATTAGCATCTAATACAGTGACGTGTATGACTACAGTCCCTGATTTTGGAGGTGAGCCGCCATCAAACGCTGTCAGAATCAAATTAATTTCCTTTTGCTTCTCTCTGTCGAGCTTATTTTCCAGTAATAATTCAACTTTGTTGTTATCAGAACCAAGAATAAAAATGTCGTTCTTCTGTAGGCTGTATCTTTGAACACTATTTTGTCCTATATCTGCGTCACGTGCCTCCTCGATGGAGAAGCGGCTTCCTTTTTCAGTAGACTCCTGTATTTCCATTTCTATTAAGGCTTTTGTAAATGTTGGCGAGTTATCGTTGACATCCTGAACATGAAAACTCACAGGGTGAAGCTCCAAAGGATTTTCAAACATCAGATCTGCTTTTAACACACAAGTCGCTCTCTTTCCACAAAGAGCTTCTCTGTCTATTCTTTCAGATGTGATCAAATCCCCGGTAGAAAGATTTATGTCACAATATTTCTTGTTAGTCCCTTCAAATCCAGACGAGCCTTACGCGATGAAATGGTCTGAAGGTCCAGTCCGAGATTCTTGCAATATTTCCTATAATAGTCTGGGACCTCATTTCTTCAACAATAGAATAACTCAGATCTCCGTGAACGATAAACAGCTTAAGAAAAAAGCACGCCAAGAAAAATGTCGCTGAAAATCTTTTGCCTCCCATCGTCTTCAAAAACCCGCCCGTGACTCGATACTAAGTAAATCGGAAACTTAGAATGTTATATGGTTTAATCTTTTGGATCTAGTTCGTTCTCTTTGGAAACAAGCGATATGAAATAAACCTTTAGCATGTACGCTGAGATCAACAATATATTCTAACAATGGGTGGAGATGTCTGAGGCAGGGTTCTGCAGGTCCACAGCGGCACCACGTGTCACATTTAAACCTTTACGGCAGATCTCCCAAAAAACATTAGGTACAATATAAGCCTGTTTTTACTCTATAAATATCAAGAAACGTTGATGAGTAATGAAGTGATAAATATGACTATATTTAAAAGACTGTTGAAACTTCAAAGTTGACAACACAGAAAGAATACAAAACATGACCATAATACTATCGATTAAAAACAAATTATTAAAAGTTAGGTAATCATCCTGTTCCATATTGAGATCCAGTAACAAACTTGAAATTCAGAAAGAAAATGGGCTTAAGAGTAGAAAAAATACACGATAAAATATAAGTCTATCAAATGATTTTGCATCTTACCTCTAAAGATGTTGGCAGATCTTCAAAAGGATCAGCAAATTGCGAGGGACTTTTCCTCAAAGTCTGGTCTGCAGGCAGTGTGTTGTCATCGTAGGATGAGACAAACTTAAAGTCACTTGTCCTGGATCCAGTCGTCAAGTAGGTGTCATAGTTGTAAGCGCTGCGTAAAGTTCCTGTGCCATCAACATCTGCATAATTAGGAGGAAGATAACCACTGGGGATTGCAACTGCTCCATCAAACAAGATCCTGGGCTTCCTCCTGCGACAGAACCTCACAGCCAGGACAATAATGATGAATGTGAGAAAAAATGTAGACACTGACACCAGTGCAATGATTAAATATGACGTCAACTTTGAGTCCCTCTCATCATAAGAAATGTCCTTCAGTTCAGGCACTTCAGCCAAGTTATCAGAGATCACTAAATACATGGAGCAGGTGGCAGAGAGAGGAGGCTGTCCATTATCCTTCACTGCCACAAGAAGGTTCTGTTTCATGCTGTCAGATTCAGAGATGTCCCGCTGGGTCCTGATCTCTCCACTGTGGAGTCCAATAGTAAAAAGTCCAGGGTCAGTGGATTTGACTATGTGATAGGAGAGCCAGGCGTTCTGTCCAGAGTCTGCGTCCACTGCTATCACTTTGGACACCAGAGAGCCTCCATGTGCAGCTTTAGGGACCAGTTCAGTCATGAAAGAGTTTCCCTCTGGGGTGGGGTACAGGATTTGAGGAGAGTTGTCGTTCTCATCAGATACAAACACACTGACTGTCACGTTGCTGCTGAGCGGAGGAGACCCGTTGTCTCTGGCCATCACATGGACTTTAAAACTCCTGAACTGTTCATAGTCAAAGGACCTCACAGCATGGATGACTCCTGTGTCTCCATTAACAGAGACATAGGAAGGACACTGGGGCTCCATTCACTTCACCAGGTAACAGAGAATACACCACTGTACCATTTTGTCTCCAGTCAGGGTCTCGAGCAGAAACAGAACCTAAAGTGGAGCCAGGTTTGTTGTTTTCAGTCACATATGCGCTGTAGGACTGCTCCTCAAACACAGGGGGGTTGTCATTGATGTCAGCTACAGTTAAGTGGACAGTTTTAGAGGAGGACAGAGGAGGAGAGCCCTCGTCAGTGGCACTGATTGTAATGTTGTATTCAGACACTAGCTCACGGTCCAGATGTTCTGTGGTCACCAGAGAATAATAGTTTTTAAAAGAAGGAACAAGTTTAAATGGGACATTCTGGTTGAATAGAGCAGCGGACCTTACTGTTAATGCCAGAGTCTCTGTCCTGTACATTAATGATGCCCACCTCTGAACCAGGTGGGGCATTCTCTGGTATCGGACTCGACAGTGCCTTCAGATTTATTATTGGTGCATTGTCATTAATATCAATAATATCAATTACAACTTTTGCATATGACTTTAGCCCCAACCCATCTTTAGCCTCTACCGTCATTTCAAATGTGCTCCTTTCTTCGAAATCAATTTGGCCATTTATTTGAATTAATCCATTTTTAGGATCAATAGAAAATGCATCGTATTTAGACCCATGTCCTAAATAATAACTCACATCCCCGTTTAGTCCTTCATCTGCGTCTGTGGCACTAAGTTTCACTACTGCAGTTTTCAGAGGAGAGTGTTCAGGTAAACTGGCTTTATAAACGGCCTGGCTAAACACTGGCGCGTTATCATTAGCATCTAATACAGTGACGTGTATGACTACAGTCCCTGATTTTGGAGGAGAGCCGCCATCAAACGCTGTCAGAATCAAACCGATCTCTTTTTGTTTTTCCCTGTCAAGTTTGTTCTCCAAAACTAGCTCAACCTTATGGTTGTCAAATGCCAGAATAAAGTTGTCGTTCTTCTGAAGGCTGTACCTTTGAACTGTATTTTGTCCTATATCTGCGTCATGGGCTTCCTCGATGGAGAAGCGGCTTCCTTTTTCAGTCGACTCCTGTATTTCAATATCAGTCATATTTGTATTAAACGTTGGTGAGTTATCGTTAACATCTTGCACGTGGATATTTACACGGTGAAGCTCTAAAGGATTTTCCAACATCAAATCTGCTTTTAACACACAGGACGCTTTGTTGTCACAAAGGGCTTCTCTGTCTATTCTTTCAGATGTGATCAAATCCCCGGTAGCCAGATTGATGTCAGTGTATCGCTTATTAGTCCCCTCAAAATCCAGTCGAGCCTTCCGTGATGAAATAGTCCTTACATCCAGTCCAAGATCTTTAGCTATATTACCAATTATAGACTGAGGCCTCATTTCTTCAGGAACTGAGTAGCTCAGATCTCCATAAACGACGGCCAATGTTAGAAAAAAGCACGCCCAGCAGCTCGTAAAAAATCCTTTGTCTCCACTCATCATCATTGTCGCACGCTCACACACGAACAAAATACCAATGTAATTGCAAATGCGATAGGTCAAGTTTCAAACCTTTAACGCTACCTTTCTCTATTTTTAAAACGATGCAGGAAAGGTAGGCTACTGATCCCCTTTATCTTTATGCTAAGAGTACAGTGGGTGGAGATGTCTACTGCGTTCAGAGTTCTGCTGGTGCACAGCGGCACCACGCGTCGCAAACAGTAACGCTTGTGATTTGATTTATTTTGTCATTTTATTTTTCGTGTATAGGCTACATTGTTAATTAATATCAGTAACATACACCATTATCAGTAGGCTACTATCAGTATTAATAGAAGGTATGCAACGGTGAAGAAAGGGTTGATGTGGACAGTTTCAGCACCATAGACAGAGCCACGCGTTGACCTGATGCACAGACTCGTGCTCGGCAAACATTTACGAAACAAATACAAAAGCATAAACATGCAAATTAAACTTAACAACAATGTAATTAATCTGTATTAGTTACTTCACTCTGTACACAATTTACTTTCATACGAATTAAAATGTTCAGTTATTATTTGAATTGCAAACAGAAATAATACAACGTTACTTACTGTGACAGTTGTTCCTAAAACATAACCAGGTTTCCATGTCGTATCAGGCACAGATCATCTTGAGAGATGATAATACTTTCAGAGGTTTTTATTGGTTATTTAAACTGCACTATTCAGTACATAATACTGGCAAGGATACAGATGTCCTCTTTGTTCATAAACTGGCAGCCTTTCAATGAACAAAATGATTAACACATTTATGAATGTATATAGGACACAAAATCCAAAGCATATACTAGAGTTAGCACAGTCGGTTTGCATCCTCACTACCACTGAGAAATTTATAATCAGCACTGACTGAGCAATATAGTATACTGTACTCCATTCAAGTGGACTGAACTAAGACCTACATTTGGAAGAAGTAGATAGACCTAGGGTAATATTGTTGCTTGTTTTCTTTTTAGTCTGTTGTCGGTTTCTGATATATTTTATTGATATGTTCATTTCCGCTGCATTTTTTTCTCCTAAAGCATCTTATTCAACAACTCTAACTGGAGGAGACTTTGGTTCATTGATCTCACAGGTCTCAGAGGTAACCCCAACATTAGAAAAGAGAAAGAAAACAGTATTTTTCCTTTGACTGTGAAGGAGGATAATTATTATCCTGCTTATTTAGGCCTTTGAAAACAACAGTCAGCAAATCTTACATGCTGGTATAGTGAATTACTAACAAGGCCAAGAACCACAACAAAATAATCACCTGTTAGAGACCAGTTCAATCCAACTGTAAGAGTTATAGATGGCTCTGGGTGCTAGCATGTACTAATGCTAACAGCATGTCTGTCCCCAACCCATAGCCACACGTTACTCATGTAAAATGCCTGTGGTACAATGACATGTACGGTTTTATTTAAGCTTTGACAAAATCTCTCACAAACCACACAGGCTTCCAGTTATTTTATTATCTTCTGTTTGACTCAAATTACAGTTTGGAAACTTAGTTTTTTTTTTTTTGTCTTGAAAATTCACCTTTGAAACTTTAACTAAACTGAAATGAAAAACTTGTCTCAGTAAAAAGTTAATAAAGAGAAGTGATAGGTACCTCCACCACCAGTAATTGCTCTAATTATTTTTAGAGCAAGGTTTTTCATATTTCTTGATGTTTCAGTAGTTCTTTACAACCAGGGGTTTGTCTTCACTAATATTTTCAGTGTTTTTACACTTTACACAACAAGCAGTGGAGCTGCCCCATAGCAAATACATTTTTAATAAATAAGAATGTCATCCTTGTGAAAAATCAACCACAACAGACATTTTATTTATTTATTATTTTATTTTCTACAAAAAAGCTATGCAAACAGTCTGTAAGTTACATTCTTAAGAGGCTGTATGTTTCCCTGAGAAATTATGGTAATTAAGTATTACACACTAGACATATTACCTAAGTACTGCATATATATAGTATATATATATTTTAAATAGTGATTGCAATTAAAATTCTGCCATTTACAAAGCAAAAACTAAAAAAAAGGCTTATTAGCTGTCTACACAAAACCAATGCCTTGCTTGCCATTAAATATTACATTATCTAATAACAAACAATGAATTGAAGGAACTAATAATAGTTTTCTGCTTATTATTAATTTTGTTCAAAAATGTCTTCCTTATATCTTCAAAAAGGGGCTTGGCTCCTAGAGTAGAGCCTGTAGATGGCATGGTAGCACACAAAAAATGTATCTATTGGTTTTGGTTCTGGTTTTAATTTCTGTAATACTCTCCCAAATAATCTGTTCTGGGATATATTTATTAAATTCATGAGCTGCTGCTTTTGATGCTTTTGAGATATATATATATATATAATATATATATTTGGCTATAGGCTCACCATTTAGACCATTTCCTAGGCAAGGACTGCTAAGCCTGATGACAATGATAATTTTTCACCGCAGATAAATGGATGAATAAATAGATAAGTCATCAGGTATTAAGATTAAAAGACAAACAAACATGATAAACAAAAACAAAAAAATGTTTTGTTGTATTTATTACAATAAATAGCCTATATATATAGTTTAAAATAGTAAGTAGGAGGCTTGTGCTGCTAGCTTGGTTGAGAAAACTAGCTAACCTTCGGAGCACCCGAAATAGGTTACTAGAAATGTTGATTACACTTTTCTGAACAGCACATGCGGTCATTCAGTCCACTGTAAAGGACTGTAATAAAATACAATTAAATTTACCTGGAAATGACTTAACAAAGCAGTGTTGTGACCATCAGTACGAGCATCGATGACGACACTAACACGTGGCTCAGACGCTCATGCGCATGAGGTCATTGAATTCTTTTTTCAGATGTCTACATTGTCTACATTACTGTAACACTAGTCAATTTACTTTGTGCTTTAATGCATGGCGCTCCGGTAGAATTACAGGATGTTTATCATCACAAATTTGTCTTTTCAAGCTACGCTAAATACGTAGGCCACTAATCCAGAATGTGACATTTTCTCTTTTTAAGAATTTTCTGTGATAAATGTTATATGTTTAAAATACACGGGTATTCCTGTTTCCACTTGCATTTTTGTTATTGATTAATTAGCCTAATTCATCTTCTACCAATTATTATTTTTGGCATAATTTTTTTTTCTAATAGACCACTTAACGAAGGGTTTAGTGATGGATTTAACACATCTATCAAGGACTTATCAAAGCCAGCTTCTTAATCAATCCTCTGCTGTATCCCCTCAGATTTGTTTTGTTTGTTGTTTTCCTCTTCACCTTTTTTATGGTCTGTGTCCATTTAACCCACATTATTAAACTCACCCACCCTAGAAGAAATTGCTTGATAAAAATAAATTAAAATAAAAATATCTAGGTAGACTATACACATATTTTTTCTCCTCTTAATAAATGTGCTGTCATACTTTTACCAAAGGGTGGCGCCTTTTACTTATCACTTCTGCTGCTGGAGCAGGGCTTGTCACATTAATCCCAAATGCACTGTCGGCTGCAAAGCACAGTGAAACGCCTTACACCCAAGTAGGACATTCATAAGAAACCATAAAAACACAAATATTCACATTTATTTATTTTAATGTTTGTTTTAAATATCAAGAGAGATTTGTTTCCTGAGCAGGAATTAAACTAAAGATAGGAAGGGTATTTTAAAAGGTCACAAACAGAGGTTAAGGAACAAAATGTGTGAATGTCTGTAAGTTTAAACTCTGAAGTGTTGTATTCACTCTGTTACTGATAGTATGCACATTCATTACACTCTGAGATTACATACTGTGCAGCCCAAACAGGATAAGATACACTAAGCATCTGAGCTTGTCTGTTTTATATAGTTTAAGCTGTAAGTTCACAAAACCTTTCCACATTACCAATGCTATGCAGTCTTTATACAGTGCAGCATTTAAACTATACAGTTTCTTCTAGGTCAGTTTTTCTAGGTTTGATTTTTCAATTTAGCACTTGTTATATAACATTACTTGTTATATCTGGACTATTCAAGGCTATCTGTGTCAACAGCCCAAAGAGTACTGGGCTGGGCACTGTGTGTGTTTTTACACATATATACACTTCTGTCTGCAACGCATAGTAAGTTATGTATCTTACAGTTTACATGTTGGAAATTGTTCAATTGTACGCAAATCTTTTCTTTCATGATATCATTTTCAAACATATTTTAAGTCACAAATATCATAATCCACAAAATGCATTTTTAATAAAGAGACCTTTATTAGTGATTTTTAAACAAAACACATTACCACCATTTTTCACTAAGGTTAAAAAATAAAATCAGAAAAAAAAATTTAAGAAATTAAAATTCACTACTTCACTGTCACAATTGATGAGTGGATGTAGCTACAAAAAGGGCAGAGCAACAACAGAGCGATGCTGATCCATTTAGGATAGCACAGTGCCACCATAGTTCACCACCATACATTAGGAAAGAATGACAGCGTGAAAAGTCACTAAATACAGGCATACAATACATATACATTTTTACACTGGATTCTTTCTCCTTTTTATAAGAGTGAAAGGGAAATGATGGCTAATCATAGATATTTCAGTTACAATATTAGTGTTAGTTAGATCATCATGTCGAAGCCAGACAGAGTGAATGTTTTCTTCCATGTCTTGCTTTGCTCCATCTTGAAAGCATATCATAGCTGGAAAAAGAAAACAAATCTTGCAAGGAATTAGATTATAGCATTTACAAATATCTAAGAAGATTAGTGGAAGCCAGATGCCATCTGTGTATTGAAAAGACATATGTGTGTAGTACACAAATATCTGGCATAGATGGAAGTACTTACAGATATCGCTTGTGTGAGTAATGGAAAAGATGGTACAAAAGAATAAAATCATAGCTATCTATCTATTATATATATATTTCTCTATATAGTATGTGTTTCCTTAGAGCAGAACATGCAGCAGCCACTTAATTGAGTGACATCATACTGAGCCAACAAACTTTGGGCATGTGACAATAAGTAACAGACAGGATAGGGATTAAACAGAGACAGATCTGAAACATGTTGTCTCAAATCTCAAAATTAATGAAATCCAAATAGATAATTGGTGTGAAAGCTGTAGAAGAAAAATCCCAAGTTGCCAATCCCAACCCCAATGGAGTGGGAGAACCAAGCAATGGCACCTGTCTTTCATCAGTGACTTCAAACAGGAATAAAATGTAGTGTAGTACTCACAAGTTTAAAGCACTGAACCTTTTCTATGAGAAAACATCAAGAGCTCATGGAGTGGTCCTCAGACTGCCCATTGGCCTTAGTCACATTATTTCATGCTTTCAGCACACCAACGTTCTAAAGGATGGGGCTTAAGAAATGTGAGGAGACAGATTGGGCCTGACACATAATAAACAGTTAAAGCTTTGAAGACATAAAAGTATGTATTTAAAATAAGAAAACAGAAATACTCCATCATTATCGGCAGAGGCAGTTAGTTGGGCAGGTGCATCGAAGATAGCCAGTTGTGGGTGGAGAAGTACAGAAGGTGAACATTTGTAAACACAATATATCAAGTTAAGGGCTGGTTGCTACCAAACATTCAAAGCAGAAAGCAGAAAGCTTTACTGCATTAGGGGAAGAAGAGTTGATGTAATCAAAAACTCTGTTAAGAATTTTCAAGGTTTCATGTTCACTGACTAAAAAGTCAGTTAACTGGACTCTTCCCTCTGTAATCTTTAGGAGAACATGATTTATTCCCCCATTTTCTGGTGCCATTTCATTACGCAGTCAGGATGTTAGAGAGTCAGCTGACTTCGCCCTTTTATTTGTAATAAGCAAAGATAGAGCAACCTCAAAAGAGACCGCTTCCATCCTGAGAGGTGATGTACACATGCACTGCAAAAGGCGACTGTGGGGTGTAGCAAGCTTGCAGTGGCTAGTTTCAAGCACATTTCTTCAATGCCAGTAATATTCATTTCTTTCTCCAGACTGCAAATGCTTTTTTCTGTCCACGTGTGTGTTGTGTTTGCATGTTTGAGTGGCCAAGCATGCTTGTGTGTATTTTGTTAAATATTCAGGAAACATTGTGGGTGTTATCCAGAATTTGCAGCAGTGTTGTGTAAGGTTCCATGTCTCTTATCTGTGCTATTTACAAGTATTATGTGTCCTGCTTCAGACAGCATTTATTGAATGCAATCTTCCTCCTTAACTGGCACAATGCTTTTGTGGTTCTTGTCTTGTTTCAGAGAGAATGATATCCACATCAGAGTTGGGGAGAGGGTAATACAGAGGTGCCAACATACCCAGTGGGTTACAGGGAAAACTGCTAAACTTTACTAGGGTAAAGAGTGGTTCATCTCCATGAAAAGTATAGGCACATAAGGACATGGAGGAAAATGTATAATTTTGTGTGTCAAGGCAAGATTTAAAACATACCCCCAACACTGAAGGTACAGTAAATCTTGGTAAGGCCAAGTTCTCAACAGAGAGTTCATTAAAATATTAGTGAAAACAGGTGACAAATGTTTTCTAAAAATCACATTTTCTTTGTACCCAAAGGACTTTGGTTGGTACCTCTGTACACCCTGTTTGTCTTTTGTTTGTCTTTCCATCTGCATAATTACTCATCCCCATCATCCTTCCCCTTATCCTTTTTATCTTTCTTTTCCTTCTTTTTCTTTTTCTTTTTCTTGGCTTCTTCTTTTTTTCCAAAGGTAATGAAATCACTCTTGTCATCATCCCCTCCTTGGTTTTGTCTGATGGATATTATGGCAGGGGATCCTGGGATGATGAAAGCTTCTGGGGGGACCTCGCCCGGCTTCAGATGCGGGGGCGCACCAGGTCCACCGGGCCCATAGCGAAAGTGCCAGCTGTTGCTGTCTACACCTGCACCCATTGGGGGGGAAACCTCTCCTCCTTCAGCATCTGAAAAAAAAGACAATTCCATGACCATTTTATTTACTGTATGTCATAAAATCGATAATGGAGTGACTTTAAACTTCATGTTTTCTGAGTGTATGTGCAATATTTCAAAAATCTAAGCAAGACTCCATCATTCTCAGGCATCTTTGGAGTGTTGTTTTGACACATATTGTACATATGTTAAGTATTTAAATAAAACATATGTAACAAATTATGCCTACAAAATTGTTGCCATACCTTTTAGTTATGCATTTTTTAAACAAGGAATCTTTAACCACACAAGAGGGGGAGAAACCAGCTGTGTCAATGTTTTTTTTTTTACCCTTTTATTTGATGGAACAACCTTTGTTTTATTTGACTGGCACCCTCCTTTCTTCCTCTGTTCCTGACCTTTCATCTAATCAAGTGAAAACTCATCAGCCGACACACATCTTTTCCAGTGAATGGCAAAAGTGCCTATCAATTTTTACAGTCAGTTTATTTTGATGGCTATTAAAGCAATTGTCAATTATTGAGGCTATGATGAAACAACATATTTCATTTGCACACATTGCCTTTGCATGGATGAATGTAAATTGTTTGTATGTATCTTGCTCTGACTTGGCCTTGATTCCAATTGTGAATTCCCTGTTCCTCATAAGATTTTTAGTATTTTCAAATAACACAAGCTCCATTTTGCCACACCCCTCCCTTTTTCTTGTACCATCATGAGCCAGTTGGGCAGGAGCGCAGTGTTACATAACGAGGCAGTGCAACAGAGTATGAATGCAGATATAAAACATGATGAGGCTGTAGAGAAGATGTATTATAAAACTGCAGCTACAGTGATAATGAAATGTGTGGTATAACTACACTAATAGCAATGATCAACTGACTAGTGATAGGACAAAATATACTTGAGATACCTGAGATGCTTTTTCCTGTGTCCCTTAGCTACCCCTGCAAATATCTTTTGTCCCACACCATATGTTAGCACCCTTTTTATAAAACAGCACCCCTCCCTTCTTCCTTCCTCTCTTCTGCCAATATCAGGCGCAGTGAGTGGTTGCTGTGGAAACTGCATCCTTCAGTGAAGCAGCAGGGCATTGGTAGGAGTCATGGTGACAGTGTCTGCGCTGATAGAGAATAATGCTGCAAGTCTCTTGGACTGTTTTTACCTCTCTACCCTAGCAACAACAGCCTTGTATAATTTCCTTTATCACATCAACACTGCTCTCTGAATCCCTATATGGTAAAAGACTAGGTAGGGGGGTAGACAGAAAGGACGGCTTGAGGGGACTGGGGAGGGAGAATGCGATTCCATTAATGTGTGTCTGCTAATCTGGGCGTGGGCTGTTCTCCATCTGTCACAGCAGGAGTGGCACGCAAAGCAGCCAGCTAAAACACACCCAGTTATACAGCCAAGCACAAGCATGGCCACTCAGAAACACAGACTGGTCAGCACATGATGCCAACTACGCAGGTCCATATAAATCTGCACACTATAAATGAGAACGTCACAGCAACGGGGTGTTGCTGTTTGTGTTTGACATTGCAAGGTAAAGCAAAACAGAAATGCTAAAAACAGAAAGGCTAAACAAGCCAACGTCAGATATACCTTCCCCTGCCATGCACACAATGATCCTCAACAGGACTGAGTCATAGTGATGGCGCAGGACAGAATTAATACCCAAATTATGCCCCATTCCAAAGTGATTTGTGTCACTTCCCTTAAAATGAGTGCCTTTTATTATTACCAGATGTCATTAACACAAAATTATTGTCAAATCCTAAACTATGACTTCTTATGTTTATGTAACCTCTAGCTAAATATGAACAGCTACTATCAAGAGCAAAGTTAGCATGCAGTCATCTTAATTAGACTACTTTAAATCTCCACTAGCTGATTGTGTTGCCACAGACCCACCCAGATTTCCTTCCTACAGCTGATCAGCAGTGTAGGCTATGTCTCATTCTACGGCTCATGTCGCTGCAAGATATAAATCATAACTCTAGATGAAAAATCAACAACAGTGTGTACATGATCATCACCTCTTCTTTCTCATACTAGCACTCTTTACTATATATTTTTGTTATGTCCTTAGCAGCATTGGCCTTCATTTGCAGGTCTTCATAATGTTATTTGCTCAACTTTAATATTATGCCTCAATAAGCAAGTGGTTAATCTTCTTGCTTCTCTTTAGCTGTCTCTCTTAGTTTGTATGGTCTTTCCTAATATTGTGGCGTGAAGATATGAGGTAAAGGGTATTATATTATATCTGATACTACCTCTTTCCACTCTTTGATCTCAAAGAATGAACTTTTAAATTTTAATGTTTTGCTGTGTTGAATCAAGTGCCAGTGCTAATGCTTACCGGCAGCGCTGGATGCAGTGGGCCAGTTTTGAACCAGGACTCCTTGGGCTCCTTGCATGACAGAGGACTCCTCCATGTGCACTGAACTGGAATACACACAAGAACAAAAATCTAATTCATGCACATAACCTATAATAATTTACTACATAATCATTTATGTAAAGTCTTATCTAACTTTAGCTGGCATATATCAATATTTTTTGGCTTGTCTGTAGGGGCATAAAGAACATTAATATTAGGACAGAATTTACACCGTTTCCATTGACGTTTTCAATTAAAATTGAAAATTTATAGACTTTTCAAATATTTTCACCACTTTAATGCAACAAATTTTAAGTAGAAGGCTGAGAAAATGATTTAGTTCAATCCATTTGTTACTGGCACAGAAATATAAATAAATCTGTTTATAGCTATTTCCGCCTTGATTCGCTGATTAATCACATGATTGTGATTGAGTAGTGAGCATTAATAGTAGAATACTTCAGTGAAATTATGTAATTTAATATTGGTATGGAAATACAAATTCTTTAACTATTAAAATCGGTTGCAAAATACTCACAACTTAAAGAATGTATTTTATTGTTTTGTAAAAACACTGAATATTCTGATATATTTTGATAAACTCATTGCCGACATGTTTAAATGTATGTCTCATGATGATTGTGATTTTTAAACCAAACACATAACGCTATCTTTTTTTTTATCATTTCAAAGTTGTTTTTATAATTATGCATTTATCATTTTTACATTCACTAAAGCCATCTGATCAAACAGCAGGTTATTATTTTACTGTTTTATGTGTAATATTATCCTAGGTGTGATTAAGCTGTGTTCTTTGTATTCTTGACAGGCCACATTTCAAACTGACTTCCATGTCTCTTTTTTCCCACCGCACAATTCTCCATCTATCTGTCTTTATAAAAAGCAAAGACACAACCCTATCCCATTTCAAATGATACATTTGATATTGCATTGTGTTCTGGCAAAATATGCTGAAATGGGTTTAAAAATGTATGACAAGATGAATAAGAGAGACAGCTTAAAAGAGGGTCTTACCTCTGCATCACCCCTCCTGCCCTCAAGGAAGCTGAATATCTCCAGTCTGCATTAGGGGCTTTGGGCTGAAAGAAAAAAAGGAATGGAGGCTTAAGTACATTTAATACCATGTAATTAATAAATGTGAGAAAAGATGCATCTGATTATTCACACACATTTTCATTTCACTCAGCAATGACCATTATTCTCATTTGAGAGATGATTTGAGTCACTCCACCACATCCACCAGCTCTTCCAGTTTTCTCTGTTACCATGACACATAGGCCCTTAGGCATAACTCATACACATTTCGTTTTCTCAGACAGGACATGTAACATGACCCTGGAAACACTGTATGCCTTTCACACTGTTCTGCCAAAAGCAGCACCAAAGCAAGTGTAACAGTGGTTTCTTTAGTATTGTGCCTTTATTGTATTTTGTATTTTTCAATAAAGGTCACCGGGGGCATCATTGTAACCTCAAACTAACATTCAATATAACATTCAAATAAAACAATAAAGGTCTCTAATGTTACCAAATAAGATTGAGAAGTTATTAAAACATATTGCTTCAGTCACCGATTGGTTGCTCATATTTTTGTCCTTTCTTTCTGCTCTCTCTCTGAGTTAACCCTCTTACCTTGGATACAGAGCTTACACCTGCCATCAACAATGCATCCAATCACCTTTCGTCTCCTGCCTCCTCTGTATGGAGCCAGCCAATCCACACACACCAATGAAAAACAAAATGTTAACAGTAAAATAAATTGTGTGAACAAACATGGCTTCTTTCATTTCTAAATACAGTCAAAGTGATTGCAAGATTAAGATGACCAACAAAGACAACATAACTTCGAGGCACACACCTGAAAAGATGCAATGGTAGTTGCATCTGGCATACTGAGTCGCCGTACAACTATTTGGCTTTGTCCACTGTGGCTGGTGACATAGCCTGAGCCCCACGTGCCACTGTGCGGTCGCCCCGTGTTGTAGAACATAAAGGTGTCACTTCCTGATGTAGCAGTTAAGCATGTTTTGTAACAGTATGTTTTTGTCAAAGACTCATTAGCCCTCACTTCAATGTAATGAGGTTCCACTTTGAGGTCACGCCGCAGTACCACATTGTTGGTTTGTTGGGCCTCACCTCCTCCACCTGCACTTCTTCCCCCACCTGCTGAGGCACTCCCCTCAGGTATGTTCATTTTAGAAATACAGCATGGGCAGCAGGAGCCAGGCTGGGTACAGTAGGCATGGCAACGTACAATAGCCAGCACAAAAACAGTGACCAAAAAAACAAAGGTTGTAGCACACAAGGCAATGATGAGGTAGATAGTGACTTTAGAAAACATTAAGGGACTGTTAGGCCTGATAATACGCTTGGGGTCAGGGGTCAGCTTCGGTGGCAACTCCGCCACATGTACATGAATGGTGGTGGTTGAACAGAGTGGTGGCAGTCCATTATCACACGCTAGGACTGACAGGACAAAGGAGGTGGAGTTTTCTTCTATGACAGTCTTGTGGTTCGGATCTCACCTGTGTATTCATGTACTTTGAACAGGTCGAGGTCGGTTTGCACTAAAGAGTAGTGCAGCCATGCATTCTGCCCTGCATCGCTATCCCATGCTATTACCTTAGTTACAAGAACTCCTGCGTCAGCATTTTTCAACAATTTCTCAGTGATATGACTTCCATTGAATGGTGGGTAGGCTATTCTAGGCGCATGATCATTTTGATCCATAATGTATACATAAACTGTGGCCACATGTTTCAGAGGAGGCACGCCATTATCTTGAGCCTTTATCTGGAAGTGAAACTCTTGTAGCTTCTCAAAGTCAAATGCGTGCAGGGCAAAGGCCTCACCTGTGTCAGGTTTGACACTGACAAAGCTGCTCACAGGAAAACTGTTGTTGTTGTTATTCAGAACAGTATAAATAACATGTGCATTTTCCCCTGCATCCTCATCTGTGGCCTTTACAACACAGAGAGATGCCCCTGGAGCATTGTTCTCGGGTATATAAACAGTATATGATGTCTGCTCAAATTGAGGTGGGTGATCATTTACATCTGCAACATCAACACGAAAAGTAATTTGTGATGACAGGGGTGGAGTTCCTTGATCTATGGCACTTACAGTCATATTATATGATGAAATGGCTTCCCTGTCCAGGAAAGCAGATGTGACAATTGTGTAGAGGTTTCGAAAAGATTTGATCTTGAAAGGCAAATCAGGGAAAAGCTCCAGGTTTACTTGTTTGTTCGGTCCAGAGTCACGGTCATTTACACTGATCAAAGCTACAACAGTGTCAGCCCGAGCATCTTCACGCACAGGGCTGGACAGTGAAGACAGCACTATCTGTGGAATGTTGTCATTGACATCCAAAACTTCTACCACTACTTTACAGTGTCCTGCCACAGGAGCTGGCCCTTTGTCCATTGCCTGTATGTACATTTCATACAACTTTGTCTCCTCATAGTCTAAATTGTTTTTGACTCTTATTTCTCCAGTGTCAGTGTTTAAGGAAAACATCTGCCTCACCCTCTCTGGGGTATACCTACTGAATGAGTAAAAAACTTCGCCATTAGAACCTACATCAGCATCTGTTGCATTCAACTTTATAACAAGTGTACCCTTTGGAGAGTTTTCAGACACATTGACTTTGTACACTGAGTTTTCAAACGCAGGCATGTTGTCATTTGCATCAAGGATACATATATTTATTTTGACTGTACCAGAACGCTCAGGGATGCCTCCATCTATTGCTGTTAGTATTAGTTGATGAGTGGGCGTTTGCTCACGATCAAATGGCTTTTTCAGTATGAGTTCAATGTGCTTATCAGTGGGAAATGGCTGACTTGAGTCTAAAGTTAAATGGTTGCTTGGGCTGAGGCGGTACTGTTTTACAGAGTTAGACCCATCGTCTGCATCTACAGCTCCTTCAATGTGGAATCGCGACCCTGTGAGAGCGGACTCCGACACCTCCAGCTGATATTCATCTCGGGAAAATTGTGGCGCGTTATCGTTGACGTCCACTATATCCACGTCCACTTTGTGCACCTCGATCGGATTATCTATCACCAACTCCAGGCTAAAGGAACAAGTGCCTTTAGATTCACAAACTGTCTCTCGGTCAATGCGGCCATTCACCATCAGCTCTCCAGTAATGTGATTAAGAGTGAAAAATCTTCGACCGCTTTCTAATGACATCCCAAAGCGTCTTGTGGAAAGTGTTCTTAAGTCTAGACCCAAGTCACCTGCGATGTTGGCAACCACTGACCCGTTTTCAAGCTCTTCTGGAATTGAGTACCTAATCTGTGCATTGCAAAGGCCACCAACAATAAAAACAGCTACATACAAAGAAAAAGGCACGTTGTAAAAACATCGAGATGTCACAGCCATCGCGGGAAGGCGGGGTTTGGAGTTGAGTTGGAGATATTTTTCTGCCTTTTCCGATGGATGTACTGTAGGTCCCCACCCGCCTCACGGAAAAAGATTATTCTTGTTTAAGGGCGACGTGCACGATCATTAGCGAGCCCTCTCCAGACTAAATTTGCAGACAACCCTCCACTTAGCGCCCATGTTTA
Source organism: Perccottus glenii (assembly GCA_024416835.2). Lineage (NCBI taxonomy): Eukaryota > Metazoa > Chordata > Actinopteri > Gobiiformes > Odontobutidae > Perccottus > Perccottus glenii. The sequence goes on along the minus strand of CM044554.2, from coordinate 22,808,673 downwards.
CCTCGATCTGCTTCTGTTTTTATTCCTCTGTCCTCCTCTCACAAATACTGCCTATTGGTCTCTCTCCCCGCGATGTGCTGCTGCTATGGGCAAAAGAGGAGGGGGAGCCGCTCGCTCAGGCGACGCTGGCAACAATTTGCACCTCCACTCAAGTCATCAAACACCCTCTAAAAAAATAGGTTATTCTGTACATCATCGGCAAGCAGATTTTTTTTATGTAAATAAAGTCGACACACTGTGCGTTTCCTTTTTCTAGTGCAATAAATTCTTGATTATAAAAACAATGCTTACAGTAATGTGTCATAGTTTTAAAGCATTTTTGATCACAGGAAGACACATCTGCTAAAAGAATATTCCGATTTTCTAATAAGAATTAGTATTAAAAAAAATCTCCAAAAATGTAAAGTTATCGCAAAAAAGGAAAGCCAAAAGCATAGAAGAAACACTGTATCTGTAATCAATAAACAGAATTAGGTTGTGGTGTTGTGTGTATATAACATTTGAGTGGGATAACCTAGATTGTCATCAGGAAACATTAATGGAACAAGATCATTTGAAATGTTTATAATAAAAAAGAAAACTGTATACTGTATGTATGTATGCATGCATGTATGTATGTATGCATGCATGCATGTATGTATGTATGTATGTATGTATGTATGTATGTATGTATGTATGTATGTATGTATGTATGTATGTATGTATGTATGTATGTATAGGAATATTATATTTTTAACTACGAGACAAACACTCTTTGTTCACATAACCTATGCTTTGCCACAAAAAACATGGCAAACTGATTGACAGCTGCACAGCATGGAATCCTGTTGTGACAGGGAAAGACACAAGACATGCATGAAGGAATGGAGTTGAAGAGACATCAAAATTGGTCCCTCTAATGGAACACATTGGTAGTGCAAAAAGAGATGAACACGTGACGTGACCCTGCCCATCAGCGCAGGCTATCTTATTAAGCCACAGCACTTTAATTCCTACACGAGAGAGACAAAGAGAGAAAGCCCTAACCGATCAAATCCCCTCTTCACTGGAACAAGAGGAGCAGGATAAATGATGAAAGCATGTACTGCTGCTACCTTTACCTCACTCTCAACACATAATTTAAAAAAGGCATGTGCTATGTACATGTGCTATGTATTATAGATGACATGAGATGTAATCTCACTGAAATAACATTAACATATGTATTCTGTTTGGTCTTAATTTACTTCTTCGGAAAAAATGCTGTAACATCAAATGAAAATGGTTTCTTCTTGTTCTTTCGTCAGAATTGTCAGTGTTCCCAGAACTGTCTAAATGTCTGAAAGACCCATGATAAATAAAATCCTTTACCAAGGTGGAAGGGACACGTGCATATTTGTTTGGGTTGATCCCTTGTTTGTTAGAATCCACTCAAATCCCATCCTCTGGACACTATAAAGGGGTAAAGTGTAAACAAAGCTATCAGGAAATGCAGGCTGGTTTTGGATATTTGCCTCTTAGGGTGCCCTGGATTTAAATACTTGCCGAATGCAAGAGGAATAGGCTTCTGCTTTGAAGCATGACAAAGCTATAATCTGTTGAGTGGAAAAAAATCCCAAGAGTACAGGGATGCAATATGGTTTGCACAGAGCTGGGACAGTGAAGGATGCTGATAAATTTATTGTTTAATCTGTGACCAACTGAAATCCTGTGATGTTCCCACGAAGCTAGAGGACATGTATTTAATCTTTGCTCCTCTCATCCTCAGATTCTCCAGCTTTCTTGCCACCAAATTGTCGGTGCTCAAGTCTGAGCTGCTGTATTTGTCTCTCCTCTCAAATCATGAGTTGCAATTCTATGTGCACAGTTCCTTTAGTCCTTCCCTGAAACAGTAATGTCTGCATATAATCTTATCCCTGCATCTTCCTTTGTCTGTCTCGATCCTCCCAGCTTCCTTTCGACTTTATCACATGCATGTCTGAGTGGGGGTGGGTCCAGTTTCATAGAAACACACTCACACTTTCATTACTGGTTAGATGAGTCTCCATGGAAACCAAAGAGAACTGCACAGCCACCTTGCTTGTACAAAGGACACACCCTTCTCTGTCATTCTCAAGACTGACATAAGGTGCACTAGCCGCAGAGCGTGATAGAGAGCTGAGCAGAGCTGATATCTCAAACAGGCTACTACTGCTGCTGCTGCAGAGAGAAGCGGAAAATTACCTGCCCCTCCCCCTCCTCCCGTGGCCACGGTTACAGAGAGCTGCAGTATACAGAGCACATACAGAACCATTTGTACAGAGTCAGCTTCACGCATTATTTCTGGACAGAAAACATGTATAGCTCATAATATATCAGCGTAGGCTAAAACACTAACTCTCCTCAGCACAGCTTCACTCATGTGGCGCACATGGCTTACCTACTGCAATCTTTAAATCACATGCTGACCTACTTTTGCCCCAGACTTTCTCAATAGATCTACGTAAATTAGTGTTCAGCACATTTTAAGCACCATCTTTCTGAGAATGGAGATTGGGAACAGCAGTTTGTGATTGTCGGACCACTCCCTGAAATTAGCTTACTGTCTAAATGACTCACAACCAACAATTTATTAAGCTTTATCGACCAGAGCGGCGTGACCACGTCGGACAACTTCGCAGATTTCACTCTCCTCTCACTAGTGTGTGTAGGCTATGTCATACAGCTATGTTTGAAATACTTTATCTAATTATTGAATAAAACAGCCTACTTTCGATTTTGTCATACCCGACATGGGTAAACAAGGGCATTTCCACACATTAACACACGCTAAGTGAATGAATATTAGATCCTGTGTTTACATCGCTTTGGAGCCGAGGGCACATGTTTGTTGGAAGTGGACGTTAATTCTGTCAGCTCTTTCAGCTGCTCCCCTTCTCGAGAGAGCTGCGGGGAATGGGGGAGGGGAGCTTATAGACAGCACCAAGGGCGAGGGAGGAAATAGGAACATTTAGAGCAGACTGCATGTCCTAAATTAAAACAAAAATCATACGATTGTGAATGTAAAACATCGTAGGGGCTGTTTTAGATAAAATTGTCAAATTAAACATAAAAAGCAAACATTTCTTTGACTGACTCATATGAACCACCAACTACTAGCTATCAGTCCCTGTTTAAATATGCCACAGATAACATTATTAAAGCTGTATACAAGTTTAATAATAATAACAACAATAATTCAAAAACCAAAGCCACAATGTACAGTGATTTTCCTTAAAAATAAATAAATAAATAAATAAAATAAATAACGCAAAGAGCATCATAGCTGACTAAATTTATATTAAATATATTTTATATTAAGCAGCAAGCTTGGGCCCTACTTTACAGTTTGACTTTTTATCCCACTTCCTGCTTGTCCTTACATGTTATTTGTACTTCCCTCTGTTTTCTAACTTATCTTTTCAAACCAAGACAATTTATTGGCTTCATGGCTTTATAAAGTAAGCTGCTAAACTTTTCAGCAATTGACAGCTTTGCTACAGAGTGCAGTAAAGAGCCATAGGTGGCAACCCTGTGCACAAGAAAGCTGGAGTCAAGAAATAAAGCGCAATATTATGCAAGCGACTTGACATGTTTTTGATAGTGCCACCTACTTTATAGCAGCTGCAAAACAATCATTTAAAATGATATACGTATCTCCATAACTTAAGCCTAGAAATATTTTTCAACAGTAAACAGTTAAAACCTGACAGGGATCAAGCGTTTTTCTCCAAATCAAATGTCTATTTTCTTTTCGTTTTGTTTGTAGGCAAATATAATATAATACAATACAATTTAATATATAATAATTGTCTCACCCTCCTATTACTATTCTATTAAGAGACATTAAGAAAAAAAACAATGCGATGTGTCAGTCAACATCTGTAAGCCATAATATGATGAAAAATGAATAAACTGCATGTTTCCTTTAGGGCAGGTAAATTTCCCAAAACATTTAGTTTGAGTATCAAAAGCTATGGTTACTGTCAGTAAGTTTGAAAGAGCCACCAAAAAGTTGTTTTGTCACTGTTTGAGCCACAATGGGACATGGTAATGACACTTGCTCCATTGCTAAATACATTTCATTAAACTCTTTACATGATGCTACAGATACAACTCTAAACATTAATCAAAGAGCAATGTTTATACACTAAACAATAGATCTGATATTGTTCTTGTGTCATTTATGTTTTTACTGCAAAAATATATTCATTCAAAAAAGGTGTCTTATGGGCCTGATGCTCTATACTTTCACCTCCAGGAAGTATAAACATAGAAAAACCTATACATTTGAAAGGTTTGGAAAACTGAATAAAGCATTTTGGCTGAAGGGACTCAAATGGTTAAACAATGTTTACAGATTGACAAAATGTTGATAAACTACGCGGAGAATCAGATTTTAGGTTTTGTTCAGTGAGACATACACAAGTGATTTTTGAACACGTTTGTTGTGAAAAGTACTTACTCTTCCAAAAATGTACTCACTGTTTTGAAGACTGTTACCCCTTTGCAAAATACTAATACATTACAGCAAAGTTAAGTGCTTACCGTAAAATTTTAGTTCTGAGTTCAGCGTTTGACTGTTACAATCCTAATTATCTTCGCCATGTTAATTTTTGCATGAATGCATTGCCAATATTTACGTATGCGTGTATGTGATTGGCCAAAGTATCAAAACTGTGACAGCTTACTCAGTGCCAGCATGCCGTGGACTACCTCATATTTGTTTTAAATGTCTTTCAGGTAAACCTGGTTTGTCAAAATTATCAAAACTACTGCAAAAATAATGCTTATTTTCTCAGAATTTTCTTATTTTCTTGCCACTACCTATTTTATTGTGTAAGTTGGTTGCAAAAGGCACAGGATAGATTTTAAAAACTGAAGACAAGCACCAACAACCCAAGTAAGCTGCTCAGACCAGAGACGGCTTCAAATGCTTTCAAATGGGCTACAGACTTATTTAGTTTAGTGTTAACTTAACAGATTAGCAGAACAGCGGGATTAGATTAACCATTGACAATTTTTAATTTACACCAACTAATATGTCTGCCCATGTCTTACAATCCTTTACTACTGTTTGTATTAACATGCAATATTTAGACACAGAAATACAACCCATAACTTCAGAACCATGGACAGCGCAGATGGTTTACAACAGGCAGGAGGAAGTGTGGAAGAAAAAAGTGTATGGAAGTGAGTTTGTAGCAAGAAGAAACTATACAAAGTAAACCTTTGTTGAAATTAGGACATACCTTCTCATTAGTGGGTAAAGTCTGTGTTTTAGTAAAAGTGTCTCCTCCGTTAATACTGATCAGTTCTGCATCTACAGGAGGATAAGGCGCAGGGAAAACCACCATGTCACTCTTGAGTGTGTCTGAGCTGAAGCACACGTCATACTGCTGAGTGGATTTGGAGTAGGACCAGCTCCCGTCAGGGTGAGTGGTGATCATGGGGGCGCTGTACCTGCTGAAAGAACTCTCTGTTCTGTGACATCTGACTGCTATTAACGTGATGAGGCTGAGCAGAAAGATGACTGACACCGCCACAATGGCGATGAGCAGGTACAGGTTTAAATCCGAGAAGCTGTCCTCCTTTATGGGCACATGTCTGAACTGAGTCTGGATTTCAGCTGTGCTCTCCACCACCACTACATCAATAGACACAGTAGCTGACAGTGAGGGCTCTCCGTTATCACACACCAGCACCACCAAGGGGTGAGTTTTCAGGTCATTGTCACTCATCCTCCTCTTGGTGCGGATCTCTCCGGTGCTGGTCCCAATCCGGAACAGGTTGTTCCCTTTGGGCTCAGAGAGGTGGTAAGAAAGCAGCGCATTGTATCCAGAGTCTGCGTCTACAGCCCTGACCTTTGCCACAAAGTAACCCGCTTCAGCGGAATATGGGATGTTCTCACTGTTAACGGAGCTGTGCTCAGAATAGGGCGCCAGGATTGTGGGGCTATTGTCATTCTCATCCAGGATAAACACGTTCACAGTCACGTTGCTGCTGAGCGGAGGGACACCAGAGTCTGTGGCCTGAACCTTAAACTGAAACGTTTTGAGCTCCTCAAAGTTAAAAGACTGCAGACTCACTATCTCTCCTGTCTCTGAGTTGATGTTCACAGATGATTTTACCATATTGTTTTTATTATTACCGTTTAAGACAGATAAGGCCAGTCTGGCATTTTCATCTACATCCGGATCATATGCTGTGATTGTATAGATAACAGCACCTACAGGACTATTTTCTTTTACAAAAACGTTTACAATGGGCTCTTTAAAACTAGGTACATTGTCATTGACATCAGAAATATAGACAGTGATTACAATTGTACTTGAAAGAGATGGGCTCCCGTGATCAGTCGCTGTTATGGTGATATTATACATAGACACACTTTCTCTGTCTAAAGACCCGTCTACGAGTAACGAATAATGGTTTTTATAAGTGTTCTTAATCGCAAAGGGCACAGAATTAACAATTGCAACAGTAACAATGCCATTTTTATCTTTATCGTTATCTTTGACCGTAATAAGTCCAACCATCGTGTCGGGAGTTGCGTCTTCCCTGACAACACTGACCAGAGACGTGACTGATATTTCAGGGGCGTTATCATTTACATCCGTAATTTCAACAAGCACTTTACAACTAGAAGCTCTTGGATTTGTTCCTTTGTCTTTTGCCTGGACTCTAATTTCAACTGCATTGTTTTTTTCGTGATCTAGTTCTCCGTTTACAGTAATTTCCCCTGTTACAGGATCGATGGCAAACTTGTCAACGTCATTATCACTGTCATGGCTAATAAAAGAATATTGTATGTCTCCATTAAGACCCTCGTCAAAATCCCGGGCGTAGACTGAAATTACGCTCGCCCCTTCATGAATATTTTCTGGTATTGTGGCTTTGTATAAAGACTTTTCAAAAACAGGAATATTATCATTAACGTCTTGCACATTGATGGTTATTGGCAGAGTACCAGACTTTGCTGGCTTACCTCCATCAAATGCAGTAAGCGTTAGCTTAAGAACGGGTTGTTTCTCGCGGTCTAATGCCTTCTGCAGCACCATTTCAGCAGACTCTGTCTGCTCGCCATCATTCTGCACATCCAGCCTGAAATGTTCGTTTTGGCTCAGTCTGTAGCCTTTTACAGAGTAACCCCCGACATCCGCATCAACTGCCTTCGTGAGCGTAAATCTCTCCCCAGTAACGGCAGATTCTGAGATATTTAAAACTATCCCAGGAATACGAAAAGCGGGTGCATTGTCGTTTATGTCCACTATTTTAACTTCGAAACGATATAGATTGAGAGGAGAATTGACAATAGCCTCCACTTCCAAAACACACTTCTCATTCCTTAAACAGAGCTCCTCTCGGTCTATTCTGTCTTTCACTAAAAGCATCCCAGTTTTAACGTTGATTTCAAAATACCTCGTATATTTTCCTGAAATATGAAAAGCCCGACTTTCCAGTTCCTCCACATTTAGATGTAAATCCTTTGCCAGATTTCCCGCAGTTGTACCAGGGCTAGATTCTTCCGTAACAGAGTAAACAATCAGTGCTGTCGCCACACTCCATGTGTGAATAACGGGTAAAAGAAAGGACACCCAAGAACGAAAAGGAGTTGCCTTTAGCATCCTTTCGGCAGTTCAATTTCCATTAAATGACTCCACCGGCACCATTATGAAACTCATAAACAGAACGAGCCCCTATTACTACTCCACGAGACAAACAATGAAATAAAAACGCTGTGTTGGACGGATATAAAGGAGGTGCGTCACAGAAGAATTTCTGCTTATTACTCTGTATGGGCTCACAGCGACATCTTGTGGTGACGCCTATAAAAAGTCTAAAGACAAAGCAATGAAGCCGCGAATAAAATGTTAAGTGTCTTGATTGTTGTAAGATGTCTATACAGATTAGAGCATTCTTTAGAGTCTCAGACATTTAGATTGTATAATTATTGATAGAAGAGCAGCCAAAGCCAATGTTTTGACCATATATATAGGAACTTATACCACCTCTCTATAAACAAACAAGAGAGGCTGGTTGTTTTCCATTATAGCTTTACACTTATAACAAATGATCGACACAGTCAATTTGTTTTGTGTTAATAGCAAACCAATTGTATAGTACAGTTCAAAACATCTGTGTAATTGTAATGCCTACCTTTTCCTTGTTTGGTAAAGTCTGTGTTCTGTTAAAGTGTCACCTCCGTTAATACTGATCAGTTCTGCATCTACAGGAGGATATGGCGCAGGGAAAACCACCATGTCACTCTTGAGTGTGTCTGAGCTGAAGCACACGTCATACTGCTGAGTGGATTTGGAGTAGGACCAGCTCCCGTCAGGGTGAGTGGTGATCATGGGGGCGCTGTACCTGCTGAAAGAGCTCTCTGTCCTGTGACATCTGACTGCTATTAACGTGATGAGGCTGAGCAGAAAGATGACTGACACCGCCACAATGGCGATGAGCAGGTACAGGTTTAAATCCGAGAAGCTGTCCTCCTTTATGGGCACATGTCTGAACTGAGTCTGGATGTCAGCTGTGCTCTCCACCACCACTACATCAATAGACACAGTAGCTGACAGTGAGGGCTCTCCGTTATCACACACCAGCACCACCAAGGGGTGAGTTTTCAGGTCATTGTCACTCATCCTCCTCTTGGTGCGGATCTCTCCGGTGCTGGTCCCAATCCGGAACAGGTTGTTCCCTTTGGGCTCAGAGAGGTGGTAAGAAAGCAGCGCATTGTATCCAGAGTCTGCGTCTACAGCCCTGACCTTTGCCACAAAGTAACCCGCTTCAGCGGAATATGGGATGCTCTCACTGTTAACGGAGCTGTGCTCAGAATAGGGCGGCAGGATTGTGGGGCTATTGTCATTCTCATCCAGGATAAACACGTTCACAGTCACGTTGCTGCTGAGCGGACGGACACCAGAGTCTGTGGCCTGAACCTTAAACTGAAACGTTTTGAGCTCCTCAAAGTTAAAAGACTGCAGACTCACTATGTCTCCTGTCTCTGAGTTAATGTTTACATATGAAGTTATAAGAGCATTTTTTATATTATTTAATAATGAGTAAGTCACTTTGGCATTTTCTTCTAAATCAAGATCAAGTGCACTCAAAGTGTAGATTTGAGTCCTTACTGCCGAATTCTCTTTGACATACACACTAATGGCAGACTCTGGAAACAGAGGGGGGTTGTCATTGACATCAGAAATGTGAATGGGAATAATACTGGTACTAGAGAGAGGTGGAGTCCCCTCATCAGTGGAGACAATAGTCACATTATATTGAGAAATAGTCTCTCTGTCAAGTTGTCCAGTAACTGTTAAGGAGTAATAGTTCTTGTAATTTAGCTTGAGTTTAAAGGGCACAGAACCTAAAACTGATGCAGCAGTGAGACCATTTTTACCCCCGTCTTTATCAGTGACAGTCACCAGGGCCACCACTGTCCCGCTCTCTGCGTCCTCCTTAACAAAGTTCATGAGTGACGTCACAGTGATCTCCGGCACATTATCATTAACATCAATTACTTCTATTAACACTTTACCGTGTACGCTTCTGGGAGGAGAGCCTTTATCCCGGGCTTGTATACGAATATCATACGCAGTATTTTGTTCGTAGTCTATGTTTCCTGCCACTGTTATTAGCCCTGTTTCGGGGTGAACTGAAAACAAAGACGCTGGGTTGAAAGTCCCCATTTCGATAAAGGAATACTCCACCTCACTGTTTAGCCCTTCATCTAGATCTGTAGCAGTGACAGTCAGTACTGATGTTTCAAAGGGTACGTTTTCAACTACCATCGCCTTATATAGGTGTTTACTAAATACGGGAACATTGTCATTAGTGTCTATGACATTTATTACGATGTCCATTGACCCTGACATGGAAGGTTTTCCTCCATCAAATGCAGTCAGAGTTAGATGAATGACAGACTGCTTCTCTCTGTCTAAAGGCTTTTGGAGCACAAGTTCTGCAGACTCACTGTTTTGTCCTCCATCCAATGAAAAATATTCATTTGCACTTAGTTTATAGCTTTTTACGGAGTTACTGCCCATGTCTGCGTCATTGGCCATCGGCAGGAGGTACCTCTCCCCGGTCATTGATGATTCAGAAATATTAAAGATCTTTCTTTTCTCACGAAAGACAGGCGCATTGTCGTTTATGTCAGCAATATGGACTTCTATGCGGTGCAGATGCATCGGGTGACTCAAAACGGCTTCTACATTCAGCATGCATTTCTCCATATTTGCACAGAGCTCTTCTCGATCAATCCGGTCGCAAACAAAGAGAGCGCCAGTCTTTAAGTCCACATCGAAATATTTTTTAGAATTTCCGGACAAAATCTTTAGGTCCTGTTTTTCCAAATCATTCACATTAACGTGTAACTCCTTTGCGAGATTTCCAACCACCGTTCCTTTGTCAGCCTCCTCAGAGACGGTGAAGGACAGCTGCGCCCAGGCACATCCAAACGAACAAAGCAATGATAAAAGATATATCCAAGTGGAGACGTTCTGTCCTCCGCGACCCATGGCTTTCACGAAATAAAGGAAGTGATAAATACGGAACCAACATGTGCCTCGACCATTTGCGTGTTTTTTTTCAAAGCTGTTATATGCTTAATGTTTAGGACGGAAAGGTGGAGCTCCGGGAACGGGACCTATCTGTAACTGTGTGGTCTCTTGCACCACCAGCTGGATTTCTCACAAAAATGCAGAAACCTATACATAAACTTGCTGTGCACAAAAAAAAAAAAATAAAATAAAAAAGATACTTTTCTCGCTGTATACAATTAAACCTTCATCAAACAGTCCTCTAACGGTAGGAGAAGTAGCCTACAATATGCTACTGAATTTACAATTTACAAATCATACAAAACAATAAAGCAATAGTGTACATCCAATAAACTAATGTGGACGCGAGCAAAACATTACTTGTTAGAAGCTTCCAATAAGTGGCTGTGCGAAAAATTATGACACAAGCCCGAGGCAGACACCAGACACGCTGGAAAACCTCTGCTCATTAAACAACACAATCATATACACAATACACAAGCATTAAATACTCATGTTTTCGGGTAGGGTAATTAATTATGACGGAGAAAAATACGAAGTTGCTCCCTTTATCTTTATCTGTGACCTATTTATAGTAAATGTTAATTACTGAATGTTCTTCTTGTCCAATATATTATTTAGAGCTAACTCTGAAACAATTTATAGTAGGGGGAACATTTTATCATGAAGTCATGCATAAAATAATGCAAACATCTATGACTCATGCATGAGTACATAGGAAAAAATGATTATTCCTGGTGATTCATTAGAGTTTAATGCATAAAATAATCCATAAATTCATGACAAAATGTGCCCCCTACTCTAAAATGTTACCGGTAACTCTAATTACTTGCAGATTTTGATGAACGGTGACGGAAACCCAGGCTATTTCACTAAACATGAACATTTACGGAGTTGTCATGCATTAAAAATAACTATGTGACACTTGCATCCACACAATGTTGATGCGAGCTAAACTACTATGCAGTACCACGGACAGCGCTGTTAGGTTAAATATGCAGGCAGTTAAAAGACAATTCTCGACTTGTGCAGAACACTCACCTTCTCATTAGTGGGTAAAGTCTGTGTTCTGGTAAAAGTGTCTCCTCCTGTTAATACTGATCAGTTCTGCATCTACAGGAGGATATGGCGCAGGGAAAACCACCATGTCACTCTTGAGTGTGTCTGAGCTGAAGCACACGTCATACTGCTGAGTGGATTTGGAGTAGGACCAGCTCCCGTCAGGGTGAGTGGTGATCATGGGGGCGCTGTACCTGCTGAACGAGCTCTCTGTCCTGTGACATCTGACTGCTATTAACGTGATGAGGCTGAGCAGAAAGATGACTGACACCGCCACAATGGCGATGAGCAGGTACAGGTTTAAATCCGAGAAGCTGTCCTCCTTTATGGGCACATGTCTGAACTGAGTCTGGATTTCAGCTGTGCTCTCCACCACCACTACATCAATAGACACAGTAGCTGACAGTGAGGGCTCTCCGTTATCACACACCAGCACCACCAAGGGGTGAGTTTTTAGGTCATTGTCACTCATCCTCCTCTTGGTGCGGATCTCTCCGGTGCTGGTCCCGATCCGGAACAGGTTGTTCCCTTTGGGCTCAGAGAGGTGGTAAGAAAGCAGCGCATTGTATCCAGAGTCTGCGTCTACAGCCCTGACCTTTGCCACAAAGTAACCCGCTTCAGCGGAATATGGGATGTTCTCACTGTTAACGGAGCTGTGCTCAGAATAGGGCGCCAGGATTGTGGGGCTATTGTCATTCTCATCCAGGATAAACACGTTCACAGTCACGTTGCTGCTGAGCGGAGGGACACCAGAGTCTGTGGCCTGAACCTTAAAATGAAACGTTTTGAGCTCCTCAAAGTTAAAAGACTGCAGACTCACTATATCTCCTGTCTCTTGGTTAATGTTCACAGCTGATGTTATGGGAATATTTCTGGGGTGACTCTCTAATAGTCTGTAACTTAATTTAGCATTGTCATCTAGGTCCGCATCAAAAGCTTTTACAGTAGAAAGCACTGAACCTGTTGGGCTGTTTTCTTTCACATAAACATTAATGGCGGGTTCAGTAAAATGAGGCGCGTTGTCATTGACGTCAGAGACGTGGACAGTGATGACCCTGACACTGGACAGAGGGGGGCTGCCTTCGTCTGTGGCCATGATGGTCACATTGTACACTGGGTTTTGCTCTCTGTCCAGAGGTCCATCTACTACTAACGAATAGTCGTTTTTGTAGTTTGACTTGAGTTTAAAGGGAGCTGAGCCCTGCAGCTTACAGTGAGTCAAACCGTTGTTTCCTCCATCTTTGTCACTGACCGTTATGAGAGCGACTATAGTCTCGAGCTCTGCGTCTTCTTTAACGGGAGTCATTAGTGACGTAACGGAGATTTCAGGAGAATTATCATTGACATCTATTACCTCTATCAATAATTTTGCGTGTGAACTACGAGGCGAATGGCCATGATCTTTAGCTTGTACTCTTACTTCATAAGCAGCGGTATCTTCAAAATCTAAAGCACCCTTCACTGTTATTTCTCCTGTTTCTGGATTTAGATCAAATATTTTGGATGGATCTGTAATGCCTCCTTGAATCACTGAATACACAATCTTGCCGTTCATACCTTCATCTAAATCGGTGGCGTTTAATTTAATTACTAAAGTACCAGGTGTAGCTTTTTCTAAAACGCTTGATTTAAAAAGTGTTTTACTAAACGTAGGAATGTTATCATTCACATCAATAACATTCACTTGGATTTGCAGTGTTCCGGATCTTGGGGGTTTACCTCCATCTATAGCTGTTAAGACAAACGTGATAACTGACTGTTTCTCTCGATCTAAAGCTTTTTGCAGCACTAGCTCCGCAGACATTTGGTGTTCTCCTCCGCTCTGCACATCAAGAGAGAAATGCTCATTTGGACTTAACTTGTATGTTTTCACTGCGTTACTTCCTGTGTCTGCGTCCAGGGCAACAGGGAGGAGGTACCTCTCTCCTACTAACGACGATTCAAATATATTTAGAGTATGTATATTTTCTCTAAAAACAGGTGAATTGTCGTTAACATCTAAAACGATTACCTCAATGCGGTGAACGTTCATCGGATTGTTTAAAACAGCCTGTATTTTCAGAGAGCATTTCACTAAATTGGGACAAAGCTCCTCTCTGTCTATTCTCTCGTTAACAAAGAGAGCCCCGGTCCGCTCATTCACGTTAAAGTAATTCTTACTGTAACTCGAAACAATCCGCAAGTCCCTGCTTTCCAGGTCCTGTCCATTTATGTTTAAATCCTTTGCGATATTTCCCACCACCATGCCTTTGTTCGCCTCTTCATTAATGGAGTATGAGAGCTGTGCCGCAGACCAGTCACAGAGACACAGCCAGAAAATCAAGATAAAACAAATACATTCCTGTCGTTTTGGAGCAAACATTGTTGATTAAACAGAGCTGCTGAACCAGATCAGTCATTTGTCCTCATGGAGTTTATTCCGTCCAAAATGAGCCGTGTTAAAGTGAAGCTCCTGCGCTTCTGATCACTGTGTGCGCCTGTGAGCCTTCGTGGCCGATGGAGAGTTAATTCCGATCGTTACAGGGAGGAGTTTTGAACACACATGCAATCACGGTGTCTTGCGCCGACACGTGGACAAATATGTTTTAAGAAAATACAAAACTATTAGAGAGATAATTAAAAACTATTTCCACATAATAGTTTCATCAAAACAACTTTCGTTAAAACGGCGGACAGTTTCAACTAAATGAGCAAAGGACAATAAAGTCATTAAAAACTTTAACTAAATAATAATTTCAAAGTCACCAGTAGTTTGTAATCAGTTAGGCCTACAGCATGTATTCTTGTTCCAAAACTTGTGAACAAAATAGCAACAAACAACAAATGACCACCAGTAACATTCATAATCATAGCCTGTAAAAAATGAGCGCACACGACAACTCTGTTGTTGCTTTCCGTTGGTGTTTTATAGTGTAGCGTCCAGATTGTTCTCATTACGTGTAAAGCGCAACTGCAAGAAATTCAATCATAACAAACATTCAACTAAAGAAGCGTGATCACAAGGAAGTGTGCTGATGGCTGAGGCTGCTATAGACTTCAGCACCGTGGACAGCGCCGGACGAGGTCAACTATTCACTCAGGACAGTCAAAGTCAAAACGTACGGAAGCCCTGAACGGTAAGAGAAAAAAATAACATTCTCTTGTTAATGACCCCTGAACGGCAGAAACAGAAATCTGAGTATCAAGTTCTAAGTTTGATTTTCTTTCTTTCTTCACATTATTTTCCCTGGCAAAGGAAAAATAATATGCTCTTTTCAAAGTGTAAGTTTTATTTATTGCTCTGCCTGTGCCCCAGAACGGCAATGAAGATTATTATTATTTTTTTTTTTTTGCAAATGTTCCAGAGCCTAAGTATTCGTGTTGTAGTTCTTGTTTTAATCTCCAAAGAGGTAAAAACGCCCCTTTGAACACCTCACTGGGTTGAGTAATGGATGAGGGTGTGGCACTCAAAGGTTTGAGACCCACTAGTGTCAAATTATTTTCTTTTGAGTGTTATGCTTTTTGTCTAAAATGTCTTGAAATACGTAATTTATAATAATCAAAAGGCTACCTTATCGTTTTGGGTTGGGTTGAGTGCAAGTCATTAAATTATGATTTACATGTATCTCGTATAAATCTCAGAGGGAGAAAGTAAGTAAATCAGATCATTGATGATCAGGATAAAATGTATCTGTGGGTACAAAACGTCTATAAAAGCTCATCACTTTCCTTAATATTCTTCTTGTGTTAATTCTTTCAAAAACAAAAATAACACTATGGGTATGACAATTAATAAAATAATGCATGAATTCCATTATAAAATGTGGACCCTACTCTAAAGTGTTACCGCTAACTGATTAATTTACAGGTTTTGATGAACGGTGACGCAAACCCAGGTTGAACATTAACATTTACAGAGTTGTTGTGCATGAAAAAGATCCATGTGACACTTGCATCCACACAATGTTGATGCGAGCTAAACTACTATGCAGTACCACGGACAGCGCTGTTAGGTTAAATACGCAGGCAGTTAAAAGACAATTCTCGACTTGTGCAGAACACTTACCTTCTCATTAGTGGGTAAAGTCTGTGTTCTGGTAAAAGTGTCTCCTCCGTTAATACTGATCAGTTCTGCATCTACAGGAGGATATGGCGCAGGGAAAACCACCATGTCACTCTTGAGTGTGTCTGAGCTGAAGCACACGTCATACTGCTGAGTGGATTTGGAGTAGGACCAGCTCCCGTCAGGGTGAGTGGTGATCATGGGGGCGCTGTACCTGCTGAAAGAGCTCTCTGTCCTGTGACATCTGACTGCTATTAACGTGATGAGGCTGAGCAGAAAGATGACTGACACCGCCACAATGGCGATGAGCAGGTACAGGTTTAAATCCGAGAAGCTGTCCTCCTTTATGGGCACATGTCTGAACTGAGTCTGGATTTCAGCTGTGCTCTCCACCACCACTACATCAATAGACACAGTAGCTGACAGTGAGGGCTCTCCGTTATCACACACCAGCACCACCAAGGGGTGTGTTTTCAGGTCATTGTCACTCATCCTCCTCTTGGTGCGGATCTCTCCGGTGCTGGTCCCGATCCGGAACAGGTTGTTCCCTTTGGGCTCAGAGAGGTGGTAAGAAAGCAGCGCATTGTATCCAGAGTCTGCGTCTACAGCCCTGACCTTTGCCACAAAGTAACCCGCTTCAGCGGAATATGGGATGTTCTCACTGTTAACGGAGCTGTGCTCAGAATAGGGCGCCAGGATTGTGGGGCTATTGTCATTCTCATCCAGGATAAACACGTTCACAGTCACGTTGCTGCTGAGCGGAGGGACACCAGAGTCTGTGGCCTGAACCTTAAACTGAAACGTTTTGAGCTCCTCAAAGTTAAAAGACTGCAGACTCACTATGTCTCCTGTCTCTTGGTTAATGTTCACAGCTGATGTTATGGGAATATTTCTGGGATGACTCTCTAATAGTCTGTAACTTAATTTAGCATTGTCATCTAGGTCCGCATCAAAAGCTTTTACAGTAGAAAGCACTGAACCTGTTGGGCTGTTTTCTTTTACATAAACATTAATGGCAGGTTCAGTAAAATGAGGCGCGTTGTCATTGACGTCAGAGACGTGGACAGTGATGACCCTGACACTGGACAGAGGGGGGCTGCCTTCGTCTGTGGCCATGATGGTCACATTGTACACTGGGTTTTGCTCTCTGTCCAGAGGTCCATCTACTACTAACGAATAGTCGTTTTTGTAGTTTGACTTGAGTTTAAAGGGAGCTGAGCCCTGCAGCTTACAGTGAGTCAAACCGTTGTTTCCTCCATCTTTGTCACTGACCGTTATGAGAGCGACTATAGTCTCGAGCTCTGCGTCTTCTTTAACGGGAGTCATTAGTGACGTAACGGAGATTTCAGGAGAATTATCATTGACATCTATTACCTCTATTAATAATTTTGTATGTGAACTACGAGGAACAGAACCTTGATCCGTTGCTTGTACTCTAACTTCATAAGCAGCGGTATCTTCAAAATCTAAAGCACCCTTCACTGTTATTTCTCCTGTTTGCTGATTCAAATAAAAAATATTTGATAGATCGACAGTGCCTCGTTTAATCATTAAATATACGATATTACCGTTCACCCCTTCGTCCAAGTCTGTTGCGTTCAACTTAACGACCACAGTTCCTGCAGGAGAGTTTTCTTTAACACTTGCTTTATAAAGAGATTTGTCAAATGTAGGAATATTATCATTAACATCGATTACATTAACAAATAAGTCAAGTGTACCAGATCTGGGAGGTTTACCATTGTCCACAGCTGTTAATTGTAGTTTAATAACTGACTGTTTCTCTCGATCTAAAGCTTTTTGCAGAACTAACTCCGCAGACACTTGGTGTTCTCCTCCGCTCTGCACATCAAGAGAGAAATGCTCATTTGGACTTAACCTGTATGTTTTCACTGCGTTACTCCCTGTGTCTTCGTCCTCTGCCACAGGGAGGAGATATCTCTCTCCCCTTAACGACGATTCAGATATATTTACTGAGTATATATTTTCACTAAAAACAGGTGAATTGTCGTTAACATCTAAAACGATCACCTCAATGCGGTGAACGTTCATCGGATTGTTTAAAACAGCCTGTATTTTCAGAGAGCATTTCACTAAATTGGGACAAAGCTCCTCTCTGTCTATTCTCTCGTTAACAAAGAGAGCCCCGGTCCGCTCATTCACGTCAAAGTAATTCTTACTGTAACTCGAAACAATCCGAAGATCCATGGAGCCCAGGCTCTGTCCGTTTAGGTGTAAATCTTTTGCGATGTTTCCTACCACCGTGCCTTTGTTCGCCTCTTCATAAATGGAGTATGAGAGCTGTCCTGCAGACGAGTCGCAAAGACAAAGCCAGAATATCACGCAAAACCAAATATATTCCTGATGTTGCTGAACAAGCATGATTGATAAATCGTTTTTTCCCCAGATCTATCATGTGTCCTCCAGGCGAGTAATCCATCCAAATGAGTCCTGTTGAAGTAAAGCTTCAGCTCTTCTGTTTTATGTGCATGCAAGTGGCAACAACGAGGTTATCCCACCCCATTAAAGGAGGAGTTATAATCTCGCATATGTCCATGTCTCTTGCGCCATCACGTGGACAAATCCTATTAGGAAAATATGAAACTAATACGGAGATATAAAAAATATTTACCACAAAATAATTGATTTAGTCGATATAGCTTAAGATTAAGCTACTACAGCAAGCAAGCTTAATAAACTGACTTGTGTTTGCGGTACAGTATAACAAGCTTGGAGAGAAGTTTAGCATACACTAAACATAGATATAGCCTAACACATACGTAATACAAAATGGCAGCTAAATAATTACTTATAAAATCAACTCTCTTTGGTAAAAAATAGCATAAATTCAAAGAATAGAGATCACTCTGTTTATATATATATATATATATATATATATATATATATATATATATATATATATATATATATATATATATATATATACATATGCACACACAAAAAGATAATTTTACAAATTATAAACACACAGCAGATGACCAGTGGTACCATTAATTCACAGAATGTATGAAAAGGGCTCTTTTCAACAGCTAATTGAAGCGCATAGGGCAAGTGTATGGTTGCCCTTTAGTGGCCGTTTTACAGTATAGCATTTAGGTTTGTCTCCTGTAGAAGAAAATTGTGTGTCTTTCTGCTATTGAACAATATCCAACTAGAGAAGCTTGAACAAATGAACTAAATATTGTGGACTAATGCAGCAAGAGACTTATGCACCATGGACAGCGTCGGGTGAGGTTAACTATTTCTTCAGGACGAGCAACAACCTTATCAGTGGGTTTGCAAATGAACCGAACAACAAAATTGTAGTAAAATGACTGATGAGTAGACAAATTCAAATTTTACTATATTGAACATGAACCAAATACTTAACAAAGTCAACATGTAAGAAGCCATTTTTCTCTTCACCTTTCCATTGCACCTAAAACAATGTTTGCCTACATCCAGTGTGTAAGCAGATTTATTGCATGATACAGTTTAAAGCATTTGTGCAGTTGTAATGCCTACCTTCTCATTAGTGGGTAAAGTCTGTGTTCTGGTAAAAGTATCTCCTCCGTTAATACTGATCAGTTCTGCATCTACAGGAGGATATGGCGCAGGGAAAACCACCATGTCACTCTTGAGTGTGTCTGAGCTGAAGCACACGTCATACTGCTGAGTGGATTTGGAGTAGGACCAGCTCCCGTCAGGGTGAGTGGTGATCATGGGGGCGCTGTACCTGCTGAAAGAGCTCTCTGTCCTGTGACATCTGACTGCTATTAACGTGATGAGGCTGAGCAGAAAGATGACTGACACCGCCACAATGGCGATGAGCAGGTACAGGTTTAAATCCGAAGCTGTCCTCCTTTATGGGCACATGTCTGAACTGAGTCTGGATTTCAGCTGTGCTCTCCACCACCACTACATCAATAGACACAGTAGCTGACAGTGAGGGCTCTCCGTTATCACACACCAGCACCACCAAGGGGTGAGTTTTCAGGTCATTGTCACTCATCCTCCTCTTGGTGCGGATCTCTCCGGTGCTGGTCCCGATCCGGAACAGGTTGCTCCTTTGGGCTCAGAGAGGTGGTAAGAAAGCAGCGCATTGTATCCAGAGTCTGCGTCTACAGCCCTGACCTTTGCCACAAAGTAACCCGCTTCAGCGGAATATGGGATGCTCTCACTGTTAACGGAGCTGTGCTCAGAATAGGGCGCCAGGATTGTGGGGCTATTGTCATTCTCATCCAGGATAAACACGTTCACAGTCACGTTGCTGCTGAGCGGAGGGACACCAGAGTCTGTGGCCTGAACCTTAAACTGAAACGTTTTGAGCTCCTCAAAGTTAAAAGACTGCAGACTCACTATGTCTCCTGTCTCTGAGTTTACGTTTACTACTGATGACATTGGCGTATTCTTTGGTGAACTGTTTATTAAATGATATGATATTTTCGCGTTTTCGTTTAAATCCGAATCTGATGAAGTGAGTGTGTAGATAACAGGTCCTATCTGACTGTTCTCTTTTACATAAATATTTATCAGCGGTTCCTGAAATCGAGGGGGATTGTCATTAACATCAGAAACTTTCACATTAATGATATATCTACTCGACAGAGATGGCGTCCCTTCATCTGCTGCTGCTAATGATACATTATAATCTGACACAGCCTCTCTGTCCAGAAGCCCATCAACTAACAAAGAATAATAGTTTTTATAGTTAAGCTTTAGTTTAAATGGAACAGAACCTTCTATTTTACAGTTTGTGACGCCGTTTTTTCCTCCGTCTTTGTCAGTAATTGTCACCATAGCAACCGCTGTCCCTATTTCCGCATCTTCCTTTACTGGACTCATGAGAGAAGTGACTGAAATATCTGGAGCATTGTCATTAACATCAACAACTTCTATTAAAACTTTCCCATGAGCAAGGCGCGGAGGCACACCTTTATCTCGCACCTGCACGCGAATCTCATAGACCTGGTTCTCCTCAAAGTCAATGACGCCAGTTACTGTAATGTCTCCGGTATTTGAATCAATTGAGAATTTGTCACCGGGGTTAAAACGTCCTCTTTCTGCAAAGGAGTACACTAGCTCTCCATTAACTCCTTCATCTAAGTCTGTGGCTGTCAGCGTTAGTAAGGTTGTGCCAACATTTACATTTTCAACCACTTGGACTTTGTACAGACTTTTACTAAACGACGGCGAGTTGTCATTTACATCCAAAACATTCACCTTTATGTGCACTGTTCCCGTTTTTGCCGGTTTGCCCCCGTCTATCGCTGACAGAGTGAGGTCAATAACTGCCTGCTTTTCTCGATCCAATGCTTTTTGTAGTACGAGCTCGGCTGTAACGCTCTTGTCGCTTGCACTCTGTACATCTAAAGAGAAATGTTCATTTGGGCTTAATTTGTACGTCTTTATAGAATTACTACCTTCATCTGCGTCATTTCACCAACATTAGACGATTCAGACATGTCTATTGTAGCTATTTCTTCCAAAAAGACGGGCATTGTCATTTATATCATTAATAACAACCTCAATTCTGTGTAAACGGTGGGGGTTGTTTAGAATAGCCTCTACATTCAAAAAGCACTTCACCGCATTAGGACAAACCTCTTCTCGATCTATCCTCTCGCTCACCACAAGTAGTCCAGTTTTCCTGTTTATATCAAAATAAGCCTTATTGTGACCAGAGGTGACGTGGAGACCCGTGAATTCCAGCTGCTGCAGATTCAAATGTAAATCCTTAGTGATATTTCCGACAGTCGTTCCTTTCTCCACTTCCTCTGAAATGGAGTAGGACGTCTGTGCAGCAGAACCTTTCCAGAGACAAAGCAGTATAAAACACAGTGCCCGCACATTAGTCCATTGTTCTCGTTCTGCCATCGCTGTTTCAAGAAATATTATTATATTCCAAGTTTCTGCGACCCAGGATAAGTCGTGGTTAAATGTTAATTGCCCATTCTGTTACTTTGTCTCTCAACGGCGTTCTCTTGTCTGTACGCTGTTTTCACAAAGAACTGCCAGATGGTGACGTTTTAGAAAAGGATGGGCAGTGGAGGAGGAGTCCGTAAAACGTCAACACTATACTGTATTTAAATATATATATATATTCTCGTGGTCTCTGGCGACATCTTGTGTTATATTCGCCCAAGTTAAGCGTTTTAAATCAGGAACATGTTTTGGCCAATTACGCATAGTGCTGTTTAATTTACATTTTATATAAATCAGTCAATGGTTGTATACTTTGCAGTAAATATAATAAATCATTGTTTTAAACTTCTTCCCGAATCAGAAATGAGCGTCTACAGCATTTGTGTTTAACAAGAAAATTATTCACCATTGCGTATCTGAAATTCTTAGCCAGATAAAAGTAGTTTTAGGAGCTTTCTCTATTAATTGATTACTACGAGCTGCTTTAGTTATATAAGTAATTCTCAGTCTTTTCTTACATCTCCAATAAATATTCATTTCTCTGACAAGCATTGTGTTATATTACTGGTCATGAGGTTCATTTACATAGTCCTAGAAAACTATGTGTACAGTCATTTAAAAAATGGTAAAGTCAGTATTACAGACTGTTTTATTAATAAAAGATGTCTCAAAGAATCCTAAAGTTTTTCTAACTGTGCTGCATTTAAACGGCTTAAACAAGGAATAAACTAGGACTAGAACTATATAGGGCTCATCAAGGACCAAAACTTTACTTTAGGCCTAATTTCAATAATTTCAGACACACAGTAAAAGGCAATAATATTTATGCTATCAATTAAATAGATCATACCAGCGTAAATTAAAAACAACACACAGCATCAAAGAGTAGCCCCTCCACAACTCAAGTGTTTTTTAAAAAACTAACAAATCAGAGCTCCATTTTCTGCGAGAAATAAAAAACAAAACCTGGTGATTGCAAAAAAGACTGTTAAAAGGAAATATTTCCATTTTTTTCTCTTTAGTTACTGTTTGGCATTTAGTACCTTATTATGCCACTATAGAGGCACGGAAGCGCAAAAGAAAAAGAAGCATGGCTCTGGGTTTTTTTTCAGCTCCAATACGTACTTCATATAATGTCTAAATAAATGTGTGCGTCCAATAAAAGTGAGTAATCGTGTAGGCATTTGTGTATTATTGTGTTGAAGACTTAATGCTACATTTGCACTGTGTTTTGTGTAGTTTTATGGTTGTTGTGAATATATTTGGATTTATTAAGGATGGCTGCCGCTAGCTTACCAATTAAGGCTCGTTGGCAAGAGCCATAGACGGCATTTGAGTTTGAATACGTCTGTCTTGCTATATTTATACTTAGATCCAATATTATATCAGTTTTGATTTATATTTCTTGTATTTGGTTAATTACTGAGGGCGGAAGGAATTCATTTAGGTGCTTTT
Organism: Perccottus glenii; assembly: GCA_024416835.2. Taxonomy (NCBI): domain Eukaryota; kingdom Metazoa; phylum Chordata; class Actinopteri; order Gobiiformes; family Odontobutidae; genus Perccottus; species Perccottus glenii. Next base: position 22,785,627 of record CM044554.2, on the reverse strand, counting down.
ATGTTGTGCATGTGTATTAATCACTCCTATCACGTCATCCGCCATTATGCCTGCGCTTATTACCTGTGGTAACTTTGAGTTGTGTATTTTTTGTGCTCATCAGTGATATATTTGCATTTCCTTTCTCCTTTGTAGAAAACCACACTCATACATATGCAAACTACAAACAGACATTAAAAGACAAGTTCCGCTGTATTTCCTGATCTGGACTCCTCACTCTCCTGCACTCATCTGAACATATGAAATTGCTGTTCAGACTCAACACCCTGCTGTGATTGCTACCCAGCATTAAACTCAGTTACAATCTTCATTACAGTGATTATTGATTGTCTTACCTTCTCATTAGTGGGTAAAGTCTGTGTTCTGGTAAAAGTGTCTCCTCCGTTAATACTGATCAGTTCTGCATCTACAGGAGGATATGGCGCAGGGAAAACCACCATGTCACTCTTGAGTGTGTCTGAGCTGAAGCACACGTCATACTGCTGAGTGGATTTGGAGTAGGACCAGCTCCCGTCAGGGTGAGTGGTGATCATGGGGGCGCTGTACCTGCTGAACGAGCTCTCTGTCCTGTGACATCTGACTGCTATTAACGTGATGAGGCTGAGCAGAAAGATGACTGACACCGCCACAATGGCGATGAGCAGGTACAGGTTTAAATCCGAGAAGCTGTCCTCCTTTATGGGCACATGTCTGAACTGAGTCTGGATTTCAGCTGTGCTCTCCACCACCACTACATCAATAGACACAGTAGCTGACAGTGAGGGCTCTCCGTTATCACACACCAGCACCACCAAGGGGTGAGTTTTCAGGTCATTGTCACTCATCCTCCTCTTGGTGCGGATCTCTCCGGTGCTGGTCCCGATCCGGAACAGGTTGATCCCTTTGGGCTCAGAGAGGTGGTAAGAAAGCAGCGCATTGTATCCAGAGTCTGCGTCTACAGCCCTGACCTTTGCCACAAAGTAACCCGCTTCAGCGGAATATGGGATGTTCTCACTGTTAACGGAGCTGTGCTCAGAATAGGGCGCCAGGATTGTGGGACTATTGTCATTCTCATCCAGGATAAACACGTTCACAGTCACGTTGCTGCTGAGCGGAGGGACACCAGAGTCTGTGGCCTGAACCTTAAACTGAAACGTTTTGAGCTCCTCAAAGTTAAAAGACTGCAGACTCACTATGTCTCCTGTCTCTGAGTTTATGTTCACAGCTGATGTTATGGGAATATTTCTGGGATGACTCTCTAATAGTCTGTAACTTAATTTAGCATTGTCATCTAGGTCCGCATCAAAAGCTTTTACAGTAGAAAGCACTGAACCTGTTGGGCTGTTTTCTTTCACATAAACATTAATGGCGGGGTCAGTAAAATGAGGCGCGTTGTCATTGACGTCAGAGACGTGGACAGTGATGACCCTGACACTGAACAGAGGGGGGCTGCCTTCGTCTGTGGCCATGATGGTCACATTGTACTCTGGGTTTTGCTCTCTGTCCAGAGGTCCATCTACTACTAACGAATAGTCGTTTTTGTAGTTTGACTTGAGTTTAAAGGGAGCTGAGCCCTGCAGCTTACAGTGGGTCAAACCGTTGTTTCCTCCATCTTTGTCACTGACCGTTATGAGAGCGACTATAGTCTCGAGCTCTGCGTCTTCTTTAACGGGAGTCATTAGTGACGTAACGGAGATTTCAGGAGAATTATCATTGACATCTATTACCTCTATTAATAATTTTGCGTGTGAACTACGAGGCGAATGGCCATGATCTTTAGCTTGTACTCTAACTTCATAGGCAGAAGTCTCCTCAAAATCTAAAGCACCCTTCACTGTTATTTCTCCTGTATTTGGATTTAGATCAAACATATCTGATGGATTGATATTACCTCTTTGAATTAACGAATATACTATCTTCCCGTTCATGCCCTCGTCTAAATCTGTTGCGTTTAATATTATTACCCTTTTTCCCCGTGGAGTGTTTTCAGGAACACTAATTTTGTAAAGCGATTTACTAAATACTGGAGTATTATCGTTGGAATCTAACACATTCACAGATATAATTAAGGTACCAGACCTGGGAGGTTTACCTCCATCTATGGCAGTAAGAATAAGCTTGAGAACAGACTGTTTTTCCCGATCTAAAGGCTTTTGCAGCACTAACTCAGCAGACTCTCCGTGTTCCCCTCCGCTCTGCACATCAATAGAAAAATGCTCATTTGAACTCAGCTTGTAACTCTTTACTGCGTTGCTTCCTATGTCTGCGTCCATGGCTACAGGGAGGAGATATCGCTCTCCCGGAGATAGTGATTCTGAGATATTTAACCAAATAAACTTTTCTAAAAATACGGGAGAGTTATCGTTTATGTCTGATACACTGACATCAATGCGTTGAACTGCCATTGGATTTTTAAGTACAGCTTGTATTCTCATGGAGCACTGTACCAAATTGTGACAAAGCTCCTCTCTGTCTATTTTCTCGTTAACAAAGAGAACCCCGGTCCGCTGATTAACGTCAAAATATTGCTTACTGTAACTGGAAACAATCTGCAACTCCCTGGTCTGTAGATCCTGTACATTTAAGTTCAAATCTTTTGCTATATTCCCCACTGCGGTGCCTTTGTTCACCTCCTCGGAAATGGAGTATAGCAATTGCGATGAGGAGTAGTCACAAAAAACGATTATTGCCATAATGAAAAAACATCCATAATCATCCTTTACATGAATCCCCATTGCTGGATCCTTGTAGTATCTAAAATGTACTTTAATCCATCAAAAACGCCTTAGTACTGATCAGAAGCCCTTTCACTACGACACAATCAGAGCACGTTTGTTCGATGAGAGCTAAACATGGGTTTAGGTTAACATCGAAGGGTGGAGATTTAAACATAAAAATAAACGTGGTCTCCAGCGACATCACGTGGTCAAACAGAGACCTGTCATTATATACTATAGTAGGCTCCTACATGGTTGGTTAAGCAGCTATTAATGATCATCAAAAAAACACTGTATATAAATATTTTAAACAGACATAATTTACAAGAGGCTATTTTTATTTTTATTTGTATTACAATAATTTCCGGAGATTCTATTTTGTTTTTATAGCTTAAAACAGTGTCCTATGTTTGTATTGATATTGATTAAAATAAGAAATTATGTTGAGGTAGGTTTTAAATTGAGTGGTGCATGTCTAAAAAAGACTCCAATTTCAGCACCACGGTCAGTGCTCGCAAAACGGGCCTTATAACGACCTATTTACAAAGTTAAAATAATAGAATGAAACGGAGCCATACTTAAAAGCTAAAGTGACATTTCATGTGTTTGTTCTTACCTTCTCATTAGTGGGTAAAGTCTGTGTTCTGGTAAAAGTGTCTCCTCCGTTAATACTGATCAGTTCTGCATCTACAGGAGGATATGGCGCAGGGAAAACCACCATGTCACTCTTGAGTGTGTCTGAGCTGAAGCACACGTCATACTGCTGAGTGGATTTGGAGTAGGACCAGCTCCCGTCAGGGTGAGTGGTGATCATGGGGGCGCTGTACCTGCTGAAAGAACTCTCTGTCCTGTGACATCTGACTGCTATTAACGTGATGAGGCTGAGCAGAAAGATGACTGACACCGCCACAATGGCGATGAGCAGGTACAGGTTTAAATCCGAGAAGCTGTCCTCCTTTATGGGCACATGTCTGAACTGAGTCTGGATGGCAGCTGTGCCCTCCACCACCACTACATCAATAGACACAGTAGCTGACAGTGAGGGCTCTCCGTTATCACACACCAGCACCACCAAGGGGTGAGTTTTCAGGTCATTGTCACTCATCCTCCTCTTGGTGCGGATCTCTCCGGTGCTGGTCCCGATCCGGAACAGGTTGTTCCCTTTGGGCTCAGAGAGGTGGTAAGAAAGCAGCGCATTGTATCCAGAGTCTGCGTCTACAGCCCTGACCTTTGCCACAAAGTAACCCGCTTCAGCGGAATATGGGATGCTCTCACTGTTAACGGAGCTGTGCTCAGAATAGGGCGCCAGGATTGTGGGACTATTGTCATTCTCATCCAGGATAAACACGTTCACAGTCACGTTGCTGCTGAGCGGAGGGACACCAGAGTCTGTGGCCTGAACCTTAAACTGAAACGTTTTGAGCTCCTCAAAGTTAAAAGACTGCAGACTCACTATGTCTCCTGTCTCTGAGTTTATGTTTACTACTGATGACATATGCGTATTCTTTGGTGAACTGTTTAATAAATGATATGATATTTTCGCGTTTTCGTTTAAATCCGAATCTGATGAAGTGAGTGTGTAGATAACAGATCCTATCTGACTGTTCTCTTTTACATAAATATTTATCAGAGGTTCCTGAAATCGAGGGGGATTGTCATTAACATCAGAAACTTTCACATTAATGATATATCTACTCGACAGAGATGGCGTCCCTTCATCTGCTGCTGCTATTGATACATTATACTCTGACACAGCCTCTCTGTCCAGAAGCCCATCAACTAACAAAGAATAATAGTTTTTATAGTTAAGCTTTAGTTTAAATGGAACAGAGCCTTCTATTTTACAGTTTGTGACGCCGTTTTTTCCTCCGTCTTTGTCAGTAATTGTCACCATAGCAACAGCTGTCCCTATTTCCGCATCTTCCTTTATTGGACTCATGAGAGAAGTGACAGAAATATCTGGATCATTGTCATTAACATCAACAACTTCAATTAAAACTTTCCCAAGAGCAAGGCGCAGAGGCACACCTTTATCTCGCACCTGCACGCGAATCTCATAGGCCTGGTTCTCCTCAAAGTCAATGACGCCAGTTACTGTAATGTCTCCGGTATTTGAATCAATTGAGAATTTGTCACCGGGGTTAAAACGTCCTCTTTCTGCGAAGGAGTACACTAGCTCTCCATTAACTCCTTCATCTAAGTCTGTGGCTGTCAGCGTTAGTAAGGTTGTGCCAACATTTACATTTTCAACCACTTGGACTTTGTACAGACTTTTACTAAACGACGGCGAGTTGTCATTTACATCCAAAACATTCACCTTTATGTGCACTGTTCCCGTTTTTGCCGGTTTACCCCCATCTATCGCTGACAGAGTGAGGTCAATAACTGCCTGCTTTTCTCGATCCAATGCTTTTTGTAGTACGAGCTCGGCTGTAACGCTCTTGTCGCTTGCACTCTGTACATCTAAAGAGAAATGTTCATTTGGGCTTAATTTGTACGTCTTTATAGAATTACTACCTTCATCTGCGTCATGAGCATTTGGTAAAGGAAGCCTTTCACCAACATTAGACGATTCAGACATGTCTATTGTAGCTATTTCTTCCAGAAAAGACGGGGCATTGTCATTTATATCATTAATAACAACCTCAATTCTGTGTAAACGGTGGGGGTTGTTTAGAATAGCCTCTACATTCAAAAAGCACTTCACCGCATTAGGACAAACCTCTTCTCGATCTATCCTCTCGCTCACCACAAGTAGTCCAGTTTTCCTGTTTATATCAAAATAAGCCTTATTGTGACCAGAGGTGACGTGGAGACCCGTGAATTCCAGCTGCTGCAGATTCAAATGTAAATCCTTAGTGATATTTCCGACAGTCGTTCCTTTCTCCACTTCCTCTGAAATGGAGTAGGACGTCTGTGCAGCAGAACCTTTCCAGAGACAAAGCAGTGTAAAACACAGTGCCCGCACATTAGTCCATTGTTCTCGTTCTGCCATCGCTGTTTCAAGAAAATATTATTATATTCCAAGTTTCTGCGACCCAGGATAAGTCGTGGTTAAATGTTAAATGCCCATTCTGTTACTTTGTCTCTCAACGGCGTTCTCTTGTCTGTACGCTGTTTTCACAAAGAACTGCCAGATGGTGACGTTTTAGAAAAGGATGGGCAGTGGAGGAGGAGTCCGTAAAACGTCAACACTATACTGTATTTAAATATATATATATATTCTCGTGGTCTCTGGCGACATCTTGTGTTATATTCGCCCAAGTTAAGCGTTTTAAATCAGGAACATGTTTTGGCCAATTACGCATAGTGCTGTTTAATTTACTTTTTATATAAATCAGTCAATGGTTGTATACTTTGCAGTAAATATAATAAATCATTGTTTTAAACTTCTTCCCGAATCAGAAATGAGCGTCTACAGAATTTGTGTTTAACAAGAAAATTATTCACCATTGCGTATCTGAAATTCTTAGCCAGATAAAAGTAGTTTTAGGAGCTTTCTCTATTAATTGATTACTACGAGCTGCTTTAGTTTTATAAGTAATTCTCAGTCTTTTCTTACATCTCCAATAAATATTCATTTCTCTGACAAGCATTGTGTTATATTACTGGTCATGAGGTTCATTTACATAGTCCTAGAAAACTACGTGTACAGTCCTTTAAAAAATGGTAAAGTCAGTATTACAGACTGTTTTATTAATAAAAGATGTCTCAAAGAATCCTAAAGTTTTTCTAACTGTGCTGCATTTAAACAGCTTAAACAAGGAATAAACCAGGACTAGAACTGTATAGGGCTCATCAAGGACCAAAACTTTACTTTAGGCCTAATTTCAATAATTTCAGACACACAGTAAAATGCAATAATATTTATGCTATCAATTAAATAGATCATACCAGCGTAAATTAAAAACAACACACAGCATCAAAGAGTAGCCCCTCCACAACTCAAGTGTTTTTTAAAAAACTAACAAATCAGAGCTCCATTTTCTGCGAGAAATAAAAAACAAAACCTGGTGATTGCAAAAAAGACTGTTAAAAGGAAATATTTCCATTTTTTTTCTCTTTAGTTACTGTTTGGCATTTAGTGCCTTATTATGCCACTATAGAGGCACGGAAGCGCAAAAGAAAAAGAAGCATGGCTCTGGGTTTTTTTTCAGCTCCAATACGTACTTCATATAATGTCTAAATAAATGTGTGCGTCCAATAAAAGTGAGTAATCGTGTAGGCATTTGTGTATTATTGTGTTGAAGACTTAATGCTACATTTGCACTGTGTTTTGTGTAGTTTTATGGTTGTTGTGAATATATTTGGATTTATTAAGGATGGCTGCCGCTAGCTTACCAATTAAGGCTCGTTGGCAAGAGCCATAGACGGCATTTGAGTTTGAATACGTCTGTCTTGCTATATTTATACTTAGATCCAATATTATATCAGTTTTGATTTATATTTCTTGTATTTGGTTAATTACTGAGGGCGGAAGGAATTCATTTAGGTGCTTTTATGTTGTGCATGTGTATTAATCACTCCTATCACGTCATCCGCCATTATGCCTGCGCTTATTACCTGTGGTAACTTTGAGTTGTGTATTTTTTGTGCTCATCAGTGATATATTTGCATTTCCTTTCTCCTTTGTAGAAAACCACACTCATACATATGCAAACTACAAACAGACATTAAAAGACAAGTTCCGCTGTATTTCCTGATCTGGACTCCTCACTCTCCTGCACTCATCTGAACATATGAAATTGCTGTTCAGACTCAACACCCTGCAGTGATTGCTACCCGGCATTAAACTCAGTTACAATCCTCATTACAGTGATTATTGATTGTCTTACCTTCTCATTAGTGGGTAAAGTCTGTGTTCTGGTAAAAGTGTCTCCTCCGTTAATACTGATCAGTTCTGCATCTACAGGAGGATATGGCGCAGGAAAACCACCATGTCACTCTTGAGTGTGTCTGAGCTGAAGCACACGTCATACTGCTGAGTGGATTTGGAGTAGGACCAGCTCCCGTCAGGGTGAGTGGTGATCATGGGGGCGCTGTACCTGCTGAAAGAGCTCTCTGTCCTGTGACATCTGACTGCTATTAACGTGATGAGGCTGAGCAGAAAGATGACTGACACCGCCACAATGGCGATGAGCAGGTACAGGTTTAAATCCGAGAAGCTGTCCTCCTTTATGGGCACATGTCTGAACTGAGTCTGGATTTCAGCTGTGCTCTCCACCACCACTACATCAATAGACACAGTAGCTGACAGTGAGGGCTCTCCGTTATCACACACCAGCACCACCAAGGGGTGAGATTTCAGGTCATTGTCACTCATCCTCCTCTTGGTGCGGATCTCTCCGGTGCTGGTCCCGATCCGGAACAGGTTGATTCCCTTTGGGCTCAGAGAGGTGGTAAGAAAGCAGCGCATTGTATCCAGAGTCTGCGTCTACAGCCCTGACCTTTGCCACAAAGCAACCCGCTTCAGCGGAATATGGGATGTTCTCACTGTTAACGGAGCTGTGCTCAGAATAGGGCGCCAGGATTGTGGGACTATTGTCATTCTCATCCAGGATAAACACGTTCACAGTCACGTTGCTGCTGAGCGGAGGGACACCAGAGTCTGTGGCCTGAACCTTAAACTGAAACGTTTTGAGCTCCTCAAAGTTAAAAGACTGCAGACTCACTATGTCTCCTGTCTCCGAGTTAATGTTCACAGCTGATGTTATGGGAATATTTCTGGGATGACTCTCTAATAGTCTGTAACTTAATTTAGCATTGTCATCTAGGTCCGCATCAAAGGCTTTTACAGTAGAAAGCACTGAACCTGTTGGGCTGTTTTCTTTCACATAAACATTAATGGCGGGGTCAGTAAAATGAGGCGCGTTGTCATTGACGTCAGAGACGTGGACAGTGATGACCCTGACACTGGACAGAGGGGGGCTGCCTTCGTCTGTGGCCATGATGGTCACATTGTACACTGGGTTTTGCTCTCTGTCCAGAGGTCCATCTACTACTAACGAATAGTCGTTTTTGTAGTTTGACTTGAGTTTAAAGGGAGCTGAGCCCTGCAGCTTACAGTAGGTCAAACCGTTGTTTCCTCCATCTTTGTCACTGACCGTTATGAGAGCGACTATAGTCTCGAGCTCTGCGTCTTCTTTAACGGGAGTCATTAGTGACGTAACGGAGATTTCAGGAGAATTATCATTGACATCTATTACCTCTATCAATAATTTTGCGTGTGAACTACGAGGCGATTGGCCATGATCTTTAGCTTGTACTCTAACTTCATAGGCAGAAGTCTCCTCAAAATTTAAAGCACCCTTCACTGTTATTTCTCCTGTATTTGGATTTAGATCAAACATATCTGATGGATTGATATTACCTCTTTGAATTAACGAATATACTATCTTCCCGTTCATGCCCTCGTCTAAATCTGTTGCGTTTAATATTATTACCCTTTTCCCCCGTGGAGTGTTTTCAGGAACACTAATTTTGTAAAGCGATTTACTAAATACTGGAGTATTATCGTTGGAATCTAACACATTCACAGATATAATTAAGGTACCAGACCTGGGAGGTTTACCTCCATCTATGGCAGTAAGAATAAGCTTTAGAACAGACTGTTTTTCCCGATCTAAAGGCTTTTGCAGCACTAACTCAGCAGACTCTCCGTGTCCCCCTCCGCTCTGCACATCAATAGAAAAATGCTCATTTGAACTCAGCTTGTAACTCTTTACTGCGTTGCTTCCTATGTCTGCGTCCATGGCTACAGGGAGCAGACATCGCTCTCCCGGAGATAGTGATTCTGAGATATTTAACCAAATAAACTTTTCTAAAAATACGGGAGAGTTATCGTTTATGTCTGATACACTGACATCAATGCGTTGAACTGCCATTGGATTTTTAAGTACAGCTTGTATTCTCATGGAGCACTGTACCAAATTGTGACAAAGCTCCTCTCTGTCTATTTTCTCGTTAACAAAGAGAACCCCGGTCCGCTGATTAACGTCAAAATATTGCTTACTGTAACTGGAAACAATCTGCAACTCCCTGGTCTGTAGATCCTGTACATTTAAGTTCAAATCTTTTGCTATATTCCCCACTGCGGTGCCTTTGTTCACCTCCTCGGAAATGGAGTATAGCAATTGCGATGAGGAGTAGTCACAAAAAACGATTATTGCCATAATGAAAAAACATCCATAATCATCCTTTACATGAATCCCCATTGCTGGATCCTTGTAGTATCTAAAATGTACTTTAATCCATCAAAAACGCCTTAGTACTGATCAGAAGCCTTTTCACTACGACACAATCAGAGCACGTTTGTTCGATGAGAGCTAAACATGGGTTTAGGTTTACATCGAAGGGTGGAGATTTAAACATAAAATAAACGTGGTCTCCAGCGACATCACGTGGTCAAACAGAGACCTGTCATTATATACTATTGTAGGCTCCTACATGGTTGGTTAAGCAGCTATTAATGATCATCAAAAAAACACTGTATATAAATATTTTAAACAGACGTAATTTACAAGAGGCTATTTTTATTTTTATTTTTATTACAATAATTTCCGAAGATTCTATTTTGTTTTTATAGCTTAAAACAGTGTCCTATGTTTGTATTGATAATGATTAAAATAAGAAATTATGTTGAGGTAGGTTTTAAATTGAGTGGTGCATGTCTAAAAGACTCCTATTTCAGCACCACGGTCAGTGCTCACAAAACGGGCCTTATAACAACCTATTTACAAAGTTAAAATAATAGAATGAAACGGAGCCATACTTAAAAGCTAAAGTGACATTGCATGTGTTTGTTCTTACCTTCTCATTAGTGGGTAAAGTCTGTGTTCTGGTAAAAGTGTCTCCTCCGTTAATACTGATCAGTTCTGCATCTACAGGAGGATATGGCGCAGGGAAAACCACCATGTCACTCTTGAGTGTGTCTGAGCTGAAGCACACGTCATACTGCTGAGTGGATTTGGAGTAGGACCAGCTCCCGTCAGGGTGAGTGGTGATCATGGGGGCGCTGTACCTGCTGAAAGAGCTCTCTGTCCTGTGACATCTGACTGCTATTAACGTGATGAGGCTGAGCAGAAAGATGACTGACACCGCCACAATGGCGATGAGCAGGTACAGGTTTAAATCCGAGAAGCTGTCCTCCTTATGGGCACATGTCTGAACTGAGTCTGGATTTCAGCTGTGCTCTCCACCACCACTACATCAATAGACACAGTAGCTGACAGTGAGGGCTCTCCGTTATCACACACCAGCACCACCAAGGGGTGAGTTTTCAGGTCATTGTCACTCATCCTCCTCTTGGTGCGGATCTCTCCGGTGCTGGTCCCGATCCGGAACAGGTTGTTCCCTTTGGGCTCAGAGAGGTGGTAAGAAAGCAGCGCATTGTATCCAGAGTCTGCGTCTACAGCCCTGACCTTTGCCACAAAGTAACCCGCTTCAGCGGAATATGGGATGTTCTCACTGTTAACGGAGCTGTGCTCAGAATAGGGCGCCAGGATTGTGGGGCTATTGTCATTCTCATCCAGGATAAACACGTTCACAGTCACGTTGCTGCTGAGCGGAGGGACACCAGAGTCTGTGGCCTGAACCTTAAACTGAAACGTTTTGAGCTCCTCAAAGTTAAAAGACTGCAGACTCACTATGTCTCCTGTCTCTGAGTTTACGTTTACTACTGATGACATTGGCGTATTCTTTGGTGAACTGTTTAATAAATGATATGATATTTTCGCGTTTTCGTTTAAATCCGAATCTGATGAAGTGAGTGTGTAGATAACAGATCCTATCTGACTGTTCTCTTTTACATAAATATTTATCAGCGGTTCCTGAAATCGAGGGGGATTGTCATTAACATCAGAAACTTTCACATTAATGATGTATCTACTCGACAGAGATGGCGTCCCTTCATCTGCTGCTGCTATTGATACATTATAATCTGACACAGCCTCTCTGTCCAGAAGCCCATCAACTAACAAAGAATAATAGTTTTTATAGTTAAGCTTTAGTTTAAATGGAACAGAACCTTCTATTTTACAGTTTGTGACGCCGTTTTTTCCTCCGTCTTTGTCAGTAATTGTCACCATAGCAACCGCTGTCCCTATTTCCGCATCTTCCTTTACTGGACTCATGAGAGAAGTGACAGAAATATCTGGAGCATTGTCATTAACATCAAGAACTTCAATTAAAACTTTCCCAAGAGCAAGGCGCGGAGGCACACCTTTATCTCGCACCTGCACGCGAATCTCATAGGCCTGGTTCTCCTCAAAGTCAATGACGCCAGTTACTGTAATGTCTCCGGTATTTGAATCAATTGAGAATTTGTCACCGGGGTTAAAACGTCCTCTTTCTGCGAAGGAGTACACTAGCTCTCCATTAACTCCTTCATCTAAGTCTGTGGCTGTCAGCGTTAGTAAGGTTGTGCCAACATTTACATTTTCAACCACTTGGACTTTGTACAGACTTTTACTAAACGATGGCGTATTGTCATTTACATCAAAAACATTCACCTTTATGTGCACTGTTCCCGTTTTTGCCGGTTTGCCCCCGTCTATCGCTGACAGAGTGAGGTCAATAACTGCCTGCTTTTCTCGATCCAATGCTTTTTGTAGTACGAGCTCGGCTGTAACGCTCTTGTCGCTTGCACTCTGTACATCTAAAGAGAAATGTTCATTTGGGCTTAATTTGTACGTTTTTATAGAATTACTACCTTCATCTGCGTCATGAGCATTTGGTAAAGGATGCCTTTCACCAACATTAGACGATTCAGACATGTCTATTGTAGCTATTTCTTCCAGAAAAGACGGGGCATTGTCATTTATATCATTAATAACAACCTCAATTCTGTGTAAACGGTGGGGGTTGTTTAGAATAGCCTCTACATTCAAAAAGCACTTCACCGCATTAGGACAAACCTCTTCTCGATCTATCCTCTCGCTCACCACAAGTAGTCCAGTTTTCCTGTTTATATCAAAATAAGCCTTATTGTGACCAGAGGTGACGTGGAGACCCGTGAATTCCAGCTGCTGCAGATTCAAATGTAAATCCTTAGTGATATTTCCGACAGTCGTTCCTTTCTCCACTTCCTCTGAAATGGAGTAGGACGTCTGTGCAGCAGAACCTTTCCAGAGACAAAGCAGTGTAAAACACATTGCCCGCACATTAGTCCATTGTTCTCGTTCTGCCATCGCTGTTTCAAGAAAATATTATTATATTCCAAGTTTCTGCGACCCAGGATAAGTCGTGGTTAAATGTTAAATGCCCATTCTGTTACTTTGTCTCTCAACGGCGTTCTCTTGTCTGTACGCTGTTTTCACAAAGAACTGCCAGATGGTGACGTTTTAGAAAAGGATGGGCAGTGGAGGAGGAGTCCGTAAAACGTCAACACTATACTGTATTTAAATATATTATTAATAAATAATTTGTAAATCAGCCAGTAGTATGCAATAATGACTCTGCATGTAGCCAACAAGAAAATGCCACCATGACAAACATGACACTTCTCTCAACATTACTTTATGTGTATCTGAAATTACGTTTACAGTCATTTAAACATGGGCCAGTTTAATTCTGCAAATATGTATTATAGACTGTTTAAATCTAAAGAACTCATGTCATAAACAGTGAATTATTTCCACACTGTCTGTCTATTCTAAACGGCTTAAACAAGAGAATACTAGGACAATTATCAAATATATTTTCTTTGATTTCAAAGGAAATAAATTATAATTTATATTCTCCATGTGTCATTTGTAAGACCTGAAAACACTAGAAACAGACATCCTTGACATCAAGTTCTAAGTTTGATTTTCTTTCTTCACATTATTTTCCTGGCAAAAAAAATGCTCTTTTCAAAGTGAAGTTTTATTTATTGCTCTGATATGCCCAATAAACGGCAATGAAGATTATTAAGACATTCTATTTTATTTGCAAATGTTCCAGATTGCCTAAGTATTCGTGTGATTTGTTTTAATCTCCAAAGAGGTAAAAACGTGTCTTTTCACCAGTCTCTTAAAGTGCACTGGGTTGGAGTAATGGATAAAGGGTTGACACTTTGAGAGACATATCTGTCACATTATTTTCTTTTAGTGTACTAGAGATTTGTCTAAAATGTGTTAAAATAATTATACAAAGGAGGCTACCTTACGTCTGTGAGTGTGTCATTGAAATACAGATCATGTATCTCCGTAAATCTCAGAGGATATTTTTAATGAAATTGATCATTGAATCAGGATAAAGTATCTATTTACAAAACGTCTATAAGCTCATCATTTCCTTATCTAAATCTGAATTCTTAAAAATCTTAACGATATATTAACACTATGGGTATGACTTAAAAATCTGATTGGTTAAAAGCTCCAGCATAAAATGTGTATACTCTAAAGTACTTACAAATGATTAATTTATTTTGATGGGTGACATAATACCACTTTGAACATTAACAGTGACAGGTAACCACTTGTCATAAAACAGATCATAATATTAAAATAACACACAGCATCAATTGAGCTAAACTACTCAACAACTGACACAGTGTTATTTAAATACAGGCAGTTAAAGACAAAACATAGTGATTATCGATAGTCTTACCTTCTCATTAGTGGGTAAAGTCTGTGTTCTGGTAAAAGTGTCTCCTCCGTTAATACTGATCAGTTCTGCATCTACAGGAGGATAAGGCGCAGGGAAAACCACCATGTCACTCTTGAGTGTGTCTGAGCTGAAGCACACGTCATACTGCTGAGTGGATTTGGAGTAGGACCAGCTCCCGTCAGGGTGAGTGGTGATCATGGGGGCGCTGTACCTGCTGAAAGAGCTCTCTGTCCTGTGACATCTGACTGCTATTAACGTGATGAGGCTGAGCAGAAAGATGACTGACACCGCCACAATGGCGATGAGCAGGTACAGGTTTAAATCCGAGAAGCTGTCCTCCTTTATGGGCACATGTCTGAACTGAGTCTGGATTTCAGCTGTGCTCTCCACCACCACTACATCAATAGACACAGTAGCTGACAGTGAGGGCTCTCCGTTATCACACACCAGCACCACCAAGGGGTGAGTTTTTAGGTCATTGTCACTCATCCTCCTCTTGGTGCGGATCTCTCCGGTGCTGGTCCCGATCCGGAACAGGTTGTTCCCTTTGGGCTCAGAGAGGTGGTAAGAAAGCAGCGCATTGTATCCAGAGTCTGCGTCTACAGCCCTGACCTTTGCCACAAAGTAACCCGCTTCAGCGGAATATGGGATGTTCTCACTGTTAACGGAGCTGTGCTCAGAATACGGCGCCAGGATTGTGGGACTATTGTCATTCTCATCCAGAATAAACACGTTCACAGTCACGTTGCTGCTGAGCGGAGGGACACCAGAGTCTGTGGCCTGAACCTTAAACTGAAACGTTTTGAGCTCCTCAAAGTTAAAAGACTGCAGACTCACTATGTCTCCTGTCTCTGAGTTAATGTTCACAGCTGATGTTATGGGAATATTTCTGGGATGACTCTCTAATAGTCTGTAACTTAATTTAGCATTGTCATCTAGGTCCGCATCAAAAGCTTTTACAGTAGAAAGCACTGAACCTGTTGGGCTGTTTTCTTTCACATAAACATTAATGGCGGGTTCAGTAAAATGAGGCGCGTTGTCATTGACGTCAGAGACGTGGACAGTGATGACCCTGACACTGGACAGAGGGGGGCTGCCTTCGTCTGTGGCCATGATGGTCACATTGTACACTGGGTTTTGCTCTCTGTCCAGAGGTCCATCTACTACTAACGAATAGTCGTTTTTGTAGTTTGACTTGAGTTTAAAGGGAGCTGAGCCCTGCAGCTTACAGTGGGTCAAACCGTTGTTTCCTCCATCTTTGTCACTGACCGTTATGAGAGCGACTATAGTCTCGAGCTCTGCGTCTTCTTTAATGGAGTCATTAGTGACGTAACGGAGATTTCAGGAGAATTATCATTGACATCTATTACCTCTATCAATAATTTTGTATGTGAACTACGAGGAACAGGACCTTGATCCGTTGCTTGTACTCTAACTTCATAAGCAGCGGTATCTTCAAAATCTAAAGCACCCTTCACTGTTATTTCTCCTGTTTCTGGATTTAGATCAAATATTTTGGATGGATCTGTAATGCCTCCTTGAATCACTGAATACACAATCTTGCCGTTCATACCTTCATCTAAATCGGTGGCGTTTAATTTAATTACTAAAGTACCAGGTGTAGCTTTTTCTAAAACGCTTGATTTAAAAAGTGTTTTACTAAACGTAGGAATGTTATCATTCACATCAATAACATTCACTTGGATTTGCAGTGTTCCGGATCTTGGGGGTTTACCTCCATCTATAGCTGTTAAGACAAACGTGATAACTGACTGTTTCTCTCGATCTAAAGCTTTTTGCAGCACTAGCTCCGCAGACATTTGGTGTTCTCCTCCGCTCTGCACATCAAGAGAGAAATGCTCATTTGGACTTAACTTGTATGTTTTCACTGCGTTACTTCCTGTGTCTGCGTCCAGGGCAACAGGGAGGAGGTACCTCTCTCCTACTAACGACGATTCCGATATATTTAGAGTATGTATATTTTCTCTAAAAACAGGTGAATTGTCGTTAACATCTAAAACGATCACCTCAATGCGGTGAACGTTCATCGGATTGTTTAAAACAGCCTGTATTTTCAGAGAGCATATCACTAAATTGGGACAAAGCTCCTCTCTGTCTATTCTCTCGTTAACAAAGAGAGCCCCGCTCCGCTCATTCACGTCAAAGTAATTCTTACTGTAACTCGAAACAATCCGCAAGTCCCTGCTTCCCAGGTCCTGTCCATGTATGTTTAAATCCTTTGCGATATTTCCCACCACCATGCCTTTGTTCGCCTCTTCATTAATGGAGTATGAGAGCTGTGCCGCAGACCAGTCACAAAGACACAGCCAGAAAATCAAGATAAAACAAATACATTCCTGTCGTTTTGGAGCAAACATTGTTGATTAAACAGAGCTGCTGAACCAGATCAGTCATTTGTCCTCATGGAGTTTATTCCGTCCAAAATGAGCCGTGTTAAAGTGAAGCTCCTGCGCTTCTGATCACTGTGTGCGCCTGTGAGCCTTCGTGGCCGATGGAGAGTTAATTCCGATCGTTACAGGGAGGAGTTTTGAACAGACATACAATCACGGTGTCTTGCGCCGACACGTGGACAAATATGTGTTAAGAAAATACAAAACTATTAGAGATATAATTAAAAAAAATATTTCCACATAATAGTTTCATCAAAACAACTTTCGTTAAAACGGCGGACAGTTTCAACTAAATGAGCAAAGGACAATAAAGACATTAAAAACTTTAACTAAATAATAATTTCAAAGTCACCAGTAGTTTGTAATCAGTTAGGCCTACGGCATGTATTCTTGATCCAAAAACTTGTGAACAAAATAGCAACAAACAACAAATGACCACCAGTAACATTCATAATCATAGCCTGTAAAAAATGAGCACACACGACAACTCTGTTGTTGCTTTCCGTTGGTGTTTTATAGTGTAGCGTCCAGATTGTTCTCATTACGTGTAAAGCGCAACTGCAAGAAATTCAATCATAACAAACATTCAACTAAAGAAGCGTGATCACAAGGAAGTGTGCTGATGGCTGAGGCTGCTATAGACTTCAGCACCGTGGACAGCGCCGGACGAGGTCAACTATTCACTCAGGACAGTCAAAGTCAAAACGTACGGAAGCCCTGAACGGCAAGAGAAAAAAATTAAATATTTCGAAGCTTCATTTCCTAAGTGCAAAATATTTTTTCTCTTGTTAATGACCCCTGAACGGCAGAAACAGAAATCTGAGCATCAAGTTCTAAGTTTGATTTTCTTTCTTTCTTCACATTATTTTCTCTGAAAGGCAAAGGAAAAATAATATGCTCTTTTCAAAGTGTAAGTTTTATTTATTGCTCTGCCTGTGCCCCAGAACGGCAATAAAGATTATTATTTATTTATTTATTTATTTATTTTGCAAATGTTCCAGAGCCTAAGTATTCGTGTTGTAGTTCTTGTTTTAATCTCCAAAGAGGTAAAAACGCCCCTGTCTTTGAACACCTCACTGGGTTGAGTAATGGATGAGGGTGTGGCACACCAAGGTTTGAGACCCACTAGTGTCAAATTATTTTCTTTTGAGTGTAATGCTTTTTGTCTAAAATGTCTTGAAGTACGTAATGTATAATAATCAAAAGGCTACCTTATCGTCTTGGGTTGGGTTGAGTGCAAGTCATTAAATTATGATTTACATGTATCTCGTATAAATCTCAGAGGGAGGGAGAAAGTAAGTAAATCAGATCATTGATGATCAGGATAAAATGTATCTGTGGGTACAAAACGTCTATAAAAGCTCATCACTTTCCTTAATATTCTTCTTGTGTTTATTCTTTCAAAAACAAAAATAACACTATGGTTATGACAATTAATAAAATAATGCATAAATTCCATTATAAAATGTGGCCCCTACTCTAAAGTGTTACCGCTAACTGATTAATTTACAGGTTTTGATGAACGGTGACGCAAACCCAGGTTGAACATTAACATTTACAGAGTTGTTGTGCATGAAAAAGATCCATGAGACACTTGCATCTACACAATGTTGATGCGAGCTAAACTACTATGCAGTACCACGGACAGCGCTGTTAGGTTAAATATGCAGGCAGTTAAAAGACAATTCTCGACTTGTGCAGAACACTCACCTTCTCATTAGTGGGTAAAGTCTGTGTTCTGGTAAAGGTGTCTCCTCCGTTAATACTGATCAGTTCTGCATCTACAGGAGGATATGGCGCAGGGAAAACCACCATGTCACTCTTGAGTGTGTCTGAGCTGAAGCACACGTCATACTGCTGAGTGGATTTGGAGTAGGACCAGCTCCCGTCAGGGTGAGTGGTGATCATGGGGGCGCTGTACCTGCTGAAAGAGCTCTCTGTCCTGTGACATCTGACTGCTATTAACGTGATGAGGCTGAGCAGAAAGATGACTGACACCGCCACAATGGCGATGAGCAGGTACAGGTTTAAATCCGAGAAGCTGTCCTCCTTTATGGGCACATGTCTGAACTGAGTCTGGATTTCAGCTGTGCTCTCCACCACCACTACATCAATAGACACAGTAGCTGACAGTGAGGGCTCTCCGTTATCACACACCAGCACCACCAAGGGGTGAGTTTTCAGGTCATTGTCACTCATCCTCCTCTTGGTGCGGATCTCTCCGGTGCTGGTCCCGATCCGGAACAGGTTGTTCCCTTTGGGCTCAGAGAGGTGGTAAGAAAGCAGCGCATTGTATCCAGAGTCTGCGTCTACAGCCCTGACCTTTGCCACAAAGTAACCCGCTTCAGCGGAATATGGGATGTTCTCACTGTTAACGGAGCTGTGCTCAGAATAGGGCGCCAGGATTGTGGGACTATTGTCATTCTCATCCAGGATAAACACGTTCACAGTCACGTTGCTGCTGAGCGGAGGGACACCAGAGTCTGTGGCCTGAACCTTAAACTGAAACGTTTTGAGCTCCTCAAAGTTAAAAGACTGCAAACTTGATATTTGTCCGGTCTCGGGGTTTATGTTAATCATAGTGGAGATTGATATGTAATTATTTTCACGATGCAGTGAGTAGCTCACCTGTCCATTCTCATTAATATCGTCATCAGCTGCAGATACAGATGTAAGTACAATCCCTACAGGGCTATTCTCTTTCACATACACATTAACTACTGACTTTGAAAACCTAGGTGAATTGTCATTTATATCAGAAACCTCAATAAAAAACACCCCTGTGTTTGAAAGTTCAGGAGTACCTTCATCTGTGGCTTTGACCATAATATTGTATTGGGATTTTTTTTCTCTATCCAGTGCCTCACTGATAACAATTGAATAATAGTTTTTATAATTGGACTCTAATTTGAACGGAATAGAGTCCAACATTTTACATTGTACCTCACCGTTTTTACCTCCATCTATGTCTCTAACCGAGACTAGAGCTACCGCTGTGCCTATTTCTGCATTTTCACTCACACTACTGAGAAGAGATGTAACAATAATGTCAGGTGCATTGTCATTTAAATCCACCACCTCAACTAACACTTTACATTGTGACGTTAACGGAGGCTGGCCTTTGTCTGTAGCCTGCACTCGAATCTCAAAAGCAGAGTTTATTTCATAGTCCACGTTTCCTTTAATTGTTATGACCCCTGATTCTGGATCTATGTGAAATATTTCTAAGATGTGGTCCTGATCCTTAGCGCTTAAAGTGTAAGAGAGTGCTTTGTTTGCCTCCTCATCTGCGTCTGTTGCACTAACAGCTATGACTGTAGTGCCAATAGGAGAATTTTCTTTAACTTTTGTTTTATATAATGATTTTGAAAAGACTGGGATGTTATCGTTATTATCCAGCACATTAATGATTATCTCAGACGTGCCTGACTTCGGAGGTGTGCCTCCGTCCACAGCGGTCAGTGTAAGTTTCATTTTTGCCTGTTTTTCTCGGTCTAAAGCTTTCTGGAGGACTAACTCCGCAGACACACTCTCGCCTTTGTACACAGCCAGAGCAAAATATTCATTAGTATTAAGCTTATACGTGTTAATGTTATTTTTCCCTACGTCTGCATCGTAGGCGGACAACAAAGGGAATGTAGCGCCTGGCAATATGCTTTCCGCTATATCGATAGTTTGTGTTTTAGCACTAAACAACGGGTAATTATCATTTACATCAAGAATATTAATCTCAATCCTGTACAGCTTTAAAGGGTTGTTAAGTACAGCCTCCACATGCTCAGTGCATTTATCTGCTTTGCCACAAAGCTCTTCTCTGTCTATTCTTTCGTTAACAAAGAGAATACCCGATCTTAAATTTGCATCAAAATATATTTTCTTTGATCCACGGACAATCTGAAACATACGTGTCTCCATATCCTGCACACTGAGGTTCAGATCCTTAGCAATATTGCCAACAGACGTTCCCACGTTCACCTCTTCAGAGACAGAATAGGATAGCTGTCCGGATACTGCTCCCCATGTAGATTCCAAGGCAACAAGAAAAAGATATACTCCAATAAACGTCGTGCTTCTCGGAAGAAGCATAATTCTATTCGAGTAAAATCCTAAGTCGAAGCAAGATTGGCTTGTTTTACGCGAGGATGATGATTTGTAAGTGTATTTTTCAGTAGATGTTGTTTCCTTCTTTTCTCTGCGTCTCTTTCTAACAAAGCAGTGCTCTAACCTCTATGGCTTTGTTGTGGGAGGAGCGGCTACATATCTGTCACTTATGGTTTTATGGTCTAGAGTGTCACCTTATGGTTAAATAAAATTACTACAAAGGAATAAAAATTCACGCGAGGAGCTTCGTCCTGAAATACAGTCTGAACAAATCCAAATAGTTGTTTGATATTTTAATGAAATGATTCACTCTTATTTTAATACAAAATGATTTCCTATTTACGGAAAAAATATGGAGATCCAGCAAGGTATCTATGGAAAAAAAAAATCTATAAAATATATTAAAACATAGTACGGTAAAAAGATGGTTGAAGTCCAACCCATAAAAAATTATGTATACATCTGGCATCTCTGACAGCGTTACAGACATTTACATTTATTTTATGATGGTTTACATATGCACTCACTTTGCAAATATTAGATGATAAAGGTAACAAATTTTTTTTCATGGCGCTCCCTTGTTTGCGACCTGTTCTAATACCATGGACAGCGCCAGAGATACGTGACACAGTGCCTTACTTTTGTAAAACTCTGTTATAAGAATGATTTATGTAACAATCTTACCTTCTCATTAGTGGGTAAAGTCTGTGTTCTGGTAAAAGTGTCTCCTCCGTTAATACTGATCAGTTCTGCATCTACAGGAGGATATGGCGCAGGGAAAACCACCATGTCACTCTTGAGTGTGTCTGAGCTGAAGCACACGTCATACTGCTGAGTGGATTTGGAGTAGGACCAGCTCCCGTCAGGGTGAGTGGTGATCATGGGGGCGCTGTACCTGCTGAAAGAGTTCTCTGTCCTGTGACATCTGACTGCTATTAACGTGATGAGGCTGAGCAGAAAGATGACTGACACCGCCACAATGGCGATGAGCAGGTACAGGTTTAAATCCGAGAAGCTGTCCTCCTTTATGGGCACATGTCTGAACTGAGTCTGGATTTCAGCTGTGCTCTCCACCACCACTACATCAATAGACACAGTAGCTGACAGTGAGGGCTCTCCGTTATCACACACCAGCACCACCAAGGGGTGAGTTTTCAGGTCATTGTCACTCATCCTCCTCTTGGTGCGGATCTCTCCGGTGCTGGTCCCGATCCGGAACAGGTTGTTCCCTTTGGGCTCAGAGAGGTGGTAAGAAAGCAGCGCATTATATCCAGAGTCTGCGTCTACAGCCCTGACCTTTGCCACAAAGTAACCCGCTTCAGCGGAATATGGGATGTTCTCACTGTTAACGGAGCTGTGCTCAGAATAGGGCGCCAGGATTGTGGGACTATTGTCATTCTCATCCAGGATAAACACGTTCACAGTCACGTTGCTGCTGAGCGGAGGGACACCAGAGTCTGTGGCCTGAACCTTAAACTGAAACGTTTTGAGCTCCTCAAAGTTAAAAGACTGCAGGCTCACTATGTCTCCTGTCTCTTGGTTAATGTTGACCATCGCGGACAGATGCAGCGAGTCACTTGGGTTTTGTAACAATGAATAAGTCACGTGGCCATTTTGATTAACGTCAACGTCAGCTGCTGACACTGTTTTAATGACTGCACCTACTGCACAGTTCTCCTTCACATAGACATTTATGAGACCTTCAGTGAACACCGGACTATTGTCGTTTACGTCTGACACGTGCACAGTAATAAGGCTCGTGCTGGACAGAGCTGGGCTGCCTTCATCAACAGCAGTGATGCTAATGTTATACTGAGGTGCTCTCTCTGTCCAGAGGGCCGTCCACCACCAGTGAATAATAATTCTTATAATTAGTCTCGAGTTTAAAAGGCACGTTGTTGTTTATATGACTTTGAACCTGGCCGTTTTTACCTCCGTCTTTATCAAAAACTGAAACCAGCGCAATGGCGGTGCCAATAGCAGCGTCTTCTTTCACTGTGTTCAGCAGGGACGTGACAGAGATTTCAGGTGCGTTGTCATTCACATCCAAAACCTCAATCAATAATTTAGTATGAGAGGTTAATGGAGATGTGGCTCCATCACTGGCCTGGACTCTGAGCTCAAACGCATTATTTTCCTCGAAGTCAATGTTCATTTTATTTGTCACTGTTCCGGTTTTTTCGTCAATAGCAAATAAATCTGTTTGTTTCCCTCGTCCTGCTTTACTTAACGAATAAAACACCTCTCCGTTTTTACCAGCGTCTAAATCTGAAGCATTTAACGTGATGATCGATGTTCCTATTTTAACATTTTCATAGACCCTTGCTTTGTACAAGCTTTGACTGAACACAGGGGCATTATCGTTAACGTCTAATACGTTAATTATGATGGCCATTGTTCCTGATTTAGCAGGTGTTCCTCCATCTATGGCTGTTAATGTCATCCTGATGACAGACTGTGTCTCTCTGTCTAAAACCTTCTGAAGAAGTAATTCTGGAGTTACACTCTCTCCTTTATGAGATGCGAGAGTGAAATATTCATTTTGACTAAGTTTGTAAGAATTTACAGTATTTTTTCCTACGTCTGCGTCATCGGCTGGTTGAAGAGGATATTTTGTCCCAGCAGCTGTGCTCTCAGTTATTTCAATTTCTTCTGATATTGTCTGAAAAGATGGAGCATTATCGTTTACGTCTAAGATTGTAATTTCAATTCTGTAAAGTTTGAGTGGGTTATTGATAACTGCCTCTACACTGAGTGAGCATTTCACCTGATCGCCGCAGAGCTCCTCTCGATCTATTCTTTCGTTAACGTATAAGACTGCAGTTTTTAAATTTACATCGAAATATTTCCTCTTTGAGGCAGAAACGATCCGGAAATTGTCCAACTGCAATTCTTGTGCATTTAGATTGAGGTCTTTTCCAATATTTCCTACTAAAGTTCCAAGTGTTGCCTCTTCTGAAAGAGTATAGGAGAGCTGCCCAAACACCGCTGTACAGTAACAATCCACCAGCACAGCCCAGAAATAAATCCTCACAGAGCTCGCTGTCTTCTGGAAATACATTATTCCATCCACTCGGGACGCCTACAGATATGTTCAAACGTAATATAACAATCCTCACATCGAGATAGACAAAAATACATCCAACGCTAATATGAGGGAATATTCAGGAAAACATTTCAGCCATCCTTTGTCGTCCGACCTCTCTCTGTAACAAAGCCTGGGAACACTGCGTCATCATCTTAATCTGGGAGGAGCCCAGAGACCCTGTGCAAAGTGGTGGTCTCTACTGTCCTCGTGTGGACACCATTTAATCACTCTTACATTAAATGACGAATATAACAAATACATTAAAATAATATACAGCCATTTGAAAATAATGCCTATACCATTGAAAGGCTAATATACAAATCTATACTATATTAGAATAAACCTTAAATTTTAATATCTACACAAGCCATTTCTTTTCAAATCTTAATCAAATTCATAGTGTATTAATCTTTTTTGCCAGTGCGTGGATTTTGTTTTATTTCCATGTAAATTTAAAATAAAACTGAGATTTCCCGAGGTAAAAACGGGACATATATTTAAAATGCTGCAGAGCTCCAGTGTTTTAGAAGATCTAGTTGTCAAGATCAGCACCATGGACAGCGAGACACATAAACTAAGGTGTGATTATTATTGTTAAATCTATAAGGTCGATTTTATTTATTATGTTAATAATATGTCAAAACCAGAGCACTCAAACATCTAACCTAGATTTTATCTGTGCAAATTATTACTTAAAATTATTCAAAATTTCAACAGAAATATAAGGTATATGAATATTGCCTCAACGCATACACACTTTTATGCACCTTGTTTAAGTAGACTATTCTAATTATAGTATTTAATTTAGATGTGGAATGTTTCCACTTCGAAGTTTCTTATAATGTCACAGGTCGTCTCATCTTCTTGCAATTTATTAATGTTTATAATGTTACTAATTGCTTACCTTCTCATTAGTGGGTAAAGTCTGTGTTCTGGTAAAAGTGTCTCCTCCGTTAATACTGATCAGTTCTGCATCTACAGGAGGATATGGCGCAGGGAAAACCACCATGTCACTCTTGAGTGTGTCTGAGCTGAAGCACACGTCATACTGCTGAGTGGATTTGGAGTAGGACCAGCTCCCGTCAGGGTGAGTGGTGATCATGGGGCGCTGTACCTGCTGAAAGAACTCTCTGTCCTGTGACATCTGACTGCTATTAACGTGATGAGGCTGAGCAGAAAGATGACTGACACCGCCACAATGGCGATGAGCAGGTACAGGTTTAAATCCGAGAAGCTGTCCTCCTTTATGGGCACATGTCTGAACTGAGTCTGGATTTCAGCTGTGCTCTCCACCACCACTACATCAATAGACACAGTAGCTGACAGTGAGGGCTCTCCGTTATCACACACCAGCACCACCAAGGGGTGTGTTTTCAGGTCATTGTCACTCATCCTCCTCTTGGTGCGGATCTCTCCGGTGCTGGTCCCGATCCGGAACAGGTTGATCCCTTTGGGCTCAGAGAGGTGGTAAGAAAGCAGCGCATTATATCCAGAGTCTGCGTCTACAGCCCTGACCTTTGCCACAAAGTAACCCGCTTCAGCGGAATATGGGATGTTCTCACTGTTAACGGAGCTGTGCTCAGAATAGGGCGCCAGGATTGTGGGACTATTGTCATTCTCATCCAGGATAAACACGTTCACAGTCACGTTGCTGCTGAGCGGAGGGACACCAGAGTCTGTGGCCTGAACCTTAAACTGAAATGTTTTGAGCTCCTCAAAGTTAAAAGACTGCAGACTCACTATGTCTCCTGTCTCTGAGTTTACGTTAATCATCGAGGCCAGAGAAGATTTAGGTCCGCTCTCTATAAACGAATATGTTATGTGGCCGTTTTTGCTCAAATCCGCATCAATTGCAGTGAGTGATTTGAGTACTGTTCCCACTTTACCGTTTTCTTTCACATATACATTTACTGGCTCTTCTTGAAAGTATGGTACGTTGTCATTTACATCCGAAACAAAAATTGTAATGACACTGATGCTCGAAAGAGCTGGGGTTCCTTCATCTGTGGCTGAGATTGTAACATTAAACTGGGAGGTCTCCTCTCTGTCCAATTTCCTATCTACAACTATGGAAAAATATTTTTTGTAATTTGACTCTAATTTAAACGGGACATCGTTTATAATCTCACATTTTACCTCGCCATTTTTACCACTATCTCTGTCTAACACCGACACCAGCGCAATAACTGTTCCTGTACTGGAGTCTTCTTTCACTGCACTGCTCAGAGACGTCACTGTGATCTCGGGAGTGTTGTCGTTCACGTCTATCACTTCAACCAGGACTTTACTGTGAGCGGACAATGGGGGCTGGGCTTTGTCTCGGGCCTCTGCCCTAATCTCAAAGGCTCTTCTTTCCTCGTAGTCGATTTTACCTTTGACTGAAATCATCCCTGTGTCTGGGTCTATTTCAAAAACATCTAGAATGTGATCCTGATCCTTACTACGAAGAGAATATCTTATCTCACCATTTGCACCTTCGTCAGCATCGGTGGCATTTAATTTTATAACCACAGTACCAACCAGGGCATTTTCAACCACTGTGACTCTGTACAGAGTGTTACTAAAAACTGGCGCATTGTCATTAATATCTAGTACAATAATTTCAATCTCTGATGTCCCTGACTTTGCTGGCGATCCCCCGTCGAACGCAGTTAACGTCAACTGTATGGTTGGCATTTTCTCGCGGTCTAATCCTTTCTGAAGCACTAACTCTGGAGATAGGCTGTCCCCTCTTTTATTTGTTGTCAGAGTAAAATATTCATTTTGGCTGAGCTTGTATGCACTCAACCCATTTTTACCCACATCTGCGTCACTGGCCTCTGACAATGCGAACCTAAATCCGGGCAGTGTGTTTTCTGCCATGTCCAGTGTTTGAGATTTAGCAGTAAAAAACGGAGAATTATCATTGACATCTTTGATTTCTACATCTATGCGGTAGAGTTTTAGAGGGCTGTTTATCACAGCCTCGACGCTGACAGTACATTTGATTTCATCTGCGCACAACTCCTCTCGGTCTATTCTCTCAATGACGTAGAGAAATCCAGTCTTAAGATTCACGTCGAAATGCTTTCTCTTTGATCCCTCAACAATCTGAAACAAACCAGCCTCCAGGTCCTGTACATTGAGATTTAGATCCATGGCCACATTCCCGACATTAGTCCCCAGGCTCACCTCTTCTGAGATAGAATAGGACAATTGGCTATATGCCGATTCCCAGAGACAATCCAACAATACGAGCACAAAGCAGACAACACAGCTCCTCTTACTCGACAAAGACATACTTCCAGAAGGCGTACATCCACACAAGCATTTGATGAGACCCGATGGGTTGTGCACTTAAAATTCCAAGCACTATCCGTCCTTTTTTCGCTCATCAAAGGTTAGATACCCCATCAACACTCTCTTCGTTCCACGTCTCTTTGTGATCCAAATACACGGCCTGACTGTTTTATTTTCTTAGGGAGGAGTAACAGCGTTTCCGTGTCACGGTCTGCAGCGTCACTGTGTGGTAACGTTTAATAACTACATATCTTTAAACTGAATCATTTATGTAGAAGTCCATGGAATAAAACCTCCCCACCACGTTACTGGTTGTTCATAAGCATGCGTTAGGTTAGATATATCAACCAAGGCATTATTGTTATTTATAGATTAAAAGATCATTTTGAGAATTATAGAACTTTGTGCTGACAGGCCTATATTTGACTTTTAAAACAATGCTACGCGTGACGTTGAATAAATTTGTTTGCAGTGGGTGCTTGTAGTTTTTTTATTTTCTATCAGAAATAGTTTTTAGGCAAATAGGATAGCAATTTATAAAGCAAATAAAGTTATTGTCAGGAAGTTATTGTGGAAGTGATAATCCAAAACGGGTCAACCATTTAATGAGGAAAAAAAGACAAAACTGGTTGTCCATAATTTAAAGTTATGTTATGTAGGCTACGTGAAAGAGAGTTATAAAAGAGTTTCTTACCTTCTCATTAGTGGGTAAAGTCTGTGTTCTGGTAAAAGTGTCTCCTCCGTTAATACTGATCAGTTCTGCATCTACAGGAGGATATGGCGCAGGGAAAACCACCATGTCACTCTTGAGTGTGTCTGAGCTGAAGCACACGTCATACTGCTGAGTGGATTTGGAGTAGGACCAGCTCCCGTCAGGGTGAGTGGTGATCATGGGGGCGCTGTACCTGCTGAAAGAGTTCTCTGTCCTGTGACATCTGACTGCTATTAACGTGATGAGGCTGAGCAGAAAGATGACTGACACCGCCACAATGGCGATGAGCAGGTACAGGTTTAAATCCGAGAAGCTGTCCTCCTTTATGGGCACATGTCCGAACTGAGTCTGGATTTCAGCTGTGCTCTCCACCACCACTACATCAATAGACACAGTAGCTGACAGTGAGGGCTCTCCGTTATCACACACCAGCACCACAAAGGGGTGAGTTTTCAGGTCATTGTCACTCATCCTCCTCTTGGTGCGGATCTCTCCGGTGCTGGTCCCGATCCGGAACAGGTTGTTCCCTTTGGGCTCAGAGAGGTGGTAAGAAAGCAGCGCATTGTATCCAGAGTCTGCGTCTACAGCCCTGACCTTTGCCACAAAGTAACCCGCTTCAGCGGAATATGGGATGTTCTCACTGTTAACGGAGCTGTGCTCAGAATAGGGCGCCAGGATTGTGGGACTATTGTCATTCTCATCCAGGATAAACACGTTCACAGTCACGTTGCTGCTGAGCGGAGGGACACCAGAGTCTGTGGCCTGAACCTTAAACTGAAACGTTTTGAGCTCCTCAAAGTTAAAAGACTGCAGACTCACTATGTCTCCTGTCTCTTGGTTAATGTTGACCATCGCGGACAGATGCAGCGAGTCACTTGGGTTTTGTAACAATGAATAAGTCACGTGACCATTTTGATCGACGTCAACGTCAGCTGCTGACACTGTTTTAATGACTGCATCTACTGCACTGTTCTCCTTCACATAGACATTTATGAGACCTTCAGTGAACACCGGACTATTGTCGTTTACGTCTGACACGTGCACAGTAATAAGGCTCGTGCTGGACAGAGCTGGGCTGCCTTCATCAACAGCAGTGATGCTAATGTTATACTGAGGTGTGCGCTCTCTGTCCAGAGGGCCGTCCACCACCAGTGAATAATAATTCTTATAATTAGTCTCGAGTTTAAAAGGCACGTTGTTGTTTATATGACTTTGAACCTGGCCGTTTTTACCTCCGTCTTTATCAAAAACTGAAACCAGCGCAATGGCGGTGCCAATAGCAGCGTCCTCTTTCACTGTGTTCAGCAGGGACGTGACAGAGATTTCAGGTGCGTTGTCATTCACATCCAAAACCTCAATCAGTAATTTAGTATGAGAGCTCATGGGATAAATTGCTCCATCACTGGCCTGGACTCTAATTTCAAAGGCGTTATTCTCTTCAAAATCAATATTCTTTTTATTAGTTACTGTTCCCGTTTTTTCGTCAATTGCAAATATATCTGTTTGTTTCCCTCGGCCTACTTCACTGAAGGAGTATATTATTTTTCCATTTGGACCTTCATCTAAATCAGTAGCATTTAATGTAATTATAGATGTTCCAATATTTACATTTTCATTGACTGTGGCCTTATATAAACTTTGACTAAAAACAGGAGCGTTATCATTGATGTCTAAGACATTAACTACAACAGCCATTGTTCCTGATTTAGCAGGTGTTCCTCCGTCCATGGCTGTTAGTGTTAATCTGATTACAGACTCCTTTTCTCTGTCTAAAACCTTCTGAAGCAGTAATTCTGGGGTGATATTCTCCCCTTTATTAGTAGCAAGAGTAAAATATTCCGATGGACTGAGTTTGTAAGTATTGACAGCATTTCTACCAACATCCGCGTCATTCGCTGAGTGCAAAGGGAATTTAGCTCCCGATAATGTATTTTCAGTAATGTTAATAACTTGTGATTTGCTCGTAAAAAATGGGGCATTATCATTAACGTCTAAGATTGTAATTTCAATTCTGTAAAGTTTGAGTGGATTATTAATAACTGCCTCTACACTGAGCGAACATTTTGGCTCATCGCCGCAGAGCTCCTCTCGATCTAGTCTCTCGTTCACAAAGAGGATGCCAGTGTTTAGATTTACCTCAAAATATTTCCGCTTAGATCCAGAAACAATCTGAAATTTCGAGAATGCAATTCCTGTACACTGAGATGAAGATCTTTGGCAACATTTCCCACAAATGTCCCGATTTTCACCTCCTCTGAAACAGTATAAGCGAGCTGCCCAAAAACGACTGTGCAGTAAAAATCCAGCAGCACGACCCAGAGATATATCCTCACAGAGTTCGCTGTGCTCGGAAAATACATAATTCCACCCACACAGGACCTGTTTAACCAGTATTATATCAATCCTCACGCCGACATTAGTGGATGGATGTCCAACACAATTATCTGGACACCTTGGGATAAAACACTCAAGCCATCCTTTTGTCGTCCAGCCTCTCTTTGTAACAAGTCCAGAGACACAGCGTCATCTTCTAATTCTAGGAGGAGCCCAGAACCTCAACATAAGCCTTGGTCTACTGTGTCCTCAAGTGGACAAAGGATAGAACTACATTTAATAAAGAAAACTGCCACAAAACATGAAGTCATATCCAAATTATGCTTTTTAGCCTGATCGAGAATGCAAAGGTCTTTAAAAAACAAAATAAGGCATACTTTGATGTTGATATATAGAAGTATGTTGATGCTTTATACTATGTCAATTAACTGTATTTATCTGTCTCGACTGCAAAGGTTTTGGCATGTTTCATTATATTGTTAAATTATGTAGCGATTAATTTTTCCGATTGAAATTGTAAAATGCGTACAGCATTTATTCTGGACATGTAGATAAATAATATGGCTGTGTTTAATTTTTAGAGTCTCAAAAACAATCAAGTCCATGTCGATATCAGCACCATGGTCGCAGTAACTAATCTAATCCACTGTTTACAATGTTCCTAAAAAGGGAAATTAATGCTCGCTTGTTGTACAAGATAATATACACTAATTTCCTAAATGAAACACTCAGAAACCAGAGTCATGGAAAGAAAAAAATCTATGAAAACTGTGTAAAGACAAGAAGGTATGCAATACATTCATTTCTCATGTTTACATAATGTTCCACCTTTACAAAGTTTACAATTTCTATCACAAATCCAGCACCACGCACAGTATTAGGCCTATCATGTTAGCAGGCCTAACAATGTTCAGTAAGTTATGTTACAGCCTATTTAATGTTAAAGTTAACCCTCAAGAAGCCCTAATCCATATTTTAAATTACAACAAAGCTTCATGTGTTTGTTCTTACCTTCTCATTAGTGGGTAAAGTCTGTGTTCTGGTAAAAGTGTCTCCTCCGTTAATACTGATCAGTTCTGCATCTACAGGAGGATATGGCGCAGGGAAAACCACCATGTCACTCTTGAGTGTGTCTGAGCTGAAGCACACGTCATACTGCTGAGTGGATTTGGAGTAGGACCAGCTCCCGTCAGGGTGAGTGGTGATCATGGGGGCGCTGTACCTGCTGAAAGAGCTCTCTGTCCTGTGACATCTGACTGCTATTAACGTGATGAGGCTGAGCAGAAAGATGACTGACACCGCCACAATGGCGATGAGCAGGTACAGGTTTAAATCCGAGAAGCTGTCCTCCTTTATGGGCACATGTCTGAACTGAGTCTGGATTTCAGCTGTGCTCTCCACCACCACTACATCAATAGACACAGTAGCTGACAGTGAGGGCTCTCCGTTATCACACACCAGCACCACCAAGGGGTGAGTTTTCAGGTCATTGTCACTCATCCTCCTCTTGGTGCGGATCTCTCCGGTGCTGGTCCCGATCCGGAACAGGTTGTTCCCTTTGGGCTCAGAGAGGTGGTAAGAAAGCAGCGCATTGTATCCAGAGTCTGCGTCTACAGCCCTGACCTTTGCCACAAAGTAACCCGCTTCAGCGGAATATGGGATGTTCTCACTGTTAACGGAGCTGTGCTCAGAATAGGGCGCCAGGATTGTGGGACTATTGTCATTCTCATCCAGGATAAACACGTTCACAGTCACGTTGCTGCTGAGCGGAGGGACACCAGAGTCTGTGGCCTGAACCTTAAACTGAAACGTTTTGAGCTCCTCAAAGTTAAAAGACTGCAGACTCACTATGTCTCCTGTCTCTGAGTTAATGTTAACCATACTGGATAAAGGCAGTGAGTCGAGATGACTTTTTCCTAAAGAGTATGTCACTTGGCCATTTTGATATATATCATCATCTGCTGCACTCACAGTTTTAATGATGGCTCCTGTCAAACTGTTTTCTTTCACATAGATATTTACTGTTTCTTCGGCGAAACGTGGCGTGTTGTCGTTGACATCTGACACCTGGACAGTAACTATGCTGGTGCTAGAGCGAGATGGGCTGCCTTCATCAGTCGCTACTATAGTCACATTGTACTGAGATTGAGTTTCTCTGTCCAGCTGACCATTTACTACTAGAGAATAATAGTTTTTATAGTTTGTTTGCAAATTAAATGGCGTGTTATTTATTATCTTTACTTGAACTAAACCGTTTTTCCACTGTCTCTGTCCTGAACAGAGACCAGTGCAATAGCTGTACCCACTTGAGTATCTTCTTTCACTGTTTTTAATAGTGACGTAACACTGATCTCTGGCGCGTTGTCATTTACGTCCACCACCTCCACCAGTATTTTACAGTCAGCAGACATCGGAGGCTGGCCTTTATCGCTGGCCTGAGCGTGGATCTCAAACGCAGGATTTTGTTCATAATCTATTATACCTTTGACTAAAATGGTGCCAGTCTTAGGATCGATTTGAAACAAATTTAAAATCTCGTCCTGTCCTTTACTTCTTAAGGAATACTCTATTTCAGCATTTACACCCACATCATTATCTGTTGCGTTTAAAATGAGAACACTGCTGCCCACTGGTAGGTTCTCATATATCCGTGTTTTGTATAAAGAGCTACTAAAAACCGGAGAATTGTCGTTATTGTCCAAAACATTAATAACAATCTGAGATGTTCCCGACTTACGTGGATTTCCACCATCCTCTGCTGTTACTGTTAGTTTAATGATACTTTGTTTTTCTCTGTCTAAAGACTTTTCAAGTACAAGCTTCGCAGATGCACTATCTCCCATTTTGTAATTTTCTATTTTGAAATATTCATTAGCGCTGAGTTTGTACGAATTAATTCCATTTTTACCAACATCTAGATCCAATGCACCAATAAAACCAAATTTTGCACCTGGCATAGTACTTTCAGCAATATTCAGCGTCTGTACAGCCTCCGTGAAATAAGGCACATTGTCATTTATGTCTAAAATAATAATCTCAATGCGATAGAGCTTTAGTGGATTGTTGAGCACAGCCTCAAGATTCACAGTACATTTAGACGACTTAGCACAGAGCTCCTCTCGGTCAATTTTTTCATTGACAAAAAGAACTCCCGTTTTGAGATTTACATCAAAATAATTCTGTTTGTTTCCACTCACAATCTGAAATCCACGTGAGTCCATTTCATGCGCATTAATGCTCATATCTTTAGCAATATTTCCAACTGAGGTCCCTGGGTTTACCTCCTCTGATACGGAGTACGAGAGCTGACCACACACTGCTTCCCAATACAAATCCACCAGAAAAACGACTAGATATATCCCCGAAGGGCTGAAAAGCCTCTGCGTCAACATAATGCCATCCGATGTGAGCTGCTCGTGTAGACCTCCGCCAATGTAAATCCGAGTTTTGTATATATCTTTTTTTTATGGAGCAAGACAGAAATATGATCCAAGTCAAGCTCGCAGTGCGCTTTCTGGTAACAAAGCCCCGACAAACATCATCATCCTATGTGTCTGGGTGGAGCCTCAACTCGCTGAGAGGAGCTTAGAAATGTGGTGGTCAACGGTGCTCCCGTGTGGTCGTTTCAAACAACTACAAGAAAACAGGGCTTTATATAAAACACTGAAAAGTTGAAATTTTCTAATTTTATTTGGGCTCAATCTAACAGTGTAAGAAAAAAAATAAACAAATAAAAATATTCAGCACATGACGAACTAACACGTCACATTATTTACTTATGAACTATAAAGCATAACTAGAATATAAAATCAAAAAGTAAATATATTCCTCCTCGGTTTTTTAAAGAAATAATTAATTCAGCATATATATATATATATATATATATATATATATATATATATAAATATACGATGAGGCACAACAATATAACGATTTAAAAACCTGTAATATATATATATATATTTTTATTTTATAATGCTTTACAATTTATTTTGGTCAATTTTCAGGACCATGGATAGCGACATCCTCGCAAGATTGCAGAAACTATTCATTTGAAATCCATTCATATTCAATGCAGGTATGGGCATGACAAAAATGTAAATTGCATCAGAGCAACATCCTTT
Organism: Perccottus glenii; assembly: GCA_024416835.2. NCBI lineage: Eukaryota > Metazoa > Chordata > Actinopteri > Gobiiformes > Odontobutidae > Perccottus > Perccottus glenii. Next base: position 22,751,293 of record CM044554.2, on the reverse strand, counting down.
TGGAACTTTTAACTAAACAATGGATGGTGTTTAATTTTATTTGACTAGTTCAATCTCTGTGTGTGAGGGCCATGTAAAGGTTTATGGGTTGCCAAATGTATAAAGTGAAGTTTAAACTTGGTCGCACAGAGGCGGTGTACACCCTGGACAGTGGCCAGTTCGTCGCAGGGCTAACATTTAGAGACAGGCAGTGACAGACAACCATTCACTCGCACATTCATTCACTAGGGACACTTTAGATTTGCCAATTAACCTATACATGCATGTCTTTGCACGGTGGGAGGAAGCCGGAGTACCCGGAGAGAACCCACAGTAACACGTGGAGGACATGCAGACTCCTCACAGAAAGACCGGAGTCGGCCGAGAATGTTTGAGTCGGCCGGGTTTTAAAACTCACGACCTTCCTGCTGTGAGGCAGGAGTGCTAACCACTCTGCCACGTGTACCCAGCTTTTGAAAACAAACTAATTAAAAGAGTTTCTTACCTTCTCATTAGTGGGTAAAGTCTGTGTTCTGGTAAAAGTGTCTCCTCCGTTAATACTGATCAGTTCTGCATCTACAGGAGGATATGGCGCAGGGAAAACCACCATGTCACTCTTGAGTGTGTCTGAGCTGAAGCACACGTCATACTGCTGAGTGGATTTGGAGTAGGACCAGCTCCCGTCAGGGTGAGTGGTGATCATGGGGGCGCTGTACCTGCTGAAAGAGCTCTCTGTCCTGTGACATCTGACTGCTATTAACGTGATGAGGCTGAGCAGAAAGATGACTGACACCGCCACAATGGCGATGAGCAGGTACAGGTTTAAATCCGAGAAGCTGTCCTCCTTTATGGGCACATGTCTGAACTGAGTCTGGATTTCAGCTGTGCTCTCCACCACCACTACATCAATAGACACAGTAGCTGACAGTGAGGGCTCTCCGTTATCACACACCAGCACCACCAAGGGGTGTGTTTTCAGGTCATTGTCACTCATCCTCCTCTTGGTGCGGATCTCTCCGGTGCTGGTCCCGATCCGGAACAGGTTGTTCCCTTTGGGCTCAGAGAGGTGGTAAGAAAGCAGCGCATTGTATCCAGAGTCTGCGTCTACAGCCCTGACCTTTGCCACAAAGTAACCCGCTTCAGCGGAATATGGGATGTTCTCACTGTTAACGGAGCTGTGCTCAGAATAGGGCGCCAGGATTGTGGGACTATTGTCATTCTCATCCAGGATAAACACGTTCACAGTCACGTTGCTGCTGAGCGGAGGGACACCAGAGTCTGTGGCCTGAACCTTAAACTGAAACGTTTTGAGCTCCTCAAAGTTAAAAGACTGCAGACTCACTATGTCTCCTGTCTCTGAGTTTATGTTGACCATCGCGGACAGATGCAGCGAGTCACTTGGGTTTTGTAACAATGAATAAGTCACGTGACCATTTTGATCGACGTCAACGTCAGCAGCTGACACTGTTTTAATAACTGCACCTACTGCACTGTTCTCCTTCACATAGACATTTATGAGACCTTCAGTGAACACCGGACTATTGTCGTTTACGTCTGACACGTGCACAGTAATAAGGCTCGTGCTGGACAGAGCTGGGCTGCCTTCATCAACAGCAGTGATGCTAATGTTATACTGAGGTGTGCTCTCTCTGTCCAGAGGGCCGTCCACCACCAGTGAATAATAATTCTTATAATTAGTCTCGAGTTTAAAAGGCACGTTGTTGTTTATATGACTTTGAACCTGGCCGTTTTTACCTCCGTCTTTATCAAAAACTGAAACCAGCGCAATGGCGGTGCCAATAGCAGCGTCCTCTTTCACTGTGTTCAGCAGGGACGTGACAGAGATTTCAGGTGCGTTGTCATTCACATCCAAAACCTCAATCAGTAATTTAGCGTGAGAGCTCATGGGATAAATGGCCCCATCACTGGCCTGGACTCTGAGCTCAAATACGTTGTTTTCCTCATAGTCAATGTTCATTTTATTTTTTACAGTGCCTGTTTTTTCGTCGACAGCAAATATATCGTTTTGTTTTCCTCGGTCCAATTTATTTAATGAGTAAAATATCTCTCCATTTTGATCCTTGTCCAAATCTGTAGCATTAATTGTAATGATTGACGTTCCAATTGGTATATTTTCATATATTGTAGCTTTATACAGGCGTTGGCTAAAAACAGGAGCGTTATCATTGATGTCTAAGACATTAACTAAAACAGCCATTGTTCCTGATTTAGCAGGTGTTCCTCCGTCCATGGCTGTTAGTGTTAATCTGATTACTGACTGTTTTTCTCTGTCTAAAACCTTCTGAAGCAGTAATTCTGGAGTTACACTCTCTCCTTTATGAGACTCGAGAGTGAAATATTCATTTTGGCTTAATTTGTAAGCATATACAGCATTTTTTCCAACGTCTGCGTCATAGGCAGATTGTAAGGGAAATTTTGTGCCTGCTGCTGTATTTTCAGTAATGTCAATGTTTTGTGAATTACTCAAAAAAGACGGCGCATTATCATTTACGTCTAAAATTGTAACTTCTATTCTATAAAGTTTAAGTGGATTATTAATAACTGCCTCTACACTGAGCGAACATTTTGGCTCATTGCTGCAGAGCTCCTCTCGATCTAGTCTCTCGTTCACAAAGAGGACACCAGTCTTTAGATTTACCTCGAAATATTTCTGCTTTGATCCAGAAACAATCTGAAAATTGCGTGACTGCAGTTCTTGTACATTAAAATTCAGATCTTTCGCAACATTTCCCACAAATGTCCCAATAATCACCTCCTCTGAAACAGTATACGAGAGCTGCCCTAGGACCGCTGTCCAGAAAAAATCCAACAAAACGATCCAGAGATATATCCTCACAGAGCTCGCTGTGCTCGGGACATACATTATTCCACCCACTCAGGTATTATAATAATCCTTAAATCCACATCATTGAAAAGATATGCAACACAATTATCTGGGCACCTTTGGAAAAGACACCGGCTATGCTTTGTCATCCGACCTTTCTTTATAACAAAGCCCACATATACAGCGTCATCTACTAAATCTGGGAGGAGCCTCGAGCGTTAATTCAAAGTAAAGGTCTAGAGAGTCCTCATGTGGACATCTCACTTAACTACAATCTGCTATGAAAAGCTTTAAAAAAATGTACAAACTTTGACTAAATTAATGTTCTTCAAGACTTATAATTAAAAAATAAACGTTTAACATGTATTTATTATGACGTGCCAAGTTATTCGATAATTAAAAACATAACATTTCAAATAAACTACTCACATCAATTATACCAAGACTTGGCCTATTATTAACAAGAAAGAAAGTATTCGAGGTAAGATTGGTATGACAAACCCAGTTTTTCATAACACATTATAACAACTAAAACTGTTTTGGAAAAACTATTAAAATGATAATAACAACATGGATGCTATTTACTAACGTAGAAAAGTGTAAAATTTAGGTGTTTTTAATGTATTACCTTCTCATTAGTGGGTAAAGTCTGTGTTCTGTTAAATGTGTCTCCTCCGTTAATACTGATCAGTTCTGCATCTACAGGAGGATATGGCGCAGGGAAAACCACCATGTCACTCTTGAGTGTGTCTGAGCTGAAGCACACGTCATACTGCTGAGTGGATTTGGAGTAGGACCAGCTCCCGTCAGGGTGAGTGGTGATCATGGGGGCGCTGTACCTGCTGAAAGAGCTCTCTGTCCTGTGACATCTGACTGCTATTAACGTGATGAGGCTGAGCAGAAAGATGACTGACACCGCCACAATGGCGATGAGCAGGTACAGGTTTAAATCCGAGAAGCTGTCCTCCTTTATGGGCACATGTCTGAACTGAGTCTGGATTTCAGCTGTGCTCTCCACCACCACTACATCAATAGACACAGTAGCTGACAGTGAGGGCTCTCCGTTATCACACACCAGCACCGCCAAGGGGTGAGTTTTCAGGTCATTGTCACTCATCCTCCTCTTGGTGCGGATCTCTCCGGTGCTGGTCCCGATCCGGAACAGGTTGATCCCTTTGGGCTCAGAGAGGTGGTAAGAAAGCAGCGCATTGTATCCAGAGTCTGCGTCTACAGCCCTGACCTTTGCCACAAAGTAACCCGCTTCAGCGGAATATGGGATGTTCTCACTGTTAACGGAGCTGTGCTCAGAATAGGGCGCCAGGATTGTGGGACTATTGTCATTCTCATCCAGGATAAACACGTTCACAGTCACGTTGCTGCTGAGCGGAGGGACACCAGAGTCTGTGGCCTGAACCTTAAACTGAAACGTTTTGAGCTCCTCAAAGTTAAAAGACTGCAGACTCACTATGTCTCCTGTCTCTGAGTTTATGTTGACCATCGCGGACAGATGCAGCGAGTCACTTGGGTTTTGTAACAATGAATAAGTCACGTGACCATTTTGATCGACGTCAACGTCAGCAGCTGACACTGTTTTAATAACTGCACCTACTGCACTGTTCTCCTTCACATAGACATTTATGAGACCTTCAGTGAACACGGGACTATTGTCGTTTACGTCTGACACGTGCACAGTAATAAGGCTCGTGCTGGACAGAGCTGGGCTGCCTTCATCAACAGCAGTGATGCTAATGTTATACTGAGGTGTGCTCTCTCTGTCCAGAGGGCCGTCCACCACCAGTGAATAATAATTCTTATAATTAGTCTCGAGTTTAAAAGGCACGTTGTTGTTTATATGACTTTGAACCTGGCCGTTTTTACCTCCGTCTTTATCAAAAACTGAAACCAGCGCAATGGCGGTGCCAATAGCAGCGTCCTCTTTCACTGTGTTCAGCAGGGACGTGACAGAGATTTCAGGTGCGTTGTCATTCACATCCAAAACTTCAATCAATAATTTAGTATGAGAGGTTAATGGAGATGTGGCTCCATCACTGGCCTGGACTCTGAGCTCAAACGCATTATTTTCTTCGAAGTCAATTTTCATTTTATTTTTTACAGTCCCTGTTTTTTCGTCTACAGCAAATATATCGTTTTGTTTTCCTCGGTCCAATTTATTTAATGAGTAAAATATCTCTCCATTTTGATCCTTGTCCAAATCTGTAGCATTAATTGTAATGATTGACGTTCCAATTGGTATATTTTCATATATTGTAGCTTTATACAGGCGTTGGCTAAAAACAGGAGCGTTATCATTGATGTCTAAGACATTAACTACAACAGCCATTGTTCCTGATTTAGCAGGTGTTCCTCCGTCCATGGCTGTTAGTGTTAATCTGATTACTGACTGTTTTTCTCTGTCTAAAACCTTCTGAAGCAGTAATTCTGGAGTTACACTCTCTCCTTTATGAGACACGAGAGTGAAATATTCATTTTGGCTTAATTTGTAAGCATATACAGCATTTTTTCCAACGTCTGCGTCATAGGCAGATTGTAAGGGAAATTTAGTACCCGCTTCTGTAGTCTCAGTAATGTCAATGTTTTGTGAATTACTCAAAAAAGACGGCGCATTATCATTTACGTCTAAAATTGTAATTACTATTCTATAAAGTTTGAGTGGATTATTAATAACTGCCTCTACACTGAGTGAGCATTTTGGCTCATCGCTGCAGAGCTCCTCTCGATCTAGTCTCTCGTTCACAAAGAGGACACCAGTGTTTTGATTTACCTCGAAATATTTCTGCTTTGATCCAGAAACGATCTGAAAATTGCGTGACTGCAGTTCTTGTACATTGAGATTGAGATCTTTTGCAATATTTCCCACAAATGTCCCAATAATCACCTCCTCTGAAACAGTATACGAGAGCTGCCCTAGGACCGCTGTCCAGAAACAATCCAACAAAACGATCCAGAGATATATCCTCACAGAGCTCGCTGTGCTCGGAAAACACATTATTCCACCCACACCAAACATGTGCAGACACAAGAGACTTGCGTGGGCTATAAAACAATCCTTACATCGACATCAATGAAAATATATCCAACACTTGATTTTTTCATCAAAGCACTGAAGCCTCCCTTTGTCGCCTGGTCCGTGTTTGTAATAAAGCCTGTAAATCTGCTAAATCTGGGAGGAGCACTGCGCCTTTTCCCGATGTGATGGTCTACAGTGTCCTCGTGTGGACATCTATAACCTACAATACACTGACAGAACGCATGTGCCTCAAGATTCATCATTATGTATTAAAAAAGACTGAAAAACTGAAATCAGCCACACCTAAATTATTTATTTTTCAAGAATAGCGACATTAATATTAAAAATAAAGTAGGTGTAGAAAGAGAATGAGATAATACTGGTATGACAAACTCCATCTTGCATGAGTTTGGTCAAATGTTTTAGAAGAACTATTAAAATTGTAATAACAACATGGATGCTATATACTAACTTAGAAATGTTTAATAATAAGGTGCCGTTAGTTTCTTACCTTCTCATTAGTGGGTAAAGTCTGTGTTCTGGTAAAAGTGTCTCCTCCGTTAATACTGATCAGTTCTGCATCTACAGGAGGATATGGCGCAGGGAAAACCACCATGTCACTCTTGAGTGTGTCTGAGCTGAAGCACACGTCATACTGCTGAGTGGATTTGGAGTAGGACCAGCTCCCGTCAGGGTGAGTGGTGATCATGGGGGCACTGTACCTGCTGAAAGAGCTCTCTGTCCTGTGACATCTGACTGCTATTAACGTGATGAGGCTGAGCAGAAAGATGACTGACACCGCCACAATGGCGATGAGCAGGTACAGGTTTAAATCCGAGAAGCTGTCCTCCTTTATGGGCACATGTCTGAACTGAGTCTGGATTTCAGCTGTGCTCTCCACCACCACTACATCAATAGACACAGTAGCTGACAGTGAGGGCTCTCCGTTATCACACACCAGCACCACCAAGGGGTGAGTTTTCAGGTCATTGTCACTCATCCTCCTCTTGGTGCGGATCTCTCCGGTGCTGGTCCCGATCCGGAACAGGTTGATCCCTTTGGGCTCAGAGAGGTGGTAAGAAAGCAGCGCATTGTATCCAGAGTCTGCGTCTACAGCCCTGACCTTTGCCACAAAGTAACCCGCTTCAGCGGAATATGGGATGTTCTCACTGTTAACGGAGCTGTGCTCAGAATAGGGCGCCAGGATTGTGGGGCTATTGTCATTCTCATCCAGGATAAACACGTTCACAGTCACGTTGCTGCTGAGCGGAGGGACACCAGAGTCTGTGGCCTGAACCTTAAACTGAAACGTTTTGAGCTCCTCAAAGTTAAAAGACTGCAGACTCACTATGTCTCCTGTCTCTGAGTTTATGTTAACCATACTGGATAAAGGCAGTGAGTCGAGATGATTTTTTCCTAAAGAGTATGTCACTTGGCCATTTTGATCTATATCATCATCTGCTGCACTCACAGTTTTAATGATGGCCCCTGTCAAACTGTTTTCTTTCACATAGATATTTACTGTTTCTTCGGCGAAACGTGGCGTGTTGTCGTTGACATCTGACACCTGGACAGTCACTATGCTGGTGCTAGAGCGAGATGGGCTGCCTTCATCAGTCGCTACTATAGTCACATTGTACAGAGATTGAGTTTCTCTGTCCAGCTGACCATTTACTACCAGAGAATAATAGTTTTTATAGTTTGTTTGCAAATTAAATGGTGTGTTATTTATTATCTTTACTTGAGCTAAACCGTTTTTTCCACTGTCTCTGTCCTGAACAGAGACCAGTGCAATAGCTGTACCCACTTGAGTATCTTCTTTCACTGTTTTTAATAGTGACGTAACACTGATCTCTGGCGCGTTGTCATTTACGTCCACCACTTCCACCAGGATTTTACAATGAGCAGACATCGGAGGCTGGCCTTTATCTCTGGCCTGAGCGTGGATCTCAAACGCAACATGTTGTTCATAGTCAATTGCACCTTTCACTGCAATGGCGCCAGTTTTAGAATCTATTTGGAATAAATCTAAAACCTGATCTTGCCCTTTTTTCTTAAAAAGTATTCAACTTCAGCGTTTATACCTGCATCGCTGTCCGTTGCGTTTAAAATGAGAACACTGCTGCCCACTGGTAGGTTTTCATATATCCGTGTTTTATATAAAGAGCTACTAAAAACTGGAGAATTGTCGTTATTGTCCAAAACATTAATAATAATCTGAGATGTTCCTGACTTAGGTGGATTACCACCATCGACTGCTGTCGCTATTAAACTTATGGTGCTTTGCCTTTCCCTGTCTAAGGTTTTCTGTAGAACAAGTTCTGTAGACGTACTCTCTGCGGCTCCATTTATCTCCAGTGAGAAATATTCATTAGCACTGAGTTTGTACGAATTAATTCCATTTTTACCAACATCTAGATCCAATGCACCAATAAAACCAAATTTTGCACCTGGCATAGTACTTTCAGCAATATTCAGCGTCTGTACAGCCTCCGTGAAATAAGGCGCATTGTCATTTATGTCTAAAATAATAATCTCAATGCGATAGAGCTTTAGTGGATTGTTGATTACAGCCTCAAGATTCACAGTACATTTAGACGACTTAGCACAGAGCTCCTCTCGGTCAATTTTTTCATTGACAAAAAGAACTCCCGTTTTGAAATTTACCTCAAAATAATTCTGTTTGTTTCCACTCACAATCTGAAATCCACGTGAGTCCAATTCATGCGCATTAATGCTCATATCTTTAGCAATATTTCCAACTGAGGTCCCTGGGTTTACCTCCTCTGATACGGAGTACGAGAGCTGACCACACACTGCTTCCCAATACAAATCCACCAGAAAAACGACTAGATATATCCCCGAAGAGCTGAAAAGCCTCTGCGTCAACATAATGCCATCCGATGTGAGCAGCTCGTGCAGACCTCCGCCACTTTAAATCCGTGTTTTGTATATATCTTTTTTTTTTTTTATGGAGCAAGACAAAAATATGATCCAAGTCAAGCTCGCAGTGCGCTTTCTGGTAACAAAGCCCCGACAAACATAATCATCCTATGTGTCTGGGTGGAGCCTCAACTCGCTGAGAGGAGCTTAGAAATGTGGTGGTCAACGGTGCTCCCGTGTGGTCGTTTCAAACAACTACAAGAAAATAGGGCTTTAGAAACACTAAAAAGTAAATTTATTTCTTACACAGTCATACTTATGTACTATAACGCGTAACTAGAGAACATAAGATAAAAAGGAAACAAATGCAAGGGTATTCTGCCTCATTTAAAAAAAAAATCTTATATATACAGTATACAGGTACAACTATTTCACGTTTTATAACCAGCCCTACTTTTTTCCAGTACCATGGATAGCGACAACGACCGCCTTTTGAAATCCTCGCCAAATTTCAGATATGGGCATGACAAAAGTAAATTGCATCAGTGCAAAATCCATTTGTAATATTACCTTAACAATGGATGGTGTTTGATTTTATTTGACAGTTTCAATCTCTGTGTGTGAAGGCCATGTAAAGGTTGTCCACTTTTAATTGCTTTTGGCAATAAACTATTTAGAGTGTCTTACCTTCTCATTAGTGGGTAAAGTCTGTGTTCTGGTAAAAGTGTCTCCTCCGTTAATACTGATCAGTTCTGCATCTACAGGAGGATATGGCGCAGGGAAAACCACCATGTCACTCTTGAGTGTGTCTGAGCTGAAGCACACGTCATACTGCTGAGTGGATTTGGAGTAGGACCAGCTCCCGTCAGGGTGAGTGGTGATCATAGGGGCGCTGTACCTGCTGAAAGAGCTCTCTGTCCTGTGACATCTGACTGCTATTAACGTGATGAGGCTGAGCAGAAAGATGACTGACACCGCCACAATGGCGATGAGCAGGTACAGGTTTAAATGAGAAGCTGTCTCCTTTATGGGCACATGTCTGAACTGAGTCTGGATTTCAGCTGTGCTCTCCACCACCACTACATCAATAGACACAGTAGCTGACAGTGAGGGCTCTCCGTTATCACACCAGCACCACCAAGGGGTGAGTTTTCAGGTCATTGTCACTCATCCTCCTCTTGGTGCGGATCTCTCCGGTGCTGGTCGATCCGAACAGGTTGTTCCCTTTGGGCTCAGAGAGGTGGTAAGAAAGCAGCGCATTGTATCCAGAGTCTGCGTCTACAGCCCTGACCTTTGCCACAAAGTAACCCGCTTCAGCGGAATATGGGATGTTCTCACTGTTAACGGAGCTGTGCTCAGAATAGGGCGCCAGGATTGTGGGGCTATTGTCATTCTCATCCAGGATAAACACGTTCACAGTCACGTTGCTGCTGAGCGGAGGGACACCAGAGTCTGTGGCCTGAACCTTAAACTGAAACGTTTTGAGCTCCTCAAAGTTAAAAGACTGCAGACTCACTATGTCTCCTGTCTCTGAGTTGATGTTTACCATGGTAGATAACGGTAAAGGGTTGATGTTTTTTAAAAGTGAATAACTCACACGACAGTTTTGCTCAACATCTGCATCACTTGCAGAGACTGTTTTAATAATTTCTCCAACTGGACTGTTCTCATTTATGTATACATTAATGAGGAGTTCACTGAAGACAGGGGCATTGTCATTGACATCTAACAAGTGAATCGTCACAACACTTGTGCTGGAGAGTGGCGGGAAACCTTTATCGACTGCTACTAAAGTTACATTGTAGTTAGACACACGTTCCCTGTCCATTGGTCCATCAACTAACAACGAGTAATAATTTTTATAATTTGTCTCTAATTTAAATGGGACATGGTTTTTAATTTGTATTGTCACCTCACCATTTTTTCCTCCATCTTCATCAATAACTGACACTAGGGCGACCACAGTGCCTGCATCTGTGTCCTCCCTCACGCTGTTATGGAGAGACGTCACTGTCACTTCAGGAGCGTTGTCATTGAGGTCTTCGACTTCAACAAGTACTTTACAGTGGGCGGACATCGGAGGCTGGCCTTTGTCACTGGCCTCTACGCGGATCTCAAAAGCCTTCCTTTCTTCATAGTCTATGTTCCTCTTTATTTTAATCACACCAGTTTGATTTTCTATTTCAAAAATGTCAAGAACATGATCTTGATCAATGTTTCTTAGAGAATACACAATCTCACTGTTCAGTCCCTCGTCTGCATCTGTGGCATTTACAGCTATTACTACTGTGCCCACAACCTCATTTTCTGGGATCTTTGTTTTATACAAGGATTTACTGAATACAGGAATGTTATCATTGTTATCTAAAACATTAATACTAATCTGTGAGGTGCCTGATTTAGGAGGACTACCACCATCTATGGCAGTCAGTGTCATATTAATGACAGGCTGCTTTTCTCTGTCAAGGGCTTTCTGCAGTACCAACTCTGCAGACACACTGCCTCCTGCTTTGTGCACTGCCAAAGAAAAATATTCATTCTGGCTTAATTTGTACATACTGACTGCATTTTTTTCCACATCCGCATCACTTGCATCAGATAGCACAAATTTTACACCTGGCAAAGTGCTTTCTGCAATATTCACATTTTGTAATTTATTAGAAAACACAGGTGAGTTATCATTAACATCTAAAATGTCTACATCAATCCGATAAAGCTTCAAAGGGTTATTTATGACGGCCTCTATGGTCAGTGAGCATTTAAGTTCTTCTGCGCAAAGCTCCTCTCTGTCTATTCTCTCACTTGCATACAGAACTCCAGTCTTCAGATTTACCTCAAAAAATGTCTTTTTTGATCCAGTAACAATTTGAAACATACGGGACTCCAAATCCTGAAGATTAAGGTTTAAATCCTTTGCGATATTTCCAACAGGAGTCCCTGGGTTTATCTCCTCTGATATGGAATATGAGAGCTGCCCCGATACGGCTCGCAAGCCACAATCCAAAAGGAAATTAATTAGAAATGTCCTGAAATAGCTCCATCTCAAAGGCAAAAACATTTTCTCTATAAGTAAATGTCCATAGATATAAGTGCTGTAAATGCCCAGTTAAAGGATTTATATGTTCTCTCAAATGACAATCCTGGTGAGCTTTTTTGCTCCTCCGTCTTCTTTCTTTGTTACAAAGATTGAAGACAAGACCAAGTGGTCTGAAAACAGAAGGGGCGTAGTTGTATTATGCTACATCTGTAGGCTTTTTCATGGATCAACAGTGGCACTACGTGGACAAAATGGGAGAGTACAAGTGTAGAGAGATCAAGGGATATACAATGCTGCTCTGTTTAGCAAATTGACAAACTAAAAGCCAGCATGTGCTTGTAGTTGTGTAATGGTATAATTATATCGTAAGGTATTGTATGTTCATGGTATGATGTTGTCCATCTCCCCTCTTGTTTATTATTAACAACACCCATCAAAAGTGTAAAAACACATAAACAAGTTTGATTTGTCATAATTATTGTCCTGTTTTGAAGTCATGAATGCAGGAAAACACTATTTTTATGATGCATTTTTAAGCATTTGTACACACCTTTCCCTCAGACATGTCAGGCATATGAACCCCCTCCTTTGTAATCCTGGGATTAAGCCATGGATTCAAAAGCTACTGTCCTTTCAGTTGAAAGCATGATTTGATTTGCAAATATTAATAACCACCACAACTGCATTCATTCAGTGACCACAAAACATAATAATAATAATAATAATAATAATAATAATAGATCACAATAAGAATCTGTGTACTCAATTGTTTTAATGTAGTGGAAAGAATTGCATTGAGCTTCACGCTCTTACAGACACATTGACTATCTGCCCTACTCGGCTCATACAACACATGATGACATTTACATTACAAATTGTTTGTAGGTCAGAATCCACAGCATTGACCTTACAGCATTCTGTCTCGCATGTAATCAACTGGACATCACTGTTACAATGAAACTGGCACAGAAAACACAATTATATTCCAGTGAGAAATGATGCAGGTTTCTACTTCGCCACCTGCTGACACCTTCACATCAAGGTATTTTATACATTTTTACAAAAAGGGCAAGTTTAGCATTTGTAAGTTCTATCTTATCCTATGAATAACTTTTGATGGTTAAAGTATTTTATCTGAAGTAGATCTATGGCAACATGCTGCTACTTTTACTTTGACTGATTAAGCATACAGGAGTAAAGATACAGGAAGCACACTACAGTAAATTTAATCAGTAAATAAGAGCTTAAGACTTGTTTGTTTACACCAAAATTGTTTAACATCATCAAAAACAATCACAACACACAGGAATAAGAACACAATATCACATATACATCTCTTGAAAAGGTGTGCAGTGTGAAGAAAAACTCAGTCCATAAAGCCAGTCCATAAAAATCATCAAGCTCAGAGGCCACAAGTCCGTGAAGTAAGACACATGTTTTGTTAAACACTTGGCATGCAAAGCAGAAATAAAATAATATACATTCCACTATCCAATATATAAAGGATAATATGCTATTGCATATCTTTCATATACAGCCATTATTTTGTTAGAGGGGCTTAGTAAGTTGCCTCTAAGGATATGAGTATATTGCATCAAAAAGATCATAAAAAAGGTGGTTTAGTCCATGTTATTACACTTGTCTGCTTTTAGGTAATACACTAACTCAGCTTCTAAACACTCAACTATCCCTTTAACAGAAAGGAAAAGCACTTTGTTCTTACAGCTTTTGAGTAAAATTGAGTAAAATTCTATCTTAAAATTCACCATTGATAGTTTTCTTGACATGCATTATGTTGCTATTTACACAGGTCATAATAATTACAGCTGAATAGCACAGTGAGAGTGTAGCCTACTACAAAGCACGTCCAGACAGCCATGGGATGAACACTGACTTTGCCACAAGATGAAGGTGATGCTCAACACACAGCTTGCCACCTAATCTTCCACTGCCATACGGAAGCGCACCTGTAAACAATATCGGAAAAAAAAAATAGGTTCAAATATGAGGGTACAGTCTGACTTTGAAAATGAAATGACTTAGAAGGGCTCTGTTATTTTCTATAAATGATAAGTAGTAAAGATGATTGATGAAGAAGATACACAAGCCCCTAAAGACAATTAGCTACACTTATTATTATCAATAGGGGTCAGCAGTTTACTTATAGCACAATAATATTTAAATAGAAACTGAAAATAGGGTTCAGTAAGTGAGGAGGCAGAAGCAGATGACAGCTGTGCTTCATACTCACTGAATTATTAATAGTCTTGCACCACATGTATTTTTGCAAAATATTACTGCACCCTCAATTTCTTTTCTTTTTATATATATAATATATATATATATATTTGTAGCAAGTACGAGTGTGATTATGTTTGTAGAGCAGATTTGTTATTCAGAGGGGGGAGGGTGCTGTCAGAACATGCTTCAAGGCGAGTCTTCCCCTCCCTTTTCCCTCTCCATAGCAACACCATCTCCTGCACAGAGAGATGCATGTGCACGCACCCACCCACGCTAATGCGCAGACATATGGGCTTGTTTTCTGAAAAGCACAGTAGTAACAGTAGTAAACTGGATTTTACCCATTTCTATCTAATATTTTTCACTTTTATCTGACTATGTCATCTCAACAAATTAATATGACAGTCCAATGAAACAGAATAATCTATGCAATCACAAACCACATCTGTGCACGTCAGACAAAGCTACTCATACATACATACTGCAGCAGCATAGTCACTTAGATGGAATCACATTAGCTGCAGCACCTGCTTTTCTTCCCACCCCTGTATCCCCACAGGAAACCTGACCTTTCCATTCAGACATGTCCCACCCACTGTACCCTCTGGGACTTGCAGACTACCCCCACTCTTGCAGCTCACACTGCATCCTCCTACATGTAAGAAAAAACTGATATCATCATGAGCTCATAATAGTACAAGGAGGCAATATAGGACTTGTGCATTTTTACTTATAACTTTGGGTGTATCCAATTCCTTATTATGTTGTAATATCCTGTTCTTTTTTTGAAGACACACAGGCCACACCCAAATATAGCAGTGCTTAAGATGTTCATTGTTTGTGAATGCGGAGGTGATGCTGCATGGGAGAAAAGAATACTTGTCAATTATAGCCACACTATTTATGTTCTTGACGTAGTTGGTACTTAAAGGAGACATAATTTAAACTCTTTTTGTAACAACTGCTAGGTAAAATGATGTCATAGGAGAATCTATAGAAAATAAATAGAATAAACACAATTTGACTAATGATAATGAACGACTTGCAATGCCCCATTACAGTTACCTCACCTGTTAAACTGTAATAGCACTATGCAGATGTATAGACAGAGAAGACTAGAGTAAATAGGACAGGGGTGGGTCTAGCAGTAGATGAGCCAAACAGAATTAAACCAGGACAAAGCACCACAGACCATGCCCGAAACATATTCATGTCCCCCTGAGACATGAGGCACAGTAGCAGTGTTCACTCACTTGGAAACGAATGGCACAATGCCCAAAAATCACATAATTATTTACTCTACTGTGAAACAACAGCAGGCTATTGTTGTTACTATACAGTATTAGTGTAAATGGTGGAAAGATTTACATAGTAATCATACTCTACTTATATGTTTGCACTTTTAACTGGTACAACAGTTGAGACTGATGTTTATGCTATTGCTCATATTGTACTCCAGAGCATTAATCACACCTGTCAATAAACAGGATGCACACTAATCTCTAGCAACAAGGACACTATTGTGGAAATCGGATTGGTCAGTGAGAATCAATGTGACCTCAAAAAACACTGTGATTGGTTCAACTTCAGCTTAGTGAAAAATATAGTACCCACAGGGAGCACCAGTAATTGACCATCTCCTCTCCTGTATCCATGGTGACGCAGATGCATGTCCCATCAGTGTCCCCCTCCTCCTGACCCCTTCTTCAAACAAGGACAGGATTTATAAATACAAATGATCTGCACAACCTGAAACAGGCTTGTCCAGGTAAAAAAAAACTGTAAATAACTGATTTAATGGTATAGTTAATATCCTTAATATCAAGAGGGCTCACAATTTCTATTTCTTGCATTTACACTCTCTCCATTACTCAAAAAAACATTCTGGGCAAAACAATATATGTTGTATTATTAATAAATCTCATGGTTAACCTAAATCTGTCTATCATTTAGTTCCCTGGGTGAAAAATGGGACAGAGCTCACTATGCATAGATCAATAGTGACAGCAAAGATCACTCAATAAATGTACTATTGTAAAGTGGCAGCTCAATAATCAAATGTATTGACACACATAAAAGCTATAAATGCAGGACTTATCCACCTTTCCCCACAAGGGGGAGCTTTTTTCTTTTTTTGTTTACACACACACACACACACACACACACACACACACACACACACACACACACACACACACACACTAGAGCAAGATGCCAAAGACAGCCAGTGCTACACCACCTCATAATAGATCATCACACTCTCACTCTACAGTTGCATAAGTGACACTATATGTAGAAATGAACTGCTACCCGTCAAGATAGAGAAAGGAGTATGAAAGCACTGCATAACCTGAAACAATGTAGGTACATTTTCATCTAAACCTAGTAGAAGACACGAAGAGCCATTGTAAATACCACACAGAAACAGATGTTTCCATACATCATCATAATGTGGGAAATATTATGGTAAGACATTATTTTTACTTTTTGTGAGCTATGCAGTAAATATGCTACAGGCTAAAGTGCACGTCAGGTGGAAGCTGCTATCTGAATTATAGAAGAAGGCTGGCCTGCAGAGGATCTCTTAGAAGCACTTGAAATGGTTTCATGAGGCTGCTCCACTTTTTACATAACAATTTTTATAAAAAAATAAAAAAAGAAAGAAAGAAGAAGAATTATTTATAAGAGCACATTTTGTACCAAAGTAACCCAATGCACTGTACAGAAATGACACAAAAGTAATGCTAAGATGTACAATACAACCTGGAGTTCCATTTGTTTGGAGCATAATGAGTGAATACAGTTTCACCAGCTTTGGACTGAACACAAGGTACGACAAGGAGACCAGCTGCAGAAGAAAGGAGAGCTCTTGTTGGCTCGTATGGAGTCAGTAGAGCTCTAATGTAGAGAGGAGTGTGGCAATTAAGAGCTTTGTAGACTATTAGAAGAGTTTTGAAGTCAGCTCTGATATGAACGGGAGTCTTTAGAACAGACAATATGAGAGAATTTCTTTGTCCTGGACAGAATATGACCTGCTGCGTTCTGTATGAGCTCCAGGCGTTTGATAGATTTTTGATGGAGTCCAGAGAACAGAGAATTGCAGTAGTCCAGTTTACTTGTGATAAAGGCGTGAACACATTTTTTGCCATCAGACAGAGGCTCTGATTTTAGGAATGTTTTTAAGATGGAAAAATGCTGACTTAACTTAACATTTAATGTTTCAGCATAAAAGCTTGTGGGCTCAAGCTCTCTGCAAATAGAAAACACACTTTCCACTCTCTTTGGCATCAAAACTTAAACAGCGACGTCGATGTCACCTCAGTAACAATCCCCTGACACTGAAATAGACATCATGCACAGCATCGCTGTGTGTTTTAGAAGGTAGCAAGCAGGACTGTGTGTGTTTTTTAAGGTTACATTTGAATTGTATGTTTGTATTAGTTGTGATACCAGACATATAATGAAGTCTTGTACAACAACATAAAAAAAATGTGAATAGAAACTGAAAATAGACTGCTTTTAACGCTCACACTGCTACAGTAGCATCTAGTAGTATATTGTTAAATTTACCAAGAGGTTGACTAGTGAAGATACGCACACATCATGAGAAAAACGTTAAGACGCGAGCACAGAGAAAGCATTAAGGCACTATAATATGGTGGTGACAGGCAAAACATGAAGAAGAAGCTTGGAATTAATATTTCAGAACTGTACTTCATGGCCCCTAATCGCATTAGAGAGTCAACAGAGTAGAATTACCACTTCAAATTGTACAGAAGCTTTAATCCAGGACTACTGGGAATACAGGCAGCACTGACTAAATGGAAAAGGTTTGACACAAGTTTAATAGAGGATAACATTGTTTAATAGCATTTTGTGCAGCTCTTTACTAGTGTGTTGCAAACTGACATTTATCATTTCAACGGTTTTAATAAATATTGTGTATCTGTGCAAATTCTAATGTTCATCCCATTTTGTTCCATAAAAAACAACATAAACCATAGTTACGTAAAGTTTACATTGTATAAATATGGAGTGTGAAAATCAGACACAAATTCATTTAAATGGTTTCTGGACCTGAAACCAAATATAACCCCACTTTAAAGGACAGTGTGCTTTGTTCCACTAGGTAATTGTGAGCAGTGGGGCATGCTACCATCTTTAGATGAACACATCACCTCAACTACAGCAAATCAAATCAAATAAGAATATTATAAGCAGCAACAACCCATGTTGTTTTCAGCAGCATTTGTATAGTGGGAATAAAACAGTTTATTTACGTTAGGGACAAAGAAAATTGAAATTGCAGCTTGATGGAATTTAAAAACAACAGTATGTAAACAAGACAACCTCTAATCTATTTTCAAATGATGCCCTCTCAGAGACATTAAGCAGCACACTTCATTAACTGTAATATGATGCTTAGTAGTATCATGTGGTACCAAGCACTTTAAATTAATATAATAATAATAAATGACACAGTGAATCAAAACTACTACAGTACTGAACATTTTTATAATTGATTATCCACACTGTTAGACTCAATGAAACAATTACATTAAATCAGTCCTTGACCTGTGGAATTAATTTGTCTGATTTGTATTGCAAAAACTATTGAAAGACAAAAAAAAACTGTCCTGCAATCCTATGTGGTCTATTCTTAAATACAAAATGTTATGCTTCTTTTATTTAAAAGCATGGTTTATCTTCTTACAATGCATCCAAGCTCTCCTTAGTAGATACAAGGTCATACAAAAAAGCATGATACAAGGAATTAACAAGGTTATTGTCTGTAAAACTGTAAAGGGGAAAAAAAGATGCTTAAAATAAGAATGCCATTTCCTCATCAGCTTGCAACCTTCTGAAACGACAGGAGGGGGCATAAGAGAGAGAAGCATCAAGACGATATATAAAGATAAAGATGTGTAGGAGAAGGGGAGACATTTTATTTGTAAGGATGAAAGTGAGGAGCTATACTATTCCAAAGATAGGAGAAACACTGAAAATAAGGATGTAGTCCTGGTGGTTGAATGTTCAGGGCTGGAGAAATGTGGGTTAGTGATAACGAGAACAAAGGCAGGGGAACGAACAGAGCGAGTTGATCTGTGAGAGGAGAGAGTGGAATACGCACGAGTCAGGCTCACAGCTTTAGCACTCGCCTTCCACTCCCATGTCTCATTGTTTTATTCAAACACTTCACTCACTTCATAAAATGGTGGGTAGCTCATAGGAATATATGGCAAATTACACACTATTAAACACACAGAACCAGAAGAACCACTATTAGTGTCCTGTTTTTTTATCATGAAATGATAAAAGCTGCTAAGTATGTCCAATATGCTTTATAGATCTGACAGAAAGCCACGGGAGCATTGGAGGTGTCATGCCGCTACAGTCTGTATCCACCTAACAGCCAACATCTGATCCCAGCTTTGTCTAGCTAAACTAAGCACAACATGAGATACTAATCAGACGAGTGTATAGCAATTGTGACCCTCTACTCTGTCTGCCCCATATTGAGCAGTGCAAAGATCCAGTTGTAAGATAGCAATCCTCTTACTAAAGCTCTAGATTACTGTGGATTTCCTTCTCCAATTCATACATTATTTCAATAAGATCTTATTGCACTTTGCTCTGTCTGTGGCTTTGCAACAGTAGTAGTCTTTGGCCCAACTGTGACTTTACTAATTTTGCACATAATGGCATGCAGCCTAGTGCTGACCCAACAGTGAGTTCAATCCCTCAGGCATGCTGTGATGACCCAAGCACTGCAGCAGATGTTGTGGCTGTATGAGCACTAATGCCAAACAAGAGCTGTACAGGCACAAATCTGCCTTAGACTGTTGATTTATGACGAACATAAAATGAATACTACAGCAGTCTCAGTCATATTATGCTAGATAGACAGTCAAGTGTGTATTATTGTTTAACAGCAGTATATATGCAACAGCTTTAACATGCCTCCAGCTTCCCCCTATACTACTCATCCAGCTCAGAGGCAATGGACAGAGTAGTAATGAGACTAAGGGTGTAAGTGAGAGTGGGTCATGTCTTTTCCAACAGTTTCAGGAAAAGTAGTGGTGGCACACAACAATTGTCATTTTGAGGTAACTGCATTAATAAGAAACATTTGGACATACTTGCATAGTAGTACATTCAAACCAATCTATTTTTCCCAAACAAGAGAAAATGTCTTGTGACAATCCATGTCCATGTTGTTTAAACTCAGAGCTGTTAAAAGGAATGTCACATCATCCATCACACATTTTACAGTGTTTTTTTGTTTGCTACAAAAAATGATGATGACCACACAGTAAAAGGCAAACTGCAGCAGTGCTGTGCTTTCCTCAAGGACAAGCTCCTGATTCACCGACGCTTAATCACTCAACCATGGACTAGATCTCTAACACTGCACTTTGTGACACACAACAGCAAATGTTTAATCAACACAATGTCAGTTTTAAAGCAACCAGAGTTATTATAATTGTATTTTTCACAGCACCAGATTGTTGAAATGTTTTGGGATTATACACAAGCCCCATGGTCAGCTTTATAATGTGTAATAGATGTTCTGTCTTTTCACTATAAGAGTTTCAGAGGAGAGTGAAAAAGAGAAAAAAGAACTGTCCACTTAAAAACATAAATTGGTTTGTAAGAGTATTTCGAGCTAATAAAAATATATATCATCAGATGGTGACTTTTTTATATAGCACATGCGCTACTGAGCACATGTGTGTCTTTGAGAAGGAGGAACACGAAGGAAGTAGCTAGTTGCCTTGTGCTGGACTGCATGTAAATTAGATTACCATCACTGTTGCTGACCTCAATGTGAGTGGCGCTATCCTCTGCTGCGGCTGGAGCATCAAGTGTGTATGTGCCCTACTGACACATAACAGTACATGTAGCATCCATAGCTACAAGCCTAAAGGCATGAGGCGCAGAGCTACACAGCATGTGGCAGAGAGACAAGACAAGAAAAGAACAACAGGGTAAAGTGAGGCTGGCATGTGAAAGAATTACACCAAGGGCAGACGTAAAAGCGGGAAAAAGGAGGCCAAGAGTAGCATGGGGGAAGGGACAGACGGGCGGGGACAAACTGGCCCATAACAAAGTGGAAAAGAGTAAAATTTGTAAAAATTGAGAAGACATAGCATTTTAGGAACATAAATTACTGAAAATATAAAACTGTGCTGCATGAAGAATATCAATATACAACAGCATATACAGATAAAGAAATATAAAATACATTGCTTAGATATTCCATTTATTTTAGATCAGAGCATTGGCAGTCCATGTGTCGAGATTTAAGACTGATTTGATTTAGTGGTGTAAAATTTAATAGTGAAGATATTCAATTCACTTTGAGGCTATGTTTTCATTGTCACAGTTTTGTTATCTATTTATTTAATTTTAATGTTTCAATTTTATTTGAGCTCCAATCCAGTTTTATGATTGCTGTACAAAAATCTGGCAGAGGCAAAAAGCTATAGTCTTGTAAAGTCTTTGTGTATAGTTTAGTCCAGTCCATAGAGTATGGGAAAAGATGATGCTACATGTTTTTAGTATGCTGCATGTAAACATTTACATGGCAATAATTGAATTATATATACAGTATATACATATATTATATATATATATATACAGATATATACACATATTCAGCACATAATTTGCTGAAAAAAAAGCTGTCTCTTCTCTTTGCCTGAATTTGATTTATTCTTTTACACTGTCCTTTTGCAACCATAGTTTATTAAAACACACTCAGCAATTTAACAGAAGAGAACAATATGAACACAATGAAAACAGTGGCCACTCCACTGTGAATGATTTTTGTGTAGACAGTCAGCATGCAAACAGAAACCAGCCAGTCAGGCAAACAAACAAAGCCAATGTCAGCCAGCTACCACGCCTCTGTGGTCTACTGTGATGTTTAAAATTATATCAAACAATAATCATTTTGTCCTCTCCATTTTCACACCTCACTAGTAAAAATAAAGACAACAATAAATCCAGAGAAGCTGCCTAGCACATGAACCAGAGTACCCACTTGTGCCGTTTCCATTACAAAACCATACAAAGTGCAAGCATTCACACAAAGACATTGCACTATCTCTACCTTATCCCATGTTTTAGTCTTTACTTTTTTAGTCTTTACTTTACATTACCCACATTTAGATTTTACTCTCACTTGCTGCTCAAACCTGCATGCTCCTTTGTGGGTCAAAATGGCGTTTCCATAAAAAAAAACTGTCAAGGTGGTTTCAGTGCGTCACCTTGTAAATATATCTAACAATGACCTAGTTGTTTGTGAAAAAGATTATCTCTGCTCTGTAAAATATCTCATTTATAGCTTGACTAGTCCTGCCCTGACCATTTTCTCCTTCCACACCATCTGCTGACTGATTAACAATGGAGATTTACTGTTATGATTCATGTGTTTTAATCTAAATATACCTTTTTCATTAAATATTGTGAACAAAAGCCACATTCCTTTCCCCTCCCCCTCCTCTCTTTCCCTCTCTCATCCTCTTCCGCTGCTGTTGCTAAGACTGCAGCATGCACACTGGGCTGTGGAAACCAGTAAATTCAGAGCAGTGCATCTCTTGTGCGTTGCCATTGGCAACACAGAATCAGAAGCCTAGTATGCAGACTTTCACACATGGTAGAATTGTGACCTAGTTTTAGACAGAAGCTTGTGTGCTGGACAGGTTTATACTATTAGATTATTTTTCAATATGCAATTAATACTTATGCTGCAAAATGCCTCATCCCCACCTGACAAGGCTGTATACTGTGAGTCACTGCTCACCAGCCGCAGGTTCTGTTCCCAGCTCTGGCTGTTCATGGCTCAGTGAATCACCTTAGCTACCCCACCCAGCACTGACAAAAGATGCTTTACCTTATGAGCAG
The DNA here is from genome assembly GCA_024416835.2 of Perccottus glenii. Lineage (NCBI taxonomy): Eukaryota > Metazoa > Chordata > Actinopteri > Gobiiformes > Odontobutidae > Perccottus > Perccottus glenii. Next base: position 22,728,370 of record CM044554.2, on the reverse strand, counting down.
CGTTAACACATCATAGTTTTTTTTCCAAAAGCTTCATACACAGTTTGTTACAAATAGGACAAACACAAATAAACCATGCATTTGTAATGAGATGCAACAGTGCTCAGTGACATAAAGAGTATATGGATTTACTTCATATAATTTTTCCAAAAAGGATGTATTTTTCTTATTTATTTAACCATTTATTTTGTCTATTAGAGTATAACATTTATTTTAACAGCCACAGCTAAACATGGTTCCTTATTGAAGTAAACACCATGATTACTGTTGTCAAGTGTGTGATACTAGACAGGAAATAAGAAAAAATATTTCTTAGATTTACCTTTCACTAAGTATTAGACTATCTTGATTCTTGTCACAATTTGGTCCTAAAATTTTACCATGTGGATTTTATGCACCAAACATTTGAATCTCATCACCTACTACTTAAAACTACCTTAAAAAAGGGTCTTTCTTACCTCTTCAGAAGTGCGGCTCCTATCAGGGTGTGCTAATGTATGTGCACGGCCTTCTGGAGCTATTGTGGATCCTATGCTCATTCTGGGTCCAACTAACATGTAGCGTTTGTCTCCAGATCTGTACTGAATGGTGTGGCACTGTGTCCCATCATAGTTTGTGTCCTGTAGATATTTAGAAGTGTGGTCAGTTGATTTTGAACACTGCATTGCAATTAGGATGATTATACTGATAATAAACAAAGCTGAAATGGAAGCCAAAGTTATCATGAGGTAAAAAGTCACATTAGTGTCCTCAGCATATTTAGCTGAGCTCTTAACATCAGAAGATGCAAAAGCCTCTCTGGGCTCCATCACTTTGGCAAACACAGCAGCTGTAGCCGTTGCCATTGTCTTTGACCAATGGGTCCAACCCAAACAGACTGTGGTCAGTCACTTCCTGCAGTGAAAAGACCAGCCAGCCGTTACATCCGATATCAGCGTCATAGGCCCTGACTTTAGTCACCAGGTCTGGCATCCTAGGGAATTACACTTGAAAAGGATGTTACTTTAATTTCAGGTGCTCTGTCATTATGGTTGTGTGTGTATGTGTGAGTATGTGTGTATGTGTGTGTATGTGTGTATGTTTGTGTGTGTATGTGTGTATGGTTGTGTGTGTATGTGTATGTGTGTATGGTTGTGTGTGTATGTGTGTATGGTTGTGTGTGTATGTGTGTATGTGAGTGTATGTGAGTGTCTGTGTGTATAGCTCTCCCGGTTTAATTCCCCTGTGTGTATGGCTGTGTGTGTATGTGTGAGTATGTGTGTATGTGTGTATGTTTGTGTGTGTATGTGTGTATGGTTGTGTGTGTATGTGTGTGTGTATGTGTGTGTGCGGCGCGACGCGCGTGTATTACACTACATTTAGAGTACATATTCACCTGTAAATGCTGTTTATAGAGAAGAGACACCTGTAATTATATTTATGGCACACACTCACCTTTTATAGTAATAACCATCTGTATATTTATATTCATTGTACATAATACCTTTAAATCCTGTACATCTCCATATCCTGCACGTACGCAACCATTGTATATATCCTGCACTTTACTGCTATTGCACTTCTGGTACTTGTGTAATGACAATAAAGTTGAATCTAATCTAATTAAGATCCACAATGTTTATGACACTTTTTTCTGTTTCTAGGGGTACAGGCCCTTTGTCAGAAGCCTTAATGTAAATTTCATAACTGTCCCTCTCTTCAAAATCTATCAAACCTTTAACAATAATTTCCCCACTATCCATTTGAACTTTAAAAAAAAATGCATAATATTAATTTTACTTTATATCCAAATGAAAAAAAAAATCACTTCTCCATTTTGACCTTCTTCTAAATCTATTTGAGAATTTTTATCAAGCATTGCAGAATATCTACTAATACCTACTAAATCTTTAGTAAAAGTTGTCTGTCTGTATTTCCTGATCTGGATGGCTTTCTTCCATCAATTGTGGTCAACAACAACCTATGACTTTGCATTTTCCTTGTCTAGCAGTTTATGCAAATACAAAATATGAATTCTTCTTCTCTATCCATAACCTCCAAACAAAAATGGTTGTTTTGGCTAAGTTATACATTTGGATGGATTAAACGGTGCCTTGCAGCTGAAATCTTGGCCCAGACAGGGTGGATTCGGATATCTCCAATCGCGGCTCTTTTTTGCTAAAAGTGGGAGCAAGGTTGTTTACATCCACTACCTCAATTGCAATGTTATGCATTTCTAAAGGATCTTCTAGTAATCTTTATGTTGTTACTCCACATTTATATTCATTCATACACATCTTCTTTGTCGATTGCTTGTTCAATATGAAAAATGTCATTATTGCTGATCTCAAAGAGGGGTTCAGTTTGTCCAGAGGCAATATAAAATCCTCAAGAATTCAGAGGACCAACCTGAGATCTTTAGCAATATTTCCAACAACACCACCTTCAGATAGCTCCTCGGTAATAGAGTATCTTAGCTGTGCCAATGTGAGATCAAAACATAGCACCCAAAACAACAACGGGAATTTAAAGCCGTTTTTGCCAAGCGCTGCGTCTGGACTGAGCCATATTGTATCAACTAGACAAAAAACAATCAGGTAATAAGATTAAATATTCTCACAAATAATTTCAAACTCACTCAATGTGCCTAGGGTTTGAAGCCATCGCATAAAAAGGCTACCACTAGCACTGCACTACAGATAGAAAAGCATTTCAACAGTGGCTCTAAAACTGTGACGCAGTAGAGCACCGCTCATTCTCACACACAGTGACACCAAGCGAGCAGACTCTACATTGAACAATTTATACATTCTTGTAGACAAAATATTATATCAGAAAATAACCCAAAGTTTCATTATCCCTCATGAGAGGTGGTTGTTGTCTTGTACAGTGTATTTACTTGTTTGTGTTTATTGCTGTAACGCTCTTTGAGGGAACTGCTGTTGCCATGTTGCTATATAAATAAAATTGAACTGAAATAACTACTGGACACTACGTTTAGGATGATATGTGACTTTTATGGACAGTAAGAAATTGACTCTCAGAGTTTCAAGTTACTAAGATCTTTGGATATGCCGACAGTGAGCAGCGATCAGATGCCTGTCAGTCAAAGATAAGACATTTCTGGTTGAAGTTGTCGCTTGTTAGACAACAGAATCAAACCAATATGCAAATGTTATTACAGTACTTATTGTATTTCATGATTGCCAGAATGTCGTAAATTACGATTTAGAAAAGTACAGAAAGCACAGGAGCAACAACAGCGAACAACAAAAGTCCACCCACAAATGCAATATTAAACTCAACAAACCGCCATGAAATGGTTATTTAAAAATAATAACAATTGAACACTATTGTTTTAAATGATTCATGCTCGCTCAAACAGGGTAAGTGTGTAGTAAAAAGACTCAAGTGTCTCACAGACATTCCAATGAACCAACCCTTCACTCAGCACCATGAACAGAATCAAATGAATTATGAACAATCGTTACATTAAATTCTGGGCATTACGTTGCAGCCAGAATAGACCTGCATTGGTAGTTGGTATTTATGACTTCTTACCTCCTCAGGTCTCCTTCTATCAGGCAGCACTAGTGTGTTGGCTTGGCTCCCTGGGACTATAGTGGATCCTATGCTTATTCTGGGTAAGTACTTGGGGTTGTAGACTGTGCTGGGTTTGTTGCACCAAATTGCGATCAGCACAATGATACTGATAATAAACAGAGCTGAGACCGAGGCCAAAGTTATAATGAGGTAAAAAGTCACATTAGTGTCCTCTGTGTCTTTAGTTGAGCTCTTAACATCAGAAGCTGCAAAAGCCTCTCTGGGCTCCACCACTTTGACAAACACAGCAGCTGTAGCTGAGAGGGACACTTCGCCATTGTCTTTGACCAGTATGAGCAGTTTGTGCTCAGCCTCGTCTGTCTCTGTGAATGAGCGAAGTGTCCTGATCTGTCCTGTGTAGCGGTCCAACCCAAACAGACTGTGGTCAGTCACTTCCTGCAGTAAAAAGGTCAGCCAGCCGTTATATCCGATATCAGCGTCATAGGCCCTGACTTTAGTCACCAAGTGTCCTGCGTTGACATTGCGGGGGACCTTCTCCACACCTTCAGGAGAACCGTTAGAGCTGAATGGATACAGAATGACTGGAGCGTTGTCGTTCTTATCCTGAATGAACACGTACACTGTCACGTTGTTGCTCAGTGATGGAGTCCCAGAGTCTGAGACCACGACTTGAAACTGGAACGACTTTAATGTCTCAAAGTCAAAACTTTTCAGAGCCATAATCTCTCCACTTTCTGCATTAATATTTAAAAACCTACTGCTATCTCCTTTTTCTCTTGGAATGTTGTATGAAATGTGTGCATTGTCACTTTCATCTAAATCGGATGCCCTAACTGAAAACACTGGGGCCAACATATCATTATTTTCAGTAACATAGAAACTGTAAGAGCTAGAAGAAAACTGTGGTCTGTTGTCATTTACATCTGACACAGTAACATGTATAGTCTTTTCAGTTGACAGTTGTGGCTCACCAGTGTCCTTTGCAACAATAGTAAGATCATAAAAAGGCTTTTGTTCTCGGTCCAGATGAGATTTGGTCACTATTGCATACATATTATCTTGCAAAGATGGAGATATGGTAAAAGGCTCCTCCTCGCTGATAAAGCAGGATGTTTTTCCATTTAGCCCTGAATCTAAATCACTGACACTAATCAAAGCCACAGTTGTTCCTATTCTCGCATCTTCAGGAACTAGTTTTGAAAATGATGTAACTTCAATTTCTGGGGGATTGTCATTCATGTCAATTACCTTAATTATTACGGTTGTATGTGTGGATAAAGAAACAGCGCCTTTATCAGAAGCTTGTATATCAATTTTATAGATTTCATTTTCTTCAAAATCAATGTCACCTGTTAGTTTAATTTCGCCAGTGCTAGAATCTATTGCGAAAATGTTTTGCAAATGTACATCAACTTCTTTATTAAATAAATAAACAATTAGACCATTTTCCCCCTCGTCCAAATCTGTTGCATTCACCCGAATCACCAGTGTATGCGGCTCAGCGTTTTCCTTTAAGGCAGTGGTATATACATCTTTACTAAAAACCGGTGAATTGTCGTTAACATCAAGCACATTAACCAGTATTTCTACGGTGCCAGACTTCGCTGGTGTCCCGCCATCGACAGCTGTGAGCACTAGTTTGTGTTCTCTCAAAACCTCCCTGTCGAGTTGCTTCTGTAAAACCAGAAAGGGAATGTTGTCTTCGCCTCTTTCGTTCACTTCTAAGCGAAAGTGATCACTGTGGCTCAATTTGTATTGTTGAACGGTGAACTGGCCACTGTCTAGATCGCGCGCTGGCTGTAGCTGAATCCTTGCACCCGGTAATATTGATTCGTATATCTCCAGGTGTTTTTCTTTCTCTGGAAACACGGGAGCATGGTCGTTTATATCTAGCACTTCAATGACGACGTTGTGAATTTCTAGCGGGTTTTCGAGCACTGTTTTGAGGTTAATAACACACGTTTTGCTTTGCTCACACATCTCTTCCCTGTCCACTGTCCTGTTGACGTATAGTATACCGTCGTCCATATTCAAATGGAAAAGGTGCTCCGTGGAACTGCCAACTATGCGATACTGTCTCTCTTTCAGCAAAGTCTTGTCAATTCCCAAGTCTTTCGCAATGTTTCCTACGACACTCCCTTCTTGGACTTCTTCAGAAATAGAGTATCGTATCTGTGCTAAGGCTTTGCTCCAAACCGTTACCAAAACAAGCATATAGTTGACGTAGCGCCACGTCTTTGTCCTCGCCTGACGTCCTCTTTGCTCCATGATGCAAACAAAAATAATATTCTAATGGCTTTGAGAGTACTTATGTCACGGGGTGTCTTACGTCCTTTTGTGAATTGTGTGTGTGAGGCCCCTTTAAGGCCATAGGACTTGTAGGTTGTAATTGGGTGACACCCTGGCCCGCCTTGGAAAAAGACACACGCCTATAGGAAGAGCGGGACTGAGTTCAAAAAGGGCCGACGGGAGGAAGCAGGAAGTGGAGAAGTCGAGAGAAGCAGAGAGAGTGAGGAGAGAGGAGAGGCGAAACGTGGAATGACGGGGAAAGATGTACGGATAAACCAAGACGAAGGAACTGTACACCGCTCTCTAACTGCTAAGTGAAGGAATGTGTACATAACTGCCCAGCGGAGATTTAAGAGTTAGATGTGTCGAATTCGCTGCTGAGGCCGTGTGTGTGTTTTCAGCTCCGCCTCACCGCTACGGGGGAAGAGTGGACGGTGCCGAGACCAACACAGGAGACCCTGTCACGCAGTACCGCTGCAGACCCGAGGTTGGAGGGAAGCAGCCGGGTACATCGCTGTAGAACTGAAAAGTAAAGAGCCGTGTCCCGCTTAACCCCTGCATGTTGTGTGATTTTTAGTTTGTGTGGTTAGCTGAGCTGGGGTTGTTTTGTGTATTTGTTCTTAGCTCGTGCCTGCAACAGGGTGACCGGCGGGAGGACGGCTCAGGTTCGCAGAGGCACAGCAAAGGCAGAGGGTGGACTCGGAGAACTGGACTACTTATTCTACGTTTTGAGACACGTGTTTTTTTTTTTTTTTATTAGTCAGACTGCCTGCTCTTGCAGTCTGCCCCCTTTTTTTTTAGAACTTATTTTTGTATCAACTATTTATTCCAAGTTTTTTTTTACATATTTTCTTTTTTTTTTTACCTTGTTTCAATAAATCTATTGTAACCTGCTTCGGTGTCTGTTCTCTGTGGTAGATTTTGGTGATCAAAAAGAACCTCAGTTTGACACTTGCAAAAGCCCACGCTCCGTCTAATAACGTAGCAATTGCAAAATGCACGCAAGCCCTAAATACCACATGCCAAACTCTTGGGTTCGACCACATGATGACGAAAACAATCCCAGACTCTCATACTGACACCAATTAAAATACAATAAAGAAAGACCACTACTCCATTACCCATAAGTGCAATTGGACGTAAAAGTTGTAAGGTTTACAAGTACGTGTCTTTATGTGATGCTCAGGAAAAAATGCATCCCTTTTTTTTCCGAAGACAGTTTTACCTTCACACAATGATTCTCAAAAACCCCTTTTTTCTATATGTACAAAAGTGAATGTTAAAAAAGCAATGCTGCTTTTTAAACTAAAGTGTGGGAGGAAAAGAGGCCCTGAAACAGCCACAACAAACATATTTCATATTACAGGAGACAACTCCATGATTAAAATAATCCTTAAAGGGGTCATTAATGAATGCATCAATACAAATTAATTAAAGACCAACATATTAATGTTTATCAGACAGTTACCAAGAAGAAATGCATGTATACAATTCTTCTTACCTCCTCAGAAGGTCTCCTTCTATCAGGCAGCACTAGTGTGTTGGCTTGGCTCCCTGGGACTATAGTGGATCCTATGCTCATTCTGGGTCCCACTAACATGTAGCGTTTCTCTCCAGATCTGTACTGAATGCTGTGGCACAGTGTCCCGTCATAGTTTGTGTCCTGTAAGTACTTGGGGGTGTAGTCTGTGCTGGGTTTGGAGCACTGCATTGCGATCAGCACAATGATACTGATAATAAACAGAGCTGAGACCGAGGCCAAAGTTATCATGAGGTAAAAAGTCACATTAGTGTCCTCTGTGTCTTTAGTTGAGCTCTTAACATCAGAAGCTGCAAAAGCCTCTCTGGGCTCCACCACTTTGACAAACACAGCAGCTGTAGCTGAGAGGGACACGTTGCCATTGTCTTTGACCAGTATGAGCAGTTTGTGCTCAGCCTCGTCTGTCTCTGTGAATGAGCGAAGTGTCCTGATCTGTCCTGTGTAGCGGTCCAACCCAAACAGACTGTGGTCAGTCACTTCCTGCAGTGAAAAGAGCAGCCAGCCGTTATATCCGATATCAGCGTCATAGGCCCTGACTTTAGTCACCAAGTGTCCTGCGTTGACATTGCGGGGGACCTCCTCCACACCTTCAGCAGAACCGTTAGAGCTGACTGGATACAGAATGACTGGAGCGTTGTCGTTCTGATCCAGAATAAACACGTGCACTGTCACGTTGCTGCTCAGTGACGGAGTCCCAGAGTCTGAGGCCACGACTTGAAACTGGAACGACTTTAATGTCTCAAAGTCAAAACTTTTCAGCGCAACAATTTCTCCAGTTTCACTGTTAATATTGAGAAATGATGACACTTTATTTTCTTCACCTCCATCTCGATAAATATGGTAAGAAATATGAGCATTTTCACTTTCATCATAATCAATAGCTTGTACTGAAAACAGATGGGCTCCTGGATTACTTCCTTCAGTTATATAAAATGTATAATGGTTCAGTAGAAACGCTGGGTGGTTGTCATTTACATCTGATATGACAATTATGATTTTCATTTCAGATTTTAGTGAGGGCTGGCCAGCATCTTTAGCAACTATGGATATCACATACTCTGACTGTGTCTCTCTATCCATGGTTGATTTTGTCACAAGAGAATACATTTTGTCCTGTAAGGATGGTGACAAAACAAATGGAGCATCCTCATCTAATGTGCAAGTCACTTTTCCATTCAGCCCAGAGTCCCTGTCATTAACACTGATCAGAGCCACTGTAGTCCCGGGTCGGGAATCTTCAGGAATAGAGCTGGAAAATGAGGTCACCTCAATCTCAGGCGCATTATCATTCATATCTACAATCTTAATTATAACACTCTTTTGTGTAGTGAGTGGAGCCAGGCCTTTATCTGAGGCTTGTATTTCAAGTTCATATTTGTCTTTCTCTTCATAATCTATTAGTCCCTTGACAGTTATCTCACCTGTCAATGGATTAATGGCAAATGTTTTTAGTAATCTTTGACTCACACTGTTGCTGAAGGAGTAGACCACTTCTCCATTTGGTCCTTCATCTAAATCACTAGCATTCACTTGTATTACGGTCGTTCCTATTGGTACATTTTCATTAAGCTTCACCGAAAAGTCACCATTAAAGAAAACAGGTGTGTTATCATTAACATCCAGTACATTTATAATAATGGTCATGTCGCCGGATTTTGGAGGTTTCCCGCCATCGAGAGCAGTCAGCACTAATGGGTGGTGCCCCGCAGCCTCTCTGTCTAAAGCTTTCTGCACTATCAATATTGGTATTTTACCATCTTCTCCTTTATCTTTAACCTCTAAACGGAAGTGCTCGTTGGCGCTAAGTTTATACTGCTGAACAGAAAAAGGGGCGCTGTCCAGATCTCTGGCCGCTTTGAGAGGAATCCGTACGCCTGTTAACACAGACTCTGAAATCTCTAGCGTTGTCACTAACTCGGGGAAAATGGGAGCATTGTCGTTCATATCCTGAACCTCCACCTCAACATAATGAACCTCCAATGGGTTTTCTAATATCGTTTTTAGATTATTACTACTGCTGTGTTCACATACACACTTCTCAGTCAATTTTGCACTCATACAAAATTACCATCGTTCTGATCCATGAAAGAGGACTCTGCACCAGACACAATCCGATACTTCCTTTCTTTTAATGAATTCTTATCCAAACCCAGATCCTTTGCTACATTTCCAACAACTGTCCACCTTCGACCTCCTCAGATATAGAGTATCTTACTGCGCCTGTCCACAAGCACCAAACAACAGCAGAATACAGATCCCTGCGTTTTGCCTCCACGTTCTTTGTTCCCATCAGCCAAATAATTCAGCTAGTAATTAAAATCCACAAATAACACAAATGTATCAAGTACTATGTACACACAAATGTCGTCCAAAATCTTCCCAATGTATCTCATTCGACACAATCTACAAAGGCAACAGACAGCGTTTTGTCCACATTCTCACACAAAAAGTGACAAGGAGCAGAACATTGAAAATTTTAACCCGACCCATTGAAGCTGCTATTTTCATGAAAATAAAAAGTTTCTATATTATTTTCCAAGAAGGTCTCCTTCTATCAGGCAGCACTAGTGTGTTGGCTTGGCTCCCTGGGACTATAGTGGATCCTATGCTCATTCTGGGTCCCACTAACATGTAGCGTTTCTCTCCAGATCTGTACTGAATGCTGTGGCACAGTGTCCCGTCATAGTTTGTGTCCTGTAAGTACTTGGGGTGTAGTCTGTGCTGGGTTTGGAGCACTGCATTGCGATCAGCACAATGATACTGATAATAAACAGAGCTGAGACCGAGGCCAAAGTTATCATGAGGTAAAAAGTCACATTAGTGTCCTCTGTGTCTTTAGCTGAGCTCTTAACATCAGAAGCTGCAAAAGCCTCTCTGGGCTCCACCACTTTGACAAACACAGCAGCTGTAGCTGAGAGGGACACGTTGCCATTGTCTTTGACCAGTATGAGCAGTTTGTGCTCAGCCTCGTCTGTCTCTGTGAATGAGCGAAGTGTCCTGATCTGTCCTGTGTAGCGGTCCAACCCAAACAGACTGTGGTCAGTCACTTCCTGCAGTGAAAAGAGCAGCCAGCCGTTATATCCGATATCAGCGTCATAGGCCCTGACTTTAGTCACCAAGTGTCCTGCGTTGACATTGCGGGGGACCTCCTCCACACCTTCAGCAGAACCGTTAGAGCTGACTGGATACAGAATGACTGGAGCGTTGTCGTTCTGATCCAGAATGAACACGTGCACTGTCACGTTGTTGCTCAGTGACGGAGTCCCAGAGTCTGAGGCCACGACTTGAAACTGGAACGACTTTATTGTCTCAAAGTCAAAGCTTTTCAGAGCCACAATTTCTCCAGTTTCACTGTTAATATTGAGAAATGATGACACTTTGTCCTCACTTCTTAAAATGTGATAGGTAATAAGCGCGTTATCATTCTCATCGTCATCAGACGCTTTGACAGAAAAGACTGATGCGCCAGGCTCGTTGGTTTCAGTCACATAAAAGATATATGGACTCTGTGAAAACACTGGACTGTTGTCATTCGCATCTGACACAACAACTCTTATTGTTTTTTCAGATGATAATGATGGTTTGCCATTGTCTTTTGCCACTATGGTCAGTTCGTGAATGGGTTGTGTTTCTCTGTCTAACGGAGATGTCGTCACTAACGAGTATGTTTTGTCTTTTAAAGACGGCGACAGGGCGAACGGTGCGTCCTCTTTTAGGACACAGGTAACCTGTCCGTTTAACCCAGAGTCCCTGTCATTAACACTGATCAGAGCCACTGTAGTCCCGGGTCGGGAATCTTCAGGAATCGAACTGGAAAACGAAGTCACTTCAATCTCAGGCGCATTATCATTCACGTCTACTATTTTAATAATGACACTTTTCTCGGTTGTCAACGGAGCAGTACCTTTATCCGATGCCTCGACTTCAACATTATATTTTTCCTTTTCCTCATAATCTAATAATCCTTTAACCTTTATCGCACCGGTAAACTCATTTATTTCAAACAAATTGAATATTTTATGGTTTATACTGTTGCTGAACCTATAAACCACATCTCCGTTAGATCCTTCATCTAAATCAGTTGCGTTAACCTGTATCACTGTTGTACCCAATGGTACGTTTTCATTAAGCATTACTGAATAAATATCTTTAGAGAAAATGGGTGCATTGTCGTTTACATCGAGAACTTTGACTATAATTGTCATCTCGCCAGATTTCGGAGGTTTTCCTCCATCTAATGCAGTCAACACCAGTGAGTGCCTCTGGGCTGCTTCTCTGTCTAAAGCTCTTTGAACAACCAGAATAGGTACCTTCCCATCTTCTCCAGTATCTTTCACTTCCAATCGAAAATGTTCATTTTGGCTGAGTTTATACTGCTGAACTGAGAACTGATCACTGTCTGGATCACGTGATGCTTTTAACTGAAACCGTGCTCCGGGTAAAACAGACTCTGAAATGTCCAATATTTTCTCTTTTTCTGGGAAAATTGGAGGATTGTCATTAATGTCGTGCACCTCCACTTCAACATAATGAACCTCTAGAGGATTTTCTAGCACCGTTTTTAGTGTTAGTGAACACGTACTGCTCTGCGCGCACACGTCTTCTCTATCAATCTTTTTACTCACATAAAGGACGCCATCGTTCTGATTCACATGAAAAAGTGGATCCGCGTTACTCGTCACAATCCGGTATTTCCTTTCTTTCAGGCTGGTTTTATCTAAACCCAGGTCTTTTGCCACATTTCCAACCACAGTCCCAACGTTAACCTCCTCTGGTATTGTGTATCGTATTTGCGCCCGGGCCGCGCTCCACAAAAAGACAACAACCACAGAGCCTCGCAGCCATCCTCCTATACATTCGGATCTTCTTTGTTTCATTACTTGGCTGAACAGCAACAAAGATCCATAAAAGTGACAACAAAATGCGGCTCAAGAATAGGATCCAACACTGTTTAACGGTATATGCCAAAGGAAAAACGATGCTTCAAGTAGGGTTTGCACAGAAGCGACACTACTGACTACACACAGGCAACGTTTTGTTAAAGAAGTGGCTCAACAACGCTGTGACGACAGGGAGCACGTACTGCTGTTTTGTTACACTATACTGACACCATGCGAGTTTGAGTCTCTCGCAAAACCAAACAATTTACATTTTAAGGTATGTTTAACCGTGATTTAAATATGCTACACAGTAAACGTCTACATTGTGTTATCTTCGACATTTAGAGTCTGTCAAAAATTAAAACAAAGGAAAATGTGATGTCTACTATACATAAATATGATGACATTTTTGTCTAGTTTTCAAAAGTGACATTTTATATAATGACTGGTATCATTTTCTTGGCGCTTTGGATATTTGATAAATATTACAAAAACCGAGAGTACACTTTTTAAGCACCATGGACAGAGCCATTGCAAACAGCCTCAAATCCTTTTAAAAAGGCTGCCTGCCTGAATGTGATGTGAGCCAATCAGAAAACTAAGTGGGCGGAACTGGCATCTACCGGAAAGAGAGCAAGAGAAGAGAAGAGGATTGTACCGGAGGGGCTCTCCCATGACAATTGCTGTTTTAAGCGTAGCTAAGTTGCACACTGAAGTTGTGCGTATAAAAAGTAAGTGGTTACGTTCTATTTCGTACATTGACTGTCTTTGGTGTGATTTCTTGTTAATTGATGCTTGATGCTCAGTTGTCTCAGGAAGCATGCTCTACAGTAGTACTTAGATTACGCTTTAGGTTGTTGTAGCTTGTTGTAGGACAAGTGTAGCCTGTTCATGATATGGCGACATGTTTAATTAATAATATTTGACAATTATTAGGCATTTAGACTAATTCAGTTCATAACTGTTATTCTGTGTTTTATAGGACCACACATAAAGACTTCAGCTGTACACAGCAATAAATGCCATGGAAGGAATATAACGAACATTTAACAAATTCACCAACAACAATAGAAATGACTAGTTCCTTTGATTTGAAGTTCTGACTGAACTCATCAGTAAATTGAACTATCCCAGTAGCTATCAGGAAAACCCTATTTGTTAAATCCTGAAGTTTAAGAAAAAGATAAAAGAGTTAGATAGGATGGATTGCTTTTTGCATTAGACTTATTTTATAATCCAGTTCTTCTATAAAGCAATATCTTTTAATTTATTGATTTTTTTTAACCTCCTTCCTTCAAGGAAACAATATTCTTCTTTTAAGTGCACTACTTTGCACCATGTGAAAAGTGTTTTTTTCCCTTTCTACTGCAAAATGGCAAAAATAAACTAATCTGAATTGAAAAAAGATCTGAACACACTAATTTATTTCTCAAGAACATTCATCTTTGGTTGATGAAGACGTTTGTAATTGTTCACATTTTAATATCTCATGCATACATTATTGACCATCACAGTGGTGTTCCAGCTGTAACACTGGTAAATGGAACCTTAATGTAAGTCACTTTGGATAAAAGCATCAGCTAAATGACTAAATGTAAATGTAAATGACAATCAGTCACAATTCAAAATTTAGAGAATGCAATTCATTTTAAAAAAGGTCTTTAAACCATAAAACTATATGCCACTTTAGAAATTTACAGTGGTCACATTCTGGCCTGTTAACCTTCTAGAAAAAATCATTGGAAATAATTCTCTTAGTCCCTTACCTCTTCAGAAGGTCTCCTTCTATCAGGCAGCACTAGTGTGTTGGCTTGGCTCCCTGGGACTATAGTGGATCCTATGCTCATTCTGGGTCCCACTAACATGTAGCGTTTCTCTCCAGATCTGTACTGAATGCTGTGGCACAGTGTCCCGTCATAGTTTGTGTCCTGTAAGTACTTGGGGGTGTAGTCTGTGCTGGGTTTGGAGCACTGCATTGCGATCAGCACAATGATACTGATAATAAACAGAGCTGAGACCGAGGCCAAAGTTATCATGAGGTAAAAAGTCACATTAGTGTCCTCTGTGTCTTTAGCTGAGCTCTTAACATCAGAAGCTGCAAAAGCCTCTCTGGGCTCCACCACTTTGACAAACACAGCAGCTGTAGCTGAGAGGACACGTTGCCATTGTCTTTGACCAGTATGAGCAGTTTGTGCTCAGCCTCGTCTGTCTCTGTGAATGAGCGAAGTGTCCTGATCTGTCCTGTGTAGCGGTCCAACCCAAACAGACTGTGGTCAGTCACTTCCTGCAGTGAAAAGAGCAGCCAGCCGTTATATCCGATATCAGCGTCATAGGCCCTGACTTTAGTCACCAAGTGTCCTGCGTTGACATTGCGGGGGACCTCCTCCACACCTTCAGCAGAACCGTTAGAGCTGACTGGATACAGAATGACTGGAGCGTTGTCGTTCTGATCCAGAATGAACACGTGCTGTCACGTTGTTGCTCAGTGACGGAGTCCCAGAGTCTGAGGCCACGACTTGAAACTGAAACGACTTTAATGTCTCAAAGTCAAAACTTTTCAGCGCCACAATTTCTCCAGTTTCACTGTTAATATTGAGAAATGATGACACTTTGTCCTCACTTCTTAAAATGTGATATGTAATAAGCGCGTTATCATTCTCATCGTCATCAGACGCTTTGACAGAAAAGACTGATGCGCCAGGCTCGTTGGTTTCAGTCACATAAAAGATATATGGACTCTGTGAAAACACTGGACTGTTGTCATTCGCATCTGACACAACAACTCTTATTGTTTTTTCAGATGATAATGATGGTTTACCAGCGTCTTTTGCCACTATGGTCAGATCATAAATGGGCTGTGTTTCTCTGTCTAACGCAGATGTCGTCACTAACGAGTATGTTTTGTCTTTTAAAGACGGAGCTAGCCCAAACGGTGCGTCCTCTTTCAGGACACAGGTAACCTGTCCGTTTAACCCAGAGTCCCTGTCATTAACACTGATCAGAGCCACTGTAGTCCCGGGTCGGGAATCTTCAGGAATCGAACTGGAAAACGAAGTCACCTCAATCTCAGGCGCATTATCATTCACGTCTACTATTTTAATAATGACACTTTTCTCGGTTGTTAAAGGAGCAGTACCTTTATCCGATGCCTCAATTTCCATCTCATATTCATCGTTGTTTTCAAAATCAATTTGTCCTCTCACAATAATTTCGCCCGTGGATTGATTAATTTCAAACAAACTTAATGACGTTGGATTAAGACCTTTAGTGAAGGAATAAATTACTTCTCCGTTAGATCCTTCATCTAAATCAGTTGCGTTAACCTGTATCACTGTTGTACCCAATGGTACATTTTCATGAAGAATCACTGAATAAACATCTTTAGAGAAAATGGGTGCATTGTCGTTTACATCGAGAACTTTGACTATAATTTTCATCTCGCCAGATTTCGGAGGTTTTCCTCCATCTAATGCAGTCAACACCAGTGAGTGCCTTTCAAATGTTTCCCTGTCTAAAGATTTTTGAACAACAAGAATTGGTATTTTTCCATAATCTCTTCTATCCTTTATTTCTAAACGGAAATGCTCATTTTGGTTAAGTTTATACTGCTGAACAGAAAATAGCCCACTGTCTGGATCACGTGCAGCTCTTAACTGAAACCGTGCGCCGGGCAAGACAGACTCTGAAATCTCCAACATGATATCTTCATCTGGAAAACTGGGATGATTGTCATTAACATCTAGAACCTCTACTTCAACATAATGCACCTCCAGTGGATTTTCTAGCAATGTTTTTAGATTGATTAGACACGTACTGCTCTGCGCGCACACGTCTTCTCTATCAATCTTTTTACTCACATAAAGGACGCCATCGTTCTGATTCACATGAAAAAGTGGATCCGCGTTACTCGTCACAATCCGGTATTTCCTTTCTTTCAGAGTGGTTTTATCTAAACCCAGGTCTTTTGCCACATTTCCAACCACAGTCCCAACGTTAACCTCCTCGGGTATTGTGTATCGTATTTGCGCCCGGGCCGCGCTCCACAAAAAGACAATAACCACAGAGCCTCGCAGCCATCCTCCTATACATTCGGATCTTCTTTGTTTCATTACTTGGCTGAACAGCAACAAAGATCCATAAAAGTGACAACAAAATGCGGCTAAAGAATATGATCCAACACTGTTTAACAGTATATGCCAAAAGAAAAACGATGCTTCAAGTAGGGTTTGCACAGAAGCGACACTACTGACATCCACACACAGGCAACGTCGTTTTGTTAAAGAAGTGGCTCAACAACGCTGTGACGACAGGAGCACGTACTGCTGTTTTGTTACACTATACTGACACCATGCGAGTTTGAGTCTCGCAAAACCAAACAATTCACATTTTAAAGTATGTTTCTGCAACTTTAGAGTCTGTCAAATTTTGAAACAAGTAAAAACGTGATGACTGCTATAAATATGATATTTTTTTGTCTAGTTTTGAAAAGTGCCATTTTATATAGTGACTGGTATAATCTTCTTGGTGCAATGAATATTTGATAAATATTACAAAAAAGAGCACACTTTTTAAGCACCATGGACAGAGCCATTGCAAACAGCCTCAATGCCTGAAGTTTTATTACGATGTAAAGAAAACAGTTAGATTGTTTAGATTTCTTACCGCAATAAAAGTTATTTTATAATCCATGTGAACATTCACAGAGCTTCTACACAACAATAACTAAAAAATGCTTTGCACACACAATTTTATTTCTCATTTTAGTAAAGAAGATTATTTTAGTTCTATGTAGAAATTGGTAATTGTTCACAATTATCTCATGTGTACATTAGTGACTATCATTATAGTAATTCAAATTTAGAGAATGCAATTTATTTTGTATATATATATATATATGCCACTTTAAACAATAAAAGTTGGCATATGGACAACCTGTAAACCTTCTAGAACCAATCATTGGAAAATATTCTCTTAGCCCCTTACCTCCTCAGAAGGTCTCCTTCTATCAGGCAGCACTAGTGTGTTGGCTTGGCTCCCTGGGACTATAGTGGATCCTATGCTCATTCTGGGTCCCACTAACATGTAGCGTTTCTCTCCAGATCTGTACTGAATGCTGTGGCACAGTGTCCCGTCATAGTTTGTGTCCTGTAAGTACTTGGGGGTGTAGTCTGTGCTGGGTTTGGAGCACTGCATTGCGATCAGCACAATGATACTGATAATAAACAGAGCTGAGACCGAGGCCAAAGTTATCATGAGGTAAAAAGTCACATTAGTGTCCTCTGTGTCTTTAGCTGAGCTCTTAACATCAGAAGCTGCAAAAGCCTCTCTGGGCTCCACCACTTTGACAAACACAACAGCTGTAGCTGAGAGGGACACATTGCCATTGTCTTTGACCAGTATGAGCAGTTTGTGCTCAGCCTCGTCTGTCTCTGTGAATGAGCGAAGTGTCCTGATCTGTCCTGTGTAGCGGTCCAACCCAAACAGACTGTGGTCAGTCACTTCCTGCAGTGAAAAGAGCAGCCAGCCGTTATATCCGATATCAGCGTCATAGGCCCTGACTTTAGTCACCAAGTGTCCTGCGTTGACATTGCGGGGGACCTCCTCCACACCTTCAGCAGAACCGTTAGAGCTGACTGGATACAGAATGACTGGAGCGTTGTCGTTCTGATCCAGAATGAACACGTGCACTGTCACGTTGTTGCTCAGTGACGGAGTCCCAGAGTCTGAGGCCACGACTTGAAACTGGAACGACTTTAATGTCTCAAAGTCAAAACTTTTCAGCGCAACAATTTCTCCAGTTTCACTGTTAATATTGAGAAATGAGGTAACTTGATTTGTATTTGTTCCATCTCTGAATATATGATAGGAAATAAGGGCATTGTCTCCTTCATCATTATCAATTGCTTTAACTGAAAACACAAATGCACCAGGTTCATTACATTCAGTCACATAGAAAGTGTAAGGACTATGTATAAACACTGGGCTGTTATCGTTCACATCTGACACAACAACTATTATTGTTATTTCAGTTGATAATGCGGTACACCGTTGTCTTTTGCCTGAATGACTAAACTAAAATGGGATGCGATTTCTCTATCTAGAGGTGATTTTGTCAGTATAGAAAACATTTTGTCTTGTAAAGTTTGTGCCAGTGTAAAAGGAACATCTCCATCTATTTTACATGAAACTTTCCCATTCAAACCAGAGTCCCTGTCATTAACACTGATCAGAGCCACTGTAGTCCCGGGTCGGGAATCTTCAGGAATAGAGCTGGAAAATGAAGTCACCTCAATCTCAGGTGCATTATCATTCATATCTACAATCTTAATACTGACACTTTTTTGTGTGGCAAATGGAGCCAGCCCTTTATCTGATGCTTCTATTTCAATCACATATTTGTCTCTTTCCTCATAATCTATATAACCTTTGACAATTATGTCACCTGTCACTGGATTAATATCAAAAAGCTCCATCAGTTTACGGTTAACAATGCTGCTGAATGAATACACTAACTCCCCATTCAGTCCTTCATCTAAATCAGTCGCATTAACTTGTATCACTGTTGTACCAATAGGAGCATTTTCACCAAGCATAACAGTGTAATCGTCTTGTGTGAAAACTGGTGCATTATCATTAACGTCCAATACGTTAATGATTACGTTAATGTCGCCAGATTTTGCTGGCTTCCCTCCGTCTATAGCTGTCAGCACTAGTGAATGACGTTCTGTAGTCTCTCTGTCCAACGATTTCTGCACAATCAGTGTTGGTATTTTTTCATCTTCTCCCATATCTTTAACCTCTAAACGAAAATTTTCATTAGAACTGAGTGTATACTGCTGAACTGAGAAAGGGCCAATATCCAGGTCCTGTGCCACCTGCAGGGAAATGCGCGTGCCAGGCAATACGGACTCTGAAATCTCCCACGTCTTTTCTTTATCTGGAAAAGTCGGAGCGTGATCATTAATGTCTAGCACCTCCACAAAAATATAATGAATCTCCAGAGGGTGTTCTAACACGGTTTTAAGTCTTATCAAACATGTACTGCTTCGCTCACACACTTTCTCTCGGTCAATTTTCCGACTCACGTACAAGATGCCATCGTGGTTTACATGGAAAAGAGGCTGTGCGGATGTTGAGACAATACGATACTTCCTATCTTTAAGTGTGTTTTTGTCTAAACCGAGATCTTTGGCGACATTTCCAACCGTAGTTCCCTCGTCAGCTTCCTCGTAGACAGTGTATCTTATCTGCGCTGTAACAACGCTCCACAAAAGCACCACAAGCACGCACTTGACAAAACACACAGTCGTCTTTCTGCGAGTACATCCTCTTTGTTCCATTCTTAAAAACAGAAGTGACAAAAATCCCAAAAAACAGGAGGAGTGTTCTTTACGAGAAGAAGCCAAGTCACGCTTTTAAGTAACCATCCACAACTTATGATAGATGTTAAATCCAAAAGGCTGCGAAGGGTGTAGCTATATAGGGAACGTTGTGCCGACATCCAACAAAAGGAAAAGAGAGGCTGCTCCCATTAGCGCTGCAAAACCCTCCTGCAGGACAATATTTTTCAGCACCACTGACACCAAGCGATTTTACTCATTACTACACAAACACAAAGAACAAATTAAAATGCTGTAAATCTAATTTCTTCACAATATATATGCCTACATCTGTTTGCTGATGGACATATAAGTCAGGAAACTCGAAAATATAATTTTACCCCTCAAAATGTATTTTAAATGTAAGGAAACTTTAAGAAGAAACAAGTTTCAGCCCCACCCATCTGCTCCAGACTAAGAGGACGTGGCTTTTCACTAAAATAATGCGACCAACAAAATGCTATAATTACAACCTACATAAGAGCACCTTCAGAAAGAGATGATGTTGGATTCGTTGCATCTGTTAAGTTGTAAAGTATGCACACATAATCAACCAAACGCAATTAATACAATTTTATTTTTAAGTTTTGTTTTTAGCGTCTTACCTCCTCAGAAGGCCTCCTTCTATCAGGCAGCACTAGTGTGTTGGCCTGGCTCCCTGGGACTATAGTGGATCCTATGCTCATTCTGGGTCCCACTAACATGTAGCGTTTCTCTCCAGATCTGTACTGAATGCTGTGGCACAGTGTCCCATCATAGTTTGTGTCCTGTAAGTACTTGGGGGTGTAGTCTGTGCTGGGTTTGGAGCACTGCATTGCGATGAGCACAATGATACTGATAATAAACAGAGCTGAGACCGAGGCCAAAGTTATCATGAGGTAAAAAGTCACATTAGTGTCCTCCGTGTCTTTAGTTGAGCTCTTAACATCAGAAGCTGCAAAAGCCTCTCTGGGCTCCACCACTTTGACAAACACAGCAGCTGTAGCTGAGAGGGACACGTTGCCATTGTCTTTGACCAGTATGAGCAGTTTGTGCTCAGCCTCGTCTGTCTCTGTGAATGAGCGAAGTGTCCTGATCTGTCCTGTGTAGCGGTCCAACCCAAACAGACTGTGGTCAGTCACTTCCTGCAGTGAAAAGAGCAGCCAGCCGTTATATCCGATATCAGCGTCATAGGCCCTGACTTTAGTCACCAAGTGTCCTGCGTTGACATTGCGGGGGACCTCCTCCACACCTTCAGCAGAACCGTTAGAGCTGACTGGATACAGAATGACTGGAGCGTTGTCGTTCTGATCCAGAATGAACACGTGCACTGTCACGTTGTTGCTCAGTGACGGAGTCCCAGAGTCTGAGGCCACGACTTGAAACTGGAACGACTTTATTGTCTCAAAGTCAAAACTCTTCAGCGCCACAATTTCTCCAGTTTCACTGTTAATATTGAGAAATGATGACACTTTGTCCTCACTTCTTAAAATATGATATGTAATAAGCGCGTTATCATTCTCATCGTCATCAGACGCTTTGACAGAAAAGACTGATGCGCCAGGCTCGTTGGTTTCAGTCACATAAAAGATATATGGACTCTGTGAAAACACTGGACTGTTGTCATTCGCATCTGACACAACAACTCTTATTGTTTTTTCAGATGATAATGATGGTTTACCAGCGTCTTTTGCCACTATGGTCAGATCGTAAATGGGCTGTGTTTCTCTGTCTAACTGAGATGTCGTCACTAACGAGTATGTTTTGTCCTGTAAAGACGGAGATAGCCCAAACGGTGCGTCCTCTTTCAGGACACAGGTAATTTGTCCGTTTAACCCAGAGTCCCTGTCATTAACACTGATCAGAGCCACTGTAGTCCCGGGTCGGGAATCTTCAGGAATCGAACTGGAAAACGAAGTCACCTCAATCTCAGGCGCATTATCATTCACGTCTACTATTTTAATAATGACGTTTCGTTCTGTCGTCAATGGGGCCGGGCCTTTTGTCTGACGCCTCGATTTCGATGTCATATTTTTCTTCTCTTCATAGTCAATTAAACCTTTTACTGTTATCTCGCCAGTTGACTGATTTATGTCAAACAATTGTAATATTTTATGATTTATACTGTTGCTGAACTTATAAACCACATCTCCGTTAGATCCTTCATCTAAATCAGTTGCGTTAACCTGTATCACTGTTGTACCCAATGGTACATTTTCATTAAGCATTACTGAATAAACATCTTTAGAGAAAATGGGTGCATTGTCGTTTACATCGAGAACTTTGACTATAATTGTCATCTCGCCAGATTTCGGAGGTTTTCCTCCATCTAATGCAGTCAACACCAGTGAGTGCCTCTGGGCTGCTTCTCTGTCTAAAGCTCTTTGAACAACCAGAATAGGTACCTTCCCATCTTCTCCTTTATCTTTCACTTCCAATCGAAAATGCTCATTTTGGCTGAGTTTATACTGCTGAACTGAGAACTGATCACTGTCTGGATCACGTGATGCTTTTAACTGAAACCGTGCTCCGGGTAAAACAGACTCTGAAATGTCTAATATTTTCTCTTTTTCTGGGAAAATTGGAGGATTGTCATTAATGTCTTGCACCTCCACTTCAACATAATGAACCTCTAGAGGATTTTCTAGCACCGTTTTTAGTTTTAGTGAACACGTACTGCTCTGCGCGCACACGTCTTCTCTATCAATCTTTTTACTCACATAAAGGACGCCATCGTTCTGATTCACATGAAAAAGTGGATCCGCGTTACTCGTCACAATCCGGTATTTCCTTTCTTTCAGGCTGGTTTTATCTAAACCCAGGTCTTTTGCCACATTTCCAACAACTGTCCCAACGTTAACCTCCTCGGGTATTGTGTATCGTATTTGCGCCCGGGCCGCGCTCCACAAAAGCATAAAAAGCAAAAAGCTGGACAGCCATCCTGGTGTCCCTTCCGATCTTCTTTGGTCCATGACTAAGCACATCAGCAAATGTGATCCATAAAAGCGACTACAACATTCAGATATGCAAATGTGAAAACAATGCTTCAAGCAGAATGTGCACAAAGACTACAGAATCTACACAGGCAACGTTTTGTGGAATAGGAGGATCCAAAACACGATGATGACAGGCTACACCTACTGTTGATTTGCTACACTATACTGACACCATGCGAATTTGTGTCTCCCCGCAGAACCGAAACATGATGATAATAATAATAATATAATAACAGCTGAGTTGTGAAAATTAACCATAATTACATTACAAAGGCACAAATTGAATGAGAGGTTTGATATAATAAAAGGTTTAATATTAGAAAAAATTTAATATATATATTTTTTGTAAAAAATTTGTTTTTAAAAATCCCACTGCTAACGTGAAAAAAAAAATATATATATACGAAAAGAGCAAATTTAAGAACCATGGACAGTGACATACATTACAAACACACTTTGGATCTTGTGACAATCCCAAATATGGCATGCTGCCTAGATTCATGTGCAATACGTGACACAAGCAGAACAGATATAAAATGTTATTACACAATTTCAAGCTAGTCGTGACTCAGGAAATTTATTTGTAATTTTGTATTTTTCTTTCTTACCTCTTCAGAAGGCCTCCTTCTATCAGGCAGCACTAGTGTGTTGGCTTGGCTCCCTGGGACTATAGTGGATCCTATGCTCATTCTGGGTCCCACTAACATGTAGCGTTTCTCTCCAGATCTGTACTGAATGCTGTGGCACAGCGTCCCGTCATAGTTTGTGTCCTGTAAGTACTTGGGGGTGTAGTCTGTGCTGGGTTTGGAGCACTGCATTGCGATCAGCACAATGATACTGATAATAAACAGAGCTGAGACCGAGGCCAAAGTTATCATGAGGTAAAAAGTCACATTAGTGTCCTCTGTGTCTTTAGCTGAGCTCTTAACATCAGAAGCTGCAAAAGCCTCTCTGGGCTCCACCACTTTGACAAACACAGCAGCTGTAGCTGAGAGGACACGTTGCCATTGTCTTTGACCAGTATGAGCAGTTTGTGCTCAGCCTCGTCTGTCTCTGTGAATGAGCGAAGTGTCCTGATCTGTCCTGTGTAGCGGTCCAACCCAAACAGACTGTGGTCAGTCACTTCCTGCAGTGAAAAGAGCCAGCCGTTATATCCGATATCAGCGTCATAGGCCCTGACTTTAGTCACCAAGTGTCCTGCGTTGACATTGCGGGGGACCTCCTCCACACCTTCAGCAGAACCGTTAGAGCTGACTGGATACAGAATGACTGGAGCGTTGTCGTTCTGATCCAGAATGAACACGTGCACTGTCACGTTGTTGCTCAGTGACGGAGTCCCAGAGTCTGAGGCCACGACTTGAAACTGGAACGACTTTAATGTCTCAAAGTCAAAACTTTTCAGCGCAACAATTTCTCCAGTTTCACTGTTAATATTGAGAAATGATGACACTTTGTCCTCACTTCTTAAAATGTGATAGGTAATAAGCGCGTTATCATTCTCATCGTCATCAGACGCTTTGACAGAAAAGACTGATGCGCCAGGCTCGTTGGTTTCAGTCACATAAAAGATGTATGGACTCTGTGAAAACACTGGACTGTTGTCATTCACATCTGACACAACAACTCTTATTGTTTTTTCAGATGATAATGATGGTTTACCAGCATCTTTTGCCACTATGGTCAGATCGTAAATGGGTTGCGTTTCTCTGTCCAGAGGAATTTTACTCATTAACGAGTATACTTTGTCTTTTAAGGACGGAGATAGCGCAAACGGTGCGTCCTCTTTTAGGATGCAGGTAATTTGTCCGTTTAACCCAGAGTCCCTGTCATTAACACTGATCAGAGCCACTGTAGTCCCGGGTCGGGAATCTTCAGGAATAGAGCTGGAAAATGAAGTCACCTCAATCTCAGGCGCATTATCATTCACGTCTACTATTTTAATAATGACACTTTTCTCGGTTGATAAAGGTGCTAAGCCTTTATCAATAGCACGAATTTCAAGTTCATATCTTTCTTTTTCTTCATAATCTATGTAACCCTTGACGAAAATGTCGCCTGTTAAAGGATTTATATCAAATAACTGTAGCAATTTTTCGTTCATGCTATTAGTAAATGAAAAAAATATATTTCCATTTGGGCCTTCGTCTAAATCAGTAGCATTAACCTGTATCACTGTTGTACCCACTGCGACATTTTCACTTAGTGTGGTAGAATATTCATCTTTAATAAAAATTGGTGGATTGTCATTCACATCCAGAACATTTACTATGACTTCAATATTTCCAGTTTTCGGAGGTTTTCCTCCATCTAATGCAGTCAACACCAGTGAGTGCCTCTGGGCTGCTTCTCTGTCTAAAGCTCTTTGAACAACCAGAATAGGTACCTTCCCATCTTCTCCTTTATCTTTCACTTCCAATCGAAAATGCTCATTTTGGCTGAGTTTATACTGCTGAACTGAGAATTGGCCACTGTCTGGATCACGTGATGCTTTTAACTGAAACCGTGCTCCGGGTAAAACAGACTCTGAAATGTCTAATATTATCTCTTTTTCTTGAAAAAATGGAGCATTATCATTAACGTCAAGCACCTCCAATTCAACATAATGCACCTCGAGTGGATTTTCTAGCACCGTTTTTAGACTAAATAGACAAGTACTACTCTCCGCGCACACGTCTTCTCTATCAATCTTTTTACTCACATAAAGGACTCCATCGTTCTGATTCACATGAAAAAGTGGATCCGCGTTACTCGTCACAATCCGGTATTTCCTTTCTTTCAGGCTGGTTTTATCTAAACCCAGGTCTTTTGCCACATTTCCAACAACTGTCCCAACGTTAACCTCCTCGGGGATTGTGTAACGTATTTGCGCCCGGGCCGCGCTCCACAAAAGCATAGTAACCAGGCAGCCCAGCCGCCATCCGGGCATCCCTCTCGACTCAAATTTTCTTTGTTCCATTGCACTCCAAAAAATCTCAGTCAGCAATCTCAAAAATAACACAAGTGCTTCTTATTCAAACCCCAAGCGTTTAATTAATACACTCTGATCAGGAAAGCTTGCTCTGAACGCGACGCTGACGGAGAAATATCGCCAATAAATGCGTTTCTATCAGTGCTTTCTTTAGGGGTGGAACCTTACGACAGTCTCTGTGAGGCTAGACTTTGAATGTTACACTGACACCAAGCGAGTAAATGTATCTCGTCACAAAAAGCAACTGACCAGGAAGCTAGGCAGATATCTTATGTAAATTATTTCTGTATATATAGTTTTCTTAACTTGTAGTCTTACTGCCCATCTCATACTTTTTAAGATTAATTTCTATTGACTGTAACAAAACATCGAAAACATCTGTACATCTGTTGAAAAGAGAGTATAGCCCTTATGTTAGGTATTTACAAATGACTCAAACAAAATAAAACCTAATATGGAATTGTGTTAATTGCAAACAACTATACTATAAAACCACAAAGTATTGAAATACAAAACCCGTGTTAAGAACAATACACAGCTTAACACGCATTAATCAAGAAGGTCCAAGAATATATAGGCTTCAGTTATGGTTATTTATGATCCCTTACCTCTTCAGAAGGTCTCCTTCTATCAGGCAGCACTAGTGTGTTGGCTTGGCTCCCTGGGACTATAGTGGATCCTATGCTCATTCTGGGTCCCACTAACATGTAGCGTTTCTCTCCAGATCTGTACTGAATGCTGTGGCACAGTGTCCCGTCATAGTTTGTGTCCTGTAAGTACTTGGGGGTGTAGTCTGTGCTGGGTTTGGAGCACTGCATTGCGATCAGCACAATGATACTGATAATAAACAGAGCTGAGACCGAGGCCAAAGTTATCATGAGGTAAAAAGTCACATTAGTGTCCTCTGTGTCTTTAGCTGAGCTCTTAACATCAGAAGCTGCAAAAGCCTCTCTGGGCTCCACCACTTGACAAACACAGCAGCTGTAGCTGAGAGGGACACGTTGCCATTGTCTTTGACCAGTATGAGCAGTTTGTGCTCAGCCTCGTCTGTCTCTGTGAATGAGCGAAGTGTCCTGATCTGTCCTGTGTAGCGGTCCAACCCAAACAGACTGTGGTCAGTCACTTCCTGCAGTGAAAAGAGCAGCCAGCCGTTATATCCGATATCAGCGTCATAAGCCCTGACTTTAGTCACCAAGTGTCCTGCGTTGACATTGCGGGGGACCTCCTCCACACCTTCAGCAGAACCGTTAGAGCTGACTGGATACAGAATGACTGGAGCGTTGTCGTTCTGATCCAGAATGAACACGTGCACTGTCACGTTGTTGCTCAGTGACGGAGTCCCAGAGTCTGAGGCCACGACTTGAAACTGGAACGACTTTAATGTCTCAAAGTCAAAACTTTTCAGCGCTGTGATTTGTCCATTTTCAGAGTTCACATTTAAGAAAGAGGTCACGTCCTTGTCATTTCCTGCTCGTGCAATATTATAGGAAACATCTGCGTTTTCATTCTTATCTTTGTCAGTAGCAGTTACAGAAAACAGCGACGTCCCTGCCACGTTATTTTCTACGATATAAAAGTACAGAGGACTTTGTTGAAATTGTGGACTGTTGTCGTTTACATCTAATATCTGGATACTGAGAGTTTTCGTTGTTGATAAAGGAGGCTCCCCGCAGTCAGTGGCTTTTATTGTTATGTCATAATTGGACACCTCCTCCCTGTCCAGTAAATCCTTAGTGACAACTGAATATGTGTTCTCTTTATAAGAGGGCTTCAGCTCAAAAGGTACAGCATTTGTTATGTGAGCAATGATTTTACCATTCACACCAGAGTCTTTGTCTTTGACATGAATGAGTGAAACCACTGTACCAGGTTTTGAGTCTTCAGACACTGTGTTTGACAGTGACGTCACCTCTATTTCCGGTGGATTATCATTAACGTCTATTATTTTTATAACAACTCTACATTCACCTGTCAGTGGAGGCGTGCCTTTATCAGACGCTTCAATGTACAATTCATACATATCCCTTTCTTCATAATCCAATAACCCTGTTGTGGTAATTGCTCCAGTTAATTTGTTTAATTGAAATGTCGTATGGACTTTACGCAGTAATATTTTTCCAATGTTATACTCAATTTCTCCACTTGTACCCTGGTCTGGATCAGTAGCGTTTAACTTAAATATCGAACTTCCTAAATTAATATCTTCTTTCACGCTTAATTCATAAACTTCTTGACTAAACACTGGTTTATTATCATTACTGTCGAGAACAATAATAGAAACATTTAATGTGCCTGATCTTTGAGGTTTACCTCCATCAACTGCTGTGACTAGTAACGAGAGTTTACTGTTTTGTTCTCTGTCTAATTCTTTTTTCAGCACAAGAAATGGTATTTTATCAATGTTACTTTGAAGAAAACTTATTTCAAAATGCTCATTTGAAGACAATGTATAGGTGCGGACTGAATTTATTCCTGCGTCTGGATCGTGAGCAGAGTGCAGCTGAAAGCGCTTCCCTGGTAAAGTGTGCTCTCCTATTTCAATCGTTTGTTCTGTTTCAGAGAAATTGGGAGCATGATCATTCACATCAATGATTTCTACAACCACATAGTGAATTTCCAAAGGGTTTTCTACCAGAATCTTCAGCTCCATCAAACACGTCCCGCTGCCCTGACACAGCTGCTCTCTGTCGATGTGGCCGCGGACGTACAAAGCACCATTATCGGGGTTTACCTCAAAAATAGCTTCAGTCGTTTCAGAAATAACCCGGAAACGTCTTTCCCTCAACGAGGCACCATCAAGACCAAGATCCTTAGCTACATTTCCAACAATAGTCCCGTCCTTCACTTCCTCTGGAATAGAGTATCTGATCTGAGCAAAAGTCTGCTGCCCGAAGAAAAGCGTTAGAGCCAAGTACAAGAAAATCCAGTGGCACTTCAATGCTCGACATTTTGTTTCAATCGCCATCCTTGTCCTCAAACGCATTATTGACTATTTTTGGCAGAAACGACAAACAGCGTCATTTCAGGCTTAGCTCTGTTCGATTTGACTGGAGACTGGACTCTACTGAGAGAGAAACAAAGAGAGGGAAGGACATAGAGGGTCGCGTTTTCTGCATGTAATAGTGCCACCCGTCGACCACTGCTTCAACAATGCCCAAAATACATTTTGATTTTACAATAAAGGTAATATGAGTAAATATGGTATACAAACACCCAATTCATCTACTGGTCATGGATGTTTTTCTACCTAACATTTTTAGAGTGCCAAATTCGTATGAGGGTCATAGTATTACAAATTAACTACAATAAACTTTGGAGGTTAAGTTCCCTCATTCAACAAACCCACATTTAAAGCAACATTCAGCTCTGTAACTATTCTGCGTTTATAAATCCAAATGGCCAGAGCCTTTGCTGCTTTCCTTTTGCCAGTCTTTTATTGAAGAAACACTGCACAACAACTAATTAATTTTCCTCAGTTCTAGGATTTGAATATACACATGCCTAAGTAAGTACATGTCATTTATTTGTTCATGTATAAACTGTTTAAATGTTTGTACTGAAATGTGTGTAACTTTATAACAATTTTGAAAAGCACACATAAAATGCATAGAATATGTTTTGATGTTTCTGAAATCTGAAAATTAAACATTGAAAAGGATACTCTGATACTTTGAAAATGTGGGTCAAGCTATATTATTTTTGGATAGCAAAGTAGAGCAACGCCATAAAGACCCAGCAATTTACTATTGTCAATACGGCTATATCAATAGTGCAAATTATTATATTACATATTTAAAACATCAAACTTATTTCCACCATGTATGCTTCTGAGAGAAGGGACATATTTTGGTTCAGACAGCTACACTAACGTGCTGAGTGCTAAGTTTTACAGCAACTAAATAAGGAAATTAATTTTAAAAATCAAATTAGGAAAAAAATACTTGTAATACCATTAACCGTTTACGTTTCAAAGAGTTCAGCTTGCTTTTGTCCACCTTACATCAGCACCATGGACAGCAACTTCATCAACATCTTAAAGAGTAACTCAACCCCAGTTGTTTTCATGTCAGCCGCTTGTAATAAGGCAAAGGAAACTTACCTCCTCAGAAGGCCTCCTTCTATCAGGCAGCACTAGTGTGTTGGCTTGGCTCCCTGGGACTATAGTGGATCCTATGCTCATTCTGGGTCCCACTAACATGTAGCGTTTCTCTCCAGATCTGTACTGAATGCTGTGGCACAGTGTCCCGTCATAGTTTGTGTCCTGTAAGTACTTGGGGGTGTAGTCTGTGCTGGGTTTGGAGCACTGCATTGCGATCAGCACAATGATACTGATAATAAACAGAGCTGAGACCGAGGCCAAAGTTATCATGAGGTAAAAAGTCACATTAGTGTCCTCTGTGTCTTTAGCTGAGCTCTTAACATCAGAAGCTGCAAAAGCCTCTCTGGGCTCCACCACTTTGACAAACACAGCAGCTGTAGCTGAGAGGGACACGTTGCCATTGTCTTTGACCAGTATGAGCAGTTTGTGCTCAGCCTCGTCTGTCTCTGTGAATGAGCGAAGTGTCCTGATCTGTCCTGTGTAGCGGTCCAACCCAAACAGACTGTGGTCAGTCACTTCCTGCAGTGAAAAGAGCAGCCAGCCGTTATATCCGATATCAGCGTCATAGGCCCTGACTTTAGTCACCAAGTGTCCTGCGTTGACATTGCGGGGGACCTCCTCCACACCTTCAGCAGAACCGTTAGAGCTGACTGGATACAGAATGACTGGAGCGTTGTCGTTCTGATCCAGAATGAACACGTGCACTGTCACGTTGTTGCTCAGTGACGGAGTCCCAGAGTCTGAGGCCACGACTTGAAACTGGAACGACTTTAATGTCTCAAAGTCAAAACTTTTCAGCGCTGTGATTTGTCCATTTTCAGAGTTCACATTTAAGAAAGAGGTCACGTCCTTGTCATTTCCTGCTCGTGCAATATTATAGGAAACATCTGCGTTTTCATTCTTATCTTTGTCAGTAGCAGTTACAGAAAACAGCGACGTCCCTGCCACGTTATTTTCTACGATATAAAAGTACAGAGGACTTTGTTCAAATTGTGGACTGTTGTCATTTACATCTAAAATCTGGATACTGAGAGTTTTCGTTGTTGATAAAGGAGGCTCCCCGCAGTCAGTGGCTTTTATTGTTATGTCATAATTGGACACCTCCTCCCTGTCCAGTAAATCCTTAGTGACAACTGAATATGTGTTCTCTTTATAAGAGGGCTTCAGCTCAAAAGGTACAGCATTTGTTATGTGAGCAATGATTTTACCATTCACACCAGAGTCTTTGTCTGTTACACTAATTAAAGAGATTACTGTACCAGGTTTTGAGTCTTCAGACACTGTGTTTGACAGTGACGTCACCTCTATTTCCGGTGGATTATCATTAACGTCTATTATTTTTATAACAACTCTACATTCACCTGTCAGTGGAGGCGTGCTTTTATCAGATGCTTCAACATACAATTCATACGTATCCCCTTCTTCATAATCCAATAACCCTTTGGTTATAATTTTTCCAGTTAATTTGTTTAATTCAAAAATATTATAGACTTTACGCAATAATATTTTTCCAAAGTTATACTCAATTTCTCCACTTGTACCTTCGTCTGGATCAGTAGCATTCAACGTAAATATTAAACTTCCTAAATTGATATCTTCTTTAACTGTAATTTGATAAACTTCTTGACTAAACACTGGTCTATTGTCGTTAATATCAAGAACAATAATAGAAACATTTAATGTGCCCGATCTTTGAGGTTTACCTCCGTCAACTGCTGTAACAAGCAAGGAGTGTTTGCTGTTTTGTTCTCTGTCTAATTCTTTTTTTAAAACCAGAAATGGCATTTTGTCGATATTACTTTGAAGAATATTTATGTCAAAATGCTCATTTGAAGACAATGTGTAGGTGCGGATTGAGTTTATTCCTGCGTCAGGATCATGAGCAGAGTGTAGCTGAAAGCGCTTTCCCGGTGAAGTATTCTCTCCTATTTCTATTGTTTGCTCATTTTCGGTAAATGTGGGATTATTGTCATTCACATCAATAATTTCTACAACCACATAGTGAATTTCCAATGGGTTTTCTACCAGAATTTTCAGTTCTTTCAAACACGTCCCGCTGCCCTGACACAGCTGCTCTCTGTCCATGTGGCCGTGGACAAACAATGCGCCAGTATCAGAGTTTACCTCAAAAATTGTCTCCTTTGTTCCAGAAACAACACGGAACCGTCTCATGATTAACGAGGCAACATCAAGACCAAGATCCTTTGCGACGTTTCCAACAACAGTCCCGTCCCTCACCTCCTCTGGAACCGAGTATCTGATCTGAGCCAAAGCCTGGTGTCCGAAAAACAGCAGTAGAGCCGCGCACAAAGCGATCCAAGAGCAGCTCCTTGTTTTAAGCCTTGTTTCCGTCTGCATCGTTATCTCTAATTGTCTAGTCGTTATTAACATTTAAAAAAAATACACACAGAGAAACAGCGTTATTTCGCTCTAAGCAGTGATCACTAGACTCTACTCAGAGAGAGACAAAGAGTCTGTGAGGGGAGGGACACACAGCGATGCCCTTTCTGTACGTACTAGTGCCATCCGTTGGTCATTTTTCAATAATGCCTGTAATATATTTTGATATTCATATTCAATTTAAACAGTAAATATGTTACAGTAAATGTAGCCACTTTATACTCTAAAGTGACCAAATTTAAATTCTGAAGTTGCATTGTTACTTCTATAACAAACCACATTTAACAGCGATATTCACAAGTGTCAAAAGGCTGCGTTATTAAAGTGACTAGAAGAAGAACATTGTAAACATGCATCCACTAACTTTAAATTCAATTCTAAAAGAAGTGCTCAGCATATAGCTTGAAAACAAGTGTAAGTCTACTCCACTACTCGTTTCTACTTCCTATTTTCATTATTGTATTTTTCAAGTGAGATTCCACCATATTTAATTTCTCCAACGTAGTGTAACCTTTATTTGTTGTTCTTATTTCTCACCAGTCTCCTTCTAGGATGTGGGTTAATGCGGGTCACAGTTTACTTGTTTTTGTGAAGATTATTTCACCGTCTTTCTTTCTAAATGACACCAACACGGAAGGACAGTATGCAGACATTTTAATTCAGGACGCCCTCAAGTTTCACCGCTCACCCGCTCACCACGCTGCTCTCTTCCGTCCGACCCCTAACAGGGCTGAACAGTGAACTACCACTAATAGGAACCAAAAGGACATAAAGGACATAATGCAAAGTAAATATTAAATTAATATAACATGTTGAAAAAACAAAATAATAAGTGCTGTAACAAAGAAATAATTATGACCCCAAATAAAATAATAAATAATAGAAATCTAAATTATACATAAAGCTAAACCATAATAAAAATGTCTAAATAAAGGTTACCGTAGCAAACCTACACTCTCCAATAAATGTTTAAATTGTCATGTGTGTAAGTGTATACCTATGATTCATTAATTTACACAAAATATTTTACGCACATAATTTGCACATTCAGTTTTTAGAAGCCTTGAAAGTCAAAAGTGTGTTTTACTGGCACCATTAACACAAAGCCTGTGTCATTGTTTGCGTCTGCTTCACCAAACTGACACTGTGCGACAAGCACCTTTGCAATACGTTACCCAATACTAAGTATCTCCGGGACCCACTTTCAAAAAATATGCTTACTGGACTATCCTTTTTAACATCACCATGAAGAGCAATAACACTGTTGTCCTGTTGAACAGTGTTTTAAGGTATTTCATAGTAGGCTACAGCACTGACATTACTTCTAATCAACTACAAAAAAAACAAAGATTTTTTTTTCATCCACATTCTAAGTGATTTGTAAAAAATCTCAATCGTTTTTAATGAAGTACAGCTTATCATCCATCTTACTAGGCAAGTCATCTGATTTAACTGGAAGCTTATTTCAGCACCAAGGACAGCAACTGTATTTAAACATTTAGACCAAAGCAATGTGTATTTTACAGAAACGTTATTAGGCATTTTCATTTTACCTAGTCTTACCTCTTCAGAAGGTCTCCTTCTATCAGGCAGCACTAGTGTGTTGGCTTGGCTCCCTGGGACTATAGTGGATCCTATGCTCATTCTGGGTCCCACTAACATGTAGCGTTTCTCTCCAGATCTGTACTGAATGCTGTGGCACAGTGTCCCGTCATAGTTTGTGTCCTGTAAGTACTTGGGGGTGTAGTCTGTGCTGGGTTTGGAGCACTGCATTGCGATCAGCACAATGATACTGATAATAAACAGAGCTGAGACCGAGGCCAAAGTTATCATGAGGTAAAAAGTCACATTAGTGTCCTCTGTGTCTTTAGCTGAGCTCTTAACATCAGAAGCTGCAAAAGCCTCTCTGGGCTCCACCACTTTGACAAACACAGCAGCTGTAGCTGAGAGGGACACGTTGCCATTGTCTTTGACCAGTATGAGCAGTTTGTGCTCAGCCTCGTCTGTCTCTGTGAATGAGCGAAGTGTCCTGATCTGTCCTGTGTAGCGGTCCAACCCAAACAGACTGTGGTCAGTCACTTCCTGCAGTGAAAAGAGCAGCCAGCCGTTATATCCGATATCAGCGTCATAGGCCCTGACTTTAGTCACCAAGTGTCCTGCGTTGACATTGCGGGGGACCTCCTCCACACCTTCAGCAGAACCGTTAGAGCTGACTGGATACAGAATGACTGGAGCGTTGTCGTTCTGATCCAGAATGAACACGTGCACTGTCACGTTGTTGCTCAGTGACGGAGTCCCAGAGTCTGAGGCCACGACTTGAAACTGGAACGACTTTAATGTCTCAAAGTCAAAACTTTTCAGCGCTGTGATTTGTCCATTTTCAGAGTTCACATTTAAGAAAGAGGTCACGTCCTTGTCATTTCCTGCTCGTGCAATATTATAGGAAACATCTGCGTTTTCATTCTTATCTTTGTCAGTAGCAGTTACAGAAAACAGCGACGTCCCTGCCACGTTATTTTCTACGATATAAAAGTACAGAGGACTTTGTTCAAATTGTGGACTGTTGTCGTTTACATCTAATATCTGGATACTGAGAGTTTTCGTTATTGATAAAGGAGGCTCCCCGCAGTCAGTGGCTTTTATTGTTATGTCATAATTGGACACCTCCTCTCTGTCCAGTAAATCCTTAGTGACAACTGAATATGTGTTCTCTTTATAAGAGGGCTTCAGCTCAAAAGGTACAGCATTTGTTATGTGAGCAATGATTTTACCATTCACACCAGAGTCTTTGTCTTTGACATGAATGAGTGAAACCACTGTACCAGGTTTTGAGTCTTCAGACACTGTGTTTGACAGTGACGTCACCTCTATTTCCGGTGGATTATCATTAACGTCTATTATTTTTATAACAACTCTACATTCACCTGTCAGTGGAGGCGTGCCTTTATCAGATGCCTCAAGATCTAATTCGTATTGTTCAGTTTCTTCATAATCAACTAATCCTTTAACCGTAATTTCCCCGGTTACCTTGTTTAATTCAAATTTATTATATACTTTTTGCTTTAGCGTTTCTCCGAGGCTATATTCAATTTCTCCATTAATGCCGTCGTCTGCATCCGTTGCATTTAGTCTAAAAACCACTGTTCCTATTTGTACATTTTCCTTTACAGTAATTTGATAAACTTCTTGACTAAACACTGGTTTATTATCATTACTGTCGAGAACAATAATAGAAACATTTAATGTGCCTGATCTTTGAGGTTTACCTCCATCAACTGCTGTAACAAGCAAAACGTGTTTGCTACTTTTTTCTCTATCTAATGATTTCTTCAACACAAGGAATGGCATTTTATCCGAATCACTTTGCCTGATATTTATTTCAAAATGCTCATTTGAAGACAAAGTGTAGGTGCGGATTGAGTTTATTCCTGCGTCTGGATCATGAGCAGAGTGCAGCTGAAACCGTTTTCCTGGCAAAGTTTGCTCTCCTATTTCAAACGTTTGGTTACTTTTAGGAAACCTCGGTGCATTATCATTTACATCAGTGATTTCTACAACCACATAGTGTATTTCCAAAGGGTTTTCTACCAGAATCTTCAGCTCCATCAAACACGTACCGCTGCCCTGACACAGCTGCTCTCTGTCGATGTGGCCGTGGACGTACAATGCGCCAGTATCAGAGTTTACCTCAAAAATAGACTCTTTTGTTCCAGAAACAACACGAAAACGTCTCTCCCCCAACGAAGTAACATCGAGACCAAGATCCTTTGCAACATTTCCAACAACAGTCCCGTCCCTCACCTCCTCTGGAACCGAGTATCTGATCTGAGCCAAAGCCTGTTGTCCGAAAAACAGCAGTAGAGCCGCGCACAAAACGACCCAAGAGCAACCTCTGACACTACGTCTTGTTTTTGTGTCCATGATCGTGGTTAAACACAAACGTACAAGAACCTAATCCTTAACCTGCCAATGAGAAGCGTCGCTATACTCACTGTAATACTTCACTGATGAGATTTCAGTGTTCTACTGAGAGAAACAAAAGGGTCTGTGAGGGGAGGGATCGAAGGGGTTAAAACTTCTACATGTAGAGTTGTTATAACAATGCTGCCACCTGTTGGACAACACTAATAATAATCGTTGAATTACTGTACGTACATTTCAAACAGAAATCGGATAAAACCTGTTATTGTCTTTTAAATGCCACCCCTTTCACCCCACCAAAAATAAAATAAAATCAGCTTTATTGTACTTTTGCAAAGAATTCTTATCCCACATCACCGCAATCACAACTCCAGGGCAAATAAGAAACACTTCATACAAAAACATTAACAACTCAAAATGCACTCATTCATCTAAAGACAAGCAATGTGTTAAAGACTTTTAGTCTAGAAATAAACTTAGCATAAGTATATATATATATTTTTTTTTTACCAGTCATGTTTCATCACCACGGACAGCGACCACACTTTAAAGGTTCAACTGTAAAGGACAAGACACAATTCAACTCGATCTTGTGTTTACTGCAACCTAAAACCTTTTAATACTTGTATAAAGTAATTCTGACATAACAATCATTTTAAATCATCTTGCTTAACAAAATGTTAAAATGAAATTTAACCAAAGATAACACTATTTATGTATGTTACATCATTATGAAAACCAATCTATTTTCGGCAGCACTAGTGTGTTGGCTTGGCTCCCTGGGACTATAGTGGATCCTATGCTCATTCTGGGTCCAACTAACATGTAGCGTTTCTCTCCAGATCTGTACTGAATGCTGTGGCACAGTGTCCCGTCATAGTTTGTGTCCTGTAAGTACTTGGGGTGTAGTCTGTGCTGGGTTTGGAGCACTGCATTGCGATCAGCACAATGATACTGATAATAAACAGAGCTGAGACCGAGGCCAAAGTTATCATGAGGTAAAAAGTCACATTAGTGTCCTCTGTGTCTTTAGCTGAGCTCTTAACATCAGAAGCTGCAAAAGCCTCTCTGGGCTCCACCACTTTGACAAACACAGCAGCTGTAGCTGAGAGGGACACGTTGCCATTGTCTTTGACCAGTATGAGCAGTTTGTGCTCAGCCTCGTCTGTCTCTGTGAATGAGCGAAGTGTCCTGATCTGTCCTGTGTAGCGGTCCAACCCAAACAGACTGTGGTCAGTCACTTCCTGCAGTGAAAAGAGCAGCCAGCCGTTATATCCGATATCAGCGTCATAGGCCCTGACTTTAGTCACCAAGTGTCCTGCGTTGACATTGCGGGGGACCTCCTCCACACCTTCAGCAGAACCGTTAGAGCTGACTGGATACAGAATGACTGGAGCGTTGTCGTTCTGATCCAGAATGAACACGTGCACTGTCACGTTGCTGCTCAGTGACGGAGTCCCAGAGTCTGAGGCCACGACTTGAAACTGGAACGACTTTAATGTCTCAAAGTCAAAACTTTTCAGTGCCACAATTTCTCCAGATTCAGAGTTGATATTAAGAAAAGACGTGAATTTATGTTCATTTCCTACATTCCTATATATTTCATAGGATACAAGCGCATTGTCTCCCTCGTCTTGATCAGAAGCTCTTATGGAAAACACGGAAGCTCCCGGAGGGTTATTCTCGGTGATGTAGAAAGCATGCACTGTCATAGAAAACTCAGGACTGTTGTCATTTATATCTGACACTAGGACTCTAATAGACTTTTCAGATGTTAAAGCGGGTTCCCCTTTATCTTTAGCCAGTATTGTTATATCATAGCTGGACTGCTGTTCTCTGTCAAGCTTTGAATTAGTGACGACAGCAAACATGTTGTCTTGTATTGAGGGTTTAATTGTAAAAGGACTCTCTGTGGCAACATAACTTATTATTTTCCCATTTATTCCAGAGTCCAAGTCAGTAATACTAATAAGAGCCACGGTTGTCCCGGGTCGACAGTCCTCTGACACAGTACTTGATAAAGAAGCTACTTCTATCACTGGAGGGTTATCATTCATGTCACCTATTTTAATGATTACACTTTTATCGGTTCTGAAAGGGATGCTTCCTTTATCAGATGCCTGCACATCAATATCATAACTGTCTTCTTCCTCAAAGTCTACCTCACCTTTGACAATGATCTCCCCTGTATCAGAGTCGATATCAAATAGCTCTCGTATTTTGCTTTTTACTTCACTGCCAAATGAATAAGCCACCTCCCCATTGGAACCACTGTCCGAATCGGTTGCGTTAACTTGGATCACTGTGGAGCCAATTGGTGCGTTTTCTTGTAACACGACGGAGTAGGAATCTTTGGTGAAAACGGGCACATTGTCATTGACATCTAAAACACCTATTATGATTTCAACTGTGCCTGACTTTTGAGGGTTTCCGCCATCAATCGCTGTCAAAACCAACTTATGACTGTCTTTGGTTTCCCTGTCCAGCTGCTTATGTAACTGTAAAATTGGGGTTTTACCCTCTTTGCCTCGATCTTTTACTTCTAAACGAAAATGTTCATTCTGACTAATTTTATAGTGTTGAACGGAATTTGACCCAGCGTCTGGATCATAAGCATTTGGAAGCTGATATTTTGTTCCTGGCAAGGCAGACTCGACTATTTCAAGACGTTTTATTTTCTCTGGAAATGTAGGCGAGTGATCATTAAGATCTACTATTTCCACTGAGACATAATGCACTTCCAGTGGGTTTTCTAGTACAGCCTTTAGATTAATTAAACACACATTATTATCTTTACACACCTCTTCTCTGTCTATCTTCCTGTTACAGTAAAGGACCCCGTCGTTCTCGTTCACTCCGAAAAGAGCCTCAGTCAAATCGGGCATTATACGAAAACCCCTTTGTTTCATTAAATTCAGTTCGATGCCCAAATCTTTAGCTAGATTTCCAACGGCACTTCCCTCCTGAAGCTCTTCAGAGATTGTGTAACGCAGCTGTGACGAGGCTCCTCTGGATGAGACCAACACAATCAAACAGACAAGCAAATGTAGCCGCTGTTGCCATCCTCTTTGTTTCACAAACTGCGAAGAAATAGTAGATCCCATAACGTCATTCATTATCATCGTGTTTGTATTTTAGTGTTCAAAACACCATGTTCTAAATACCAGACCAAATTACGAAAAAAAATCATGAAAATCCTGTGCTCGTAAACAGCGTCCAGCAGCGAATATTTCACCACAAAGAGGAAGAACAGAAGGGGCGGACCCATGCCTTGACTCGACTCGAACGAAGCGAGTATTAGAGCAAGAAAGCACTGACACCCAGTGACTGCAAAATAATACGTGTCATGTATGTAGTCTTATTTAGAAATCTACAAAACTAGCTACACTTCCTGAACATCCAGTGTAAACGTTGGAAAAGGCGTGTGTTTAACCATTAACAGAAGCAGCACCACTCACATCAGAGTCAAACTCTACATAAACCCTGCTGAAATGAATAAATGCATTTACTTTAAATACAGTCAATGCAACAGCAAGCTTACCTCCTCAGAAGGCCTCCTTCTATCAGGCAGCACTAGTGTGTTGGCTTGGCTCCCTGGGACTATAGTGGATCCTATGCTCATTCTGGGTCCCACTAACATGTAGCGTTTCTCTCCAGATCTGTACTGAATGCTGTGGCACAGTGTCCCGTCATAGTTTGTGTCCTGTAAGTACTTGGGGGTGTAGTCTGTGCTGGGTTTGGAGCACTGCATTGCGATCAGCACAATGATACTGATAATAAACAGAGCTGAGACCGAGGCCAAAGTTATCATGAGGTAAAAAGTCACATTAGTGTCCTCTGTGTCTTTAGCTGAGCTCTTAACATCAGAAGCTGCAAAAGCCTCTCTGGGCTCCACCACTTTGACAAACACAGCAGCTGTAGCTGAGAGGGACACGTTGCCATTGTCTTTGACCAGTATGAGCAGTTTGTGCTCAGCCTCGTCTGTCTCTGTGAATGAGCGAAGTGTCCTGATCTGTCCTGTGTAGCGGTCCAACCCAAACAGACTGTGGTCAGTCACTTCCTGCAGTGAAAAGAGCAGCCAGCCGTTATATCCGATATCAGCGTCATAGGCCCTGACTTTAGTCACCAAGTGTCCTGCGTTGACATTGCGGGGGACCTCCTCCACACCTTCAGCAGAACCGTTAGAGCTGACTGGATACAGAATGACTGGAGCGTTGTCGTTCTGATCCAGAATGAACACGTGCACTGTCACGTTGTTGCTCAGTGACGGAGTCCCAGAGTCTGAGGCCACGACTTGAAACTGGAACGACTTTAATGTCTCAAAGTCAAAACTTTTCAGCGCTGTGATTTGTCCATTTTCAGAGTTCACATTTAAGAAAGAGGTCACGTCCTTGTCATTTCCTGCTCGTGCAATATTATAGGAAACATCTGCGTTTTCATTCTTATCTTTGTCAGTAGCAGTTACAGAAAACAGCGACGTCCTGCCACGTTATTTTCTACGATATAAAAGTACAGAGGACTTTGTTCAAATTGTGGACTGTTGTCGTTTACATCTAATATCTGGATACTGAGAGTTTTCGTTGTTGATAAAGGAGGCTCCCCGCAGTCAGTGGCTTTTATTGTTATGTCATAATTGGACACCTCCTCTCTGTCCAGTAAATCCTTAGTGACAACTGAATATGTGTTCTCTTTATAAGAGGGCTTCAGCTCAAAAGGTACAGCATTTGTTATGTGAGCAATGATTTTACCATTCACACCAGAGTCTTTGTCTTTGACATGAATGAGTGAAACCACTGTACCAGGTTTCGAGTCTTCAGACACTGTGTTTGACAGTGACGTCACCTCTATTTCCGGTGGATTATCATTAACGTCAATAATTTTTATAACAACTCTACATTCACCTGTCAGTGGAGGCGTGCCTTTATCTGAAGCCTCTATGTCTAATCTAAATGTGTCGCCTTCTTCATAGTCAATTGTTCCCTTTACACGAATTTCTCCTTTAAATTTATCCAATTCAAAAATATCATAAATTTTTCGTAACAACGTTTTTTCGAGGCTGTATTCAATTTCTCCATTTATTCCTTCATCGGGATCTGTCGCATTAACTGTTGTAATTTTCATCTTGACTAAACACTGGTCTATTATCATTACTGTCGAGAACAATAATAGAAACATTTAATGTGCCTGATCTTTGAGGTTTACCTCCATCAACTGCTGTCACCAAAAGAAAATGTTTGCTTTTGCTTTCTCTGTCTAATGGTTTCTTAAGTGCTAAAAATGGAGTCTTCTCGCCGTCATTTTCGCGAATATTTATTTCAAAATGCTCATTTGAAGACAAAGTGTAGGTGCGGATAGAGTTTAAACCTGCGTCTGGATCATTAGCAGAGTGCAGCTGAAACCGTTTTCCTGGCAGAGTTTGCTCTCCTATTTCAAACGTTTGATTACTTTCAGGAAACCTCGGTGCATGATCATTTACGTCAGTGATTTCTACAACCACATAGTGTATTTCCAAAGGGTTTTCTACCAGAATCTTTAGCTCCATCAGACACGTCCCACTGCTCTGACACAGCTGCTCTCTGTCGATGTTGCCACGGACATACAGAGCTCCATTTTCGGGCTTTACTTGGAAAATAGCTCTTTTGTTTCAGAAACAACACGAAACCTTCTCTCACCCAACGTGGCAACATCGAGACCCAGATCCTTTGCAACATTTCCAACAACAGTCCCGTCCCTCACCTCCTCTGGAACCGAGTATCTGATCTGAGCCAAAGCCTTCGGTCCGAAAAACAGCAGTAGAGCCGCGCACAAAGCGATCCAAGAGCAGCTCCTTGCTCTTTGTTTTGATTCAGTCTCCATCGTTATCCACAAACGCAACAACACTTAATCCTTATATTTCAACAATTACAACCAAACGCACAACGTCATTTCTCTCACTGAAGTAGGTACTTAATGCAAGAGATCACAGGACACCACTCTTGGAGAAACAAAAGGGTCTGTGAGGGGTGGGACATAGTAGACGGTGGTTTCTAAATCTGACACTGCCACCCGTTGGACAACACCGATGATGACTTTAAAAACAGTTTCCATTTAAAAACACACATCCGGCAAACTATGGCCTATTGTAAGTGGGTGCACCCGTTTGCATTCTATCAAAAATATGAAAACTTTTTTTAATTTTGTTTTTATCTGTGAGATAACTTTCTCCTTAACCCCTTATTTGCTTCAGAACCATGGTCAGCAACCATATATTTTAAGACTCTATCAACAATTATAATGTATTCTCACTCAAACTGATTAATATGAAAATATGTAATGTGTGATTTGCAAACATACAAACATTAAAATGATATGTACACCTCTTACCTCTTCAGAAGGTCTCCTTCTATCAGGCAGCACTAGTGTGTTGGCTTGGCTCCCTGGGACTATAGTGGATCCTATGCTCATTCTGGGTCCCACTAACATGTAGCGTTTCTCTCCAGATCTGTACTGAATGCTGTGGCACAGTGTCCCGTCATAGTTTGTGTCCTGTAAGTACTTGGGGGTGTAGTCTGTGCTGGGTTTGGAGCACTGCATTGCGATCAGCACAATGATACTGATAATAAACAGAGCTGAGACCGAGGCCAAAGTTATCATGAGGTAAAAAGTCACATTAGTGTCCTCTGTGTCTGTAGCTGAGCTCTTAACATCAGAAGCTGCAAAAGCCTCTCTGGGCTCCACCACTTTGACAAACACAGCAGCTGTAGCTGAGAGGGACACGTTGCCATTGTCTTTGACCAGTATGAGCAGTTTGTGCTCAACCTCGTCTGTCTCTGTGAATGAGCGAAGTGTCCTGATCTGTCCTGTGTAGCGGTCCAACCCAAACAGACTGTGGTCAGTCACTTCCTGCAGTGAAAAGAGCAGCCAGCCGTTATATCCGATATCAGCGTCATAGGCCCTGACTTTAGTCACCAAGTGTCCTGCGTTGACATTGCGGGGGACCTCCTCCACACCTTCAGCAGAACCGTTAGAGCTGACTGGATACAGAATGACTGGAGCGTTGTCGTTCTGATCCAGAATGAACACGTGCACTGTCACGTTGTTGCTCAGTGACGGAGTCCCAGAGTCTGAGGCCACGACTTGAAACTGGAACGACTTTAATGTCTCAAAGTCAAAACTTTTCAGCGCTGTGATTTGTCCATTTTCAGAGTTCACATTTAAGAAAGAGGTCACGTCCTTGTCATTTCCTGCTCGTGCAATATTATAGGAAACATCTGCGTTTTCATTCTTATCTTTGTCAGTAGCAGTTACAGAAAACAGCGACGTCCCTGCCACGTTATTTTCTACGATATAAAAGTACAGAGGACTTTGTTCAAATTGTGGACTGTTGTCGTTTACATCTAATATCTGGATACTGAGAGTTTTCATTGTTGATAAAGGAGGCTCCCCGCAGTCAGTGGCTTTTATTGTTATGTCATAATTGGACACCTCCTCCCTGTCCAGTAAATCCTTAGTGACAACTGAATATGTGTTCTCTTTATAAGAGGGCTTCAGCTCAAAAGGTACAGCATTTGTTATGTGAGCAATGATTTTACCATTCACACCAGAGTCTTTGTCTTTGACATGAATGAGTGAAACCACTGTACCAGGTTTTGAGTCTTCAGACACTGTGTTTGACAGTGACGTCACCTCTATTTCCGGTGGATTATCATTGACGTCAATAATTTTTATAATAACTCTACTTTCACCTGTCAGTGGAGGCGTGCCTTTATCAGATGCCTCCACTTCTAACTCATATTCATTAGTTTCTTCATAATCTAATAACCCTTTTACTTTAATTTCACCATTTTTCTTGTCTAATTCATAAATGTTATAAATTTGACGGAACAACGTTTTTCCAAGATGATATTCGATTTCCCCATTTGTACCTTCATCTGGATCTGTTGCATTGAGCTCAAATATTAAAGTTCCTCTCGTTACATTTTCTTTCACAACAATTTCATAAACCTCTTGACTGAAAACTGGTCTATTATCATTACTGTCGAGAACAATAATAGAAACATTTAATGTGCCCGATCTTTGAGGTTTACCTCCATCAACTGCTGTGACAATTAAATAATGGTTGCTTTTGTCCTCTCTGTCTAAAGATGTTTTTAGCACAAGAAATGGTACTTTACTGACGTCATTTTTTCTTATATTTATTTCAAAATGCTCATTTGAAGACAATGTATAGGTGCGGATTGAGTTTATTCCCGCATCAGGATCATGAGCAGAGTGTAACTGAAATCGTTTTCCTGCTAATGTTTGTTCAGCTATTTCAATCGTTTGCCAATTTTCAGTAAACGCTGGAGCATGGTCATTAACATCAGTGATTTCTACAACCACATAATGTATTTCCAACGGATTTTCAACCAGAATCTTTAGCTCCATCAGACACGTACCGCTGCCCTGACACAGCTGCTCTCTGTCGATGTGGCCGTGGACGTACAAAGCACCATTTTCTGGATTTACCTCAAAAATAGCCTCTTTTGTTCCAGAAACAACACGGAACCGTCTTTGGCCCAATGATGCAACATCGAAACCAAGATCCTTTGCGACATTTCCAACAACAGTCCCGTTTTTTACCTCCTCTGGAACCGAGTATCTGATCTGAGCCAAAGCTTGGTGCCCGAAAAACAGCAGTACAGTCAAGCACAAAGCGCTCCAGGGGCAGACCCACGCTTCACGTGTTGTTGTCATCGTCATCCTTGTCCTCAAACGCATTTATAGCTCTTATTTTACACATGTAACCATGAGAAAATAAACATGATAACTATACGCACTGTCGTGTTTGGTTTAGCGAATCACTGGACTCTGCGCCCCGAGAAACAAA
Source organism: Perccottus glenii (assembly GCA_024416835.2). Taxonomy (NCBI): domain Eukaryota; kingdom Metazoa; phylum Chordata; class Actinopteri; order Gobiiformes; family Odontobutidae; genus Perccottus; species Perccottus glenii. The sequence goes on along the minus strand of CM044554.2, from coordinate 22,683,528 downwards.
AGGATCTGTGAAGGGAGGGACGTTGTGTATGTTGCGTTTGTACATCAAACAGTGCCACCCACTGGTCAGTGGTTTGGGAAATCGTTGTAGCTGTTTCAAAGTACACGTTCATTTGGCTTTAAGAACAATAGAAGTAAACTTATTGAATAAATTGGACTTGTTCTCTTCAGATGCAACTCACCAAATGTTCACAACGTCAAATCCTTATCAGTCTAAATACTGTAAAATAACAAAAATGATCCGACAGTGTTTGGTTTAATGGTCAACACTTTGAAAAAGCGTTATTCAGATTGATTAATCCTGTTGTGCTTCTCAGTCTTGGACGCCTTTGTTGACAATGAATGATTTGGTTTAGTTTTATTACATTATTTTATTTGCACAGTGCAAGAAAACAAATGATATTCTTATTGAATTAATAACAGCAATAGCACAATAAAATTTGTAAATCAACTTTAATCCTTGTTTTTTCTCAAAATGTAATATATTCTTAAATTATAGGAATCCATTATATTTCATTTCCCACAGACCAACCAAAAGAACAAAACCAAACAAAAGTCTGATAACTTTCACCAAACCAACTATTTCATTTACATTTGTTAATATGTACTTATGTATGTTTGATTGCACTCTAAGCCTATTCAACATTATTCCTGTAAACAAAAAAGTCACAATCATCATACAGTATCTGTAAATTTATCTCTTGAAATGTGACGTGCCTTTAGCACCAAATAATACCATGTGAAGTGAAACAACTCACACATTTAACACTATTTCATTCTACATAGAGACAGCAATTTTTTAAATCAGTAAACCAAAACTAATTAACTTGTTATTATTGCATTTACCCGCTAAAAAACCGTTAGGTTTCACAATGTTCAGTTCGTCTTAAATCCATAATAAACAGCACACCATTATGTATAAAAGGGGCGGTTGCCTTCAGCACCACGGACAGTGAAAAAATGAAACGTAAGCTGTTTACGTGCATTTTATATGTTATATGTTACAATTAGCCGTTGAGACATTTAATAGTTTCATGTTGTGTGAGTGAAGTAACACTAGACACACATTTAATACCTTACCTCTTCAGAAGGTCTCCTTCTATCAGGCAGCACTAGTGTGTTGGCTTGGCTCCCTGGGACTATAGTGGATCCTATGCTCATTCTGGGTCCCACTAACATGTAGCGTTTCTCTCCAGATCTGTACTGAATGCTGTGGCATAGTGTCCCGTCATAGTTTGTGTCCTGTAAGTACTTGGGGGTGTAGTCTGTGCTGGGTTTGGAGCACTGCATTGCGATCAGCACAATGATACTGATAATAAACAGAGCTGAGACCGAGGCCAAAGTTATCATGAGGTAAAAAGTCACATTAGTGTCCTCTGTGTCTTTAGCTGAGCTCTTAACATCAGAAGCTGCAAAAGCCTCTCTGGGCTCCACCACTTTGACAAACACAGCAGCTGTAGCTGAGAGGGACACGTTGCCGTTGTCTTTGACCAGTATGAGCAGTTTGTGCTCAGCCTCGTCTGTCTCTGTGAATGAGCGAAGTGTCCTGATCTGTCCTGTGTAGCGGTCCAACCCAAACAGACTGTGGTCAGTCACTTCCTGCAGTGAAAAGAGCAGCCAGCCGTTATATCCGATATCAGCGTCATAGGCCCTGACTTTAGTCACCAAGTGTCCTGCGTTGACATTGCGGGGGACCTCCTCCACACCTTCAGCAGAACCGTTAGAGCTGACTGGATACAGAATGACTGGAGCGTTGTCGTTCTGATCCAGAATGAACACGTGCACTGTCACGTTGTTGCTCAGTGACGGAGTCCCAGAGTCTGAGGCCACGACTTGAAACTGGAACGACTTTAATGTCTCAAAGTCAAAACTTTTCAGCGCTGTGATTTGTCCATTTTCAGAGTTCACATTTAAGAAAGAGGTCACGTCCTTGTCATTTCCTGCTCGTGCAATATTATAGGAAACATCTGCGTTTTCATTCTTATCTTTGTCAGTAGCAGTTACAGAAAACAGCGACGTCCCTGCCACGTTATTTTCTACGATATAAAAGTACAGAGGACTTTGTTCAAATTGTGGACTGTTGTCGTTTACATCTAATATCTGGATACTGAGAGTTTTCGTTGTTGATAAAGGAGGCTCCCCGCAGTCAGTGGCTTTTATTGTTATGTCATAATTGGACACCTCCTCCCTGTCCAGTAAATCCTTAGTGACAACTGAATATGTGTTCTCTTTATAAGAGGGCTTCAGCTCAAAAGGTACAGCATTTGTTATGTGAGCAATGATTTTACCATTCACACCAGAGTCTTTGTCTTTGACATGAATGAGTGAAACCACTGTACCAGGTTTTGAGTCTTCAGACACTGTGTTTGACAGTGACGTCACCTCTATTTCCGGTGCATTATCATTGACGTCTATGACTTTAATTATAAGTCGACATTCCCCTGTCAGTGGAGGCGTTGCTTTATCTGATACCTCAATTTCTAACTCATATTCATCAGTTTCTTCATAATCTAATAAACCCTTCACTTTAATTTCTCCTGTCACCTTGTCCAAATTAAAAATGTTATAGATTGGACGAAACAATGTTTTTCCAAGAAAATATTCAATTTCCCCGTTACTGCCTTCGTCTGCATCTGTTGCATTGAGCCTGAATATTGAGGTTCCTAACAGAACATTCTCGCTGACAGCAATTTGATAAACCTCTTGACTAAACACTGGTCTATTGTCGTTAATATCAAGAACAATAATAGAAACATTTAATGTCCCTGATCTTTGAGGTTTACCTCCATCAACTGCTGTAACAATTAGAGAGTGGTTGTTCTTGCCCTCTCTGTCTAAAGGTTTTTTGAGCACAAGAAATGGTACTTTACTAACATCACTTTGCCTGATATTTATGTCAAAATGCTCATTTGTAGACAATGTGTAGGTGCGGATTGAGTTTATTCCTGCGTCTGGATCGTGAGCAGAGTGCAGCTGAAAGCGCTTCCTGGCAAAGTGTGTTCAGCAATTTCAATAGTTTGTTCTTTTTCAATGAAATTGGGAGCATGATCATTTACATCAGTGATTTCTACAACCACATAATGAATTTCTAAAGGGTTTTCTACCAGAATCTTCAGCTCCATCAAACACGTCCCGCTGCCCTGACACAGCTGCTCTCTGTCGATGTGGCCGCGGACGAACAAAGCACCATTCTCTGGATTTACCTCAAAAATTACTTGATTCGTTTCAGAAACAAGACGACATCGCCTCTCGCCCAACGAGGCAACATCAAGACCAAGATCCTTTGCGACATTTCCAATAACAGTCCCGTCCCTTACCTCCTCTGGAACCGAGTATCTGATCTGAGCCAAAGCCTGGTGTCCGAAAAACAGCAGTAGAGCCGCGCACAAAGCGATCCACGAACAGCTTCTTGTTCGAGGTGTTGTTTCCGTTTCCATACTTGTCCACAAAGGTTAATTCGTGTTCATTACATAGAAGTTATAAACCGATGCACAGCATTAATCACGCTCAGCTGTATTTCTCTGTAAGACATTTACGGAGCTCAACTGGGAAGAAACAAAAGGGTCTGTGAGGGAGGGACATAGTGAGATATGTTTTTACAACTAATAGTGCCACCCTTTGACCAACAGTGAGAGCAGAACTCAAAATATGATTTCATTAAAGAGGGTACGATAATAAATCAAATAGGCTACACATTGATGTCATTTTTATCAGGTGCTTGCACTCTTAAGCCAATGTAATACTCCTTCATAATCGATCCTCTCTGCTTCTTCTTCAGCACAGAGTGTTTGTTTTCCTGTTTCAAGCTGATATGACCTAATCTGTTTCATAATTGCTGTTCAATAGTTGACTAATTAAGACTTTCTCTTATAATGGCCTTTAAGAGACCTAAAGCTGTTGGTCTTTTTTTTTTATTTAAGCACTAAACAATAAAAACTATTTTAAAACAACAGCGCAGCTTGGCGACATTTATGTGCACAATGGTAAAGTTATTGTAAAATAAAGGCAGAGGGAACGGAGTTGAGTGTATGTGCCAAAAGTATCCCCAGTAGCCCAAAAAATATTACCAAATCCAACGATAATTTCTCCCTGAACATTAACCAAACCATCATCTATATTCCCACTTATCCGTAACCGTGGCATTCTTCTCGACACCAACCTCACCTTTGCACAGCACTTCACCCAGATAACCTGGTCCGCATTCTTTCAGCTTAAAAACACCGCCAGACTCCGCCCATACCTCTCGTTCTCTGCAGCTGAAACGCTCATTCACGCTTTTGTCACTTCCCTCATTGACTATTGCAATAGCATTGTTTATGGTGCATATTCTACTCAATAAACTCCAATACATACACAACTCTGCTGCCGGCCTCCTCAAAAACAGCCGCTCCCGCGAACACATCACCCCTGTCTTTAAAATCTCCACTGGCTCCCAATTCCCCAGCGCATACAGTTCAAAGACCTCCTCATCACCTTGAGAGCTCTCCATAACCTGACCCTCCCACCTCACCTGCTCCACCGCCACACTCCCTCTCGCGCCCTCCACGAGGCAACCTCCTGTCCCTCTCCTGCAGGACCAAGCTCTGAACCTGGGGAGACAGAGCCTTTTCCATCGCCGCCCCCACCCTCTGGAACCTAATTGTAAAGGAGTAGTGCATAAAAAACAAGCACAGTGTTTGTGTTGAACCGCATCAAATTGCATTAATCCATCGAGTTTCTTAAATGCGTCACATGATTACAGTTAAATACATCGTAAAAACACATACCAATTAACGTAAAGCAAAACATGTGTGCCTTGGACAGCGAACAATGCACACAACTGTATCCTTTACAAACATTAAGCACCACCATCTACATAAAAATATCTATAAGGGTAATTTATTTATGAGGATTTAAGAACTGTTTGTGGACTATGTATTATTTTAGTTTGACACAAAGACGTTCACTTTGGCACACAGAAAGTTTATGAAACCATTTTAAATGTCAGTTTAAAAGAGGTACAAGGACAGTCACTATGGTGTATGAGATTCCCTCAATTTCTATATAAAAAAAAATCATAATCCAGCCATACTCAACATTTCAAACACATTTCAATACAATTAAACTATTTCATGGGCTAACAGGAAATAAAGAAATTAACCGTTCATAAATATGATCTTTTGACAAAGTTCATGGACAGGTCTTACCTCTTCAGAAGGTCTCCTTCTATCAGGCAGCACTAGTGTGTTGGCTTGGCTCCCTGGGACTATAGTGGATCCTATGCTCATTCTGGGTCCCACTAACATGTAGCGTTTCTCTCCAGATCTGTACTGAATGCTGTGGCACAGTGTCCCGTCATAGTTTGTGTCCTGTAAGTACTTGGGGGTGTAGTCTGTGCTGGGTTTGGAGCACTGCATTGCGATCAGCACAATGATACTGATAATAAACAGAGCTGAGACCGAGGCCAAAGTTATCATGAGGTAAAAAGTCACATTAGTGTCCTCTGTGTCTTTAGCTGAGCTCTTAACATCAGAAGCTGCAAAAGCCTCTCTGGGCTCCACCACTTTGACAAACACAGCAGCTGTAGCTGAGAGGGACACGTTGCCATTGTCTTTGACCAGTATGAGCAGTTTGTGCTCAGCCTCGTCTGTCTCTGTGAATGAGCGAAGTGTCCTGATCTGTCCTGTGTAGCGGTCCAACCCAAACAGACTGTGGTCAGTCACTTCCTGCAGTGAAAAGAGCAGCCAGCCGTTATATCCGATATCAGCGTCATAGGCCCTGACTTTAGTCACCAAGTGTCCTGCGTTGACATTGCGGGGGACCTCCTCCACACCTTCAGCAGAACCGTTAGAGCTGACTGGATACAGAATGACTGGAGCGTTGTCGTTCTGATCCAGAATGAACACGTGCACTGTCACGTTGTTGCTCAGTGACGGAGTCCCAGAGTCTGAGGCCACGACTTGAAACTGGAACGACTTTAATGTCTCAAAGTCAAAACTTTTCAGCTGTGATTTGTCCATTTTCAGAGTTCACATTTAAGAAAGAGGTCGTCTTTGTCATTTCCTGCTCGTGCAATAGGAAACATCGTTTTCATTCTTATCTTCTTTTTCTTTGTCAGTAGCAGTTACAGAAAACAGCGACGTCCCTGCCACGTTATTTTCTACGATATAAAAGTACAGAGGACTTTGTTCAAATTGTGGACTGTTGTCGTTTACATCTAATATCTGGATACTGAGAGTTTGTTGTTGATAAAGGAGGCTCCCCGCAGTCAGTGGCTTTTATTGTTATGTCATAATTGGACACCTCCTCCCTGTCCAGTAAATCCTTAGTGACAACTGAATATGTGTTCTCTTTATAAGAGGGCTTCAGCTCAAAAGGTACAGCATTTGTTATGTGAGCAATGATTTTACCATTCACACCAGAGTCTTTGTCTTTGACATGAATGAGTGAAACCACTGTACCAGGTTTTGAGTCTTCAGACACTGTGTTTGACAGTGACGTCACCTCTATTTCCGGTGGATTATCATTAACGTCAATAATTTTTATAACAACTCTACATTCACCTGTCAGTGGAGGCACCCCTTTATCTGATGCTTCCACTTCTAATTCATATTGAGTAGTTTCCTCATAATCTACCAATCCTTTAAGTATAATTTCCCCATTCAATTTGTTTAATTCAAAAGTATTATAGACTTGACGTATCAACGTTTTCCCCAGGCTAAATTCAATATCGCCATTAATTCCCTCATCGCGATCTGTGGCATTTAACTTACATAATGAAGTTTCTACAGGAATATTTTCAAACACAGCAATTTCATAAACCTCTTGACTAAACACTGGTCTATTGTCATTACTGTCCAAAACAATAATAGAAACATTTAACGTCCCTGATATTTGAGGTTTACCTCCATCAACTGCTGTCACCAAAAGAAATTGTTTGCTACTTTGTTCCCGGTCTAGCATTTTCTTCAGCTCTAAAAAAGGTATTTTGTTTGAATCGCTTTGCCTGATATTTATGTCAAAATGCTCATTTGTAGACAATGTGTAGGTGCGGATTGAGTTTATTCCTGCGTCTGAGTCATGAGCAGAGTGCAGCTGAAAGCGCTTTCCTGGCAAAGTGTGTTCAGCAATTTCAATAGTTTGTTCTCTTTGATTAAAATTAGGAGCATTGTCATTAACATCAGTGATTTCTACAACCACATAATGAATTTCCAAAGGGTTTTCTACCAGAATCTTCAGCTCCATCAGACACGTCCCGCTGCCCTGACACAGCTGCTCTCTGTCGATGTGGCCACGGACGAACAATGCGCCATTATCGGGATTTACCTCAAAAATAGCTTCTTTCGACTCAGAAACAACACGAAACCGTCTCTCTCCCAAAGACGCAACATCGAGACCAAGATCCTTTGCAACATTTCCAACAACAGTCCCGTCCCTCACCTCCTCTGGAACCGAGAATCTGATCTGAGCCAAAGCCTGCTGCCCGATAAACAGAAGTAGAGCCGCGCACAAAGCGATCCAAGAGCAGTTCCTTGTCCGAGGTTTTGTTTCTATTTCCATCGTTTTTAACAAATCCATTTATCTGTATAATTTGTATAAACGACTATAAAGTGACAATCTGCACCAATTAATGCACAGCAGGGCTTATTTCAACTGAACACTGGTCTATAGCCCAAGAGAAACAAAAGGGTCTGTGGGGGAGGAACATACTGGGTTGTAGTTTCTGCATGTAATAGTGCCACTCGGTGGTCAATTGATAAAAGTATCATTCATTCACTGCTTGGATCTTATTATTGAATCTCTCTGACCATCCTATCAAAAACCTAAATTAATTATCTCCTCTCTTCTTTGATTAAAATAAAAGATTAATGTGATGTCTGATACATTTGCACTATTTTTAAACAAATTTACATTCGCCTAGAAACCGAATCTACCCATCAGCACCACGGACAGCGGTCACATTGATCGCAAGCGCATTGAAAGACTTCAGCTATTTGTCAACATTTTGTATTTACAGTAGTGGCCATAATTATTAGAACAGCTGGTAGAGCTGAGAAGATTGACCTGTTTTGCCTCCAACACATGATTTCATTTGATAATGTTCATGAAGCATGCTCTGAGCTCAACAAATATCAGATGATGTGAGTCCTACTGTTTTTATCCACTTTTAACTTTAATATTTGGTCTGTGCACCTTTTGCAGCAGTTACAGCAGCACATCTCTGACATCATGTCTATATATTTCCTGAGAACTTCAACACTAATGTTATCCCAGGGCTTCTTCTGTGAAGGAACCTGATTGTGTCACATTGGAAGTGAAACAGGCCCCGCTTGTTTTTTGTAGAGAAAATTATTTAATCTTCTTATGATGGCTCTATTCTATATTTTTTATAGAGCATAATGAAGACTTTGTAGATATTACATTTTTCATGGGTATTTTTTTTAAAACATGCCTCTTAAACAACTAATATGTTCTAATAATTTGGACCACCACTGTTTAGAGTTTAATGTATTTATCCTAGAAAGCTTGGAGGAACAGACTCAACTAGATAAAGTCTACTGTCTGTTTGTGTTTACCTTTAAACACAACACCATCGTGGCCCAACGAATTGTATAGATCATACTTAGATCACAAAACACAATCAAGTACTAAATATAAGGTTTCCCAGGAGGATTAATAAAAGTTTCCTCTTTTACACCAAATCCTCTGTTCTTTTAGAGAGAGAGTAATCTTAAGCATTTAACAGGATAAAAGACAACACATGTATACCACACCACCATTACCAACCAATCATAATAATTTACCCAAGGCACTATAAACTTGTAGGAATGATAATTTGTAAAATAAATATTTGGGATTTCTGAGCTTGGATGAAAAAACTCACTTCCTATTAAATTACATAACCTATAGAAAATAATTATTAGCATTTTAAACAATATAACTATCAAGGCAACACCACACTTTTTCTTTCTGGACATCATAGTCTTTATGTGTGTGTTGTATGCATTTTAAATGAACAACAAACAAATGAGCGTTTCTACAATCTGACAAAAAGTCGTAATACCTTACCTCCTCAGAAGGTCTCCTTCTATCAGGCAGCACTAGTGTGTTGGCTTGGCTCCCTGGGACTATAGTGGATCCTATGCTCATTCTGGGTCCCACTAACATGTAGCGTTTCTCTCCAGATCTGTACTGAATGCTGTGGCACAGTGTCCCGTCATAGTTTGTGTCCTGTAAGTACTTGGGGGTGTAGTCTGTGCTGGGTTTGGAGCACTGCATTGCGATCAGCACAATGATACTGATAATAAACAGAGCTGAGACCGAGGCCAAAGTTATCATGAGGTAAAAAGTCACATTAGTGTCCTCTGTGTCTTTAGCTGAGCTCTTAACATCAGAAGCTGCAAAAGCCTCTCTGGGCTCCACCACTTTGACAAACACAGCAGCTGTAGCTGAGAGGGACACGTTGCCATTGTCTTTGACCAGTATGAGCAGTTTGTGCTCAGCCTCGTCTGTCTCTGTGAATGAGCGAAGTGTCCTGATCTGTCCTGTGTAGCGGTCCAACCCAAACAGACTGTGGTCAGTCACTTCCTGCAGTGAAAAGAGCAGCCAGCCGTTATATCCGATATCAGCGTCATAGGCCCTGACTTTAGTCACCAAGTGTCCTGCGTTGACATTGCGGGGGACCTCCTCCACACCTTCAGCAGAACCGTTAGAGCTGACTGGATACAGAATGACTGGAGCGTTGTCGTTCTGATCCAGAATGAACACGTGCACTGTCACGTTGTTGCTCAGTGACGGAGTCCCAGAGTCTGAGGCCACGACTTGAAACTGAAACGACTTTAATGTCTCAAAGTCAAAACTTTTCAGCGCTGTGATTTGTCCATTTTCAGAGTTCACATTTAAGAAAGAGGTCACGTCCTTGTCATTTCCTGCTCGTGCAATATTATAGGAAACATCTGCGTTTTCATTCTTATCTTTGTCAGTAGCAGTTACAGAAAACAGCGACGTCCCTGCCACGTTATTTTCTACGATATAAAAGTACAGAGGACTTTGTTTAAATTGTGGACTGTTGTCGTTTACATCTAATATCTGGATACTGAGAGTTTTCGTTGTTGATAAAGGAGGCTCCCCGCAGTCAGTGGCTTTTATTGTTATGTCATAATTGACACCTCCTCCTGTCAGTAAATCCTTAGTGACAACTGAATATGTGTTCTCTTTATAAGAGGGCTTCAGCTCAAAAGGTACAGCATTTGTTATTTGAGAAATAATTTTTCTATTAATACCCGAATCTTTGTCTTTGACACTAAGAAGTGATATAACTGTACCAGGTTTTGAGTCTTCAGACACTGTGTTTGACAGCGAAGTTATTCCTATTTCTGGTGCGTTATCATTAACATCTTTAATCTTCACAATAACTTTGCACGTTCCTGTTAATGGAGGGGTTCCTCTGTCTGATGCATGAACATCGAGTTTATAAATTTCAGATTCCTCATAATCCAAGGATTGTTTCAGTCTAATAAGCCCACTTGAACTGTCCAGTTCAAAAATGTCAAACACTTTTTTAGGTAATGATCTGCTAAAGCTGTATTCTATTTCTCCATTACTGCCTTCATCGGGGTCTGTTGCTGTTACGAGGGTGAGTGTATTTTCAATTGGCACGTTTTCATTTATTTCTACTGTGTAAATATTCTGAGAAAACACCGGGGCGTTATCATTAACATCCAGAACGACAACAGAAATGTTCAAAGTGCCTGATTTTGGAGGTTTACCTCCGTCTAGTGCTGTAACCAGAAGAGAGAGTCTGTTCTTTTGCTCTCGGTCTAAGGGCTTCTTTAGCACTAGAAATGGTACTTTGTCCTCGTCGTTTTGACTGGTGTCTATTTCAAAGTTTTCATTAAGAGATAAGGTATATATGCCTACAGAATTGACTCCGGCGTCTGGGTCACGTGCTGCGTGCACCTCGAATCGACTGTTTAAAGGCGTGTGTTCAGCTATTTCTAATATCTGTTCCTTTTCGGAGAATACGGGGCTGTTATCATTCACATCCGAAATATCTACAGCTACATAGTGTATTTCCAAAGGATTTTCAACAATGATCTTTAGCTCAATTAAGCACACACCACTACCGTGACACAGCTCCTCCCTGTCGACTTTCCTACGGACTTGTAATGCACCGCTGTCCGGATTTACTTCAAAAAAGGTCTCCTCTGATCCAGCCACAACACGGAACCGCCGGTCGTTCAAATAAATTTTGTCCAAACTGAGATCTTTAGCGACATTCCCAACAACAGTCCCTTCTTTCACCTCCTCTGCGACAGAATACCTCAGCTCAGACAATGCAGTATCTGCATAAAGCAGTAAAATGGATTCCAAAAATTAAGCCTTATGTTTAACTAATTATAACGATTTAATAAATATAGAGTACTCAAACAAAAGCTTCAAATTTATAAAACAGTGACACCAAGAGGACGAAATAGATATATTTTTGCAGTCTTAATCATTTTCCCATGGTCAGAGACCTCAAACCAGAAGGTCTCCTTCTATCAGGCAGCACTAGTGTGTTGGCTTGGCTCCCTGGGACTATAGTGGATCCTATGCTCATTCTGGGTCCCACTAACATGTAGCGTTTCTCTCCAGATCTGTACTGAATGCTGTGGCACAGTGTCCCGTCATAGTTTGTGTCCTGTAAGTACTTGGGGGTGTAGTCTGTGCTGGGTTTGGAGCACTGCATTGCGATCAGCACAATGATACTGATAATAAACAGAGCTGAGACCGAGGCCAAAGTTATCATGAGGTAAAAGTCACATTAGTGTCCTCTGTGTCTTTAGTTGAGCTCTTAACATCAGAAGCTGCAAAGCCTCTCTGGGCTCCACCACTTTGACAAACACAGCAGCTGTAGCTGAGAGGGACACGTTGCCATTGTCTTTGACCAGTATGAGCAGTTTGTGCTCAGCCTCGTCTGTCTCTGTGAATGAGCGAAGTGTCCTGATCTGTCCTGTGTAGCGGTCCAACCCAAACAGACTGTGGTCAGTCACTTCCTGCAGTGAAAAGAGCAGCCAGCCGTTATATCCGATATCAGCGTCATAGGCCCTGACTTTAGTCACCAAGTGTCCTGCGTTGACATTGCGGGGGACCTCCTCCACACCTTCAGCAGAACCGTTAGAGCTGACTGGATACAGAATGACTGGAGCGTTGTCGTTCTGATCCAGAATGAACACGTGCACTGTCACGTTGTTGCTCAGTGACGGAGTCCCAGAGTCTGAGGCCACGACTTGAAACTGGAACGACTTTAATATCTCAAAGTCAAAACTTTTCAGCGCTGTGATTTGTCCATTTTCAGAGTTTACATTTAAGAAAGAGGTCACGTCCTTGTCATTTCCTGCTCGTGCAATATTATAGGAAACATCTGCGTTTTCATTCTTATCTTTGTCAGTAGCAGTTACAGAAAACAGCGACGTCCCTGCCACGTTATTTTCTACGATATAAAAGTACAGAGGACTTTGTTCAAATTGTGGACTGTTGTCGTTTACATCTAATATCTGGATACTGAGAGTTTTCGTTGTTGATAAAGGAGGCTCCCCGCAGTCAGTGGCTTTTATTGTTATGTCATAATTGGACACCTCCTCCCTGTCCAGTAAATCCTTAGTGACAACTGAATATGTGTTCTCTTTATAAGAGGGCTTCAGCTCAAAAGGTACAGCATTTGTTATGTGAGCAATGATTTTACCATTCACACCAGAGTCTTTGTCTTTGACATGAATGAGTGAAACCACTGTACCAGGTTTTGAGTCTTCAGACACTGTGTTTGACAGTGACGTCACCTCTATTTCCGGTGAATTATCATTAACGTCAATTATTTTTATAACAACTCTACATTCCCCTGTCAGTGGAGGCGTGCCTTTATCAGACGCTTTGACATACAATTCATATACATCCTTTTCTTCATAGTCCACAATTCCTTTAACCATAAGCTCGCCGCTTATTTTTTCCACTCTAAAAGTTTCATGAATTTTTTGTTTTAAAGTTTGTGCAAGGCTGTACTCTAGTTCTCCATTTGTTCCCTCATCTGGATCTGTGGCATTTAACTTAAAAAATAGACTTTCTTTTGGAACATTTTCTTTCAAAGCAATTTGATAAACCTCTTGACTAAAAACGGGTCTATTGTCGTTAATATCAAGAACAATAATAGAAACATTTAATGTGCCTGATCTTTGAGGTTTACCTCCATCAACTGCTGTAACAAGCAAGGTGAAATTCATTTGTTTTTCTCTGTCTAGTGATTTTTTAAGAACCAGAAATGGTATTTTATCCTCGTCACTTTGGCGAATATCAATTTCAAAATGCTCATTTGATTTCAACCTATAGGTGTGTATTGAGTTTATTCCTGCGTCAGGATCATGAGCAGAGTGCAGCTGAAAACGGCTCCCGGGAATTGAGTGCTCCGCTATTTCAAACATTTGTTCTTTTTGAGGAAACCTCGGAGCATGATCATTTACATCAGTGATTTCTACAACCACATAATGCATTTCCAAAGGGTTTTCTACCAGAATCTTCAGCTCCATCAGACACGTACCGGTGCCCTGACACAGCTGCTCTCTGTCGATGTGGCCGCGGACGAACAATACACCAGTATCAGAGTTTACCTCAAAAAGGGCATCTTTCGTTTCGGATACAACACGAAAATGTCTCTCACCCAACGAAGTAACATCAAGACCAAGATCCTTTGCGACATTTCCAACAACAGTCCCGTCCCTCACCTCCTCTGGAACCGAGTATCTGATCTGAGCCAAAGCCTTCGGTCCGAAAAACAGCAGTAGAGCCGCGCACAAAGCGATCCAAGAGCAGCTCCTTGCTCTTTGTTTTGATTCAGTCTCCATTGTTATCCACAAACGCAACAACACTTAATCCTTATATTTCAACAATTACAACCAAACGCACAACGTCATTTCTCTCACTGAAGTAGGTACTTAATGCAAGAGATCACAGGACACCACTCTTGGAGAAACAAAAGGGTCTGTGAGGGGTGGGTTATAGTAGACGGTGGTTTCTAAATCTAACACTGCCACCCGTTGGACAACACTAAGAATGAGGGTAAAAACATATTTATTTTTCATTATTTTTCTTCCGCTTTGTCTAGTTAGGTTTCGCGGTTGACTGGACAGTGGCCAGTCAATCGCGGGGCTGACATTAAGACATAGACTGTGAAAAACAACCATTCACTCTTACATTCAGTCACTAGTTTCATAAAAAAAAACAGCCATCAGGAGAACGTTGGTATTTTTACCAGTTTGCACACATTTAATCAAATGTACAAAGCTTTTTTATTGCTTTTTTTCTTCAGCACCTTGGTCAGCAACAGCATACTGAAATGTTTGAAATGATCAATCATAATAAATTCTCTCTCTAACAAATTAAAAGAGAGAAGTGATATTTTTAAACATTGAAATAACACGCACACCTTCTTACCTCCTCAGAAGGCCTCCTTCTATCAGGCAGCACTAGTGTGTTGGCTTGGCTCCCTGGGACTATAGTGGATCCTATGCTCATTCTGGGTCCCACTAACATGTAGCGTTTCTCTCCAGATCTGTACTGAATGCTGTGGCACAGTGTCCCGTCATAGTTTGTGTCCTGTAAGTACTTGGGGGTGTAGTCTGTGCTGGGTTTGGAGCACTGCATTGCGATCAGCACAATGATACTGATAATAAACAGAGCTGAGACCGAGGCCAAAGTTATCATGAGGTAAAAAGTCACATTAGTGTCCTCTGTGTCTTTAGCTGAGCTCTTAACATCAGAAGCTGCAAAAGCCTCTCTGGGCTCCACCACTTTGACAAACACAGCAGCTGTAGCTGAGAGGGACACGTTGCCATTGTCTTTGACCAGTATGAGCAGTTTGTGCTCAGCCTCGTCTGTCTCTGTGAATGAGCGAAGTGTCCTGATCTGTCCTGTGTAGCGGTCCAACCCAAACAGACTGTGGTCAGTCACTTCCTGCAGTGAAAAGAGCAGCCAGCCGTTATATCCGATATCAGCGTCATAGGCCCTGACTTTAGTCACCAAGTGTCCTGCGTTGACATTGCGGGGGACCTCCTCCACACCTTCAGCAGAACCGTTAGAGCTGACTGGATACAGAATGACTGGAGCGTTGTCGTTCTGATCCAGAATGAACACGTGCACTGTTACGTTGTTGCTCAGTGACGGAGTCCCAGAGTCTGAGGCCACGACTTGAAACTGGAACGACTTTAATGTCTCAAAGTCAAAACTTTTCAGTGCTGTGATTTGTCCATTTTCAGAGTTCACATTTAAGAAAGAGGTCACGTCCTTGTCATTTCCTGCTCGTGCAATATTATAGGAAACATCTGCGTTTTCATTCTTATCTTTGTCAGTAGCAGTTACAGAAAACAGCGACGTCCCTGCCACGTTATTTTCTACGATATAAAAGTACAGAGGACTTTGTTCAAATTGTGGACTGTTGTCGTTTACATCTAATATCTGGATACTGAGAGTTTTCGTTGTTGATAAAGGAGGCTCTCCGCAGTCAGTGGCTTTTATTGTTATGTCATAATTGGACACCTCCTCCCTGTCCAGTAAATCCTTAGTGACAACTGAATATGTGTTCTCTTTATAAGAGGGCTTCAGCTCAAAAGGTACAGCATTTGTTATGTGAGCAATGATTTTACCATTCACACCAGAGTCTTTGTCTTTGACATGAATGAGTGAAACCACTGTACCAGGTTTTGAGTCTTCAGACACTGTGTTTGACAGTGACGTCACCTCTATTTCCGGTGGATTATCATTAACGTCAATGATTTTTATAACAACTCTACATTCACCTGTCAGTGGAGGCGTGCCTTTATCAGATGCCTCTATGTCTAATTCATATTGTTCACTTTCTTCAAAGTCAACTGATCCTTTTACAGTAATTTCCCCCGTTAGTCTCTTTATTTCAAAAACATTATATACCCTTTCATTTAAAGTTTCTCCAAGGCTATATTCAATTTCTCCATAAATGCCTTCGTCAGAATCAGTTGCATTGAGTTTGAATACGACGGCTCCTGTTTCTACATTTTCTTTAACAGCAATCTGATAAACCTCTTGACTGAAAACGGGTTTGTTGTCGTTAATATCAAGAACAATAATAGAAACATTTAATGTGCCTGATCTTTGAGGTTTACCTCCGTCAACTGCTGTGACAAGTAAAGAGAGTCTATTGCTTTGTTCTCTATCTAAGGATTTTTTCAGCACGAGAAATGGCATTTTACCCGAATCACTTTGCCTGATATTTATTTCAAAATGCTCATTTGAAGACAAAGTGTAGGTGCGGATTGAGTTTATTCCGGCGTCTGGATCATGAGCAGAGTGCAGCTGAAACCGTTTTCCTGGTAAAGTGTGCTCTCCTATTTCAAACGTTTGATTACTTTTAGGAAACCTCGGAGCATGATCATTTACATCAGTGATTTCTACAACCACATAGTGTATTTCCAAAGGATTTTCTACCAGAATCTTCAGCTCCATCAGACACGTACCGCTGCCCTGACACAGCTGCTCTCTGTCGATGTGGCCGTGGACGTACAATGCGCCGGTATCAGAGTTTACCTCAAAAATAGTCTCCTTTGTTTCAGAAACAGCACGAAACCTCCTCTCACCCAACGAGGCAACATCAAGATCAAGATCCTTTGCGACATTTCCAACAACAGTCCCGTCCCTCACCTCCTCTGGAACAGAGTATCTGATCTGTGCCAAAGCCTTCTGCCCGAAAAACAGCAGTAGAGCCGCGCACAAAGCGATCCAAGAGCAGCTCCTTGCTCTTTGTTTTGATTCAGTCTCCATCGTTATCCACAAACGCAACAACACTTAATCCTTATATTTCAACAATTACAACCAAACGCACAACGTCATTTCTCTCACTGAAGTAGGTACTTAATGCAAGAGATCACAGGACACCACTCTTGGAGAAACAAAAGGGTCTGTGAGGGGTGGGACATAGTAGACGGTGGTTTCTAAATCTAACACTGCCACCCGTTGGACAACACTAAGAATGACGGTAAAAAAAAAATTGTTATGACAAAAACACATCAGAAAAACTTTACCCTCTTCTGGATGGATTAAAAGTCTGGGCTTTCAATGTAAGACAACTCCTTTATTTTTTTATTGTATTAGAATAAGTCATATGTAGTCTCTACCAATTCATCATCACCTTTTTAAAGTGCAAACGTATATTACATTTATCTCCACCACGTATCATGGTGAAAAAAATACTTTTATGCTTGTGCTCTTAGACCATAAACAAATTTAAATAGACATTTGTATTATTGACTATCAGACTACAGAAGTGGGATTGAAAAACAGTTTTATTATCATGTATAATGTGTGCATCCAAGCTTATTTATGCAATTTCTCCTCTGCGTTTATAGGCTACAGTAAAAAATATTGAAGATCAATGTAACTGTGTAAAATGAGCATCTAGAGAAAATAAAAAAAAAGGAAAAGCAATATTTGAGACACATAGAAATGCTCGAAAAACTGTTAAAGTTCAACTGGCGTTAGTACCACATCTTCATGCGACTGTGATCTACTTGTTTAGAGCTCAAAGCAAACATTTGAGACATCTCAGTCTATTGCCAGCAGTTCCTTGCGTACATTTATCATTTCAACCAGTTTGCATTCATTAAATTTAAATGTTTAATTATTAAAAAAAAAAAAAAAGTTTTATCTGCTTAATCTGTGAATTTCTTTTTTAAATAAAATAAACATTTTCTTCAGTACCATGGTCAGCAACCATGAAAATTAAGAATGCCTATCAACAACCAATGGAAAAATTAAAGTAATCAATCAGAATGTATTACTTTAATAGCTTTATTAACTTTAATAGGGGAAGTGGTATTTGTGAACAAATATAGATTTTTAAAATGTGAACTTGTCTTACCTCCTCAGAAGGTCTCCTTCTATCAGGCAGCACTAGTGTGTTGGCTTGGCTCCCTGGGACTATAGTGGATCCTATGCTCATTCTGGGTCCCACTAACATGTAGCGTTTCTCTCCAGATCTGTACTGAATGCTGTGGCACAGTGTCCCGTCATAGTTTGTGTCCTGTAAGTACTTGGGGGTGTAGTCTGTGCTGGGTTTGGAGCACTGCATTGCGATCAGCACAATGATACTGATAATAAACAGAGCTGAGACCGAGGCCAAAGTTATCATGAGGTAAAAAGTCACATTAGTGTCCTCTGTGTCTTTAGCTGAGCTCTTAACATCAGAAGCTGCAAAAGCCTCTCTGGGCTCCACCACTTTGACAAACACAGCAGCTGTAGCTGAGAGGGACACGTTGCCATTGTCTTTGACCAGTATGAGCAGTTTGTGCTCAGCCTCGTCTGTCTCTGTGAATGAGCGAAGTGTCCTGATCTGTCCTGTGTAGCGGTCCAACCCAAACAGACTGTGGTCAGTCACTTCCTGCAGTGAAAAGAGCAGCCAGCCGTTATATCCGATATCAGCGTCATAGGCCCTGACTTTAGTCACCAAGTGTCCTGCGTTGACATTGCGGGGGACCTCCTCCACACCTTCAGCAGAACCGTTAGAGCTGACTGGATACAGAATGACTGGAGCGTTGTCGTTCTGATCCAGAATGAACACGTGCACTGTCACGTTGTTGCTCAGTGACGGAGTCCCAGAGTCTGAGGCCACGACTTGAAACTGGAACGACTTTAATGTCTCAAAGTCAAAACTTTTCAGCGCTGTGATTTGTCCATTTTCAGAGTTCACATTTAAGAAAGAGGTCACGTCCTTGTCATTTCCTGCTCGTGCAATATTATAGGAAACATCTGCGTTTTCATTCTTATCTTTGTCAGTAGCAGTTACAGAAAACAGCGACGTCCCTGCCACGTTATTTTCTACGATATAAAAGTACAGAGGACTTTGTTGAAATTGTGGACTGTTGTCGTTTACATCTAATATCTGGATACTGAGAGTTTTCGTTGTTGATAAAGGAGGCTCCCCGCAGTCAGTGGCTTTTATTGTTATGTCATAATTGGACACCTCCTCCCTGTCCAGTAAATCCTTAGTGACAACTGAATATGTGTTCTCTTTATAAGAGGGCTTCAGCTCAAAAGGTACAGCATTTGTTATGTGAGCAATGATTTTACCATTTACACCAGAGTCTTTGTCTGTTACACTAATCAAAGAAATTATTGTTCCAGGTTTTGAGTCTTCAGACACTGTGTTTGACAGTGACGTCACCTCTATTTCCGGTGGATTGTCATTGACGTCTATGATTTTTATAATAACTCTACATTCACCTGTTGACGGAGGGGAACCTTTATCTACTGCGTCTATATCCAATTCAAATGTATTGTCTTCTTCATAATCAATTGCGCCCTTCACTCGAATTCCTCCAGTTAATTCATTCAATTCAAAAATATTATACACGGTTCTCAACAACGTTTTTCCTAGGGAGTATTCAATTTCGCCATTCGTACCTTCATCTGGATCTGTGGCATTCAGTGTAAATATTAACGAGCCTAAGGGTAAGTTTTCTTTTACCATAATTTCATAAATCTCTTGACTAAACACTGGTCTATTATCATTACTGTCAAGAACAATAATAGAAACATTTAATGTGCCTGATCTTTGAGGTTTACCTCCATCAACTGCTGTAACAAGCAAAACGTGTTTGCTGATTAGTTCTCTGTCTAATGATTTCTTCAGCACTAAAAAGGGTATTTTTCCAGAATCACTTTGCCTGATATTTATTTCAAAATGCTCATTTGAAGACAAAGTGTAGGTGCGGATTGAGTTTATTCCTGCGTCTGGATCATGAGCAGAGTGCAGCTGAAAGCGCTTTCCTGGTAAAGTGTGCTCTCCTATTTCAAACACTTGCTCGTTTTCTCTAAATTTTGGAGCATGATCATTTACATCAGTGATTTCTACAACCACATAGTGTATTTCCAAAGGGTTTTCTACCAGAATCTTCAGCTCCATCAGACACGTACCGCTGCCCTGACACAGCTGCTCTCTGTCGATGTGGCCGTGGACGTACAATGTGCCAGTATCAGAGTTTACCTCAAAAATAGTCTCCTTTGTTCCAGAAACAACGCGGAACCGTCTCATGCCCAACGAGGCAACATCGAGACCAAGATCCTTTGCAACATTTCCAACAACAGTCCCGTCCCTCACCTCCTCTGGAACCGAGTATCTGATCTGAGCCAAAGCCTTCTGCCCGAAAAACAGCAGTAGAGCCGCACAAAGCGATCCAAGAGCAGCCGCTCACTCGAGGTGTCATTTCCGTCCAAATATAATTCCTCAAACGCATGTTGTCTGATATTTACACAACTATTAAAATACGATGACCAGAGTCATTTTAACGACATCGATGCTATGTTCACTGTCAGCGAAACAAAGGTGGCCTACTTGAAGGGAGGGACATAGCGGGATATGGTTTCTACATGTAGACTTATAGTGCCATCCGGCGATCAACAGTGAGAGCTGTTCTTGAATTCTATGGAAGAGAGTCCAGTAATAAATTAAATACGTTTTAGTGCTCGTTCCCTTTTAGAGGGTTCTTGCCACTCTTTTGCCAATTTAATGACGCCATAGGAATTGGTAACATTCACTCTTGTGTTTGAGGTGTAGGCCTTTTTATTTCATTGTTTAGCTATTAAAATTGAAACGTTCCCCAAGAGTTGTATGGCTGTCTCTGAACATAAAAACAGTCTAAATTCTCATGTTTGTATCAGGCGATAATAATTCTGAGAGGGCTACTGCACCGACAGTTCAAAGATCTGAGATATATTGGATTCCCCTCACACTGCATGAAATCTTTAGGTTCTTAAAATGCACCACTGCCTTTTGATCTGTTGCTGAAACTACAAAAACAGCCAAATTAAACTGACACAAGGCATCAAGACCTTGGACAGCGATTGCCCATTGATCATGCTTTAAATGCTACAAGACAATGCAAACAGTCCAGCTCTATCCATTACTAGCATCAAACAATACTATCTACATGAGGACTTCGCTGAACAATTCTAGGGTACATTCATAAGCCCTTTTCGCGCGGGATTAGTGGGGACCTGTCGTTATTTGTAATAATTGCAAAACTCGTCTGTGATTTAAAGCCCGTGCGAAGCCGCCATGTCTGTAATCTGTAAAGTAAAAATTCTCCCGCAAATTACCCACTGTATTTCGGCGAACTCTGGGGTCGTGTGATAAAAACCAGTCCTGTACGTCTGTGATTCTGTTTATTTTTACCTGCACCTCTTAATGATTATGTGGACTATCAGAACAAATGCAGAAAGTGAAATTCATGTAAACTTACGAAGAAGCAATTGGTTGGCTTTATTACACAAACAGGGGAAGTTTTATGTTTTGTATTGCTCCATTAGTTTTTTTTTTGTCGCTGAAGCCGCTTAGCTAGGCTTTACACTAGGACAGATGCCCCCTGTGCAGCCAATTGTTTCCTAATGAATGTACAGCAATTTAAAACATGTAGGATTTGTGCTTTTGAAGTTTCTCTTTCTGTTATTAGTAATTATGTCTCTGCAATCTGATCATTATATTACTCCAGTTAAAATTTAAAATAAGCAGCTGAAGATACACATTCCCCACAGTAAAGCCTCGAACAGGAGACACCCCCGCTGCAGGACGGCAGGAAACACAGTGTCAATGAAGTGTGAGAGGAGGCTAAGGTTAGTGAAAAGAGTAGCCTGTGAGTTCTTAGAGCGGACTTTCAGGTGTGCTTGGCTGTCTTTAATCTCAACCACCTGTGTATCGTATATATATCCAGTATAAATACCCAGCTGATGTCAAATCCGGAAATAAGGTCAGTGAAACTGAGTAACCCGTGGAAGTAGCTGATTCCCTTCGAATGCTCCACTAAGAACACAGACTTCATGGGGTCATGGGATTAATTATAAAGGTCCAGGGGTCTAAATATAATAATAATCCTGTGCAAATGGGGCTATATTCATTCATCTAGTTAAGATCATACTGTGTCTTTCACTGTGAACATAGAGGCTAAAAAAGCCATAAAATAAACTTGGAACTGAAATTCAGACCAAATGAACGCTACTATACAATAGAAGCGTCATTAAAAACACACCAACCGCTTTTTGAAACAAATAAACTTTTAAATATAAGTCATTAACATGATTTTTTTTTCACAAAAAAGTCTTACCTCCTCAGAAGGCCTCCTTCTATCAGGCAGCACTAGTGTGTTGGCTTGGCTCCCTGGGACTATAGTGGATCCTATGCTCATTCTGGGTCCCACTAACATGTAGCGTTTCTCTCCAGATCTGTACTGAATGCTGTGGCACAGTGTCCCATCATAGTTTGTGTCCTGTAAGTACTTGGGGGTGTAGTCTGTGCTGGGTTTGGAGCACTGCATTGCGATCAGCACAATGATACTGATAATAAACAGAGCTGAGACCGAGGCCAAAGTTATCATGAGGTAAAAAGTCACATTAGTGTCCTCTGTGTCTTTAGCTGAGCTCTTAACATCAGAAGCTGCAATAGCCTCTCTGGGCTCCACCACTTTGACAAACACAGCAGCTGTAGCTGAGAGGGACACGTTGCCATTGTCTTTGACCAGTATGAGCAGTTTGTGCTCAGCCTCGTCTGTCTCTGTGAATGAACGAAGTGTCCTGATCTGTCCTGTGTAGCGGTCCAACCCAAACAGACTGTGGTCAGTCACTTCCTGCAGTGAAAAGAGCAGCCAGCCGTTATATCCGATATCAGCGTCATAGGCCCTGACTTTAGTCACCAAGTGTCCTGCGTTGACATTGCGGGGGACCTCCTCCACACCTTCAGCAGAACCGTTAGAGCTGACTGGATACAGAATGACTGGAGCGTTGTCGTTCTGATCCAGAATGAACACGTGCACTGTCACGTTGTTGCTCAGTGACGGAGTCCCAGAGTCTGAGGCCACGACTTGAAACTGGAACGACTTTAAAGTCTCAAAGTCAAAACTTTTCAGCGCTGTGATTTGTCCATTTTCAGAGTTCACATTTAAGAAAGAGGTCACGTCCTTGTCATTTCCTGCTCGTGCAATATTATAGGAAACA
The DNA here is from genome assembly GCA_024416835.2 of Perccottus glenii. NCBI lineage: Eukaryota > Metazoa > Chordata > Actinopteri > Gobiiformes > Odontobutidae > Perccottus > Perccottus glenii. Next base: position 22,660,507 of record CM044554.2, on the reverse strand, counting down.
TCTGCGTTTTCATTCTTATCTTTGTCAGTAGCAGTTACAGAAAACAGCGACGTCCCTGCCACGTTATTTTCTACGATATAAAAGTACAGAGGACTTTGTTCAAATTGTGGACTGTTGTCGTTTACATCTAATATCTGGATACTGAGAGTTTTCGTTGTTGATAAAGGAGGCTCCCCGCAGTCAGTGGCTTTTATTGTTATGTCATAATTGGACACCTCCTCCCTGTCCAGTAAATCCTTAGTGACAACTGAATATGTGTTCTCTTTATAAGAGGGCTTCAGCTCAAAAGGTACAGCATTTGTTATGTGAGCAATGATTTTACCATTCACACCAGAGTCTTTGTCTGTTACACTAATTAAAGAAATTATTGTTCCAGGTTTTGAGTCTTCAGACACTGTGTTTGACAGTGACGTCACCTCTATTTCCGGTGGATTATCGTTGATGTCTATTATTTTTATAATAACTCTACATTCACCTGTTGACGGAGGGGAACCTCTATCTGAGGCTTCAATTTCAAGTCCATATGTATCTCTTTCTTCGTAATCCAATAATCCTTTTACTTTTATAATACCTGTTAATGAGTCCAGTTCAAATATATCATAGATTTTTTGCTTTAGGGTTTTTACAAAGCTATAGTTGATTTCCCCGTTTGAACCTTCATCTGGATCTCTGGCATTTAGTGTAAAAATAGAAGTTCCTAAAGGCACGTTTTCTTTTACAGTAATTTGATAAACTTCTTGACTAAACACTGGTCTATTATCATTACTGTCAAGAACAATAATAGAAACATTTAATGTGCCTGATTTTTGAGGTTTACCTCCATCAACTGCTGTAACAAGCAGAAAGTGTTTGCTGTTTTGTTCTCTGTCTAACAACTTTTTCAGCACAAGAAATGGAGTCTTCTCACCATCTGTTTCACGAATGTTTATGTCAAAATGCTCATTCAAAGACAGCGTGTAAGTACGGATTGAGTTTATTCCTGCGTCAGGATCATGGGCGGAGTGCAGCTGATATTTCTTTCCAGGTAACGTATGCTCTCCTATCTCAAACGTTTGCTTATTTTCGGTAAAATACGGAGCATGATCATTTACATCAGTGATTTCTACAACCACATAGTGAATTTCCAAAGGGTTTTCTACCAGAATCTTCAGCTCCATCAGACACGTCCCACTGCTCTGACACAGCTGCTCTCTGTCGATGTGGCCGTGGACGTACAACTCACCATTCTCTGGATTTACCTCAAAAATAGCTTTTTTGAAATTTGTTCCAGAAACAGCACGAAACCTCCTCTCGCCCAACGAAGTAACATCAAGACCAAGATCCTTTGCGACATTTCCAACAACAGTCCCGTCCCTCACCTCCTCTGGAACCGAGTATCTGATCTGAGCCAAAGCCTTCGGTCCGAAAAACAGCAGTAGAGCCGCGCACAAAGCGATCCAAGAGCAGCTCATTGCTCTTTGTTTTGATTCAGTCTCCATCGTTATCCACAAACGCAACAACACTTAATCCTTATATTTCAACAATTACAACCAAACGCACAACGTCATTTCTCTCACTGAAGTTGGTACTTAATGCAAGAGATCACAGGACACCACTCTTGGAGAAACAAAAGAGTCTGTGAGGGGTGGGACATAGTAGACGGTGGTTTCTAAATCTGACACTGCCACCCGTTGGACAACACTAAGAATGACGGTAAAAACATATTTATATATACATATATTTCTTCCGCTTTGTCTGGTTAGGGGTCGCGGGTGACTAAAAACCTATCCAAGAAACTTTAGGCCTTAGCTGGGGTACACCCTGGACAGTGGCCAGTTAATCGCAGGGCTGATATTTAGACATAGACAGTGAAAAACAACCATTCACTCTTACATTCAGTCACTAGTTTCATAAAAAATCAGCCATCAGGAGAGCGTTGGTTTTTTTATCAGTTTGAACACATTTAATCAAATGTACAAAGCTTTTTTTATTACTTTGCATTTTTCTGATGTATCTGGAATAAAAATATCTCTCCCTAACTCTTTTTTTTTTTTTTTTTTGCTTTAGCACCATGGTCAGCAACCATGGACTCAAACAACAGCATACTGAAATGTTTGAAATGATCAATCATAATAAATTTTCTCTCTAACAAATTAAAAGAGAGAAGTGATATTTTTAAACATTAAAATAATATGTACACATTCTTACCTCCTCAGAAGGTCTCCTTCTATCAGGCAGCACTAGTGTGTTGGCTTGGCTCCCTGGGACTATAGTGGATCCTATGCTCATTCTGGGTCCCACTAACATGTAGCGTTTCTCTCCAGATCTGTACTGAATGCTGTGGCACAGTGTCCCGTCATAGTTTGTGTCCTGTAAGTACTTGGGGGTGTAGTCTGTGCTGGGTTTGGAGCACTGCATTGCGATCAGCACAATGATACTGATAATAAACAGAGCTGAGACCGAGGCCAAAGTTATCATGAGGTAAAAAGTCACATTAGTGTCCTCTGTGTCTTTAGCTGAGCTCTTAACATCAGAAGCTGCAAAAGCCTCTCTGGGCTCCACCACTTTGACAAACACAGCAGCTGTAGCTGAGAGGGACACGTTGCCATTGTCTTTGACCAGTATGAGCAGTTTGTGCTCAGCCTCGTCTGTCTCTGTGAATGAGCGAAGTGTCCTGATCTGTCCTGTGTAGCGGTCCAACCCAAACAGACTGTGGTCAGTCACTTCCTGCAGTGAAAAGAGCAGCCAGCCGTTATATCCGATATCAGCGTCATAGGCCCTGACTTTAGTCACCAAGTGTCCTGCGTTGACATTGCGGGGGACCTCCTCCACACCTTCAGCAGAACCGTTAGAGCTGACTGGATACAGAATGACTGGAGCGTTGTCGTTCTGATCCAGAATGAACACGTGCACTGTCACGTTGTTGCTCAGTGACGGAGTCCCACCAGAGTCTGGGCCACGACTTGAAACTGGAACGACTTTAATGTCTCAAAGTCAAAACTTTTCAGCGCTGTGATTTGTCCATTTTCAGAGTTCACATTTAAGAAAGAGGTCACGTCCTTGTCATTTCCTGCTCGTGCAATATTATAGGAAACATCTGCGTTTTCATTCTTATCTTTGTCAGTAGCAGTTACAGAAAACAGCGACGTCCCTGCCACGTTATTTTCTACGATATAAAAGTACAGAGGACTTTGTTCAAATTGTGGACTGTTGTCGTTTACATCTAATATCTGGATACTGAGAGTTTTCGTTGTTGATAAAGGAGGCTCTCCGCAGTCAGTGGCTTTTATTGTTATGTCATAATTGGACACCTCCTCCCTGTCCAGTAAATCCTTAGTGACAACTGAATATGTGTTCTCTTTATAAGAGGGCTTCAGCTCAAAAGGTACAGCATTTGTTATGTGAGCAATGATTTTACCATTCACACCAGAGTCTTTGTCTTTGACATGAATGAGTGAAACCACTGTACCAGGTTTTGAGTCTTCAGACACTGTGTTTGACAGTGACGTCACCTCTATTTCCGGTGGATTATCATTAACGTCTATTATTTTTATAATAACTCTACATTCACCTGTCAGTGGAGGCGTGCCTTTATCAAACGCTTCCACTTCTAGTTCATATGAATCCTTTTCTTCGTAGTCCACTAATCCTTTAATTTTAATTTCTCCTGTTAATTTTTCCAATTCAAACATATTGTAGATTTTTTGCTTTAAGGTTTTTACTAGGCTATAGTTTATTTCCCCATTTGTACCTTCATCTGGGTCTGCTGCATTTAGTCTAAATAATGTAGTTCCTACTTGTACATTCTCCTTCACTAAAATTTCATAAACCTCTTGACTGAAAATAGGTCTATTATCATTACTGTCGAGAACAATAATAGAAATATTTAATGTGCCTGATCTTTGAGGTTTACCTCCATCAACTGCTGTAAGAACCAAAAAGTGTTTCTCCAATTGTTCTCTGTCTAACTTTTTTTTCAACAAAAGAAATGGTATTTTGTCTCCGTCAGTTTCGCGAATATTTATTTCAAAATGCTCATTTGAAGACAATGTGTAGGTGCGGATTGAGTTTATTCCTGCGTCTGGATCATGTGCGAAGTGTAACTGAAACCGCTTTCCTGGCAATGTGTGTTCCGCTATTTCAATTGTTTCGTTACTTTTGGGAAAAGTGGGAGCATGATCATTTACATCAGTGATTTCTACAACCACATAGTGAATTTCTAAAGGCTTTTCTACCAGAATCTTCAGCTCCATCAGACACGTACCGCTGCCCTGACACAGCTGCTCTCTGTCGATGTGGCCGCGGACGTACAAAGCACCATTCTCTGAGTTTACCTCAAAAATTGCCTCCGTCGTCTCGGAAACAACACGAAACCGTCTCTCACTCAACGAGGCAACATCGAGATCAAGATCCTTTGCGACATTTCCTACAACAGTCCCGTCCCTCACCTCCTCTGGAACCGAGTATCTGATCTGAGCCAAAGCCTGGTGTCCGAAAAACAACAGCGCCGTGCACAAAGCGATCAAGGAACAGCCTCTCGGTCGAAGTGTTGTTTCTGGTTCCATTCTTTCCCTCAAACGCACAGTGCTGTATTTTGTATAATTGTCCCGAATGACAACGTTATTTCACACAGCGGCATATGTGCCTTGTGATCAACATACACTCAGAGAGAAACAAAAGGGTCTGAGAAGGAGGGACATAGAAGGATGTGGTTTCTAAAAGTAATAGTGCCACCCGTTGGTCTGATTTTATTTTTATTTTTTTATTAGGCTAAAGTGTTATTGTAATGTACTCTTAACATCACGTGTATAATGAGATTTTAAAAGTGGCGCTTTTGTTAATGTTATTACAATAACAAGTTTTTCTTTAGCACCATGGACAGCAGTCTCACATCATTTTTGGAGCTCAGAGTTCTCACTAAACAATTTAGTTTGGAGACATTTAGATTGTTTCTCAGCAATGTTTGTGTGTGCGCGATGAGATTTTAGCCCGCCAATCAACACTTGGAAAAAAAAAAGATAAACGACTTGGCTTTCTTGATATGTATTTTAATTTTAAATCTCTGAGATTTTATTTATATTAATGGGTTGAATATTTAAGTTACGCTCCAACAAGTGAAGGATTGCAGGAGCAGCATTTATATAAATACTTGTGGCCTGGAGTAATAGTGTAATAGAGCCTTATTTATATGTCTAAAAAAATTGAAACACCTAATTACTATGTATATATCCATCTTTTTAAAGGAGGAACTTTTACACGTGAGCAACATGGAAAGCAATTCCAGGTCATAGGTTTACAATTTTATTTTCTTTGTTATTTAGTTTTATTTTTATTTTTTCAAAACATAGGTCATAAATTTGACATAGCAATCCGGGTAAATCTGCCTAAAAAGCCTGAAAAAAGAATAGCCAAATTAAAATGAAAGCTTTTCTTGAACCTTTTGGAGTACACATAAAAGTTCGGGCTCTTTTTAAAGGTAACATTCTTATTTTTACTCAAGCAGTCAAATGTATTGCAGGTGTAACTGGTAAATAGTTATATACACTAGAACAGACAGACAGAAAAAAAAATGTATAAAGAAGGCTTTACAGAGCCCCGCTAGAGAGATATGGATTAAAACATACAATAGGCCTGCATCATGAGGTATTGACAAAATACAAATTACTATTCAAAATACAGACATATTTTCCAACCATTTTCTATAAAAATACATTGAGTCTCGCGTTGAACACGCTTTACTTGTCACCCTGGAGAAGCTGCATATTCACGATGCATATTCACGCTTTACTTGTCACCCTGGGGAAGATGCATATTCACGTGTTCTGCACGTCATTGACTATACGTCTGTGGCGTGTAGGTCAGCGTGTGAGCTAATAGGTTGGAAGTGCGAGCGTAATAGTTGAAAGTGCACTTTTACTCCAGACTAACGCTCATTGGTTGTTACCTGCCGTGGACACCCCCTACTTTCTTCCACTTGGTCAAATTATGTCAATCAGACACTGAACGCTATGGCGGACATAATCAACTCCTCGAATCATTTTCTAAAACAAATACCGGCTATTTCACTGGATTAATATTCTCTGGATATTTACGAACAGAACGAGACCAGTGGGGAATTATCAACGTGTAAACTACAGGCAAGCTTCATAAGTGAGTAATGTCAAATTTCTAGGGTTTTGCTTTTGCAGTTGGAGTCGTTTATTAATGTCCTATAAACACAGGGTGTAGTTATGTAGGATTTAGATTTAATACATTTTCCATTTAACATTATTTATAATATTTTAAAATGTCGTTGTTTTCTAAAGAAATTCTTACTAAAATGTGAAGAAAACGTGCTAAATGTGAAGAAACCACACTATATATTAAGAAAACACGAGTTAACACGTTTAAACTTCGCTTTACATATGGCATAGAGGACAGTCGCCAGATCATGTGTGTTTGTTTTCTCATGACCAATAGCAGTATTTGACGCACTAAAATAATAATTTATTAAATGTGTGTAATGGTGTGAGCCCGAGATGGTATACTCAGTTCAATGAAATGTTTTGTTGAGATTGTTGATACAAACATCACTTTTAAAATGGAGCTGTTCTTCGCTAGAAACAGTGTTTTACTGTATAGACCTAAAGTCTTTAATGATTTAGTTTGTTATAGTGTTGTGGGTATCTTTAGATTCACAGACAACAAGTTTATACATTCTGACAAAATGTTTTTAGCGTCTTACCTCCTCAGAAGGCCTCCTTCTATCAGGCAGCACTAGTGTGTTGGCTTGGCTCCCTGGGATTATAGTGGATCCTATGCTCATTCTGGGTCCCACTAACATGTAGCGTTTCTCTCCAGATCTGTACTGAATGCTGTGGCACAGTGTCCCGTCATAGTTTGTGTCCTGTAAGTACTTGGGGGTGTAGTCTGTGCTGGGTTTGGAGCACTGCATTGCGATCAGCACAATGATACTGATAATAAACAGAGCTGAGACCGAGGCCAAAGTTATCATGAGGTAAAAAGTCACATTAGTGTCCTCTGTGTCTTTAGCTGAGCTCTTAACATCAGAAGCTGCAAAAGCCTCTCTGGGCTCCACCACTTTGACAAACACAGCAGCTGTAGCTGAGAGGGACACGTTGCCATTGTCTTTGACCAGTATGAGCAGTTTGTGCTCAGCCTCGTCTGTCTCTGTGAATGAGCGAAGTGTCCTGATCTGTCCTGTGTAGCGGTCCAACCCAAACAGACTGTGGTCAGTCACTTCCTGCAGTGAAAAGAGCAGCCAGCCGTTATATCCAATATCAGCGTCATAGGCCCTGACTTTAGTCACCAAGTGTCCTGCGTTGACATTGCGGGGGACCTCCTCCACACCTTCAGCAGAACCGTTAGAGCTGACTGGATACAGAATGACTGGAGCGTTGTCGTTCTGATCCAGAATGAACACGTGCACTGTCACGTTGTTGCTCAGTGACGGAGTCCCAGAGTCTGAGGCCACGACTTGAAACTGGAACGACTTTAATGTCTCAAAGTCAAAACTTTTCAGCGCAGAAATTGTCCCATTGGCTTCGTTAATGTTTAAAAATGAAGCCTCTGGCCCCTTTCTGTCGAGTGAATATGTAACTACTGCATTTTCACTCTCATCCGAATCAACTGCGCTTACGGAGAAAATAGAGAATCCAGGTTTGTTGTTTTCAGTTACATAAAAAGTGTAGGGACTTTGAGTGAATGCGGGACGGTTATCATTAACATCAACCACATCAACGTATATCACGTTGGTTGATGAAAGAGGGGGGTTTCCTAAATCCTTTGCAGTAATTGTGATTTTGTACATTTGCATAACTTCCTTATCTAAGTGATCCTTGGTGACCAATGAGTATGAGTGCCCATCGGAAGATTGTTTTAAATCAAAAGGCAAATAACTGGGAATGGTACAGATCACGTCCCCATTCACGCCTGAGTCCAGATCCGTCACCGCCATCAGAGCCACCACAGTACCCGGTGGAGCATCCTCAGCAATACGACTGGAGAGTGATGTGAGGTCTATTTCTGGTGGGTTATCGTTCACATCTTCTAATGTCACGATCACGTTGCAGTGCGTGGAAAGAGACACGGCTCCTTTGTCAGCAGCCACTATCTTTATCTCATAGATTTGCTTTTCCTCAAAGTCAAGCTCACTCTTTACTTGCAGTTTTCCTGTTTTACTGTCCAAATCAAAAGGCTCGGAAGAAAGCCCTCTAAATTTGCTCCTTATAGAATATTCGATCTCACCATTTGCTCTAGCATCAGCATCAGTGGCATTCACCATCACAAGAAACGTCCCCACAGGCGTATTTTCCTTTATCGATACAGTATATTTCTGTTTACTGCACACTGGCGGGTTGTCGTTTATGTCAGATACAACAACAGTTACATTAATAGTGCCTGATTTGGATGGTTTGCCACCATCTGAAGCTGTCAGCTGTAACCAGTGCTGGGCCATGTCTTCTCTGTCCAAATGGCGCTGTAAAATTAGGAATGGTACCTTCCCATCATCCCCAAATTCCTCAGTTTCCAAACGAAAGTACTGGTTGTGATTCAGTTTGTATGTTTGTAAGGAATTCATGCCAACATCTAAATCGTGTGCCCCCTCAATTTGAAATCTTGACCCAACTACAGCGGATTCAAGGATCTCTATTGTATAGTTTCCATCTGGGAATTTGGGCGAATTGTCATTAACATCTTGTATCTCAATTAATAACTGGTGCATTTCTAAAGGATTTTCGACAACCGCTTTCATATTTACTACGCAGGGGGCAGTTTTTGCGCACAGCTCTTCTCTGTCCACTCTCTGGTTCACGGACAAAACGCCGTCTGAAAGGTTTACCTTAAACAGATCCTGCTTTGTTCCTGAGACAACGCGAAGGTTTCTATTCGTCAACCTCCCAAGATCCAATCCAAGGTCTTTGGCCACGTTTCCAATCGGAGTGTCCAATTTTACTTCTTCGTTAATAGAATATCGTATTTGTGCAAGTATTCCCTCCAGTGTCAGCATCGTGACAGAAAAAAGAATCCACACATTCAACCATTGTCCATTGATGTCTTTTATCGCCATTATTTGTCTCTTCTTTTTAAATCCTATCCGTCTATAAAACCAAGCCTTTTGTTTAAAATTAGGAACTAGTTTTGTTCTATCAAATTTGACATTTTGTTGCAGGCTCTTTGTCCGCTATCCCTTTGCGTGTTTAGAGTTAGGCTATTGGTTACAGCTCAAATGAAAAGAGACCATCTATGATGCACACATTCGTCATTGTAAAATATATAGCGTATCAGCACCACCTATTGGCCTTACCCATAAAATGTTTTCTACTTAAGCCTTCACATCTGATCACTTTCAACTACCTCTATGCCTCATATTTCCCTGCGTAATATTGAACAAATGCTGTCGTCATTTCATAGTCTTTTCCAATGTTTTATTGTCTATGCATTTTCTGTGCCAGTTCCCTCTATAATTTACTGTTTTAAAATTAACACCTTTTTGAAGATAACAATTTCTGGAATTATTTTGGTTATTATTATGTTGGTACAAAGCCTGTGGGTTTCTACTGGCTATCTGTGGTATTTCCACTAAATAATGGGTGTGCACCACATTAATGGCACAATTACAACATTATAATGTTGCCATTGTCCTGATTGGTGGACTGTGTTCATGTTTGTGTTGTAGACACTGCTGTATGTCCCTTTAAATCCTGTGGCTGAGCACACTCCCATGTTTCTCTTTACTGTGTTGAGCAGTGACCTCCAAAGGACTCGAGCCGCATGTGCACTTTGGAGCTCTATTCTTACAAATATATTTACAAGATGTTGCGAATATAACTCGTTTTTACCGAGCCCGAGTTTTGCTATGAAGCACTGCATGAGGAATAGAAGAAAACATTACTATTTTAAATGAAAATCCCCAAAGTAACAGTACAAAATCAAGTGACCTATATGTGAATGATGTATAATATCTGCACACCAGCCTGATGTGCTTGTGTTGGCACCATATACGCATGCGCAAAAACACACCCTGCCGCACTGCTGTCTCTGCTCCACTTTCCCCGTTTCTGTCTCACACTGCAGCCGTGCTCTGTTTCAAACGCCTGATTTTCATTTTCAGAGCATGTTCGTTCATGATAAACCCTTGTAATAGACGGTGTCAGTATAAAACACTGAGCCGAGAATTAGGTCACAATATGAAATCACTCGCAGCTTCACAGCAAGCCACAGTCTCAACCAGCAGACAGCATGTCGTCATAGCAACGCAGGGTATGACACACGTCACTGTCCATGGTGCTGAAACTGAGGCAGGCGCTCCCATGAAGCAGAGAAAGGGATGCAGAGTGATTGCGATGACTCATAACACACTGCCCCTATGTCTTTTTGTTAAAATACATCTGTAACAAGGATCAATCAACAAGATACAAATTGGTTTAGCTTTAAAAGCTTGGTCATCTCAGTTGTACAAATGTCAAGAACCCAGTATTTATGTCAAATCCTCCTTCATGTGCTGTTTATGGTGTGTTGGACGACTGGTGCCTGCTGGTGGCCTCTTTAGTGTTTTATTCCACTTTGGTGCATTGCCGGGTCATGTATTTAAAGAGACAATGTCAAAGAAATAAAAGTGTCTTTGGAGCAAGAAATAATCTATGATTTCTTTATACAAACCCAATTCTGAAAAAAAGGGTTTTTGCAGATTGCTCTGCCCATCTTTACTTCTGATGCTTCTCTTATACCCAGTTATGTTACTGACCTGTGGCCAGTGAACTGAATTAGTTGCCAAATCCTTTTTCAGTTATTTGATCTTGTACCGCTTGCTTTCCCAGCCTTTTGTTGCCTGTGTCCCAATGTTTTTAAGATGTGTTGCTGCCATCAAATTCAAAATGAGTTATTTGTTAGGAAATGGTAAAAGTGTGGTTCATTGTGAATAAAATATGTTTTTGTGGAAATTGAAAATCATTGCATTGCCTGGGGTGCAAAGTGGCAGAGAGGTTAGCACTCCTGCCCCACACGCCTTTCTGTGAGGAGTCTGCATGTCCTGTGTTACCGTGGGTTCTCTCCGGGTACTTCCTCCCACCGTCTAAAGGTCCAAGGTGTCCCAATGAATGACTGTGAGAGTGAATGATTGTCTGCCTGTGTCTGTCCCCAAGTGTCAGCCCCGCAACTAACTGGCCATTGTCCAGTGTGTTAGGCCCAAAGTTGCTGGATAGGCTCCAGTCACCCATTACCCCTAATGAGACGAAGCAGAAGAAAATTAATGAAAATGAATGCATGTTTTTATTTACACTTTAAAGTGTACCAACGTTTCCGGTGTGACGGATCAACTGGCGAAGCCGGTTATCTGGAGACATGCAGATGTTTTGTGTGGGCGTTCCTCTCTAGGACCCCACTTTTACAAACCAGGAAATATAGGTATTATATTATAATTATATTCGTCTTAAATTACATTGATGTGATTCTTTTTACAGCGTATATGTCTATAATGATGTCTCTTTTAGTGTTGAGGCTACTCTTACTGTTATTATGTGAGCTCTTGTCTCTGGTCAACGCTGGAGTCTTACTGGCAACTAAAGCTGTCTTTAAAAAGTTGTTTGTCCCATGTCTTTATGACTGACTCTGCTTTATGTTGTATGTTTGTCTCATGTACTGGTGAGCTGAAGGAAACGTTCCACTTTGGTAAAGTTCTATTCTATTTTGTTTGTTACGCGCACTATAATTAAGCACAAACTCCTATAAATAGATGACCTTAGAGAATAAATAAATAGTATATAAATGTAGCTTATGTCTCCCTCTGAAATAATAAAACATTCTTGTTCATAGTTTGTAAAACCCCATAATGATGAAATTTGAATGTTTGCTTCTGTTATGTTTTTCCCCTTGACCTTTGACATTAGAGCCTTTGGTATTGTTCACTTGTGAGGTCTGTGTTGGATGTAAGAACTTCCACAGGCCTTAGACTTTATGAGTTTACATTTGTTCTTTACAATGAACCTCAAGAAAAATACATTTATCCATCAGTTCTCTTTCAAAAGGCAACTCCACAACATTAAACTGGTTCTGACTGTTCACAGGACATTTATACATTTAATAGTGACACTTTAAAGGCTGGAAACAGAACAGAAATGACTATAAAACCAATATTTATGACAATGTCAATATGAACCATATAAAAACCATTGTTATAAAAACTTTTCAAAAGGTTTATTGAAGAGAAATTACAACAGAAAACCTCCATTACATGTTATTATTTGGTTTAACAGTGTAGACTGCATAACACCAATAAAAATAATCCCAGATCAGTCTGTGTGTGTCCAACAGCAGAATATTAAGGATTACGTGAATCATTCTCAGGACGTCTTATAAAAGGGATACTTCCAATCCTTCAGGACACTGTCAGGACAGTAGATGCCAGAAGAAGTCCTGCAGTAGCAGCAAGTGACTATCACACTTTAAACCACTTGGGTCTTGTAGATGAGAGCAGTCATTTGATAGATGTAGTAGGCTACTTTGCCGAGACAAACACAGTGACAAACTGTAGAGAAAAACGGTTTCTATTTACGTAGAAAATGTGCTCTCCAAGTGTCAGTATGCCGCTTGTTCTAAACACAACGTTTACTCCGCACACCCTTAAAAAAGCCCAACGACATGCAAACATTTCTACTTGAACAGCTCTGTTTTTACTGTTAGCCCATCACCAAGCTCACACCAAAGTCTAATACAAGTTGTTGAATTGTCACAGGTTAACTTGGGACTTAGCCACAAGACAAACTGACCTCAGTGCTCTGCTCTCTCCAACTACTGAGCCAAATTGAATAAACCTTTACCTTTGTGCCAAAAAGTACATTGTTCGATTACAAATTAGATTAACAGCGATAAGCAGTTTTGCATAATCAACTATGTTACAGGTAGGCTACATGTGTTTTGAACAGGCATCGACACAGCCACCTTTCCGCAGTTAACCTGAGCCAGTTGAATTTGCACAAACAGATTCAACTAGACAGTTGTCTAAAGCCCTGTTTGCTGTGAGGGGCTACCTTTTCTTTCTACCAAACATAGCTTTGTCACTGTGGTTCATAAACACTAGAATTTATACATAGAGCTTATTGTCCTTTAGTACAACAGACATCCATGAACTTAATGGATTGTTGCCCAGAGGTGCAGCTGTTCTTCGGGGAAGGGGTTAGCCCATTTAAGGCTGGCAACCAGCACAAATAAATTCGCCTTCTGTGGGGGGGTGCCCTACACAGGAAAGGTGCAACCATCCCTTACACATGGAACATTCAAGCTGTAGAGAAGGAAAAAAATGATATGGTTCCAAATGTAAGACTTTGCTGTGGGTTTTGAGATATCCCAAGTGCAAAATGAGAATTTACCTTATTCAGCCATTATGTTAGAATCTCACCCAGTGGTTTAATCACCCTCAATAATCCATTTTTCTTAGTCATTTATCAACTGTTGCACCTGAGCTCAGAAGTCCACAGGCCCGGCAGAAATCGGACAGGTCATCTGGAACAGTAAAGGCGGTCGGAAAAAAACAAATGTTAGACAAACATGTACCCGATTCTCAAAGCAGGCAGGTTGCAATGTCCAGTCTCATCCTGGCAACCCCCTCCTCACTGACAGGGAGCTGGACATCATTTAGAATCAAGCTAATACAGGAGAATCATGTTGAAAATTGTCTCGCTGTGGAGCTAATAACACAATTAAAGCAGTACCTTGCAAATTAGGACACCACATGATGTGTCCTTTGTCGGGGGGGGGTCCAGTGCTCTGGACACAACAACTATTAAGTTTTACAGACTAATGCTTATAGTTTACCTCTATGAATAAAGTTGTGAATTTGTGCCATAATTACTTGTCAAACCCAACACCACTTGACCCACCTTGTTACTTCCTTGCACTTTTTTATTTGTGCGTCAGTGGCACCAAAAGGGTCAATGAAAAGGGCCCTCTTTTCATTTGGATAAATGATCTGAGGAGTATTATTAAATCAGTACAATACATGAAACATGGCATTTTAATATATTTCAACTTAACACTAGTGTCCAGTGTCGTGCATCACAGATTGCTCCCAATGCAATGTTAAATTTGGCCAAATCCAGCTACAATAAAGATGAAATGAGCAATTTTATGAAGTATTTAAAGAAGATTTGATGTAGTACAATAATTGTTACCTTTTTTAACTTTTTGGAGCATCCCTGCCAGGCCTGTGTCATGGCAAAGCACAATGTAAAGCACTTAGGGTGCCTGAGAAGGGTGCCAAAAAGTGCTATATAAATGCACATCATTTAACATTTACTAACATATTTTTATATGTACTTAAGGGTAGTTCAGAGAGTAGGGGCTCTTGTGACTGAAAGGTAGTTGGAAATTCAAACCTCTGGAAAGGTTGAATTCATTTTAATGTCACAGTTGTGTCACAGTGTGTTCCTTCTTATTTACTGACAATGAGCATCTGTCAAATGCAGCAGGTTGATACTTTTACAAACAGGTTGTGGGAGATACAAGTAAAGCTGAAGGTTCCAAGAAAGTAGGCCTACAACTGTACTCTCCAACTGTAGTGTAGACTGGACATGATCTGAAATGAGAAGGTAAAAACACTTTTATTAGTTTATTAACTTTTATTAGGTTTAGCCTACAATACAACATAGTTGTTGAAGTCACAGTGAAACTGTTGACTGAAAAAAATAAAATAAAAGACGTTAAAAATGTTGTAACTGTGAAGGCTACGGCTAAGCTATTCTGCGAGAAACTAAAGCGGTAACCGCGTGTTTAATGGCCATAATTACTTACATACATTACACCATATGTTAAGATAAAGTCATTGTAGTAAAACTTCACGATTGTAAAGTCAAGTCAACTGCAGCTGTCGATGCATCACAAGTTAACCTGAGAGTTCACCTGACGCTATCTGTCACAGACGACTCTGTCTAATCTCAAACTTACTTTACTGCAGTGTACGCTTTCCAACAATACTTAACCTTTGATCAATTATATTGTTGGTGGAATCCACGTCCTTCGGATCAAAAAATGTACCATTATCACGAACATTAGCCTACTCATGCGACTTAGTGAGTATGTGTTTTGAACAGGCATCTCTCTAGACACCTACACTGTGTTTTGGGTTTTGCTGTTGTTGCAGCTGCCCAATGCCCACAGATAACCGGACTCCAGTTGATCCGTCCCACCGGCTGTAGGGGTTGTATGTTTTACAACAAAAAAGTGTTACTGTACACGACTCCAAGTACTAATATCTAAATACAAAGGCCTCCAGGCATATAACCTGTCCTGTGTGTTTTCCTACTGTCTGTGTGCTACTTAAGCAAGAAAGATTTTGTAAATAATAAATGAATGTTTTACATCCCTTTGGCTCAAAGGTCATAGGGAGAAATGAGAGACATCAGAATGCTTCATGAGAGATGTAACCTGTGTGACTGATGTATTAGTAACCCAGGATATGTGCTGTATTTTCTATTTGAAATACTTATATCCATGCAGTAAGTTCAATGTACTTAATCTTTAGCTTTGATGGTGTAGTTGTAAAAACTAGAAGCAGCACGGCTGCATGTTGTGTAGAGTAACTGTTGGGAAATTTACTGTAACATGAATTGTGTTTTGATTTTCAAGTCCCACTCCATAGCATGTAATTAGTAGCTTCAACACAAACTGTACTAGACCAAACTGGACTTTGAAAATATTAACTCATGAGGACAAGTGGCATGTCCTCAGATGAAGACTAATTATTTCAAATACAAATAGATGGGTGCACACATCATTTGTAGTTTGTTTTATTATTATTAAATCACACAGACAATTGGTTACAATAAACTCACACAAACGTTACTACATAACACCCAGCCTCACTGTACAAAAGCACTTCCTCTATTTGGCTGAAACACTGTTTCATATAATTGATTAATATTAAACACTGTCACTGTCTGATAAGTGATTGGCTGATGACAGATTCAGTAACAAGATCACCTGTAAAGCTGATGGCATAGCAGTTCCACCTTATGGCATGACTCATTTTGAAAAAGATAGGATATTAGATATAAACACAACACATGATGTATTTATCTGTATTTAAATATTGGTTGCATATGTGGTGCATAGTGTTGATAGTATACAGGTATACAACATATTCCATTGTTTATGATAAAAGCAGTTTGTTTGTGTACAATATAAGACAATTCCCCCAGGTTCATACTGAACTACAGTGAAATGTATGTATGTGAATGTCTTAACAGTAAGGCCTAATATTTTATGTAATGTTTATACATAATATGTAGATCATGCAAAATATACAAACAGAAGGCATATGCAAAAAAAGAGCTAAAAACCTCATGTTTACCTTTTTTTTTTGTAACACTGTCGACATAACACACAAAGTCTATAAAGATTGCAGTACTAAAAGCTAAAACATGTACAGAATACACAGCCCCATCGCTTCCATACTTAAATTGGTGCTTTTCTTAAATTTACTTGTGCTGTTTCACATTTTAACTAACACAATGTATATTTTACATTGTTACTGGCTAGCACAAAGCTTAAGATGTAATATTAAACACATTTTTCTTTTTAGAGAGGCAGAAAGTCTCTTAAAGGCATTTCAACATTCCATGTCCATTCAAACCATCTCTGATCTTGGCTTCTTAACCTGAACGGAGGTGCTTGATCAGTCTTGTTCTTCTTGAAATAAGTGAAGCCATGCAGTCTTTTCATGCATATTGAATGGACAGGAAGGTGTTTTTTTGATTGATATTTTATGTGCTTACTGACGAAAAAGCAGGGAAAGATGTTTAAGGGTCATGGAGACAAGGTAGTCAATGACATGGTTTCTTCTTTCCACTGCAAAGCCCTCCACCTATCACAGGATCAGCAGGGGGTTTGGCCTTATTTAGCACTACTAGTGCTGCTGGTGGATCCCTGCAAAAAGAGACAGATGCATTTAGAGAAATATTCTGAGACACTGGTCAAAATGAGACGTTATCATGCAGCTGCGTCTGTCACTCAGGCAGGGGCTTCAGGCAAAAGACAGAGGGAGAAGGATTTAGGAACATCCTTGAACATCTAGCAGTGACGTGGCAGCTCTAATAATGAAAAACATGCTTTGTGAGCAAGTGGAAGAAAGTGGTTGCTAGGTAACTGGGTGACTGGACCATTTCGCTTTTTCCTGTACAAAGAAATAGGTCACAATTCACACTAATGTATCGCACACAGTAATTTAGGTGCTAATCTGAAAGGTGAGAAGCATTTCATCCAGACACCTCACACAAAAGCCCTGCTCAAAACAATTAAATCAGACTAATAAATTAGTAATGACTCAAAAAGGAGGGGACAACAGTTAATCATTACATTCATACAGTCCTTCTCAGAACATAGTGTTACATGTGTTTGCTGAAAATTACAGCAAAAGCCAAAATATAGGAAGAGAAATGGCAGCATTTTAGAGATCTAAGTAATTAGTGTGTAAATTAGGCAGATCAGATATGAGGCATGTTTTTTTTGTTTTGGCTTTGATTATAAACTTTATTGAAAATCATGTGAAGTGTCAACTAAAAGGCCCTATGAATATGCATTATAAAGTAAAGTATAAAGTAACAACTAAAGTGTAAAAGGAAAAATGAAAATCAATCACTGAGAACAAAATAAACACATCGACAAACACTGAATTGGTAAATAAAAGAGCATCCGTGTGGGGGAGTGAGACTCCTGCATACCTCCAGCTGCCGACTGGAACTCCCTCATTTAGGGTACTTTAGTGGGGAGAAAAGAAACAAGCAGTTCAATAGTCAGGTCAGAGCAACAAAAGCACATGTGATGAAATTAATGAGTTATTAATGTGTTATGGCATTTATTACACAAAATTTAAAAGCCAGACAAGTTGTCCCACAACAGTGTAATACTTACAGTGTCTAAAATGCTCCTAGGTGAGAATTGTTATTCAATTTTTAAATCTTGGTTAATTTTATAAATTGTTTTTATGCAGGTATTATATTGCAGTGTGAGGGAAATTTGTGTCAGAGTTGAGTAAAAAATGCAGTCAAGCCATTCTTGCAGTTGATATAAAACTATTTATTAGGAAGACATAATGACATTAAACCTAGGGAAAGAGTCCAGTAAAAATTTAATAGTAAATATTTTCTAATGACGTTAGTTTTTAAAAATGAGGTTAGGACTCATCTGTACCTGCAGAGTGGAGGCGGCTGAGTCGCTGGTGTCGGTCACTCCTGTGCTTCTTGGTAAACTGGACACAATGTATCTGGAGCCCTTTGGCACAGGCTGTCTCACCACAAACTTTCCTTTCCTAGTCTCTGCTAGAAACAGGCTGTACCAGTAGGCATCGTTGGACACCAGAGTGGAGTCTGCGATGGTGGAGTTCCTCTCACTGACCACACTGTTCCTGCAGGGAGGAGGCACTTTGCTGCTCTTGGGTTTCTGACACTTGAGCACGATGGTGACCAGTATGGTGATGAGCAGGAGAAAGGAGACCGAGCCCAGACCAATGACCAGATACACGTTCAGGTCTGAGAAGATGTCGTACTCCAGAGGCACCTCGGTCATGTCAGAGTAGGCCTTCACAGCCGTCTCCACTGTGGACAGTTTGATGGTCACTGTGGCCGAGAGGGAGGGCTGTCCGTTGTCCTTGGCGACCACAACCAGCTGCTGGTGCCGCGGGTCTCTGTAGCTGAACATCCTCATAGTGCGGATCTCTCCGTTGTACTGGTCCAGACTGAACAGGGTGGCGTCAGTGACCTGTAGAAACTGGTAGGTGATCCGAGAGTTGTGCACAGAGTCTGTGTCTAGAGCTATCACCTTGGCAACCAGCGAGCCTTTATCAGTGGACCTGGGGATCTTTTCCTCCACCAGGGAGCCGTGCGCGCGCCAAGGGGACACAATGACCGGAGCGTTGTCGTTCTGGTCCACAATAATGATGTGAACAGTCACGTTACTGCTGAGTGGAGGAGACCCAGAGTCTCTGGCCTCGATGTGAAACACAAACTCCTTCTCAATCTCATAGTCAAAGGTTTTGAGTGCGTACAGGTTCCCGTTCTCTGGGTTGATGGAGAACAGCATGGACATGGAGGTGTTGGCTATCTCCTTCTCCAGGATGAAGTACACTAGATACTGGTTTTCATGGAGGTCAGGGTCAAAAGCAGTGAGTGAGCCGAGCAGGGCCCCTGGAGCGTTATTCTCCATGACACGTATAGTGTAAAAGGACTGGGGGAACTGTGGCACATTGTCGTTAACGTCCAGCAGCTCTAAAGTCATAGTTTCATTGTCAGATAACCGAGGAGAGCCTCTGTCTGTGACAGTGAAGGTGATGTCATACTCTGGGACTTTCTCTCGGTCTAATGGCTCTGACACCATTAGTTCATAATAGTTATCAGAGGACTCCCTCAGTTTAAAAGGTAAATTGGGAGGAATAGAGAGATCAACTATCCCATTGTTTCCTGAATCTTTGTCACTAACACTAACTACAGCTATGACTGTGTCTACGGGCTCATTTTCTTTAATTGGGCTTTGAAAAGACCGAATTGAAATTTCTGGGTGATTGTCGTTCATATCTGTCACTTGGATGGTCACTTTACACTGTCCAGATAAGGGGTTTGTCCCTTTATCGCTGGCAATAACCTCCATTTCATAAATCTTAAAGTCCTCATAGTTAATCATCTCTTTGACTCGGATTTCTCCGTTATCTGGATTGAGCTTAAACATCCTCTGTGTCCTCTCTGATGTGTACAAGCTGTAGGAATAAACTAAGTCAGAGTTGGACCCTTCATCTAAATCTGTGGCGTTTACTTTAATCACTAGACTGCCAATCGGGGAGTTTTCCATAACATCTACAGTGTACTTGTCTCCATCAAATGAAGGGGCGTTGTCGTTTACATCAAGCACTCGAACAATGATGCTAGCTGTACCTGTGCGCGTGGGGACCCCTCCGTCCACAGCCGTCAGTATCAGATTATGAACAGCCTGCTGCTCTCTGTCCAAAGCCTTTTTCAAAATCAAATCTGCAAACTTTGATCCATCTCTGCCCGTTTGTATTTCAAGTTCAAAATACTCACTTGAGCTCAGATGATAGTTTTTCACTGAATTTGTTCCAACATCCGGGTCCACGGCGTTATTCAATGAAAACCTATCTCCAACGGGACTTGATTCAGAAATGTCCAGATGCATCGTTCCGCGACGAAAATGAGGAGCGTTGTCATTAATATCCATGATTTCTACCTCAATATTAAACATACGTACAGGATTTTCTATCGTAGCGTCTAGTTTAAGAAAGCATGTTGTCGTTTTTGAGGGGCATAGAAACTCTCTGTCAATCCTCTCCAAAACAAACAACTCTCCCGTTTCCTTGTTAATGTCAAGATATTTCTTATTTGCACCTATGTCAATTACGCATTTTCCTTTTATTCAGCGTCTTCACATCCAGCCCCAAATCTGCGGCTAGATTAGCAACAACAGCACCTTCCTCCATTTCTTCGGGAACAGAGTAATGCGTGACGGCGCAAACCGCGTCTATTATGACACTGAGGAAGACAAATGCTGAAAAGTACCTTCCGCGGGCACGTCCACGCGTAATAAGCCTCATTGCGGATGTATTTCCTCAGGTAAGGTGTAGAGGATAAATATGGTCTGCAGACAACCAGCGACTTCGACAGTGTAGCTGGGAATGTGTGGAGAACACATAAGCGACATGCGTAAATGCAACAGCTGACCACCTCCACCAATAATATCTGAAGAAAAGGATGACCTCATCAGAGATTTGTTTTCATGGAGAGCAGCGCCGAGAATAGTTTGTATGCGTTTCTGCAACATTTTCAAAACAAAACGTGAAACGTATTAAGTTATTTGATGTCTATGGTCTTATGGTATGTGCATAGCCATAGATGGTCAGTACGTTTGTAGAGACATTTTTCTCAACACAATTATCAACCATTCCTTTCCCAGTTCAGGAGTGATCTAAAACATAACCTCACTAGGACTGAATCTGATCAAACTGAGGACTAAACAACACCAAAGAAGCCCAATATCATGACAAAACAGAGAATAAACAAGCAGTGTGTAAGTTTTAAACAAGAAGTAAACCAACACTAAACCAGGAGTAAACCAGAATTATAGAAGTAACAAAGCAGCACACAAATGTGTCAGACACTCTCCCATACACATGTATTCTTTTCATTGCTCCTCTTCACTCTGCTGGCATTCAGCCATACTGCTCCTGCTTTTTTAAACCCACTCCCACAAAACATCAATGCCTCAGAGGCTCTTCCCAGTTTCAAATGTCACCTATTCAAAACTGATCATGCCACATAACTTACTGAGCTTTTTTCTTTTTCTTTTTATCTTATTTAATGCATTTTGTATAATGTTTATTTATGATAGTCTTGCAGTCTAATTTTTAGTTTGAACTTTGCTCTTTGGCTGTTCTTGAGTGCTTGGAAACAGACTAAACAAGCTTTATTCTTTGGCCCAACCATGTGACTAATTCAGGACTGAACCAGTATTTAACCCAGGACTAAAAGCAGGACCAAATGAAATCTAAAATCAGACCAAACTCAAGACTAATGTATGTATGAACCTGCGCGATACAGGGATTAGACATATTAACAATGGGACTAGAGATGGGCACTATTTCAAGTAACAGATCTAGTCTACACTTAGAAGGAGGTTAAACACAGCAAGAGGGAAACTGAGTTTTCTGTTTGAAAAAGAGAGTTTAACAGAGCTCTGGACAATGACTGTGACCTACTCTGTGATTTTTCCTGGCCAATGGCATGTTTTATTTGTTTAACCCAAGGCTTGTCTGAGTCTCCTCTGAGGTTTAATGATTCTTTTCCTCATTTATAGTAATACAGTGAAGATTCAATACAAGCATATTTTGAAGAGTTTGAATGTAGAAGATGTCACGTTTATTACTTTTATACTCTACATTTATATTTTGCAGGTTTATAATAAAATGTCACTTGTATCAACTTCTTATGAACTTACTATCAGCAAACGTCTGATGCATGCGTAAGTAGAAGATAATACAGAGCAGCTATGTCTTACACATTGGAATTTATTCTGTATATTTAAATCAATTTTGAAAAAGGAAATTGCTGACTTGCAGAAAAGAGAAATAACTAAATTTTCCATATGTGTGTTTCTGAGTCACTACAATTTAGAGAGTCTGTGCACCTTCATATTTATGAAAGTGGAGACTATTTCTGTGCCATATGATCATAGAGCCCAGTGCAAGTTTACTGGTAATAACAATCCATCATCTCGCAAAAATGAAATGAACTTAAATAAACAGATATAGCACGCTTTAGCACACAAGCGTACAACATGAAATATTAAACAGACATGATAAAGAACTACACTCAACATCTCGTTCTCTCACTGTGCACCGAGACAATGACAGTGTGTCTGTATCCGAGGATTCGGCCTGTTGCTCCTGAACTGCACTGTTGCTCCATAAAAAACTCAAAACCACTGAAAATACTTTACTACAAACCTTATGTCAGCCGAGACAGAGAGGCTGTTAGAAGCAATTTAATGTTAGCAGCAGGTATTCTCTATTAAACACTCCTATCATTCTGTACATCTCTGTCTGAGTGAGGCATCATTATTTCTCAACACAGACTTGACTGGAAGCAAGTGTTTAATCTGCTGCTTCGAACTAATCATGGCTATGGAGAAAAAAAGAGCAAATAAATGTCCCCAAAAGTGTGTGCATTTAAATAAGTTGTTCACTGTATCAGATGCTGTTGGTGCCAGATCTGCACTTTCAATTAGATTGTCTATTGCGGCAACAAGAACAATGGCCTTAGTTTTCATTGTATAGATGGAAAAATATATGGTGCAGCTACTGTACTTATAAAGTTGAAATAACTGTGTTGTTCAGCAATTCTATATGATCATTTATACTGTTAACACAAAAGTTTACACCTATATTATTAATTATTTGACTTATATCCTAGTAAATATCCAAACTGGATATTCTGTGGTTTCCTCTATTTGGTTTTCTTTACCCTTTAAAGGATGGCTTTCATCCTCAGAGAAAACAGACTGTGTTGACTAAACTAAATTCAAACCTCTTTTGTAAACGGAAAACTCTGAGCTGGACTGGGTCTGAGCAGAAAAGTTGCAAGCTTAGGTTTAAACCTGCTTTGTGAAATAGGCCTATTGTGTGATGTGAGTTTTGGAAGACTTTTGCAAATGCTCTAAGCAGGAATCATTTTTAACTGTTATCCCATCTGTATAATTGTGATAATGAGAAATCTCAAGGTAAAAACATTTATTATTTTGAGTTAAAAAAGAAGCATTGTTTCTTGAGATTTTAGGATAGTTTGAATCGTGACGCTGTGATTTACATGTAGTTATATTTTTATTATTAACTGACAACATTATATTTTAACCATGCACCAAAATAGAAAATCTGTTAAATATAAACTACAAAAAGTGTGACATCATGGAGCTTTTGTCTTGTTTTACACAATTTGATGGTTAAGGAGGTAATTGTATTGAATTCATGAAAATAGTGTTGGAGTTTAATGGTGGCCTATAAAATGTGCTTTTAAAGAAGTTATTCTTAGGCCGTCCTCAAAGGTTATTTGATGACCTTTAATTTTGAAATAAACCTTACTGTTAATATTAAATTGTTTTGAAAAAAATACATTTTAAACCCTGTAAAACTGAAAGTATTAAATTAAATAGACAGAAAATTGTAATATCAAGGAAGTAAGGCCTCATCTGTACCTGTAGAGTGGAGGCTGCTGAGTCGCTGGTGTCGGTCACTCCAGTGCTTCTTGGTAAACTGGACACAATGTATCTGGAGCCCTTTGGCACAGGCTGTCTCACCACAAACTTTCCTTTCCTGGTCTCTGCTAGAAACAGGCTGTACCAGTAGGCATCGTTGGACACCAGAGTGGAGTCTGCGATGGTGGAGTTCCTCTCACTGACCACACTGTTCCTGCAGGGAGGAGGCACTTTGCTGCTCTTGGGTTTCTGACACTTGAGCACGATGGTGACCAGTATGGTGATGAGCAGGAGAAAGGAGACTGAGCCCAGACCAATGACCAGATACACGTTCAGGTCTGAGAAGATGTCGTACTCCAGAGGCACCTCGGTCATGTCAGAGTAGGCCTTCAAAGCCGTCTCCACTGTGGACAGTTTGATGGTCACTGTGGCCGAGAGGGAGGGCTGTCCGTTGTCCTTGGCGACCACAACCAGTTGCTGGTGCCGCGGGTCTCTGTAGCTGAACATCCTCATAGTGCGGATCTCTCCGTTGTACTGGTCCAGACTGAACAGGGTGGCGTCAGTGACCTGTAGAAACTGGTAGGTGATCCGAGAGTTGTGCACAGAGTCTGTGTCTAGAGCTATCACCTTGGCAACCAGTGAGCCTTTATCAGTGGACCTGGGGATCTTTTCCTCCACCAGGAGCCGTGCGCGCAAGGGGACACAATGACCGGGCGTTGTCGTTCTGGTCCACAATAATGATGTGAACAGTCACGTTACTGCTGAGTGGAGGAGACCCAGAGTCTCTGGCCTCGATGTGAAACACAAACTCCTTCTCAATCTCATAGTCAAAGGTTTTGAGTGCGTACAGGTTCCCGTTCTCTGGGTTGATGGAGAACAGCATGGACATGGAGGTGTTGGCTATCTCCTTCTCCAGGATGAAGTACACTAGATACTGGTTTTCATGGAGGTCAGGGTCAAAAGCAGTGAGTGAGCCGAGCAGGGCCCCTGGAGCGTTATTCTCCATGACACGTATAGTGTAAAGGACTGGGGGAACTGTGGCACATTGTCGTTAACGTCCAGCAGCTCTAAAGTCATAGTTTCATTGTCAGATAACGGAGGAGAGCCTCTGTCTGTGACAGTGAAGGTGATGTCATACTCTGGGACTTTCTCTCGGTCTAATGGCTCTGACACCACTAGTTCATAATAGTTATCAGAGGACTCCCTCAGTTTAAAAGGTAAATTGGGAGGAATAGAGATCAACTATCCCATTGTTTCCTGAATCTTTGTCACTAACACTAACTACAGCTATGACTGTGTCTACGGGCTCATTTTCTTTAATTGGGCTTTGAAAAGACCGAATTGAAATTTCTGGGTGATTGTCGTTCATATCTGTCACTTGGATGGTCACTTTACACTGTCCAGATAAGGGGTTAGTCCCTTTATCGCTGGCAATAACCTCCATTTCATAAATCTTAAAGTCCTCATAGTTAATCATCTCTTTGACTCGGATTTCTCCGTTATCTGGATTGAGCTTAAACATCCTCTGTGTCCTCTCTGATGTGTACAAGCTGTAGGAATAAACTAAGTCAGAGTTGGACCCTTCATCTAAATCTGTGGCGTTTACTTTAATCACTAGACTGCCAATTGGGGAGTTTTCCATAACATCTACAGTGTATTTGTCTCCATCAAATGAAGGGGCGTTGTCGTTTACATCAAGCACTCGAACAATGATGCTAGCTGTACCTGTGCGCGTGGGGACCCCTCCGTCCACAGCCGTCAGTATCAGATTATGAACAGCCTGCTGCTCTCTGTCCAAAGCCTTTTTCAAAATCAAATCTGCAAACTTTGATCCATCTCTGCTTGTTTGGATTTCAAGTTCAAAATACTCACTTGAGCTCAGATGATAGTTTTTCACTGAATTTGTTCCAACATCCGGGTCCACTGCGTTATTCAATGAAAACCTATCTCCAACGGGACTTGATTCAGAAATGTCCAGATGCATCGTTCCGCGACGAAAATGTGGAGCGTTGTCATTAATATCCATGATTTCTACCTCTATATTAAACATACGTACAGGATTTTCTATCGTAGCGTCTAATTTAATAAAACAGTAGGTGGTGGTTTTTAGGGGACACAAAAGCTCTCTGTCAATCCTTTCTAAAATAAACAGCTCTCCCGTTTCTTTGTTGATGTCAAGATATTTTTTGTTGCCTACCACGTCAGTGCGCATTTGTCTTGTTTTGAGCGTCTTCACGTCCAGACCCAAGTCTGTCGCTAAATTAGCAACAACAGCTCCTTCCTCCATTTCTTCAGGGACAGAATAATGCGTGATGGTGAAAACCACGTTCATATAGGCCAATAAAAAGACAATTAATAACACGTACCATCTTCGAAAACACGGATGATCCTGATATGCCATGTTGATGTTGTTTTACGTAGCTATCGGCTTTTGTCCAACGTTCAAACAATAGAAAACAATAACTGCCTTTTGAACCAATACTACGGGTTCGTTCGTATGAAACGTTTTGTGCCCAAGCTCAACTCAAAGTCGGGCGGACCGCCCTCCAGTGAGCGAGCATTAGCGCGATGACATCATCTTAGTTTATTTTTGTGGACAGCAGCGACAGAAACTGTCGGTAATCCATTTATACAATGCCTGCGTAATAAACGAACGCGATGTGCTCAAGACATTTTTGTGTCCAGTAAATTGTTTTAAAATATAGTATTTTCTAAATATGCGTCTGTTGGATGCTTTGGAAAGTTAATGTATTCCTTATACAGTAGATATTTGTCATCACACTCCCATTTTGGTGAAGCAGGCAGGAACACTGGATAGAGCATGAACTATGGACTGTTGTTAAGAAAAATAGCCTTTTAAATCTTAATATGTAAAACACAAAACTATTTAAATAGTCATTTAAAAGTTTGGTTCACATCATGATATTTCTGCAAAATATGCTTCTGAGAAATGGCTTAAATTGTGGTCCAGATGGATACATTGAAGTGGTTGAACAAATAAATAGTAAGTTCTGGGGTTGGATAAATTATGAACAAAATTAGATCAGTCGAATAATAAAAAATAATAAAAACATTTAAATAACTTCTATGTAAAACACACTCGCACTAATAATAGTTTTTGGAATTTTAAAAGTCCTGTTGATGTTATAAAAGTGGCCTCACTTGCTACATTAGCAATCCACATTGCTCCTGCTTTTCTTCAAAGCTTTATCAAACTATTGTGTGCTGACTTTTTGTGAGATATTAGTTAGTGATTCCCAAGAAACCATTTGAGTGACTGTCCTCCTAATACAGTTTTCATTTCATTTCTTTGAGTGTAGTACAGGCTCAGTCATAGTTTACTGATGGTTCATAATTAAAATCCCTAAAAAATAAATGATCTTATTCACAATTTTCTCACTGATTTATTTTCTTAAAAAATGTAGACGATTATATTGAAGGTATTAGAAGAACAGTGTGTCTATATACAGTAAATCAGTTTCAGTTTATCAAAGGGACCTCACACCCTCCACCCTTCAATGTAGACTATAATTATAATAACAGAAACAGAGAAACGACACGCACATCCAACTCTAGTGGGCCTGTGTGTCGGACCCAGAAAGAAAAAAAATTAAATGTCTAGTTTTAATCATACATGCATATTTTAGAATTTAATTTCTTTAGAGTTTGAGTATTAACAAGCAATGGATATTTTTATGCCTATTTGAGACTTGTGTTTTTGATCTAAGAAAAGTTAGGCCTATATTGAAAAATGGAGTTGATTAGTAACAATTTTATAATTTTGCACATATTATTCAAAACTAACTTTCCAACATACTAAAATTGTTGATTGCCTTAAAAAATGTATTTTAAGAAACCCCATTTGTGATAAATAATGAAAGTGTTCAGCTGTTGTTCACTCCTACCTGTAGAGTGGAGGCTGCTGAGTCGCTGGTGTCGGTCACTCCTGTGCTTCTTGGTAAACTGGACACAATGTATCTGGAGCCCTTTGGCACAGGCTGTCTCACCACAAACTTTCCTTTCCTGGTCTCTGCTAGAAACAGGCTGTACCAGTAGGCATCGTTGGACACCAGAGTGGAGTCTGCGATGGTGGAGTTCCTCTCACTGACCACACTGTTCCTGCAGGGAGGAGGCACTTTGCTGCTCTTGGGTTTCTGACACTTGAGCACGATGGTGACCAGTATGGTGATGAGCAGGAGAAAGGAGACCGAGCCCAGACCAATGACCAGATACACGTTCAGGTCTGAGAAGATGTCGTACTCCAGAGGAACCTCTGTCATGTCAGAGTAGGCCTTCACAGCCGTCTCCACTGTGGACAGTTTGATGGTCACTGTGGCCGAGAGGGAGGGCTGTCCGTTGTCCTTGGCGACCACAACCAGTTGCTGGTGCCGCGGGTCTCTGTAGCTGAACATCCTCATAGTGCGGATCTCTCCGTTGTACTGGTCCAGACTGAACAGGGTGGCGTCAGTGACCTGTAGAAACTGGTAGGTGATCCGAGAGTTGTGCACAGAGTCTGTGTCTAGAGCTATCACCTTGGCAACCAGTGAGCCTTTATCAGTGGACCTGGGGATCTTTTCCTCCACCAGGGAGCCGTGCGCGCGCGGGGGACACAATGACTGAGCGTTGTCGTTCTGGTCCACAATAATGATGTGAACAGTCACGTTACTGCTGAGTGGAGGAGACCCAGAGTCTCTGGCCTCAATGTGAAACACAAACTCCTTCTCAATCTCATAGTCAAAGGTTTTGAGTGCGTACAGGTTCCCGTTCTCTGGGTTGATGGAGAACAGCATGGACATGGAGGTGTTGGCTATCTCCTTCTCCAGGATGAAGTAGACTAGATACTGGTTTTCATGGAGGTCAGGGTCAAAAGCAGTGAGTGAGCCGAGCAGGGCCCCTGGAGCGTTATTCTCCATGACACGTATAGTGTAAAAGGACTGGGGGAACTGTGGCACATTGTCGTTAACGTCCAGCAGCTCTAAAGTCATAGTTTCATTGTCAGATAACCGAGGAGAGCCTCTGTCTGTGACAGTGAAGGTGATGTCATACTCTGGCACTTTCTCTCGGTCTAATGGCTCTGACACCACTAGTTCATAATAGTTATCAGAGGACTCCCTCAGTTTAAAAGGCATAAATTGGGAGAAATATGGAGATCAACTATCCCATTGTTTCACCTGAGTCTTTATCACTGACACTGACTACAGCTATCACTGTGTCCAACTCTATATCCTCACTGACAGGGCTCTGAAAAGATTTAATAGATATTTCTGGATGGTTGTCATTCATGTCTTCAACAATTATTTTTATAGTACACTGTCCAGATAAGGGGTTAGTCCCTTTATCGCTGGCAATAACCTCCATGTCATAAATCTTATTATCCTCATAGTTTAGGACACTCTTTACAGCAATCTCACCAGTTTTAGGGTTAAGATGAAAGGTTTGCTGTGCTTTTTCTGATGTATACAAACTGTACGAGTATGTTATATCAGAATTTGATCCCTCGTCTAAATCACTTGCATTTACTTTAATCACTAGACTGCCAATTGGGAGTTTTCCATCGTTTTCACAGTATATACTGCTTTGTCAAAAACAGGTGCATTGTCATTACATCTAAGCACTGAACAATGATGCTAGCTGTACCTGGCGGTGCCAGACCTAGCAGGTGTCCCGCCATCTACAGCGGTCAATATTAAATTATGAACAGCCTGCTGCTCGCGGTCTACAGCCTTTGTCAAAATTAAATCAGCCAATTTAGACCCATCTCTGCCTGTCTGGACCTCGAGAGTAAAGTGTTCACTCACGCTCAGGTGGTACGTTTTAACTGTATTGATCCCTACGTCAGGGTCAACGGCATTACTCAGTGAAAATCTCTCCCCAACAGGCGTTGACTCAGATATGTCCAGATGTATAACATCGCGTCGAAAGTGTGGGGCGTTGTCATTTATGTCCAAAATCTCTACTTCAATGTTAAAAATCCGCACGGGATTTTCAAGTATGACTTCCATTTTCAAGTAACAAGATGTCAACATTTTAAGACAAAGGTTTTCTCTGTCAATTCTCTCAGCAATATAAAGCTCACCAGTCTCTTTATTTATATCGAGGTATTTTTTGTTTGCGATTAGATCAATGCGCATTTTCCTTTTATTCAGAGTTTTCACATCCAGGCTCAGATCCGTAGCGAGGTTAGATACAACTGATCCGACTTTCATCTCCTCCGGGATAGTATAATGAGTCTCTGAAGCAGATACATGAAGAATAGAACAAAGAATTCCAAGCGTCACGTACCTTTGCCATGAACTCATTGTTACCCCGCGCTGCATTGTGGTTTTCCGGCCACTGGCTATTCGGTAGTTCAAAAAAATGTATCCTGTTAAGCTGTTTCACCACAAACCTTTAGTTTTCTCAGCGAATTCCAAAGCCTCTTTAGAAAATTTGCGTAAAATCAGGATTTAAGGACCAAGGAGCTGTCATGCGGATTAAATATCTGCCATTTTACATCCGCGTCACGTCAACCGTGTATTGCTGCATTTTCCCGGTGAACAGCGGCACACAATGTCTATGTCGAGAAAATAATAATCCAAATGCAAATAATTTTACTTTGCTCCGGTGTTGCTTTAAAACTGCAAGGTATAGGCCTAATATAGATTTAATCTATATTTTCAGCAATATAAAGAATTGTTCAAGATATCCGTGACTATTAATAAGATAAACATTTTTGAAGAAAGCGAAAGCAAGGGTTACACTATACAATAGCCTATATATTTTTTAATATTTGATGTACATTTATATGTAAAGCCTCATCTGTATTTATTTGTTTGTTTGTTTGTTTGCATAATTTAAAAAAATAAGAAACACTTTTAGGTAGGCTACTATAAGGAGGAAATTATAACAATTTATAATATAAAATTCTGCATGTGTAAAGCCATGAACTTATTGAATTTAGATGTAGCATTGCAGACACATAATATTAAACTCCTACCTGCAGAGTGGAGGCTGCTGAGTCACTGGTGTCGGTCACTCCAGTGCTTCTTGGTAAACTGGACACAATGTATCTGGAGCCCTTTGGCACAGGCTGTCTCACCACAAAC
The DNA here is from genome assembly GCA_024416835.2 of Perccottus glenii. Classification (NCBI taxonomy): domain Eukaryota; kingdom Metazoa; phylum Chordata; class Actinopteri; order Gobiiformes; family Odontobutidae; genus Perccottus; species Perccottus glenii. The sequence continues at coordinate 22,629,701 of CM044554.2, read as the reverse complement.
TTTCCTTTCCTGGTCTCTGCTAGAAACAGGCTGTACCAGTAGGCATCGTTGGACACCAGAGTGGAGTCTGCGATGGTGGAGTTCCTCTCACTAACCACACTGTTCCTGCAGGGAGGAGGCACTTTGCTGCTCTTGGGTTTCTGACACTTGAGCACGATGGTGACCAGTATGGTGATGAGCAGGAGAAAGGAGACCGAGCCCAGACCAATGACCAGATACACGTTCAGGTCTGAGAAGATGTCGACTCCAAAGGAACCTCGGTCATGTCAGAGTAGGCCTTCACAGCCGTCTCCACTGTGGACAGTTTGATGGTCACTGTGGCCGAGAGGGAGGGCTGTCCGTTGTCCTTGGCGACCACAACCAGTTGCTGGTGCCGCGGGTCTCTGTAGCTGAACATCCTCATAGTGCGGATCTCTCCGTTGTACTGGTCCAGACTGAACAGGGTGGCGTCAGTGACCTGTAGAAACTGGTAGGTGATCCGAGAGTTGTGCACAGAGTCTGTGTCTAGAGCTATCACCTTGGCAACCAGCGAGCCTTTATCAGTGGACCTGGGGATCTTTTCCTCCACCAGGGAGCCGTGCGCGCGCCAAGGGGACACAATGACCGGAGCGTTGTCGTTCTGGTCCACAATAATGATGTGAACAGTCACGTTACTGCTGAGTGGAGGAGACCCAGAGTCTCTGGCCTCGATGTGAAACACAAACTCCTTCTCAATCTCATAGTCAAAGGTTTTGAGTGCGTACAGGTTCCCGTTCTCTGGGTTGATGGAGAACAGCATGGACATGGAGGTGTTGGCTATCTCCTTCTCCAGGATGAAGTACACTAAATATTGGTTTTCATGGAGGTCAGGGTCAAAAGCAGTGAGTGAGCCGAGCAGGGCCCCTGGAGCGTTATTCTCCATGACACGTATAGTGTAAAAGGACTGGGGGAACTGTGGCACATTGTCGTTAACGTCCAGCAGCTCTAAAGTCATAGTTTCATTGTCAGATAACCGAGGAGAGCCTCTGTCTGTGACAGTGAAGGTGATGTCATACTCTGGGACTTTCTCTCGGTCTAATGGCTCTGACACCACAAGTTCATAATAGTTATCAGAGGACTCCCTCAGTTTAAAAGGCATATGACGTGGAATATGGAGATCAACTAATCCATTGTCACCTGAGTCTTTATCACTGACACTGACTACAGCTATCACTGTGTCCAACTCTATATCCTCACTGACAGGGCTCTGAAAAGATTTTATAGATATTTCTGGATGGTTGTCATTCATGTCTTCAACAATAATTTTTATTATACATTGTCCAGATAAACTATTAGCTCCTTTATCAGTTGCAATAACCTCCATGTCATAAATCTTATAATCCTCATAATTTAACACACCTTTTACAGTAATCTCACCAGTTTCAAGATTAAGTTTAAATGTTTCTTGTGCCTTTTCTGATGTATAAAGACTGTATGAATATGTTATATCAGAGTTAGAGCCTGCGTCTAAATCTGTTGCATTTAAATGAACAACTGTGCTCCCTATCGGGGAATTTTCCATCACTTTTATGTTGTAATTATCTTTTTCAAAAATAGGAGCGTTATCATTGGTATCTAATACATGCACTATGATGCTGGCTGTGCCTGATCGAGCAGGTGTACCCCCATCTATGGCTGTAAGAATTAAATTATGAACAGCCTGCTTCTCTCTATCCAAGGTCTTTGTTAGAATTAATTCGGCAAATTTGGAGCCGTCTCGCCCTGCCTGTACTTCAATGTTAAAATGGTCACTTTCACTAAGACGATACGTTTTTACTGAATTGCTTCCAATATCAGGATCAACCGCGTTGCTCAGAGAAAACCTCTCTCCTTTCGGCGTCGCCTCAGAAATGTCTAAGTGAATGGCGTCTCTGCGAAAATGAGGGGCGTTGTCATTTATGTCTAATATTTCTACTTCTATATTGAAAATACGCAGCGGGTTTTCCAGTGTTACCTCTAATTTGAGATAACAAGATGCCAAAGACTTTGTATTGCAAATGTCCCTATCAATCTTTTCAACAATGTACAGTTCCCCAGTCTCTTTGTTCACGTCCAGATACTTTTTGTTCCCGATGATGTCAAGACGCATCTTCCTCTGGTTTAGTGTTTTTAAATCCAGGCTTAAATCGTTGGCGAGGTTAGCTACAACAGAGCCTTCTTTCATTTCCTCTGGTATAGAGTAATGCGTCACAGATGTGGAAACGCAAGCCACGAAGATAAACACAATAACAAAAGCGAGCAGCACGTACCTTGTACAGACCTCCATTATTACTCCGAGATTAAAAAAAACGTTCACTTAGTCTTCTTACTTTTTCTTGCAAGTAATCAAAGGTATTTGAGACAATTAAATCCACAGTACGAAATGTGTCAATCCAAAAACTTGTGACAAACAACGAGTGTGCTCGCTGTTTAAGCCGTATTTCAGTACCACGGACCTTTCCGCGGCTTTACGGTCCTATATATTTTTAATATTTGATGTACATTTATATGTAAAGCCTCATCTGTATTTATTTGTTTGTTTGTTTGTTTGCATAATTTAAAAAAATAAGAAACACTTTTAGGTAGGCTACTATAAGGAGGAAATTATAACAATTTATAATATAAAATTCTGCATGTGTAAAGCCATGAACTTATTGAATTTAGATGTAGCATTGCAGACACATAATATTAAACTCCTACCTGCAGAGTGGAGGCTGCTGAGTCGCTGGTGTCGGTCACTCCTGTGCTTCTTGGTAAACTGGACACAATGTATCTGGAGCCCTTTGGCACAGGCTGTCTCACCACAAACTTTCCTTTCCTGGTCTCTGCTAGAAACAGGCTGTACCAGTAGGCATCGTTGGACACCAGAGTGGAGTCTGCGATGGTGGAGTTCCTCTCACTAACCACACTGTTCCTGCAGGGAGGAGGCACTTTGCTGCTCTTGGGTTTCTGACACTTGAGCACGATGGTGACCAGTATGGTGATGAGCAGGAGAAAGGAGACCGAGCCCAGACCAATGACCAGATACACGTTCAGGTCTGAGAAGATGTCGTACTCCAAAGGAACCTCGGTCATGTCAGAGTAGGCCTTCACAGCCGTCTCCACTGTGGACAGTTTGATGGTCACTGTGGCCGAGAGGGAGGGCTGTCCGTTGTCCTTGGCGACCACAACCAGTTGCTGGTGCCGCGGGTCTCTGTAGCTGAACATCCTCATAGTGCGGATCTCTCCGTTGTACTGGTCCAGACTGAACAGGGTGGCGTCAGTGACCTGTAGAAACTGGTAGGTGATCCGAGAGTTGTGCACAGAGTCTGTGTCTAGAGCTATCACCTTGGCAACCAGCGAGCCTTTATCAGTGGACCTGGGGATCTTTTCCTCCACCAGGGAGCCGTGCGCGCGCCAAGGGGACACAATGACTGGAGCGTTGTCGTTCTGGTCCACAATAATGATGTGAACAGTCACGTTACTGCTGAGTGGAGGAGACCCAGAGTCTCTGGCCTCGATGTGAAACACAAACTCCTTCTCAATCTCATAGTCAAAGGTTTTGAGTGCGTACAGGTTCCCGTTCTCTGGGTTGATGGAGAACAGCATGGACATGGAGGTGTTGGCTATCTCCTTCTCCAGGATGAAGTACACTAAATATTGGTTTTCATGGAGGTCAGGGTCAAAAGCAGTGAGTGAGTGAGCAGCAGGGCCCCTGGAGCGTTATTCTCCATGACACGTATAGTGTAAAAGGACTGGGGGAACTGTGGCACATTGTCGTTAACGTCCAGCAGCTCTAAAGTCATAGTTTCATTGTCAGATAACCGAGGAGAGCCTCTGTCTGTGACAGTGAAGGTGATGTCATACTGTGGGACTTTCTCTCGGTCTAATGGCTCTGACACCACTAGTTCATAATAGTTATCAGAGGACTCCCTCAGTTTAAAAGGCATATGACGTGGAATATGGAGATCAACTAATCCATTGTCACCTGAGTCTTTATCACTGACACTGACTACAGCTATCACTGTGTCCAACTCTATATCCTCACTGACAGGGCTCTGAAAAGATTTTATAGATATTTCTGGATGGTTGTCATTCATGTCTTCAACAATTATTTTTATTATACACTGTCCAGATAAACTATTTGCTCCTTTATCAGTTGCAATAACCACCATGTCATAAATCTTATTATCCTCATAATTTAACACACCTTTTACAGTAATCTCACCAGTTTTAGGATTAAGTTTAAATGTTTCTTGTGCCTTTTCTGATGTATAAAGACTGTATGAATATGTTATATCAGAGTTAGAGCCTGCGTCTAAATCTGTTGCATTTAAATGAACAACTGTGCTCCCTATCGGGGAATTTTCCATCACTTTTATGTTGTAATTATCTTTTTCAAAAATAGGAGCATTATCATTGGTATCTAATACATTCACTATGATGCTGGCTGTGCCGGTCGAGCAGGTGTTCCGCCATCCACCGCTGTCAGAATTAAATTATGAACAGCCTGCTTCTCTCTATCCAAAGATTTTGTTAAAATGAAATCGGCCAATTTGGAGCCGTCTCGCCCTGTCTGTACTTCAATGTTAAAATGGTCACTTTCACTAAGACGATACGTTTTTACTGAATTGCTTCCAATATCAGGATCAACCGCGTTGCTCAGAGAAAACCTCTCTCCTTTCGGCGTCGCCTCAGAAATGTCTAAGTGAATGGCGTCTCTGCGAAAATGAGGGGCGTTGTCATTTATGTCTAATATTTCTACTTCTATATTAAACATGCGCAACGGATTTTCTAAAGTTACTTCTAATTTGAGATAGCAAGATAACTGCAGATTTTGTATTGCATATGTATTCTCTGTCAATCTTTTCAACAATGAACAGTTCCCCAGTCTCTTTGTTCACGTCCAGATACTTTTTGTTCGCGATGATGTCAAGACGCATCTTCCTCTGATTTAGTGTTTTTAAATCCAGGCTTAAATCGTTGGCGAGGTTAGCAACAACAGAGCCTTCTTTCATTTCCTCTGGTATAGAGTAATGAGTCACAGATGTGGAAACGCAACTAACGAAGGAAAACACAATAACAAAAGCGAGCAGCACGTACCTTGTACAGACCTCCATTATTACAAACTGTTCTATTGTTATTAGCGAGATCACAGCAAATTTTGCTTAGGCTTCCTTCTTCTACTCACATTTAATCTGAGCAATTGATGTCCATTAAGTCCACGTTGCGGAAAAGTTAAAATGCAGAAATTATTTCGCACTCGCAGTTTAGGCTTATTTCAGCACCACGAAGCTGTCCGCCGCTTTCTGATCCGCCCCCTGACGTAAATTCAAGGTTGTTCTGACTTTATTTTTTCCCCCTAAACAGCGCCACCTTGATTATATCAGACTCAAATAGATTTATTTTCACATTATATCTAAAAATATCTCAGAGTTATTGGTAGCCGTTTTTGCCTATGTACAGTATGTATTTAAATTACCAATCCTTTATAATTATACTTTGTCTTAGCATCAACAAAAGTACACAATTATGTGATATGACAGAATCAAAATGGCTAGAGTCATACCTGTAGAGTAGAGGCTGCTGAGTCGCTGGTGTCGGTCACTCCTGTGCTTCTTGGTAAACTGGACACAATGTATCTGGAGCCCTTTGGCACAGGCTGTCTCACCACAAACTTTCCTTTCCTGGTCTCTGCTAGAAACAGGCTGTACCAGTAGGCATCGTTGGACACCAGAGTGGAGTCTGCGATGGTGGAGTTCCTCTCACTGACCACACTGTTCCTGCAGGGAGGAGGCACTTTGCTGCTCTTGGGTTTCTGACACTTGAGCACGATGGTGACCAGTATGGTGATGAGCAGGAGAAAGGAGACTGAGCCCAGACCAATGACCAGATACACGTTCAGGTCTGAGAAGATGTCGTACTCCAGAGGCACCTCGGTCATGTCAGAGTAGGCCTTCACAGCCGTCTCCACTGTGGACAGTTTGATGGTCACTGTGGCCGAGAGGGAGGGCTGTCCGTTGTCCTTGGCGACCACAACCAGTTGCTGGTGCCGCGGGTCTCTGTAGCTGAACATCCTCATAGTGCGGATCTCTCCGTTGTACTGGTCCAGACTGAACAGGGTGGCGTCAGTGACCTGTAGAAACTGGTAGGTGATCCGAGAGTTGTGCACAGAGTCTGTGTCTAGAGCTATCACCTTGGCAACCAGCGAGCCTTTATCAGTGGACCTGGGGATCTTTTCCTCCACCAGGGAGCCGTGCGCACGCCAAGGGGACACAATGACCGGAGCGTTGTCGTTCTGGTCCACAATGATGTGAACAGTCACGTTACTGCTGAGTGGAGGAGACCCAGAGTCTCTGGCCTCGATGTGAAACACAAACTCCTTCTCAATCTCATAGTCAAAGGTTTTGAGTGCGTACAGGTTCCCGTTCTCTGGGTTGATGGAGAACAGCATGGACATGGAGGTGTTGGCTATCTCCTTCTCCAGGATGAAGTACACTAGATACTGGTTTTCATGGAGGTCAGGGTCAAAAGCAGTAAGTGAGCCGAGCAGGGCCCCTGGGCGTTATTCTCCATGACACGTATAGTGTAAAAGGACTGGGGGAACTGTGGCACATTGTCGTTAACGTCCAGCAGCTCTAAAGTCATAGTTTCATTGTCAGATAACCGAGGAGAGCCTCTGTCTGTGACAGTGAAGGTGATGTCATACTCTGGCACTTTCTCTCGGTCTAATGGCTCTGACACCACTAGTTCATAATAGTTATCAGAGGACTCCCTCAGTTTAAAAGGCATATGACGTGGAATATGGAGATCAACTAATCCATTGTCACCTGAGTCTTTATCACTGACACTGACTACAGCTATCACTGTGTCCAACTCTATATCCTCACTGACAGGGCTCTGAAAAGATTTTATAGATATTTCTGGATGGTTGTCATTCATGTCTTCAACAATAATTTTTATTGTACATTGTCCATATAAACTATTTGCTCCTTTATCAGTTGCAATAACCTCCATGTCATAAATCTTATAATCCTCATAATTTAACACACCTTTTACAGTAATCTCACCAGTTTTAGGATTTAGTTTAAAGGTTTCTTGTGCCTTTTCTGATGTATAAAGACTGTATGAATATGTTATATCAGAGTTAGAGCCTGCGTCTAAATCTGTTGCATTTAAATGAACAACTGTGCTCCCTATCGGGGAATTTTCCATCACTTTTATGTTGTAATTATCTTTTTCAAAAATAGGAGCGTTATCATTGGTATCTAATACATTCACTACTATACCTACTGCTCCGGTCCGAGCAGGTGTTCCGCCATCCACCGCTGTCAGAATTAAATTATGAACAGCCTGCTTCTCTCTATCCAAAGATTTTGTCAAAATGAGATCGGCAAATTTGGAGCCGTCTCGCCCTGTCTGTACTTCAATGTTAAAATGGTCACTTTCACTAAGACGATACGTTTTTACTGAATTGCTTCCAATATCAGGATCAACCGCGTTGCTCAGAGAAAACCTCTCTCCTTTCGGCGTCGCCTCAGAAATGTCTAAGTGAATGGCGTCTCTGCGAAAATGAGGGGCGTTGTCATTTATGTCTAATATTTCTACTTCTATATTAAACATGCGCAATGGATTTTCTAAAGTTACTTCTAATTTGAGATAGCAGGACGCTGCAAATTTTGTGGGACATATGTATTCTCTGTCAATCTTTTCCACAATGTACAGTTCCCCAGTCTCTTTGTTCACGTCCAGATACTTTTTGTTCGCGATGATGTCAAGACGCATCTTCCTCTGATTTAGTGTTTTTAAATCCAGGCTTAAATCGTTGGCGAGGTTAGCAACAACAGAGCCTTCTTTCATTTCCTCTGGTATAGAGTAATGAGTCACAGATGTGGAAACGCAACTAACGAAGGAAAACACAATAACAAAAGCGAGCAGCACGTACCTTGTACAGACCTCCATTATTACAAACGGTTCTATTGTTATTAGCGAGATCACAGCAAATTATTGCTTAGGCTTCCTTCTTCTACTCACATTTAATCTGAGGCATTGATGTCCATTAAGTCCACGTTGCGGAAAAGTTAAAATGCAGAAATTATTTCGCACTCGCAGTTTAGGCTTATTTCAGCACCACGAAGCTGTCCGCCGCTTTTTGATCCGCCCCCTGACGTAAATTTAAGGTTGTTCTGACTTTATTTTTTCCCCTAAACAGCGCCACCGTTGATTATATCAGACTCAAATAAATTTATTTCACATTATATCTAAAAATATCTCAGAGTTATTGGTAGCCGTTTTTTGCCAATGTACAGTATGTATTTAAATTACCAATCCTTTATAATTATATTTTGTCTTAGCATCAACAAAAGTACACAATTATGTGATATGACAGAATCAAATGGGCTAGAGTCATACCTGTAGCGTGGAGGCTGCTGAGTCGCTGGTGTCGGTCACTCCTGTGCTTCTTGGTAAACTGGACACAATGTATCTGGAGCCCTTTGGCACAGGCTGTCTCACCACAAACTTTCCTTTCCTGGTCTCTGCTAGAAACAGGCTGTACCAGTAGGCATCGTTGGACACCAGAGTGGAGTCTGCGATGGTGGAGTTCCTCTCACTAACCACACTGTTCCTGCAGGGAGGAGGCACTTTGCTGCTCTTGGGTTTCTGACACTTGAGCACGATGGTGACCAGTATGGTGATGAGCAGGAGAAAGGAGACCGAGCCCAGACCAATGACCAGATACACGTTCAGGTCTGAGAAGATGTCGTACTCCAGAGGCACCTCGGTCATGTCAGAGTAGGCCTTCACAGCCGTCTCCACTGTGGACAGTTTGATGGTCACTGTGGCCGAGAGGGAGGGCTGTCCGTTGTCCTTGGCGACCACAACCAGTTGCTGGTGCCGCGAGTCTCTGTAGCTGAACATCCTCATAGTGCGAATCTCTCCGTTGTACTGGTCCAGACTGAACAGGGTGGCGTCAGTGACCTGTAGAAACTGGTAGGTGATCCGAGAGTTGTGCACAGAGTCTGTGTCTAGAGCTATCACCTTGGCAACCAGCGAGCCTTTATCAGTGGACCTGGGAATCTTTTCCTCCACCAGGAGCCGTGCGCGCCAAGGACACAATGACCGGAGCGTTGTCGTTCTGGTCCACAATAATGATGTGAACAGTCACGTTACTGCTGAGTGGAGGAGACCCAGAGTCTCTGGCCTCGATGTGAAACACAAACTCCTTCTCAATCTCATAGTCAAAGGTTTTGAGTGCGTACAGGTTCCGTTCTCTGGGTTGATGGAGAACAGCATGGACATGGAGGTGTTGGCTATCTCCTTCTCCAGGATGAAGTACACTAGATACTGGTTTTCATGGAGGTCAGGGTCAAAAGCAGTGAGTGAGCCGAGCAGGGCCCCTGGAGCGTTATTCTCCATGACACGTATAGTGTAAAAGGACTGGGGGAACTGTGGCACATTGTCGTCCAGCAGCTCTAAAGTCATAGTTTCATTGTCAGATAACCGAGGAGAGCCTCTGTCTGTGACAGTGAAGGTGATGTCATACTCTGGGACTTTCTCTCGGTCTAATGGCTCTGACACCACTAGTTCATAATAGTTATCAGAGGACTCCCTCAGTTTAAAAGGCATATGACGTGGAATATGGAGATCAACTAATCCATTGTCACCTGAGTCTTTATCACTGACACTGACTACAGCTATCACTGTGTCCAACTCTATATCCTCACTGACAGGGCTCTGAAAAGATTTTATAGATATTTCTGGATGGTTGTCATTCATGTCTTCAACAATTATTTTTATTGTACATTGTCCATATAAACTATTAGCTCCTTTATCAGTTGCAATAACCTCCATGTCATAAATCTTATAATCCTCATAATTTAACACACCTTTTACAGTAATCTCACCAGTTTTAGGATTTATATTAAATGTTTCTTGTGCCTTTTCTGATGTATAAAGACTGTATGAATATGTTATATCAGAGTTAGAGCCTGCGTCTAAATCTGTTGCATTTAAATGAACAACTGTGCTCCCTATAGGGGAATTTTCCATCACTTTTATGTTGTAATTATCTTTTTCAAAAATAGGAGCGTTATCATTGGTATCTAATACATGAACTATGATGCTGGCTGTGCCTGATCGAGCAGGTGTACCCCCATCTATGGCTGTAAGAATTAAATTATGAACAGCCTGCTTCTCTCTATCCAAGGTCTTTGTTAGAATTAATTCGGCAAATTTGGAGCCGTCTCGTCCTGTCTGTACTTCAATGTTAAAATGGTCACTTTGAGTCAAGCGGTACGTTTTTAAGGAATTAATCCCAACATCAGGATCAACCGCGTTGCTCAGAGAAAATCTCTCTCCTTTCGGCGTCGCCTCAGAAATGTCTAAGTGAATGGCGTCTCTTCGAAAATGAGGGGCGTTGTCATTTATGTCTAATATTTCTACTTCTATATTGAAAATACGCAACGGACTTTCCAGTATCACCTCCACTTTCAAAAAACATGTCGACTTCGTGTTACAAATATATTCTCTATCAATCTTCTCGACAATAAATAGTTCTCCAGTCTCCTTGTTCACATCTAGGTATTTTTTGTTTGCGATTATGTCAACACGCATCTTTCTCTGACCTAAAGTCTTAACATCCAAACTAAGCTCAGCCGCAAGATTGGCAACCACTGAATTCTCTTTCATCTCCTCGGGAATGGAGTAATGGCTAATTGAGCTTGATACTTGATGAATTAACAATACTACAAGAACAATGAGCCCCACGTACCTTTTGCAAGGCAGCATTTTCCACTCTGGTTGTGTTTTGTGTCAAAATTAGCAAGTTATCCGAGATCTTGTGCAATATTATTCTCATGAGTGTTCTTTATATTCCAAAGCAAAATGTTTCCACGATCCCAAATTCAGACGTTCTTTCTCAGCTTCTTGGAGCAACAAAGATTCACGGTATGCTGTAGGCTACACGTCTTTGTCATGATTTTTTTAAGGGAACAGCGCCACTGTTTGTAATTTTAATAGAACCATGTGCTGTCTTTTGTGTTCACACAGAGTCCAAGAGATCAAAAATGACCACAAACCTCTCGCAGAACAGAAATACTGCAGTTTTTTTAATATACTTTTTAGTGTCATTTTGTGATTTGGTAATAATAATAATAATAATAATAATAATAGTAGTAATAATAATAATAATAATAATAATAATAATAATAATAATATTATTATTATTATTATTATTATTATTATTATTATTATTGATAATAATATAGTATTATTAATAATAATAATAATAATAATAATATAGTAGTAGTAGTATTATTAACAATAATATATTATTATTAGTATTAGTATTATTAGTATTAGTATTAATAGTATTAATTATTATTATTGCACGAATCAGTCATTTTTAGTTGGACAAAAATGTGAGACTAAATGACACCAGGACTAAATTCATTAAAATAAAATAAAAACAGGACTGAGACTATATAAGGACTAAAACAAGGATTCAGCTCAGGACTACACATATAACCGGAAAAATGCAAGCAGAACTAGAGTGGCACTAAACCAAGACTAAACCTAGATTACATCCAGAACTAAACCTTGGCCATACTAAACCTGAAACTAAACCTAAAACTGGTACTAAACAAGGACTAAACCAGCACACACAATAGAACTGGGACTAAATGGCTCTGAAACCAGGACTAAAAAGAATTTCACTCAGAGACATCCAGAGATTTGTGTGTATGAGATGTGACAATTCTTTTGGCCATTTTTCAAAGAATATGAATGATAACACAACAACGTTTCTTTCACTCATAGTTAGTGGTTGGGTGAAGCTATTTATTGTCAAGCAACAGTGTTTACTCTTTTTAAATCATAATGAAAACAGAAACTACTAGAATCATTTCCTGTGCCTTTGTAGCTCACACCAAAACATCAGTGATCCACCTCCATGTTTCACAGAAGGAATGATGGACCTGTCATTACAGACCTTCTTGACTCATCTTCAAATGTAACGTTTATGGTTGTGGCCAAAAAGTTTAATTTTGGTCTCATCACTCCAAATGACTTTGTTTCAAAAGTTTTGAGGCTTGTCTCTGTTCTGTTTGTCGTATTGTAAGTGGGATGCTTTGTGGCATTTGTGTAGTAATAGCTTTCTCGTCCATGCAGCCCATTTTTCTTCAAGTGCCTCCTTATTGTGCATCTTCAAACAGCCACACCACCTTGAGTTATTTCTGTGTTTTTCTTTGCATTCTGAACAATTTTCCTGGCAGTTGTAGCTGAAATATTTGTTGGTCTACCTGACCTTGGTTTGGTTTCAACAGAATCCCTCATTTTGAACACTGCTGATTGTCATTATTAATTCCTTGGATATCTTTTTATATCCCTTTTCTGTTTTATACAGTTCAATTACCTTTTCCTGCAGCTCCTTTGACAATTATTTCCTTTCCTCATGACTCAGAATAAAGAAACATCAGTGCAGCACTGGATGAAAGATACAAGGGTCTGTCAGGAGCCCAGAAACTCACTGACCTTTTATACACACACTGATTACAACACAACAGCTCACAGGTGAGTTACCTTTAGTAGCCATTCAAACTTTTGTCAACTTGTGTGCATGTTATCAAGGCAAAATTAGAGTCACTTGGGTAATTTCTGTTGTCATCATGATTTAAAAAGAGTTAAGTTGTTTGACAATAAATGACTGCACCCAACCACTAACTATGAGTGAAAGAAAGGTTTTTGTGTTATCATTCATGTTCTCTGAAAAATGGCCAAAACAAATTCTGCCACTGTATGACTTATGAGGACAACTGTATGTCCTGTGTTTTTGTTTGCAGGTAAAAATATTATATATTATCCTATAGGACATAATTTGTACACTGTTAATGTAAACTTTTGACCCACAGAAAGCAAAAGTTAATATACGAGACGTCAATGGGATGTCTAATAAAATGGGCTGCCTGTCTTGGCAATAACAGGTCTTAGTCTTGAAATCTTCATCCCAAATTTTGGGTTTTATCAAAACAATAAAACTATATTTAAAAGTTTTAATATAATACAAATCAAACTTCCTGACTGTGCTTCTGTGAGTTCTTTGGGCAAATATTTCTTTTGTCTAGTTTTCAGACCCTTTATTACTTAGTAAATATGTACTTTTCCAATATATATTGCTTCTCACTTCTAGTCTAGAAAATTACATTAATTGGCTAAATACATCAATTTGCAAAGGGTTAGGTTATGCCTTCCTTGAGATGGTTTGTTACAGATGCCTCCATGTTTCTGTAAAATAAGAAATACAGGCGCCATCTACTGGTTATTTGACAAAGAAATAACCAATGCAACTTCCATATTGCCGTTGAACGTTATATGTGATAAAACTGCCTTGGGTTTATTATAGTAATCATCAACACAAAACAAATGTACAAGCTTTCTTTTAAGGTGCTTTCAAATAAGTGATATATTTTTAGTGTATAATCTTTTTATGTTGCAGGTTACATTTGTTTTTCTTTTTTTCCTTTACTTTACATTATAATGTAGATCTATATTACAATGTATACTAACCAGGATGGGTTTGAGGCAATAAGGAGCAAGTATAACAAAATAAAATAGCTTCTATTCAATAACTTTCACTATTGTATTTTAAACACACAAAAATATAGAAAAAGAAAAAAATAACGTCTTGATTAATTGTGTTGTACTGAGAGTTGTTAATCTACTACGCCCTCTCCTGGTAAAAATGGCAAAATACATAATATTAGACCCTATTTTACAAAAGCCTTTATAAGCCTGTCAAAACTAAACTCTCGTCTTTATTTTCCGTATTTTTTGAATAGTTATAATGTTTCTAAAATATCAATGTCAAATCAATTAAGCACTGTAATTGTATTTATTTTATTGCAGACAACATCTAGGGTTTATTAAGTGCTGCTTAGACTCATGGGGCCGGAAATTAGAGGCTTCGTTCTTCAGCACCATTTTTATTGAGCAATCAAATGCTCCCTCTGGTGGACGAATGCAGACCACTTTCAGGACCCTGAAAATGGATAGCTCCCAGTGTTAATGATCAGTGTGGTTTCAAATTAATGCACTTGTGTTGAATGCCATGAGAATTTATCTTGTTTTCAGAAATCTTTTATTTTAGAAATATATCTCTAGGTAAGCTGACCCCTATTGGCTGTCCCACTGGATTACTTTACTGCACAGAAGGTTCTCTAAGGACCACCATTTCTTTATTAACATAATTATTTTCATTCTGAGCCCTACAATGACCTAATTACCCTGCTCATTTCCTGGCTATACGCCTGCTCTCATATGTTGCCTAAAAGGTAAGCTGTAAAAGGGCACTGGGAAAGAAGCCCCCAGCTCACATCCAGGTGTGACATTTAGAGCTGAGCCCCTTTCCCCCGACACTTGTATTCTTGCTTGTAGTCTTAATTAAAGTGATATTTCATGTAAGGTGGTTCTGTTTGTTCAGTTAATGAACCCCACTATTCTCTGAGGGCAAATGGAAATGCAAGCACCCCAATTAGCATATGTTAGCATTTTACTGTGTTTATTCCTCACCGTGAAAAACAGCTTACTAAGGTAAAAAGCGCTTGACCCTTGTAAGTATAGCTGTGGAACTTTTTACTCTAAGATAATTAAATGTACCTCAAGGAAGCCCTCTAAATGTCCCATGTATGTTGACGGATAATATACAGCAGGCAACAACATGAGAAAACCATATGAAAAAAAATATTTTATTTTCATAAATGTTTACAGTACATGTGTGGGGAAGACCCCCTCTTTACAGTTCTCTGCAGTATTTATTGCAGTTTCCATATAAACCATTATATATTTGTCATAATCACACAAGCTGTTAGCAAATGAAGGTACAAAACGTTTTTTCAATTTTCAAAATATAAATTCAAATGTGCAAAATTAGTTTTACTAATGTTCTATGTTTTGGATGTATTAATGGTTGATTGTCTAAATAATAATAATAATAATAATAATGATAATAATAATAATAATAATGTACTGTGCATGTCATGAATACTTATCACACATGATTTCCATTATTCCATCTCAACCCCTGCCTTTTTGACCCAGATGGGTCAACACTTTGTTCTTGAATTTATAAATCCATGGACTATGTCTGTCTTCATGAGGTTGTCTATATAATCACCCAATTAGATTATGGCTGAGTTATCAGTCATTGTACAAGTCATTATTTATCATGGCTGCCTCTCCCTGGGGGGACATCTGAAGACGCCTCTTTTTGCCAAATGTAGAGAAGGAGTTGTGCACGTCTAGCTCACTTCTCTGCACTGCAGGCCTCAGGGTACAGAACCCTGAGGGTGTCCCAGGGATGTAGACGTTGTGGTGGTAGTCTGGCGGAGGATGTGGGTGAGGGTGTGACGGGATAGATGGCTGCTGCTGTTGAGGTGGAGGTGTGCATCGAGGAGTCCAGGGCCGAGACTGGGCACTACTAGTCGAAGGGGACATCTTATATTCTGTCATTTGGGGAGAGAGAAGAGCAGAAACAACTACTCGATTATATAATACTGATTCTGAACTGTAGTGTTACTTTCATTTGTATAGTAGAAGACTACATTGTTCAAATTCAATGCAACGGTTACTGGATTTAAATTAAATACTCAATATTTTAGCTCAAACATCAAGCTGACAGTGAAAATGCAGTATATACTGTATGTTGTTGATGTGTTTGTCCTTCTTACCTTTCAAGCCCTTCATGTGAGTCCCCCATGTCCAGTACTGCCCTGGTGCCATTGAGGTCATATAATTTTCTGGATCTGCATGCATTGCTTTCCGCATGAGTGTCCCATCCATGTTGATAGAGTTGTAACTGTAAGATAGATATAGGAAGCAATTACACCTTATCCATGACTGTGTATGGCCTTTTAAATGTGTGGAATGGGCAATTGTTACCTTTTAATAGATGAGTTCTGGTTCTTTGTAAGAGTCCAGTCTGTGTTTGGCTGCTTAAGCTGTGAATAAAAAGACAATTATTTTCCTGACTTTAAAATCTGCATATACACATAGCTTCCATCTTTCCTGCTCTATTTTTAATTGAGACAATGGGCAGTGTGTCATTGTATTTGTCCTGAAATCGAGGTAGGTTTTAGGTGGACTGTGACTGCCACCCTGTGGACATTTTACAGAAGACATTTAGAAAGAATAGCAAGCGTTCCACTGTCACTTTGTTATTGTGTTTTTAATGGATGCGGTTGGTGCAAGAAGCTGAGTGATATTTATTTTAGGTCGGAGGAGCGGATAGTACGGATACCACGCTCGATTAATTCACTTAAAATGGTTAGCAAGGAGAATGCGACGTAAGCGTATTATTAGAATCGGTATTCAAAATACGCTTCTCGCCAAGTAGGCACAAAACCAATTAGAACCCCACCGGGATGAAACGAAACATGATTTTAATCTTCAAAGGAAACCATGCCAGGGAGGAAATTAAGAAAATTACACACGTCGTTGTTTTGTTGATTTTATGCATCGTTTTACATTAATATTTGCGGGATGCTCCTGAAGCAAGATTTTTAATTAAAACTCTGGAAGCCTTGAAAAGTTTGCAGGCCTTTAAACTGAACGCCACAAAGACCAATACGTGCACATATTTGTCTTAGTTTGTTATATGCCTTGATTATGTGTGCCTTTTTCCGTTGTATTCAACAGTTAAAGCAAAGTAGTACAGTTCTATTGGGATTTAATGCCACTGGGTGAATTAGAGGACCCAATTAACTGTAGGAAGGGCACGTCACCCTGAAAGCGGTGCGAGCTGCAAGCAAAACAATCACGGTGACCTCAAAATCCCTCGTGTGCCTAGAGGTGCATGTATCAGTAACTGGACTGACATTTCTCAGCTTACTGCCCGCTGAAATCTGCTATCACAGCCCCGAGTCTAAGTCCCAATGGTTTCAGATGAAGACAACATAGTGAGCAATACGCACACATTTACGCTCTGCTGCCCTGCCTATTAGGATTAGACAGCGGTTTAGACACCCTTCTCTCCTTGTTCCTCAGCTTTACCTCGCTCACTGCACCCCTCCTTTTCCTCTCCACCTTGCTCGACAAATATGAAGCCACATTTCTCTCTCCCGTGGCATTCAGAGGACAAGGCCGGCCCGATCTACAGGCGGCCCACGTTTAAGTTCAGTCTTGTCCTTGTAGCATCTCCCTCTCTCTCTTTCCGCTCTCCCCATTTCTCCTTGCACCCCTCCCATCTTATGTCCCCCTGTCTCCCAAAACCCGTCCATTTGCCATTTTTCATTAATAATGGGACCCCTCCCACACACATTGTGGGTAGTATAATAGGTCGGCTGTGGCTGTGCCCTTGAGGCATAGTTAGTAAGGTTATCTGGCCTAGATTGTTAGTTTGAGGATCAGAAGGCGTATCATACACCCATTTGTCTCTATCATGAGCAAACGGCGGTTCACCTTGTCTATCACCTTGACGTTTTCTTAGTGCTGGGCGCAGGATAGGTGGTGAAAAGTGCCCTACACTGACACCATGCCATTTATCAAAATCTGATGAATTGAAGTTGATAGATCAAAGATGTCTGCACATGTGACTTTTCTTTGTGTGGTAACATCTGGAAATGAGGCTAAACCAAGCAGCCAACTTTTGTACCGTCGGTGATAAACAGATGTTAGAACATGGTTTGCGCACGCATATGCTTTGTTATGATACGGGTTTGAATCGACGTTTCAATGAAAATATAATGTCACATTGTCCTGTCTCATTTCACAAATGCAAAACATCATTATAGACTGTAAATTAGAATATATTCTTCATTCTCTATTTAGTGTGTTCCTTTATGATGACACTAAATTCGACCTTAATAGAAAAGGTCACATTTTTGTGGCAGCAAGCAGCTCTGTAGTGCAGTGCTGTTTACCTCGCTAGGAGTAGTTGCTCCGTTGTTCACAGACGCACTCCGGCTGTGCGCGTTCCACGAGTTGTCCGCGTTCTTAGCTTCGTTGTTCCGCGGCGTGCTGCTCGGGCTGCACGGCTTGAGAAACATAAAGTCACTTTTGGCAGATTCTGGTGTTAGGCACACTTTATAACAATAGGATTGGGAAAGGCTGCTGTTTCCATTCACCTCCATACAGTTCGTGGGCACTTTGGCAGCGGAGGAGATCTGCAAGTTGAGGTTTGATTTTTTTAACACCTCCGGGGGCGGCTCAGGCTGAAAGCCCCCACAGCAGCAGCACGCAAAGGGGGGTAGATTGTATCCGCTGAGGGTATCCCTGTCTTTGTAGCACTTCACCGCTGCCAGCACAATAATAGCCACCAGGAATATTAAGGATATGGTGCTCAGTGACACGATCAAGTAAAGAGCGAGGTTTGATGGGGGCTGTGGGCTGAGTGTGAGGTCTCCAAAATCTGACAGTGACTCGGGCACGCTGTCTACCACAGTGAGGATAATAGAAACGGTAGCGGAAAGCGGCGGCTGCCCGTTGTCCTTGACTAATATCACCAGTCTCTGTCTTGTTGCGTCTTTTTCCACTAACCTGCGGATAGTCCTGATTTCCCCCGTGTAAAGCGCGACGCTGAACAGTCCCGGGTCTGTAGCTTGTAACAGCTGATATGACAGTCGGGAGTTCTGCCCCGCATCCGCGTCTAGGGCTGTGATTTTGGTAACAAGATACCCGGCGTCCACTGAACGTGGCACCACCTCTGTGGCCATTGTGCCGTTCTTTGGCAGCGGGGATATAATCACGGGTGCGTTGTCGTTCTGGTCCAAAACAAAGACGTTCACTGTGACATTACTGGCGAGGGGAGGGAAGCCAGCGTCCTGCGCCTGCACCAGGATCTGAAAGTTTCTCAGTTGCTCATAATCAAAAGAGCGCAGTGCATAGATATTGCCATTGTCAGAGTTGATGGAGACGTAAGTGGACACAGGCATGCCCTGAATCTGACCCTCAAGAATTGAGTAGGACAGATAGGCGTTCTGGTTAGAATCGGGGTCGAATGCTGTCACAGAGCAAATGGAAGCGCCTGGAGCATTATTCTCGGTCACATAAACAGTGTATGAGGGCTGAGAGAACCGCGGGGGGTTGTCGTTAATGTCAGACACTTGAACGAGGATGTTTTTTCTGGTGGAGAGCGATGGAGAGCCCAGGTCCCGCGCGGTGAGGGTGATGTTGTACTCAGACACTGCTTCTCTGTCGAGAAACTCACTAGTCACCAGCGTGTAATAGTTTTTAAAGGAAGAGTGGAGCTGAAAGGGAACGTTGCTTGGAATCTGACAGTCAACGTTTCCATTCTCCCCTGAGTCCCGGTCCATGACGCTGATCACGGCTATCACGGTTCCCGGTGGAGCGTCCTCCTGCACAGGCGTAGACACTGACGTGAGGATGACTTCGGGCGCGTTGTCATTGACATCCAGGATGTCTACTAGCACTTTACTGTGCACCCCCACAGCCGAGGGGCCCCGGTCCTTTGCCTGGACATACAGCTCATATACACTGGCTTTCTCATAGTCCACAACGCCTTTAACTCGGATTTCGCCCGTGTAGGGGTCCACACTAAACAGCTCACGCACTTTGAGTGGTGCGTGTCCGCTGAATGCGTAGGTCACCTCCCCATTGGAGCCCTCATCCAGGTCTGTGGCGTTCAGCTTTAAGACCAGTGTCCCCCTCGGTGCGTTTTCCACCAGACTAGCGCGGTAAACTGAGCGGTCAAACACTGGTACATTGTCGTTGGCGTCTAACACTGTAATAGTTATGAGAGCAGTCCCGGACCGTTCCGGTGAACCCCCGTCAAAAGCCGTCAAGACCATCTCATGTTTTTTCTGCTGTTCTCGGTCCAAAGGTGTATCCAGCACGAGCTCCGCAAACTTGCTTCCATCATTGCGCGTCTGAATATTCAGGATGAAGTGCGCGTTCGTACTCAACTGGTAGGAGCGCAGAGAGTTGGTGCCTACGTCTTGGTCTTGTGCACTTTCAAGCGGGAAACAAGAGCCAGGAGCAGCCGATTCGGTGATATCTAGATTAAATTCGCTCCATGGAAAGCTGGGTGAGTTGTCATTGACGTCTAGGATCTCCACTTCCACTCTGTACAGTTCTAGTGGATTTTCAATAACCACTTGTAAATGTAAGAAACAGCTTGGGCTGCGTTCACACAGATCCTCTCTGTCTATCTTTTCGTTTACAAATAGAATGCCATTTTCCAGGTTAACTTCCAAATATTGTTTTTTCGCCCCTGACACTATTCTAAAACGACGAGCTGACAGCTTAGCCACGTCTAAACCTAGGTCTTCAGCGATGTTGCCCACAAACGCTCCATGCTCTAGCTCTTCAGGGATAGAGTACCGAATCTGCGCAAGAACCAAATCCACTACACAGCCACACAGCAGAAGACATATAACCATCCCTGTCACCGGCAGCCAGCTGCCTCTGGAGAGTCCGTGATCCATGTCAGCGCCGTGCGTAAAACACTTCAGACAGACATCTTTCTCTTCATGAGGGCATTCACATTAATCTCAGAACAGAGCCTGAGGAGAAAACTACACGTGGAGAACTTTACTGAACAGTTCACCCTAGTGAGGGTAATGCGAAGAGTGGAAGCACCCCTCAGTCTTGGTTCTGCTCCACGCGCAGCGCTCGTGGTGTGAGAACACGGAGGCTTGCGCTCTGACTTTCCACTGTGGTAGGAGCTCGGAGCTGGTGAGGACCAGTGTGTGCGAGTGAGAAAGTGAGGGAGAGGGAGGGGTGGGCGCCGCTCCTCGACGCTCCGTATTGGAGGACACACATGCCAAGTGCGCCCCTAATTACTGTAGACGTTTAACCCTTTCGCATCATCATGTCTGTCCCTGTGACGGGAGGGCGTAAGTTTTACACCAGACACCAGATTTGGATTAAGGGACAAATGATGTTGTGGGTGTCGGTTTCTAGAGGCTGCATGAAACAAATGAGGATTGACAGGGATTTGTATTTGGGGCCAACAGGCGTCAGTGACCATGTTCCCTTAATTGTTCCGCACATGCATAACTTTATTATCCAGCATTTGCAGCATCAAGAATACTTATATTTGCATTTAGAAATTGAAGTATACAGGCCGCAATATCCACTGCCACACTCACTTCTTTTAATGAGAGGCCTTTGAAGATGAATATCCAATTAACAAACATTGTTCCGTTCATTAATCATCGCATCAGAACTGGACTTCAGAAAAAGAATCTTTGACGCTTGGGGCATTTTAATCAATATTAAAGTGAGTATTCCCTTTCATCTTGAACTGATTACAGCGACAAACATGAGCATCACTCAACAAATAGGGCATTACACGATTTTAATTTGCATAAGTACGTCTGAACACAATCAACATAAAAGCAATATCATAAAATGTCACAAACCTTGTCTGTAATCCCACATTAGAGCCGGGATTTGTGTGTTTACACAGGTGTGTTTACAGTTTTGGACATGGCATGGGGTGTCATTCAGAGATGTTTGGAAAGTGTAAATCTGGATGAAGGATACGAGATTGCGAGGCGATATAGTTTCAGAGGACAAAGAGAACAATTTAGAACGTTTAGATTACGGCACATGTTTGCTCAGATCTAATCTTTTGGCTCTTAATCCTGGTCAGTTTGACCACCGTTGATCCACAGAGTGGAGCCGAAAGAGAGGGGAGACTCAAGGATGCTTTTGTCAGTTCTACTTGGTCTTAGACATGAGTGGAATCCTAATGTCAAACAGCGTCTTGGAATGTAAAAGTCTCTTCTTCGGGCTGATGACACACTGCCTAGGTCCCCAAGCAGTAGCCACTGGGCTGTATAATCTCAAAATTGTCTTTATTTCTGCTAAGGGTCCCTATAACTACAAATGACAAAAATCTACATATATAAATAAATATATGTAGGGTTTGTAATAGAACAAGAAGTTTTATCTTTCATAATTAAATAACTTCAGACTTTTGAAACTGAGGGGCCTTATGTGTTCTGTATCTAAAATTATGAATTTGTAAATCGGGAAGAGATTAAAGATGATATTTTCTCGCTGGAGTAAACTTTATATGCAACCAGAAAGAATCCACTGAAGCGCAGCGCCCTCCCTTTTCAGGAACCAAGTCCAATCCCCAGGTTTAAATAAGCAGAGAACACAATCTGCTTCAGACTTAACCTCAAGCAGATGGTTAAGCTTCTCCAGAAATGTAATCATTTCTGGAAAAAAAAAAAAAAAAATCACCAGGACCAGTTCTATTGCTTTCCCCATCTTTTTAATTAACGGAGTGAGGGATTAGTGTGCAGCTATCCGGGATCAACCGTACTCCGACGAAGAATACAAATGTTTTGTGATAAATAATCCCAAAGCGCTCTATGGCCAGCGCTCCCTCGGTGCCTGTTACATTAACATGCATTACACGGAGAATTAAGCTGGTCTCATCCGCCCCTATCGGCTCGCTCAGCCCATTGTCCCACAGAAAGACGGTCATTACTTTCTCTGAACCAGCGCTGAGCAGCCACCTGACCGTGACCGCTCCCTCGCGCTCTGAAGCGCGTGGCACAGTATGAGTGCACAGTAGGCTACTGGATGACAATCAGCACAGTGTAGCGCAGCCCGGACGATTTGGGATGATGAGTGGAAACTTTTCTCTGACTATTCACTATGCACACATTTTTTTTCCATGTCTCTTTATTTGTGCAGAAGTGTGCGCACCGACAACAAATGGATTATCTTTTTTTTCTGAATGGCAAAGCTCTATCTTCTGGTTAACACAAAAAGTTTGAATTTTAGTTGTATAATAATAACAACTGACTGTAATTGCATCAACATTAAAGCAATAAATAATAATCGATGCCCCAACTTCACGCAACGTTTTCACATGCCTGTTAAATGACACGAGGGAAGTTGGCCCCAGTCAGTTATTCTACCACAATAACCTGTATATTACAAATGCATTTAAATTAACAGTGTACTTGACCAATCGGGACGTAATTTATGGACTTCATGTATCAGTGTCATCTTACTCATCATGTGGTCTGCAGTGGATCTGTTTTCTTTTGTTTTTTTTCGAGATTAGATCGCCATCTACTGGATATTGTACAGAATAACAATGTCCCAACATACAAGTGCAAGCTTTAACAACTGCAATCCAGATGGGAGTGCCATGTGGACTTACCAGAACCAAAAACAGATCCAAAGGTATAAACTAGTAATCACGAACATAAAGTGAAATATAGTAACATGAAAAATAGGTGACGTTATTTAGAGTTATAATAATAAAATAAAATATAATGATAAAAGGAAAAAGAAGTGATAAAAGGGTTGTCAATCATTACAATCTGTAGTTGTACTCAGTCCTCCTTAACCCCAGCTCAACATCCCAAAATGTTTCCGTCCTAGGCTACTTCTGAATTAACATCTTGTAAATCATATTTTGTTTATCTGTGCCTGCTTATAATGAATTTCTTTTCCTGTTTATCAGATTTAGTTATATGGAAAATAGACAGTTTGTATCGATTTCTGATGGAGACAACACAATATAAACCTAAAGAGCCTTTGTCTACTGAACATGGATGTCACTCATTTTAGGTCTCTGTAGATCACTCTTTCCCTCCCAATGCAGGCGGGAGGTGCCATATTAGCCAACTGTATAAAAAGTATATAACAATCAATCTGTAGGATATCTGTCAGTAAATGTAAAATACTTTATTTGACCTAAATGAGTGAAAGCAAACGGCTTTAAAGAAAAATATTAGTGTTCCTATTATTATTATTATTATTTGCGTTTACATCAGTATTCCACTAGGGGGCGCTAATTACCAACAAATGACAACGCAAAGTGCCGGTCTAATCAAACGTCTCTGTTTTCAGGCCCGTCTTGATACTATGAATATTATAGGTATTATGGTAATATATTGATTTGCTAAAATCTGTGTGTATGTGTTCGTTTTAATGGGCCCTGGGTTGTTATAGGCCTATATAACTCAAAATATAACTAAAATTACATGAAACGAGAGCACAAAACATGTTTTGTTGCAATAGGAAAATGGAAAGTTTGTCAAAGTACAATAAGCTGTGGATGAGGGATGTCACACTCCAAGATATAAAGCTTCAGGAGAAGCAGGTGAGGAGAGATAAGTGACAAGTAAAGAGAAAATGCTTTGGGTACATGCACAGTAGCAGACTGATAGGAAAATGAAGAGTTATAAGAAGAGGGAGGGAAAATAGAGAATAGTGGGTTTTGTCCACATGTTCCTCAGCTGTGTAAACTGAAGGTCTCTGCTGCTTCTCGGATTCCCCCAAAGAAGGGGGATATTTATAGGAGGCTGGCAGTGGCAGTGAATGCACCTTTGCTCAGTCACACCCATTAATATTATTATTATTACTTTATATGCGCAAAGATGGAAAATGTCAGCAACCTGAGAGGCCTGCAGAGACAGAGCATGCATGTACTGTGTCTGCTGCGTCTGAGAAACTGCCTGTCGGTGAGACATATAGCATTTATAGAAAGCAAGACGACCAAATTAGAGAAAGAACAGAAAAAAGCAAAGCCATGTATTAAGGGGTGTAACCTGATCTACTAAACTTATTACAGCTGTCAAAGAGTAAGAGGAAAGAGTGGAAGAAAAGAGAAAGACGATGCAGAGAGAGGCGGAGTGCATGGGGCTAGACAGACATAGACATGAGCACATATTCCAGTTTCAGATTATAAGATTCCCGCAAGTTGCAGGCATGTTGAAACAGACTACACACACATAGGTCCACGGGCACCTGGTAACAGATGCAAACTCAGGCACACATGCAGAAACACAAACAGAGTGATAGACATAACAGACGTGCACGCGCAGGCACACATGCTGACGAGCACTGAGGAAATTCCAGAGGGAACAGGTGGGAGTGACGATAGCAATCTATCAGGATGACTTTGATCTTCCCCGTGCTTCAGTCACCACAGCTCAAATTCACTGGATGGATCAGGCCACTCACATTAATCATAATGTGAGCATGCTCGCCAAGATAGAGTCACTGCGCCATGAACAAAACTCATAAAAAGTCTTTAAGGGCACATCAAGTTACATAAAAAATAAATTGTATCTAGATTTTTTTGCCTATTACCCGTAATAAGTGTGTAAATCTAAAGTAAAGCGGCCATGTGAGTGCATCTGCTCAGCTGAAGTGAAATGATCTGAAGGGGGCAGTGTTTAAAGTGATTTGAGGTAGTAACAGAGCTTCATCCAAAACATTGCAGGCAAGAACATTCAAAGGTGTGCGCGAGGGCAGACATGTCCTGGTCTGGCCTCTGGTCTGAATTATGGTTGAAGGTCAGTATGATTATGTTTAGGTGAGTATATATGTAAGAAATGAACAGTTAAAGAAGGATAATTGAAAATACATTAATTACTAAGACATTGCAATTTAATCTTTGATGGATGGAGATGTAAATGCAATTATTGGTTTAAGTGCTAACACTTGAATCTTTGAAACTAAAATAAAACAACATCATAATCAGTGAAGAATTTTTTTCTTTCATAGTCTTTGACAAAGTGTTCTGTGACTTGTGGGAGGTAAGAAAAACATTAGGAAGTAAAAAAGGAAGAGCAAAGGGAGCCAGAGAGGAGACAGAGATGCAGATCTGGCATGAGACTAGTGTCTGCTGAGGACACAAGTCAAAGCTCAAGTGTGTGTTTGCTCGAACGTGTGTGTGCACGTGCACACATGTAATTGTGTGTCCGCATGTTGACCTGAACCATAGGGTATATTAAAGTGAATAAAACAATGTCTCATCACTAGGAAAAATATCAAAATGTTCTCAGTGGCAGCCAAGGCCGTGGGTGTGTGTGTCAGGGTATTTATTAGGTTGTGGGAAGAGTTATCTGTGGTCACTTGATTTAATATTTTTATGTGGACACTCCATCACACATCATCAAGGTTTGATTTTAATTTAGGCACATTGTAGTCAGGAAAATGAATGTAATGTCAATTTAATTTATCCTAAACACACAGAAACACTATGTGCCAAGTTTGAGATGAGTCTGGAGAATCCCTGCCTCAGGCCTCGAAAACAGTCGACTGACAAGCAACATGAACGTGAATGTGCATGTGTTATCTTCTCTTACCAAACCCTCATGCTCAAACCACCTTTGGTCTAATGTCAGTGCTACCTTCTCCTGTCATCTGCGCAATGTACAGATGCTTTTTTAAAGTTCAAAATTGAACATAATGTCTTGATTTAGTCTTTGCTTAAAATGTGCTTTCTGGATTATATCTGAGCCTCTGAATCTTTCTATCTCATTTGAGATATCTCTTAAAGCCCTTGCTCCTCCTATGATATAAAAATAATTACCACTCCTTCATGAAAGCAGACCTGCTGATGAACAGGTTTTCACATAAACACATGGCCAGAGTGTGACCTAAGGGAGTGTGCCAAAACAAGACCAGCAATCAAGAGAACATGTAACGAGGAAAAACCTCAATTTTGACAGAAACCGTTTGCAGAAATAATTCATTTCCCTCCTTTTTTATGTTTTCCTTGTGCTCACTGTACACCCCTCCCTCTCACCAGTGACTCTCACTCTTTCCTCTTGCACATTCCAGTCTGTTTTGCATATCTCTACCCCACCCCCCAAACACACACAGACCATACTTCACCACGTTTATAAAACAACTTCTACTCTACCTCTCATTCTCTTTTCCTCTTTCTCCCCTATTCCAGCACTCCTCGCACTACCTGACATGATGGCTCCATGCCCAATGAGTCACACCTCTGCTAAAATCATCAGAGATGAAGGGGGAGGAGGAAGGAGCCAAAGAAAGAACTCGTCAGGGAGAGAGAAAAAGCAGGAGTATGACAGAGAAAAAAATATAGAAAATAAAACTGGGAGGAGAGAAAGTGAGGGAGAACGAGGGAGCCTTAAGGGAGTGAAAAGAGCACAGAGTGCATTTAACTTTTTGACTCCAGTAGTCAGTGTGTGCTTGTCAGTAACAGTTAGCCTGTAGACAACAACACTTTCCACACACTGTTGTGCAAATGCACACATGCACAAAGACACATATACAAACAGTGACATGGTGCATGAGCCCACCTGCACGGTACATACGTAGAGCAATCAGACTCGCAAACAAACCAGTGCTGCTGCAGCCCTGTCTCTCTGCATCAGCCTCCCCCACCCTCTCTAACCGTTGCCCTTGGATACCACACAAACACTCCCTGTTGGGCAACACTGGGAGTCAGAAGAGGACGTACATGGGTCACATATCTCCCATATGGAAAGTGGTGTATGTGCATGTTTGTGTACTTTAAGCAAATGTTTTAGCCATAAGATTTTATTTACATGACATGATACATGTACATAAAGTTTGTGTTAAATCAATTAGATGCTTACCAATACTGACCTAATAAATGCCCACAACATAAAAGTGTTTTGTAGGCAAGTATTAATCATTACAGTATGCTTCTTGAAAGTGGCTTATTTAAGCCTTTATTCTTACAAAACCTTTCTTGTCACTTTTCAGAGATAAGCTATGAACTCAGGGGAAAATTTAAGGATATTTGGATATTGCTGTGTGCATCATTTATCCCTGTTTTTCAATGTTTGTGATTCAAACAAACAAGCTTATGTCTTTAACTGAGAGCTTTCGATGTATGATCAATTAATCTGTGAACAGCTTATCCATTCATCCATTCATCAATTAGATTTGCTGTCTATGGTTTTCTTATCACTGCATGTACAGATGAAGGCAACTACATTGGTTGAGTTTTATCTTAGGTTTTGCACTCAGGGATTGAGTTTGATTGCATAGTACCTTTCCAAATGGCGGAATCTTCTCTATTTTGATAGGGTCAATCCTAAGTGAAGCCCCGGGCTTAGGAAGCGGAACAGGCCTCGGCCCATAGCGGTAATGTTTTGAAAGCCATACCAGCCAGCTATAAAGCTCTCCATGCCTTTGTACAGTGCACACCAGACAAAACCTTGGAAGCACTCCACTGAAAAACACATTCCCAAACTATTTCTAAAGGTTGTTTTTTTTTCTTTTACAAGTGTGGGATGGGGTCAAACAACAATTACGGTAAAATGTGACTAATATGTCACAGGCATACTGCTGTGTTTTTTTCTGACCTACTCTTTTTCTTATTTCTTTTTCCATCCATCCTTGTCTCTCTTCTTAAAAATTCTTCCCTTTTTACTTCATACCCCTGTAATTACAAACAAAAGCGCTGACTCTTCTCCAGCTGAAACAATGATAATGATGGAGAGTAGTAAGAGTGTGTGTGTGCGTGTCTTCATCAAAGCAGCGTTGACGTTGATGGGTGTAGAGAAATGTGTGGAGGACAGAGAGGATTACACACAGCTGCTCTCTGAGCTTGGCATTTAAATGAAGCAAACAGACTCTTGGAGCAATGGAAGGAATACAGACAGATAGAAACCATTGGAGCACAATCAACAAAGTTAGGAACAGTTTGCACTCAATGAATGTTTGGTAATATTTTTTGTATTCTGAAAGAAATCATACTTAGAAGTGGAATGTGTTGTTCTTCCAAAACCAATCAAAAAATCTAAATGTTTTTTAAAATTAAAAAGGTATCTGCAAAACAATGTCTTTGACAGAAACTGTCTGAGAGGAACGTTGATATAGTCACAGTCACACTATGATAAAAAACAAAAAGGCATACATTTTGGGCCAAAGGTACAAAGACACAGTGTGTTGCCGTATCTAGGCTTTATGTATGCTGGTTGCGAGGTAGAGAAATAGTGTACTGCCTGGTTGTGTTTGGAGCAGACCCAGGCCAGAGGAGCTCAAAGCACTGAATGTCATCATCAGAGCTGTCGGAGAGCCAAGCAGTAATCACACCCAGATCACCTACACGCTCACGCCAACTTACAACACCAGTCACTCCAGAGCACTGTGTAACTATGTGACTGGCCCCAAAAAAGGCAGGCAACTGATTGAGAGTAAGAAAGAAAATGAAAGACAAGATGTATATGTGCATGGCGCAAGTATGCATCCTGTGTTACTGTGAGGAGTGTGGTGGAGTGTAAGCTACAAATACATTAGCTGGATATGAGGGTGTATTTTACTCTCCACTTTCTTTCTCCCTCTCTCCATGTCAGTCTTATATCCCACCCCTCTATTTTCCATTTTTACATGCAGCACCAGATGTGAAAGCACCAAAATATTAAATTACTCAAATGGGCTAATTTCTGCACTTATATCCAAAACAACTTAACTTGCCACTTTCCCATGAAACGCTCTCACACCTTAGGCCTATAAGCACAGGTGAAACGGCAAAAAGCAGCTCAGCATCCGCTGCAAAGCTTCTTAAGCAAATATTTTCATGTTGTTAGGATTTGTAAATTTGTCTTGCTGCAGCAGACTTTGGCTGGAACTTTTGCTGTAGTGCTGTACGATGTAAAAGCTGCATTATTCCGAAAGTGCTGCGGTTTTGAAACCAAAAGCAGTTCCCTCCAACAATAACAAAGCAACCTTTCTGGACCGTTTGTCATGATCATATCAAACCAAAGTTTAGAGCTCACTTTAAACTTCTAGCTATGAGCTCAGCGTCAGACCGATGCAATACAGCAGTTATCTCTGCTTCATTAAACACTGCCTGAATGGGTTCTAACTAATATTATTATTGGTAGCCATTACTTCCTTTTTGACATTGATGTAGTAGACCAATGGGAGTGTCCCTTATTAAGGAACAAACATGTGATTGGCCAAAGCTTCAATTGAATTATGTTCTTAGGTTTTTTAACCATTTTCCTCAAATACCAAAAAAATATTAATTTCACTAAATTGCAGTTGTAATTGCAGTAGCTACGGTGTTACAGTAGTGTCTAATTGAAAAAATCTATATAGTCAATAGTCTAATACATGATAGGGACAAGACATTTTTTTATTTACAGGAAAATATTACAAAAACATGCTGAACATCCGCATCTCTGTCGACGCCCTATTGATGCATGACTATAAAATGTGTATTTCTATTTTCAGGGAAATCTGATAACAAAAACATCTGTATTTTAAGATAAGCTGACAACGTTGTTACAGTACACTGCTTTAATTTAGCTTTTCAGTTAAATAAATTCACAGGCATTAGCCTCAGCATCAGAAATATCTGAATACAGACAACATTAATGACAACAAGAGGAACGCAGTGGCTCAGTGGTAGAGCGGTCGTCCTTCAACCGGAAGGTAGGATGTTCAATTCCTATTCTCCCCACAGTCCATACTGTCGTTGTGTCCTTTGGCACTGGTTTCACCAATTTCTTTGGTGATGGTTGGAGAGTCCGTAGGCGCGGAATGCCAGGCCATGGCTACCACCACCAGTGTGTGAGTGTTTTGAATAAATAATTGATATGTAGTGTCTATAATAAAGCGCTATATAAAATTAATGTAATAATAATAATAATAATAATAATAAACATGACCAATAATAAGGTTGTCAGAGAGCATTTGTGTGCACCTACATGAGCATGCGTCAACACACTCTTCGTCTAGTGCACATATTGTTCTGGAGCGTAGCCCACTGTTCACCTTCTACATAAACTTGTTGCTATCCTGGGGTTACACATGGCTTACTGATGGAGTGTAGACAACCTGATAGCAGTTTAGGATCAGAGTACAGTTAACACACTGTCAAATGCCATGCAATGAGCACCTCAACAGGGGACAGATGAGAATATGTCTGCGCATAGTATATAACAAAGTTGAGTGTGAAATGAGTGTGTATACGTCTGTTTGTGTGTGAGGGCTACCCTGCTCAGGGCATAGACTGAATTGTTTCCACATGTGCCTTAACGTAGAGTTCTGGGCGGGTTTGGAGGACAAGGGAGGAGAGGGGGCTGCTATAGTTGGTAAGGTGGGGTCAAGTTTCACAGCACTGTGCAGCACATCTGGGTTGCAAGCAGCAGAATTAGAGTTCCCACGACTGAAAACACATACAAGCACTGTGCACACACCTTAACAAGCACATTCAATGAAGGCAGCAAGGACGTCCCTTACAAGTGGAGCGCACAGCTGCTCACACAATCCCAATTTATGTTACTAAAGTTCTGCTGACTTTGTTGCTTTGTAATCTTTCCCATCTTTTACATACAAACATTTTCAAACACTACTACTTCCCTGGAACATCGCTTGTCATCCAGTGGGCACGACACACGGAAGGAAAATGTGAATGCATTCTCGCTAATCATTCCCCTATTTCTCCAACAGACAGAGAAAAAGTAAAGAGGGGAATCAGGATGGGGACAGACAAGTGCAGGCCCTGGACAAGCTGTTTAGCAGGTGATGAAGGGTGAAGAGGCAGGAGACAATGTGGGTGTCAGAGTGCAAATGTGAGAAGCTAGACAGAGTGACAGTGGGATAAAAGCTGGTTGGGGGTGAATAGAGAGAGAAACGACACAGCAAGATGGGCTAAATGGGGGCATGCCAGTTCCATAAATGTTTAATTGCCACCAGGTTTATTCATGTTAAACAGAGAGAGCAGAAGAAAGACAGAGCTCAAAGAGTACAAAATCTGTCTAGAGCTCCCAAATCTAATTTACACAACAAACACAGTGGGGAGAGAAGAAAAAAAAGGGAAAAAAAGAAATGGAGAGGAAGAAAATGCTAATTGGCTACAGTTGGGCATGTCTGGCCCACGATGAAAGAGCAGGAGGACATAGAACGAGGGGCAGAAGAGTGCAGTACGAGCTTTGATGACTGAGAACAAACAAGGGTGACATGTGTCATGTTAAGCACTTGTTGTGTCATTGTTGGTGTTGCTTTCTACTTACCTGTTGATAGCCTCCTCCAAAAAGATTAGATGAACAAAGAACATTAAGCAAGAACATGTTTTTCATTCACACAGTAGAATATGAGCATTTACAAACTACAGCTTCTAAGTACAGTACCGCATTATTGCTCCCTCTTTCTCTTTCAGTAAAACATAAATTGCTATCAA
The DNA here is from genome assembly GCA_024416835.2 of Perccottus glenii. NCBI lineage: Eukaryota > Metazoa > Chordata > Actinopteri > Gobiiformes > Odontobutidae > Perccottus > Perccottus glenii. The sequence goes on along the minus strand of CM044554.2, from coordinate 22,597,816 downwards.
AGCATAATTAGGCATAGTTTACTTTCCCAGTTTCTTTGTTATTATAAGTGGTATTTTTTGCATATTGCAGGGTAGTTGTAAAATTAGACTCCAAATGACTGCCTTTGACCAACTACTGCTGGAGTGGCTTCCAAATGCATAAGAAGACAGCATGGTTCTTTAAGCATTCAGGCTTATTTCTGGTGCAGTAGTAGTCTCAGTTCACCTGTAGATGCACAGACTTTCAGTCGGTTCCACAAATGAGTCAAATTGGACTTTCCCAGCTGTGCAGTTTTGGCCTTGTCTGTGGCACTGGTTCAGTGATACTGAAACTTTGTTGGCTTAAGAGGCCTCTCTGAATTGGAAAGAAACTCACTGGTTGCACAAAAGGCTTAAAATTCTATTGGACTCCAGTGCAAAGTGTGCGTTGTACTTCCTCCATTTAAGGCAAGACCCCCCAGATCAATACATTTTCTCTCTCACTCTGTAAAACTCTCTCATTTTGTCCCTCCTCATCTCCTGTTCATCACATTTTACACTCTCCTCCAAGCCTCCCCTGTGTTTTCACTTAAGATTATTCCAGCATTACCCCAAATCCCCCACAAGCCCGCAGCTGAGAGCAGGGCCTAAATGTCACTATGAAAACATGAAACCAACTTATTAGGTTGGCATTGTCTAAAGAGAGGTCACTGTGGGCCCTGCACTGGTTCATACAATTGGGGACAATATTTAGGGATGTTTTGTTGAAATGTGTCTGTGCTCCTTTGTAACCCAGGCCTATGCCTCTAGGCTGATACAGCATCTGGGCTTTGTTAAACATATTATAGTTAGGCAAGGAACACTAGCTAAAGATTTTGTTTATTGAAGTTAAAGATGCATTCAATTGTGGTCCAGAATCATGTTGGATAACCCCCTATGCTCATTTATTATGAAAACAGAAGTGCTATCAAAGGAAAACAAACTCCTGACAGCTGATTGGTGCAGAAACTACTTGTGTACTTGAAGGTTTAGACATGGCCCAGAATAAAGCCAGAAAAGCAGGTCAGAGGTGCAGTTCTGTGGGAGATATGTTTGGAGTCTGCACTGTGTGTGTTTTTGTGTTTAGCATGGTTTAGTCAGTCTCCAATTTACAAACATTTAAGGTCCGGCTGCTGCGCTGTTCATTTTTCATTTAGTCTCAGCCCAAGGCTATATCCAGATTGGAGACTGCTGCACAGCACTCCACTGCTCTCTGAAAAACACCACAGTATTCCCCTCCTCATCGTCTGGTCTGGTCTGAAGGGAAGAGGACCCGCCAGTGACCCCATCGCCTGCAACACACATCCACAGACATTCTTGGATGTTTCTATATGCACATTCACACAGAAAAACACAGGGAAAATGCCAGCATATTTCTGCTTGTGAACACAAATACACACTAAGTGAGCCAGGAAAATGCAGACAGATAGGCAGACAGAACACACACAGACAGACAACATGCGGAACAAGCCGTCTAATGCCACTAATACCCTGAAATCTGTAGAGACAGACAGGTATGATATAGGGCCACTACACACACATAGCAGCATAGACACTGCCCACAGATCAGGCAAAAGAAAGCAGGTTTAACTCTGGAAATGAGACAAGAAGACACCTGATTACAGTCTCAGGCTGACAATATGGTTCTCCAAGTTCAATGTGCACCACTCATAACAAAAGAGAATAGCACTCATAAACGTATTAAGAGTTAATAAATGGTGTATAGTTAGGTTATTAGTGAGTTATTACTAGACTATGGTAAACTATTCACTGACAAGCTTCTCCAGAAAATAGGATTATTATTACTTTACAAAAATGGTGATGCTACAAAATAAACAAATCTCAATAACCTTCAAAATATGAAACTGAATGAAACTGTGAGGGCATCCTTTTGGCAAGCAACAGATCACCTGATCAACACTTAATATCAACCAGTGACTAAAGTTATTATAAACCATCTATCTAACCCTCTGTAAGTGTAACATATTGGAAAGTAATTAAACATGGAAAAAAAAAACTTTTAAAAACACCTGCATGGCAGATACAAGTGCATACTCACAAACACACACATGTGGTTTTAGGCCCAAAGTCAGGGAACTCCTAAGTCTTCAAGCTGTCTGCCTCAGTTAAACTGAGCGCTGCTGGTGAGGAGGACCTGACAGACAGAGAAAACACACACATACAAACACTGCGATGAGTACGCTGCTGGAGCAGAAGACCTGACTAAGCTAAATTTTCCCCCTGCTCCCCTTTCCTATTTTCCATCTGCCTCAGCGCAGAAGAACCTGTGTGGGGAATATTAATGCCCACCATACACACACCGCTCTTTTTTCTCTCACATACTCACTGCTAATCCACTCCGTCAATCTCTAGAGTTTCTCTTGCTTTTTTCTTTCCATGTAGCTGTATAGTTTTCAGTCTGCTCTTGTTTTTAAAAATTCCCTCCACTCCTATCTTTTCTCAGTGCACTCTTTTCTCCATCTCCGTTCACTCGTCCTCCATCCCTTTGTTGTTTTTGTGGTGCGGTGTGGTTGACCAACAGCCAGGGAGAGACAAGTGCAGAAGTGCCGGCCAAACTTGACTGCCTCTGCCCAAATTACATGGGACAGTCCCAATTACCCTGTGGCCAACCAAAGCATTTCCTGGGTTAGTGGTGGTGACGCGTGCCCCCCCTCCCTTTGCTGTGGTTACTGGGGGTGTCATTAGATGCTTGTTTAACTGCAACCCCAGGAACGTGCCCACTGGCCGCATCCACGCCACAGGAAGCATAGCTGCAACGTTCACTATATTCACTGGGTCTGATCGATGACAAATGGAGAACATCAGGGGCAATAGTACATTCCAGTGGGCCAAAACAGGGATGCACACGGAGAAATGCAGGGACAATAAGAAGCTGTAGTAAGAACTGTGAATCCTGAAAAAGTAAAACAACGTCATGTCAATTTTTAGTATGTATAGCCATTAAAGGAGTAACTCACATTGGGCTGTTACCTCTCAGGAAATAAATAATATGTGCAATTTGTGATGTGTGTTGTATTTCTGAAAGTGTATACTTGTTTAATAATAGTTAGGGTGGTTTGAAAAGGATAATTTTGCTGTCAAATGTTGTTCAACAGTCTATTTAAAGTGACAAATCCAATCACTTGTCCTAGTCTTGCTCTGATGTGTTCCCTCTGAAGGTTCTATGTTGTCACCGCTTACCCTGTCTTCAGTTTCATTGTGCGCAAAACAAGCAGAAATGTTTCATAACATAATAGAAATCTAAATTTATAAACACGTGTAACTTAGACTATTGAATAAGTTATTTTTAACTACAATCTTGACAGAACTTTATATTTATTTGTACAAGACTAACCAAGCTTAACCAGAAATGGTGTTTTGTCAAATTTTACTGAAACAATCCCAAGTGGAGAAAAGTGAAAAGGAGATGGATCCAATAGAGGAAAGTCGGCAACATGAGAAAGGAAAGAGTAAAAGTGTGACGCACAGAGCGAGACAAGTGTTGAGGGTGCCTGGCAAGACGCAGAGTGATGTAATAGATGAGAGGCAAGAGGGATTAGCTGAATGACAGAGATGAAGGGGTGCTCTGCGGTATCACCCATCCTACCCTTACCCTGTCCATCATTCATCACAAACTCTGCAGGACTGCCCAGTGAGAGGCAGCTGTGCAGTTTAGTTTACGTGTGTGTAATCAGATTGTTTGCATCCCTTTCAAAGTGTGTTTATGCACAACTGTGTGTGTTGCATTTATCAATCCCAGAGCCTGTCTGTCAGTATTAATGTGCACCACGTGTGTTTTATGTATGTATTATGTGTCGGTGGGTGTTGTGCATCTACATGCCATGTGTCTGCTTCTAGTTCCCCATATGGTGCTGCTATGCTGTAGTGTTCAGCCAGCTCTCTAATATCTCCAATAAGCCTGTGGTTTGCTGCCTCATACACACATGACCACAAACTCTTGCATGTATACACAAATATGTACACTGATGCAGTTAACACAAGCTCACACATGTGCTACTCTCTGTTATTTGTCTTCTAAGAGAAAGAAGCAGAAACATATCCATTTATTTACTTTTACAGTTGCGGAGCGGCTGTGACACACATGACACTAAATAAAAACGTATTGACTATTCTGAATAGACTTGAACTTTTAAAATGCCTGTAAACAAAAAAAAAAATCTTAGTCTAAGTGAAATCAGACTTAAATGCTTTCCTATAGTTGAGCTAACACAGTCTGATGAGCTACTGCACTGTGCCCTACAATGTCGCATCAGGAAACAAACAAACAAACAACAACAACAAGATGAAGAGCCAGACCCATGGATTTTGGGAGGAAATAAAAACAACTCAATAAATTAATTCCTTCTCGTGCATACAGTATACATACAGTATTATAGGTAAAAGTAAATGCCGGAAAATAAAAAATGGAAAACTACAACATCAAGAGCAGAGCACATTGGTAAAAGTGAAATATGGGTTAAAAGAGACTGGGATAGTTTGTCAGTATGTGAAGTAGCTTGCTGTGGTTTTGTTCAGTTGTGTTACAGTCTGGCTGTGGCTTGTGGGTTGGGCTGAAGTGAGCGGGAAGGCAAGAAAGTTGTCTGAAAAGCACACATTACAAGTGCTTAATAAACTAATCTTCTCATTTTTGACGCTGTTTAATAGTTTGAAGAGGTGAATTAATTTCATCTCGTGTATTTGAGATGTTCTGAGCCATGTTTATGTTTACCTATGTCCACTGGAGGGATCAGTTGGCCCTGTTCAAGCTGCTTCTGGCCGGTTCACTAGCGGAGTGACTTTCCAACTCCAGGGCCACTCTGAGTCCAGCTCCAACAAACCGACACCGTATTTACATTTGGGAGAAAATGTGCCTTTTCAAAGCCTTACAAGTCATTTGAAGCCAAAGAAATATTTCTACACATGTAAACAGGACAAATTGTCAACCTGACTTTGACGTGATTCCCCTGGATGTGGTGGATTACGCTCAGATTCAAAGCCAGGTTGTTCCAGTTGATCCAATAAAACAAGTCTCTCTTCAACAAGATGTTTATTTGAAACCCCTCGGGAAAAGCCAGGTGTTGCCAGTGTACACAGGCCTAATGTGGTTTAGAGTTTACCTTCACAGTGCAGAGTACAGGTGCTCATAGGAGTATCAGTCACTACGTTTACATAACACTAGAGAAATTCAAATGATTGGTTTAGTCAGGCTCAAACTGAATTTGTAAAAGGCACATAAACATTTTACTGAAATCTCTGTAATCCTGTGCAAATACATATTAGGGCAAGGGCAGTATCATAATGGGCATAGGTCAACAAAGTTGTGCATTTCAATGTAGTGAGTACTTATAAGATAAGATGCTGAAATAGGGGGAGCTTGTGTCCCTCAACCTCTGTCCAACTCTGTACCGAGACAGTCTGTGAGAATGACTGACGTATCGCACACTCTGTGTCTGTTTACTCCAAAGGTCAAGGTTGCCACACTTATCTGGCCCGTCTTTCTGTTCCTCCTTCTTTTTCATCCTTTCTTCTCCCTCCCTCATCTTAATCTTTTCCAGAGCATTGTGATCACATGGAAAAAGCATAGCAAGTGCACATATTTCCCCCTTAGCCAGGAATGAAAAAAACACGCAGAGGTGGGGTGTATTGGGGAGGGATGTTGGGGTGCATGATGAGGAGAAAAAAATGAAATGTGAAATAAACTGTTTATTCAAAGGCAGCGCTGAGCCCTTTTGTTGTGGTGGGGACCTGTCTTTTATTAGCTGCCTGAAAAGCCTTCAAAGGCTGGAAAGACAGAGGACATGCCAACAGACGAGTGTATACAAGGGGGAGAAATTGCAGAGGGGGGTAAGAGATGGGGAACTGTAAAGGTTTATAGTGGCATGAGGGTAGGACGGTCTTTAAAGGGCAGTCACAAAGGTGATGCTAAGTGACACTGGAGGTGAGGATATTAAGCCAAGGGCAACCAAAAAATAAAGGGAGAGGGTGCTGGGACTAAACCAGATGGAACATAATATGGAGAAACTGTTCTGGTCTGTTTTTACATTGGCATGGCTTTTTTGTAGTCTTGTAACTGATTTTGTCTGTGTGCATGTGTATCTGTTTGGGAGGTTAAGATGAGAACAATTTCTCCTTTCTATCTGATCTAAACAGTGCGTGTCTGTGCCCATTGTGCACAGTGAAAAGTGTTGCCAGGCTGCACTGCGGTAGGTGTGTGTATGTGTGGATAAATGGACATGTGAAATGTAATTGGGAATAGCTGGGAGAGTTAAAAGACATTCCCTTATTGCGTAACTTCATCTTTCTTATATCCACTCTCAAAGTAAACCGTCAAAGCTGCGTTCCCACCTCTCACTCTTTCTGTCCTATCCTCTTTTTTTACTCATACATTAAGCCTTTGGGGGCACAAACGTTTTTCTTTTCTCTCTCCTCAGTCTGCTTTCCATCTCTTCAGGGTATGAAATCTGTTAGTCTAATTTAGATAACTGATGTAGCCACTATGATCCAAGCTTAAATTGCTTTGTTTGTATGCCTAAAATATGCTGATAGTATAAGCTGTATGTGTGCATTCATGCATAATGTACGCAATCTATTTTATTGTTTGTGTGTTGTGAGTGTGTGCTCACATCTGTGCACTGTGACCACTCTTGAAGCTGAATCAAAGTGCTCTGCTTTCAATAAGAGTCACAATCAGCAAAGTGGCAGCAAGCAATGACATCACTGCAGCTGGGTCCCCAGCTGGAGCACAGAAAGGACTTTGGCAAGGGTGTGAGTGAGTGTGGACATATGTGTGTGACTGAGTCAAAGGCCGGTGTATCCATAGTTTATTTGGAATATGCATATTTCATGTGATTCGTAAACGCTGTGGCAGAGCAAAATGTGAGCAGGCCATGCCAACGTTGAACCTTTTCTTTCAAATGTTTATGAGACTTTATGTGTGTGTGTGTGTGTGTGTGTGTGTGTGTGTGTGTGTGTGTGTGTGTGTGTGTGTGTGTGTGTGTGTGTGTGTGTGTGTGTGTGTGTGTGTGTATACGGTGACTGTGAACATAAGAGAGATTTCCAACCTCAGTTGTCTCCATCAGAGTCTTTGCACATGCTGTGCCTTGTTTCTATTGGAGCAGACATCACTACGGTAAAAAAAAAAAAACAGGAATTTCATCTGTCATTGATTAAGCCGATTAACGATGGTGTCTGATGTCTTTTACACTCATTCCACGCACACCGACATGCAGCTGCACTCACAAACAGACCCTTTAGTTAGCTACCAAGACTGCCACACAGTAAAGGGCACATCATGGACGACCTTTAACATCTACAGGTTTACTGTGTATGTGTGTGTTTGTGTTGGGTGTCAATGGTTTTCACACACTAAGTCATGCAAGCCGGAAAATACTGATCATAAACTTCCAACCAGCATGAGCAACCAACGACCCCACAGAGAGCAAACAAACACTCAGAATACACCACTAGATGCACAAGCCATTTGACATTGTTCAACACAGAGCATACACATTCTAAAACACTGACAAATCGTCAAATCAAAGCATTTATTCAGACACACAGCACACGCCACAGTCACTGCAAACATAGTGCTACTGAGCATTCCCTGTAACCAGACTGAATTTAGTAAACAAATGTCTGATGTTGTCACTCTGGTATTTACCAGCTCACCACTATCCTTATTAGCCAACCTCATATTTGTCAGGGCACTACCTTCCGAAGTTTAGCCTGGCTGAAAGTAAAACGCTTTTAATGTGACTGTTAATGGTTGAAAAAAGTTAAATATGAACAGAAGAATAGATAGCAGTAACAATGGGTCTACTCTGGCATTTTCTAAAACTTTTAAGATTACATTTTTAACAGCTATCATTATCATCATTCACTCATGCCAGTGTAACTCAACTGGGAATGATGTTAATTTGATGTCTTTGTAATAATTCTGCTATTTCCTGGCCTCCTTTTTTAAATGTTAAGGTGTCAGCACTTCTTTCTACTTGTTTTTGTGAGTTAGATGTACTTAGATAGTCCATGATTTTTTTCTTTAAAAGAAAGAAAGTGGATACTTCACCAGATAATAAGTATCCAAAATATATTTTTTTTTGCAGCAAATCCGGTGGGAGAAAAGCTGAAAGAAATCAGTTGTCCAAATGGTTGTGATGTGCATGATGCAAAATTTGAACTCTTAAATTTTGACTGAAAACGTAATTACTCAGTTCTTGAGAGACCTGACAAAAGTTCTTATCAGTATCTTAAATGAAGTGAGCAGGGAGCAGATCAGAGGTAGAAACAGTGCTTATGGCAGAGCGGCAGAATGGCAAAGGAGACTGGAGCCAACAGGGAGACCTTGGGGAACACAGCAGTGATGAGGGACAACTACCAGAGACACCCAGCAACTCACATGGGTGTGCACAGCAACGCACACACATGTGGGCCGTATAAAACATGATGACATGCACAGATACCCGAGCTGGAAAAGGAGATTTGAAATCCATACGCATGCCTCTGACAAGTACCTGCACATGTAAGTAATCCCACCTGCAGTGCTCATGGACACTAAAGCCCCTTCTTGTTATCATAAATCCTTTTTTATCTGCTTGTTTCCTCTCATCTTTTTCTCTGTCTGTCCTTCTTTTATCAAATTCTTCAAATCCGTCACATTCCAGACTTCCATCACAGGAGACAGCACCACAGCCTCGCCACTTTCCAGGAGTCCACAGTTCAGTCCAGATTTTTGTCAAAAGCTTTAATTTAGATATTTCATTTTTTTAATTTCTTTAAGGCTGTCATTTCCCATATTTCACTGTCATTTAGTCTATCTGTCAGGGGCCTTGGACCCTGCTGTCCATGTTCCCTGGTCTTACTTTGGCTTCTGCAATAATCCTTTATAGATATCACATACGTTTAATTGACAGAGAACTGAATGATAAGCAGGTGGGTTTAGATGGAGAGAACGAGAAAAGTGACAGAAACCAACAGTGATCAAGGGGAAAGAGCGTGAGAGACGGAGAAAGAATAAGAGGAAAAAGGAGAGGAAAACAACAGGCAAAGTGTGTGAGTGAAGGAGAGGGAGAGTGCTTTTTTGCTCCAGCGGGACAAAAGGTTACAGCATGACGGGGGTAGGTGTCAGGTGATGTGTGACAAGTCCAAATTAAAGATGACATAATGGTAGGGGCCCGGATGGGGTCCAAACTGGGGACTGAATGAAACTGAGGGTGGGGGCAGGCCATGGCAACCGAGTCGAGTTAGGCCATGCTGGGCTGGGATGGGCAGCAGGGGGCTACCCTGCAGGCGCCTCCATATGGAACGCGTTAGCCTAGCGATTGCTAATGAAATGCAGACTGACGTCAGGCAGACACCCACCCATTGTTTCGCTGCTTAATTTGTTATAATATTTGTCCTACAAATTAGGATTTTGTCAGGAAAGAGAAATAATAAGACACTATAGCCCCTTGTAAGCAGAGGGTGAACAATGGGTACTAAACTACAACTGAGTCCTAAACGAAGATGGAGGTTGGATTTTGAGCATTAGTAGTAGACTTTCATCACAACAAGGGAACATCACATAAGCACTAACACAAGAAGAAACAGGGTCTCTAGCGTCCAAGTGGGAGGTATAGTGACTGAAAAACTAGCATGGGTGTATGTGTTTAAAAGTGAGGGACTAAGGGGCCTGGAGTATGTGTTAATTGCATATGGAAGTTTTTAGCATAAACAAACACTTGAGCATTACTCATAACAATTAGTTTTAAAATGCCATTCCGGCTTCTCCTGGTCTTATTAGAGGCTCCTGCTGCCAAACTGTTTTACTGATCCTTGTTTACACCCTTTCCGTGAGTTACAATATTTCCCTCTCCCTTGGTTTTACCCATTCACCTAGTTTCCAAGATTCAACAAAGTCTTCGTAAAACAGACCCAGTGGACAAGCTGAAGAATGCTTTTGTTATTCCAAAAGGCGTTATGCTGTAATTGACCACCACCTGGGCATCTGGCAGAAGTCACAGCAAGCTGAAGGGTGTTGGATGCATAAAGAGAGGAAGGAGCATAGGATGGAAAGAATAAAAGTAACAACAAACAGAGATCAACAAATGGACACTGAGGTAAGACAGGAGTAGAAGACCCATGTGGCTCTTTAAACTCTTCAATATGACTCTCCTTAAAAAGAGGAGAAAGATTAATAGACCCGCTTGTACAATGGAAAGTTTATGCTTTTTACCACTTTTTGCCTTTTCTCTCACTCTGCTCCAGTGTGACATGTCAATCCAAAGGTGCTTTATTGGCATGAGTAATGATGAGAGGTGTTGCCAGGGTAATTACATAGCACATTAAAGGGTTTCATAAATATTACAGTTCCTCCTTTGCCCGGTGGCAAGGCTAAAGGTGCAGGAAGAGAGAAAAAAAAACATTGAGGGAGACACTTGGAGATGAAGCAGCAAAAGAGGATGAAATTGTAAAGGGCACTGAGGGAGAGAAAAGGGAAGGGAGGAGTGTGGAAGAGATGAAGAGAAAAAATGACAGAAGTGAAGGTTACCATGCTCAACACTTAAACATGAAACATACAGAAAAAACCTTTGCATGCCAGTTCAGCAACCAATTTAAACCACAGCTGCAATTCACATAACTATAGTCCAGCAAAAAAAAAAAAAAATAATAATAATAATAATATATATATATACTGTATATATGTATGTATGTACAGCTGAACACCTTGTTGACTCAGTCTTTGCGTCTCATAAGCATTTGCACCAGAGCCACAAACCACACACAACTTTCAGCTGCATAGTCTATCACTGAGGGTCATGACACACTCACTCATCCAAGCACACAACCACAAGTACCATAATTAAACAAACATCCACCCAGTCAGTGATTGCTGCAATTTTATGTACAACCTCATTGGTCAAAAGCAATTAACATTTGCATACACAGTAAGAGTGCAGACCATACGTAGCCAGTCACAGACTGATGGACAGTCCCTACCATGCCACTCCTTCAGTAAGTTTATGTCAAACAGGAGTGCTTTGATGTTTTCATCTCACTGGTCACACTGCATGACTGAAAATTGGGTGAATACTTTCTGTTGAATTTTATCAGAGAGACCAAAGATCTTTGCCCATGCAGGACGGCCTGTGATAACTTTCAGATGATGCTGATGTATGATGCAGGTGCACAAAAACTGCACTTCCATGTTTGATGCTTTAATGTTTTTGTTGTTTTTTAAATCCACCAAAGTATCAAGATTCAACAAGTACTTTTTCCAGATGACACAGATGCACGATGATGAGACTTTGCAGTTGTTGCTAGATAGATATAAGATAGATATTTGCAATATGTCAAATAATATCATGTTTATTGCTAGAGCTGCAGGTGTCAACAAACTAGATTGCACAAGTAATAACTTATATCAATGCACCATCAAACCTTCAAAATCTTAAAGTTGCTCCATTGTCTGAGCTGGCCTAAACATAGACACAACAGCTGCAATGGATTTGAGGATGGGGAGAAGAGTAACCATCCATTATCACTGGATTAATGAAGCTAAAAGTGGGCTGTGCACCACCAACATCGCTGCTAATAAAAACAATATTTTGCTTTTCTCTTCATCTGGAGCTCACAATAAAACATCCCTCTGCTAATTAATTCCAGCTTTTACTTAGTTGCAGCTGTCAATTCTCTCATCTTCCAGATAGAGACAAGTGGCAAACAGGTTCTCACTTCAATGCCCGCCACACTGTACACATTCCTTGACTTCACATGGGCCTCTTGTCATCAAAGAGCCTTTATTAAGTGTATTATACATTTACACATTGGGGAACAGTTTAAACTTGGCCCGTGATTAACAGAGCAGAGATATCTATCTTAGAAACCAATGTTGGGCTGACATCTCAACATATGACGTGAAGTTTAGGGTCCATGTCTGCAGGTATTAATCAAAACCACAAGGCGGCCTGTCCATTGCACTCACACACACAAACATATTCAGCACATGCTTTATATACTAACTAATTGGACCCAATCCACTGCACTTGACACATCTGAAACTCCAAATCTATAGCGTGTCACTAGATGATGGATTGCATTTGTAGTGTTCAAAGTTTTCAAAGTGTCTCACACTCCAGAGTGCACAGCAGGGGGACAATATTACTTGTCTGCCAACTTGTGTTTGAATGTGTCCAAGCTAAGGCGTATCTAAAACTGACTTCTTACACACAGTACACACACACTTCTCACGTACACACACACAAGATTGTCATAACGACTCAAGCGCTGGCCTGTGGTTCTGAACCGTGAGAGTTGTGCATTAGGTTCCAGTCCAGTCACCCATAACATGAGGGTCCAGCACACCATGGCTCTCCTCTACAATGACCTTGGGGTCAGGCCAGAATGCCCTCAAATAATGAGAGTGCTGTTTGGGGATTTGTTGGACTGTGATAGAGAAAGGGCTCACACACCCAATGCACCCTGGGTCTTTGTCTGGGTGTTGACAGTATTGACGAGGGCTGATCAATGTTAATTGCTAGACAGAATGGCCATATTGACCAAGGTCCCTGGATGAAGAAGCCTGCAGGCCGATCAAAGCAACAAAAAGCAAGAAGAAAAAAGCAGACCCCAAACTACGGCAGCTCCAAACCCAAACTCTCAGACAGACACATACCTCTTATTCTCTTTAATAACTCAGGATACACGCACAAAGGTCCAACAACACCAAGTCTGTTCAGCAGAAGAAAACCTGTGTGCAAAAATCTGCCCCAGAGCATCTCTGATTGACTGATTGTGTGTGTGTCGTGCACACATATAAGAATGAAGTTTAAATGTAGACATATTGGAAGAAAGGGGACATCCATGTGCATGCAACCAGGCTAGTGAATGTGTGTCTTTGCAAGGATCAATAGGTAGAATCTGCAGAGGCAAAGACATAGGCAATCAATATGTGGGTTGCAAATGGAGGGAGGGACCGAGTGAGAAGATAAAAAACAGCTGGCAAGATTAAAGAGGCAGATACTAAACAGACAATGAAAAGAGAAAGAGTGATGTGACAAACAAAGAAGGAGAATTGAAATGCCTTGGTAATTTGTAATGGTGACTTTTATAACAGCCTTATGCTTACTAACTTTAGACTGTTTCTATGGCCAGAAAAAACACTTGTTTTTCTTTTTTGTGTGTGTTGTTCAACTACTGTTTTTTTAATTCAAACAAACATCAAATATTAGACAGCAAACAAACAAATCAAATAAAACATAAACAAGCAGAGTAAATAATATGTTCAGATAAAATAAGTGTTAATCCATTAACCATGACTATATAGAATGATCAGTAACTTACCCCAGTGCTGTTTATTTTGCAAAAAATAAAAAAAAAACAATAAAAAAACAAACATGACCTGAGAAGAGGAACTGGAAGAGGCAGCTTGTGCCAAATTTCAAACAATGCTGGATATGAAACAAAAACTCAAGGCAGGTGAGTTATGTTTCACTTTTCAGTGCCAGTAAGAATATTTTTTTAGCAAATATGGTTTGATTTGCTGCTAATGTTTGCTAAAAAATCATTTATTCACTGTCCAAGTTTGTTATAGAAGAGGGTTACAGAAGCACACCCACCACTGACATAAACTTTATGTTTAAGACCTGATGCAATTTGTGTGTTGAATAGTCCTCGTGTTTTTACTCATCCACCACATTGTACAAAGATGTGGTTTAGTCTCCATTTTGAGCCCCTCCATCTGGGCTTTGGAGTAGCAGACAGGCCCATTCCTCATCACAAAATGCGGTTCAAATCCCTCTCCACAACATTTACACTCTGCGCTCGCAGGTGCAAAGACTGACAGAGCCAGTAGTTGGAACGAAGGCCAAAGGCTTGTCTATGGAGCATGACTGGAAAGGCATTCAACCACAATACCCCTGCCTGGCCCGGCTCAATCTGTGTGAGAGTGTGTGTGCGATTCGAAAATACAATGAAAAGAAAAGCCTGACCATCCAAGGTAACGGTCCCTCCCACCTTTATCCAAACTTTTCCTCTTTAGTCTTCTTCTCAGCCCCCTTCTCTCTCTGTATACATGTGTGTGGAAAGGTATGGCAGAAGTGTTTTGTTGGCTTGGCTGACCGTCTGCGGTTGTGCGGCGGTGAGAGGGAGTTTTTGGGGGGAGCGCATAGAGGGTGTTTCTACCGAAATCACAGAGAAATGTTCGTTTTGGATCCGGATCCGGGCTTGCATACCACCCTCCCGACTGCCTCTCATTCTCTGTTTCATTTTTCCCTCTTAAGGTTTAACTTAAAAGTTATGAAATGCGGATTGAAAATACATAATTTGAAAGAACAGCGCATACACGTGAGCCCTCCGCCCTTCATTCTGAGCGCAAAGCCACTGGAGCTGCAGGAGCGAGGTCCAGCTGGGAGATAGTGACCTTTGTCTATTGTCCACTTGCCTGAGGCAGGTGTCTGTAAAGCTCTTAGGTAAACAGGTTTTATGCATTTGTTTACTATGTTATACTTTATTTCATTTAGTTATTTATTGGTGTAGAGCTACTATATTTTTTTCTTAGACCCATTCAGCCTATTTTAGTCATACTTTTCCACAGTTATGATTTAAACAACACAACAACAGAAAAAGGATTTCCCTTTCTCTCCAGGTTTCCCATGGTGATTTGTAGGTGACATTATCTCACATCATCAGCAGATTTGTTCCCATATGGAAAGCTGCACTAAATGAATATTTTACAGTCTAAGTTTGGTCGGCATCGCATAGCGACTGACTAATCCCATTTTGATCCAATAAGTGTGCGTGTGCGTGCGTGTCAAAGGCTGAGCGAGGGAGAGCGAGTGGTGGGAGGGAGAGCGGAGGGAGGGTGGGAGGATTGATCCGCGTCTGTTAAAATCTTGTTCTGTTTTTTCTTGGAGTGAGATCTGTGCCTGCCGACGCGCCTCTCCTTGTGCAGCCCCCTTCAAGAGGAGCTTTTTATGGAAGGAAACCTTGGAATTGTTGGATAGGAGAGGGGATCTGCATAACACTAGTGAATTGGATAAAGGGCGCGCTGTTGGCTTCCTTTTCTGTGCTTTTTCTTTGCTCTGAAAGAAATAGGCTACATTTTAGAAGAGACGTGCAGGTTTTACACCGCGGACCGATCTGTGAGCGATTTGAGGTTGACACTTACAGCGCGCACAACTTTTAATTCCCCAACTTTGACTCCTCTCATGTTCGAGTTTTTTATCCTCGGAGCGGAGACACTTTTTCCCCTCTCACAAAAACTGCTTAAACATTCTCTGTTTAAAATAAATAAATAAAAAGATCGGATTGCATTTTCCCCCTTCAAACATTTCGGAGGTGATGTCATCGTGCTGTGTTTTGGCTGGTGTTGTGTCGAGAGGGCGCAAGGAGGAACGCTGCAGCCGGGCGCGAACCATCGGCTGAAACGAGTGGGGGAAGTCCGGAAAATCAGGTGCAAAGTGCGGCTGTCATTTCCTCGCTGTGTCGCGGGTGGCTGAGTCCGCCACCCAGTCACAGCTGTTCCCATCCTCTCCAGCCACCCCTCCCTCTTTTCCTGGGCTTTCTCTGCCCTTTATTCTCCCCTCCCATTCTTTTGGAGAACGCTGGAGCTGGACCGCTGCGGGACCAAAAAGGCTCCTCTGTCCCACTATAGGTGTCACCTGACGAACACATCCATAGAGCCAGCGTGGAGGTGCAGTCATGACCGGGGACCCCGCGCCTTCAGAGCCCCCGTCTCGCGCTCACCGGTTCGTTCATCAGTCAGCCTTGATATCACACTTTCCACTAAGCGAGCTCAGTCTGGACTGAACTTCCTCCTTCTTTTGGGACACCACTTACTGCTTCAAACATTGGATTACGCACCAATTTACCCGTGGGCCGCATGGGTCTGCAGTTCTGAGCATCATTGTGAGGGTCAACTAGATCGACTGGAGTTGGTTATATGAGACGTGAGCGCGCTTTCACCTGTTCCTTTCCTAGTCGGGAACGCGCAGTTTTTAAAAGCCCTAACCTTCCCCCTTTGCTCCCCCTCCCATCCGTCTCTCCTGCTCTGCTCTGGACAGCTGTTAGAGGTTGCCTGTCGGTCACGGTGGCACGCGTTCACCCCGGCCGGCCTTAAACCGGACCTACGCCGTATAACCACGCCGGGTAAACCGGGATACGTTGCCGCCGATGCCCACGGGAGAGTCTAGTGACTCTTTGACTCTGCGGATTCCAGGCACGGACCGTCGGACTGGCTCAAGCCGAGCGAGGAGACTCTCTCTGGGCCAAAGTCCATAGTGGAGGGGGGAAGCAATGTGGTCCCTTCTTTCCACGCTGACCGTCTTGTAAGTTACTTTTACTATTTCCATTTCAATGCTAATATTTCAGGTGTTTACTAAGTATGTGCATTCAGTCCATCTGAGGATGAAGATGATGAGGCTGCACTGTCTAATGATTACATCACTTCTCATCAGTCCCCATAGAAAACACTCACTGAAAGGCCCTGTGTGATTGGCTGACAGTTCAGGGTCAGTAGGTCAGAGTCAGGGCTGTGTAACTCATAAAATCTACCATAAACATCTCCATCACCATCTGCACTCACTCTAGGGCTGGTGCTCACAGAGGGTCATTTTCCCATCTGCCAATAATACTCCTCTTTCCAAATGAAAATATTTCAGTGTCAAATAGCACTGGTTTTATCTACTGGGATGGGAAAATGATAAAGTTCCAAGTGCAAATGTGAGGGTTTAGGATCCAGGGTGGGAAGGGATGACATTGCCCGTTTAAGGTGTGTCTTATTAAAAACCAAAGGATTTATTTTTCTTTCTTTGTGTCGGCTGTACTTCTCCCAGATGGCAGTCATCTCTAGATACTTCTCATTCCTTACACAACCTGGACAGGGTGTGTGCTGCTGTTGCTGCTGCTGCTGCTGCTGGTGTCTGTCTCACTTTCTCTCCACTTACCCTCCTAACTGTCTGCATCTGTCTTCCTGTCCTGCCTATTCCTCATTCTTTCCATGGATACAAGCTCAGATAAAGAGTGTGAATTAATAACTGATGAATGATGGCGCTCCTGTCTGTATCCAAGAAGAAGCAGTTGCTGTTTAGTCTTGAGTTTGAAGAGGCAAACTTCTCTCACTTCTCACTTTTACATGACTAGATGCTTCTTTACAGTGGGACTCACAATGAGTTCACAGTGTCACAGCAACCTGTTCCTGCCTTTCTTGTGAAGCCGCAGCTCCTTGTTGGCTCACCACTGCTATTACCAAAAGGCCCACAACTGATCCCACTCCTGCGCCCACTAGCCTAACCGCTGCTTCTCAACATGTGAACATCTCACATTGAGCATAAGCGGACTGCTGTTCTGTTGGCCTACCACTCTAACCACCACTACACACAGACCAAACTGAGCCAAGCACTCTTGCTAGGCTCTGGTGCCCAGTCCTCAGTCCCAAGGCCTGCAAGTCTAACCACAGTCTCCTATGCTGGATCTGCTGGGACGCAGGTTTATGATGTCAGACTTTTGCTTGTTTTGGCAGGCGTCCAAAGCGCACCGGGCTTTCCCTCACTATACCTTCTTCTGTCTTTACTCTTTTATTCTGTCCCTTTCTCATCCCTCCCCCACTTGCCCCAGTCCTGTCTCCTTCTCCCCACTCTCCTTCTCTCTGCGGCTGGCATAATATGGAGTGTCTGTGGTTTTTGTGGGAGAAGGGAATCCAGTGCCGAGGCACTTTTCCTGCAGTGTCCTCGGCGGCAGTACTGCGGTGGTGTTTTAACAGCTGAGAGTTCTCACAATGCTAAGGCGTTTAGAGTTTTTGGGCTGCGCAGACAAGAAGAGAGCGCCAGCACACTAGTCCATTGCCCAGGACGTCTGCATCTATTAGAGCTACTCACAAGCTATGGGAACAAAAAGATAGAAGTAGGAGAAAGGAAGCTTGAAATGCTAGAAGTGTGTTTAAGTCAGGACGCAGCGGCATGTGTTATGATGTGCATGAGTTAAACCCTTTCCTCTTTCTTCCCATTATTTATCTTTTTGTCTACTTCTCACGCCAGACCACACTCTGTGGTTACACTACTGTCTCTCATTTAGCCACTTCATTGCTCCTCGCCAAGATGAAGGCCTGTTTTGTTTTTGACCTCTCTACTCTTTCCCAGTGTTCCTGATCTGATCCTCTGTTTACATCACCTTGCTTCGTCCTGTCGTCTTCCTCTCCCTTTGTGTACCTCTCGCTCGGCATCTCGGTGTCCTCCCTATCTCGCTCTCTCAGCAGAGCATATGCATTTGCTTTAGGCCAGCTGTCAGCTGCCTGCTCCTGTGCGCACACATCTGCACATCTGTGTGCATGCCCATGACAGTGCGGAGGAGTCACCCCTCTAACTCCAAACAGAACGAAAGATTTGAGGCAGGGGAGAAAAGACAAAAAGACAGAGAAGGAGAGATAAGCGAGAGAAAGGACAAGTCAGAGTAATAGCCAGATGAGGTGGGGAAAGACTCGTAGCAATGTTTTACAGCCCACACACTTTGTTCTGAACTTCATTAAGTGTTCAGTCACTAATTCACAGCAGCTCAAGGACTGCCAAAGTAGATTTTGCATAACACGTATCACTCCCCTGCTAAAGCTGTAAATAACACGTGATACATCCAAGGTCAAGGTCTAAACTTCAATTAGGTAATGCAAAAGGGAAAATAATTATAGTTGTAACTGTAACCACCTGTTTCAAACCTAAAGGTCATATGGATTTGTGAATAACAATAATACATGGCTTTCCATATAGACGTGTTCATTAATCCCACATGACTGTTTTTAGCCTCTACCAGTTAGTCCCACCACAAATCATTTTTCCACATATTTGGTAGCTCATGTTCTCACTTATTCATAGCATCTCTAAATGTAACCACACTCCTCTGCTCTCCAAAGCCACATCACAGCGGAGTGTGCACCTGTAGGCACAGCACAGCCAAATAAGCTTCTTAGATCTCCAAACCAAAACATGGTCTAGTTGTCTCGGCATGTTTGCCATTTTGCCATGGTCCAAGCAGGTCATTTGGAGGCCAGATTTTGATGAAAGTCACAGATGGGTCAGAAAGTTGGTCTGAATTGAACAATAGTAGCGTTACTCCAAACAGTGCACTGGGTGTTGGCTGTCTGCTGATCTCTAGACTGCTGTCCGTCTGTCAAGTTGTTGTGCCAGCTGCACACCCAGCAGTGACTAACAAGCGAAAAGGATGTTGGACTGAAAGAACAGCAGAGAAGAAAGAGTTAGACATGACTGTGTTACAAACCAGCATCCAATTTTGCTTACATATTTCTGAAGCCATATGTTTCTACTTTTTCCAGATGTATCCAGATGTTGCTGGTGATGTGCAATCCTTTACAGGTGAGAGTCAATGAGTGTACTGTAAAAAAAGACAAAGTAAGACAAGTTGTACAGTTGTCATATAGACTCCTACTATATGTTAAATTATTATGTTCCTTTTGAGTAAATGGGCTGTTAAAAATTCTTAGCCTTTTCACTCCAACATGTCTGTGGAACATTAAACCCTCATTTTGACTTTTTGGTTCATGTTACAAGATTTGTGAACGCCATTCAAACAAAGCAGCCTGGATTGAATTCTCGGGTTGGGCTTTTTACGTCTTTTCATTACACGTTTTCTTTTTTTCCGATGTTTCCTGTCTATAGGCTATCAATTTCCGCCTAAGACAACATTGCCCTAAAAGCTTATACAAAAAAGATTAATTTAAACAGAATTTAAACTCATTACAGACTGTCCATTTACAGTCCCTTCAGGGGTTTAAACTATTCTTTTATGCATGGTCATATGTCATAAGTGCATGTGGGCACAGCATGCTAATGCTGATGAGGACCTGAGGTCATCTTTGTTAGTTACATTGTTTATTTGTACTCCTAGCAAGTACTTGGTGTGGATGGAGTGAACTTCAGTGTGCATGTGGAGAACCAGACACAAGTGCGAGACACCATGAGTCGCAGACACCACCGAGTATACCAGCTCTACAGCCGCACAAGCGGCAAACACGTCCAAGTGCTTGGACGCAGGATCAGCGCCCGAGGAGAGGATGGGGACAAATATGGTAAGACACACACAAACACATGTGCTAGAAGGCAGGGGGACAAAGAAAATACTTTGATGTATACTAACTTGCATGCTTCCACTGTCTCATAGCAGAGAGTACAAAGACTTGAAGGTTGAACAAGTGCATGCATGAACGAATACAGAATGTAACTGTGCAGGAGCGTTGACAAAAGCACACACAGACTGGCCTCTGCCGGCTTTGAGAGAGAGGCAGTGGAGCCTGTCTTGCGAGTACAAAGACCTCATCGACTAGCTGCTGACTCAATGATTCGCAACTAAGCCAAAGAAAGAGACGGAGGAAGAATGAAAGAGAGGATGAGAAAAGGTGTAGCAAAAAAGTGTGAGTTCAAGGGAAAGGCCTGTGGCAGGTAGAGTGTTAGAAACACATCTCCATCATTGATCCGTGCATTGATTTCTCATCCTCCCTGTTGTCTCCTGTGGATTTAAAACCTCAAGCTTCCTCTTTCCCTCCCTCTTTGCATCCTTTCACACCCCTCTGTCCATCCCCCACTGCCTCCTCTTCAGTACCTTCTACTCTAGCCTTTCATTGTCCAGCCCATTCTTAAACAACGCACAGGATCAATGAGGATGAAAAGGCATAGCAGAAATCTGCAGTTCATATTATATTATATATGTGTGCTATAGCTTTTATTAAAGAGTGACAGTCGTGACAAACATGTGATAGGTCAACTAATACCATACATTTCTATTAATTTAACAAACCAGTTATGGTGATGAGGTATCACACCCAGGAGCCTGAAACACAGAGTGAGAAACTAGAGGCTGCGGTAGGAGAAGGTATAAATATGAAATGAACAGACAAAAGCAAGATGAGAGTGAGAGTTGGGGAAGAAGGCAAGAGGGCAGTATTGATTTCTTTGACCCCTTTGTTGACTAAGGTCATGTAGGAACCATTTTAGAGATTTATTTTTAAACAGGCACAGAAGAAAGCCCTAGGATGTGTAAGTGAAGTCTTTTAGCCAGTAAGAATGGGGATACACTGTTACACAAGAGGAGACAGGGAGTCTGAACCTGCTGCTGTTGTCCATCTACTCTTTTGGCTCTTATCTTTTTTACGAGGCCCATTTGTGTTTCACTGCCTCACATCCATGTGTGTGACCTCGCTTATCTGACAACCATCTGTCCGGCCTGAGACATTTACGTTTGCCTGTGATTTGTTGGTGCAGTTTAAGAGCAAATCCTGAAACTTTGATTCAGTGAGATTCCGTATTAAGTTCAGTGTCTCATTTTGATTTAATGACCATTTTTAATCAGATTAATTGTGCTCTGCTTGTGGCTCTAATGTTTTTCTTCACCTCTGTATGTCCCTTCACAAGCCCAGCTCGTAGTGGAGGCCGATACCTTTGGGAGCCAGGTGAGAATCAGGGGTAAAGAGACCAACTTTTACCTGTGTATGAACCGACGGGGCAAGCTGGTTGGAAAGGTGAGCCTGTTTCTAATTTGAAGAGAAAACATTTCATTCACTTACAGACTACTGACCAGTGTTGTTGTGTATATGTGCTCTCTTAGAAGGCCAGTAATCGAAGTGCTGACTGCGTCTTTGTGGAAAAAGTGCTTGAAAACCACTATACAGCTCTGATGTCAGCACGGTACGCAGGCTGGTATGTGGGCTTCACTAAACGGGGCCGGCCTCGCCGCGGCAATCACACGCTCCCAAACCAACAGGAGGTCCACTTCATGAAGCGCTTCCCACCTGGAGAGCAGCCTGATCTGACCACCCCGTTCCGCTTCACTACGGTCAGCAAGCGCATTAAGAGGGTCCGCGCTACTGGGCCACGTTAGTTGCAGGTAACGCCAGCACCCCACTGTCCTGCTAAAGCCTTGCCCTGAGGCTGACATGGTCATCTCTTCTGTTGCACATGACTGAACGCCTCCTTTTGGGATAAACATTGAGCAGAAATTGGTTTCATGGGGTTTAGCTTTACACCTACTATTTTTCCACTACAACCTGTTAGATAGTTAACACACCTTTCGGTTTGAATTCTCTTACTGGACAAACAGACCTCTGGGTTTGTCTCTGGAAGCTGAATAGACCTGCTTTGCCTCTTTTTACACGGCAAAAGTCTCAAACTCATGGCTTTGTACCCAACCCAGGCCTTGAGGCCTCCTGTTCTGGACCAGCTGGAAAGTGTCAAATATGGGATTATAACTGGACCATAAAGGCAGAACAAGAATGGAAATGCCTGACTGAACAGTGTGTGCAACGCCTTTACATAACGACGGAGGGAAAATCCAAACACAGACAGGATAGAAGGATCTGAAATGATCCAGTTGACCAATAATTGACTGTTGACATGTGACGCACTTATTTGTCTCACTGCTAAATTAGTGAGTGTTGTGTGGATGATAAATTGATGAATGGGACGATGATGAAATGAATGTGTTTCTGATTAAATGTTTATAAAAGAAGACAACAAGAAAATGTACGGAATAGATGTTTGTATGTGAGTGTGTGCACCAAGAACTACATGTGAAGCTGGATCAAAAGGGACTTTGGGCAAAGGGACCAAACAGTCACTGCTTGAACCTGTGTGACTCACTGCAGGGACAGAAGCTTTAAGAACTGGAATGTATAAAACCAAGCTGCACCAAAAATAAATAAATAAATAAATAAATAAACAGCCACCCAATCACATCAAACCAAACAAGACCAGAAACCAAAGACAATTGGAGACTTCTGTGTTGTGACTCCTTCCCCTGACCTACCCCCAGTGGACACACGCCATTGGCCAACAGCCCAGAGCAGTGGGGGCATGGCGACAGTGAGGAGAGTGCCTTCTCTACAAGCATCGCTATAGAAATGACCCAGGGGATGATGCTCCTGTGCAAAACCGTGGATACAGAGTGCTGCTACCAGGACATTTAGTGGAACAAACCAAAGTGTCATGTATACACACAGGAGAACGCAAATTAAAGGGAACAATTTATTGAAAATTAATTATATATATATTATATATATGAAAGAAGACAGAAACCCTAAATAAGCAAACTTACTATGATGGTTACTGTAATTATTACGATAAAATTATTTCATTTATTTATTTCATCTCTGTGTGCAGCAGTCTTTCTCGACTCAGTAAACCTTTCAGAAACACTACCTGTGTCTTTATACCTTTTTGCTTTTACTGTCATTGTTTATTTTTTCATCTTTATATTTTAACATAACACATGCAGGTCCTGAACACGGAAAACCCAACAAATCCCCTTTGAGCTGCACTTGGCAACGGTGGAGGAAAAATGTCTTTTAACATTTGTGATTGTCTCAGGCTCAAGGAGTAAGGTCATGTAAGAAGAGCAGCTGTGATGAGAGGACAGGGCACAGCCAGTGTGATTTGGGAGTGGGGAAATGGATTTCAAATAAGCCTTGTACAATTATTGGAATCACATACTTACATCACGTGGAACAACTGAAATGGAATATTTTTATTTTGTCACATTCTTTACTTGTTTTTGACTTAACAGTGGTATTTGTAACAATATACAAAACCAGTGCTTATTTTACATAATTATCTTATTTAAGACACTGCTGGATTGGAAATTAGTTTTCTGATTACTAGAAGCCAGAGAAAATTGATGTCATCTTCTTTCTACAGCATATATGTGTTAGAATGAAACAATCTGAAATTCCCACAACTCTTTTTACAAACAAGCAAAGTTATGTGACCTTTATAAAGCCTTTTAAACAGGCCCATTTGTAATAGAGCCAGTGTGTAGGCATTTGAAGGCCAAAGCAAAACAGATTCTCCAGAGTTCATAATTCTTGCCAGAACCCCCGAAATCTAATCTCGGATATTAAATTCCATGAAAAATATAAATATAAGATGGTCCAGGCTCACTCAGGAACGTTTTGAACTTGCACTATGCAGTTGAGGATAAACTGCTGTAAAAAGGTTTGTGTTTTGCATGCGTATGCTGTGAATATACAGTCTGGATGACAAGGCAACATAAGGGAAAAGAAAGTAGTCAGAGTTTCATAGCTGCTCATCTATCCTGATCTTAGCCCCCATTCCTCCACTTCCTTCCCTAACCAAGCGGGAGGTCAAAGAAGAGATGTCGCTGCCAAATGACCCAATCATGCCGGCAGACACAAACAGCTGACTCAGGGGGAAAAAGGGTTGGTCCAGAGGATTCCTTTTCCAAGGCAGCAGAAATCTGCACTGGAGGGGGTTTGGTATAAGGAGGAGACAGTGGGGTCAGAGAGAAGGGGGGTGTGGGCTGGAGAAGAGCATTAGGGGATGGTGGTGGCGGGGTGAGCTGTTCATTTCTGGAACGTTACTCCAGTTCCACTCGGGAATGATGGAAATATTCTGCGTAGCCAAACCCAAGAGTGGAAGGTGTATGGTAATCATGTCGGGGAAGGAATGCCAAATATGTGCGTGAGAACGGAGCTGTGACCTGAGAGCTGCAGGAATTATGGGCCAAAATCCCACAGACCCAGAGGAAGAACACACACCCATATCCAACACATACACACATCATATACTAATGGTGCTCCACCAAGCACAAATCCATCCCACATAACTTATTCCCAGAATTTAAAACATTCAACTATAGTGAACTAAACCCAGAAATGTAGCAAATCAATCCCCACAGCAGACAGACACCCCTCCTTCTTGTCTTCAAATGAATACTAACAGCACAATAACCACATAGATATTACAGAGCACTGCCTTATTAGCCATGGATTTGCAATAAAAATATCCTCTTTGGATTTCAAACACACACAATCCCTTAAAATATAGGATTTTCAAGACTGTATGCAATTTACTTTAACAGGTTGTTTAGACTTTCAGCTTGGCCACTAAAATACAGAACTCAAATCTCAAACACAGTAAACTGTGGGTACTAGGTGAGTTCATTGCTCCACCTAGTGGCCATTCTGGATAGAGCCACAGCAGAATATACATCATCTTCCTAAAAATTGGAACACAATCTGCAGGATTTTCAGGGGAGTGTTTAAAAATGATCATTGCCTGTGCCCCATTCTACCTTTTAGTGCTCAGTGAGTACAGGTCAAACCCAGGTTTAGCTTGGTGTTTGCATTCTGTCATATAGTTTTGCTGTATTTTCTTGTCTTCAGGAACCACATTGAATCATGCCTACCATGTAAACAAAAGAAAAACATGGTGAAATACAGCGGGTAGTGGGTGTATAGACAAATTCAGGTCTGCATCATTCAAGAGGGTTAGAGGTGTGAAATAAAGGGATTCAATTGTCCATTGAACTAATTCAATTTTCATCTGAAATTCTGCACATTATATTTTGAAAAGTCCATATTAATGTAGGCTAGGTACATTTTTTTTAATCTGTTTGAAAAAATAAAGACTTTGGAACCATCTTTTGTATACTACATTGCCTGCTCCATATAATAACATTTAACTAGTTTAATAAATATAACATTTTGCCATAGAAAAGCTTTCTTGCCTCTGTTATTCTATCTCTAATTGAATAAAAGATTCACCTTCAGTTCATGCTTTGTGCACTGAAACACAAAACAAACCAGAGGGTTGTGTATACCTGTGATACAGTCCACCCACCCACACAGACATTCATTCATGTTTCAGTTTGCTCAACACTCCACCAATGTCAAGTACTTTATTCACAATAAGGTCATTTCTCTTCTTTAAAAAATCATTTTTAATATACAACACAATTTTGACAAGACAACTCCGTTTACAGCTAAATTTGAGCTCTTGAGTTCCAGCTTCTCTCATAACCAAAGCAAGCACGTAGTAGTTTGGAAAGGAAGATGGAGTGAGAGGGACAGATGAGCAAAAGGTGGAAGTTAGAAGAAAGAATAAGAAAAAACAGGAAGAACGACGACAACAATAGGGACTGCGCTTAATATGATTTTTGTACGAAAAACCAAAATACTCAAATAAAATTAGAAAATAACAATTATAAAAAACAGTAAGAAAGTAAGAGTTAAGAGAAACAAAAGCAGAGGTGCACAAGGATGCAGTATCCATGACGACCTCACACATGCATGTCTGTTTGACGCTTCTGCTCTGTTCTGCCGCTTCAAGTCCACATACACAAACACACAAACTCAAGTTTGTCCTCCCCGTCTTCAAAGCGTGTGTGCATCTCTGGGGGCTGGAAGAGGGGGCGGGGGGTGGGGGAGCAGGGAGATGGGCACCAGGAGAAAAGGAGCATTCACTCCCTTCGTCTCCTATCCTTCCCTTGTTTCCTGGAGCTGAGTAAAGAGTCTCTGTCTCCCACAGTACAGCTCCAGTCATCCTCTGTCCAACTGTGCCATTGCGTGTACATTTGTATAATATATATATTAATATATATCTATTAGTGATTCCATTTCTATGGAAACCTTTTGGCAGGGCTTGAAAACTGAGGAGCAGAAGCTGCTTTTAAAATGAGGGCTAAAGGGGAGCTTGTGACTTCTATAAGGTCAATGTTAATACTGTCATTAGTGTACTTTACAAACATAAATTAGTAGTAGACGGTAAATTTCTTGGGAGAGTTGCATTGGTTGTGTTGTCATCTTCAGTGTTGATCTGTGTGTGTGTGCATGTCACGTACTGGCAGGCAATGGGCACAAGCTTAACAGTCTGTCAGAAAGGGCAAAAAAGGTGTAGGGGGCAGGGTGGGAGATGGACAGAGAGATGACGAGAAGGGAGAAAACAAGGACTCCTTTCCATGATGGTTTCAGATATCATCAGCCAATCAGCCCTGGGCTCCTCCAAGAAAAGGTGCGGTGGATGGCGCCACCTGGGGATAAAAGACCAAAAACAGTTACAAACTAATATTACCAGAGGATAAACAGCCTACGAGTATAAACAAGGTTAGGTTTTTACCTGCTATCTTGAAATGTAGGTGTAGGTGCGGGAAGGGGACCGAACCTCTGACTGGCCGTTGGTCGAGACATTCAAGAAGTCCCAGATCAGAATAGTGTCGTCATGAGAACTGCTGATGATTTGGAACTCATCAAACTGGAGACGGAAAACACGGCCAGAGTGCTCCTGAAATTATAAATGCAATTAAATCATTAAGTATCCACATATACAAACATCAATGAAGTTCAAATACACTTCTATAAACCAGGCAATAGTCATCCTGTGCCTTTTATAATATAAAAATAATTGAACTTTGTAATAATTTCAATATAGTTATTGTAAAAGCATTAGCAGGGCTTGATTAAACTAAATATATAGTGTAACTACATTGCATCTTCTCTTTATTTCTCCAGCAAAAATCCATTAATGACCACGCTAAGGCTTCAGTGTCTTATCTGCTCCAGAAATTACTATCACTTCTTTTTGCAATTATTCATTATAGCAGTGGTGGGGTTCACAGCACCCCTACTGGCCTAGCAGACATACTATAAGCTTTACTGGGGTACCCATGAAAATAAAGATTTAAAAAAAAGAAAAAACTAATTTGGTGTCATGTAAATGGTCCCTAAATGACTCATACTAACCACTAGAGTGCGTAGACATAACGTGCTAGCAGGAGCTCGGGGGTCAAGTGCTGCCTGTAGGTCCCATACTTTGATCTTACTGCAAAGAGAAACACAGAAATACCATGTCACAAACATCAAGATGCAATACTCAAGATTAACTTTTTTACTGATGACATTTTTTCAGTTGGGTGCACCAACATGTGAATTGCCCTCACTGATTTAAGGCTGGTCATTAATAAAACAATTTAATCCCAAATTTTGTCATGTTTTAATTAATATTACATATGAAAAGCTAGGCTGCAGGTATACATTCCATTAGAGCAGTTTTGTAACGTTGGCTTTTTTTGGGAGAAATGTGTGACAAAAGGCAGCGAGACTGAGTGGCAGCACGAGTAAACCTTAGTAAAAAGCTGCCTCATGCAGTTCCCTCTAAGATTAAAACACAGTGCACTTTAAACTGAACCTATGGAGGCACATAAGAGCTGTTCCACCATTCAGCATTGAATCTAATGATCATGTGTTACTCACTCGCAGCCCTAAGCTTTTGGATGATTTCTGATTCAATAAAAAAAAAAAAAAAAAGGGGGTACATTAACAACACTTACCCATCATATGCACCACTAACAATCCTCTTGTTGTCGAAGCGAATGCAACGCACCAACTCCTCGTGACCTTCCAGAACTCGCAAACATGCCCCACACTCTATGTCCCATAACCTGCGCAAAAAGAAGCAATGAACAAAAAAAAGACATTAGCTTAAAAGTTCATTTACAATACACACTTAACCTCTACCATTAATTAAATCTAGTTTAAATAAATGTATACAAGTCATGATGCATGCGACACCTCTCAGGTTAAAATGTTGATGGAAATTCTCATACCGAATTGTGTTGTCTGATGAACCACTGACCACCAGTCGATCTCGATACTGTAGACATGCAATGCCCCGCTTATGACCATTGAGAGTGCGCACAAACTCACACGTACTAGTGCTCCATACCTGCAGATGAGGATTTACAATTATTACTTCATTTGCACCTACATTTGAGACAATTAGTTTAGCCTGGATGCTGGAAACACTTTGGGATTATTACCTTGATGGTGCGATCCCCTGAGGCGGACACAATGTATTTGTCATCAAAATCAACCACGTTGACCGCAGCCCGATGTCCAACCAGTACGCGTCGTAGGCTGATGTCTGTCGGAGAAGCCATGTCCCATACTGCAATCGAGCGGTCTTTGGAGCAAGTGACCATCAGGCCGTTAGCAAAACGCAGGTGAAGCACTGCCTCATTGTGGTGGATCAGTGTATTGAGCACCTCACCCGTTGTAACTTCCCACACCCTAATAAGAAATATTAAAAAAGATCGTCAGGGCAAGAATGAGAAACAGGAAACAATTAAAAAAGGATAATAAAAATCAAAGAGTACAAACAACTAGGAAATTGCAAAGGGGTTAGAAAAGTGGAAACGATAGCAGAAGGAAGGGGAAAAGGGGGTGAAAATGAAAAAAATGGAAAAATCGATTGAGACCAAAAGAAAGAAAAAACAAAAAAACAATGGAGACACGAGAGAATTTGGTTGACTAGCTTTAGAGTGTAGAGCAAGTCAGGTTTTCACACTGCAGAGAGTACAGAACATGGTATGGAGCTCTACCGCTGAGCTCTCAGAATCAAGTACAAAACACTCTGGAAAAGCTGACACTAAACCAATACAAAGTGCATGTCAAACTGTTGCTAAGGAAGTGAAGTCACATTTTCCTTGGTTATTGCCCAATGAGTAGGGCTGAAGTGTGAAGTAATAAGAGAATTAATGTTGAGCTTCTGTGTGCAGTAGCCAACCAAGTGTCAACACACCCAAAACTAAGCCAGCCATTTACATGCTAGCAAGAGAACAAACACATTTATCTTTTGTAGAACTATCTGACTATCAAACTAATAATAAATCTAACTAATAATAAACCTCTACATGTAGACTGTAGGGCTGGTGTAAACCATGGATAGTGTTCCTGTGTCATTACAGTCTTCAGCTTTGTAGATTCATCCTACTTCCGTAGTTCTTATATAAAGCCCCATGTAATTTTGAGTTTTACTCGACTCCGTCAATAGTTCTCAGTTAAGCTGGTCTTGGTTTGGGGAGGGGGATGGGGGGTGGCACTGCAAGCACTACCTGGACTGAATAATCTGCAGCAAACTGTTGGGTGATTGTAGACTAGCAAACGCTTTAGTTTTACTGCTCAAAAAGGAGGAGTTCCCATGCAGCCGGTTTGATACGTCTCAAGGAAAATTATAATAGTTGCTCATTTGCAGCAGGGAAACACACACTATGTTTTTGATGGGATCCTCTCATTCTATGGGGCTTCAGCGCAGTCCATTACATAACGCATTCTCTTTTTTATTTATATAGCAAAGCATATTTTGGCCATGTGACTTTGTCAGTGTCATCCATAGCACTTAATGTTGGGATTTAGAGTGATCACTCTTCCACTAGTAGGGAGTGTGCCACAAGTAACACTTTACTGCTGGAAGTAGGTTGAGGCAAAAAAGCACATTCAACCCCCTGAACACCTCAGTGTGGAGCAATGCTCTGGCACAGGACAACAAAACTCCCGTTCGTGAGAGAAAGTGCCAATAGGCCTACATTACCGGAAGAGTGTCCTAAGTATAAACGTTGAATTGGTATGGGTTGTAGCTTGGTATACTGAAGAAACTGGTCAGAGCATTTGTTATCATCTTTACTGAACATCAAGAGCGGTTGTACTTTAAGCGCTTGGAGAAAAAAAATTATGCCTTTGCTCTGGGTTTTAATCTGGCATCTCAGCATCCTAATTCGCATGCGATTATGATGTTCATACCTGACAGTGGAGTCAGACGACCCGGTGACGATGACCCTCTCGTCATACTGCAGACATAACACTGAACCTGTGTGACCTGTCAGTATCTTCAGACACTCCAGAGTTTGTTTATCCCAAATCTGAGGGTAAATATATAAACCAAATTAAATATATAGACAAGAAAATAAAATGTGGACAAGATAAACCAAGCCTTCCAATTGCCCCCTAGGGCATTTCTGTGATGTGATCAAAACCATGTGTGTGTGTGTTTGTGCATGTACAGTATTGTTCAAAATAATAGCAGTAGTGTGACTAGTCAGAATAATCCAGGTTTTTAGTATATTTTTTATTGCTAAATGGCAAACAAGTTACCAGTAGGTGCAGTAGATTCTCAGAATACAAACAAGACCCAGCATTCATAATATGCACACTCTTAAGGCTGTGCAATTGCGCAATAAGTTAAAAAGGAGTATGTTCAAAAAGATATCCGTCTGCTGTTGACTGTACAAACTCAAAGCTTTTGTATAAATGTTTTTGTTTCTAGGATTTAGCAATCCTGTGAATCACTAAACTTATAGTTGTATGACCAGTTTTTTAAAACTGCTTCACATCTGTGTGGCACCAACTTGTGGCACCTCTCAGCTGTTATTCCACTCCATGATTCTTAATAAAACATTCCACAATTAATTTACATTTCTTGGTTTTGCTTCCGAAACAGCTTCTCGATTGGATTAAGGTTCGGGGATTGGGCTGGCCACTCCAAAACATTAATTTTCTAGGTATGGAACCAAGACTTTGCTCGTTTACTAGTGTGTTTGGGGTCATTGTCTTGTTGAAATAAACATTTCAAGGGCGTGTCCTCTTCAGCATAAGGCAACATGACCACTTCAAGTATTTTGACAAATGCAAACTGATCCATGATCTCTGGTATGCGATAAATAGGCCCAACACCTTAGAAGGAGAAACATGCCCATATCATGATGCTTGCTCACTGTGTACTGTGGCTTGAATTCAGAGTTTGGGGGGTCGTCTCACAAACTGACCCAAAAATAACAAATTTACTCATCAGTCCACAAAAGGTTCCTCCATTTCTCTTTAGACCAGTTGATATGTTCTTTGGCAAATTGTAACCTCTTCTGCACGTGCCTTTAAAAAAAAAAAACAAAAAAAAAACAGACGGACTTTGCTGGGGATTCTTGAAAATAGATGAGCTTCACATAGATGTCTTCTAATTGTCACAGTACTTACAGGTAACCCCAGACTGTCTTTGATCATCCTGGAGCTGACCATTGCCTGAGCCTTTGCCATTCTGGTTATTCTTCGATCCATTTTGATGGCTGTCTTCCGTTTTCTTCCAGGTCTCTCTGGTTTTGCTCTCCATTTTAAAGGCATTGGAAATCATTTTAGCTGAACAGCCTAACATTTTTTGCACCTCTTTATAGGTTTTCCCCTCTCCAATCAACTTTTTAATCAAGTTACGCTGTTCTTCTGAACAATGTCTTGAACGACCCATTTTCCTCAAGCTTTCAAATGCATGTTCGACAAGTGCTGGTGGCTTTATCTTTAAATAAGGGCCACTTGATTCACACCTGTTTTTTCACAAAATTGATGACCTCAGTGATTGAATGCCACACTGCTATTTTTTTTTTAACACACCCCTTTCATCTTATTGCCCAATTGCACAGCCTTACCAGCGTGCATATCATGAATGCTGGGTCTTGTTTGTTTTCCAAGAATCTATTGCACCTACTGGTAACTTGTTTGCCACTTAGCAATAAAAAAAAATACACTAAAAACTAGGGATGCACCGAAATGAAATTCTTGGCCGAAGACGAAGCCGAATAATAATGAAATGCTTGGCCAAGGCCGAATACGAATACCGAATGCGTGTTTCACATTTTTCCATTTATTTTGACAATTTTTTCACCATTACAATAATTAAATACTAAAAATTTGCTTTTTACTATTTTGTGTTGCTTTTCAGATAAAAAAAATCAAATAACAAAAATACAATTTCAAAATATTTAACTAACAATGAGCAATACATTTGTCATGGTATTTATTAATCTTCCTTAATTTAAGATAATAAAAAAATATTTAGTTCATGTTAGTATGAGTGCATTCACAATTTTAACAAATAGGCCTACCACTTTTGATACTTTTTAATTCAAAAATTACAAATGTGATACTTAATTTGAATACTGTATTAGTAAATGTTAACATTAAGATTAATAAATGCTTTTAATAAGGGGTTTTCATTGTTAGTTAATGTTAAAAATAGAAACTACTTGTTGTAGTGTTACCATAATCCAAAATATAAATAAAATCTTACCAGTCAGACAGCGAGACTGTGCGCGGATAATCTGTAGTACGAGCCCGTTTACTCTCTGCGCTGTTTTCATCTCCTGGCTGTGCACCACCTGACCGTCTCCATTACCCAGCGGCTTTCCCAAATCCAACTCGGCCTGGATCATTTCTCGCGCATCTTTCTCCCCACATCCAAGTAATGATCTTTATATCGTGGATCAAGCACAGTAGTGATGCTGTACAGGGGTTCTGAGTCCGCCTGACTAAATCATGTGCTGACAGCTTCTAAGACCGCACGTTCAGTTGTTTTAACTCCGTGGTCTGTTTCACTTTCGTTTTTGCAGATGTCAATTGGACAATTCAGCAGAACAATGTCTGCAAACGGCCGTTTTTGCCTCTTTCTCTGACACTTTAAAGTGCTTCCACACTGCTGACATGTTTGCTGCATAAAGCGAGCGCCTCTCACTCGCTGGGTAATTTGATTGCGTCATTAAAAACGTCATTATTCGCAAAATTTATTCGACCTTTTTACTTATTCGGCGAGCCGAAAGTGCTTTTTTTGGCTATTTTCGGCCGAATATTTTCGGTGGCCGAACATTCGGTGCATCCCTACTAAAAACCTGGATTATTCTGGTTAGTCACATTTTACTGCTATTATTTTGAAAAATACTGTATGTTGTGTTTGTACACAAGTTGCAGTGGCAAACAAAGTTTAGCTTGTTTTATATACATACCTTTATGGAATTGTCTCTAAGGCCACTAATGATTTTTTCATCGTCGTACTGGAGACAATAAACCCCTTTACTATTTTCTGAACGGCATTGAATCCTCTGCAAGTTATGTCTGCCACACCTCCAATTAGCCTCAATAGTCTAAAGAAAAGAAGAAACAATGGAGATCAACAAAGAGACAGGCAGGTAAAAAATGTAAATGTAGGATGTGGATTATTTGCACTGACCTATATTATAAAATATTTAACTCTATGTGGGCTGGAATTGAAGATTAATGAGGAACTAATGCTGCAATTAATTTGCAGGGGAATATGAAAGTATGTTAATGCAAAGGTTTACATAAAAAGGGTGATTCAAGGTACAATCTGAAAATAGTTCTAATGAATCACCTCTAAGCAAGGGTTGTCACAAAACATGTAAACAGACATTTGTAACAATAGTCCGATTGTTATACAATATGTTACCTCTATGTCTTGAATGATCTTGGGATAAAGGGAGTGATAGTATGAGTTGGGTGGTACTTCTGGCGTACGATTCTTAAACAAATATTTCTCCCTGGGCAAAGAAATCAAAAAGTAAGTCACTGTATTTGCTGAGACTGTTTTACACATAACACAAAAATGCATTATATTGTATACTGTGTTTTGGTCCTACCACTGGTGTCTTTCTGACAAGCCTTTCCAGAGAGGATCAGTGCGCACCATGCGTTCAATGAGCTTCTTCCAGAGCATTCCTTCAGAAATGACCCTCTGCCATTCCTTACAGACCAGTTCTGCAGAGCAAAGTGAGCGCGCATCCAGAAAAGAAAGGATGTTCTCTGCTATGTGGTCCAAACCTTGAGCTGAAAAGCACCAGAATACAAAAAATATATAAAAAATTAATTAATTCATTCATTTTCTACCGCTTAGTCCCGTTAGGGGTCGCGGGTGACTGGAACCTATCCCATCAGCTTTGGGCCTGAGGCGGGGTACACCCTGGACAATGGCCAGTTAGTCGCAGGGCTGACACTTAGGGACAGACATTGACAGACATCCATTCACTCTCTTCACATTCATTCACTAGGGATACTGTAGAGTTGCCAATTGACCTATACATGCATGCCTTTGGACATTGGGAGGAAGCCGGAGTACCCGGAGAGAACCCACAGTAACACGAGGAGGACATGCAGACTCCTCATAGAAAAGCCGGAGTCGGCCGGGTTTTGAACTCACGACCTTCTTGCCGTGAGGCAAGAGTGCTAACCACTGTGCCACGTGCAAATAATAGGATTTAATCAAATCAGAAGGCAAGTTATAGTTCTTCCTTAACATCTGTAGTTTTACCTGGGAGTGCAGTTATGAAGTCCCTCTGTAGCATGGGTTTGAGGTAGGAGTTTATGTGGCCATGCTGGTAGTGGCACATACGGGAGATCAGGCGCTCTACAAACTCCACCTGGTCAGCTTCTGACCACTGGTCAAACAAAGCAATGCAATGTTCCTTTTCTTTTTCATAGTTTCCCTCTGATGGACGCTTGCGGGACACAACAGGACCATTACTAAGCTGCAGGGGAGGAGGAGTAAAGCCACAACATTAGTCAAAATATTATACAACTGTAAAACTAGACAGGATTTTATACAATATAATATCAGTCCAGATACATTTTGTGAGTACCGCTGTCCAAAGGCATTATAACAACAACCTACAGCTAGGAGTGAGTGTGCCCAATCCAAATACAAAGGTTGGGACATTTGACATAATAATAAAATCATTTAGCCATCTTTTCCTAATTCCTAATTTAGATGTGATTAATGTGCTGTAGATAAACCAACAGGGCTTAATCAAATGCACATACCTTGAGTACTGTGGTCTTCTTTGGTGACAGATCATCCACAAGGTTTTGTGACTCCATACCTGATGTGGTCTAGGAACAACAAAAACAGATCATGTTTTTTAGTAATCAATTCTATGAGCACCTGTGCTGCAGTAACTGTAAGGACCAGAGCAGCAGGACAAAAATGTGGCACAAAAACACAGCTAAAGTAAGGTTGCCATCATAGCTTCTGAGGCGTGCACGCACAAAACACAAGAGTACACACAGCTATGGAGTGAAAAGAACTCATAGGCCTGCAACAAAAGGAAATTTTCTGCCGACAGGAAATCTTGGGTTTGTCACTAGCAGCAGCAATAGTAATAAATCTAAAGAGGTCAGATATTGGCCTTACAGTAATATGTAAAATAAGAAATGTTGTGTACGGCACTGGGATCCCTAAATTTACTAATTTACTTGAAATTATCAGTTGGCCATGAAGATCATAAAATAAAATCAATAAATGATTGTACTGGGACAGAATATAAATATGGATATAATATGAAAACAAATAAATACAGAATTTAATTTAAGCAAAGTAGAAACAAACCTGTCAAACCATAATTAAGATAACAGCTTCTGTTTTGGCTATGGCTCAATCAATTTTTTTTCATATTGCAGATTCTCTTTTTGCAGATAAATTTAGAAATATGTGAAAATTGCTGAAACGGGGGTCAATAGATTTAAATTAGACGAGTTCTTACAGTCAAAATATAATCAACTATACAATTTAACTATAAAAGGACATAGATTAATAAGCTGTTACATCTTCTGCTCAGGATAATTATTTAGGAAATATCCCAATGCTTTTAACCAAAACAAAAACAACAGGTAACATAGCAGTGACGCCGTAAACAAGGTTAACAACAGACAAAATATAATGAACAGATTGGGGCAGACAAGACACAGGCATGAATGGGTTTGCTAGTGTTGATAACCATGCAGAGCAATGAAAGTGAAAGTGAAGGAAGAAAGAAGGAAAGGGATGTTTGGATGTAGCCAGGCAGACAAGCATGTAGCCTCTCAGAGCTTGAAGGACCCCTCCACCCCACCTCAGCCCTCACACCTCCAGGTAGAAGGGGAGTGAAAGTTACTACTTAATGCAAGTTATTCTTTAGTTGTTTTCTACTCTACTAAATTGCTGCATTCAAGTTTTTCCAACGCAAATTGTATCTCTAAGATGTACTTATAGAATCAATAATTAACCTTTTGGATGTTGTTATAAAAGAGTAGTAGTGGTTTTGAAAAAGACCAGAAAAGAACTTGGGACAGTATGCTTTTTCAACAGGGTGGAAAGGACAGCAAGAGGTGAGGATATCTTTTTTTTGGGGGGGCACAGTCTACTCTGCACCAAGGTGGCATGAGGAATTCAGTGAAGTGGGAACTGTGAAGAGTAATGGTCAGGAAGAGAGGGGGAGGAAGGGGAGGAAGAGCAGCAGAATTAAGAGGAGAGAGGCAGAACCTGGTTGTGAGCCCGGGTGGAGGGGATGCTCTGCAGGCACCTGAGTGCACACAAACTCTCAGCCACCGAGGAGCAGCCCAGCCAGAGAGAGCGAGGCACAGAGCACTGTGTGAAAGAGAGAGAGGTAGGGAGGAGGACGAGGTGGAGGCGTTGGGAGTGATGGAGGGTCAGTGGGAGCAAACCAGATTACAAAGGGAGTGAGTGAATGGATTAATGAATGGACAAATGGGTGAGGAAGAATTAGAGGGCCAAGACAGGTAGAGAAGTCAAGAAATCGTAGGAAGGAAATAATAAAGAATAAGTAAATAAACAATGATAAAAAGGTAGAGGTGGAAACCATTGTAAATGAGTAAAGAGGAACAGGGGAGGAAGTGGAAGGAATAGTGAGGGGAAAAACCAGTATTAGAGCTACACACACATTGGCACATAGAGCGCAAGAACACACACTCATCCACACACACACAAGGTACAGACTAATATACATACACATAGAAGCATAATTAGACACAAACTAGTGGGGATAGGTAGAGGAGGGGGGGGGGCAATGGCCTTCATCTGCAGTTTTGTATTTTTATTTAATTTTTTAACTCCACCCCCTGTTCTTCTATCCCAACTCATGAATTGTTAGTGGATAACACAGGGACAAACATGAATAAAATTAAAATAATTATTGCCAACTACTGTCAGGTAGTATTTTAGCTTCTGTTCCTACATTCATTTCTAAGTATGACACATTACCATTACACTAGTGAAGTTACGATCTAACAAATTATATAAACTGTGTTATTTCGTTTATAGATTTAGTCCGTGTAATTCATAACATTGTAGAATACTATAGACAAGAGAAATTACAATGTGGTTAAAATGTCAACAGAAGACGCACACCAGAAAGCCATAAAAACTCGCGTTAGACTCATTAAGAGCCGTACATACAGATATGTTGTCTCGTTTATTTTAAAAAGGTACTAAGCGGTACTTTAACTTGTGATGTAGAGGCATTAAGAAAGATTTTAGCTATAAACAAGTTCGACTAAGCTAAACCAAGTGTCGTGGTTGTGTACAACCACTTTGACCCTTGTGATGATTTTACTGTTTTAGATGCTAACGTTAGCCATCTGGCTAGCCACCGAACCAATAGTTTCTCAGCCTAATTTATATATTGGGGCGTCTGAATTACTGACATGGTATCAGGTAGGCAGTAGCAAAACACAGGTTTTAGGGTAGCCAGTTGTGAGAATAAATAAAAACGCTGTCAAGTACAAGTAGCAATAGCATATTTAGTAAGTTAGCTATTAGGCTAGTTGCTACATTGCTAATCGTGAATGAAAGGCAATATACTTCCTTCTACGCACTTCCCAAATATAAACAGACTAACATCACATGGGTAATTTTTAACAATCTTAAATGTGTTGGGAAAAGACTGTACTATGTCAGTTATTTGTCACATTGTGCCATATGCTATAATGATCAAGAAAGAAAAAACGTAGCCAAAAATTTACGAGGTTCATTGGCGTCTGCTCAGTGTTAGCTGTAGGCTAAAATGCAGACAGGGCCCTGTTAAAGTGGCGCAGCGTCACCGCAGTGAACGCTCCCTGACAATCCAGGCTCGACTTCGTCCGATAACTTACATCAGCCATTAAATTGTTGGATAAATCATTTAAGAAATCGAATTGGATTGATTAATTGCCTACCGATGTTCAGGTGCCGAATATAAAATCCAAATCCGACTGATAGAAGGAACCCTCTTTGGCTTAATGTATTGATAATTTCAGGCCCTCTGATTTCTGGTCCCCCCTCCTTTCTCCTCCACATCTCCACCGCTTCAGCCCATTCCCGACATCGGGTTGAGCCTCGGCGTTTTTATCAATACGAGAGTGAAAATGAACACTTAAAATGTTAGGTTGCCATATTTACATTAAACTTACCATCAGCTCCAGCGTTTTGTCTTCCATCTCCGGCTCCATGTTGACGATCCCCCCCGAACCTCGCTCTGAAAATGGAAACCCAGCCCTGCGTCGGCGGCCCGCAAAAGTAGAGACGTCATTCACTCCGCTCAAGCACACAGCTTTGGTAGGGCAGTGTCAAAAGGGTGGGTGGGGGATGGGAACGCCCATGAAAAGAAAACCGCCCTGATTGGATAGATTTGGTCAAAAGAGGAGGGGTTTCGTAGCTTTGCCTTTTATTGATTGGCTTGCCGTGCTACCAAGGCATCCCCGGTGACTCCCCCAAACAAAAGGGCAAATGGATGAAGATGCTGTTGCTATCCTGAAGAATACACTAAGGAAAAATCAATCATCCGCATAGTTTTGCAATAAGATGCTGCAGGGTGCATTTGTGTCAGCTTATGATCCTTATTACAGACAAACAATGCCAGATGTTATGTGCTTATGTGCATTGAAAGGTTTCAATGGAGAGAATTTCCAGTGAAAACTATTGAAATCATTATTGGAATTCATTTCAACAGTTCTTTTGGGCACTCAATTTGATGTCTAGCCTAACTCAAAATTTGAAAAAAAAAAAAAAAGTACAAACAGGACTGAGGTAAAAAAAAAAAAAAATTCCAAAAACATTTAAAACCTAAAAACTTTCATCTTTTGTTTATGCAGTGTAATTTCTGAATGCACTAAGTTGAGGAAAGTGCTAATAGTTTTAACATCAATGACAAATACTGTTTTAGATTAAGGTTTGACTTTTACATTTCACTAAATATTTTCATTCAATGACAACTGCCTGAGCAATGTGTTTTTAGCGCAATCACTTGTTAGCTTATTATCTA
Organism: Perccottus glenii; assembly: GCA_024416835.2. Classification (NCBI taxonomy): domain Eukaryota; kingdom Metazoa; phylum Chordata; class Actinopteri; order Gobiiformes; family Odontobutidae; genus Perccottus; species Perccottus glenii. The sequence goes on along the minus strand of CM044554.2, from coordinate 22,558,378 downwards.
TAGTATCACCAGAACTATTTGGCATTACATATAAACTCTACAATCTAAAATACCGTAAAGTAATCATTCACAGAATTTTAGTGCAAGTTCTTTTGAAAGGACAAACTGAGGGTAAACTGTTCATTGACAGAGACCACAGCAGATGAAGAGGTAGCAATGGTTTTCAGCGGTTTAAATTTAATACTTTGTCCCCCTTTCTCTACAGAGACCCAGGTAAAAAAAATCCCCCACTCTCATAAAATACAACAGCAGCAGTTACCAGTAAAAAAATGAAATGCAAAATATAGAGAAAGCATAGAGGAAGGACATAATGAGGCAATGATGGGAAAATATATTTTCTATTTGTGAAGACTGAGCCAAAAGTTCATCTTTAGACCAGGTTGTGGGCAGCAGAGAATCTGGGAACTTGCTGTTGTGTTCGTTCAAAATGGAGGGGAGGAGAAAGAAATAAGAAAAATGAGTCGAGTCCAATCCAACTAGGGGAAGGAACCAGCACTCTAAGGCAGGGATATATTCAGGAAGGGCTTTCTCCCTCTCTGGATGAAAGAAAATCACACTCCTCTTCAGCCTGTGTGAAGTATTTTGTCAGGTGTACACTTCAATTGTATGCGCACGTGTATGCAACAGGAAATTTGGAAATTGTGTTTATCATATATGGTCAACACAGTTGCGCCTTTCACTTGCTGCAAGAAAGGTGGCATTTTTCTTTCCGTATTTCTTCATTCCTTTTTATGTTTTTCTCCCAATATCAGTCCCCGACTACCTAGTAGTCATCCAAATCAAAGAACTCATCGTCCTCTCCTTGGTACTCCATGCCCTGGAAATCCACTCTGTACCGCAAGATACCTAAAGAATAGAGAAATAGCGTTGGTAACAAAGCACTATATTATATGCATTAATATATTTCAGCAGTTTCAAGAAAATATTTTTTAGAAACAAAATAAAACATGATGTAGAGTTCTAGTAAGAGAACACTCACATCAGGTCATTAATTGTATTGCATGCCTTTTTCTCTGGGATGTAAAATGTACACACTCAAAGTCTCAAATCCCACAGTATTGGGGCTGAAACGATTCATTGAATAAATAGAGTAACTTGATTAGCAAAATGCCATGATCATTTTTATGTTGCCTCAATGATTCAAGAGTGCACGTCAATCCATGCTTGTAGCAGCTTAAGACACGTCCCGAGATCTGCACCATATGACGCTTGTAACCCCCCTCAACTTTCACACTTGTACCCAATCCTTCAGGGACCCTATTTGCAGGTCCAGAGCGCCCCTTTGTGCAAACATTTAAATTGGTTAGTGTAGAACGTTGTGCGTCTGAAGCTGAAACCTCATACTCGCTACAGCTGGAACTTTACTTTAAACTGTTTGGTTAAAGTCGTCACATGCTCCAAGAATCAGCTTCTGTGTAACTGTGACTCTGCCCATGTTTGTTAGCTTTGTGTTTTCAAGACAGTCACCAAACTATTCTATGGTTATATGAAAATGCAACATGGACATCACTAAATGCTCTGTAAACTTTAAAAGGCAGCTTTTGAATTAACCTTTATTTATTTTATATGTATACTTAATGCCATGCTTCAGGCTCAGCCTAAAGCACTGAGTTTTTCTTTTAAGGCATTTGAAATGCATTGAAACAAAAGTAAATTTCAATAATAATGGAAGTGCAATATAATACATTGTTATACACTATTAGACTTTTTTTTTTATGTGTTGCCTTTTAGTTTCAGATATTACATTTTTTTGCATTTATAATGCACATGTAAAGTGCCATTACAATGCTGATGAATGTGCAATCAAAAAAAAAATATGCAGTTGCGTTATTTACCGAACCAATAATCGATAGATTACTCAATTACTAAAATAATCAATAGCTGCAGCACTACACTGTAATCAAAAATAAAGCTCACCCCCAATGCCTCCAAAGCCTTTGACAAACTGTGAACCTTCTTGGCTCTTGTCTGTGACTATCTCCAGCGTGGCTCCAAATTTCTTATAATTGTTAGCAAACCACTCCAAAAGTGGCATGCTCTCGATCAGCTCATGTTCCTGCCCCGTCTTAATTGTGAAGAAAGAAGAACAAAAGGTTATACTCATGAAATTTTCACAAACCGTGTATTTGTGCACTACATACCTCTTTGTCTGTGAAGTGAGACTTGTCTTTCTCTTGTTCTGGCGTTAAGTATAAAGTCTTCTCATCTAACAAAAAATAAATTAATTAATAAATAAATAAATAAAAATAGCATTTTAAAATTATATTTCCTGTCTGAAGTGTGACTGGTGTGGCATGTTTACCATTTTCTGCCCCATTGCTCTCTGCCCCATGCACACGTAGAATGTAGCGCATGGTGTCTAAGTTCTCATAGACTATAAGAATCTCGACTGCTCCCATCTCCAAGGCTTTGAGTGTGTCCTCCACCCCAAAACAGTACTTCCCCGTGTCCTGACTGATTTCATCAAAGTACCGCCCTGGAGAGTCAAGACAAACAAGGGGACAATGTTAGTTGAATGACAAAATTTTGTTGTTTGAATGCGTTAACTTCACATACCTATGAGCTTTTTCTCCTGAATGAACTTGACATTTGAGAGGACTTCTGCTGACAGCTCTATTGCTTGGTTAAATCCATTCTCTCCTCCATAGGAGATGTCTACTAGCTTCAGCACTTTAGCTTGTAACCTCTGTTTAAGTAATATGGTACAAATAATGCAATATGGTTACATAAAATGGCAAGTCAACCTTTAGACACAATGTTAGCATATTCATTAAAGTAAAGTGGCCTAGTAGGATAATGCCAGAGTAATAAAAAGCAACTAATCATAATCTCACACTGTAGACAATTATTTTAAATTGCAGTTTAAATAGATTGCTCCTGTGTTCTCTAAAATGTTTAAAAAATATATATGGATTAATATATAAAGCTGATTCGTTGCATTTAATGACAAAACCAGACTTACTGGATCAAACATGTCAGACTGGCTGAGCTCTGTTTTGAAGTCAGCAGACCCAGCCAGGACCATTCCCGCTACATTAACTTTGTCATTGGAAACAAAGAGCTGGACCGCTGTCTCAGCCACTTTCCTCACATAGTTGTGTCTCTTTTCCATTCTTAGACGAGCAAAACGTAAAGCAGACTGTCCACCTCTACCTGAGATAAGATAGACAATGTTAATAAATCATTACAAAAAAATAATAATAATAAATAGGGTAAAAGAAATAACATAATTCATAATCAAAAAAAGAGTTTTAAGTACCATGCTTCTTGGGTAGATCCACAGTGAACTTGTGCAGCACCTCCCTGGTGTTGCCCTGCAGTGTACCAAACAGTGCACCACTACCATCAATCACAATGAAGCCAAACTTGCTGTCATCTGAGAGTAGGGCTGTCAACGCCTATGTTGAGAGTAAACAGGGCATTTGTAAACATCATACTAATGAACCCAAAACAAACTAAGCAACGGTTCTTACCTCAGTATGAAACTTGTTGTCACAGAGGTACAAAGAGGTGTTGATTGGCTTAAAAGGTTCAAAGTCTATATTAACTTTCTTCTCTTTACCTTCCTCTGTGACAATGGTGCCACAGTACACAACCAAACCATTTGGTGGCACTGTTAAGAAAAAAAATCCCCACAAATAAATTTTTTAGAAAATTGCTAAATGAAATATAGTAAAGATCAAGAATTTTGTAGACACACGTAATACAGGCTTTATATAACACTGGTGCATTGACTAGATGAAAGAGCAAAAATGTAAAGTAAAATTGTACTTTCCTAAACACGCCCTGAATTAATAAACTATACCTTCAAATTCTTACAACAAATAAAAAAGACAAACGTATTTTTGACAATAACACGTACCCTTGTTGTACAGTTTTAGTCTTTGCTGTACAGAGGTGATGGCCCCAAGCACAGAGAGCCTATTGACCCTGCTCTTGATGTTTGATGCAGTGCCAAACTCATCAGCCAACATCTTGGCTACTCTGGATATCTGGTCCTTTGGAGGGATGATCAATGAGATCATACTGGTGCCATTACTAAAAATAGAGAACTTAAATAGAATAATTGACAAATTTAAACAAGTGTTCCTACAAGGCTAAAATAATGGCACTACAAGGTAAGCAAAATTAGTATCATAAGCATTATTATATTACTAAATAAAATGACAAATTAAATTGTAATTTGCTTCATTATATTACTGCATTAAAGAACAACAGTAACTGGGAAACAATCACCTTGACCTCATGCGAGGGACAAAAGGGCAATTTGTCCTTGAAGCTGAGAACTTGTTAGAGTTCAGCGTTAGTGTTGTGGCATACTGACTTTTTGTTCAGTTCCTATTAGAAGATTACTGAACAAGCACTTATAGTTATATAGGAGATTATCGTTGAATATAGGGCATATGGTCAACAGTAGTGACATGGCAGGCGGTCAGAAAAGGACAGCAAAGTCTGCGCAAAACTGGACCGTAAGTTGACGCATATTAACTATGAGCGACAACAGCCAGAATAAGAACTTATTTATCCAGATCACTAAAGTGAACTTCAAACCGGTAAGCGCATGGTTTAGAGATTGTTTAGCTAGCAATTTTGAACGTGCTGAAGTCTAACAGCAGCAAGACAAATATTATCTAGTTATAACACTGAGGTACAGATCACTTATTTACTTTAAAAAGGGCAGGTACATTTGGTGGTAAAATTATATGTTCGATGCATGTTATTGTTAGCTAACTGTAACTACAGTAGCTAGCCGGCCTTCGATATGCACCAACGTGCTTTCTTGATAAAGACACCCATGGCGGCCTATCTCTAAAGATGACGTCGGTTAGCGCTTCTCTTTAGCCAGAATGCTACGCTAACCATTACAGGTTTATAACATCTGTTAGGCAGTGGCAATAAAGAATAATGCAACTGCACATGCCAGTATGTCACTGGCACACATACACGTAATTGATTGAATAAATGGTAACAAACTGGGGGAATGCGACAAAGGCTAACAGCCGGGGGCTTCCTAGCACAGCTAACTTAGCTTAGCAGTGAAGCTACCACTCCCAAAATCGGCCCCGCTTATCCGATCTCCAGCTGTTGCGGCGGTCAACATAACAGATTATTATCAACACACACTACTCTAAAGTCAAGTAGTCTGGACACCGAATCTATCGATAGTTTACGTACCCACGGGCTGCTTCCAAACTTTTTATCAGCTTCTTGATTTTCCATATCTCCACGTTTCTGTCTGCCGCGCTAGGGTCGTCCGCCATCTTTCTGCTGTAATAGCTTCAGCACCTGAAAAGAACGAAAAGGAGAGCAGTATATGTTACAGAGTTGGGTGGCTGTGGATGTCACAGTACACAGTGAGGTTCGACTTGACTGACAAACAACAATTCACAGCAATTCGGACTTAATACCTCTTCTGACTAGTGGAAGGGTGTCTGGTAAGGCACCCGAGCAAGTCAGGCGGCTACACTGACCGCGAGGAAAAGACCACTGACGGTCAGCCTCCATCAGTACAGCGCGGGGAGAAAAACAGGCCTACTGTCTGCAAGGCCCTAGCGTCCACCCTGTTCTTATCTAATACGACCTAGTTTCACCCCAAATTCCCCAGGATAACACATAAAGCAGGCACTTAGTTGTATTTATGTTTTATTCACGTCAAAATTATTATAAATCCCACGGTACCTGCCTCGGACAACGCCACGCCACTCCGCTCTCTGCTATGTCGAGTCGGTGGTCCGAGGAATGACGTTGCCTTCGACCGGTTCTCTCTCCTCCACACCGCGCGTGGTGCTTTCGACGGGGCTCACATGTGGGAGGTGGTTAGCGTTTGCTTCCTGGAAACCACATAGAAACCAATAACAATCTTTCGACGAGAGCGTCAATCTTGGCAATCTAAACTCTGATTGGACAATAGTAGTAACACAATTGAGACTGGGCGGGGTCTTATTGGTATAGTTTATGGGGCGCGTACACATCAGTACTGTCCTACAAGATCACTCAAATTAGTCATCCGTAAGTGATTTTTAACATATATAATGTATTTATTTTATTTGTTTGAAATTCATCTTTTGTTACATAATGTCTTCAAATGAAACCGCCTGATAAATCAAATAGTGCAAATGTTCTGCATTACTATGTGACCTTCATGTTTAAATGTTTATGTTTCTAGGTTAGAGAAATTCACACTTCCTTTATAAATAGCCTACTTTGTGTTAACTACGATAAATAATGTTGGTACAATTTATTTGCATTTAGATGCTACACTCAGAAAACACAACAGGTGTCTTCAACAAAACTTATAGACTGAGTATTTTTTCCCAGCATGTCTGTAGCACATAGTCAGTCCTTTTGTTAGCGTGTTTGAGTGTTAGAGTGTTGAACAATGTGGCTTTCAAAATGCTGAGTGTGGAATTTCAACCTAGAGAAAGACAAGCTGTCTAATTAGTATAACTGTGTTGCAGTCACATTACAGACTTTAAAAAACGAAACAAAAATAAGAAAACATAAAAGCAGCAGCAGATTGTTTTCAGCAAGGTGATTGTGTAATGTAATTAGCTACTGTTGTTGAGGTTGATATGCTGATGCAAATTAATGGGTGTGTTGTGGGGTTGTGCTGTGTTTATGCCTAAGATTGCAGTGAGAGCAAAAGTATTGTGTGGTTTACTGGACACTGCTACATAGTAATTACACGCTGAACCCTCTGTCGCTGTACTGGGAACTGAAAACTGTGCCCTGCAAATTAGAGTGTGCTAAGGTCTACCACACCATTGCTACAAAATGTAATGTATTGTTAATAGTTTCACAAATAGCATAAATTTCATAAATAAGTACAGCCAAATAACAGTAACTGTTTTTAAAATGGCAAAAAATCAAGCTATATTTCTAAAACCCCCTTTGGAAAAATGGAGAACCTTGATAATAGATTATTTCACATTAGTCAAACAATTAATTATACAATTAAAATAAACAGTTATGATTACAGTGTACAATAGAAGTGTTAGAAGCTTAATTCATACTGTTAATGTATATGTACGACACTAGGTGGCAGCATTGGGTAACTTGAACTGAAAACCCCAAACTCTAATTTTGCGGCAGGACACTCATAAAATCAGATCTTACAGTGAATTTGTTTACTTGATTGTAACAATTTAAGAGAGGTCATTTTTTTCCATAATTGTAAGAATTTATGCTCAGTTCAAGAGATTTTGGTGAACAAATATGCTCATATATGCTCACAACAGCTACATCACTATAAAAAAGTGATAGATCTGTTAGTGCCCCTTTCCACCTTGTTGTCCAGCAAGTGTGTCACCATCTGCCTAGTAAAAGAGCAGAAAGAGTTGGAAATTTATTGCACCTGCTGGGCAAAGGATGGGAGCTCACCAGATGATTCAAATTCAATTCAAATTCCAAATAATTTTGTTAATCTCCAAGGAGAATTCAGTTGTTAGATAATCTTTGCTTGCTTTTTCTTATTTAAACTTGTTACACAGAGGCACTAAAATGATGATAAGGACTGATGTGTGAATTACACTAAGACTAATGCAACCATATTTGTTGTGAAATATTTTTTCTAATAGTGACCTTAAACCACGTGTGGATTGGATAGATAGACACTTTATTATTCCTTTTCTGGAAATAAAAAAATATTTGCTTCAACACAAACAATGTGCATAAAAAAAATCCAATATGATATCAGAATACAAGACTATAGGTTGGAGTAGTTATTGAAACCTCTCTCTATGAAGAAGTAGACAAGCCATAGATATGAGGTAAGTGCTCAATGTTAAATGAAAGAATACACGTGGGAAAGTAGTGTACTAAGAGCATGACCCAAAGCAGATGCAAAGAGGTTCCCAAGGCTCTCTAATGTCATCTGTGGACATCTGCTTAAGCAAAAGAGTAGCGTGAAGCTGGAACAAACAGGGTTTAATACATTACATATTAATAAGAAGTTTCAACTCATCGCCATTACTTTTGGATCCTTTCTGTAAGGCTTGATGCTACATTAAAGCTTTGGTGATTACATACATAAACTTACACTTACATTACTTTTCAGCATGCATTGCAGCTCTTAACTTATATGAGAAAATCCTTAAATTCCTCAGCAAGAATAATCTAACACTCATTCTCGTCTTGACAAGATAATGTGGCTTGTGTCTGTTTCTCCAGCACTCTTTCTCTGTCCTCCTCATAAAAAAAATTATAATAATTGTCAGCACTTTATTGGCTTGCTGATGACTTAAATCAATCTTCTTGCTGTATGGGTATGAAAATACACAACTCTGGATGTCTGCCAGCCATCTGCTCAGCCCTTTAGACTGTGGTTCTGGGACAAGAGAAGTAAGTTGGGGCTGCTGTGGTAGAGCTGTGTGTGAGAGCATTAATGTGTGTATGTTTTTGAAAATCCCAAAATTCACATTCTTGTCGCATCTCTGTCTCTCTCACAGAGGCACACAGGAGATTTAGGGATCTGCGTACCAAAATTAAGTGGATTAATTATGAATTGGAGTGCTTTTTAAGACAGGGAAAGGCTTGCTTCAAGTCTATATAGTAAAGACAATTAAGGGTTTATCAGCATAGTGGATTATGAACAATAACTTCAATCGTGGGGCCATGACGTACAGTCAGTCTTAATGATGCAAGGAAAGGGGTTAAAGACGTAATATGGACCAGCCACCAACAGACCTGACATCTTTTATGTGGTGAAAGGCAGACAGTTCAGTGTGTGATGCACTTTGACTCAAAACTTTAGTCTAACAATTAAACTGAAAACAGAAACAGATTTATTAAAAAACCTGTCAATATTAGCTTGGAGGATTGTGTGGTGTTTTTGTCAGCTTGTCCAGCTAATGAAGTCTAAATGCCACCCATTGCTTCTTGATTGGTTATAGGTGGCACTGTTGTACTGCAAGTGTCATAGGACTTAAGTAAGGTTCTTTGAGCTTTTTCTCAATAATACATCCACCAATATCTAACTGTGGCAGTATATATGGCTAATAATGAATCTATGTAATAATAAAAGAGAAATAAGAAATTGTTTCTGCAGAATGTTGGTTGATAGAGGCTAAGGAATTCTTAAATTGAAGAATATACAAATTTATGAGCTGTAAAAAATATGTGTAACAGAATAAGCTGAAGTATTCACCTTAATAGGAAATTCTCTAGTGGAGAGAACAGAACTTGCTAATGCATCCAATAAACTTAAAATCAGCACTCATGGGAGTAGCTTAATGCAGCTCATCTCTGTTTGTTTTCTCTCCCATGGTACCCTTCAAAATTATACAATCACTACTTCCAGCACACATAAGCTGATTGAAAACTACCTGCACTGGGACATTGTGGACAGCCAAAGAAAACAAATAGTTGGCAATTACAAGCTTCCTCCTCTAAAAGGCCAAAGGGACTCATATTTTTTCCAGCTCAGTCAATAAGTTGTTAAATGGACCTTCTGAGATGCTCAAAGAAAACAGAGGTTTGACAAAATACAGCGACATGTTCTTCGTCTCTCATGTTCACAGCATTTTATTGTATACTTAAAATTATGATTACTGAACTGTACATTGTATTAGTGAAGTGTAGCATCTACAGGCAGTCTTTGGAGGCTCATATTACAAGCAGCTTTCCTCAATAAAATCAGAATTACATAGACATTTCAAGATAGCTATATATATATATATATATATATATATATATATATATATATATATATATATATATATATATATATATATATATATATATATATATATATATATATATATATATATATATATTATTGTACAGGAGGACCAGGAGTAACACTTTTGTCATGTTAGTGTGGAGGCAGAGAGCTATGAACCTATGAACACATACAAGCACTTAAACACACTTACATAAGCAATATGAGTGCATTTCTCTAATTGTCTCCTCAATGACGACATAAATGAATAAAGAGTGGAACAAATGAGTGTGTGGCAGTGCGACCTCAACACAACACATGGTAAACAGCATGAAACACCTCTTGTTCAAGTGTGTTTATTTGACATTTTCTACTTTTCTACTTTGATAATGTTTCAAATTTTTAACAAAAAATAACATAACATAATGCTTCTACCAGTGCCAAAGTTGGGTAAGTCCAGCTTAGATAAGTCAAAGAAACAAAGTAACATTGAAGTCTGTCCAATGGGGAAATGAGACATACACTACAAGTTACACTTGCAAACTCGGACTGCCACTAGACAGTTGTATCTTGTTCTGTATACATTTGGTTGTATATCTGAATGACAATAAAGTTTGTCTAAGTCTAAGTATCTTTAATACAACAAGCTCTTAGCAAATTCAACTGTTAGTTGACAGGAAAAGAACGAAGAAGGACAGGGTGGCATTAAAAATGAAAAAGAGCAATACAGCAACATACACTGACTCCTTTACCCCTAACACCAAATAAAATCTCTCTTTGTCTGCTATATATACAGTTGTGCTCAGGACGTTTATATATCCTGGCAGAATCTGTGATTTTTTTTGGCCATTCTTCTGAGAATATGAATGATAACACAAAAATGTTTCTTTCACTGCAGACAACTGTGTTGACTCTTTTCAAATCATAATAACAGAAACTACACAAATGACCCGGATCAAACATTTACATACCAACTTTAACATCAATGACATGAAATGACTTTGTTCCAGAAGTTTTGAGGCTTGTCTCTGTTGCTCTGTGTTGTTTGACGTATTGTAAGTGGGATGCTTTGTGGCATTTGCGTAGAAATGGCTTTCTTCCAGTGCCTCCTTATTGTGCATCTTGAAACAGCCACGCCACTTTTTTCCAGAGAGTCCTGTATTTCAGCTGAAGTTGTTTGTGGATTTTTCTTTGCATCCCAATGCAAATTTACTGGCAGTTGTGGCTGAAATTTTTGTTGGTCTACCGGACCTTTTCATTTTTCACTTTTTATCCCCCCATCCCTCATCTCTGTCTGCCCCAGGTGTGAATGGGGTGAGTGGAAGCACGATGTAAAGCGCTTTGGGTGCCCGAGAAGGGTGCAAACAAGCGCTATATAAATGCATGCCATTTACCATTTACCATTCATATTCTCTGTAAAATGGCCGAAAGAAAATCACAGATTCTGCCGGGATATGTTAAATATATATATATATATATATATATATATATATATATATATATATATATATATATATATATATATATATATATATATATATATATATATATATATATATCATAAGTTATGAACACAACTGTATATACTGTATACTATATTTTAATTTACCATCCTCATATGGATATTGCTAAGTTGCTATATTTATTCATATATATATATATATATATATATATATATATATATATATATATATAAACATACTGTACAATACTAAGAGTATGATACGTATTGTGATTTGATAAAATTATCTGTGACATTTCTTTGGACACAACCCAGCACTACAGACATAATGTCATGCAAACAAGTTGGACTATTTGAGCATGAAATTTAACTGCATCAATCTGACTGGAGCCAGACTAGCTAAGGAAAAAAAACAGATAATAAAATTTGATAATGAATAATGAAAATGGAGAGGTGGCATATAAATCCTGCCCGTGACTCACTTCTAAACATGCAATAAAAACAAACTCAACCATGATTTATGTCTCCTCTGTACCATCTTCTCTAATATTGCCTAATAAAATTTATTGACAGAAGAAACAGCATTAATCAATCACAGCATACAAATCTCACTTATAGTAATGTATGTTTTTTTAGCCACCAGGGGGCAGAAACAGCTAAATGCTGCTTACTGCGATGCCATTTGTATTGGCAGTTTACAAATCCAAATAAGCATGACACGTGTTTCCAAAAGTGAGTAATAGAATGAATGTCTGAAATGTCTGGTTGATCCACAGGCAATTATACACATAAAAGTAAAACGTTAGTTGATGGTCAAAAAACTATTTCTGGCAAGCGTCCACAAAACTGATACCACTGATGATACACCTGCCCCACCTGGTGAAAATGGAGAGACTCCACCCATACAGTAGCCCCCCAAAAGCCACTAACAGTTTTTTTTTACAATAAAACATAAAGCTCTAATATTTAACTTACTGCTAATGCTCCTAAAAATGTCATAATATTAATAAATTTCAATGAATATATAACACAAATTAATTGTGTTCCTTTTAATTAAGGAACACAAAATGGTCTCTACATTGTTCAATACTTAAATTAAAATTGACAAGCTCAAATTATTATAAAATAAAATTATTCAATAACTAACAAGGACTATGGTGAGCTTGCACCCTGGGAGTTTTTAGTGGTTGGTAGATCCACAAGAGGCATGACAAAAAGTGCTGCTAATATCTGACAGAAGTCAAATGAATGACATGCAGAGAATGAATATGAATATCAATGTCCCACTTTGCAGAAATATATTAGGACCCTTTTCAGGGCATCAACCCCATTTTCCTCTGCATCAGCCTCCATGCTTACGTTATTGCTGCAACGATGTGACACAGCTGGCGAGTGCTCCTACCGCCAGAGCTCATTGACTCCAAACATCATGGCATTATGTGAATATGACTGAATCTGAACGTTTGTGACAAATCACGTGACAGCTAGAAGACACAGCAACTCATAAGTTGGAGAACTGTAAAAAAAAAAAAATGCAATAAAAAGGGCTGTTTAGATTTGAGGTGTCAAGCAGTGAGCAGACAGTGCAGAAGAGAATATTTAGATTTATGATATATGAACTTTTTCTTTTCTTCAAAGTGGCACTGTGTAACTAGGGACGCAGATCCTTCTACACAGACTAACCGAGTGTTTGCTGTTGAGAGGAAACTATCCAAAACCAGCAGGTTTGGAAGAAAAAATACATGTCTTAGGGGTATAGGGGATAGGGTCATTTTAGTGCATTTTGTACAAACTTTTTCTAATCCGTCTGTTTGAGCTGCTAAGCATGTCAATATGTGGAATATTCTGGATTGTGCTGTGGAGCACTTCTATCTGAAAGTCACGTGGCTCCAAATATGACCAGGGGAAAGTTTTTAGGACTAATAGGTCTACTTTTATAGGAACACCCATTTCTGGTTGCTCTGTGTTGGGCTTTACTTAGGGACTTTAAAACTGTATTACTTTTTTGGAATAAAGATGGAAAAAGCACTGGTAAGTGACAGACGGAAAATGAGAGCCACACACGCGCAATAAAAGTGTCAAAGCTTATTTATGTACAATCAAAGAAACTGATCCGCTGGGAAGGCACAGGGGTCACTTCTTCAATTTACGTGACAGACTGAGTAGGACGTGACGGCAGCAAAGTACCTCACACAAACAAAAGCACATACTGTATTTTTCAAGGGATGTGAAGTGGCACGTCAACTCCCCTTAAAGCGATTTGTTCCATTCATTTAAGGCTGCTCTTGCTTAGCACTTAAGTAAACCTGTTTGACTGAGGTAAGAATAAGTGTTAGAGAGGCATAGGGGCTTTTTAACAAAAACGTCACCATGTGCTACAGAGTGTAAGATACATGCAAGATACTACTTAGACAAAGTGTAGTACCATATTTGGGGATGTAAACTACTCAATAAAAAAGTCTGAGGAATGAATTGACAAAGGCACAAAAGTGACAGTGATAAGAAAAGTTGAGAGAGTTGACAGGGAAGGTCAGGAGATTACACAGAAGGCTGAGGATGAAAGAAGTGTCACTGTGAATGATAAGTAAGAAAAGATGTGGTGGGAGGGGGGTGTTGATCCACTTAACCTCGAGTGAACATCGCAGACTCATTAACTGTCCAATCAATGGTAATGCAGGGATCTCTGCACTACAGTCTGCCACTGTGTACACACTGTGCTTCCTGAAAAACAGAGGATCCCATCGTTCAGTGAAGAAAAAACAATTGCTCTTGCTAACAAGGAGACAAAAGCTGCAAATTGAAAATGTGAACAGGATGCTCATGGTTATAATGCTGTGAATAAAATACTACAATTTAGAGAAAAAGTGAATTGAATTTTATCTTTTTCTTTGTTGACTAGAAGTGTACCAGACACATATTAATGAGGCTTTGTGGACTACCAGCTTTCAGTTAATATTGCATTTTTTAATATTTATTTGGCTTGTGTGTAATTAAAACATTCATAATTTACACATAGCATCATCTCATAACTGTGAACACCTTGCTTGGCTTTTATTTATCCAGTTTAGACACTTCAAGTGGGCATTATGTTACTTTTACTACATTCAAACTGCAACTGGGAAATGTGTTGACGGATTACAGGAGCACTGAATGTAGATTTGAAGAATTAGTTGTAACTGCAGACAGTGGCAGTGAGGCCATTATACCTTTGCTTTAATATGCTAAAAAAGGACTATAGGCACTGATAATTTGCATTTCGCCTTACCCTACACACTGCAACCTTTGTATCATTATTTATATACTCTAACATTACATCAGAGTATTGGTGTGTTGGTCAGAATCAGTAAAAATAGTTAAAAGAAATCCAATTACAAATTCTGACGGACAAAGCCCAAAATCTAATTATAAGGAAGGTGTGCGGGAGTGTGATAGTTCCGTTCTAAAAACTGCACTGCCAACTTACAACAATTCTTTAAGAAGAAGTTAAGATAAGATAAAGCCCTCTTTCTGTGTCCTCTAATGCTGGATGCAGGCCAGCACTGATTAGACAATAAAGATAGTTGGAGTCTAAGAACAAACCACGTTGCCAACAGGAAGATGTTAGATGCTAATTAATGACAGATCTGGGCACAGGTCAGTGGACAGTTTTTACTGTGTATCCGAGTTGTTCTCCTGTGACTCTTTTGTGCCTGTATATATTAAGATATCTGTAGCATGTATAGATAATATTTAGATGGTAGCTTTGGAGCTTACGAAAAGTCAAGATGAAACCTTATATTTGATCATTTAGAGCTATAGATAGATTCTTAAATATTAACAGAACTAAAGGCTGTGATTGAATTGAAGAATTGTGTATCCAGTCTTTTATCTCGGGAGAACAGTAGAAAACCTGAGATGGAGAGATAAATACAGAAAGACAAACCGATCAGGAGGGGATCAAATTTTCCTCTCTGTGCTGGTGAATGTTCCTTCTGAGAGGGTCTGGATCGATAAATGACACACTGAAATGTTGGAGGGATAAAAGCACAAAATAGCCCTCTGGGAAGACAAAAACACAGGCAGAATTTAATATCCACAAATATAATTATTGAACGCTAAATATTTTCAAAATGTCAATGTGTAAACAAGGCAAAATTTCCTTTTTGCAAAAGCACAAATGTATGTACATATTGCATATACATCAGGGGTCTGTATCTTCAATTACAAGACGTCTGCTATGTGAACTTTCCTTCCCAGTTAAGGTCTGAAGTTAGTTTATTCCTCGGTTAGTCTTGGTTTGGTGTACAAAGTGGTCAGCTAAAGCATTATTTTGTTTTAACTGACATATAGTGAGTATAGGTGAGTTTTGATCTTGCACCTTTTACGAGACACAAAGAAAACCAATGACCAATGTGTGGATTTTTTTTTTTAAACCCAACTGAATAAATTAGATTACATGATCGTCATGGTAATCACAATGTAGCTTAAAAACCTACCTCCAAGTAAACCATCAACCAATAAACATTTTTGAAGGGCAGTCTGTGTTATTTATCGCCATGCTCAAGGATTTCACCTAAGTATATTGACACTTTTGACAGAGAATCTATTAATTATCTGGTTTCAGTTCTCACATTAGACATAATTGGAGATTTGTAAATATGTTCACAATATTAGTGTTTGTGAATATTCAGTAGAAACGTTGTAAATCTGAGGACATCCATGACTGTATATTATAACAACTCAAGGTTAAAGAGAAGGACACAAGACAGAATAACAGCACTGCTCAATATTTCTGCTAATCGGTTATGCTAAAGCAGTCCATGTTTGGTTAGGCAGGATGATTCAAGGCTGTATTGGAGCTTGGTTTGCTGATTTTAAAGATCAAATGAGTCAGCTTGCAATCTGCTCTGCTCCATTCATGTATGTTGTTGAAGTTAGCTTTGATAGCATCCGACTCCCTGTAGAAAGGCAAGCTGGTTTACTTTAAAAGGAAGTTCAAAGACAATAAAAACTCAATGACAGAATACAAATGACTGACAGTGAACTGTCATGAGGACTTTACAGCTTCAAGGCAAAGTCAGCAATTCAAATATTGAATTTTTAAGATATCAAAAAATACTGATCCACCATGAAAGCGCACTCATTTTTAGTAACAATATCTTTGGAAGAAGCACTTCAGTGATAACCACTTCTGCATTGTTGTATAATATAGAGTATAAAACACCATAACTGGATTACCCTGTGGTATATTGTAATACTGCACTCTTTCAATACAATTAATTAAAGTTCTGCTTGACTGCTAAGACAGTGCTAGTGGTTAAATAGCATTTAATTAGCACACAAAAATTGATGACTCAACTATTGGCTGTAAACATGTCCCTATGCATATGCTGCATTTCTCAACTGTAGCCTGCAGTTTGTCTCATCAGGAGCAGAGAAACGTGATGCCAGCGGGTCAAAAAATTGATTCTTTGGCACAAACGTAATTCCTTTTTTTCAAATGGAGTTTAACACAGTTAGACTCCATGCTTCCTCTCAGTCCTGTGTTAATTAAGACACTGCAATGTGACTGACAGGAAAAGGCCTTCTGGCTGTAGGCCGTGAATTTGTTTTCTCCAGAGTGAAAAACTTCAGGGTCACTTTAAAATCATTATGAAAAATAAGATACAAATCAACAACTAAACCAAATACAAACGTTGTAGCTCTCTTGTCAAACACTAAAATTATTTTTTGTATTAATCGAATACAAACTGAAGCATGGAAATAAGTCAGATCTGGGTTTTGTGTACAGAAGGGTCTGTGCAAGTTTGACTCTCTTGTGCTCTGCTGGACTGGGAAGGGACACTGCTGCCATTTGTAATCTTCCTACTGACTGCTTTCAGCCGATAATGCATTACAATCACAACCTCTCAAATCTGTTGGGCATGCCGATATACAAGAACCCAGGAGGAAATTTCCTTGCTGACAGTTTGGTTCTTATCTACTCCCAAGGACTCTTCCTCTGCTCTTCTTGTCTCTCTGTCTATGTGCTCAGGCTTGAAGGCAGTGCTCCAAATAATGCTCCTGGGGTCAGAGTGTGGAAACATGAACATGATGAAAGCAAATCAAAGACAAATAGAGCTTTACTTCACTTCACAAGATTGTTGTGTTCACCAGAAGCTAGAACATTTAAACCACAGAAGTTGTGGTTTTGGGAGTAAACTAACAAGACAAAATGCCATTAGGAGTTGTCCATGCACACAGTAAAACTATGACTCCTTGAAATTATATAGGGTGTAGGATGTTTTGTGAATATACTTGTTTTCTACTTCCTTGTAAATAGGAAATGAAGTAAATGTCAAAACACGGCTGACATTTAAATGGCTGCAAGGCAGTGGCTCCAAACTGAGATTGCTGCAGTCACTCACACCTGGGAGCCAGAGAACTAATGATGGGTTTGAGTGCAGACGTGTGTAAGTTTTGTGCATTATAGCCATCCTACCAAAAGTGCTTATTGATTAAATGTTCAAAGCCTCTAGCCCAGATTTTAGCTACATTTTAACAACACTGCTCCAAATGACATTACTGGGATAAATCTGGTGTGTATCTCAGTAATTGTACACATAATGCACAAAGGTATTAATATAACCTGGAAGCACAAGATATAATAGCCTGTCATTTAGGATTTACATTTATACATTTATATTTATGCATGTGGTGTTAGTGCTGTTACATCTGGCTCTCAAAATGTGTTAGCCACTATTTTTATTTTATTGTATAGTTATAGTTGTTTTGTACCATCATAGACCCGAGGATTTATAAAGATATCTGTCATAAAGAAGTCATAAGATCCTGATATAACAACATGACCTGCTGGCTTTATAAATCCTATCTCCATCCTTCAAATGACAACATTGTGCTTTAATTTGTTGATACATTGGTAAGCCTGTCTTTGCGTTTAAAGTAATACAGTCATGCATTTCATTAAATACACAGCTACAGAAAAGTCAAAGGCACGTTGAAATGTTTTCACGGTGAAGACTTCAGCTGTTCAAAGTGATATTTTTCTATATCCACAACCTACAATGAAATATGTCAATGCTTCACACCATAAATCAACCAAAAAAAGAAGGCCGCTATCCCGTGATTAATGCTGCATTTTACAGTGTGGTCACATTCAAAGTGCATTACATGACAAGCATCACATTTTTATTTCAGTTCAACTCACTAGACACAAAAAGCTCATGTCAGAGCCCCAATTCCAAAATTTGATTTGGAAGTGTGAAAAAATGAATTTAATGGAAAATACTTGTAAACCTGTGCAGCAAAAAGCACTGCAGCTGCCAACATGAAAGTCATCTGTTTTCAGAAATTTGACAAGATATTTTCTTGATTAAGCAGCATATGGGAGTGCAAAAGTAGAGGCCAATCCAAAATGTAAGTATTGGAAAAGAAAATGCAACAGGACATACGAAAGAAAACACACGCGCAGCAACAGATATAAAATTACAGATGAAAATACTTTTCATCCTATTAAACATCATTAATCTAAAAATGGCTTTGTTATGAACTATTGATCATTTAGAATAACCTTTTGTAGGCTCAAAAGCCCTCTGGGCCCCTGTATTTAAATTTGGGGGCCAAAGCCATGGCCTGCCTTGCCTCTGTGTGGCCTCCTGGCATTTATAGATAGTTTATGTATCAAAACCATTTCACAACACATTTTATGTATTATCAAATCAAGTTAAGTTAGTACATCGATGGATTAGTTCTGTATTAATGTGTGCTTACCATAAAGTCACATGAATACATAAATTGAAATGACTGGTGAATGCATTTGAACATTTACCTAACTCCAAATGGTCCCAGCTGCTCTGTCAATGATGTGTTCTTCTGTCATTTAGAGTATGTCTAAACATTTTCACATTCATTCATCCATTTTCTTCCACTTATTCATGTGAGGGGTCGCGGGTGACTGGAGCCTATCCCAGCAACTTTGGTCTTTAGGCGGGGTACACCCTGGACAGTGGCCAGTTACACATAAAAAATATTTTAATCTCTTCATTACTAGCAGAAAAGTAATAATAATAGTAAATAAAATGAAAACTATGCAAATGCATTATGAAAGTTTCAACTGTTTGCATTTAGAAAAAGACAAACATTTTGAGAGTATTCAAACTGTTCTGGCAACATGTCTATTTTTGCTCTCACGTTAATTCTAATGAAGTGACAAATGACCGAACAGATGGTTAAAGTTGCATTGGAAAAGACTCATAAGGCTAAAGAAATCTTAACAGTAATGCCTTAACTTAACTTTCTAAAAGGCCCACTTTTACCCATTCACAGGAACCACACAACAACTGCATTTTCTATGAAGTCTGTTAATGAACCCTTGGTGGTATGACTTCAGCTTCTAGATTGAAAATTGTTGTAGAGTGAAGTTATGTCATAAAACATTTTACGGTCATTTCATTAGAAGACCACTGAAATCTAAAAAGCTGTATGGCTTAATCTAACATTCTTAAAAAATCTATAAAAATCCAACTGAGGTTAGGGTTAGGGGACCTTGGATCACCTTATTTTCATTGTACGTGTACAATGACAGCAAAGACATTCTATTCCATTCTATTTTTGTCCCTTTTTCTTCAGGAGGAGCTCATCAGTTTTGGCGGCTTCCTGTAGCCTAAACATAGGCGTTGGAGATTCACATGAGCTGCCAGTTCAATCTCTGGACTGTAACCAACTAAACTTCCAGTGGCCAGTCATTTTACTGAACTACTGCTCCAAGATGTGAACATAAAAATTATTTGTATAATAGTGAGAGGTATCTGAAATAATTGGCAGCATCCAGTAAGCTAATAAAAAACAGTAATAATCTTCGTATTTGTTTTCTTAGACAAGCACATCCAAAGACATTATTTAAAACAAAACAAATCTTTTCGTGGTTTGATTTAGAAACTTGGCAGGGAGCCGGGCATCTGAAGTAGTCATTGTTAAAGGCAACACATGGGAACAAAAACATGAGGAAAGCATGTTGGCAGCACTGACTGTACACAGAGAAAGAAGACGACAAAGACTGTGAGTAAACCTGTGCTGTCAAGTGTGTGCATGACTTGATGCATGAATCATTGGGACGGTGAAAAATGTCAGGAACATTACACAATTCATGCAGTTTCTTTGTTTGCAGCTATTCAGTTGTTTAGCTGGGGAATTAGGAAGCCTTAGGGAGAAACTGTTTTCATGAAGTACTTATTCTGCCTAAATCTTTATTTGTAATGCCCCAACAAACCACAACATGAAGCAGTAAAACCAAGTAAAATTACACACAGGTCGGACCTATAGTATTCCTCACGCGGCGCAGAGTGTACATTACTTAGTCTAATCATTCAATCGATGTGCCAAACCAAAAAGGATTTAGATCTACAAGGAAAGTGATGCAGGGTGCATTTGTGCTGTTTTTTTTTAATCGGCTTGGCTTATCGAGATGAACCGTTCAGCAGAAACGTTCAGCGATTTGTTCACCTGATTATCTCCCCTCCCCAGACCACTGATCTGTCCTATTGACATGAGACAAATCACAGAGAATTACCCTCCAATTACACTCCACCAGCACGTGAGCCTCCTTCATCTGTGATCTTCAATTAGCCACCACAGCAAAAGTTTAAAGTTAAAGACTGATTCGACCGCTGTAGTCCCCTCTCTGCCACCTACAAAACATTACTTTATTTAGTACAGTTATTGTGTTTATTATTCCTCTACGACAAGAAGCTTAGGGTGATTACATCCACCATATTGTGCATTTGCCCTTATTCAAAATATTACTTGCAAATCTTAAAGAGTTGTACCTATCTATTGACATGTATTTGTTATTCTGTACTCACCATTGCAACCACGTCCCACAATGCTGGAGTACTCACAAAAAGCTACCTGGCTTTGTCAATTGAACAACCATTGCTGACAAATGGCCCCAAGTCAAGAACCATTCTTTTGTTCCTGACAACATGCTTGAAGAGAAAAAACCACAGCTGGACAGCAGCTCAGCCCCCTGTGCACATAAAAGGCTCACTTGGATTGACCTAGTGAAAAGAAAATCTTGCCAAAAGAGACATGACAAAGCTCAGTTGGTCATCAATTTTGACACAAGCCATTTTACAATTGTACCTGCAGCTATTTAACCTGTAAGTACGTTCACCCACTACTTCTGATGTCAGTACATTTGACTGGTCAGAGTATTTCCACAATATAAGACCAATTTGTATGGCTCTCCCAAAACATTAGAGCAAAACAATATCAAACAGTATTTTGTACTGATATGACCATAACTGGATCTGCCTTAAGATAAATGGTATAATGGTATAATTTATCTGGTTAAATAAAGGTTAAATAAAAATAAATGAAATATGCTAGTATATGAATGAATGTGAGAGTGAATGGTTGTCTGTCATTGTCTATGTCTAAATGTCAGCCCTGCGACTAACTGGCCACTGTCCAGGGTGTACCCCGCCTCAGGCCCAAAGCTGCTGGGATAGGCTCCAGTCACCCGCGACCCCTAACGGGACAAAGCGGTAGAAAATGATATATATAGTATATGCGAGTTTCTCTGCAGCACTACAACATTACAGAAATGAGAAAACTTTAATTAAAACTGTTGTAATAATACACTATCGGCCATTTCACAATATGCTAAACTTTTTGTGTGATCTGAATTAAACCAAATAATTAGTGGCCAACTAAACAAACTTTGTGTGCTGCATATAAACTAGCATCTCTTCCCCACTCCTGCAACGATAAGAATTAATTTTGATTGCAAAAAAATAATGAATGATTCCAATATATAATCTTTAAATGGCCCAAATAGAATAGAAAAAACACAAAAGGTCAGTGATGGACACACACACATTTGATGTGACATGTCAATGGTATAAGGAGAGTATATATATATATATATATATATATATATATATATATATATATATATATATATATATATATATATATATATATATATATATATATAATATAAGACGTAAGATATAAATATATAAAGAGCAAAGTAGCAACAGTCATTGGCCTCAAAACAGAGAAGCTGAACAGTCAGATTTCTGCCTTTCCCAGCCCAAAGTCCCCTCCAAAGGGAAACACTAAGAGCTGGATGCATTTGTCAATTACGTGGCTATTTAGGAGCAAACTATTAGGAAACGTAATTGATGGTATTACACAATGGATTTAGGAAGCATTAGGGTGAAATTCATTAAACAGACGTGTTTACAGTATGACAAAGCTTTTACCAGCTTAAGTCATTAACAGTCCACTAATTAAGTGGTGACGGAGCTAAACAGTTGTAGTTGTAGTAAACACAAATAAGGTGCTTTTTAACAGTAGTTTCTTTACACAGCAGCAGTTAAAATATTTCTTGTAAATCTCAACTTAAACATTAATGTAATAAAATTTAATATAAAACATAACATTTTAGTTTGTTATAGAAAAACAACTTACTCAGAGCCCAGCACCACAAACATTATAACAGGCACCTTCTGAGCAACAGCAACATTTTAAAGCAGTTTTTTGTTTAGTTTTTTTCTAAACAGGTACCTGCAGAAACATAATATTACTTGTAGCTTATGGCACTGTGTGTAGTGGCACTATATTATTTTAATACATAAGATGAATGTAGGGCTGTGCCAAATATCAAATTTTATGTTGCATTGTGATAAAATTTATGTTGATCTTCATAATATAGCTTTGGCCATTTTTATTCGATATATAGACAGTGATCAACAGGTTTAAGGTGACCGCCGACTTTAATGAAGCATGAGTGGCTATAGACCTCATCCTGTCTGTTCTCGGCTGGAGCACAGGAGTTACAAGTAAATTCGCATCATCAGTTTTCCGATTCTGTGACTGATCTGCTGACATTACACACACATTTGCTCCTCAAAGTGGACAAAAGAGTGAAATCAAATAAAATGAAGCATGAGTGCTACTCATGCTAAAGCGTGTTGCAGTGAACGGCTGCTTCAGAGCCAAACTGGCCAAGTTTAGACCCAAAGCATCACTGGGCCGTTTCAGTGTGGCTTCAACCTGACGTGAAGAGAAAATCAAATGACAGCGGTGCTAATTGTAGAGCAGTGAAGAGACTTTCCCTTTTTTTTTTTTTTACGAAAAGTTACTCAACACAGATCTCCTCTGAGCAATATAAAGTTTATTTCAGCTTGTCACTCCCAGTGACCCGTTCAAAATAAAAGCCTTGTCAAAAAGCCCTTTATTGTGGAAGAGCAAGAAAAGGACAGAACCACCAGAAATCCCCGACAACACTGCTTTACAAAATTTGCTTTTTGTTTAGTCTTTTTGAAGGCTTGAGTCTATTAAACACAATTTTCCGAAAATGTTCTTTATAGATTTGATGTGCTGTTTTTTAAAGATATTAGATGGTTATTGTATTAATTTCATTTAATGTTTATATTTTATTGTTTAAGACCTATAATACCTAATAGAATAGATATTAATATCAGAATATTAATATCAACAAATATGGATATAATAATTTTTTTGGCCATATTGTCCAGTTTGAGATGAAAGTGTATTTTTAGGCCAGAGCCGGTGATGACCGGGAGGGCCTATTGTTTTTGCTCGGATTATTATTTATCTTTATTTATTTATTTATTTATTTTTTTCTGCAAAATGATCCTCAATTTGACCCAGTGAACATGCACGAAAAGTCATTTTTATTGGTCCCATACTTCAAGCCCGGCAAAAAATGTATGTATTTGAAGTCCAAAAAATGACTCAGTGCAAATCATTGTGTTTTAATCTAAATGGCCCCAAATTTGGTGAGTATCATCTAGACTTGTGTGCCAACAAAAGTTGTGACTTTGTTTTTGATATCTTATCGGGTGTGGGTGTGGCAAGCCTGTAACGAGGTGGCCATTTTTGTGAAAATAAAATGTCTCTTAACTCTCAAACGCCTTCTCGGATCGAATTGGACCCAAAAAGGCGTTTGTGCACATTCATGACCTGAACACAAAAATATGTAAATTATCTTTAGAAATGGCCCTCCAGCGCCCCCTACAAACTTATAATGGGACCCAAGAATTTAGTTTGTCATAGAGACATGAAATTTGGTACACACATCTCTTATGTCATGACGAGCATAAAAGCCAATGGTGACCACCCCCTATCTATAAATGTGTTGCCATAGCAAAGTCCCAAATATGTGGAAAAAGTCAATGGGAAGTGAAAATTTTAGTTTGTTGTAGGCAAATGAAACTTGGTACACACATCCAGCATGGGCTTATGAACAAAAAAGCCAATGGGGACCACACCCAATCACACAAGGGAAGGCGGCCATTTTGAATTGAAGATGTGAACCGACTTAGAATACACCTCTCTTTTAAAAAAACAACAAAAAGGCAACTTAGGCAAAATGACCTAAACACATGTGTGTTAAATAGGCAGGTGTTTTTCTTGATGTTTTTGCTCGAGTTATATCTTTTTTAATTATAATTTTTCTGTAAAATGATCCCCAATTTGACCCAGTAAACGTGCAACTAAAAGTCAAATTTATTGGCCCCAAAATTCAAGCCTGGCAAAAAATGTATGTATTTGAAGTCCCCGAGGAAAACGAATGAAAAATGACTCAGTGGCGACCCCATTGTGCCTATGGAAAGTGAAAGTATTTTTTCAAATGTAGAAATACAAAACTTGGTACATCCATAGGACACCTCAGGGCAAACAGAAAAGTTTATTACAGCCATACCATAAACTCAACAGGAAATCTACTATGTTGGGTGGAATGCGTAACCACCTAAATCGCACCCCTTGTGTCTAAAGGCTTTTCATCTAAACAGCTCCAAATTTGGTGAGTATCATCTAGACACGTGTGCAAAAAAAGTTATCAATTTCTTTTTTGATACATTTGTGGCTGTGGTCGTAATGAGTCTGTGAAGAGGCAGCCATTTCTTTGGGAAATAAATGCCATTTCCCAATTGCCAGGATCCTTACCTCTGGAGGAGGCTCCTCCAGAGCCAAGGCTAGAGTCTTAGAAAACTCCTCAGAATATTTTGGAACTTGTAAACTTGTACTTTTAGACAAGTAATATTTACATTTTGCCTTTTTAAACAGGGGGGTGCAGCTATTTCTGAGTCATCTCAAATCTCCAGCCAGTACATTGTTTTTCTCGCCTTAGCCCAAGCATTATCTAATATTTTCAAAGGTTCAGACAGCTCCCAGGAAAACCAGGGATTGTGAAGACCTTTAACTCTAAATTACAAGGTGGTGTAGCAGGCCCCAGCAGTAGCACAGGCCCGGTTATTTGACATTACAGTGAAGTTTACGCTTTAAAGCACAAAATGCAATCCTCCGAGTGCATGTGTCCCGCGGTCTCAAGGGAAGCGAGGGCCTTTATCGCCGCTTGCGGCTTTAATTTACATCCTTTCTGCTCACTACTCAAGTTAGTAAATTTTTTAAGTTATTTAATTTAAATTGCAGATTGTTAGTCCAGTCTTATATTTGCAAGGTTTTTAAAGCCTAAAACAAAGTTACACAGTCTCAAAATAATACTTAAATGGTTTATAATGTTAGTTATAAGGATGAATGTTGCCTGTGTCAACTGGACAGAGCCCACTGTTACACAGCTCTGCTCCTCTGAGCTACACTCAGTGGTTGAGAGCCCTGATGACGCATACTGCGTTAATGCACAATAAAATTATTGTCGACATTAATTAATTAATCCATTAACATGATAACCTATTTTCAATGTGATAAAAACATGGTTTGTACACAACTTTCAAGGAGGAGGGAGACAGGTCTATTACACCAATTATGTATGAATGTCAAAATACTGTAAAGCACACAAGACATTTGTCAATATGTCAGTATTGGCAGAATATACACAGTACATATTTCCGAGGTCTTGATATTTCTGAAGTGTCAAAGTACTTATTAAAGTATTACAAAAGTGATTGCTGTATACTGTCATTGGTCCCATGAGGCCAATTTAATGCAGAAACCCAATTAAATACCAAAGATGTCATAAAAGACATCATCATTAAGTCACACAAGCGTGAACAGAGTGATTTAGAGCGTGAACTGCTCTTGACTGCTGTGTGAATAATGAGAATGGTATTTAAAGACATTTGCCTACTTTTTAAAACTAAGTAAAAATCATTAGGAAGGAAAGCTGGCATTAAAGCCATGATGAGTTTAGTGAGCAGTGTGCCAGCGCATTCCCGGGGGGGGGGGCTTCAATCATGTGAGCCCTGCTGCTGATTTAGACATCCAGATGGCACCAGTGGCACCGTCCCGGGTCGCTGCAGGTATAACATGCATCCTGTGCTTTTGATGGAGCAGCTGCTGCATCAGGTGGGCACAGTGTCTGGGGACAGAGCTTGTATTTAACTGTTTTGTATCCATTAGCCATGGGCTGATAAAGGCCAGTGGCCAGTAGATCATTTGCTGCCTTAATGGAGTTAGACAGATTAGATTTGGAGATGAGATGGCATGGGTTTGATCAGACAGATGACTGGATTTCACAGTGGCTGGTTTACACAATGAAAAGATTGGAGATTTTTAAATTGACATGACATAAAACCCACCAATACTAAATGTGTTCAAAATGACTGAAGGAGACATGTCATGCTTCAAGCTTCTTTTGTAGCCGAGTCTTGATATTAACTTTCTATTACTGTATTATTTAGTAGTGTACTTTGAACATTGTGTTACTATGAGTGCAGTTCTAATGTGTTGCTTTGAGACTATGTAGGACACACTTGGCTGTCTGAATGAGCAGTATGAACCCATTTTAAATGTACAGGGACATTTTTTATTGTAATTCATAAGATTAACAGCCGTCCTGCAGCATCTTTGTCATTTTGTCCCAAAGTACAGCATAGCCCAGTCCTTTTGTCTCCCTCTCCATTCTTCTCTCAGCAGTAGGTAATGAGAATGGCAGTAAAAATATGCAGAGCACGAGATTAACAAGTGCACAGGTTTTCGAGAGAGACGAGTCTGCAGCCAACAACATTATTTCCAGGCAGATTGCAGGGCAGAGCTGTACAGCAGTAATGGATGTATTGATTGCATTCAGGGTAAAAACTAGTGATCATCTGGAGTCAGTGCATCACCACATCACCCTGTTGTCAATAGAAACACAATCACATTCTCCTGCAGATATTAATGACACTAAAACACAGCAAATAAATGAAAAGTGAAGAATTTCCTGGAGGTAAATCAATGCTCCCCTCAACCACATCTATCCTCTGTTGGTGCAACAAGAAAAAACAACAGCTCGAGTATTTTGCACTGCTCTGATTAACGTAAACTCAATATACTCAGCTTCTCGCCCAATGAACAAAGTGGATTATATCTTGAATAAATTGATAGTAGCTGAGATGGATAATGCTGGATGTGTAGCGCCTGGCCAGTCATGTTATTAATACAGTTTTAGACTAAACTAACTAAATCAAATACATGTGTCTCTGCAGATCTGGCAAAGCTGGCAAACAAAAAACAACTACAACAAAAAACACTGCGTGTTGAAAACAAAAGTAAATCTGTCTCAGGAGAAACAGTGTATAAAATTATTTTGAATATATTTTCATTAAACCAAATGTTCTTTACAGCTATCATATTTCTAGTGTAAAGTTACCAAGGATTGTCAAATAAAAATAGGCATTTAAACTTTTGTAGTACATGGTAAATATGAATGCAATGCAAACAAATAAATATTTACTTACAACACCCCTCACAAAGTAATTACTTTCATTACTGTCTGCCCAATCTCTGACGTGGATCAGGTCACATGGGTCTCGTCAACGTCACAACAAATGTCTTCTCTGACCATCGAGGAAACTATGGCCTTGAGTGGCAGCTTCTGAATCTATGTCACCACAGGCTGCTTCCATCACCTTTAGAAGACCTTCATAGAGATGATGGTCATATCATTTCCAGCGCCAGGCAGAGAAAAACTCCTCCATGTGGTTAAAAAAGGTGAATAAGGTGAAAGGTGAAGAACCAAAAAAGAGGAATGACTTTGAAACTAATTTCGGACCAGGCCTGCCCAGTAAAAACTGACATTGTTTTCAGTGATGAGGCTGTAATGTCTGTGCAGTCCAGATTGGTCAGATGTGTTTTCAAATGTTTGTTCAGAGGTCAGTCGCTTGAAATTGAAAGTGATGTTTTGTTGGCTGTGTATGAATATCTACAAACATACAGTAGTCTTAGAGTTTAGACCAAAAATAATATTTTTCAAAAAGAGTGATGCTGAAAATGTGTGTGTAGTTGCTTCACTCTGAGATGACCTTTTGCTCATTGAGTGTCAAGTTTTTACACTTGTTTTGACTTTAACGTCTAAGCAAGTCCATAAAATTGTAAATGTAATTTTGCACCATTAACTGCTTTACATTAAAATCAAAATGCCTTAACATATCTTTAAAAACAAATTAAAGTGTTTTTTGTTAAATGTGTTCAAATGTAAAAATGCAAATGCCACTGTTCTGCCAGCAACTTAGCAAAAATGAGAATTATTACTTTGACTAAGACTAAATATAAGACAAAATCTAGTGGAGTGTCAAGGAAATGAAAAATGGCATACCTACTGGCTGTTGTTAAAACCTGGAAGACATTTTATTATTCCAGAGATGAATCCAGGACATGTGCAGTGACATAAAAGTTCCTCTGGTGTAAGGCACTGACATTGCTCTCTGATCATTCTGACATCCTCGACTCTTCATTTGATTCCATTTCAAAAGAGTTGCACGCACTGCGTCTCTCCTTTAATGGGATGGGAAGTGGAAGAGTCCCGACGTGGAGCTCAGACTGGGATCAGAGCTGCCAAATGTCAGATGTTATCTTGTTGTAATGCTGCATTTTATTGTAAAAATGGTTTATGTTCAATCTGCTTTAAAAAAAAAAAAAAAAACTGAATATAGATAAATGAAAAAGAATCACATTTAGATCCTTTTTTTAAACATCAAGGGTGTTTTGTTCCATTATTGTGCATGTTTCTATTTAACACATTAAGAAGAAGTATTTTAGCAACAATACATACAATATTTGTGTCTAGTAAAGTGCACATAGTACACTTTAGGGACCATCAAAAAAACTTCAAGGGTACAAATCTGAATGATTTAGATGTGTTATGTATATACACACAGCATAGTTTTAAGCATCAGTTTGATAAATATGATAGTGTCTTTAAAAATAAAGTCTATAATAATAATAATGATAATTGGGCTTTCATTCTTTCAATGGTTCTGTGCTCATTTCAGTCTTAACTTAGAGGGTCATTACTATCTCTCACAAATGTTTAAATAATGCAGTAAAGATGGCTTCCTCTTCATTGAACACAAGTGAAAGTATGATATGGAAAGCTCTCCATGTTCAGCTGGCTCTAAAACAATAACTGTGTTTCTGAAAAATTACCGGTGTCACTCAGGCTCGAGGCCAAAGAGCTAATAGGTTCTACCCTGCTTATCAGTCTGCTGCACCGTCTGCCAGCGCACACACACAAAAACACACTCACGGAAGACCTGAGTGCTTTGCTTCCTTCACAGCCTGAGGTCCCACCTCACCCTAACTCTAATGCTGGCGGTTGAGGGATTTACTGTTTAAGCCGGTTAAGTGCAGCATTGTTGTTGATGGCAGGAAGGAGAGTGTGTGAAGGAGCCATATGCACCCTTGGTGGAGCAAAGTTCAGGACTTACTCATGGATTTTAATATAAGCATATGACACACAGCGCTTTTTCTCTGCTGGATAGTCAGTTACATAAATGCAATATTTAGGTTAAAAAACAATACATCATCTGAAATCAAAACAAAAAGAATAAGGCTTGTCATCATTTGTAGATGACTATTGGAACCATTTGTTTTGTAAAAAAGGTTCATGAGGTTCATAATGTCTCTCTGTTTAAAGAGAAGGAAAAGTTAAATGTACAAAAGCAGCAGGCCATTTCTTCAAAACCTCATTGAATCAAAAGATGATGTAAATGGGCAGTAAGAGTACAAAACACAGATGTTCACCTCCCTCTAAGTTTAATTACCAGACAACCACACATTGCTGATATGAACACTGTGTGGCTTTCAATTGACAGTTTGTTTATGCAAGACTTAGTCCTAGCAATAATGACTTAATGAAGCTGCTCTTAATAGATAGTTAATTTAAGAGAGAATTAATTGTGTGGTTATTGTGTATACTTTGATTTTAACACAGCGAGAATAAACTTAACTTGATGTCCCTTCTGAATTTGCAAATGGAAATAATGTCAAGTGCTAGTGCTAACATATTGCCCCTCTCTCATGCAAGAAAGAAAGCTCAATTTGGCAAACAAATCCATCTTGTGTGTGTCCTTGCAGCAAAATAAATCATTTATCAGTCTGCCACATTGGAGCAACACTAGCCACTGCTGTCCATCCATCAAACCACTGCCCAGATGTCCGCTGCAGGGCACACTCACAGTTATGACCCCTCCCACCTGCTCCACTTTCTGACCTTTGAGTCATCACAACAAAGTGATATTATTCCTTCCAGCCGGCAGGTGAGGTGCACAGCTGCAAGTCAGAGCAACACAGCAATCACTCCTCTGTGATATCCCATTTTTTACTAGCTTATCGTTTGTTGTTTAACATCCAAAAAATACATGAAAATACATCTTTCCCAAAAGCATTCTATTTAATATTTTACCAGTGTTTATCTCCTTTGCACAGCCCAGAGCTAGAGCTACTTACAAACAGGACAGTGCAGTGTCAGGATGTTGAAATCTCCACTTGGGACTGACTCTTATCACAAAAACCTGTTTCTAATGAAGCATTC
The DNA here is from genome assembly GCA_024416835.2 of Perccottus glenii. Lineage (NCBI taxonomy): Eukaryota > Metazoa > Chordata > Actinopteri > Gobiiformes > Odontobutidae > Perccottus > Perccottus glenii. The sequence continues at coordinate 22,527,493 of CM044554.2, read as the reverse complement.
TCAGATCTGCAATATGTAAACAGAGTATAAAGCCTCAATAATTATAAAGTCTCTGCTATATGTTACAGAAACAGTTTGTATTATATGTATTTTAATACATATAATGTTCATGTGGGGGCCCTAAGTGGAATAGGTCATGGGGACCCTGCGTCACCATAAATGTATAGAAACAGCGGTGCCCTACATCAGTTCAGGTCTTTTTCTCCAATTCAAAAGTCCCAGACACAAAAGACTGGCAGCAGCAGATTACATTACAACAATAGTACATTTCCTCTAGGCCGAGAGCTGGAGCTCATTTATAACATAAACTCATTGTGACATTTATTTTGCCAACACAAAAACCACTCAAATATGTGATGTGAAACTGTGCCATTGCTTTGTAAAGTGTACTGTACAGGACATTTCCTGGATAAAGTGCAAATTTTTATTTAAAAAGATCACTGTTGTAAAACTAAGCACCTGTCAAAGCTTGAACATTTTTCTTGGAACTGAAGCCACAGGAGAAAACACTCAGCTGTGATCTGTGAGTTCTTTATCTCTCTAACTCTATCAAGAGTTGTATCAAAAGTAAAAAAAATAAAATAAGATATAAGCTGTATATTTAGTGTTCTTTAAACTTATAATAATAAATAATAATAATAATTGTTATATTTATCTAGCGCCTTTCCAGAGCTCAAGGATGCTTTACATATCAATTATTCATTCACTCCACAGTCACACACTGGTGGTAGTAAGCTACATCTGTAGCCACAGCTGCCCTTGGGCAGACTGACAGAGATGTGGCAGCCATTCCGCGCCTACGGACTCTCCGACCAACACCTTCAACATTCTTACACATTCATACGAGGCAAGGTGGGTTAAGTGTCTTGCCCAAGGACACAACGACAGTATGAACTGTGGGGAGAGCGGGAATCGAACCTACTACCTTCCGGTTGAAGGACGGCCGCTCTACCACTGAGCTACTGCCGCCCCAATTTGAACTTTGTTAAACAGACTCAGTTATGAGACACTTTACACTGTGACAACGTACTCTTGTTATCAATATTTATTAAAAAAAAGATGTTTATTAAATTCTCAGTAAGGCTAATTCAGGTCTGTAAAGATCAGACTTGTTTTTTATGGCTATAATAAACAAATAGCAAAAGGCACATTGTTGATATTATTAACTAAAGAGAAGTGCAGTACCTTGTTCCACTAACTCTGCTGCTACTTTAGATGCTCACAAACAAGATACTATTTATTTATTTAAGCTTAAGCTTAGGCTTAGCTTTCTTTTGCAGGGCTATAAGATTTATATTGCACTGTAAAAACACCACCAGTCAAACGAATGGACGGAAACGATCAGAGGCTGCACGAGCAGCGCCTCTTGGTCCCGCCCCCGACACTGAGCCCCAAGAGAACAAACACAGAACACAGACGGAGAAAACTCTGTCACAGATCTTTGTGAATTCTTAAATATTAACACATATATTAACACACTGAATAGTTTATTTTGGTCGTAAATATATACATTTATACAAAATACAAATATGTAACCAAAAATGGAATAGGCTTAAGCATGAGCTTATTTTGGCACTGCACTGATAAAAGCCCTGCTTCAACATACATTATGGAGTTTTCTCACCTCTAGTAAAGAATAGTGTCATATAGTCTGTCAATTCAACAAACGCTGGATCTGTTAGGGGGCCCCCTATAGGCCACGCGGCAGCTTAGTTCGCTTATAGGCTGTGCCGGCCCTGCTTATAATTGTATATGTTGTGATATAATGACAGCTCATAAGCAAATAATTAGTGCACCATACCTTCTCTACTGGATATATATATTTTTTCTGTTACTCTCAGAACTGGCTCTTTTGAGCAATAGTTGGAGCTATTCACGGTGCTACAGCAATCAGCAGTACTTTTATCAAAGGCACAATATGTAGTATTTGGTAATAAATAAACTTTGTCCACCCCCACACCACCCCTAGGTTGATTTCTGAAGCTGTTTCCCACTGGATAGTTTTATTACTGACATTACATGCAGCACAGTTGCGTTTACTCAAAAAAGGAACGTTTTTGACAGAGTCAGACTGAGTCTGTTTACCATATGCTAACAGCACTTTAGGCTGGGGTTTGTCAATATGTAAATAAGGCACAGAGGCAGTTACGGTGAAAACTTGTATTAAATTAAATGCTTACTCTGCTAAATAGCTATTAAACTCATCAGACCAACAGAACAGAGCGCGTCTGCGTCGCTTTCCTATTGAAAAAGTTATTGCGGTACTGTTTACTCACTAGAGGAAGTAAACTCATTCGGTGATTGTCAGCAGGTAAAAGGCAGGTTTAACCAAGCTTTATTCGATTGTTGGTTACATTCATTTTACTTTGTTACATTTGCACAAGGTTTATGCTAAAACTACCTAGCGACAGCCCAAACATGTCTCAATGGGATGTAAACAATGAAATAAAGAGAGGAAAGAACTCATCACAAAGTTCAGCAAAGTGTAGAATAAGAGGAGTTTCCTTTATTCATATTGAAAATCATGCAAATTAGAGCTTTAACTGTTTTGTTTGCAACTTTAATAAAAATGTTCAGTCATAGTAAGTGCTGCAGATAAGGCCCTGATTAAGGTTAACGATGAGATAGACTTTTCAATGCATTTGTAATTCATATAGACACTAAAGAAATGTGTGTACATTTTGGTAATATGTAGCTAATCTCTCTTTATAGATTTGTATTTCCTCAGTTGTTACAATAAGCAAGGAATTATATGATCCCAGAATTAGAATATTGTGCTGAAATAGTTAATGGACACATTTCATGAGCAAAAGCCAGAGTGTGTAAATGGTTGAGGAGATGGGGGACTAGACAGAAGTGTGGAAAAGTGATACTACGGATGTAAAGCAAAGCTGTTGCTGTCCATGGACATCATTGGAATAACAACTGAAGATTTACAAGCCTGGAGAGACAGGGACAAAACGTCTGTGTGTGTCTGTCCAAGAGGGATAAGCTTGCTCGAGGCAGAGCTTAGACAAAATCCGAGAAGTCACACAAAGTCAGATGTCTGTCAAACGAGCGATTATAAAAGCAACTCAGCCAAGGTTTAATTCAAAACGCAGTGAACTTCAATTCCACAAATTCACCACTGAATTCAAATATTGTCTAACTGTCAAACCTATATAGATAAAGCAGACATTTATATTATTGTGGGGGAGAGCTGGAGACAGAGGCAGCTGAGGTAAACCACACACTGAGAGAAAGATGACAACAAAACAGCTTTTCCACTTCAAAAGAAAAAAATTAAAAGTTATATTTGTTCAACGAGAGCTATGAATGAGTAGTCCCAGGCAAAGCCACTGATGATGGAGGAAGACTCTGAAGTCTGTTTGGGAGTTTGGTATGTCTTTTTATATGACAAACATCCACTGCCACATTAGATCGACATTTTGTGGATTTTAGGGAGAGACATGAGAGGTGATAGACTGACCCAGCTGACACACAGACTTGTCTGTTGACAGCAAGTGACCTAAGTCTAAAACAGTGGAATTCATGATTAGGTCCAAGTCGTTGTCTGTCCGTCTTAGTCCCAGTGATCAAGTACTCAAATCCGGTACTCGGACTCAAGTCGAATCATCACGCTCAAGAGTAAGCCTCAATGCTTTTTTATGGCTTGGACTCGAATTTGGACTTGTTTATTCTCAGACACAAGGACTCGTGACTTGACTTATAATCACAAGTCACGTTCAGCAACAACGCCACACAACCTTTGCCTGTTGCATGTGGTCATTGTAGAACGAGCCACTCTCCCATCCCCTAAATCTAACTCAGTGGTAAATAAATTAAAATATAGGCCTATATAGGCTATAGTCTTATATAATATGCCATAATCAAAACTCCATTAAATGTGTTCCCAATCAATGTGTCAGTTTGGCTCCCACCGTTTTCAGATTTGTAACAAACTTTGTGATGGACTCAATTGCAGTTTAACTAAAGATGACTCAACTTGTACTTTTTTAGATGACTCAACTTGGACTAGACTTTAGTGACATGGACCAGAGACTCCACTCCAGCTGCTTCATCTCCCAACTCCTTATTATTCAACCGTCTCATCGAGGGAATGGCCAGCCTTCTCTTGACCTGGTAGTCAAGAGCTCTTTGCCATTGCCTTTCATTTTGAACCCCCCATTCCTTGAGAGTAAAACATCTGTTCCTGTACCTCCCTGTGGTATCCAGCCTGTTCTTCAGTCCAGTACCTCTCTGTGGTATCCGGTTCAATCCCTAGTCCAGCTCAAGCCTTCGCTCCAGTTCCTACCTGTGATGTCTCTGGCCCAGCTCCAGCCAGATCCCAGCACTCCACCCTTCCTGTCCAGTTCCAGTCACTCAGGACAGCATTGCACCAGTCTTTTGGTCCTGCCCTGCTTGATTACTCCCACCTGCGCTTTGCAATAAAGACCAGCCAAAACTCTGTGCGTTTGTCCTGTGCCACACATTTCACTTGGACTTGGACTTGGACTAAGACTCGAACACTGAGAACTTGAAAGTGACTTGGACTCAAACTGGTGACTTGACTACAACACTGGTGCCTGTGGTATCTGTCCATTGTCAAGGGAGGCTCAAGCTCTACCTACAGAGTTGATTCTACTATATTGTGGAGACTGTTTTTACAAATATGAAGTGAAAGTAGCTTTGGCTATTGAAATAAATATAAGAGCCAAGACTGTAATTACATAGGCAACAAAAAGACTATCTGAAACTATGTAGCAACAGCCTTGAGCGAAAGATAACTGTCATACCAGGCAGCTACAGCAACATTTAAAAAGAGCTGTCCATGTCTTTATATATTGCTATAGGCCAGTACATTGCATATATATTTGTTTTTTCAATTCTAAGCAGCTGGAGTGGTACATCCACATAGAAAAAGGGACTTACTTTGTGTGCAGATTTGCAGGTGTTAAATATAGGTTCCTTATTAAGAGTCCTTGGTGAATACATTTTCACAGTAATTAACTGCAGAGTTATTCTAATGTATTATTCCAGACATTTGCACAGTGAGGTCAAGGGATGCTGACAGGCAACTGAAGGGATTAAGAAGGTCGCTTGTAAAAGAAAACACTATAATGAAATGAGCTGATGTGATAACACAGTGGATACAGTATGTAAGGAGCACTGAATATTAAACAAAGCCAGTGCAATGAATACAAGTTTTGAGGAACCCATGAAGCAGGCTAAGAGCATGTATATATAGTCTGCAGAAGAATCTAAGTTTCAGCAACTCAATCACATACTAAAACCAAAAATTCAGACTACACTGTTCTCATTAAGATTTGCCTGTAACAGCAGCCTGAGGTACCTGTGCTATCATACCCAATTACTGAGAGCGGTCACATTCAAAATGGCACACACAATTCCAGTGGCTACTCTGCCGGTGATGATGATAAATTGAATTGCAACTTTTACAAGTGCAGTCACCTGAGCCAGAATGAAATTAGACATTTTCAGCTATGGATTTGACTGATATTTCAACCTGCTCAATACAACTTCAATTTATGGATTACATGTATTACATTACTTACTGACCTTAAGTAACAAACCAACATAAAGCAGAGCAAATGGTAATTGGATGAAAGCTATTGAATCTTATCTGATTTTTACTCACCTCTAGAATAAACTTTCTGAAACAAAAGCTGAACTAAGTTGACAAAATTTCTTCATTCATTCATGTGTAAATTCATTTTCTACTGATTATCCTGGTATGGGTCGCAGGGCACTGGAGGCAGTGTTGTTGTCAAGTCACTAGTTTTTGAGTTTAAGTCAGTTTCAAGTCCTCAGTGTTCGAGTTTGAGTCCAAGTACAAGCCAAGTCGAGTCATCTTTAGTTAAACTGCCAAGTCTGAGTCACTGAAGAAAGGTCCAAGTCGAGTCCAAGTCACCAAAGTTGGTTACAAATCTGAAAACTGTGAGAGCCAAACTGACACACTGAGAACACACAGAGTTATGATTATGGCATGTCAATCAAAGCTGTAGCCTATAGTATAGACCTATTATTATTTTATTTTTATTTACCACTGTGTTAGCTTTAGGGGCTGGGAGTTAGACGAGAGCGGCTCATAAGGCAACTCACTATGTTTTAGGTTAAATTCCCAGAATAATGGACAGCTAAATTGTTCATGGTTCAACTAAATAGTTCAATAGTTCAACTTCACCTTTTAAACTGCTGTCACTTTTATAGGGAAAAACAAACTATACAGTACAATTTCTGCTTCTAAAAAATGAGGTTTAATATCTACAAAGTTGCCCCATGTTTAACAAACTACACTTTCTATGGTGTTCTAGCTGGGCTCTGCAGGGGTTTTCCTGCAGACGAGAGGGGCAAAAAGAAGACAATAACGCAGCAGTGAAACTAGATAAAAGTGTGAGCTCTGAATCACAGTCATACAAATGCCAGCCAATGCAGAACTTCAAAACCACCTCGAATATTTTACTGATGAAAAAACGTTTTTCACACAAAATTGCGGGGGACTTTTGTGGATAGCCTTTTTATCATAACTAAAGTTAAAAGGAATCTGACAGATTCAACTGAAACTCGAGCACACAATTACAAGAGGAACAAACCTCTGTGTCCATTTCCACAGCCAGATGTGCAACAGATAAACGCTTCCCTGGCCCACTGGATCATTTGGACAGGGCAAAGAACACACACTATTTCATGATTTATCCCTTACACCTATTGCACATTTCATCTTTCTTTCATCATTTTGTCCATTCATGTGGTTTTGGAGTTCAAACCTTTGTCTGCCTCTTCTCACTGCCAGTTCTTTGAATACTCAAGATCCATGAAAAAAATAAAAAATATAACATGGAAAGTGTTCCTGCCTCACAACACAAAGGTCATGGGTTCAATCCCAGGGCCTTCAGCCCTGCCTCCAGCTGCCTTTGTGTGTGGAGTTTACATGTTACTGTGGGTTCTCTCCGGGTTTTTATTTGATTGCCTACTGCAAAGAGGATGATGCTAGGATAGACTCCAGTCAAAGTTCATCTATTTCTGAAAACACAGGCTATTACATGCCACAACGGAGAATGAGAAAACCCACATGAAGGAGAAGGTTTAGGTTAAAATGTCACACACAAGTCTATAATATTGTCTGATTTGTAGCAGGCCTGAATGGTGTTAGTCCATTATTGTTTGAGAAGACAGGCACTCCAGAGAGAATAGAAAGTGTAGCTATTTAAAAGAAAGAACAGTGTGGTGGTGGCGGCCATGGCTGATGTCTCCACAGAGCAAGCACACAGACAAAAGAGTAAACACTGTCAGACATGTGGGACTGATAGCAAACAGGACTCACAGACAGTAGAGAGTGAAATGAAACACATAAGGAGAGGTATATTCTCTGTGCTGTGATCAAATGTACTACAATGTGTTTTTTAATGTTTGGCAGGTGATGCAGAACCCTCATTAGAGCTTTGTGGAGTAGCATTTGGCTTAAGAAAAGGTAATTTAAGCTACATCTCTGTTATGTCAAAACAACATTATAATAATTTGAATTAAAAAGGGTTGTCCTGATACCAGAAACAGTACTTACAATTGAGTAGTCACTAATATGGACTATCATAAAAAGTATTAGCGAGATCCTTTTTAGGTTTTCTGTATTAGAAAATACATGGAAGTACCTTAGATTGTCAAAACGTTTTTAGAAGAATACAAGTAAAAAGGCACAGAGCGAGCACTGAAGCACAGCCCTAGCATTGAGAGTGTGCAGTTAAACAGGTGGCTTAACATCAATGACAATCATTCCTCAACAGTTTAGGTTACATAAAAGTAGAAGTCACTCTAGACTCAGGCCCTCAGCTACACCCAAAGAGACTGAAGTGGATGTCAGCAGAGAAAAAGTGCGTATAAAAAGTTACAAGAGTTTACAAGTTTCAAGACTTTAAGGCTATTGAGGGAGTGATGGCAGAAATGGAAAAAGGAGGCAAGAGATACAGTGTAATATTCTAAGAGAAAGTGAGCTAGGTATATACCAGTATATGATTGACAATTAAAGGAGGTAGGAATAAAAAAAGTTAAATAGTTAAATAGTGTGAAATAAATACATCTATTGAGGAAACATTGGAATAACAACGTGAGATGGCTTAGGTATGAAGGGCTCTTTTATGTAAGATGGATACAATAGTTTGATGCTTGGCAATGACAAGGTTGAAAGAACGTGTAATAGTCAATGGAAAACAGCTCTAGTGTCCAGGGGGTTGTGTTCTGAGGAGGGCACTGTGATCCACTTCTGATAGATATTTAGAGGAGAAAGGAGATGATTTTGAGCTCAATGTCAGTGCATGCACAGATCGAATATTCGGTACTTGTAAGTCATATTGCAGATTTCTAAAAATAATAATAATAATGGATTGGATTTATATTGCGCTTTTCTCCCGAGGGACCAAGGGACTCAAAGCGCTTACAGTCCATCCATTATTCATTCATACACAGTCACACTGGTGATGGTAAGCTACAACTGTAGCCACAGATGCCCTGGGGCAGACTGACAGAGACGTGGCAGCCATTTTGCGCCTACGGCCTCTCCGACCATCTGTGCCACTACACTGGTGTGAAAACCGAATTCACATGGGACTGTTATGACTTAATACGTATCTCAAGATCTGTGAAAGGTTGATCTGACAAGTTATGTGTTCTCTTGCTGACATGCCCCGTCACCTAGATGTACATCAACCCCTATATAATGAACTGGATGCACACCAAAGACATAACATTCTTTCTTTTTAACATCCAAATGACTATTGTAGTATGTTATATGTTATAGTTACATACTACAGTGTAGTGTGGATTTAATATATTTTCTTGATTCATAGGCTCTCTCATAATGCTGTTATTTTTGTATACCTTTAACCAATAATTCAGCTTTAACTAAATTAATTCTTATATTACATTATTAAACACATTGACTTTTGGCATGCTCTTAATCCTGGTATTTTATGGATATTCCCTTCATAGACAGAAAATCCACAGAAGCATTTTAGCAATTATTATCAATACATTCAAAGTAATTTCATGCCAACCTAACACTGATATGACACAAAAGAACCAAAACATAGTAAAATAACACTATAGCAAGGATGCTATCTGAAAAATATTATTTAGTGATTTCTTAGATGTTAAGATAACTTGCATAAGCACATTTGTGATGTTTTCAGTCTGTCTGTGACCTATTAACACATCATGTCCCTGCAACCTCCCAAAGAAAGGATGCAGTATTCTTCTCACAGGTAAAGCTATTGATCACTAGAAGGTCTGTTGTGAGAAACTGGTTTATGGCTTGAAATAACATTTTTCTTGTTTTCATTTCCTGTCTCTCTCTCTTCCTCTCCTTCCACCTGTCTCCACTGTCCCCCCTCGGTCCTTGTGTCTTTTATGTCTGTTGTCTTAAATCGATCATGACTCCTGGGGGAACAGCAGACAAAACCCAGCAGTCTTCACATTTTTTTTTTTTCTGACAAAAGTACATTTACACCCTGGTAAGAATCCACAAGCATCTGTATGTAGTTTTATTCACTGGATGGTTCTTCTGCCTTTGACACACATTTGTAAACCTGTAGACATCCCATTAATTTACTCTATAATGTGCCAGTTCATTCAATAATCCACTTATGCCAAAAAACAGTGCCTTGCGAAAGTATTTGGCCCCCTTGAACTTTGTGACCTTTTGCCACATTTCAGGCTTCAAACATAAAGATATGAAACTGTATTTTTTTGTGAAGAATCAACAACAAGTGGAAGTGGAATCATGAAGTGGAACGAAATTTATTGGATATTTCAAACTTTTTTAACAAATAAAAAACTGAAAAATTGGGCGTGCAAAATTATTCAGCCCCCTTAACTTAATACTTTGTAGCACCACCTTTTGCTGCGATTACAGCTGTAAGTCGCTTGGGTTATGTCTCTATCAGTTTTGCACAACGAGAGACTGACATTTTTGCCCATTCCTCCTTGTAAAACAGCTCAAGCTCAGTGAGGTTGGATGGAGAGCATTTGTGAACAGCAGTTTTCAGTTCTTTCCACAGATTCTCGATTGGATTCAGGTCTGGACTTTGACTTGGCCATTCTAACACCTGGATATGTTTATTTGTGAACCATTCCATTGTAGATTTTGCTTTATGTTTTGGATCAGTGTCTTGTTGGAAGACAAATCTCCGTCCCAGTCTCAGGTCTTTTGCAGACTCCATCAGGTTTTCTTCCAGAATGGTCCTGTCTTTGGCTCCATCCATCTTCCCATCAATTTTATCCATCTTCTCTGTCCCTGCTGAAGAAAAGCAGGCCCAAACCATGATGCTGCCACCACCATGTTTGACAGTGGGGATGGTGTGTTCAGGTGATGAGCTGTGTTGCTTTCACGCCAAACATAACGTTTTGCATTGTTGCCAAAAAGTTCAATTTTGGCTTCATCTGACCAGAGCACCTTCTTCCACATGTTTGGTGTGTCTCCCAGGTGGCTTGTGGCAAACTTTAAACAACACTTTTTATGGATATCTTTAAGAAATGGCTTTCTTCTTGCCACTCTTCCATAAAGGCCAGATTTGTGCAGTATACGACTGATTGTTGTCCTATGGACAGAGTCTCCCACCTCAGCTGTAGATCTCTGCAGTTCATCCAGAGTGATCATGGACCTCTTGGCTGCCTCTCTGATCAGTCTTCTCCTTGTATGAGCTGAAAGTTTACAGGGACAGCCAGGTCTTGGTAGATTTGCAGTCGTCTGATACTCCTTCCATTTCAATATTATCACTTGCACAGTGCTTCTTGGGATGTTTAAAGCTTGGTAAATCTTTTTGTATCCAAATCCGGCTTTAAACTTCTCCACAACAGTATCTCGGACCTTCCTGGTGTGTTCCTTGTTATTCATGATGCTCTCTGTGCTTTAAACGGACCTCTGAGACTATCACAGTGCAGGTGCATTTATACGGAGACTTGATTACACACAGGTGGATTCCATTCATCATCATTAGTTATTTAGGTCAACATTGGATCATTTAGAGATCCTCACTGAACTTCTGGAGAGAGTTTGCTGCACTGAAAGTAAAGGGGCTGAATAATTTTGCACGTCCAATTTTTCAGTTTTTTATTTGTTAAAAAAGTTTGAAATATCCAATAAATTTTATTCCACTTTATGATTGTGTCCCACTCTTCACAAAAAAATTACAGTTTCATATCTTTATGTTTGAAGCCTGAAATGTGGCAAAAGGTCGCAAAGTTCAAGGGGGGCGAAATACTTTCGCAAGGCACTGTATCTTTTCTCTTTGAAGATCTGTATTTCTTCTCTTTTTTCAGGACATTAAAAAAATTTAGGAATTATCAAAGTCTAGTGCAGGCAGCCTTAGCCTCTATTCCTCTCTTTCCCTGGAGACTGACAAGGTTAGGCGGACAGGGCAATGAAAAACATGTTAAGTTATGCATGTGACCAATGAAAGGTAAAGCAGCTGTGTGCTTACTGCAACAGAAGCTACACCTAATGTTAAATCTACAGACAGATTACTCTTAATAGAGGAACTGTCATTATGTGCAATGAAGACAAAGGAACACATAAAGGGAGTGTCAGGTCATGTGTTTGTGTTGCTAATTTTAACCAGGTGCTGCTCTGCTGTCGTGTTTCTGACACCACAATGTCAAAGATGAAAAGGTGATAGTTACCATGGGGACAGGAAAGATCATCAGTGTCAGATTTTTATGACAGATGTGATAATAGTTACTGTGGTGTAATATTTTGGATGTTATGTGTTTTATTTCTGTATACTTAGTTATTCATATATGTATAAGTTTATGTTAAGGGTCTTATGGTTTATACTTTTGCATGGTATATAGTCAAGTAGGGGATGTTATATTAATACATCTAGAAACATATTAATAGAAAAAGAGAAAACATAATGTCAGAGTTTATGGTTTAAAACATGATTAGTTTAATACAAATACATACACACACAGGGAAGATCTAGTTGACAATAGAGACATGGGTGCCTGGTACCAATGAGTTCATAGTGGAACTAGGACAAAGGTTAAAAGAAAGGAGGCTCCACTAGAAGGAGGGGGTCCTCTGCCCCTGAAGAAATGGTTGTATATTGTAAACTGTCATGTGAAAACTGTATAAAAGCTCCAGTTCGATGTACAATCTTTAGCAGACCTGGGGATAGTCTACTCGGGTTTGTTGTCGTTACAATAAAGACTCTATGGCATTGAACTGGTTGTGTGTTTGTGAATTGTTGCATTCAATTGTGCTGAAGGCTGAGGGTTCAGTATCAGACACGACATTACTGATTATAAAAAATAAAAACAATAAAAAATAAACATGTCAGGTTCTATTTTCTGTTTGTTTACCTTCCAGCTTATTTTCATTTGGACAAATTCAAAAATGCAGCATGCATATGATATAAACAAAATGCTCTGCTCTATAGAGGGTGGGAAGGTATCAAAATACATTTTATTTAGAGTAATGTGTATGTATGTCAGTGTATACTTTCTGTTAATGCTAGTTTATGACTCCTGCTACTGGCTTAATGCCAATAATTTGACTCACTTTTACTCATATTTTGTATAATAAAAGCTATAGCCTAAGCCCTAATCACACTTATTGTCAGCCCAGACGGATCTGTAGCCCTCCTTAAAGTTTCCCTTTTCTCTGAATGGTTATTGGAGAGTTTTGGTTTGCTTGTTTTTGAGGCTCCATAACAGATGGTGTTGTTTGCAAAGATGTAAAGCCTTTTGGAGAAACAACTAGGTAATATAGGTTCAAGAAATAAAAGTTGATGAAAATAATGCATCATGGTTTCTACACAAATGATATAGCTCACTGAATTTATATCATGTGCAAAGTGCACAACCAGACATCAAAATGATGCAAGCTCTTCTCTTCTGTCGCATTTGAGACAAATGTTTAATTACACGGGTTCAAAGATACTCCATTGTAGGAGAGTCTGCAAAAGGAAAAAAAAGAGCAGAGAACAGGAACATAATCCGTCCTCCTGTGAGCTCTGTGCGCCTGTCAGACAATGTTGCAAGGACAAATTTAATTTTGTCAGGGGATTTAGCCCATTCAGTAGCTGACTTTGCTTTGTGAATTTCTAGTTTCTTTGGCTGCTATGTGCAGATGAAGGAGCTGGGTTTAAGGATTCAGAACCACTCACCTTTGCAGATTGCATTTTAACATGAAATTAACTTACAAAACAGGAAAGTCTTTTATGGTCTAATGAGTTCATACCGGCCCAAGTGACAAATTGGAAGACGGCGCTTTGCTTACACATTTTACCACAGTAATTATATATTGCAGTAACAATACATTTGTGATATATTAAGCAGGCCTTTATACTAAGTGCCCACCAGCGAAGGTTCTATCGCATAAAGCATGTGTCTGAGAGTGTTTAAATATGTCACTGTTATCTCAGCATGCTCCAGACATCGCCCTATGAGCAGTCTGTAAAGATGCCCCCGGTAAATTGTATATGAAACGCAAAAAGCACAAATATACCTACAAAATAGAAGGTATCTATAGATAAAAATCCTAAATGAAGACAGTCCATATTAATCAACTTGAGAAATGGTGTGATGAGTGAAAGATTTTGGTCTTGTTCATAACACTGACTTATGCCAGCGATCATTCTTTCCAGATGGCACGATGTCAAAATACTTTCAAACAAGGCAGTGGTACTAAGAGGAAGTGATGAAAGAGTCTCGTCAAGGTTTCACTTGCCCATCCATCTCAGTAAAGTTTGATGGATAAAAAGTACAATAAGCACTGAGTCTGTCAATCACAAATAAGTAATTAATGTCAAGCAGATTTTATAAAGAGCTTAAATAGCTCTGTGAAGCAAGTATGAGTAAGAAGTGATTGAAAATAATTTGGCTAAAACCTGCTAAAACAAATTACTTAAAAGGAAAAGCACTTCACTTTTTTACAGAGCTTGTAATGTTAAGCTCTGCTGTATGTTTCTGCTAAACTCTCAACTAATATATTATTACATTAATGCATAATAAATATTTAGGGGTACTGGGCAATTGCCAGTTAATTGCAGGACTCACACTAATGTCAACTCAGCAAAAACCACAAGGATCAAAATGACCAAAAACAGGAAAAGCATGACAAAATACAATGCTTAAAACTTGTGACTGTAATGAGAATAAAACAAAATGAGCAGAAGTAAAACATGGAACACCCTTTGTTTAATGTGTTGTTTGCTCTGTAGCTAAAAATGTTATTGCAAACACTAGATGGAGAGTGACATTGACAGAAAACCATTCACATTCCTTATGGACAATTTGGAATTGTTTTGCAGTTTTGCAAATCCTGATATTGTGGCACTTGTGGACGACACTTACATTTGACTCCACAAAGGTAAATGTCAGGAGCATTAAAGAGCATTATGATTATGTTTGAGGAACAAAGAGATTATTTGGAGCACTCAAGGCTTTGAAGCAGCACCTTTCAACTGTCTATGATTTTCTCACCACAATCCATTTCTAATGTCATATTGAGGCTTTAAATTGTTATAAGCTACAATCAGTTCTTTCAACGTAAGAAAGGTGTAGTGTCTGTGTGCAGATTCATCAATGTACATGTCATAATGGATGGGAATTACGACTTACTTCTCTGTTTAACTAAACATGGGATCTAACAAGATCACTATTATGTTTTTCAATATCTTGACATAATTACAATGTTCAATTTGCAGATTTCCAGATTTTACCCCAGCAATAAGACTTGCTAAGCAGATGTTTGTGTGACTTACATGATTTACATGACTTTAGGCAGAAGCCAAAGGCACTTCTCTAAAACCTTAAAAGCATAATTATTTTGTATATCATTGAAAGCTAAAGATCTGTCCTGCTCCCGGTGCCTCGTCTGAATGCAGGAAGTGTGTAAGAACAATGGTCCATCCATTTTGTGCTGCCGCCTTTATATTTATACACCTCTTCTCCAGAATCCCTCCATCCATCTGCTGAAATCCCATTTTCATGACAAACAATAAGACACACGCTCTCACTCCATCACTGTTGCCTGAAGCTGCCAGAGAATGAGATGTGGGAAGGAGCAAAATTAAAACAGATAAGAGCGAGCTAAGAAAAGGTCCTGCTTCTCATAAACTCAAATTACTCCAAACTAATGTGAAATTTGACTTAGCATGTTGCTCAAACAAAATTGCCTTGCCACGTGTTATGCTCACGTCATTATGAGCAATCATTGCAGAAGATTGTTATTGAATGACCTTTACACTGGAAAAAGCTGAAAGATTACAATAAATAAAATGTATCTGGGTGACTATGTTTGTGCGAAACCACTGATACAAAAACAACAGATCATTCTTCCTTTTCCTGTGTTCCACACAAACCATAAACTGCTGTCTTCTTCTGTAGAGTAATATTTAGTCACTAGGCATCAAAGTAAATGTATCAACTGTTTTTCTTGAGATGTTATGTTGAGCCCTTATTAAACCTGTGACTTTGAAAATTCACACTGCTAACATGAGAGAAAACATACTTCTGGAAAAAGAAAACCTTGGATACTCTCCAATCTATCCACAAACAAGTGTGTAATTT
Organism: Perccottus glenii; assembly: GCA_024416835.2. Classification (NCBI taxonomy): domain Eukaryota; kingdom Metazoa; phylum Chordata; class Actinopteri; order Gobiiformes; family Odontobutidae; genus Perccottus; species Perccottus glenii. Next base: position 22,511,929 of record CM044554.2, on the reverse strand, counting down.
GTTCATCATCCCCATTTAAAGAACAGGACCCAGATGTGAAGTCAGCATGTGCTGTCACAACATTACTGCCCTCAAACATCAAAGTGAGCTGCAGAGGATACGGTGGGAGCAATCATTTGACAATCAGTGCTATTGCTCACAGCTATGGCTCACCCAGGAGTAAACCACCTGAACATAACTCTCTCTGACCGCCTTGTACACTATCCTTCACTTCAGCATCTCTACGTACTGCAGCCTGAACTGTTTTTCAGATATTTACAGCTGATTAAGCAGAGGTCCTAGTCCCATCCTTGTAGTCAGCTCTTGCCGTCAGTGCTGCCCTGACGTTTCTGTATTCTAAATCACGGGGAAAGCAAAATAATTGTCAAATGATCTGCGGGAATAGTAATTGAACTGTATAAAACGGAAAAGGGATATAAAAAGATATCCAAGGAATTGAGAATGCCAATCAGCAGTGGTTAAACTCTAATCACATGGAGGTGCATCGCTGATGTTTTGGGGATGTATGAGCTACAAAGGCACAGGAAAAGATGAATGCAGCATGTTATCAGAAAATACTGGTGGAAAATTTGCACTCATCAGCCCGGAAGCTGCACATGAGACGTACTTGGACGTTTTAACATGACAATGATCCATAGCACAAGGCCAAGTTGACCTGACATCGGCTTCAGCAGCATAAAGTGAAGGTTCTGGACTGGTCATCTCAGTCTCCTGACTATCATTGAGCCACTCTGGGGAGATCTCAAACGTGCAGTTCATGCAAGACAGCCCAAGAATTTACAGGAACTGCAGGCTTTTTGCCAAAAATAATTTTTACCATCTGAGAAAATGAAGAGCCTCATCCATTATTGATGTTAAAGGTGGCAATTAGGATCAATTAAACAGATTAATTGATCTTTAATTAATATATTTTTTATCATCGAGATAATTGTTCATCAAGATAATCGCCAGCTGTTTTTTTTTCTTACCACAATGCCATTTGGATATATTTGTTAAACAAATAATTTTGTTCTTAAGGTCATTCATTAGCTGGCTTCACAGTCCTTAGTTTTCTCTAAACGTCCCAATTATCAAGTGCCAACTGACATAGCCGAAGCTGAAGTCTGTTTGGAGTGGGATGTTTTAGGCCTTAAGACTATGGTCACACTGGTGATTTAATAAAAAGATATCCAAATGCTGCATTGCTGCATTTTTTTTTTGCTCTGTTGTTGTGGCACGCTCTGTTCTGCGTGACTGAAGAGCAAAAGCTTTGCTAAACTCGTGCTGGACATGTCCAGCAGACAGACAGAGGCCTGTAGACAATGGTTTGTTGAATAAAAGTTAGCAAGCTTTATTTGCCTCAAGGCTGTGTTGATTCAGAAGCAGTGCTGTCTGAGACACGCTGAACATGATCGTCATGCAGCAGGGCTGGAACAAGGAAGGTGGGGTTCAGGGGAAAAAAACTATATATGGGCATCCTTTGAGATGGGGGGTCTGGGGTGCCCAACCACAGGGTATATTTTTATATAATTTTCTGAACTAAAAATTGAATTAGGCTTTCTCTAAAAGAGGCTGAAGCAGAAAAGACTATTGCTATTTTTTTTTTAATTGCCTAAATTATATAGTATATATAATATAGGCGTAATTAAAAAAAGTTTTAGATTTTAAAAAGACCATAAAGCAAATATCCTTTTCTTGATTATTAAAGCCCACCAGAAGTAATGTAAAGTAATTCCAGTATGTTTTAGTGACATTTCCAAACTGTAGGCATGAATTCATAATTATTAATGTGATAATATTGTTAATCACAATTATTGTGGCCAGGATAATCATAACACAAAATTCTAATATTGTCCCATGCCTAGTGGCAATACACGATATTAAGAACTGGGGTGTGTAAACTTATGATCAGTGTCATTTGGGTAGTTTCTGTTGTCAGATTAATGTGTTTGCACATGGTCTCAATCAAATAGGGCGGCAGTAGCTCAGTGGTAGAGCGGCCGTCCTTCAACTGGTGGGTGAGCGGTTCGATTCCTGCTCAAAACATCCCAAAACATCATAACAGCCCCCTCTCCCCCACATACTGTCGTTGTGTCCTTGGGCAAGACACTTAACCCACCTCCAGTGGTGTTCCAGCTGTAACACTGATAAAGGTGGAAAAGTGCTATATAAATTAAAAAAAAAAGAGTAAAAACTATTTTTTTTTTACAATAAATGGCTTCCCCCAATCACTAACTTTGAGTAAAAAAAAAAGTTTTTTGTGTTTGCATTCATATTTTTGGGAAAAAAAGCCCAAAAATCACAATTTCTGCCAGGGTATGTAAAGTTATGGGTACAACTGTTTGATGTGCAACTGTCAATAAAATGTTTTCAAACGTCATAAAGTTTTCACTGTCTTTCTCCACTACACTGGAGCAAAAGGACAGACTTCAGCGTTAGCAAATACTGAGATATCAGCAAACTTAATGTTAGTATAAGTATACTGATGCAAAGGCAAAGATTAACCTCACTGGCAAAGATGCATGAACATAACAAATGTCTTGGGGTGTTACAAAAATGTGGAACAAAGCAATATACAGAGCATCATAATACACTTACTGCATCATTTGCTCATAAAATAGGCAAGGACTTGGAAATTGTTCTGATTTAACAGACAATCCAATACCAAGTTTGTCCTGTGAGAAATAACAAGAAGCAGAGTACATCACATAAATCTGACATGATGAGCATTGTTAGTGTGACTCTGTGCAACACCGTCACCTTTCTTTAGTTTATGCTTGGTTTCATCAGACTCTCATTTAAATCTGTTCCCAGTCACCCATATTAAGAGGAATGGAATCATGTAAAAATGCAGCATCACGGGCCTGTCTGACTACACTAAAATGGCAACACAAAGAGATTGATGACCCCTTTCAAAAGTCCTCTTTTGGGGTTAAAATGGTTTTAATGACAGCCTGGCCCTGCACTGATTCATCACATGTTGTAAAATAAGCCAGTATGATGATGGAGAGGCTAGTGTGGATCTGTTTTATTTACTGAAATGAAAGATAGAGAGAGGCGAGATATAAACATTGAACACTATTTGATTTAAAGTTCAGCAGACACCGTGAGGATTCATCACCCAAATCCCTGCAAATGATATACAGTTACTTCAGATAGGTTTGTCTCCGCCGGTTAAATATAATGTGATGCAGTGTTTTAATGGTGCATGAACAGCAAATTGAGAAGAGAGTAAGAGGGAGATGACAGCTGCTGAGGGCTTCAATCTGGAGCTGCTCTACTTAACTCGAAGAGGAACAAATGAGTCCTAGAGAGATGATGATTTAAGAGAGCTAAGAAGTAATGCACTGCGACTGTTCGGCAGTGAGAGCTAAGGACCTGCTCTGCATCTGTGTACAAAGAGAAGTGGGTGGAAAGCAAGCCCACTTTGTTTTGATGGAAAAGGTAAGACTAAGATTAAGTCAGTTTCACACAATCACATTGTATTACTTCTGTAAGAGTAGAACTGCATCATACCTGAGGGCTTCATTCAGCAGGCAAATCTCTTGGAATTAATTAAAGAATTCAATTTGTAAAGTCCTGTCTTAATACAATGCACAGTAGTTTTCAGAACAAACAGGAGGTTTGTAAACTGTAAGCAACTGCATTCAGCTGAAAGGTACAATATATAACCAATAAATGAGTAACTGATACAAACACCATTTAGTGGGTTTTTTAAAACATGCTATCAAAAATAAAAAATACTATGTTAAATTTTGTTTTGTACTATAATAGTATATTTTTTATATTTCATAAACTCTGTGTTTGATATAACTAAAGAACCATCCATCAATGTTTTATTAATTAGAGTTCAGTCAAGTTAAACCAGATTAAAGAGCTTGTTGCTTTTAATCTCTGAAATATATCCTCATGGTAATGATAATGACACTGCACTTATTCAATAAATGGCTACAAAAATTGTGAAATGAAAAAAAGTGAACAGAGCTTTCATTTTGTTTCTGCTGCAAAATGCACAGCATGTGGAACACATCTTCACACACGAGTGGCTGATAGGCAGACACAGTGTAGGCTACTGGAGAAGGCCAGATTCCTTTGTACAAAGCATAGACAAAGTTTTCTTTTTGTCAGCCCTGATGGGATCACATTGTGTAAAGGGTCAGGGAAAAACAGCTCAGAAATTCAAAAACAAAAACAAAACAAAACAAAAAAAAAACACTGTAACATGTGTGAGTAGTATACATTATTCTAAGAAATACAGAAATTGAAAGGGACACACAAGAAATGTAATGGTGCACTACCCATTATGCTATTTGGACAGACTCTTACTGCAGGAAACTATTGTAAAAAGGAATAAGGAGAGAGCTAAAAATGACAACAAACAAAATTCAACCACAAATACTGTGAAGTGCAATGTAGACTAAAATGATGAAATGATAAAAGACACAATACTAAAAAGCTGATATCAAAGACACAGGGCTATGTCTTCATGACGTGAAACGCAAAGCGTTTGTTTAATGAAAGGCTGAACATGGCATAAAGGGGCAGAGGTTTTTAAATTGACAAGCCAAGTTGCATCATACGTTATTTTACACGAGTCACTGATGTGCGTTATGTCTAAACAATGAACAAAATAAATGCACCTTAAATAGAAAATAAATGGAGAAGATACATCGTCAAACAGACTCTTCATATATTTATAGAAACTCACTGTTCACAAGTGACTTGTTGAGCTTGTGTTTTACTGAAATAAATGAAGAGCAATAGCGGTGTATTGGAGTGAAACAGGGCATAACCTGACACGAGAAGCAGCGCGTGGATGTGTGGTTGTGTTAAAGTTATGTTTACATTAACATAATTATAATACTTTGAAGTATGATATGTGCATAGAGTTGTACAATCAATGTACTGCACTAGTTAATTTTGTTACCATCTTTACATACAATTTACATTTTAGTGTTTACTGTATTGACAAAATGTCACAATATTGAAAATAAAGTCAAAGATTAAATATGCTGTTTTTATTTCAGTTTGGTGTGCAGAAATCTTGCAATCAAAAATAAGATAATTCCACAGTTTCAGTTATATTTCATGTTGAGTTAAACAATTAAAATTAATACAAAGTTAAGTGAACATAATTCTTAAAGTACATTAAATAAGTGCCAAGTTTGGTCAACTGAATGTTTTAATTATAGTCTTCAAAATTGCCAAGTTAAAAAAAACGTACATGTGCAAGTTTAGGGAAACTCCATTACTCAATTAAATTGAGGCTACAATTTTGCTCATTCAATTTTACTCAGTAAACTTATTAGTGTTTTCAGTGTGAGATGCTATATGATATTGTCTTTGTGTAAAAACAGCTATTATGTCCTTCACGCGGTTAAACTGTTCATTTGCTCAATCCTTTGATAAAACAGTAAACAATGACAGTAGACTAAATACAAGGACAAGGAGCCTTAATATCAGACTTGTTTCTTCTTGTTTTTTTCTATAAACCCACACATAAAAAACAACTTTGGCATTACCTATATTTAAAATTAGTATGTAGATGTTAAGGTCCATTGTAGGCTTGAAGAACAATTGGCACATTTGTCTCTTATAACTTAACACTTAACACTGATATTGTGGTATTAGCTTTCAATCAGCCACATGTCCACATAACATCTCAGCTTTCTGATCATTAAAGTAAACAACTTCAGGATGTGTGGAAATGAATTGTGGGGAAGCTGGCCAAAGTGGTCAAAAGTAGGAGGCAGACTCAAGGAATATTCCCATCAAACCCAATTTATTTTGCACCGTGGTAAAATAACACATATTTACAAAACCATAACTGAACTTAACTAAGTCAAACGCAACAGAACTTAACATAATTGCAGCTACCCCACGTGTACCAGACTAGACCTTCCCTCTCAATTACTCCCAGTCAGCTTTTATACTCTCCCAGCAGGTAAGGCCCTCCCCTGGACTGGTCTATCTAACTTTAAGGTAAGGCCAAGACTTTACCTGTTTGCAAAGGGTAAGTACTTGCTTCCTTCAAAGATGATTTAAATCCCATATATTATAACATATTAAACTCAAAATAAAATCCCAACAGATTTTCCCTCCACATGGTCTAGCCCATGACCTCCCCCTGAGGTTATAAAAATGGCCGACATAAGGCCCTCCCCCTCTTTGACCTAACCATGTGGTGGACCAGGTAAGTTTGTAGATGCATGACTTTAACTCAAATGTATCAACTTTACAATAAAACATATTTAACAGAACTGTGTGTTGTGTGCTAATTAACGGAGAACTAAATACAAACCAAACAAAACAAACCCGGGATAGTTTAGTTTAGCTGTATTGTTAAGATGGCATTGATTGTAAATTAACACGTGTGAAATGAACTACATACTACTACATAAACTAAAGGTTAACTATGGGACAAACCCACTTTGTAACATGAATAGAAATAAAAATGTTCTCTCAGAAATAATATAAGCGACTGAATGTAATTCTGTTTTTAATAGGCCTGTTCTACCATGTACTGGACAGTGTGACCATTTCACAGTAAAGTGAATCATGCTGAGCCAAAATACTAATAAGTTGCAGATGGACATGTGACCAGTGGTCCAGCAGACAGATGCAAGCTGTGACCAGGTGAGTGAGTGGAGTCATTGCATGGCTGGACGTCTGTGCTGTGGCGTTAATGAAGCCACAACAGACTGAATAGAAGTGCAGTGTGCCTTCAGGCAACAGGATGCCACTGCTGATTGTGAGCAATTACACTCAGTGGAGCTGAAAATAATGGACTGTCAGACTGTTTAAGAAATTTCTCAACTTGTGCCTACATTGGAATGTGCTGTGTAACATTCACTGTCACCTTCTGTAATAGATTCACTAAAGCCACTAACATTATGGTATTCAAATTGAATTGACATTTTAGAGACACATTACCCAGTCTCTTAATGTAATGATCAGTAAATGCTGAATATGCTCAGGACACATTCTTAGTCCACTGAACTAAATGCATAAGAAACGTTGCTGACCTTAATATGACCAGGTAATGCCTGATGCAGCAAGACCAAGGCCCAATCCTGTCAGGACCAACTGTCAGGAACAGGGCAAAAGGACTTGCGATGCAGACCCCACAAAAGGCAGATGTTTCACAAGAGTTTATTTCCAGGGCAAAAGTACAAAATCACAATCCATAAGACAAGGTCAAAACAAAGTGATGGTCAGAAACACAGTATTTTGATTTGAGTCTTGCTTTGAACAGTATCAGCTGTTTCCTCAGTTCCTGTCACATACTGTACATAAGTTACTACAACCACAAAAACGACTGTTTGTTTACGTTGTATCAATTTATATCGACGGCAAAACAGACAGTGTTATGCATTACCTAATTCAAATAGTTCGGCAAATACAAGACTGTGAAACTTTCCGAGGAGAAAACAGATCAGTATATAAACGAGTACAAGATTAAAGGACCATAACACATTTATACATTTTTATTTTTCCCAAATGAGTATTGGGTCACCAATACTCATTTGTTTCTCGTGAACACGCAAATGAGGGCTAAGGGGTAGAACTGGGATTGGACCCAAGTCAAGAACAGAACCATTAGGAACTGAGACCAAGTCAAGACAAAGAACAATGCATGGTCTGTGGAGGGTAAAAAAAACAGGGAACATTTTACCAGTTCAAGTTCTATTTTAGTCCATTTCACCACCAATGATCAACTTTAGCCAAGACTTAACATAAAATTGAAATGTTCTTGAATGTTTTAAAGATATAAGCTTCACATTCAATCTTTTGTTTAGTCACTGATTAATTATAAGGAACCACCAAACAATGATGTCTGTGATGGTTTTAGGCTCAGTGCATAATATTTGCACAAAACCCAGCATCCACATCCATAAGATAAGTTCCCTTTATCGGTTTCCCACTGGCATTAACGCACAGTGCCTACTGGAAACGCAAATCATGGCCAGCACATGTGTGTGTAGAATTTCTAGCTGTTTGGAGGAGAATAACTGGGGAAAATTGATGCAAGGACCAGATTAGCTTAATTAACAGGCTCCTACTGTGCCATGTCTTTTTGAAACCCTAGCTGTGTTTTATTACTTTTACAGATACAAGCAGGTAAATGAACTCAGGAATGACCTGCTTCAACCTTTTAAGATTTTATACCTCAGAAAATTAAGGAGAGTAAATATCAAAAGTGTTAAAAATAAATATTTTAATAGAAGCGTGTTGGTTACATGTTGTGTAAGGCTAAACACACAAATGCAAAAAAGTTAATCTATTTTTTTTCTGTATAGTTACCGCTACAGCAAATAGACTTGGGGTGTTTTGCAGAGGAACATGTCTAATCTGTGGCCCACATAATAACAATGTAGTTAAGTTCCATGCTTTAGCTTTCAAGTTAGCATGCTCTAACATAACATTATGTTAGAGCTGATGCTAGGCCGGAAAATAGCAGCGTGTTACTGATGGGGCTAGCTTTGATCCTGGTGTGTGCATTAGCCATGCTCGCTCTGCTTCAGATGGCAGCCTGTAGGCGCGGTTATCTCTCTGCTCCACGCTGACATTTCTCTTTACTTCTGACATAGAGTGGAACGCTAATTAAACTAGGCACCAACAGTAAGAAACAGAACTCGTTTGTTGTCAACCTAGCATTACAGTTTTAAGTATCAAGTAATAAAGAAGAAACTGTAAATCAATATGGTGTAAGTTTAGCCAATTTCTAATTTGCAGGGTAGGGGAGTCTAAAGTAAGGTTTTTGGCACAAACTACAGTTTAAACAATGAAAAGACACTTTCCTGAGTCCCACACTTTTATGCATTTACAAGGAAGTGGTTCTGTTTCTTGAGACAGTACTTTGTCTTATGGTGTGCTTGGTGATTATTTCAGGAAAGATTCACTGTTACAATTATAAAGTGACAAAAGCATGACAAATTACTAATACATTTAATTGTATTGCCATAGGGCCTTGAACATTGTTATTGTTAAGACCTAGAAAGTAGCAAATAAAAACGAAAAAAGGCTCCGAACAACAAACAAAGCTCCCAGGTTTTTTTAATTATCACCACGTGAAGTTTTGCGCTGCCGGCCTTCATCAGACAAGAGACCTAGAAACATTAATTTTAGGAGGCTTATTCAAACTGCATCCTGACCCTGAAAATAAGGTAATTAACAGTATGGCAGCACAAACCCTCGTGTCATTAGAGAAAGAACAAATATGTTAAATGCAGCTTCAAACACCAGCAGTTTCTCCATTTATCTGAAAACATCTTATCAGGAACAGCCATCACCGTGGCAGCAAAACAAAGCATGGCATACAGTCATACAGGGAAAGAAGCTGATCACCTGTGAAAGATTTAATTTGTCACACTCTAATCTAAGTACAAAATGTGTCATCACAGTCCATGGTTCCGCCTCACACAAACTCACAAATCTGTCATGTATGACATCTCATCTTATTGCAGGCCTTTGGGGAATGAGCAGCAGCCAGCACTCAGAGCTAAAAGGAGTATTTCACCTCTGTCTGTAGGGCTGTGACATTAACAACCTGCAGTGATTTAACTTCCTAATTCATCCACCTTCTTTATTTATGAGAATGTGAGGCTTTTTAGAGAGCGCTGATGGATCTCACTTCTTCACTCTGCAACCCTCGGCACAAGCGTCAAAGCTACAGAATGGCAGGTGGTGGAAAGCAGGGGCAAAAGTGTGACAGCCTGGGCAGTGGTTTGTTGGAAAGCCATTCAATTTTTCAAAACACTTTTAAACTTTCTGGAGGTTTTCGATTGGAGTGTCACTCTTCTACTGTGCCTTAACTTTTATTTTCTCACATCATCTTTGTCTTCTTTATCTCAGTGTTATCTCCTCCAAAAGTAATCTCTCTCTCTACAGACATGTGAGGAGCATGATGAGTGAGTTATAATCCATGAACCATGAGTTCATTGATTAGAAACTAATACAAGAGCACAAAAAGTGAAGCATAAACACATCCAAGTCTTGTGGAGTAAACATTCAGCTTCAGTTGCCAAAAAAACATCACACATCTTCTGCCCTATGAGTTACACAGTATTATCAAACATTCATTGATCATACATTTTTCATTGACATTTTATATTTGTTTTGTTTACGTCCTTGTGTCCTTTGGTTGGGTTTTTATCTGCAGTGTCTCTCCAGGGATCCTCTGGACATGCTGTGACAATGGGCACTGACCACTATCTGTAGTCCTCCCCTTGAGTCTTTTCAGCACATACTATATCACAAATACATGGCCAAAATATCTGAAGGAATTTCAATTTGGCCTTATCAAAGAAACACTCAATCATCTTACAGAGCATAGTTAAGAGTCTGAAATTAAAGTACACAAAACGACACATACACTGCATTATTTACACATTAATCTGTCCAGTCTGTTACTTTGAATATGTGTCCTTCAGTGAAAACAAAATACCACATCATCAAGCTAAATCATTTAACTGGGTGAATGCTTTAAAACATGACAGAAAAGTATGTCTAAAATCTCTGAGTAAAACAAGTGAAAATTTAAAATGTCAACAAATGGCACTGCAGATAAAACCACGTCACATGACATAAAACTGCTGGGCTTTTAATTGGGGAAAAGTACTGAAAATCTGTATTTATGCAAACAAATATTTTATTTTAATTGTATTACTTAATGCAATTAAACTTAAACATACTCAACAGTATTACAAACTTTGTTTTGTTAACATCCAGTCTGGAAATCAATTTTATTTTTTATTTAACCTTTATTTATCCAGAATAATCACATTGAGATTACAAATCTCTTATGCATTGGAGGCCTGGGCCCATGAGGGCTATTGCCTTTTAGTGGTAGGGGAAAGGCAGGTGTGCTAACCACTCTGCCACCAGTCCCAAGTCCCATCAAAGTCATGGCTTTTACAAATGTGTAGATTTTAAAATTTGACTTATTTCTAGAGACATAATCATATTGAAACAAGAATGGTATATCTACAACACCTTAAGACATTATCATTAGGCTTACTTATCAAGAATTTTAATAGATTATCATGTTCATCATGTTCCTGTGACGACAAGCTTTGATCAATCACATGCTCGCATAAAAGGATATCGCAAATAAGGCTGGTTGGTTCTGCTTAAACTTAAAAAATATGTAAAAGGCAGGTGGCTTTGTTGTTGTGAGGGATGGAAAGGTGACTGAAGGTTATTCCAGAAACTCCAGGTTTAAGTATTTTTAATAAAAGTATCTTGCTTCCTACTTCGGTCAATCAGAGGCACTGGGGGTAAGGTTTGCTACAGATGATTACTTTTTCATCCCTGCCCAGAATTTCAGTTTTGCTAACACAATAGACTCCGACATATGTTCAGAAAACTATTTTCCACAGCTATTTTACCTCTTTCATTGTAAACTAATGTAATATGAAAGATAAAGAATGTATATGTACTGATATTGCAAAGAAGGGAAAGGTTCCATCTATAATCCTCTAACCACAATCAGTTTCATATCTACGCCCCTTCAATCAGACTTTAGAACGGACATGCCCCTGGTGACAATATTACCATAAACCTTAGAAACCGATGTGATATCATCCGCGGCTCAGAAGCAGCACCTCTTTTCCCATCATGCATTATGTAAATCCTTGCTTGGTGATGCAGGGTCAGCTGTGGGAAGCGACAGTGGACGTGTGAAGCCCTGCAGGATCTGATGGGAGTTCAGAGGATGTCTGGTAAAGCAGCCACAGGGCGAGCCGGGCTGTCTGTGAGATACGGCCGGTCTGACCCCAGAGCAGCCCGTCACCTTATCTCCTTCTGCAGGGTGCACCACAACACCACACACAGACCTACACAGGCCTGTGGATTTCTCAGCTTCAAGTGGTAATTTTTTAGATTTAAATTTTTAGTGCTTTAAAACAAATGATAAAAGACATTTACAGTCAACATATAGTGCTGATAAGACATTAATATGGATTGTTTATCGTGAAAATGTTATCAATAGCTCTTGGTAAGAATTTAAAAATGGCCACAAAAATAATTAGTGGACTTGGAAACTATTATTATTAAATGCATGATTGTTACATTATGTCTTCATATAACAAATTGGTGTTTATGTTGCAATAGTTTTGTAACCAATTTAAGAACCTAATGTAGATTTGACAAAGACATATACAGTATGTGTTAATTGTGGGTCAACAAACCTCTGATATACAAAAAGCCTAAATCCCTGGAGAATAATTAGAGCGAGAGCGTGGGAATAATAAGCAAACCTTTTTTTAATAAAACATGAATGAAGAACAGTGCCTCCCAAAAGCCTCTATGTGTTTGTTCCCATTAGTCATATGGCAATTTTAGTCTGAAAAGAAAGAAAGAAAACTAGTACAAGTCATCTGAATTGACTGACATTAGGTGCTTTTAAAGATAAGGTGACAAAGCTGTGATTCACTAAATTGCAGTAAAAATTCAATGAAAGGTCTTGTCATTTGAATGTTATCATTTTTCTGTCTTGTAGTGAATGCAAGGCAATGAAAATGTCACATAATTTAGTCAGTATTTTTAATTATAAAAAAAAAATCATCTTGTGTTGGAAATTAAAAGTGTACATACAAGTGCTCATTACATTAGAGTGCAGAATGTACACTTAAACATTAACCATCAACCTGCCCAAGCCTGTTTGTTTATTGGTCCAAATCAAGGTGGGAAATGACCTTTCCCTTTCTTTACTGTGTGTCTGCTCCAAACACTGGCCAGAAACTAGTATATCCGCCTGTCAATGAAGAATCTATACTGAAGAAAAGGTTAAAGCACGAACATTCTGAGATCAACTGGTAAGAGAGCTGAGCTTATATCTCTTGAGGGTGGGTCACACTTCTTACCAGTTGTCCAGATGCTTTTGCTTTAACCTTTTCTTCAAGATGACCGGGATGACTAAGAACCTCCACAGACAAGAATCTATACTGTTTATAGCAAATGAACACTTTCTGGCCTCCATTTTTTTTCATTATGCATCATGTGTCTTACTGCAATTGTCAGAGCACAAAGGAGAGAAACAGTAGAATGAGAAAGCTTTTGGAAAATGTACAATCATTCATTGTAATGAGAAACATAATTGAGAAACTCAAGGACATAAAAGAGTGTGTTTGTGTGAGATTAAAAAAAGAGAAAAACATAATCAGAGCCAAAATCAAAAAGTCACCTATAAACACATAAGCCCTAATGTAATGAGAGAGACTAGTGTCCTTTTTACACCAAAGCAAACTAAGTTACAGAGAAGCTCTTGTAACCAAAGGACTGTCGGTTTAATAAATGGCCCACCCTCCAAAGAATACTGTACAACTGCAGCGACAATGCTACCCATGCTAACAAAACACCGGTGGCAAAGCGAAGTAATTAAAGTGCCTGCCAAAAAGGACAAAGACTGATTCCAAAAGAAAACAAACACTCGAGTGTGGAGGCACAGATTACCCATTTAAACAGAGCCGTTGTAGTTTCGCTGTGCTGCCCCCACTATAGATCCCCTCACACATAGCAATACACAATTGAAAGAAAAGGTAAAAATAATAATACCAGCTACACAAACTTCACTGTAATGCTAATATCATTACTGTATTGCAGTGAAGACATTTTTTGTGTGAGAGAGAAGTTTACCGCAGCTCAGAAGTATTAATGTGCTTAGATCCTGGTCTAGATGTGTTGAGTAATCCAATAATCCATAAGATGCTTTAAAGATCTCTTTAAAGCTTTATGATAATATGTCAACCAGAGGAGCCAGAAACAGATACAAGGCACAAGTACGATTCAGACATGTGGCATGCCTAACACCCAGTCACAGTAGTAGCAATGGCATCATGCAAGAGTCAACAGTAAAGTTGTTTTCAGTAAATGAGTGAAATGAGAACACTTGTTTTGTGTAGGTGTTGCCTATCACCCATCAGGTTGCTGGAGTGTTTAAATGTGTGTCAAGAGAAGTAGATCTATTATGTTCTCGTAATTAACATCAAGCACCTTTCACTGTTGCCATAGAGAGCAGTGGTTTCAGATTATTAACTGAGCCCTCGAACACAAAGCCGCCCACATACAACTCCACCAACAAAACTAGAGTGCATTTGTGGGATGATGACTCTCCCAGTATACTATGATAATACTATCAATGACAAGGAGAATAGTCCATAGAGATTATTGTGTAAAACTTTCACGCAGGCTTTCTTGTCAGTCACGCTCATACAAGTAAGATCTGTTGGCCCAGATCACCCAGATCTCCTGAAGACACACCACCATTACCCTGCTCATTATGTATGTTTATTTCCCCCCAGTGTGCTAATCACACATGTAGTGTTTGTACAGACATAGTACATGATAACAAATAAATAGGGACGTACAAAAACATGTCCCTAATCAAGTTTTAAAGTTTTTGAAAAAATAACTTAATTTGTGATTTAAAAAGTCATTTTGAGTCCCAATCAGAAAGTGAGACAGCTTAGTTCATCCAGAAAACAAGAGGGTTCTACATTAACAGTATATTATTAAAAAGGTAGGAAGTGATGACACATTTTCCAAAGTGTACAAAAGTGGAAGCTCAATATGGCAATTTATTTTCAGTTTATCTCCAGAATCCTAAGTATGTTCACATAACAGCAGATCAAACGGACCGTATAGGAGCATCATTCAATTGAGAGCCAAAGTAAATGTACTTCTCTTTTACAACAAATAAATTATAAGAAAATAATCTCTCACACACACACTGACTGCAGTGCTACAAAAGGATAACCCGCTGTATGGTTTTAAAGACCAGTTTACATAGAAAATACCAATTGTGCCCAAGAAAAGAGACATCAGCAGCTGTACTTTCAGATAAAATAATTGAATACTATTTTGTGCTGTGTTAGAGATGTTCAGTGTACAGGAAACAGTCAAAGAAACAGCCGTGTGAGCCAATTAGCTGAGGAAAAAGTGGTGAAAAACACATTACGGAATATAAATGCAGTGTATATGACATAATTATGTGGGTAATACAAATCTCTTTACTTTTCACATTGTCTGAAAAAAAATTACAAACTGAACTGTAGTCCTGTTTATAATCATAAATAATCATGTTGTGTTTGTGCACATTATACTCCAGATGTCCTCAGAATTAGGAGTAACCCTCCCTGTATGATCACTCAGTTTCTTACTCTCTGTGTCCTCAGGTGAACTCTGCAGGAGAGGCTGACCTGCCGGTTTTATAAAGACTAACCCTCTCATGATGCATATGGTATTGCTTTAGACAAATCTTTGCTACAATAAAGTTATCTTTTACAAAACTCTGATTTGTTTTAATCATATGACTATGTCTACTTTTACTAGAATTATTAGAACAATTTCAAACCATGCTGTGTGTTAAATTACTCTTAAGCATATTGTGATAATGACAAATATTTAGTTATGAAGAGTTATGCAGATATTACTATACTAAAACTAAGTCTATACTCTACTATACTAAAATATACGATACTATACTAAATCTCTACTATATCATGATACTTGCTCAGATTTATACCAGAAGAGGATTCATAAGAAAATGTTGAGAATGAGATGAAATACAGCACTAGCAGAAGTTAGCATGTCCCACTGTTCAGTAACTTTGGCTGTAAGGAGTGATTTTCTCACAAATAAACCATGAAGGCTTACCATGAACTGGTAAAACTAACGTTATAACTGTGGAAGAGATGTAACAGGTATATATTTATTTTTAAAAGACAATCTCACCTCAGTTAGCACAATTAGTTGACACATTACGCTGATACAGGAGTAAACATCCTTCTCTCTCACAGGGACACGGGGAAGGGGGCGTGGCTCGGAGCAACTCCAAGAGGGAGGGGAGGAGCAGGAGCAATGATCATTCAAAAATTCCCTCCCCCTGCGGGTTCTCCTTGATTTTGAAAAAGTTACAAACTACAGCTTTAATATTACATCAAACTTGGTCGGAGCTCTGACCCAGAAAGCCACTGAAACATGGGTTACAAAAGAAACACAGTGACCTGGACGTCAAGCATGGCTAAGCAGGAACTTTGAAGGAAATGGATTGACAGAAGCAAAGAAAGACTCTTCTTCCTTAAACTTCAAACACACACAAAAAGGCACCTTTACTTTGGGGATTAAAATAAAAGCAAATTCTTTCTAGAAGTGCTCTTGTCAATCTAGTGGTATAAAATAAACCTAATCTAATGGTATCTAATGGTATAAAATAAATATTTCAGAAAAGTTAGCTCCAATCACATCTAAACTGGCATCTGACATCACCGTTTAATTATATCTCTTCATAAAGCAGAACATTGCAGTGGAAGCAGCTTTGTTTACAGAACCACAGGGAATAAGTATAGGAGTGAGCCTGGCAGGTGGCCCACTTTTGATTAATTTTTGACAATATTTATTTGAAAAAGAAAAAAAAAAAAAGAAAAAGAATGCAACACCCTCATTGACTTTAAATCATACACCAAAAGGATTTAGGCTGAAGTCAAAACTAATGCTTTAAAACTGACCATAAGTCCCTAATGTTTAAATCACAATACAATCACATGTATAAGATTGTTATTGTGATTCGTATCTGCAGTTACATGATGTAATCCTACCCCTTTTCCTAACAACTCTTATCCCTACACATACACTGTACACACCCAATACACTATAGTGACAATACAGACTAAACATGACAGTAAAGTTGCAGTATTTTAAAAACTCTATGCTTTAGCTCTTCTCTACCTATAATTGTTCAAGAAGGCCTTTTAACACTAGCAATAACTGTGTCTTGAGAGTGTAACAGAAATGAGAAGTTTAATAAGCTTGTGCCTGGCCAGCGCCTCACCCTGGCTGTGCATTTCAATGAGTTTGAAGCCTGCAGCTCACAGCAGAGAAACTCAGGGGAGCACAAAGTGGAAATAAGGTAATGTCATTGATAATGACATATGTGATGTATATCAGCTCAGCCACACTTCTTGTTGTGAATACAGAATTCAAGCAAGAAATTAATTGAACAGGGATCTGATTCTATGGTGCAATGGTGTGTGACCGACACTTCAAGTGAACAATGACCCTTTTACATGCTCACACGTCTGTCTGCTTCATCATTCTTCTCCTCTGAGGGAGGCGACACACAAGGATTTATACTTGTGTTGTGCAACATTTGTCATGGTAAAAAAGAAACATCAGAAAAATGGAAATGTCATTAATAAGTTTCACTCACCTTTACTTCACATTTGCCTCAAGCATCACTTGTTTTCACAGCTGAATTTAACATTTAATGACATTCATTTTTAGTTTTGTTCTCTGAAAGTTGCTCATTAACCAGCTGACTAACTATGTTCAGTTTTTGTAATAAAAAAAAAAAATCCATTTTCTGCAAGACAGGCAGATAGATTTGATTAGATTAAAAGTGTTGCCTGCCAAGAAACTCGTAATGAGCATTTTTTTTCAATAAACCAAACCAGCCTAATGCAGGATTGTAGAACAAGATATGTGAGGTTGGGGATGGTAATTGCTACAGACAGTGCATTTAATAAGCACCATTCACAAACTATATGAGGAATCTGATATTAGACAGTTATAAATAAAGGATATACTCAATAAGCTTGTGATGCAGTAAAATTACAAAGCCTGCACGTGCAGCCTTCAAAGCAAGACGGCTTCTAGCAAGAGTACATCAGTCCAGCAACATCTCCCAAACAGTGTAAGCCCTCTATGAGCCAGACAGTGTTAGTGAAAATGTGAAGGCTTCAAAGATGCAGCTCTGAGAACAGCTACATGTGTAACACCATGATGAAAAGCCAACCACCAATAACAACAAGCTGTGTAACTCCAAGTCAGACGGTTACGGACGGCTTTGGACTTCAATGACTTGCATCACATCGGCTGATATCACAGTGATTTCACATTTTCCCTGGACGCCTCGACCCTTAAAACATATAGTTCTAACTGAGCAAAAGATATTTCCTTTAACTTGATTAAAATATGCTGATTAAAATATGTTAACGATAACAATGGACACTTTGTTTTGCTCTGATTTTGCTGCTGTTAAATGAACACAAAGATGCACCTATCCGTCTCTTTATAACTATATATATTGTTTTGGTTCAGGAAGTTTGTGCTTATTAACTCTTTTTTCAGTAAACAATGGCTTACAAGAAAAAAAGACCAGGTTAGGATGATAAAGGGCTTTGGAGATAGGGTCAAAAAATCTCGGCTAGCTCTTATTCCTAATATAGCCCCTTGCACATGCACTATCCTTCTGACTTTATTCTGATTTCATCTGGAGGGGCTCCCTGTGTGAACACAACACACTTTTCTTACCCGAAGAATACCCTGTGTGTGGCCCTGGTACAGCATTCTGGAGTGGTTTCATGTGTCAGGAGATCCACTAGACCAGGGGTGGGCAAACTAAGCTCTGGTGGCCATATACGGCCCGTTTGGCTGTTTAATCCAAGCATTTACTAATATTTTATTGATGATTAAACACTGCATATATTTTTCCTTCAATATTCTGCAGTGATCAGAAGAAACATGTTTTTATTGCGCATAAGTGAGTTCCCCATGTTTGCCTGGCCCTCCCATGTTTTAATGTGGTCCTTGGGGAAAAGTAATTGCCCACCCCTGCTCTAGACTCTAAAGGATCTCCAAGAGTGAGAATGCCAAGCTAATAATGCATATGCGGTTGACATTGTAAGTTGAGTACACCAAGCGCCAAAGGAAGCCTCTACGCAACTACTTTGTCTGGCTATGATTGATAAACTGTATGAGAACCAATTAAGTGTAGATATTACAGCATTAAAGGACATGCTCAGTTAAACTACCTGAAGTGTATCTCCTGACATGTATGAACTAGTGCTGGGCAACGCTTTAAAATGTTTACCGCATGTAAAAATAATATCAAAAGTAGTGTAATCCACACTTTTATTTCAAAAGTACTGCTATATGAACAAAAGTACAATAACATTTGGGTGGCAGCTCAGTGAGTGGGCTGGTTGTGTTCCCAGAGCCAGGCCCGGCTACCTGGTGAGCTGATTGGTGCTGATCACGGACGCTGATCACGGCCGCTTAAATCAATACTATCTCAATGACAGTATTGACAAAAATGGCACCTAAAAAGAGTAATGGCCTAATGGAGGACAATCTGGAAGGTATTAAAAAAGCACTAAACTTTTTAACCAAAGAAATAACAAAACTTTCAACCCAACAAAAACCCAACAAAACACTATAAACTATAATGGATTTAATGTGTGAAGTTAAAGTGCTAAAGAAACTAAATGAGGAAAAAGACAATAACACAACTGAATCTAATAATCACTAGGCTGGAAGTTAAACCGCGGACCTACGCAAAAGCCGTGGTGCCAGAAGGGAAACCAAGCGAGCCGGACCTAGAGTTAGTTGAGCAACAGATGGTTTAATTCATGCAAAACAACGGCATCGCTCTGGACACCCGGGATACAGAAGTCTACCATCCATTGCCTCATAGGAACAAGCAAAATAAAACTACAGTAATACTAAGATTTATAAGCAGGAAACAAAAAGTGCACTTCTCAAGCAGTAAAAAAAACTCAAGGGTACAAATGTATACATAAATGAACACTTATGTAATGAAAAATGCCAACATTGCCAGGAAAGCCTGTCTACTGAGAAAGCAACACAAGATACAATCAACTTGGACATCCAGTGGCAGGGTATTCATCAAATTGAATGGAACACCTGAACAGGCAAAAATACTTTGGGTCAAGGAGGGTCACAAACTGGGTAACTAATGACATTAACATCCCCTACTTATCATGATGGACACTCATCACATTGACTCTGGTGGCTAGTAACGAGTTACATTTTCATTTTCTCCCTTACATTTACTTGAGTAACTTTTTGAAAAAAAAAATTACTTCTAAGAGTAATTTTTACCACACACTTTTTACTTTTACTTAAGTAGATTTCTGAAGAAGTAATGCTACTCTTACTCAGTTACATTAGGCTACACTCAACAAGTTACATCAGTGGATCTACCACATGGCTGTGTTTCTGCTGTTGCTGTAGTGTGCACTACTAAATATAACAATGCATCTATTAGCCCCTCCGCCCAACATCACCACCAGCCGCTACTGCTTTAGGCTACTTACATTTCTGTTGTAAATGGCTCATAAACCCTGGCATCATTCTTACTGTAGATTTTTTGCAAAAAATAAATGCAGCTTTTTTGATGACTAGTGCTAAAGCAGAACAAAACAGAAGTCCAAACAGTCACACAAGAGCAGAGCATCTGTCACAGCGAGAATATGTGAGAGTGCATGCACAGACAAAGACAAAGTGTTTTGATAAATCTAGGACAGTTCTTGTGAGCGCTGCAGCAGTCTTAGGCCCGCCCCTAATGCTCTCATTGGTTGAGATTGCGTTAATGTGCAAAAAAATTATTGTTGGTGTTAATTAATGTGTTAACGCAATAATAAATCTTACCCAGCCCTAGTATGAACACAAATTCAGCGGACATCCTTCTCATGCATGTGTGATCGCAGAGGTGAGGAGAAAGTCTGGAGGCAATTCTCCAGGCATCCTCGCATGTGAAATGGGCTTATGAAATACTGCCATTAATTTCCTACCAACAGCGATGAAGTCTTTATAGACGCACAGAATTTGCAGGATGTGGGTATATAAACTGGTATTTATGCATTATTTTATCATCTAACATTACAACAAACAGTCAGGGTTAGTTTTAGGATTAGTGTAAAGGTCATGCCAGCTATACTGTAAATATATACTCTCTTAATACCTCCAAAGTTGAAAATATCACTTCTGCACAAAAATGGCTAACTCAAATTGTCAAATTGAAAAGCAATTCTCTGGGGTCTAAACCTCAAGCATTAAAATAGGCTCAAGGCTCAAGAGTGTCTACTTTTTTTACTTGAAGGAAAGAAGTCAGGAAATGGACAATTTAAGAGAGAATAGAAGACGTTTACAGCTCATCTAAAGTCTGTCCAGAAATAACAACTCAAGCTTTAGGATTGGTGGGTAGCATCTCATTGATACAACCAGACAGGTGGCACTGAGAAGGTGGGGCAACACAAAATCTTTGCATCTGGTTTGGCAGTTCGCCAGCACCACTACTGCAATAATCAATAGTTCATGCTAACACTCCAAATAAATGCACACATAAGCAACCTTACATGCAAAGTCCAATCTATACTAAAATCATCATTAAAAAGTTGGACAGATTGTTCACGTTTGAATCTTTTACAGCATGAAATGACTAATTGAATCTATACATTAGCCCTGATGAGCTGTGTGGAGGCACTAATGAACAGAGATAACGCAGTAAACAGGGACATTTTCAGCTAATGTAGTGTTTTCATAACAGCTCCCCAATGTCTATTACAAGTGGGGATGTACATCTAGGTGTTTGTGCTGCTGAATCAATGTGACAAGAGTTAAGCAGAACTTGTCTGTCCGTATGAGGAAACAGTGGATAGGTTCAGGAGAAGGGGGAGATAAAGGCCAGTGCATTACACTGACTCATCACTCTATCATTTGCCCATTAAGAGACTTATTCTCACACTTCTTTTCCCACTTATTTCTGCACATCGTGTGTCTAACATCCTTCCTTCAACCATCCAGATAAAGCGGCCATACCCATTTTCAATTAGTTTTCTATACTTCATTATGCTAAGATAAGAACACAGTCAGCCAACTTCATTTGCACCTGTGTCAGCAAATCTGGGCGACAAATCATTTTTCCCCATAGTATTAGATTTAAAGGAAGTTCACAGAGGATTATTAAAATTTGCACAGCAGCAAATTATTGTTTTAGTAAATATTCAGTGCAGATGATTACAGTAAAAGTCAACCTGACCACAACCCAAAACAAAAGAAAAATGCAAAGGACATAATAAAACAGCCTTTTGTTTTTGCATTATCCTGTTGCAATGGTTTGGGAGCATGCTGTTTGTGTTTTAGATTGAATGTGTGGGAGTATGGGACAGAATGTGATTAAAATGTTAATTTTACTAGAAGGTTTCCGAGACATGGTAAGAAAAAAAACAGAAAACCTTCAGTGTTGTGCAGCCCTGAGAAATTCAATTGAAGTATAAAGACTACTTAATGTATCTTTACATAACAAATAGGTTTCAGTATGTGTATGTGTGGTAATGGTGTTAAAGCAAAATTAACCAGATTATATAGTCACGCCAGTCATGGTGTTGGAGTGAGTTTATCTTTGTAAACTATTGTATCAAATGTCAGTACGAGACAGGAACCAGGAGACTGCACAGGAACAGACAGCAAAACAACGGCTAAAAACATCAATAACATCATTTAAGGCTCTGGGAAAGCACCAACACGTTGCATGATTGTTTTTGTCTGTTCCTAATCTGGGGCCAATAGGCTTTTGGATCTAACCAACAGTCTGACTCCAGATTGAAGCTGAAATAATAGCCATCAAACAATTCTGTTTTATACCATTATAACCCTGAGCATTCTGGTGATGTTAAATCTTTGTCTTTGAAAATCTTGGTGAAAAGAATGCAATGGGATTTTATTTGTAGCAGGTCTAGATTCAGAAGCAACCATTCTTTTGCTTAAAATGTGTATTTGGTTATTTTTGTCAAAAGAACTTAGCTGTAATAGATCAGTCCAACACTGTGGATCGCACAGTCTCCTGACCTCACCCCAAAACTAACTTCAAACTATAACATTAGAAAATCTGGGTCAAATGGGTTCATCAGTGGAATTTTATTAGTGAGTCAGATTACTCCTGCTGAAACTAGAGCAGAAGCAGTTTGTTGTCTTCTGCTTATTGTTTAAACATCAGCACAGCAGGAGCATAAGTGCAGCATCCTGCGTTAGCACTGATCAAAGAGTGCAGCTTTCACAGACCTAGTGCTGATGAACACTAGTGCCTCGCATTCGAACAGCTATGATCTCCATTAACAGAGGCTTTTGAGGAGGACACAGTGTCAGCTTTAGCCTGACACAAAGATGTGAAGAAAAGATAAAGAAATAAATACAAAGAAAAGAATGGTGACAGAAGAATGTGTGCAGGTGGAAGACCCACATAATCAAACACTAAAAACATATTGTTGTAACAGCATGCATTTTTACTAAAGTGAATAAAACGTGTAAAAAATATTAAGTCAAGCTCCTTAGAGCCCTACACACATTTTTATTTATTTTTTTCAAATATCTCAACAACAAGCCCCAGCAACAAATCTAATGAGGCCTCCTGGGGACAAAGCCCCCCATCCCTCCTGGATTATCTTCACTCTGATGGGTCGACACCAAGCCCACTTCAGACACATAAGTGCTTTGTTAACATAAGTGTACTGCTGGCACCTCTTTGGATTTACTAGTGACAATGGACAAATGCATCTTGCTAAGTAAAAGCATTTAAATGAGCTATCTGTGCTAATGTCAGCTGATTCACCTTTGCTTTTAATCATGTTCCTGAAAACTCAAAAAGAAACCTGTTAGCTGCAGTTTGGAAAGGACACAAAGTGACTTCATGAAATGTGTTCAATCCTAAGCTAATACTGTTAAGACATTCAGATTCAAACAGTCAATGCAATCTGGAACATTTTTTGTGTAAAGTCTTGTTTTGTCAGACATGATTCTGTACCAAGCACATTAGACACAAAAAGACTTCTTGTGACATATTGTGACAACATCCAATCTCTCACTGACACGACTTGTTACAGCGATCGCAGAATCACTTCCACAATATCTAACAAAACAATAAATAATGAACACCTTGTATACAGCACTGCGCTGTGAAAATGTTTACACGTTTACTTTGTCTTTAAGCGTAATAGCACATCAGTGGGTACAAGTATAGATTTTATAATAAACAAAAATAAGATTTAAAAACACAGTTTGAAAATCCTCTACAGATAAACTTTTTGTATAGTGTATTGTCACGTTAAAGCCTTGATTATGTGGTTATAGCAGTGCAGGAGACTTTAAAGATTGTGCTTACACCTGCACTTAAAACACTGATGACCTTTTTAAATGTCACCGGTCAAGAGCAGAAGAACTGTGGCGTCATCTACATTGTTGTTATTGACTGCTGTCTAAAATATGGATGTGTTGAAGGAAAAGGTCTACATCTCTTTGGCCATTTAAGAAGTCTTAACAACATAACAGAGCTAAGTCGAGGGCAACAGCAGTAATATGAAATTAAGATGGAAAGTCGAGCTGTGACATTTTTTAAATTACTGACTTTTTACTGACATATTTGCAAAAGGAAACAAGTTTTGGGAAAAAAGTACTGCACCGATCACTGAATCTAGTCATATTTTTTAGTCGATGAGAGTTGATACTTGTCAGCAGGCTTGTCCATCACTTTGCAGCATGTTCCTCTAAACGTGAAACTCATCTGAAACCTGTGAACCACTGTTCTCATTGCTTTTAAATGTTTTTATTGCATCAGGCAGCAGGACTGAAAGATTAGGATGGCCAATAAGCAGAGTAATCATGACACCACTATCGTCATCACAGCGGTAATCATCACTATAATTATAGAGCTGACACAAGTGGTAATCAAAATGATGATGGTACAGTAATTGAATATCACTGCTTTTCTTTTTCCTCCATTGTTTGTGCTTATCAGAACAAATGATTATTTAGCAGACTCATGGTTATATTTTACAGATATTAAATTGAGCCTCAGAGAATGACATGTTTTCTAAAAGGGATACACAAGAGGCCAAAATTACTATTCAGCAAACACAGCTGCTGCAGGATTTTGTTATCTTCAGTGCTGAAACGGAAGACCACCTGCCACATGCTCTGCAGAAACTCTGCTCCTCTGTGTCTTACCAGTACTTACTTTAACCTTTTTTTCCTCTGTCATGTGAAATGCTTTTAATGGTAGTATTATGATGAACTGAAAATGAAATGTATTAGTATTAACACAACTATTAAAATATTAATGTGCTTAATACATGTAGCAAGAAACATGAGACAAAAATAAGTTCAAAGATCATACTTTCTTTAAAATGGATACGATGTTGTCCTGACACAAGCTTTAAATCAGTTGTAGTGATAAACTGTATACTTTTGCTTAGTGTCAGTATCTCTCAAGTGCCAGCAGCTGTATTACTTTGAACCATAAGCATTCTATTTAAAACCTTTTTTTTTGCCGTTAAGCACTGGTCCAGTGCGTCAGGTCACACAGTGTTGAGGTCAGCAAGGCTGAGTGAAAAGCATGTGTCTAGAACAGCACTCTATTCCTCTAAAATCTCTGAATGAGTCTTTCCCGTCGAGGTGAAGGAGTTCTTTCTGTGACTGCTCTGCTGTCAGATCTTTCATTTCAAGAACAGTGCCCTTCTTTGGACTGATGGGCCAAACTCAAAGTCTTTTGTGTCTGACATGTCTATTTCTGCTGTGTGTTCACATTGGTACACTGGTCGAGCACAGATTAGATCCAAAAGACAGATAAAACAAATAGACAGTCAGTTTACAGTCTATTTGTTGAGATTTGAGACAAGAACTAAGCATTACATTCAGTTCTTTATGTTAGCCAGAGTATAAGATCAGCATTTGTACAATCAACTCAGCATGCACCCATGGCAACAAGACATCAGTGGTTAATTGTGCGTGTCAGTGGATTCTTAGAAGATAATCAATACTATAAGTAGAAATATTTTTGCTCAAATCCCCATGTGTCATCTTCTCATTTCAAACATTATCCCTGTCATACATTTCAGAAGAAAATAACTCCATTTTACTCACTACACTTTGACGCAAGCAATGAAATCTTTAAGATGGTCATGTTTTATAGTATATTATCCAAGAATATACATGAAAAACACTTGGCTCATCAAGCCACAGAGCCATCTCTATCTGATTATTTTCCCAGTTTTCTACCCTTTCATCTATCACTGTCTAACATCTGCATTCATGTCTGTAGCAGCACTATACTCTGCACCCAAAACTTCAGCTCTTTTATGGAGAATAAGTTATTTTCAGAGCTGTAAAAAACTAATTAAAATGTGTAACTTCAGCCTCCACCAGCTTCTTTTGTGAAACAGTATATTATGAAGGCTATAAAATGAAGAATGATCATTATGCTTTTCCCTTTTTTGCAAATAAAAATTAAATCTATGCAGAATGTTTTTCTCTAGCTTAAAAATAAATGACTTTCCTTTAGCACATAGGAATGTTAAAAGACTCTCAGAGAACAATAGTACCTACACAATCATGGTTAAATCTGTCTTTTTAATTTAAACTTAAACTTGGATGTGGCAAAGTAGAGATTGCACATGTTGCACTGAAGAAACATACAATTTGATTCAAATATCATTCAGAGCTCCATTAGAGCCACTGGGAGAGAGGCTGGTTATAATAGAAACTCCAATCACAACTACTGATTTCTCTGTTGGACTTTGACTAATGAAGAAATTCCTGCTTCAGGCACATCACAGAGAGGCCAGGTCATGCACCGGCGTGTGCATAAACAGACACTTAGTTTATAGTGTTTATTTAGAGAAGCTCATGGTCACAAACAAAGCAGAAGATGCTGACCACACACTGCACATGTGAATACACACAGAAACAGTGGCTCTGAATATTTTATCTCCTCTGTGCTGCTTTCCCCAACGATGGGAGCTACAGCAATTTAGCTTCAACAGAAACATGGTTTGCCACATTTGCAAAAACATGAACACATTTGAACATTGTTTAATCAAACTACTTTAGTATAACTACACATTGGTCAGTAAGACAAGACACACTAGGCAAAGGTAGATAATATGAATTCATGTTGTTGATTTTCTCATAAACCTTTCAATGTTTGTGTGGGTCTAGTACTTATTTTAGTTTTAAAATATGCAATGAAAGCACTACAACAAATTGACCTTAAAAGTTTTTTTGTTCAACAAAAGAAAGCACTAATTTAACATTAGGGAATGCATTTTATTGTGTAACTACCATTATCTCTCTCAAACTTTTTTATGTATTTTGAATAAGCATACTTACGCCATTGATTGTGAATGTATAGTTGCATGGATGCCATGTTTATATATTGTGTTATAGGCCTGTATTTTGAGGATGGGGTGGGCTCCCGTTGAAAGCGTTTGCAAAAAGGAGGCGCCTTCTGTTGAAAACTTGGTAGGCAATTGAATGGAGCACCGAGTAGTATCCGCCTACCACAAGACTTGTTTTAGCCAACCATAGCAAAGATTGAGTTTGTAACCAGAATGCGACTGATATGAAGAAACAAACAGCTGCAACAATAACAGTTTTTGCAAAGTGAAGGAAGGTTAGCTAACACTAAATTGGTAAATGAAACAAGGACATCAGCCACTGAAAATCCAATGACAAGCGTGTATGAAAGACTACAAGATCTAGGATATGCCAAAGCCAGTAGGAAGAGCACAAACATCTTTTCCTTGCAGAAAATCCTTTAGTGTCACAGTTTTAGCGTTAGCAAAAGACGTTAGCATCAACACTAACGTCTTTCAGCGTAGCCATGTTGATAACAAAGAGACGCTTGTTGCATTTGTGAAATGCAACAAAAAAACAAAAACCTGCCTCTTCCTGTTCGTGCTGCCACATCATTGTTTACAAGAGGCCAGTGAGCACATGGTTTGACTCAAGCAGTTGGCTTGGTGCAATACAAATGTTTGGAAACTCCCAAAACTGGCAATATTCCAGCTGCCGGGCAAGGTTAGGGAGTACTTCCGGTTTGTGAGTTTGTTTGTCTTTGTTGCTATAGATGAAACATAATTAAAAAAGTTACTTGCAATATGCAAACAAACTTCAAATTCTCTATTGACACATTATCCATACAATAGTGGGTGAACATTAAAACCACAGAGCTAAATTTGGAGCATGAATAGTGCCTATCTCACTTCACAAACTATGAGATAATGATATAAATGTTAGGCCACAAATCTATCTTGAACTGCTCCAAGCAAAGTATTTGTGTTTAACCTTGTCTAAACGTGGCCGTTGATGTGACGTGAACTTGATGTTCTTGTCCACTGCGTTGATGTGCTCTGTGAAGGCTTCTACTTCCTGGGTTCTGATTTTGACCCACATGTCATCAACATATCTGGTTTTTGTCTGTAGAAGTTACCTCTGAACTGGAAATACGTAGTGTTTAAACATACCTCCAGTAAACTGCAGATATGGTCCGGGGTGAGGTTTGTCCTGTCCTGTAAAGATGTGTCCTGTAGTAGTCTCTTCCTTACAATCATTGGTGTGTATGCAGGTAAAGAGGGATGTGACATCAAAGGAGACAGTCTCATCTGCGTCTAGTTGTAGATGTTTGATTTTGTTTGCAAACTCCTGTGAGTTGATGATATAGTGTTGTGAGTGGCCTATCAATGGAGCCAAGATGTGGCCAGGTGTTTGGTTACTTTGTAAGTGGCTGAATGACCTCTTCTCAGTGTCTCATAGGTGGTGGTGTCACAAAGTAAGTAGTCATCTATCTTCCTTTGTGCATCTTCCTTCTTTCCTGTCATTTGAAGCACCCTTTAGCTCTAGCACTGGTCTTTCATTATTTATCATGTCCTGTTTTGATTGAAAGTACAGTTTTGAGAGGTCTAAGCTTTGAAGTGACTCTTTGCACTTGATTTTTAGACTAGCGTATTGGCACTTATTCTAAACCAAGGTAACCGTATAGCAGAGGAAGCATGCCCCCTTCAGTGAGGCAAAGGTACTGTGTGCCTCCCTTTGAGCATTTTTCAGTGTGCTTTATATCAGATCAGCAAGACTAAATGAGTTACACACAAACATGAAATGCATTATATAGACAGATAGCCAGATAATGTGATTAAAGTGTCTTTGACCGGTTTATTGATGACAGAGATGTAATATCAGGCACAAGCCTAATGCTAGCGCTCTGAGGTAAATCTTTAGGGACATTGCACTCAACGGAGAGGCACAGCTCGTCCCTGGGAGCAGAGTAGGTTACGTACTGTGGAGCAGTTCTATCTGGCAGGTCTGGTTAGCTAAATAAAGCTAATGACCAATTCATTGAAACTAAGCAAGCTTTGGAGTTTTTACTGAGGTACCATTTTCTATCCTCTTGATATTTAATTTGAAAATATGGTAATACATTGTTATGATTTGATATACAAATGTCTATGGAGTCTTCCAGGATAGGGATGGACAATATATTGTCACTAATATTGTTATCGGTATCATAATATATATGTTTTTTTTTATTCATCAGAATCGGCCCAGTGAGGAAAAAATGCCCAATGTGTAGAGCCAATTTTATATTCTGCCAACTAGTTTGTTTGTGCCTGTCGCACCATAGTGCACCTGAAAGCAGCACCACTTCATTTCGAGCATGCACACTTTGTAAGTTCAATGCCTCGTTGCCTCATCTTCCGTCCAGACGTTTGTTAAAAAAAGACAGTCGACACATGTGATGCTAAAGTTTTGCAAAAGAATCTTGGTTCAAATCATTCGATACCACCAATCATCGGCGCAGTGGTAGAGCGGTTGTCCTTCAACCGGAAGGTTGGTGGTTCGATTCCCACTCTCCCCACAGTTCATACTGGTGTTGTGTCCAAGCTAGCGTTAGCAAGCAGCAATCTCTAACACAAGAAGCAAGCACTGCTAAAGGGAGCACCACAACAAGCCCTTGAGGAGAAATTCAACAGAGATTCTGAGAAACATCTTCAACCTACATCTAGATGCCTAATTTGAAACCTTTTCTTGATATACAAACAAACACATCCATATTTTAGGACCATTTGCAAATTTATAGATTAACTGGTAAAGATAAATATATATATATATATATATATATAATAGAATTATGCTATTCAGGAATACAGCATAGTGCATATTATATACTTCCTTCACATTTGTTAATCACAAATGACAATATGGTAATACGTACACTGATTTCTTAAATTATAAAATATAAATTGCAAGAAGAAACAGTGGCATATGGAGAGACAGGAAGAACAGATGCAGCACAAAAACACAACATAGAGATGATTTAATAAATCATTTTATGGGCTCAACATGTGAGTATAATATATTTATGGTGGAATCAATTTACACTAAACCACTGAGCCTTTGCCTGAGCTAAAAAGTTGTTCAACAAAAAAGTATCTAAAGCCATTATAAGTAATTTGAGTCAGAACTGTCAAAAAGACAATTTTATGAGTGTGTTATTTGCTAATGTCATTGAGGATATAATTGGCCGCCTATTGTTATCAACACACTGCAGTTTATTACCAAATAAATTTACAGCATTCAACAACCTTCCATAGTATAGAAGAAATGCATTCGGTAATAAATATTGTATGTGTTATCATTACTCAGAGGCTAATGATGATAAATGATTCTGAGAATAAAACTCTAATAACTTGAGCTGTTAAATGGCCAAACATTTTTCAACAATAATAATACAGATACTCAAATAGAAATGTGAAGCAGCAGAACCTAACTGCAAATAACGATCACAGGGATAAAAATATTTATCTTTAAGACAGTAAATAAAATTCAAGTTTTTAGTTAGAACTTTCCCAGCAGTCTCTGCTGTGAAAGCATAGCTTAAGCAAAGCATTCTCCAAATAATTCACCTAACTTGACCAAAGTTACTTCACCTACTCCAAAAGTCCAAACTATTGGTCCCCGGGCATATTATCCAGAAAGTTCAAACAGAGGTGAGTCAGTAACCTGCCACAACTAACCACTAACATGTCAAAAAGCAGAACAGTTATGCTCATTTATTTACCTGGCCTGATACTCTTGGCCTACTTTTCCTAACCATCATCCAATATTGTTTACTCATGGGAAAACCTGTAAGATAATTGCTTGACTACAATGTCTGTCACACATATAGAACAAATAATTGATATCTACATGAACTGAAACAGTTGTGCATCCATCTTGAAAGTGCTGCTGATGTTCTAATTAATAAAAACCTTTTATATCTGTCTAGGTTTGTTAGTTGAAGTGACAAGCTGTGATTTCCCTGATTCAAAGCACACACTGAGTAAATTGCAAACACTAAGACGCACCATTTTTAGAGGTTGGAGTGTAAAGCCACTTAAAGGAAAGGTTATCTCTGTGACAGGTGGGAATCGTTTGGATGAAAATCACAGTAAAACGTGTGTATCAAAATATACACCTGCATATGACTACACACAAAGGAAAAGACAGCCCCTAAGAGACTGTCAAAGCTTTGCAAAGGAATGAATGCAGATAAAAGATGACAATATCTAATCCTTATCGAGGGACTCTGCTGAGATGGGTCTGTCTGGTTTATGCAGAGCACACAAGGCCTTGGTGCTGGTGGGTGCAACATGCTCAAGCAGACAACCGCGCAGACGATACTTAGAAAGACATTATTACATGCAGACACACACAGGCATAGATAAAGATGCAGACATATTCCTTGACAGCACTTGAGCAGTAAACACTACAACTCCTTGTCAGCACTTCAGAGGGAAAAAGTGAAGGAGCGAGACGAGCGAGGAGCGCAGAGTCTCAGAGGAGAAACAAACGATGAGCTCAGAGACAGGTGACTGCTGTAGCCCTTTAGCATCAAGCTAGGTGTTTTTGATTAGCAACAGCACACTTTTGTCACCATGCACCCGGATATAACAACAAACACTTGAGATGAAGAGGAGAACGTCAAACAAGATACCAATCTCACTGGAAGCTCTATAAGCAGTTGTTGCTTCCCAGTGCCTTCCAATTTATTGCATTTTTTTTCCCCACACAATGCACAATACTGTAATTTATCATGTTGCTTTCTTTAACTGCTTGCCACAAAGGAAAGTGGAATGTCTTGATGGCACTTTCTAAAATAATGAAAACTGCTAAGAAGGGCATTTTGGATTAATTAATTGTGTAAAGCTATATGATTTCTTATGTCTCTAAATCTTGTCATATGTGCTGTTATCAGAAAGGCTTCATCTCTTGTGTTGTAAAGACTTTTCCTTAAGTGCTCCTGCAAGGTCGGCTTACAAGTATCCACAGGGAACTCATGGATGTCAATTTTATGGTACATTATTTTGAGGAGAATTTCATCATCTGTTTTAGGCAGAAGGCAGTTGGAAAAGTGTAAATAGCATTTGGCTGTAGCTTATTTGATTAATTTCTGTGCTTTGGCACTAACAATTTTACCACTGTACTTTTGGTATGGACTTTCTTTTTGAATATCAAAAACCACAAATAAAATCAGACATTTCTCTATATTGTATCTTGTAGCCGCAAAACTAATTATTTTCAGAAAGAAAAGCAGCAATTTTAGTTTACAATGCTTTTATTCGGATCTCAAGTGAAGTGAACCAAGGTCTTCATGTGAATTTCTTCCCGCTCTTCCCCGAACAACAGAGAACTAAAGTACACCAGGTTTGCAACAATCAATACTTCTTGGAGCTCTATGAAACTCAGATTGATGTCTGTCTTTTTTTGTATTCTGTAATCTGTATTTTTCTTGACTTATTCCATTACTTTGGTTGTGGGCCATCTCAGCTAAATGCTTATTGAAATAGATTTCCTTCTGTAAAGGTTTTCTTGGCCATGACTACAGACTCGCAGTGCCCTTTGCCCAGTGTCCCTGTTGTTTGAGCATGTTTGGGACACATTAATGAATGCAGACAGCTATTAATTCAGAAAGACAAGGCAGTTTAAGTTATACATAGGCCTACACATATAACATATTTAGCAAATGTGAGTAATTTAAATTTTTATTACATACTTCAGCTTTGTTAGATATGTGTGCTCGAACACAAGACCTCCAAAAATACTATTATCTATAGGCTTAAAGAACACAACAGATATGATGAAGGCTAAGCAGATTTTGTTGTTAGACTGAGTTTGTTTGAAGGTCTATGTACAAATAGATGCATGTACAAGAGCTACTACTATTGTTCCTCCACCATCTACTCAGACACTCATGTATCTGGTTCCACTGGTGACCACTTAAAGCCTACATTTCATCTCTCTAATCCTTCCCTGTTCCCTCAGGATCACATTCAGCCATTTGCCCCAGTTCTCATGGACACACAGTTCACTCACTGACAGGCATCCGTTCTCAGCCAAACTAGACATTGCGTAATATGTCAACAATGAAATAGTGTTTTGGCTAAATAAAATATCTCAGTGTGTGTTGGAAGGACTTTTACGCTTGTACGCCAGTTCAAAGTTGTCTTTCTGCTTGTATAGAGTCATCCTGGGTTTTCTCCACAGACATCCTTCAGCACAGCGTCTGAAACATAAAAAAGAAACATAGACACTGTAAACGCTGCAGTAACAGAAAAACACAGAACCTGACTGTGATAGATATTGTTTGCGTTCTAAACACTTGTGCCACAGATTCCCGCTCTCCTGTCACATCTCATTACACTGTTGCCTGTGATGCTTGTCACTGCAATTGAATGGCTGTCACCCTGAAACTATGTCTGCTGTTATGACAGGAAGAAAGTACCTCCATCTGCAGAGGAACAGAAACCATGGATGTAGGCAGTGTGTCACACTATGGTGAATAAGACATTTGATACTGCACTCTCCAAGTGGACATTTGATTTTTCAAAGCACCAAACCTTTCAAATTAAACAGACACTCATTATTCCTTTTTATCCTTGAATAA
The DNA here is from genome assembly GCA_024416835.2 of Perccottus glenii. Lineage (NCBI taxonomy): Eukaryota > Metazoa > Chordata > Actinopteri > Gobiiformes > Odontobutidae > Perccottus > Perccottus glenii. The sequence continues at coordinate 22,478,397 of CM044554.2, read as the reverse complement.
ACAGATACTGAGAATAATACCTGAATGTACAGACAACCTACCAATTGTACAAAGTAATGAATATATTGTCTTTATACCATGGACCCAATAGAAAAGGGATTAAAAAGCAAAACACCAAAAAATAAATCACAAACAAGATTTACTCAACTCAAGAGAGATACAACTCGGGAGAATGCTGAGTTTAGATGGTCAGAAAACCTTTTATCTGCAGTTTCTCGTTACCAAATTTGACTTTTCTCTGAATTTTGGTCCCTGGAATAGCATGCAATAGCACTTTTTGTATTTTTTAATGAGAGTATCTTGTGTTGGGGTCACCTCTGAGAGACCTTGTGAGTTTTATAGATCTAGAAATTCTAGTAGACTAGTATAAGGTCTTATACAGCAGTCCATTTGAAACTGTTTTTTCTTTGAGCCTAATGGCAAGGCAAGGCAAGTGTAATCACTGTGAATCTATGAGAAATATCTGCAGACACTTCCAATAACAAAGACATGAATACACAGTCACAACAAGGGCAACGTCTGAGTGCTCCTTAAGTGCCATGTATGAAGCTTTATCGTTCTCTGGTGCAGTATTTAATTTTCAAATTCAATATTTTTAATTTCTCACAATTTAATGACACAAGATCTATAAATATTTAATAAGGGACAAAAATGTATAAATTAATTAAAATTTTAATTAAATGTAATGAACAAAGTTATGTGTTTGCTGTGATTGTAGACACGTGCTGCTTTAGTTTGCTTTTAAATGCTTTAGTCATTGTCTTGTTTGGTCATACCTCTGACTGTGTTCACATGACACAGTGACCTTTCTCTGTCCTCGGTGTGTTACATGCTTTTCCCTCCACAGGCGTATTGATTATTTGGTATCTAATCAAGGCTGCTCCTCATTAAACAATCACAGCATCAGTCGATAGGAATGTGTAAGTACAGAAGATGCATCCATTTTCATTTTGCTCATATGACTCTTTTTTAAGGTCTCACTTTATTACACACAAAGAAAAGACATGAACAAGATTTGCACCTCTGGCTTGTGTTTTAGCTTCAGGGGCTTCATTTTCCTTTTAAGGTTGATTTATGTGGGAGATGTGTCTTTTGCATCAAAGTGAGGACACTCACTTAAAGACGACCCTGTGATCTCCTACATACAAATACACAAATATACATTGATCAGAATTAAATATTATTAATGCTGTGTGACTGTTAAGAGAAACTAAGAGGCTAAGAATAAAAGTGTTTCAAAAAGGAAAATTAATAAAAATGTGTTAAATGATTCTCTATTGAGTTAAAAGTCCACCCTGAAAAAGTCACACAAACATACAGTTGCACACTGCAATGTGTTTTCGTTGACATTTTTCTCTTGGGCAAAAGTCAGAGACATGAAAGACTGATGGATTGTAGAGCAGCTTTAATGAGCTGACAGGGCAAACAAGCTTTAAAGTAACATAAATGGTTAAAAGTTAAATGTAAGGCAGGAAGGCAACTTGTTTCTTGGTCTGCGTGCTATATTTAAATGCTCTTGCATGAATAAGTGACCATTATCTCAAATTAATCAAAATAATAATTTAGTAAACAGCCATGTGATTTGCTTTGGAACGCTCTTCTGTACATTGGACACATTACCAGTGCATATGCAGTTCATCAACTTTCCTCATTACTCTTTACTGGCTCTAAAAATACATTAATCTTTTACAGACTTTTAAATAATTAAGGAGATGCCATGTGAGGGAACGCACCTCACACAGTTCAGTACAAGTTGGACATACTGTAGTGTTCCTGCTCTGACCTCAACAGAATGATGCTTCATTCAGAAACTTTCATTAGCCCAACACAGATAATCAATGCAAATGTATGGATTTAATTAACATTTATTACTTGCAAACACCTTCCCCTTTAATTACCATTCACTGATATTCAGGTTCCAGTTTACACTCAAGTCCCAACAGACCAAATCCATTATTTATTTATTTTTACTTTAAGACTATTTTTCACCCAAAACTACATTTATCCCACCTTTAGTCGGTACAGCAGCTGATATGATGTTGTATTGCTGAAGCTTCTTTCATTCTTTCACAAATCAAATGTATTGCTTGTATTAATATTAATATAAAATAAACTGTGATATGCTATAAATGTAAAAAAAAATTGTGATAATAATGAAAATTGTGATGATCACTTTTGTATTATATTGACAACTTAATAGCCCTAAATGTAATAAACTTTAATTGTAATTCGCTCCCACAGCTGTAGCACAGCGTGGTGTTAATGAAGTAACATAGGCATGAATTTTCCTAGTTTCAATGTTTTTCAAAAAGACGAGCCTCTGAGTTGATGGTAGTAAATAATCTATTTTTCAAACGTTTTATGCTGAAAGGCCTCTTCCTTCCAGCTACACTGACCATTTGACTCGCCTGAATGACTGCTTTCAGCTCTCCAGTTGTGATGTGATTTACTATTTGTTTAACTGAGTTTTCTTACCTCAAGGGTATAGTTTCTATTATAACAGAATACCACATCAAACATAGTTGTTGTTAAATGCCTTTTACAACATTTTACAGTTTGTCGGTCCTTTTCCTGTTTTGTATGTGAGTGCTGATGTCTGCATTTGAATTATGTTCATGATGAGTGTTAAAGTCACACTGAGAGTGTGAACTAATGATGTCACAGCTAGAGTTCATGTTTGGGAACAGCAGTAAAGACTTACTACCGCCTTTATTCATTTTATTCATGGGCCTGGAGAGCCGTTCTAAAAAATAATGCACAAATGTCTTGCACTGCAGTAAACATTCAACCCAAACAATACTAGAAAACTGAATGGGCCGAGAAATTTCTCACTCATTTCCTGAGAGTGGAGCTGCATTTCACTGATTAGACTGTTCGCAAACACCAGCTCACTTTTTAGTTTCTCAATGAATGAGAGAACACATAATGGACATTCACAATACAAAGTCGAAACTAGTCTTACCTTTAGCTAACAGAGTGACAAAATAGAAATAGTGACGTTTTATTCTTCTTAATGCACTGAATAATTTATAAAGAATGACTTTTAAATGAAAACTCTCTTGATGTTACCAGAAGGGCAGTCTTTTAAATTACACAATGCAATAATTAGCTCAGTGCAACAATTAAGCTATTTCATCAGGTAAACAACAGTCAACATTATATTTTGTCAAAACAACCATACTGTTTTGGGGAACATCTTGAAGTCCCAAACCTCCTTGCCTCACTGTTGCAACCCTGATAACATAAAAGTAAATAGTAAAAGACACTAAATATTTTAAAGTTTCAGGTTCCTCCCTTTTCACAGGTGAATGAGTACAGACTTCAGAGTCAGCGAACAGAAAAAACTAAAGCACATCAGAGGGATGAGAGGGGAGCAAGGGAAATGATGTTAAAGATGAGACAAAAAGGAGGAATAAAGAACACCCAGGGATGATCTAATTGAGTTTATCGCCCTGTGTCACACTAATGGCTTTGTTAGCGCGCGCCTTAGTCATTTACAGAGAAAGGATTTTGGAGGTGACTTAGTCAAAATCTGATTTTTCATTGAAACATAATCAGGTCTAAAACAACATTTGGATGTAATGTTATTTAGATTTTTTACATTAGATTAGATAAATAATTATGGAGTAAACACAATTTTCATCATTACTAACACTTAAGATGCTTGAATTTCCTTTTAAACCTTTGTTTTTGTTTTCTACATTGAATGAATGGATGATCCAAGGTTTGGTGAAATTACAATAACCCTGTCACAATAGAATTAATTTTGTGTCCATGATTCATCTCCTATAATAGAGTAGTTTTATTGACATGTGGCTTGCACATATGACAGATTATTACCTGAGCTGTCTTTTCTCTAAACCGTAAAATATCTCAAAATTAATTACACATTACAATAAATGTGAAACAAATCAACTGTAATTTCCTGTTTACAAACACATCAATGGAGACTTATGCAAGTGAAGCTACTGTTTCAGTTTCTATGGACTTATTTATTTACTGGATGATTTAATTACATTTTAATTGAAACCTTTTTCCAAATCTATCCAATTAATTTGTTACTCAGAAAAAGCCTTCCCAACTGTATCACTCAGCAAGGCTTTTGAAATAAAGAGCTGTGGTGATTTACATAATGGTTAAATAAAATCTAAGCTAATTAAATGTGCAAACACACTCTCTTCAGGTGTGTGTGGCTGTATAGAAACTCACATGTAACAGACCAGGTGTAATACAAGATTTTAGAAGTTAGAGATAGGTCCATATGTTTGACTCCTCTTTCAAAATGTCTACAGATACAATTACAGATTTAACAAATCTAACAGGTTGTGGTAGAATTGTATTAGGGTTGCACAGTATATTTCTAGTTTATTGTTAAATCAACAATTCTAATATATATGTAATGCAATAATGTTATGGTATTCAGTTTGACGGACATTTACGTTTGTAGCTGCAGTGTCCAAATAATATCTATTTTTCAGCACTGAAATGCCACATCAACACAACTCGATGTCAAGCATCTGAGTAGTTTCTATTAAGGATAAACATCAGCCACTAATCTATTTGTACTCCAACTCATGGTTTATAACACAACATTAATGTGAGCTCTCCTTTGGTTGGTCCACACAAACCTTTTCTCTTCATAAATAATTTCTTTATTGTTTTAGGCAATAAAAGACTTTCTTTATGTGATTATACTTGATCCACAGCAACCTTGACCCTTCAAACTCCAGGTTCCATTATAAAAGTGCTCTCATCTCATTAGAGTTCCTTTTGCCGTTGATCCTGCCCTGCGGCCATAACTCTTCTCCTTCTTCCTCTTCCTGGCGTTTTTTCCAGAACAATTCCTCTTTATTTCCTGTCATGGCTGTTTTTCCGAACCATTTCCCCTCAATCTCTGTGTGGTACTTTATGCTTCACTCCTCCTTCGCCCGTCTATCTCTGGGTTGCTATCGCTCACATTGTGCCCTCATATTTCATTTTGACTCGAGCTGCTCATTAGGCACTCTATCTCTCATGTCCACTCATCGCTTTCTCTTCTCTTACACCTGCACTTTCCACTCTTCTCTCATCCTCAACCTATCCTCACTGCAGTCCTGTTTATCTTTTTTTTCCCACTGTGCCATTCAGTTTCCAAACTTTCTCTTTCTCCATCTTTCCACTAGATACTCCAGTCTTCCATTTTCATGCTGCATTAAGTCAGTGAGCAGCCTATAGAAACCATATTAATGCAGAGGAGGGGGAGAGACTTGAGAGCATCTTAAAAGTTCTCAACAATGCTGACAGTGACTGAAGGAGGTCATCTATCTCCCAGTTCTCGCCTCATCCTCCCTCGCGAGGCAGCTAATTCAATATGTTGAGGAAAGGGACAGGCTTGCTTCCTTTGTCAACAAATTTCATTAAAGAACATTAGCAGCGCTATCAGAGAGGTGACAGGGAGGAAATGATGGATTCAGATTAGTGTATGCAAAATGAAAGGGAAGAGGTAATACAGCTTCCACACGTGTGGCTATGTGCGACTGTGCATGTGCTCAATCTCATACTGTGCACACTTGTCCCCAGCCACTTAACAGGCAGCATTTACATAACCTATTTCAATTCCCATTATTTCTCTTGGAAGGGTTTTGTAAGACTTCAAAATTGTAATTGGATTTTTTACCATAGAAATGTTCATACCTCTGTAATAAAAGAGAAACGCTATTAAATGTCTCTACTGTACATTGTGCAAACTTAAAGAATGGGTTGGCTTTGCAAATTTGGTGCTGTTACTGTACGTTCTGGTGAGAAGCAGGAGACTTGATATGATTATTCTGTCAAAGGCTATGTAGTCACAATGTCTATAAATAGGAACACACAATAGCCTAGTGGTATGTTATATGCATGACGTAAGGCTGCACAATATCAGGACAACATAATATGTGAATTCTCTTTTGGCACAATAAACGTTGAACTGAATTATAATCTTTAAAAGTAAGCCTCTCACTCTTATATTCGGCTTGACGTAAGGCTCTGATTGGACAAATGGATTGATACTGCAATAACATAAATATGAGATATCTGTGCAGCTCTAGTATGATGATTTCTAAAGAAATGGATGCAGTATTGCCTCAAAAAGCCGTGTTACATGATAGTTTTACACTTTGCAGCGCACACATCAGACAACTTCAAATTGATGCACAATAATGCTTCATGAATTCAATGTTGTAGTTTGGTAGTAAGTGAGTGGAAATGGTTTTAAAACTAAGCAGGCAAGCTTTTATGACGGTAAAAGTATCAGACACTTTACCCAAAAAAATCTGTTCCTAAATGATAAAGCAGTAACACAATGATAAAAATGTGTGAAAGATTCAGAAACATTTAACGTCAACAGCTGCTGTGTTACCCACGGCAACCAAACACATCTGTATGTGTGTAACAAATAGGCAACAACTATATGGACATACTGCGAACACAGACTCATTAAACCCACTTTTCTACAGCCGTCTGAGGTTAGTATCTACATTAAGTGTTGCTGTGTCCGCTGACAGGTGCAGGGGTTCAGAGGTCACCTGACTGTGCTTCGTCTCCAGCTCAATTAGCACATCTACAGTGAACAGCAGATGTGCTTAACTACACCATAATATTGCCAAATGCTCATAGAACAAAGCAGTATATGTTCAGCACACTCTCACTCTCCCATTCACACCCAGACTGTCCACTGATATGAATGTCTCTCCTGTTTGTCCTCTCCTCGGTCCCTCCCTCGCACAGCAGCAGACAGGCAGCAGTAATGGAATGAATGTGTGTGTCTTATTACAGGTCATGATAATAGGATTTCAGTAGATGGATGCAGAGATTCTTGAGTAGAAAAGCAATATGGAAGAAAATAGCATTGAATGAATGAAATATGGTTGTGCCCCCTCTGCACGAGGAGCGAGGTATGACTAAACAGCAGCAGAGTGCGTGAATCAGAGAGTCAGTAGTGTAATACCAGAGTGCCCTGCTGACGAGTTAACATCAGTTTAATTCATGTCTATGTGACATTTGACCTGGGCGGGAGGTGGGAGAGATAAAAGCACCAACCCTTTAGTGAGTGATGAATATACAGGGTGTGTAAGGGACCTTATAGAAAATACATAGGCCTACATACAAGTTTAGAGATTAAACTTTGGGAATTTAGCACCTGTATGCAAGCTGTTTGTTCACATTCTGCTGAGCTTCCCAATTGTCAGTATGGACATTTCACATTGTTAGCATAATGTGTTGTTATGCTGTATATAGACCTACCCTCTATTCCTATAATGCTACACAATGGTCAGTCCTTTAGTCCTATTTTGATGACCACACACATCTTGGTACAGAGTAGCCTATAATCAATAGATATGCAGAATGATTTGGGGCACATACTTTCAAATATTATGAAAATTAAGATTCAGCTCATAACCTCATTTCTTTCCTACTGGTGTGGCCTGTCAGTCTGAACTGCAATATTTTCTACACTGACCGCTTTGGCTTGTCTCTCAAAAATAACACCTAATGATTAAATGGTTCAGTGAAGACGGCCATTAAATTGACTGAATATGCAAAATAAACAAATAAATAAATAAAGTGGATTCATTCAGCTGTAACTTAGATACTGGAGTCTATGTGGTACTGGTTTTAAATATTTGAGATGTTTGATTGATTGGTATGCAACACATTGCCTCCTATTTTTAACAGGATAAACTATAAAAATGATAGCAACATACAGTTTGGCTCAAAGAATGCAATAAACGTATTGTACGCGTCAAATATAAAATGCTACACAAAAGATTGCTAATGGCTAATCTACTGTAGCTAAGTCTTTTGTGCTAATATTGCTAATCCCCATGTTATGAAGACAGCCCAACAATATAAATCTTTATATCTGTATAAAAAGTTTGAAACTTAACAGTAGTCAAACTGGAGATGAGGAGCTGAGCCTGCTCTGGCAAATTTTGTTCCCCCAAATGCTAAATGTTTATTTGTAGGACTTAAAGGTTTTTGTAGCTGAGTTTAGTCATACACTATGCCAAAAAATAGTAACTTATTGTACATTGTGGTATCTAAAACCACTTTATTGTACAGTATACTTGAGTAAGTTCAGCTAATAGAAGTGTTAAAGAGGCGCCAATGAACAGAAAGTAGGCTGCTAACCTGACTTTTCTTAAGCTGACTTGTTCTACAGATCAACTTCCAATAAGGCATTGACTAAGTACAAGTGACAAGTAGAATATTGTACATTTTAAAACCTGAATGTGGGATCTGTCTTCTCCTGGAATTTAAAAGAAGGCACTGCACTGTCCACAGTGATTCTCTGCAGAATTTATTCCTATCATGCTACAGATTTACCTGCTCAGTGAATTTTAAACATCTTGTCAAAAGGATTTTTTCTGCGTATAGCTGTCTTTGTGGGGCTGTCCCCTGATATTTTAGCTTGACCTCATTCTACCTCCTTCAGTGCCCTGTTTCTGTCATAAGCTTGCCTTTTCTGCCCCTCATACTACATGTGTTTTATTATGTCCAGTACTGTTATAAATGAGGTCATTATTTTATTCTCATTACAATATGGATAGAGCTCTCTCTGTTCAACCATCAGCACTGGGTCATTTGTCTTTTCTGTATAAAACAAAAGCAGAAAGAAGGAAAGCATCAACACAGGGGGGTGTTAAATGTCAGTGTGGTTGTGATTGTGGTAGATGCTTAATCTAATCTTAGGTTAGTGCAGGATATCCAGGGAGCATAACTGATCTAGTATTCCCTCACACTTGTCACATTATTGAATCTATGGAGTAAAGATCATTTCTCAGATCCAGTAGGCTAATAATTCATTGGTCTATCATTTCAGAATCCAGGCTGCCCTTGGGAAAGCTTTCATGCCACTGTGTTTCTGACTCCAAAGGTAACCCTTGACCCTTATTTGCCAGGGTAAAAAAATCTAACATTCTGTGTCACCTCATTTAGTGTATTCCTCTATCTTGTGCCTGTCACTGTGTGGATGTTCCCATTTACCACTTTCTGAGTCATTGCTTAACAAAAGAACCTCTGGCACAAAGCAGCTGTGTCGTGCCTGCCCCAAATAATTTGGATTACATCAAGAGCAATAGATAAAAGAGTCACTTAAGTATGAGACTCCTCCTGAACTGTGATGCAAAAACTCCAGAGAGTTTAGTGGGCCAGCCATTCAGAAGGAGAACTGAGTCTAACAAAGTCACAGGGAAGCTCAAGAGCAGGGAATGAAGTTCAGAGTTTTACAGGTGTGGGATAAGTTAGTCGATTTTGGGTTGCCTGGGTGATGGTATTGAAGCAAGTTGATCTGCAGTGAATAAAGCAAGTACGCACATTATAATTCAATCTGCTCATATCCATCAAAGACAGCACCTAGATACATCTGCCAGCTGCAAGTACATGTAATCATCCACGAGGTGATAACACAGGTTTGAAAGTAGGAACTGGTGGACAAAAATCTGTCTGCGGGATTCAGAGGTAATACAATGTGAAGCATCAGTGGTTTTATAGTCGTACTGTGTGGATCCAGTGAGTAATTAGCTTTAATGGCTGCAATTTTCTTTTAAGAAAACTTTGATAAGGCTAATCTATTTCCTCCTACTCTGACTCATGTACCCAATGCTTTGGTCACATTCACATTACCTCATCTGTTTAAAAGGCAACACTGAATCTTATCAAGCTATGAAGGAACAATGGCAGAGTCTCTAACATTCACGCCTTTAATTGACACAAAATACATGTTATGTATATTGTCTCTTTCATTTTTTTTTGTCAAACATTTATCGTTCAAATCCATGGTTTGAAATGGACCTTCTGCTGCAACAAAACAATTCTTCTTGTAGAACATCGCTTCTTATTGTTTGAGTCAAGGAACCTCAGAGACCTGTGAGGAGCGACTTTACTGCTCTCCAACAAGTTGCCCCAGCAGCCCCCGGTTCTGTGCTGCATTGCAGTGCATCTCTCTTTCTCGCGTGTGCTTTGTGAGCAGTACACCATTGTAAAAAGAGTGCGTGACATTGCTTGCTTTAAGACTAAACCACTGTGGTGTCTTTTGTCCATTTTAAGTATTTCCCCTCAAAGTCTAAACTCCTGCTCAGTCCCTGGCTGTAGCAATAGAAGCCGAGTGCAGTGCTTTTATAGCTCTGGGAATGTGTTCTACATGTCTGCACTGTGCCATTAAGGCAGCTCTTTCTAAATAGTCCTTAGGAATTTAATTAGCTTTCCTGTCCTTGGCCATAACCTCACTGTCTGCTTTTTGTGTCTCACTTGGCTTTGTAGCAAAAGATTATGTCACAGTCTGGACATTTTACAGCTCTCCTTTCACTCCATTTTTATAATTTCTCAGTTATAAATATTTTATTTCTCCTTTCTATTACAGACAGGTATATTATCAATGTGGACATTTATTTTGTCTGCAGTGTTTATTTAGTGCAACAAATTGCAAATTATAAATGAAGCAGATATTATTTTAGACAATCTATGGTAATCTCTTTATATTACTATCACACAATTGTTTTAAGCTTAAAAACTGGAAGTGTCAACAACAGAGACATAAGTAATGCCTTTACTGTCACAAAGTCACTGATGATAATGACAGATAGTATACACATCCAGTGATTAAACAGGTTTTATCCCATTGTATGCTCTATGTTGTAGATGTACAATTGGATTAAACAGAAATGTGTGTTGTTGAAATGCTTATTTTGTGCACATTGCACAGTGGGACAGATACCATCTTAGAGTCTGATATGCTTCAGACTGTGGTCCATTTGCAGTCAGTCACGCGAAGCTTGAGTGGAACCGAAGTTCACATTTGATTAGACAAAAAGCTCATTATGGAACAGTCTATTATACACCAGTGCTCACTTTCAAACCTCTCCTTTTCACTTCTCCTTCACTCGAAACACCTGCAGACGGAGCACTAACACACAAACTTTACTCTTATTCTTTTGTTGAGTCTTGTTTTCTTTCCACCAGCTGTACTGGCATATACATTTACTGGTTCTTCTCTGTTTCATTTCATAGATTCTGATCGTTATTATTTAAAACTGAATCCCCTGAAGCTGCTTTTATCTTCCATCTCCTAAAGCCCCCTCTGTGGATGCTAAAGAGGCTCCAGGAAAATATCTGTGAGCCTGTTAAAGAGCCTTTGAATCCAAAGTGTGTGTCCAAAGTGAGTCTCTTTACAAAATTATAATGGCCAGCAATGATAAGCATGTGTAAAATATGCTTTTCTGCCAACAAGAATCAACAGCTCAAATCATTGAGTGGGGTATTTTCTCTCAGTGTTTGAGGAATATAAATCTTAAACTGCGCCATTATAAAGCCTCTATCTAAAATCCTTAGGTTTTGAATTTGTCAGTTATTAAAATACAGTCTTTTGTAAAAGAGCTATTGAGAAAAATACTGTTGAATGTTAATTTATGTGGGACATTTAACAGCAGCTTCTGGATCTGAAGTGCTCCAGCGTTATGAATGTACTGATAATATAAATGTACTGTGAATGTCAGACACCCCATTTAGCACAATCTGGAAAACTATTAACATATACTTCTTATAAATATCTAAAAGTGCTTTTAAATGTCAACAGTAAATGTCTTGAGATACTGTAGCTCACCTCATAAGTGGTTCATTGGACTTACTACTTAAACAGAACTGCCTAATGTACAGTGCAAGCCATATTACAGTAATTTTAATGCCATACTGAAACACTGTCACTTAATTTAGAAATGTCACTGTACTCTTTGCTTTACACTATATATTTCTATACTTCAGATGTGTAGTGTTTATATTCACTTAACATACACTGAAGACAATCCATTGCTACCTCCCCAGAGGCATTAGACATCTCACAAACAACAAACTGAATTGCAATATGCAGAGGACACTCACACACTCTGCATAATAATGCCAGCATGTCAGCATGTAGTTAACCTGATGCGCAGGTATCACAAGAATGTGTTTATGTTCAGATTTAGAGAATGACAGTAATGGCCCTGGTGTTTTCCAGCTTTGCAGTAAAATGCTTTCAGGACCTTGGACAGCTCATCCACCTGCAGCAATTGTATATTTCAGCATTTTAAAAACTCTTTCTGATTTGTAAATCATAGCCAGAAACCAAAACCTATTTTCTATTCAGGAGTGTTTATATAACTTTTTGAACTATGCTGCAAATATCATCACAGTGTTTACAGATTAAATATTATGCCAAAGATGCCATAGTGTTCTACAAACAGGAGAGAAGCATATAAGACTCAGAAAGTGCTCACTTGTTGTATCTAAGGTTAACTCCTTGATCAAAAGTCATTAGTGAGAGAGGAGCTTTAAACTGGCCACTGAGAAAGTCCTGCCACTGTCAACTGGACTAACCACAGCAAGGCAAGGGTACTGCTAATTGTGCACAAATAAAATTAGTTTCAAAGAGAGCAAGTAGCAGATTAAATATTTAAATATATAGTGTATTATAACACGCCTTCTTCATTATGGGGCTATTACTGTAGCGAAACTATTTGTGAACTCATACTAAGATAAGTGTGTGCGTAAAATGATAAATTTGAAAATGATTGATGATTAAATATAGTTTATTTCTTAACAGGGACCATGTACAGGTGCAAAAAAGACGCCCCGCACCAAAACTAAAAGTCTTGAGTCGTATACACACGAAGCTCTAAATACAACACTTTTGCTAGTCTTACCCCGTACCAGCTTTGTGTTTCGTTTTATGGCCCTGAGTTTAAACTTACAGACTGTGCACAATTTATTCCTTGAGCTTCTTCTGCTTATTATACACGGGGATGAAGTTTATCCCAGCAGCTTTGCTAAGGTGAAGGTCCTTTTATAATAACTCATTACAGCTTTGTATTCATGCTTCCCTCCTCTCCTCTAATTAATAGGGTGGACACGAGCGTGAATGATTCCCCGAACAGAAACGCAAAATGAAATTTGTGTTTGCGCACCCAGAACAGCGCTTTGACACGGCTCCTATAAATCCTTCCTTGCGCTCTGGAGTGAACACAAAAAAAATCGCTTTGCTGAAAATCAATGACACGCTACAAAGAGAGACGGGACGGATAGAGGGATGGAGAGGGAGAGAGAGAGAGAGAGAGGGGGAGAGGGAGAGAAGGGGGCGGTGTCTGCTGAACGAGGAGGAGAAAGCTCCCGGTGCGCGCGTCTTGTGAGGCAGCAGCGTTTGGCCGTTAGTGCTGCGAGCAGTCAGTCAGTCAGTCTGGTGCGAGCGGAGTGCCCGGGGCCGTGGACTTACTTTCCCCGGGAGTCGAAAAAGGACACCAAACATCCCAGGTAGGACAGTGCTCGATGCGAAGTGACAACGAAGATACAAAAGAAAAAGTCTGTTGTGGTGCGAGTCGAGGCTATGCGTGTACGAGCACAAAGGGAAAGCTCAGTGGGGGTGCACAGCAATTATGTTGATTGTTGTTAAATTAGCGCGTGCTCGTGTGCTAATCATTCACGGTGACCCATCTGCCGCGGTGACAACTCTCCAATGTTTATAATCCGATTAGAAGATGGCTCAGCAATTTGATAAAATGAGGACTCTCTTAACCCTTCACGAACTCGAGCACCACTCTAATTCCCATTTCCCCGGCGCATTGAGCACGATGATATGAGTTTGCACACTCTTCTTTGACTTTTATGCACATCTTCTTCTGTTCCTCTGCTTTCAGAAGATGCTCCTCTTTCTGCTACCTGCCGTGGCTCTCTTACTGAGCACAGAAACGCCGGTCTCCGCTAACAACAATAACAACGACAAATGGCTGAGCACCGTGGCTCAATACAGCAAGGACAGATCCTGGAACAGATTCAGAGACGTAAGTTTCAATAGAGGGGGGACACTATTATATGACAAAAGGAGACACTATAATTAGCATCATTGTGTATGCAAGTGTGTTTGTGTGTGTGTGTGTGCACGTGCAACGTCCCACAGTATACCCTTTATACACCCCATGAGTGCTTGAGCATTTGCCAGCAGGCGTATTCCACCTTGAAGGAGCTCAGCAGGTTCACCTATGAGTTGAAAAGAACATCTTAGGGAAAATTAAAGGCTGCTCTTGGGTGCTTAAGAACCATTTGATTGTAGGATTTCCACCAGGAGAACTGTTACTGTCAACTTTACTGTCTATTCGTCTTCCTCAAGTGCTGCCTGACACCTATATCTTACTGTGATTATTGTAAAGTAAGCATTATAGCAATGTCAATACACAGTCATCTCCTAAAGCATTAGATGAACAGGCCTTAAAGTTATATTCTGGCCCCAGCACATCCTTCATCTTCAAGTTTGAGTTATTGATTAGTGTTAGGGCTACTCTTCTCCAAATGTTTACCAATTATTTTGCCACCCCTTTTAATATGGTAGCACCATTCATACTATGTTGTCAGTCTAATCAGAACTAGAATTATTTTACTGCAAAGACAATAAGCTTCACCTCTGTAATATGGGATATGTTAGTTAATGTTCTAATACAACTTGTCTTTTGGTTTGTACATAACCAAGGAATAAACAAGACCCATGGACAGATCTATACACAGCCTTGCAGATGCCTTTCTATTGACGTTAGGATGTTTTTCTTGCTGTTATTTTGTCTAAAGTTTCCAGTACACAGTGGGCTTCCTTTGGCCTTATTAGTGCAGGTCTTCCCTACGTGCTATTATGGAGCCATGGTGTGAGACCAGGCATTAGTCATGTCTCTGTACTCGCAGATAAGGCAGCACTTCCTGCAGTGTGTGTGTGCGTATAGGAGGGAAAGCACACTGCCCACTCTCTATGTTCAATTCATTAAGGGGAAACTGTCAGTGGAGAAGGGGACAGTAGCAATGAAGAGGGAGGGGAGTACATGATGGGAGGTACAATGGATAGGCAAAGGGCTGTGACATTTATGTTTAATATTTCAAACCAGTCTTCCAAACAAATGTGGGAGCTGCTGGCCTATCATATTGACTAATCTGCTGGTTTTAATTTATCTTCTGCAGTCCTTAGACTCAGAGGGCCTGCTTTATTTTTCATTTCCTTCTTAGTAATTTCTCTCCACCCATTGCTAATACTGAATAATATTACAAAAATTAAAACAGAAAACATGGCTTGTCGTGAATATATTCAATATGTAAAATAAATTATCTTTTGTTTTAAAAGAAACGTCTGCATTCGCTGACTGGGTGAAGCTTGGCGTGTGTTCACTGTGTTTCTGAAGTTTGTATTTAGTGGTAAAATTGAGCAAACATTTTAGCTTGAACTTAGTGTGGATGTAAATGTAATACCTATTTTGGCCACTAGATGCTGAAAATTGATTAATCAATTCCTGCCACTGTGACTGTGTTGGCAAGGGCAAATGTTTCTGCCCAAGGCTAGCTAGCTCAAGGGCAAACTCAGCTAGCTCTGAAGCTCATAATACAGGTTTAGTGTTTGGTTTCTGGGTTACTTGCATGGGCAACATAACTGTGATCATTGTGCTACAAATGTATTTGCCTACCATTTTAGCTGGGACACAAGGGTAACAGATGAATAATTTTATGCTTTGTTGATGCACTGATAAAGTTTTGAGTAATTTTATAAAGATTGAATTTGTATTTGCTCGACCATTGGATCAAGGACTGGGTCTGATCCGTGATCCACTGAGGCTTGGCTTCAAGGAATCATCGGCCGCTAACATTTTGAAACTAGAGAGGACTCTTGTGGCCACAGTGGCTGGTTTGGGCCAAATGGGGAACACTACACTGACTTTTACTGGATCATAATTTGATTGTATATGACTATAGCCTTGTATGGCATCCAGATCAGACTTTAAAGTTACAGTATATAATATAATGTTCCATTTGTGACTTTGATTACTTTATTTTGCACAGCCAGGAGGTACAGCAATTTAACTATTATCTGCAAATTTAAACAATTGCACTTATGGATAAATATCCCACCTTCAAATAAATTCTTAATAGTCAAGTTAATCTGATCTTAACTAATTTATATAATATCACTTTGCCTTCTTGTGTTGATTTTATTGGTTGCATTACATAGAAAGATTATCCTCCATAATCTTGAGTTCATTTATTAATCTTTACTCATTACTCTAGCCATTCTTAAGTATCAGTCATAAACTCCACATTTTGGCTCAACTTTTCATTTTTTGTTCTGCCTGTGTCTCCGGAGCAGAGATGGGCTTCGTCAGTCATAGCTCTCCATCGCCGCTCCTTCTCCTTTTGCCCCCCCTTGGGCCTCAGTCTCTCCTCTGTCTGCCATGTTTCACTCTGCATCCTTGTTGATGAGCCTCTTGCTCGCTCCTGCATTATGTATGAGCGTCCATTCAAGGGAGCCCATGCTATATTTTAATAGTTAAAGTTTAGGTGGTTTATCCTGTAAATGTGAAATAGGGATAAGATTTGGAATTTTCACAGGTCCCACAATCCTACCCATTTCATTTGATTTGATAATGTATGCTAAAATGTGGCAATAAAATATAATTAAATTGTTGTTTTTCAGCTTTTATTGAAAAGCATGTGGGTGGTTTTGTTGCTTATATTTATGATAAAGTGTGTGCCATTTTTAATTGGTTTAAAACTGACTGTATCGTGGCTACATTTAAATGCATAATACCAATTTAAATGCACTTTACTGAATTTCTTTTTTCATTTTGGTTGTTTTTAATGCAAAAAAACTATCCCTGTAGTGAATATTTTGCAGATATAAATTTGTATGCAGAGCTTTGTTAGGCTGTTGTTTCAGACAGGCTCGACTTTGATGTGAGCTCACAGCTGGCTCCTGTTGTTGGCCACATCAAAGTATTCTGCTCCGGACAAAAGTGAATAGGAGTGGTCCAGTTGGAGCGGTGTTAAAGCAACAGTGGAGGGAACAAAAGACAGTGATAAGCAAATCCAAATGTGGTCACAGAAGAGTCCAGGGTTGGAGCTGCGAGTGTGGACAAGCAAATAAATTGACTTTATCTGACAGGCTTCATTTTTGTACAATATATACATATATACAATAAAATACATTCTTTTAGCCACACTAGAAACATTAGATACGTGATGAACTTCTATTCACCAAGTTATGCAGTAGATATGGTAGATATTTTGTACAAGGTGGCAGAATACTGTAATAAGGAGTCCAATGCTGAGATATCCGAGCTAGTAATCATAGTTAGTCCTTATATTCAAAGACAGTCTGTATGAATGAAAATGTGTCAAAAATATGGTCAGACTCTGGTCAGATCCAAGTTGTCTGCTCTGTTTAGCTAATTCATCTTCAGATAGTGATTTATAGCTTGTGTCCAATAATGACAGAGGGCTTTTATCAAACTGTTTATTCTCTGAAGCATTTTTTATTTTATTTGTAAACCGTAGCTTCATTTTTCCGCTTGTTTTCTTATCGCCTCTTGTCTCCTTACTCCTCCAATATTTCCTGTCAAAATCAACTGGAAGGACTGATATTGCTATCATGCGGAGCCACGTTTATTCTCAAGAGGTGTACAAGTTGTTTTCAGTCTTTTGAGCCTCTTCTTTTACTTGTTTGTGCGCAGGATGCATTATCCTCATTCTTCTCTTTACCATCTTTTCTTTCAATTTTTTCTTGTATTCTGTTGTCCTCAAATGCGGCCAAAAATACTAATATTATTTATTTTCAAGACAGACTGAATGTGTGAAATGGTTTATATTTCTGTCTAGACTATTCTGGTGGCACTTTGAAAACTCATCATGTTATTGTGGTTGGCTTGTGTTTGAGTCTTGGCTCAGTCTCAAAGTGAGAATTAAGTGTTGTCATCTTTTATCAGCGGTATTCTTTTCTGCGAGCCGACAGTCTCTGCGGGGCTGCCAGTCAGAGCCCCCCGCAGTCTCTCCTTATCAAAACAGGGGGAGGCAGTCTGTGTGCAATTGCATGTGTATATAAAACATATGTTGTGTTTTTAGAGTATGGGAACATCTGCTATGGTACTATTATTCTTGGTGTAAAGCTGGTAGGTCTGCTAGTGTAATACATTTTCTCCACTTTGCATTTATGTAGCAAAGGATTGTGCTGACCACACTTTTTTTTCTCTTTTTTTTCTTTAGCCTTACATTCACATGGGAGCTTCCCTGTGCATTTAAATAAAAAGGTTGCCTTGTGGTGTACGTACAGAAAGGTTATGTCCTGGCTGCTTCACTCTGATAGCGAAGGGGGAGGGGCTAAATGCAGTTTAGACAAGGCAAACCCCGAAGTCACCTTCACCTTTCTGACTCATGTAAATGATATTCCACTTAAACCAAGCTGTCCCTTCTTATCTCACTCTTTGTCCCACAGTTCCCTTCAATGTCTTCTTTTTTATAGGATTTTATTTCCCACTCTCCAGGCGCTCTTCTTATTTTTTCTTCTTTTTATTCACGATGAAACACTGCCCTTCAAAATAAACCTCAGACGCTTTTGCTCTTTCTGCCTCTTTCATCTCGTTCTTCTTGCATGTGTGTGTTCCTCTCGCAGTGCTATTGATTTCAAATAAGAATGCAAATTAAAGATGTTGATAAGAATCTGCTCTGAAGAACTGATGTTGGGAGTTTTTAAAAGATGGGCATTTACAGCGTGCTTTTCTGTGTCATTTAATAGCATTTAAACTGAATTGTGGGTAATTTTGACGTCACTCACTAGCTCTCTCTCACACATAAACCTACCCGTCCACTCGAAGGCTCTCAAACTGATCGATTAGGGAATTTACTGGGTCCGCTCACCCTGATTGGAGCCATGATAAAATCAATATGTGTCTGAAAAGGCAGGACGACGCACATGCTCACAGGAGGGGGACTACACTGTGGTCAAAGGATAGACAAAGGTCACAGTCCCTCAGGACCTGTGTAGTAAGTAAGAGGGTTTGGGTGTGAATGTGGAATTGAGACAGACAAAGCAGGACAGTTAAAGGACTGCCATTGTCTTTTTGGGCTGGTGATAAAAAAAGTGTGGGAAAAGAGAAAGAGGTGGCGCTTTAATGTAAAGCCAATGGAAAAGTGGGCAGAACATAGGGACAGATGGAGCATCGTGAGGCCCAACTTGTGTATGTGTGTGGTTCAGCTTTGTCATCGTGGCACAGTCCCTTCTGTCTTTGAAGGGATTGTCTTTCTGTTGATCTCTTTGGCACTCATATGAAGCTTTCTGTCTAAGCTGTTGATTCCTTTGAAGACATGCTGTCTGATTTGCTGCGCTTGTGGAAAAACAAACACTGCTACCGGAGCAACGGGAAAATATCCTTAACTAACTTTGATAATTCAACTTTAAGTAACAATAGAATACATTTCCTTTTGTGATCAACCTACAATCTTTTGTAGCTCATTAAAACACAACATTGTAATTTACTTAAAAAGTATTAATAACACCAGTTTTAACATGACAATAAATTAGGTAAACATATGTAAGTGTTTGGTATCAAGTCATTTAAAGTATGACTTTAACACAATATTTCTACCAAATGGGACGAGGCTATGTTGGGTCATAACATGAATGCTCTTATCCAATGTATTTCCTATAAAATTGTGTCTGAATTTAATTTTCTGCACTATTTATCTTTTTAAATGAACCTCTAGCAATATCATTAAAAAACAATAGGAACCTTATCTAAAAACCTTTGTTAGTTCATTTCTTAATGTTGATGTTTAATTTAACAGAAAGGTTGACATTTTGATCTGTTTGTCGTCACATGGTCCTCTGTTTCTGTTTCTTCTCTGATGTTCTCTTTTCACAGACGCCTGTCAAAGCAGAAAACCTCTTACAACATACATTTCTCTCTAGGTCTTGGGCTGAGAGGCCACTAGGTTTTACATTTAGCTAGAGATATTGATTCATTCACAGAATGTATGTGTTGCTTTTTGACATGTTTGTGTTGCCATTAATAATAGTGCCACCCTTGCTGGGTGTTGCTCTCATGTGTGATCAGATGTTTGTTCCTCTGGGTTTCTTTGCTCCTGCTCCTTCTCTCCATATGTCACTGTTTGATTTGCTGTCTTGTAATTTGTTTTATAAGTTGACTCTGCAAGTGGAGATGAGCCATAACCGTCTTCTTTGCCTGCGTGTGACGCCGACAAACAGAAAGACCCAGTTGGCAGAGCGAGGTTGTTGCAGCTTTGGGAGTGGGAGGTTTTGTTGTGTGTACACCTGCTCTTTGAATTCATGGCTTCTCCTTTGAACCTTATGTTTTTTAAGCCTGGCTGAGTCTTATTGTGTTTTATAAAGTGGCATTTATGCAACAGCTGACTGTGTGGTTTTACATGTTCAATGTAAGCACTGTATCTGCCATAGAGATGATGGACGCAATCATTGCTTATATTGTGTTAGCTGATGCGTAGGATCATACAGTATGAGCAGCATTTAAATTACAGCTTGCCTGGGGAATAAATCATTGCTTCTCCATTGTGTGTGAAGCAGTCTAATCAATTATGTAACAGTAACAGATTTTATTTACAACCAGGCTATGTTGGTATGATCACACTTTGAAAGTCCAAACATTGAGTGTTACAGTGTCAAGTAAATAATAGACATCGCATTTACAGTGTCAGCATCTGTCGGCTCACCCCTTTCTGGTGTTTATGGTCTCTAAAACCATGTCGGATTGAACTGGTCATTATCTCATTTTCCCCCGGAGGGCAGGGGTACGGTTACTGTTTGTCAGGCTGTGTGTGCATGTGGATTTGAGAGATGTCTTGTCCGCTTCAATAATTCACAAGGTTCTGTTGCTGCAGCTCCTATGATGCTCCTGGGAAAGACAAGGAGGGAGGGGATAAGTGTAAGGAAGGAGAGTGGCGACAGGCATAGGATGGCAGATTGGTTCCTGGCAGCTTTTAGTTGTCTGCCGCGTTCCCCTGTGCATCATTTTGTAGTTTTCAGCAGTGTGCGATACTCCCCGCTGCACACTTGTTTATAACACACACACCTCTGGGGAACCTTGGGTTATGGCCGTCGGTTTTTATACCCAGAGTGGTGGAGGAAATTCTGCATGTAAAGTCTATGTGTGTGTGGACATTGATTTAAACACATAGACCTCTGGGTATTACAGTCCAATAGTTTAGAAAGTAGCCATTTTGTTGTTTACTTGACTTAAATGAAAGCTAAAGACTAGCAACTGGCAGAAAAATCACCAATAACATGACTCTACACAACTTGATGTTTCTTATTTCATCATTTATTGCTTTATTGGACAATTAGGACAACATGTTTACAGGTTTTATAAAGAAGATGGAAAAATGGATAGCTGTCTCAAAAAGGAACATAGAAAAGTGTAACAAGTTTATGGTTGCCCATTGTATTTGTAAGTTATTTTTGTAGTTTTTTGTGCAAACTTATGCTTGTGTGCTGAAAGTCATCTGCACCCGGATATCTTTTTCACCCTGTAGACACCCATTGATCAGGTTAAAAGAGGTGATGTTAACTGTCAACTTTACTGTTTTCTCCTTGTTCATGCAGTACGTCTCTCCATTCACACATCACACTGTTGTCAGAGTAACAGCTGGCTCAGCAACCTGTTTTAGGCTGACTTACAAAAACCAAAAGAGATATGACTAACCGGATCAAAGGCAGATGGTGTTTTTATCCTTGAGTCACATTGATAGAGAGAGGTATAAAGAAGAAAATTTAATTTAAAAGTTATTTGGTGGTTTTGAGGGTCAGTTTGTAGCTATATTTAGTTTACAGCAGGCACAAATACAAATTATATTAAATTTAACCTTGTGTAATATCTTTGTATAAACTAAGCGTATGAGTAGTACAGTGATGATAAGATGAATGCTCTGATGTGGTCACATGGCTGTTATATAGTCTTTTTTTCAATAAAATGACTGCCATGTTTTGATTTTAAACAACAAAGTCTCACGTTAAGTGATTAAGTATGAAGGGATACGGTCATTAAGTCTCAAAGCCCTCACTGCAAGTAATTAAATGCTGTTTCACTGATGTTCAGGTAATGAGGATGGTAATTAGATTTGTAAGTGATGCATTTTGATGACTTTTGGCAGCGTCACCGTCAACAGCTATCCTTGAATTTACTGTCACTGGAGTCTGTGCGAGTGACGTGATTGTGCTGTGTAGTAAATGCCTCAAAAGGAGTGACGATGCTTATATTTACATTATTATACAGTATTTTGTTGTAAATTTATGTTCCACTCAACTAAATGTTTGTGTTCTGTCATTCTAAAAAAAGATTATTCATAAGTAATGCTTCAGGAGAACAATAGCAAACTAAGAGCATTCTTTGTCATGAGGCAAATAAAGTTATTTTTGCTGAATGAGATGGTATTTGTATATCATTGTATGCTATTCTACAATGCTCATAAAAAACAAGACATAAAAAATACTGTCAAACATAAACCCATTACAGATTCTCTCTTTTTTTTTGCACTGCTGGTGGATCCACTTGCCATTTTCTTCACTCACCCTGTCCCGACTCCACTGTCCTTGTGCACTTGTGGTTGGAGGCAGACATGTTGTTGTGAAAAGTAGTGTGATGAGATGGGTTTGGGTGTCAAATTGATTGTGCGTGCATGTTCATGTTGTGACAGTGACACCAGAATTGTTTGACAGCTTTAATTAAACTCAGCTGAGTCAGGCTCTGCGCCGCAGCCTCAATCACATTTTAATGAGCCACACGCCCAGAGGCCCATTGGAATAAGGTCCATCTCCCTCAAACTGCCTTTGCCTCATGTGTGTGTGGGGATGTAACCTTGAAGCTGCAGCCACTGGCACGCCCTTACTGACTTTCTCATAGATTTGGAGTTGAATAATAAGGTGAGCTGGGATGTTGCTGATCAATACCTGAAGCTCCTTTTATCTGGAACTGACAGATAAAACGGCCTTGAGCCTGCCAATAACGGCAGACAAGGCATCACTTTGGCTCGCTCAGTTTTAACCAGTGCCACTCTGGGATTTATTTAAATTGCAGAGCTAGACTAGTGTACAGCAATCGCTGTACACATCAAACCTTCTGTCATATAACCGCCCATGTTCCACCAGGGCCACTGACATTATACTCCCACAAAAAAAGTCCCTGCTGTCAACCATTTAAGAAAGCATTCACAATGACTATAACAATGTAAAGGTCACGTGTGTAATGTGATGTTTTATCTGACTGAAAATACTAGTCTGGTAACAGAACTGATCCCCCGCTTTAGCGTGAAATGGGAATGAGAAAAACTCCCAACAGGCCATTGAAGTATCTGATATATCTGCTAGTCATCAAAAATTCAAATTCAAATTAATATACGTTTTTACAAAAAGCAATGATTGTGATTTTAATTAAAGAGAAACTGTGTGCTTTGTCACGACTGTATAGACATTATATATCTATCTATATCTATAAATGTAATTATTAAACTAATGAGCAATATTTAGCTTGACATCTCTTACACTTTTAACTAAATTATCTTCAGTTGATTTCACTTGAAGCTGTCAGCATAATGAAGTGCTTGCATTTGCAGTAAAATTAATCAGACTGTAAACACACAGCAGAGGAATTAAATGTTTGTGACCTCAACTTTTATTTGTTCCCTCTTTTATTACTGCAGCTTTTCATGGTGAGAGCTCTGACATTTAGATTGAACCAGCAGCAGCCTACTTTCTTACCAGAAAAAGTGGGATGATAGGAAGTCAGTTTCTTTCTTCTTTGTCTATAATGTGTGCCTGTTTTGTGAATACGTGGGGCCAGGACTCCCCTGCAAAAAAGATTTGTAATGTCAGTGGGACTATCTTGGATAAATAAAAGTAAAACAAACAAAAAATAGTTACTGTTATGCTTAATAATGGATTGGATTTATTTAGTGCTTTTCAAGGTTCTCAAAGCGCATTACAGAGTCCATTATTCATTCACTCCACAGTCACACACTGGTGGTGGAGCTGTTTTGTGTCTCCATCCTCCAAACATTCTTGCACCAGTGCCACAAACACTGGAGGCAGGGATGGTTAAGTGTCTTGCCCAAGGACACAACAACAGTATAAACTGGGGAAAGCGGAAATTGAACTGCCAACCTTTCAGTTATAGGGCTACCGCTCAACCACCTGAGCAGGAGAAAGAGTATCTTACTGTTCAGTTGGTCCTGTCGTACTGATTGGAAGTCAGTGCTGGTTTGCCTTATCAACATTCATCACCTCGTCTCTCATCCTGGTTTAACAAGGACACTCGACAAGGGTCCAAAAATCCAGACTGTGATATTCCTGAGTCAGATTTAAAAAATACCCCACTTTTACACACACGCTGGCTATGGAGGTCAACGTAAAAGAAAATAATTTTCCTATGATCCAACTCTGTGAAACATATTGACCAAAACATTTTTATTTTTCATTTTTTTGCTTCCTGAAGTTTCCAAACGCATGAAAGCTCTAAAGCTTTGTAGCATTTGCCTGTGCACTATCTGTTGCAAATAACCACAACAAGGATCCTGTTTAACATATTATCTTTTCTTCTTTCATGCCTTGCTTGATCTGTTTCTTCCACTGCTGCTGCAACAGGTAAGTCTGTGTTTCCTATTAGTTTATTTAAATAACAAAAGAAACAAGATGCAATCTAAAATGTGCTTTGGATAACTTGCAAGTGCTCAGTTGTTCAGCTGTGACTACAAAACATTGTGCTGGCATTTAAATGAATGTGTGTAAGTGTATGCATGTTTTGTGGTTAGGGTGTAATTGTGACTGGAGGGATTTGTGCTGTTGGGCTGCACACATGGATATACAGCGCTCTGTGCCTCTGGTGAGATGGTGCCAACATAATGCTAAGAATGTTTGTGCGTATCTAAGCAGGTAGTGCCTTGGTTACGGAGGGCCTGCGGGCGTGAGCGTGGCAGCTGTGATGTGTGGCGCTGTGGCGCTCCCCTGAGTGCCCACACTACACCAGAGTATAAATACTGCACTACCTCAGAGCTTGAGAAGTCGGCCAAAAACAAACAATGTTAAGAGCCTACGAAAACTAGCAGTGTATGAGATGTGGCAGCGATGACTGGGACTTCTGAGTTGCAGGAAGAGCAGGAAGCCGATGAGAAATAATAGAAATTTGAGGTATTTGGGAATTTTAGGAAAAACGTAATGACAAAAATATTCCATCAGTGATTCTCTATCATCCTGTTGAAAGTGTTTTAGCAGGATCTATCATCCTGCCAAATCTGTTTTAGTTTTAAAATGCGTGGTAACATTCTCCGTATTGTATAGTTTTGGAAATAATCTGCGCACATTCTAATAGGACTCCTCTCATATTACCTCAAATCAGAGAAGACACAATTTCTGTGTCATTGTTCGGAAATGTTTTTGTGTGTTCTACAATCTAACAAAGTTTTTAAACTAAAAAGTGCTCTGATGGGTCTGTTTACGTTCTCAAAATGCTGGCATAACGTAGGCCCGTAACCCTGAAGGGGCAGGTTGTAAAATGAATTTTTTTTTATGTTCTCCATTGGATAAATACATCAGTAATACAAAGAAATATTTCTCAACACTAGGCTGCATGAATGAAATCTATACTTTTAGTGCAATATACAGCTTCTGTCACCAACATAGAACAGAGGAAAAGAAAAGTATTACTTCCACAGCAAGGGTCATTTCAATAAAATAAACCTCTCGGGACACAAACTACTGCAAATGAGCCAATTTACAACGCTGAAGGAAAAAATGATTTGTTTACTGCTTAAAAACAGTACAACAATAAAAGGAATAGGGCATTAAGAGTTTACAGCTGATAGAGAAACAAATCTATGCAGCTCATTATTTTTAACTGGCTCCACCTTTCCATTACCTTAATGCACTGCAACTGTCTCCTTTCTGCACAGTATCCTTTATTGCTGTCAGGCCAGTTGGTTTTGATTGTGACATTAGTAAACCTGTTTACATTTAAGGCATGAACAACATACTTGTGTTTGTTACAGATGTAGTACTCTATACAATACGTGTCCCATTACAATGGCTGTATAATAGAAATGAATGGAAGAAGAGCTGGGCCAAACAGAAGGCTGTGAGTTTTGAAAGTAACAGCTCTATTACTTGTATCATCCATTAATAAGTCATTAGAGTAAGAAATGAATCCTGCCTCTCAGTGAGACAAATAAACACAATGCTAATCTGAATCACAGTGTCACATAAATGTGGGCGAGGGAGAGGTCAGCAACAGAAGAAACCAGTCGAGTGTGATGGACAGAAGCAAAGCAACATTGTTTGATAGATTGGATGAATAGAGGCTTCACTTGCAGTAATCATTGCAAGAGATGAGAAGTGGACATTGAGGTAAAGTGCCCGTGGAGCACTTTATCTTTCTGTTTGGACACCCGCTGCTCCTTCATTTCCGCTATATGTGAGGAAGTCATTAGCGATCGAAATGAGCCTTGTTTTGACAGACAAACAACAAACAATGAGCTAATTTTAAGCCTCAAATAGAGGCCAATCAGGGGCCATGTGTGTTGTGTTTGCAGACTATAGTAATTAGACTTTGAAAGGGCGAGAAAAGAGAAAAGAGAAAAGAAATTGTCCATCCTACATGTTTTCTTGCTGCATCATTACCACAGCGGAGTCAGCAAATCACATTTTAGCAAAAGTCTTTCTCCTTCATTCTATATTTTACATCTGCAGCTTTTGTTATCCCTTTTCATATTTACTCATCCATGTGTTTTATCCCTGTTCTCATTATTGTCTTTCTTTATGTAATTATCTACTATTGGCTCACTTATCTCTTTCACATAACCTGTTCTTAGCCTAATGTACAAAGATTGGAAGGTATTTGAAGTAAAGTGTGTGTGTGTGTGTGTGTGTGTGTGTGTGTGTGTGTGTGTGTGTGTGTGTGTGTGTGTGTGTGTGTGTGTGTGTGTGTGTGTGTGTGTGTGTGTGTTTAATTTCTCTGGCAAAACAGGCTGTAAAAAGGTAGATTGAGTGCTCAGACTGAAAAGTTTAGCTACTTAATACCTCATTTTTTTGGTCAGAAGCAGCAGCAGGTCATTCTTGCAAATGTTGGGACCAATAGCTTATTAAAACTGATAGAGATACTATATGAGTAGGTGGATTTCTTTCTCGTCAGCTCGTCTTTTCCTCCTTAATTGTAGCAGACAGCTCTCTAATGATGCAGGAGGAGAGTCCAGGTCACACTCCCATCAAACCCCTTTTTTCAGGAGGCAGCCGTTACAATTACATTAACTTGTTTTTGGTTATTAGCGCCTGTATGCCTTGATGTATTGAGTGATTACTGGAGTTGTTTTGTCAGTTTCACTATATGGACACATTTGCTTTGAGGATGGTAGTGAGAGTTTTTCACAGTAAAATGTTCCGACATCTTTAATAGGGACCTGTACATAATTACACATCCAACATACTGAAAGTCACAGGGATCAGATGGAAAAAGTGCTGCAGTGTGCAATTGTACCGTGACTGCTCCAGTACTTTAACAACTAAAAAATGGAATATATTGAAAGTGAAGCCCTAAAATGGCATTCGATTTGCATTTCTTTAACCTGTGCATTATGCTGCACTAAACTGAAGGATTTTAAATTAAACAAAAAGCGACAAAGTTCATATCACATACATTAAAGAACCTCATTTAGTTTGAGGTCCCAGCCTGCACCCACACCAGCTCGAGCTACAAAAATTGTTCTTTGTGCTCGCATTTGAGGTAAGAGATAAAAGGTCGTCCAATCTGTCTGAAACACAGCCACAATTTTATATCTGTAGGAGGTGGAAAATGGACTGGGCCTCCTGATCTGCATAAAGACAATCATTGGCTGAATAAGGTCTATAGAAACTTTTCACAAATAGTTTGATGTACATTCAGGTCTGAGCCACTGCTGTCAAAACAGAAAAGTGAAGAAATGAAGTTACTTTTTTACCTCAGTCCTAACTGTTGAGCTTTTTCTCCTTGCCACGCCAAATGAAGTGTTTGAATAGCTCTTACTTCTGTCATAAACTAAAACACAAAACGGGTTACGGAATAATACAGGTGCAGTCACTAGTGCTCGGAGCATAGCCCTGGAGATACAGTGTTATTCCTCTTGTATAGTCACTGTAGGCACTGATGCCGAGCTGTTTCACTGATGATAGATATCATCAGTCAAACACATATTTTTGAGTACAAAAGTGCATATCTACAGTGGCCCTGAGGTGCATCATCAAAATTGTTTTTGTCCATTAGAAAAATAAAAGGAGAGGGAATTATAATAAAATAAAAAAAAACATTTTTAAAGTGGCTTTAAAAAAAGAAACCCAGCCTTAAAAAAAAAGAAAAAAGAAACGTCTCAATTTAAAAATAAGCATCATTAAAATATTTTGTCCACTAGAGAAAAAAAAAGCAGAGCGCCATTTTTAAAACGTTGCCTAAAAAAAAGAAACCCATCTCTCATTTGAAAATTTAAATAAAGTTCAACTATTTTTTTTTTTTTAATCCTCAAATTAAAACAGGGCACTGTTTCCCCAGAATGTCTGCCGCTTATAAATAACGGCTGCCTCAATTTTGAAAGCCTTTAGCTAATGTGGCCAATGCTAAGGAAGTGATGTCAACACGGCGACACACTTCCTTTAAGTGACTAGCTTGTTATGTAATGCAGTGTTCACACCAAACACAAATTGCACAAATAAATCTATTTTTACTTCAGAGGACTGAAAAACGATGTAGACACCATTTGGCGCCGTGCCTGGATCCATCGGACTCCTCCAGGAGCTGCGCCTCGATGACGGCCGCTTTCAGCGATACTTCACACTTTATATATAGAAATATTAATAATAAAACATATTTACAACTATTACAAGAAGGAATAAAAGAATGTTGCTTGGAAGAGTGAGGGCCAAAAGTGAAGGAGAGAAGAACGGAGATAAAGTCTGGTTTATTTCCTGCAGCGACAGCTGCCTCATTTTAAATAATATACAGTGGGTTCCAAAATGATTTAAAAGGTGACAAATTCTTTAGTCCGTGGTGGCAACCTCTGCAGAAAAGAAACCAGACTCAAGAGAAGAGCTCATCCTCTCAGAGGGGAGCTACAGGATGGTCCGGAGGGCTTCCAGAAGGTACAGCTGCCCTGGGCTTTCCCTGGGGTCTTCTCTTTGATTGCTTGATTGACTGTATGAAATGACACATGAAAAAGGCTGAAAGGGTTATTAGGGAAATCATTTACAAACTGTCAGGGTTGTGTGGAGAAAAACTATTTTGACGATGCACCTCAGGTCCACCGTACATATCTTATTGTTCTTGGTATGATTACTTGTCCTTGCTCAGTTTTTTGTTGCTTTTAAGCACAGTGGGGGGTTGGTGGTTATATTCTGTGAGTTGACGTGAGAAGGAACTGTTTAAAATTAGTTTTAAACCCATCCTTCGCAAAGCCAATATAATAAGCCATATGGAGCCTAATGTGTTGTCATCCGGAGATAAAACAAGGCTCATCGACTTATCCACACTTTTAATAAGCACTCTCCAGAGAAATGATGAGCTCTTTCATCTCCATACAAATCTCTTTCTGTTTTGGGAATTCCTCCAACTCCGGATGTTTTTTGCCACATTTATTTTTGAATATTTAAAGTGTGCAAAGAAGTTGCGGTCGAGGTTAGTGGTCTTTGTCTTTGTTATACTCTTTAAGAAGACAGGCGGTAGTGTTCACTTATGGCTTTGGTTTGGCATCCCAACAGAAGTAGATTGCCCTATTTGTGATGGGATAAGTTATTATGACTTTTGGCATTTTCACCAGAACTTGTTTCATGTTTTGTGATGGAGCTGTCTGTTGATGGGAGGCGTCTGAGAAAAAGAGCAGCTCTGTTGTGGCAATCAAATGTGAGCCTCAGGCGATGGGAGGCCATCAAAATCCAAATGTCACCAAGGTGAGCTGAAATTCCTCTCATGTGATAATGTCATCGGTATAAATTCAGAATGGACCTTTAAAAATATTTCACAGAAACCACATACCCATATGAAACACATGAAACTCTTCTCTCTTTTCCATGAGCCGTCTTTCATAATAATGGCCCTAATAACTCAACCAATCCACCAGAAACTACAGTAGAACAATATCAAACCTACAAACTTACGTTAAGGTACTCAAATGGTGCAGTATACTATACTTTTTTTTTTTTTTTATCAGTGACGTGCACAGACATTTTGAGGGGCAGGTGCGCAAAACAAAAGGGCACTTCTGCAGATTGCTAAAAGTAGAGTTACAAGCCTGCAGTACAGAGTACAGTACTAATTTTACTGTAGTTATTCACTGGAGTAATTCCACAAAATTGTAAATAATTATTGGGTCACACAGAAAAGAATTAGTATTTATTTAGCAAGTTTTTATTATTAAATAAAAAATATGCTGCTTAATAAAAATAATAAATAATTAGATGATCCTGGAAAAGATTTTTTGTAAAAATAGTAAACCAACTAATCTGACCAACCAACCAAACCAAACAATTGTGCATACTGCTTTACTCCACAGCAGTGGGTCTTTTCACACCAAATACCACTTCAAAACTAACTTTATTAACTTCTATTTTCTGGACAACAACAAGCATTATTAAATAAGGACACAAGAGAAACTAAACCAGATGCACAACTAGACTACACTTGGACTACAATTACCACTAACCCTAAACTAAACCAAAAAAATAAAAATCTTATTATAAACTACCAGAAGTAACCCATATTGGGCATTTTTAGCTGCTGATTCTATATTCAAGGGTCAAAATTAATTAATTAATAGTAATAGTAATAAAAAATAAAAATAAAGAAGCGCTCACCAGAAGGGCACTTAAAGGGCATAGGGCAAAGGGGCAGGTGCTGGAACACCACCTGGAGTCTATCTTTGCACGTCCCTGCATTTTATTCATAATTTTAGTGATTGATATTTGAACCAAAGCCTTTATGGAGCTTTAATAAAGAACTTTATTTACAGCACATTTCTATTTTATCTAAGTTCTCAAAAACCCTTTTGGGAATAGTCATGTTAACTCTAGACTTAGACTGATTTGACAGAAAATAATTGAAGTACTGATTAAATATTATTATTATTCTCCTTGTTTTCCAATAAAATAGCCCATAATATTAAAGATTACGTTAAGACCTGAGGCAGGTGGGCCCAAAAAGCAGACAAAAGAGAAGGTAAGTAACAATGTTTATTTTACAATGATATGTGGAAACAAAGTCTTCTAGATCTGGCTGAGGATGAATACAGGCTGGGGCTGAGTGGAGCAGGTAAGTTGATGAGGGTGGTTGTGGAGCTGGCAGGCACAGCAATCTGGGGAAGCGCAGACAGACACAGGGTAAGTAAACAAATAATTCACAAATCAGATACTAGCAATTTGGCCTAGTAGTCTTCTCACAATGTAGACTGACGATCTGGCAGAGAAGTGGAGGAGAGCCTGGGTTAAGTACAGAAGCGTCTCGGGTTACTTGACTGTAACCCTGTTCCTTAAAAGCGGAACGAGATGCCGCGTAGCATTACGCTATGGGGAACATTCTTTGTGTGACCGGTTGTGAAGCACGTGTGTCAAACACGCCAAGAATTGGCTTATAATACCTCTGTTGGTGACGCAGCTCATCAGTGGCAGCTGTGTGATTGCGCCGCACCTGAACAGAGGGTATAATAACACGCGACGCCGGAGCGCCCTCAGGTCAACTTTGTCTGAAGAGCGCTCGACACGCCCAGTGCGATTGCAGCGCAGCATCTCGCTTCCCGCTTTAAGGGAACAGGGTTACAGTCAAGTAACCCGAGACGCTCCTCGTCAAAAGCTACACTCGATGCCGCGTAGCATTACGCCATGGGGAACGAGAATACCAACGCCGCCGACTGTAAGTGTCTGACCTCGGGTTGTGAAGTGTGCACAAACACAAAAGAGGTCTCAAACACAATTTTGGGATGATGACTCAAGGACATGCGAGCCCACAGTAGCATGAACATCCAAGCTATAGAATCTGATGAATGTGTGCGGAGAGGACCAGCCTGCCGCATCACAAACTTGCTGCAGAGGGGCACCTTTGCTAGAGCTGTTGAAGCTGCAACCCTCTAGTAGAATGAGCCCTCACACCTATGGGCGAAGTTTGACCGCGCACGCCATAGGCCAGGGCAATGGCATCCTCACCCAACGTGATATAGTTTGTCTGGTAGCTGCAACCCCAGCTTGCAGCCCCGTAACATATAAACAGCTGTTCGGACTTACGCCACTGGCTAGTGCGGTGGACATAAGTCTGGAGGGCACGCACTGGACACAGTAAGTGAAGTCTCTCCTGCTCCGGTGTTGTAAATGGCGGAGGACAGAAGGCTTCAAGAACGACCGGATTTAAGGTCGAGAATGGAACTTTGGAAGATAGTTAGGTGAGGATGCAAATGGCTTTGACCAGCCCGGGAGCAAAGTCTAGGCAGGAGGGCTAAACTGACAGAGCCTGCAAATCTCCAACCCTCTTGAGAGTGGTAATGGCCGCCAGAAGAACCATTTTTAGAGTCAGAAATTTAAGAGACGCTGACTCCAGTGGTTCAAAAGGAGTGCTTACTAAGCCCTCCAGCACTATAGCTAGGTCCCAGGAAGGAACTCTAGCTCTAGTTTGGGGTCTCAACCGCTTGGCACCTCGAATGAAGCGGCAACTAGAGGATGTCTCCCTATCGAGACCTCACAATCAGGGCGTGGCAAGCGAAATGGCGGCCACGAAAACCCTGAGTGTGCTAGGATTAGTGCCGAGGACAGTTTGTCCTGCAGAAACTCCAGCACTGAAACAATCTGGCAGTGGACTGGGTCCGCATGATGTGTAGCACACCAGGCATCAAAGACACGCCATCTGCAGGCATAGGCTCTCCTAGTAGAGGGAGACCTAGCGCCAGAATAGTCTCTACAACAGGGGCTGGGAGCCCGACATCTCTTAAGTGGTCCTCAGGGCCAGACGTAAAGGTTCCAGAGCTCGGGCCGGGATGAAACACTGTCCCCTGTGCCTGAGAAAGGAGATCCTCCTGGTCGGAATCGCCCATGGCGAGCCGCCGAGGAGAGATATTAGGTCTGAGAACCACACTCTGGTTGGCCAACGGGGCGCTACTAGTAAGAGGCGCAACCCGCATTGACGGACCTTCGCCAGGACTCCCGGGAGCAGAGCCACCGGGGAAAATGCATAAAGGCGCAGTCTCCACACATGGGCCATTGCGTCCAGACCCAGGAGCTGGAGGAGTCAGAGAGAAGTAGAGGGGACATTGTGCTGTCTGCTGTGAAGCAAAGAGGTCCACCTCTGCTTCAGAAAATCTTTCCCAGATTTGGCTCACTACCTCGGGTGGAGTTTCCACTCCCCATGTGTCACAGCCTGTCTGGACAATAAATCTGCTCCCACATTCATGCGCCCGGGATATAAATCGCCTGAGGGACAGGAACTTGTCCTGAGCCCAAAGCAGCACCTGCTGCGCTAGCTTGTTCAAGCGCACGAACGCAGTCCGCCCTGACGATTTATGTAAGAGACCACCGCTGTGCTGTCTACTTGTACTAGGACATGGTAGCCCCTTAGTTGCTGGAGGAAGTATTTCAGGGCCAGAAATACAGCCTTCATCTCGAGGCAATTGATGTGCCATGCGAGAAGATGGCCTCTCCATATCCCTTGGGCTGGACGGCCATCTAAGACCGCGCCCCAGCCCGTGAGGGATGCATCTGTCGTTAGCATCATGCGACAACATGGACCTAGGGGGGACCCAAAGTGAGAAACTGGGGTCTGAACTACATAGATAGGGTACGGCAAGCCTCGGCGCAGAACCCTTATTTGCTTCAGGGGTTGGCCCTTGGATGAAACCCCTGGCTCTGAGCCACAGCTGAAACGGTCTCATGTGCAGAAGGCCCAAAGGAATTACCGTGGATGCAGATGCCATGAGACCCAATATTCTTTGAATGAAGTGCACAGCCACTTCCTGGCCTAGCCTGATAGCTTTCAGGGTAGTTAGAATGGACCCGACACGTGCAGGAGACAGATGTGCCTGCATCTCGGTTGAGTCCCAAACAACCCCTAGATATGTTGTCCTCTGAGCGGCCGAGAACGCTCTTCTCGGCGCTTGAGTCTCAAGCCTAGAGAGTCGAGATGAGCTAGGACGACGCCCCGATGTCGGGCACTAGCTCCTGAGACTGAGCTAATATCAGCCAGTCGTCTATGTAATTCAAAATGCGGATGCCCTGGAGTCGCAGGAGCCAAGGCTGCATCCATGCATTTTGTATATGTCCGGGTGACAAGGCCAGGCCGAACGGAAGAACCCGATCACTGGTACGCCGCTCCCAAAGCTAACCTCAGGAACTTTCTGTGCTGTGGCAGGATTTGTATGTGAAAATACGCCTTTAGATCGATGGTGACAAACCAGTCGCCTAATCGGATCTGGGACACAATCATTTTTATTGTGAGCATTTTGAATTTTAATGCTTTGAGGTAGCGGTTTAACCCGCGCAGCCCCCCATCTTTTTTCCGAACTAGAAAATATTGGCTGTAAAACCCGGATTGTCTGTCTGGTGGGGAACACGTTCTATGGCCCCTTTGTCCAGCAGAACCTGCAGTTCCTGTGTCAATACATGGCTCGTTCCCGGTTTCACGGAAGTGGAGACCACGCCGTTGAAACGCCGGAGGACGATTGGCAACTGGAGTCTGTAGCCT
Source organism: Perccottus glenii (assembly GCA_024416835.2). Lineage (NCBI taxonomy): Eukaryota > Metazoa > Chordata > Actinopteri > Gobiiformes > Odontobutidae > Perccottus > Perccottus glenii. The sequence continues at coordinate 22,443,859 of CM044554.2, read as the reverse complement.
TTGGCCACAGTCCTTATTACCCACGGGAGATATTTGGCAGGAGCATCCATGCTGCCAATTTCTCTGAAAGGGGCAGTAGTTTTGTCACCTCGGTTCTTGGGGATGTAAGACATCCGCCGTCCTGAGCCAAGGCAGGAGACGGCCGGACACTTACTTGCGCTGAGACTGCTGCTCCCGAACGCCAGTGGCGGCGGAGAAAAACAGCGGACTCCTGAGGGTGTCGACATGGAGTCTTTAGACTCTCTTGGATTTTGTTGCGCCCACCCGGTGGGAGAACACCTCGCGCCATGGGCGCGCCAATTTCAGGGCCTCTGCTTCCTGGCGGAGATAACATTCCGCAGGTCTGTTCTCTTTGAGCAGCGAGAATCCGCCTCCAGTCCTTACGAGGGGGCACGATTCGCCACACTCTCCTTCTGGGCAGCCCGCTTTTCTCTGGAAGGGGCTGGACCTGGCCGACAGGGTGGCCGACGGTCCCGGCTGCTGAGCACGGCGAGGAAGGAACCTCACAAACGCCTCCTCGTAGCGCTTAGCCTCGCGGAACTTAGTGGCGACGGAGTCCACCGCGCTGCCAAAAAGACCGGAAGGCGAGATGGGTGCATCCAGGAGGAAGGCGCGGTCCTTCTCTTTGATGCCCGTGTGGTTAAGCCACAGATGTCTTTCCGTCGCAACCAAAGCAGACATGGAGCGCCAATAGCGCGGGCCGCCTGCTTAGTTGCACGGAGAGAGAGGTCTGTGGCACGGCGTAGCTCAGAAAACGCGCCCTCGCCCACAGAACCCCTGTGCTCAAATCTTTGAGCAGCTCAGCCTGGTATGCCTGCAAACCGCCATGGTGTGCAGTGCTGCACCAGCCTGACCCGCCGCCTGGAAAGCCTTCCCCACCAGTGATGACGTGAACCGGCATGGCTTGTTGGGGAGTGTAGGTTTTCTTAGGAGGACGATGTCCCGGGGAGAGATAGCCCGCAAGCGCCTCTTCCACCTGGGGCATCGACCCATAGCCCTCGCACCTGTGCGCCTACGATAGTCGAATAAATCGACGCCGAAGGCACAAAAACACGGGACGAATAGGGCTTATTCCATGAGCGTGCCAGCTCCTCATGGAGGTCCCCAAAGAAGGGAGAGACCGCCGCTGTGATCCTCCCCTGGCCACCTGACAGAAACCTGTCATCCAGTTTAGAGTATTTAGGGGCCCTGCTCCTGAGGCCACTCAATATTCAGCCTCGCCACTGCTCTTGTAACCACCTCGAGCAGCTCCTCAAACGCCGCGTCAGAGCGGGAAGAGCGCCCGAGGCTGCGGCGCCCCAGAAGCCAGGGATGAGGCTTCATCGACGTGCTCACGGAAGCGCCGTAGCGCGCCCGCCCGAGCACAGAGCCGGTGTCTGCCTCATCTGGTGAGAGCGCGAGGGGCATAAGACTATCTGATCCCTGCGCCTCAGCCAGATCAACACGCGAACCCCACGACCGAGTGGGAGGCGGCTCGCTCCTCTGCAAAGAAAGCGAGCCGGGCACGTAGGATCTTGGCAGGCAAAAGATCACAGTGCTCACACTCCCAGAAAGTCCGAGGGCTGCGTGTTCTTCCCCCAAACACTCAAAACAAAATTCATGCTGATCATCGTCAGCAATGTGCCTCTGGCAAGGAGGAACACATTTCTTTCTGAACCCAGCCATGATACTTTTGTATTTATTATTTTATATATATTCGTACTGGCACAGAGAAAGGTTTGCTCACACTTCACACAATGCGATCTGAAGACAAAGAAACCTGAGGACGCTCCCGCGTCACGTGTTATTATACCCTCTGTTCAGGTGCGCGCAATCACACAGCTGCCACTGATGAGCTGCGTCACCAACAGAGGTATTATAAGCCAATTCTTGGCGTGTTTGACACACGTGCTTCACAACCGGTCACACAAAGAATGTTCCCCATAGCGTAATGCTACGCAGCATCGAGTGTAGCTTTTGACAGGGAACTGCAGGAGGACATGAGGTGATTGAATACAGGTGTGCCAGCCATCCAGGGAGCAGCAGCAGAGTGAGGAGTCCCACCCACAACAGCAACAGACAGAGGGAGGGGAGAACATACAGTGGTTCCTCTTTTCTACTTTAGATAATACCACCTCTACGTATTGCCCCAAACAGAGCCAGAAAAAATATAGTGTTTTAGTTTCTATGGGCACTCTATGATTATGATGTTGATTATTATCACCATATCTGTTGTGATGATTGTGTTTTCTTATGACACTGCTTATTGTGTCACCAAAGCTTGTGTTGCATAATTCATACAGAATAAGGAACTTTAAGTGGCCCAGACCTGTTCAGAAGCATTTGAGTACAATTCTACTGCCACAATTTTTGGGGTAATTGTTTAAAAGCAACATTTAACCTCCTTTTTGTAGTCTTGTGCCATGTAAAATAAGTAATTTAATCGAACATTTACAGTTGCAATCATGTATTTTGTTTATTATAATGTCCCATATATTTGACTGTGAAAACCTGGCAGCCAAAGCTGTCAGAATAATGCTGCAAGAATAAAGAGAGAAAATACAAAAGTAAGTTTTAGTCAACAACTTTGCAGAAATTGTACCTATTCTTGCACCTGATGTTTTGTGGATTAGGTGGAAATGGCAAGTGCAATCCTCCCAGAAAGAGATTACTCCATGTGGTTAAACACACACAAGTGCACACACAAAATGTGCATGCATCCAAAGGGTAAGACCTGTAATCACAACAATCATTTGTGTTGGAAAGAAAAGGTGTGCCTGAGGAAAACAAGAGAGCCAAAACACAAATTACAAATTTGCCGGTGCATGCTTTAGCTCCAACCTCATTGGAAGAAAAACAGTAGGAATGATAATAGGATGAATAAAGGATAAAAGTATTATTAGAGGTGTTAAAAAAGAGCAGTTAAAGCTGATGGCACCTACTTTTTATGCAACACTACAGTGTGTGCAGATAAAGTGTGTGCAGATAACTCCCCTGACAGCTCTGGACAGTGCTTTTTAGCAGCCGCCGTATTAATTAGCAAACTGTCTTCCAGTCTTGATGAATGACAACCTGTAGGTGTCCATGTTTATTCACAGCAGCTCAGAATGTCTTACACAAACCTTTCAGGGCTTTCAACACTGAGTACAAATCTGCATTTGGTACAGGCTCCTCTGTCCTCTCACATGCATCTGGTTGACTCAACACTCTTAACATCTCACTGCATGGTTAGTTCATAAAACAGGTGCTGCCCATGATGTAACATGTTTGAGTTGTAGCCACACCAGTTGCTACATTTACTATTGACTTTCACTTTTATCATTGCTGAATGTTAAATAAAAGTCATTTTTGACAAAAAAAAATCAGCTGGCGGTGTCAGTATCTCCTCATTATCTTGTCATTAGGCTCATGTTTTCTCTCTAATTACACTAATATTGTAATGACTTGATTTGAAGAAAAGAATTTAATGGAAGAATAAAGGCTAAGTGGATTTAAAATGGCAAGTAAGTCACAATAGCAGTGGAGGCTGTGGAGGAGAGAGGTCTAAGGTTTTCCAGTCTGGAGTTGGAGAGACTCGAGCTGATGATGAGTGTAAAAACAGTTTCTCTGGAGCGAAGCGGAGAGAGGAAGTGACTACACTGATATTCAGGTTTATTATTACTGACGTTTCAAATTCTGTGTAATTACAACCCTAATTACAACAGGATTTAAATCAAAAGCATTGTGTGTCCACTTTGGTCATTATTTTACTCACTGCTGCTTTCTTGGTTTAACGGTTTCCCTGTTACACATGATTTTACATTTTCTCTTAAAGCCACCTGCTGGAGAGACAAGATACAGTTCAACACATTTTGTGCTCACGACCTAGTCAATAAATATGCATAATTACAACCACAAGTCACATGAGGTTTTGAGTCATGTCCAGGTCAAATAAGGCTTCTACAACAATGGGAGGAGAAGGAGCTTCCCCTGGAGAGCTCATTAAATGTAGTTTTGCTTTTGTTAACTCACAATGAAAACACTGTTGCTGTCTGCCATTTTGAACAAAGAGGGAATGAGCAATAGTTAATGGATGTTCTTCTGATGTAGGGAATCTCAGGAATCAGTAAGAATCAATAATCTTTCAATAATGTATCGTTGTAAACTCTGGCCAAATAAAAGCACATCTTTTAGCCAATCAGTGCACAGATCAGCTGGTTGGAAAGGCCAATCCCCATGTGAGCTTGTTAGGGACCTGATCCTGTTTGTTTGTAGAGGGTGGTTGATAATAATAACAGGTAGAAGATGAGAAAACAGTGTGTGTGTGTGTGTGTGTGTGTGTGCGTGTGTGTGTGTCTCTTATCTTTTGTAGAAAATAGATGTGCTTTTGAGTTGCTCTAAGTCCATTCATGTATTAATACTTCACTGAAAAGGATTCATTTTCGCCCTGCTACACTTAATATTTCCATGTTTGGCCATACTATTTTTAATATTTATGTAAAGCAACATGCCTATAAAAATAATCTTGATGAGGATGTGATTTCACCCTTGTCTACTGTTATTTACAGTTACTGTGATTCTGTAGTGAGACTGCACTATAGAGTTCAGGGAATGAGGCCTCCCTTCAACCTCTGACAACTGCAGGCAAGAGATTGTTGCAGGCAAGATGTTTCTCTTGCTTTGTGTCTGACAGAATGAGCTGCTAAATATTTGGATAAAGATGTCTTTCAGCAACAGCTAACCTCACGTCGCACTTCTTTACTCCTTATTCATCTCATTTTACCATTTGTATTTTATCTTCTCTGTGTTTTTTTATCTGACTTTACCTTTTCCAGTTCATTCCCTTCTTTGTTTGCCCACATCAGCACCTTTCTCTCTTTTGTTTCTCTTGCCTGTTCCTGACTAAGCCTTTTAAACTCTCCTGAGACAGTGTGGAATTAGCTCATGGCTGCTGTGCGTGTGTGCGTGCGTGTCATTGTGAGGCGATGTCAGCCAATAATCTTGATACCCTTTACCACTATGTACTGGATTAGACATAGCGCATGTGCACATGTTTGTTTGCTGTGTGTGGCTGTTACATGGACTGTCCTGCTTTACTTACTTCACGCAGAACACAAAATATTCAGACTATTTATGAGTGTGAACAAACTATGGTTCAGCTGAATTACTGTGGGCACAGATCTCATTTTGTTGTATAATTTCTAAGGTACACTTTTAAATGCTTTTCAACTTTAAAAAGGCTTATGCAAATCCTTAAATTTCTAATGATGCTGTTATCTACAGTAAAGATCGAAGCAACACAGAACAACATAGATATAGAAATTACTACAACTACCAAATTTACACAATGAATTTCACAGCAAAGGAACAAATAAGGACTTAACCAGTGCAGACATGCTGCACTTTTGTCAATCAGCATGATGTGTAACTAGAGGCACACTTAAAGCCCCTGTGATATATCACTGTGCATCCTGTGGACCACCACACAGGCTGATATACAGTATTGACTGGATGCTTTCGATTGTAGCTGACTTCAGCTTTTACTGTAAATCTACTTCGGCTGACCTCTGGTAAAGCCCACGCTGAAAAGAGAGCTATATAAATTTTCCATAACAAAGTGAAAGAGGGGTAAATGTTATTTTCTTCTTCACACACTGTAAACATAAAACACTGTGGAGAGTTCAGTGCACATGCCTGTCTGAAGCTGTATCTGCTGTGGATGTCTAGTCTGTATACGTTTTGTTATAGCATTAGCGACATTCTTAAAAAATGTTAAGCTATAGAAAAGTTGGCTAATTGCTCTTGTGTTCCAATGAAGTAGCTGTTTGTGACGTAAGCTTAAGCAAGAAAAAAGAAAAAAACATTACAAGAGAAAACCCTGAGACAACATTGTTATAACATTAGCGTGTATTGTGTCTGCTCATAAAGGCTTAAATGAGTTATTACAATTCATATTAAAATCACAAATAAAAAGTTACTCTTTTTACTTTACTTATATTAAAAAAAATACAATAAAAATAAAATGTTTACAAAGAAATGAATACAGTTAAGCACAGGTCCAAGTAAAAAAAATTAAGAAAATGTCCACCTCAGCGCTGCTCAGCACTGAGGCCCACACCTTCATGATCTGTCCTTTGGTGGAATAAAGCAGACAGGTCAAGTACTCCAAGAAAAGCTCCATGACAAGTTTATTTACGTACTTTTTTTTCCCCCTTTTTTTTTTCACACAATGCCTTGCAATTTAGAATTAGGTTTTTACAAAAAAGTACATCACGTTCATTTCAACCAGTTTTCCCCTAAATAGTCTTCCATATATCTGTCGTTGATAACATTATGTGACTTATGTTAAACAGTAAAATTGCTCACTGATGACAATACAGAGTGTTTCCACGGTGTCTTCTCTGGTAGTGAAGGCTCTTTGTAGCAGTAGTCTCTTAGACCTACTGTGACAAACACTGCAATATAGCATGTGGCACAATATTAAATGTATGTCTAATATTTTGTTTTATTCTCATACTCATGGGAAGCAAAGATTTGAATTGGGATTAAAATTGAATGAAGTCAAACCTTACCATTGATGGAAAAGCAGAGGTTTAGTGTTTTAGAAGGGAATTGTTGCAGTGTAAATTGTAGAATAGAAATTCACACAAAGCCTGGGGAGCTTACTGTGTGAACATAAAGACAGAAAAGTGTCAGAGCAGAATGAAAGCGAAGGAGGAAGTGAAGGGAATCCGAGGACAGGATGCTCTGCCTGGTTCAGGACGTCTGTAACGCAGCGAGAAAGGAGTAAAACCTACTGAGGAGAACTGAGGTGTAGGAAGCAGGATAGAAGGTAGGGATTAAACTGAGCAGAGGAATGCACTCGGAGTAAAGAAAGGACATTTATCTGAGCGTCCTCCTGAGCTCTTCTCTTGTTTTCCCAGTGGAGCAGACAGATAAGAGAGTCTATGTATGATTGGCTTAACACTTGGAACTTCGCCAGGGCAGCACTATCGCTGTGGGATACCGACAGGAGCTGAGGGATTCGGTCAGATTCTGATTGGATGTTATTAAAAACATAGGATAGTTTTGTACAGAAAGTAAATCAATGTATTTGAAGAAAAAGCAGCCCACTCGCAGCTGGAAGCCTTCTATCCTGGTCCACTTCACAGTCTTTTTGCATAATTTCCTCCAATGTACATCTTCACAGCAAGACTCTATAAATCTTCATTTAGGTGCGCACACACAAAAAGAATATAAATCAAGGATATATTTTAAAACAGCAAACTAATTTGTATGTTCTGTTTGAAGCTACTGTATATGCCGTAGTGTTGAAAAGTCAAGCAAACCTTTAATAAACTGGTGCATTGGGAAATATAAGAGATAGTAATACAGAAGCTGTCATTATCAGGGTTTTTTGTATTCAACAGTACCTAATGATGTTTTTAATGAACAGTTTTTTATTAAAATACAAATATATAGAGAAGATGCTGGGAACTGCTTCTCTGTTCTTGTTTACAGTCACTCAATGCCATATACAAGACAAGATGTATTTTAAACATCAAGCCTAAACAACTGAACATGCCTCTCATTTGAGTGCTGCATTGGACAATTTTACTTCGAAATTCTCCTGTACAAGATTATATTGAGAACTTTTTTGTGCTGTGATACATGCCAAAGTCTGAAGTGCTTGGGGCGCACAAGAATGTCTTTTGTTCATTATTCTGAGTAATTAGCCATCTATCCAAAACCCTACTAATTAGCCATTCTTTCAAGTTTTTCTTACATAGCACAGGTAAAGTGTGAGATTATCCATTTATTATTAAACCACATATGTTTAAATTCTGCTAACAGTCACAAGTCAACTACAGAGGTGACAGCAGAGAAGGGAAACTAAAACATTGAGAAAATGTGTAGTTGAAAACGTCAGCTACAGCTTTGTTTTTCCCTACAAAAAGAGTTTGGTGAAGCACAGCGCCACACAGGAAAGGGCTCTGGGAGAAGTGAGAGCGTTAGCAGAGGCAGCACAGGGCTCTGGCAGCAGCAGTCTATTCATCATCATCTACTGGCTGCACAGTGGCTGCTCAGGCTCCTACAACACAGGCGAAAATCAAGGACGCGGGTTTGACGTGCCGACAGTTTGCATTCAAACAAACTGAAAGACAATGTTTTCTGCTGTTGTTTTGTGCTGACTGTCTTTTTTAGTATTTATTATATTGTGTCTTAGGTTCAAGGTTGACCGGCTGTAGGCTGTTGGAGTGACCTGGGTGAAAGTACATGACAGGAAAAATGGTGCAGATTTTTATCTTGTCATCTTATTTTTTCTGTTCATGTGTGTTAAAAAAATATATATTGTTACAATTACAGCTTCTGCCACTGATACTTTTTACATTTGCAGACAACAAGCCACCCAATAGACAATTATACACTTGACATTAAATTGTAAATAAAAACGCAATGTAGTATACAGTGTGCTCATTCATACGTTTGGTTTGCTTTTTGGGCTGTTTTAAAGAGAATATGAATGATAACACAAAAACGTTTCTTTCAATTATAGTTTAGTGTTTGGGTAAAGCCATTTATTGTCAAATTCTTTTAAAATCATAATGACAACAGAAACTACCCAAATGACCCTGATCAAAGGTTTACATACCCTGGTGATTTTGGCCTGATAACATGCACACAAGTTGACCCACACCTGTTTGAATGGCTACTAAAGGTAACCGTCCTCACCTGTGATCTGTTTGTAATCAGTGTGTGTTTATAAAAGGTCAGTGAGTTTCTGGGCTCCTGACAGACCCTTACATCTCTCATCCAGTGCTGCACTGACGTTTCTGTTTCTGAGTCATGAGGAAAGCAAAAGAATTGTCAAAGAATCTGTGGGATAAGGTAACTGAATTGTATAAAATTGGAAAAGGGATTAAAAAAAAAAGATATCCAAGGAATTGAGAATGCTAATCAGTAATGTTAAAAGAAAATGGAAAATGAGGGATTCTGTTGAAACCAAACCACGGTCAGGTAGACTGACAATAATTTCAGGCACAACTGCCAGGAAAATTGTTGTTGGATGCAAAGAAAAACTTTTAAATAACTTCAGCTGAAATAAAGGACTCTATGAAAAAAAGTGGTTTGGCTGTTTCAAGATGCCTAATAAGGAAGCTGCATGGTCGAGTCGTCGGCTTACAATACTCCAAACAGCACAGAGACAAGCCTCAAAGGCCTCAAAGCCATCCATCTACCACAAAAGACTTCAAGCTGTCATTGACGTTAAAGGTGGCAATTAGGGGTATTAAGAACTTTTACTCAGGGTCATTTGGGTAGTTTCTGTTGTCGTTATAATTTAAAAAGAGTAAACACAATTGTTTGACAATAAATTACTTCATTCAACCACTAACTATGAGTGATAAAAGTATTTTGTCATTGTCAAAAACGCATGGATTTACATTTAATATGGGAAAGTTCAACCTGTCAAAACAGTGCATCACAGCCATATGTCAATATATCCTTCTGATATACTGCTAAATCTGATAAAGAAAAAAATTCCCTTATATTTTTGTTTTTGTCATGTGGTTTATGTGGTCTTGTATAAGTATCTTTATTGGTGGTTTATTGGGTCATATTGTAAGCTCCATTAATCTTTTACCCTCCAAACTTAGTAATTACAAATTTGATAGATAAAAATGTGACTTGACAATTTGAGAAGCTCACAGTGTGGACATATTTTACTTTCTTTCTGCAAAATGTACTTATTATTCTTGTCATAGGCTTACATCTTTCACTAACTGTCTTCACCAATGACTATCAAGTTCCATATTCTTGAATGGTGAGGAAATAGAAGAAGAAAAGGGCAAAGGAAAACCAAATAGTAAAGTGTATTGAGCAATACTTAAGAAGCTTGCACTCCAAAAAGTGTGAAGATGGCAAGATATTCTGAAAAACAGAGCGCTCACTCGAGGTTTTTCCCTCATTAATGTGACAGAAAGAAAAGAATGAAGAGGAAGCACATTTTTGATGTTTTGCTTTGAGGCATATTGTTCACTTTCTGGAAGAGTTGAGGGATGCTTTCAGTGGAAAGAGGGAGAATCACAGAGGAGAGGCAGCAAAGAGTTGATGAATGAGGGAGGCTATAAAAATAGAAGGCTGTGGGAAGAAGGGAGAAGTAAGCAAAAAAGAAAAGAAGTCGTTTGTCTTTGTTTGGAGGCGCACGATTGGATGTTAATGCAAATGTTGCCATTGGTTTGCCACAGTTGTGTAACTTACTGTTGGAATATGAGCTTTTTGGACAGGAGAGAAACTTACTGTGAATCCTGAAATGGTTGCTTCATCGTCTCTGCACCTCATGTAAAATGTAGCATTACGAGTGTGTTCTATATGGATGGGATGCTGCCTGTCAATATCAGGGCTAGACATGAATATTGGTTAGTCTCTAGTGAAGCTGCACCCGAGGAAGCTCCTTCAAATGTATGTGCACAGTTTTCTATTCACATCTTACGCAGTCTGTCCTTTTTGTTCCCTAAAATGTCCTCAGACCGTTCTAAGTACTGGCCCTTTTGTTAACAGCATGTTATGTCCTTAATGTGACTTCGTAGTAATTTGTCAAGTTGTGACATTTATGCCTTCCCATATTAAATTTTCATTATTATAATCTCGGTAGGAAGTCTTTATAAAATCCAATAATCATATTACCTGGACCTATGAAACACCTGCTGAAGCCTTTATACATTCTTAATACACACATTAATCATGGCAGTATATTCTCTCAGTGTTGTATAGTGCACTGGTGGAAGAAAGAACACTTTTATTATAGTAAAGGTTGTAAAGTGACCAAAAAGATCAATAGTCTCCACTTAGTTTGGTTCAAGTTGCTTGAATAGCCCAGCGTGTGGTAAGGTGCTAGACTGAGCACTTGAGAACCCAGGAAGCCTTTTCCTCTTAATACACTCAATAGCTTAACGGTGCTAAATACCCATAATGCTTAACCACTCTATTATGGGACCCTATACTGGTCCTAAAGTAAAAATGTCATCAAAGACAGTATCTGTTGAGGAAACTAAGATCCTTTGATGTCAACAGACATATATTGATTACCACTCATTTATTGAGAGAATACTTTCTTTGTCTTGTATCTGTTGGTTCCAATCGGTCAGTTTTCAATATCGTCACAACCAATCAAAATCACAAATGTGTGCTCTAAAATGATAGGCCAGTCTGTCAGATCACTTCCTGTTTCGTATGAGCAACAGTCCACGAGAGTAGCTCTTCTCATATTCTGTACCCTGTGTCTAAGCTACCTTTTGTTCTTACGGTCATCCAGCTCTTCACCTCTGACCCCTCCCTCCTCCAGTACTGTAACATTACAGCAATTTGAAGGTGCTCTATTTGCAGTGTGCATGTTTGCATTATTGGTGGTTGAACAGTGACAGCATATAAGGCATTCATAACGGTGAAAAGAGGATATACCTGCAGCCTCACCGGACTCGCTCTTCATGAATATTTGATGTGTGTATAAATGGTTGTTGTTACTGGAATCATTTACTAACCTCCTGCAGATCACCAATTATTTCAGGCACACTCCATTACATACAACTATCACCAGCCTTCAATACTACACTACCATAACATGCCAAGAAAGTGTTATTTTGATTTTCAACACATCTTCTCAATAAGTATTTATTTTCATATTAATAAGGTCAATTTTCACACCATGCTGTGGTTACATGTGTTGTGATTGTTTGCAGACTGCTATGGAAGAGGCGTTGTTGCACTGTTTAGCACTGAGCAGAGAGTCAGAAGGATAGTGTTTGGTTCAGTGTGCCTCTGAAATGCACTTTGCACTTCGTTCTGCTATCTGCTCACATAGCTCATATATTAGCTGCTCTGGATGCTGATCAGATCTCAGACTAGCACTGATATGAGTAGGATTTAGCCTAAGGACGAGAAGGGAGGAAGAGGGGGATGTATTAGAGACTGTGGTCAAAAACAGAATCCGGCGAGGTTCCAAAGCCATGAATAAAATGCATTAAGTACACAATACTTTTTTAAATGGTGTTTAGTTTCCAGATTTGCATCCTCATCCCCTGATTATGACACCTCCAGCCCCCACTGCGGGATTGGCTTTGCCTATTTTAATGTTAATCTGAGAACAAATGTGTGCACACAGTCACTACACTCAGCAGTTTAGGGGAGGTTAGTTCTGCAGAGGAGATAATCGCTTAAAGCCATCACCTCTTTAAATCAACTCTCGTCCCTCGACGCGTTTTTCCGTCGCGGGGTCCCACAGGGAGCTGTTATCAGATGAGATCTCAGGCACTCCACTTTAAACTAAGAAGGTCAATTAGACGGCAGCCTAGAAATCTACCATAATTCAAGGCCAGTGGTCAAAAAGATGGACAGACTATTACATTAAAATAACGGCCTCAAAATGATTTTAATAATTTCTTGACATAAAACAGAGAAATGACTACTTTATAAGAGTCCATACTTCTCCAGAACCCATTACATTAACACAGTCCCATGTAAGTCAGCAGTATTTGTCTCCTTTACTTCTTTAGTGAGTATCCTGAAAGTTACGAGTATTGCTTTAACATTTTGTTTAATACATCTTACTTATTTTAAAAAAGCAATAGGGATTGTTTATAATTTTTAAAGACCCACACAGTGAATTAATGAGCAGAATAAAGCGTTTCTATTAAAGGCCAACGTATTATTAGGAAAATTATAGCAGCAGCGGCAGCTTCAACTGCAGTTTTTAACACAAAGATGATCATATAATGCAAAACACAATGCTTACCCAATTTTTTATATTTACCCAAGCCACAACCTGTTTCTAACCTGAACCAAAGTGCTTTATCTTAAACCTCATTTGTTACAATGTGGTCTCCAGGCTTTTGTCCAACACTGGTAAACTCATGTTGTCATCAATATTTTTGTCCCGCCTGGCTCCTCTTTAAGATTTAGTGAAGCATTCTAAACACAAATCTAGTTTAATTTGAAAATCATGTTGCTAAAACAGCCTCTAAATCCTAACGGGACAACTGAACACTTATGGAGGTGTTTGAATACAAACATGCAGCCAATTAACCCTAATCAAATTAAAATGTGCAAAACAGAGGCGCTGCTGAGTGCATCATGTACCGTTTTAGAATAAACCCTCACACATTTCACTGACAGCTGCTCTGCTACATTTTAAACAGATTTGAATTAAACCGAAAAAGGACTTAATTAAATCAACTTCTGCTGCAACTTTAAGCGGATCCGGTTGAAAGACTTCCGCCGTTACAGATTCCAGCACCGCCTCTGATATAAGAAAATAACAACTTAGTTTTATCTCCTTGTAATCACTTTGAAGGGTTTGAATGACATTGGAGCAGTGTCAAAGTGAGCTAAACAGCCAGTTAATGCTTTTGAGATGAGCGCACTAAAATATTAATGGGGGCTTTGGGCATTGAAAAGGTCATCCCTGAGACTCAAGCAGAATAATAAGAGCATAGGAAGACTAGTGAAGTTTAAGTAATGCCATAAGGTTCACTTACCTGGACACATTTGTGGTTTGACTAATTTTAAACTAATTTAGAAATAGTGGGTTTATTAATTCATATAATTACAGTATCAAGTGCACCACCACTTTACTTTACAATAAATCTAATTCCTTTTTTAAAACCTGTTGTTCTTCTTCGACCACCCCCATCCTTCTTTATTCTATACAATTTGCTCTCAAATTACATGCCACATCAAATAAGGAGATCTCATAAAGCCAAGGTGTGTGAGAGTGTGTGTGTACTTTATTTTAGCCCCTCCACAGTCAGATTACGATTGAATGTGCCGTGTGGAGTTCAGTATTCAGAATGAGTAACACAAGGCTTGTAATAGAGCTGATAGACATTGCATACTGTGCCATTATCACTGACCTTTACTTTCTCTCCTCTCTGTTTCTCGGTTTCTCTTCCTCACACTTTGGCAAACGCTGTAAAAGGAAGCAGAGGTGAGTAAAACTTTTGTTCATTATTTGCTTAATAATATTTTAAACTAGAATGGCAATGGTTATAATAGCAATGGTTTGAATGACTGTAGAAAAGCCATCAAAGTGTTGCTTAGTTAAAGGCATTGTCAGACTGAACCAGAGGCGAGCTGATTTAAATGGACAGATTGAAAAAGCAGGCATACCTTGGCTCTGCAGTTGCCTTGGGTACCAAGCCATAATGGGCCTCCCAAAGGCAATTGATTATCTTTTAACTCATAAAAAATATGTGGATTTATGTTATAACAGATATTTCTCTGTTAAACACTAACTTACTGTTAACATTGAAACATTGTTTGTATAATCATCAGTTTGCTCAATATATCCTCTGTGCAATCTAAAGCTATTACAAAATTTAAAAATTTTACTTTACATAGAGCTAGGATCATTAGTGGCATTAACATAATATAAAAATAATGCACTTAGTTTGGTCTTAACATTAATGTGAAAGACAAAACAAGAAAAGATAAAATTTTATACATGCTGGTGGTGGTCTTTTTAGAAACCATTTAAATAGCTCGTTAAACTCTGAAGTCATATACTGATAAAAAAAAAGGGCTTAAAAAAGCTTGGTGTAAAACAGTGATGTTTTTGGGGACAAACTGTTACAACCAATTTATTCATGGGGCTCTTTTTTTTTTGGAGGTGTGTTTTTAATAGAAACAATTGTCTTCATTTGAAATACAGAAGCCTTGATATGCATTATTGTGTAAGAAGAAGAATAAAAGTCACTTTAAAACATTCCAGTGGAAAGGTCACATGGTGGATTATGGAGTCTGTATAATACACCGCAAAGAAAGGCGTACTTAAAAGAATATTTACAGCTAAGAATAAAAGATAAGAGGTGAATTAATTTTAATTGCATTGCAGTTGTGTGAATGGTGAACGCTTCAGTCAGAACTTTGTAATAATTACTTCCTTTTCTAACATCATTCTTAACACTTTTACAGCTATAAAGGGTTATTGTAATAGAGATACCGTTTGCAATAGAGAGTGAAGGCAAGATGGACATAAAATGAGCTGGAAAGGATGTGAGTGAAGTCTGGGCCTCAGGGAGAAGCTTAATTAGGTTTCAGCTCCTCTAACTTTTGTGTCAGCTAAAGTGTTGGCAGTTTCATTTATAGAAGTGGGACGGCAAGAGTGGGTCATCTGTCCATTTTCGTCGGACTGTTTAATACTGATGCCTTATGTAGCCGCCGGTCTCACACCCTGCTATCTCCTCCCTCAGCCACATATTGAATAATGAGTTGAGTTGGAGATCCTGCAGGTTTTCCCCAGCCTGGTTTCTCTCCGTGACACTGACACAGGCTTGCTCCCCGCTGACACACATATGCTTCACTTCGGCTTCTACTTTAGATGCAGACACCGCCAGTCTGTGTGACAGTGGGGAGGAACCCTTTCGACTGCAATAAACAAACACATATCTCCAACACTTTGGCCCATATTGCACGTATAGTTGCAACATTACCTGAAGATGCCACACAGACAGTGGTGGTCTATTGAGTTATCAGTTGAAATGCACACTGTGTTTCTTACTTCCAAATAGATTGTATATTTAATGATTCCTTGTCTATGTCTCAGTTCAACATTGCTCTTCTCCATTTGGTATTATTTTCCGTTGTCAACTGCAGGTTTCTTTTTTGGTGACCTATTTGGAAAGCTTCCACTTACCTTGGGCTATCCGTGCCATTTTCACTGTGAAAAGTGAAGACAGGGTTTAGTTTTGTGATTCAGCCGTGCTCTCTGCACTCTGCAAAATAATTCAATCATATGCTCTGTGTAAAGTTATTTTTTTATAACCTACTTTCTTGTGTTTCCACGCAGGATGACTACTTCAAAAGCTGGGCTCCTGCCAAGTCTCTAGACCAAGGTGAGTCCTGCTGTTTGTGTTGTTTACATTAGTGTAAGTTGGATATTAGGCTCAAGCTCATTATCAGACACAGTGATATGTAAGAGATCAGAACAGAAAAGAACTAAAGCTAGAAGGCATGAACAAAGGTTTTGGCTTGAACTTTATATTTTCAGGACTTGCATCATATTTCCCTTAGCCTTTAATGTTTTTGTAATGTTTACAGTGTGTGAACATCATAGCTCCAGCTGGTCCATTTCAGGCTGCTGTCAAAAATTCTCTACAGTCCAGTATGTGTAGGTCTCTTTTTCAAACCAGTTTGCTTTCTCATTATACACTCCATTTTGACTTAGGGCGGCGACGATGCCTAGTCCACTTTATCAGCCACAGTGATGTGTGTAAGTGTGATTAAACCTGCTATACCTCCTGACTAAACCCAATTATTATAAACACACTTTCACTCTGGCAGCCACAGTTTGAGTTGATTGGAATGCAACTTTGTTTGAAGCCCAGCAGACTTGCAGTCTTTCTACCGCCCTGGTGAGTGTTGTGCTGGCTTGCGTTTGCATATCTAGCACAGTAACTGTAACTCTTTAGGGGAAGGGAAGACTTGCTGAGCTAGTTTATCTGGGCCAGCTCCTTGTGAAAACTGCCTAATGAGAGCAGCCTCAGAGCTGTGAGTTCCTTCAGAGGCATCTTAAGACAAAGTAAAAGTGCCAGATGTAACAATAGGGATTAAACAGGTTCGTATCTTCTCTATATCTGGGATATCAAATGACAGAAGTGACAGATTTAGATGGTAGACTTCCACCACTTATATTATTGTTTCTGTTTGTGTTCCTGTGGTGCCAGTTGAAATATGCTAGACCTTTTTATTCTGACAAAAAAAAGAGTATGGCAGGCATTTTTCCTGTAGTTGACTCAAAGGCATTTATTTTGTTTTTATTTTATTAAACATACATCCTTTTTTATGCACATGTACCGCATCTCTCCTTTCTGTTGACTCAGTGAGCAGTGAGAAGATTTGTGATGAGGGACATATGATATATCTTTTTACAGGGTAGTTTGTACTGTAGACTCAATAGGGAAGTAAAGAAAGACTAAAAAAAGCACTATTTTAGTATTGTGTTTTGCAGCTGGCTGTGCTGCAGTGATGCACTCGCGCTGAATGGTAACTGCTCCCCTGCTGCAGAGCCGTGAACGCTGCTCTGCTCTCTGCTGCTACTTCCACACAAACAGCACTCCACCGATCTACTGACAAATCACCTGACAGCAAATAATAACAGAATTTTGAGAGACAATAACAGGGCACACGTCACACTTTCCCATTGTTAACCTTTTAACTGTTGCCCCATCCTGCTACTGGATATACTGAACTCCCAGGTGTTTTGGCGGATCTTTTATAAAGATAGTGTCAATGCTTATTCACATCTTTGAAATTGCTGTCTGAAATAGAAGGGGTTTGTTTAGAGTACAGAGGAAGTTGTACAGACCTAAGTCATCCATTTATGTTGATCACAGCTCAAAATTGTGTTAGAAGTACTTGATAGAAATCACATTAAAATGACAGGTGTGACAGTAGTTTTTTAATTTGGGGTCATTGAGGCCAAAAGGGTCCTGACATCAATCACCCCCCACTGATCACTTTGACTAATGAATCGCCGTCGCCCTTGGAAACTTATCCACTCCCTTGATGAATCACTCAGCGATTAGTGTTTCCATTCGTACCATCTAATGAATGAAACCATGGAATCACAAATGACTTGTTGTTGTTGGGAGTGAATGGGATGAATTTACTAGTGCTACATCAATTTCCAGACCGTTTCCCAAACATAATAAGATCCAGCAGTGTGTATGGGTGTGCTGTGGTAAATTGGAGCCACTGATGGAAGGGACAAAGCAACTGTGTGCTGTGCATCACTAAAATAGTAAAGACTTGGCATTCTGGTTTCCAGGTCCCTTTGCTGTTTGCTTGAAACATATTTGAACATTTCCTGGAACACACTCAGATTGTATTGTGATAATATAGCATTGAGCTGTAATTGTGCAAAGAAAATGTTGTTTTAGTGAGAGCTTTTGTTGAACAACCAGACATCAGAAATGAGAATTAACCTGATACTTGACGCTTGACACTGAAATTTGCCCTCAGTGGATTTAAGGAAACAAAAGTCAATCAAAAATCTACTTGATTAAAGGGGGGCGCCCCGAGCTCAGAGTACTCGCAAATATGCACGAGCACGGGTGAGGTCATTTGCCCAATGTCATCCCCTTTCTCTCGCCCTGTTTCCTGTCTACCTATACTGTCAATCAATACATTCAAAAAGGCCAAAAGAAAATCTACTTGATTACAATTGTGATATAATCTGTATGGAACTTTTTAAAAAAAATATATAACTAAGGGCTAAAGCTAAACTGTCTTGAAAGCAACTGACCGCAGAAACCTTAAGTAGTATATGTTTAATGTTTTAATGTTAAAAAAATACATTGTGTTGCTTTGAAAATGTGAAAGTAAATTTTAGAAGCAGCACAATCATCTTTGTCATCAAAATACTGACTGATGCACAGAAAATTTCTTGGAAGCTAGAACCTGTAGTTCACACTGAAGAAGTCAGCTGCTAAATCGCTTATTTTAGTAAATTTAGCCTTTTGAGGGACTATAATTATTGCTGTAGTGTGCGATCTTTGTACATCTGTTATTTGAAGATGAAACAAGTCTTTAGTCTTTTGTAAATCAAATCAATAAGCTATACATATCTCATTCTCAGTAACCTATTTTATGTATCTTATGTTTGATTTTTATCTGACATATTGTGTTCAGATGAATATGACATAAACACAGCCAGACCCTGCTGGTAGCCTTCACACTCAAGATTATTATTTTAGCAGCTATGAACTCTCTGTAGTCCCTCTTTGTATTTCTTTCAGCTTCTTGGTCTCTGCAGGATATCTTTTGTAAAACCTCTCCATCTAATGCAGGATGGGTGAATTTTGTTTTTTTATAGTTTTTTTTTACATTTGAACACAATTTCACTATTACCTCTTCAGTTGGGATGACTATTTGTCCTACAAATGTTAGCATGTCTCATTTAGACACGGACAGTGAGTTACAGTCAGATCTTTCTGGCTAAGAAGTCTGAGACTATCAGGATTTGTACTGTATGATAAATTAATTCATGTAAACATTATCAGTGCTTTATATAATTAAATGTTATATCTATCTACAGATTTTATTAAAGGAAGGAAAAACAAAAAAAACTGTGTTTGTGTTCTGCTTCACCCTACACTTAACCTCTTTTTTCACATGGACATATGTAAACCTTTTGCAATGCCATATGAACTTGTTTCCATGGTGACAGCAGTGACCTGTGTGTTTGGTTGGGTAATCTGAGAGGTCCCGGTGCATGTGTCTCTTTTGAGAGTATAGCTGGGTGAGTAGGTAGAAGTGCGGGGGTGACACTGGCCTGAGTCCCGAGCAGCGGAGCTCACACTGTTCACTGTGGGCGGATTAGACAGACATCTGCTGCGTTCAGAGCAGAGGCTTGCAGTGCACTGACGTACTGCCAAAACTTAACCCAGGACCAGTGAGTCAGAAGGCATTAAATGTAGGAAATAAAAAAAAGTTAAACATTCCACCACAGCTCACAAAACAGAGGACAAAATTAGGCATTGAAAAAGGATAACAGGATTAGACATTACAATCCATGTGTCATTTATAATTTACAAGGGAATACCTGTTTCTTTTACATAAATGACAAAGCGTACTTATCGGCCCAGTGTCAAAGGGACATCCTGATTGAGCCAGATGGAGGGATAGTGTGGGCTGAGCTCTGCTGTAGTGTACACCTTTCTCTAGTGATACTGAAAAGTAATATCAGTCCCTTTTTTCACTATTCATAGCCAGACTTTGTAAATAAATTCTAAACTAACATTTTAAAAATGGAAAATGCAGCATATTGTGATTTAAACCAGCTCATATAATTAGCTTAGTTTTTTTAAATTCATATTTACAGTTGTGCTCATAAGTTTACATACCCATACATTTATCTGAGAATATGAATAATACAAAAAAAATATCACTCATAGTTAGTGGTTGGGTGAAGCCATTTATTGTCAAACAACTGTGTTGACATTTTTTAAATCCTAATGACAACAGAAACTACCCAAATGACCCTGATAAAAAGTTTACATACCCAGTTCTTAATACCGTGTATATTGAAGTCAGGAGACTAAGATGACCAGTCCAGAACCTTCACTTTATGTTGCTGTAGCCAATGACAGGTCGACTTGGCCTTTTGCTTTGGATCGTTGTCATGTCATGGAACGTCCCATGTGCTGCTTCCGGGCTGATGAGAGCAAATTTTCCTCGGGTATTTTCTGATAACATGGTGCATTTATTTTGCCGTTAATTTTGACCAAGTTTCCTGTGCCTTTTAACTCAAACATTCCCAAAACATCAGTGATGTCTCATCACTCCAAACGACTTTGTTTCAGAAGTTTTGAGGCTTGTCTCTGTGCTGTTTAGTGTAATGTAAGCAGGATGCTTTGTGGCATTTGCGTATTAATAGCTTTCTCGACCATGCAGACAATTTTTCTTCAAGTGACTCCTTATTGTGCATCTTCACACAGCCACACAGCTTTTTTCATAGAGTCCTGTAGTTCAGCTGAAGTTATTTTTGGGATTTTCTTTGCATCCTGAACAATTTTCCTGGCAGTTGTGGCTGAAATCTTTGTTGGTCTTCCTGACCTTTGAATTTCCACTTCTTAATTAGAGTTTGAACACTGCTGATTGTCATTCTCAATTGCTTGGATATCTTTTTAAATCCCTTTCCTGTTTTATACAGTTCAGTTACCTTTACCACAGATCTTTTGACAATTATTTTGCTTTCCTCATGACTCAGAATAAAGAAACATCAGTGCAGTGCTGGATGAAAGATGCAAGGGTCTGTCAGGAGCCCAGAAACTCACTGACCTTTTATACACACACTGATTACAAGCAAACACCTTTAGTAGCCATTCAAACCTGTTTGTCTCTAGTTGTGTGCATGTTATCAGGCCAAAATCACCAGGGTCTGTGATGATTGTAATTGAGTGTAACTTTTGATCAGGGTCATTTGGGTAGTTTTCACTATGATTTAAAAAGAGTAAACACAACTGTTTGAAAATAAATGTCTTCACCCAAACACTAACTTTGAGTGTAAAAAGGGTTTTGTGTTATTATTCATATTCTCTGAAAAATGGCCAAAAAATGAACAAATTCTGCGACGGTAGTATTGTAGACTACCCTGTATGTAGTGCGTGAAATAAACACTGAAACCTTAATGTATTAGGAAAATAGCAGAAGTAATTGGGTTATGTTCTTTTATTTAAGGTAGTGATGACATGCAAACAGTTGGAAAGTTTATGCTTAAGATGGAAATTAAAATCCATACTGCTTTAATAGTAACCCTATAATTAAGTTGCCCTCTGACTAATGTTCCTCTGGTGTTGCCTAATTCAGGTGATTTCTGAGCGTTAGCCACAGAGCCAATTACAGTAAGGTCTAGACTCCTTAAACAAAGTGTTATAGGTTTCAGGCCTCCCCTGTACTGTTTGTACAAAGTTTAAGGAGCTGCTGGACTGTGTCTGTGGCCAGAGCACATTGAGAATGCTAATAGCAGTCTTTGTTTTATTCACACTACTGCTGCTCTGTTCAATAACCTCTGATGAATACTCTATAACTATTTTTACAATGGTATTTTATACATGTATATAAGCCAAGGCAGTGAGTCAGATAATTAATTTAGTTTTTCCATTATACAATTATAACCACACAAACTGTCAGAAACACACTGGCTTATTGTTTGTCCACCCAATTGTGACTGACTGCAGCAATCTGTCCCCTTCTCACTTACCTTGTAGTCATTAAAATCACACTCCAACCTGACATTTCATTTGACTTCTTACACTTTCACAGAGGCAGAGAAGTCGCTCATGCACTCACACAAACTCAAAGTCTATTGTTGTTAAAGTTAAATTTGTTTTAGTTGATAAAGCACTGTACAAGATAGTGTACAGTGCACTTGACTCATACATTAGTAAATGCATTAAAATCTCATGAACCACCAAGAATTATCATGTTTTCATCATATTTTCATACTAAATAAAAACCCTACCTTAACCCTGTGCATGTACTAATGCACGAGTCATGCATGAATTCATAATAAAATGTGCCCCCTAATCTAAAGTGTTACCTTAAACATTACACTGGATGCTACGTGTTGTTGTTGTTTGATATG
This sequence comes from Perccottus glenii, assembly GCA_024416835.2. Lineage (NCBI taxonomy): Eukaryota > Metazoa > Chordata > Actinopteri > Gobiiformes > Odontobutidae > Perccottus > Perccottus glenii. The sequence goes on along the minus strand of CM044554.2, from coordinate 22,421,781 downwards.
TGACATGTTTGTGAAGTTCTGACTGCAATGTGTTATCCAGTGAGAAAAGTCTAGAGGGGATTGTAAATGGCATGATTAGTCCAGTATCAGAGCCAGTCCAGCAGAGCACTGTAGACTGTGTCCAATCGAAAATATGAACATGATCAAAAACACAGCCTTTTAGCGGAAAATGTACAATTCTCAGGTGTTTCCTCCTGTCTCCCTTTTTAATTAGATCACGGGGAGTAAGTGGTTGCCATAGCCACCGTTTTGGCAGCGCAGGCAGAAGTCGTTTGGCAGAAACTGGCACAAACAAAGCCTCAAAAATCCGGAACTTCAGAATTGCCAATCAAACTGATTAGACGCACCATTGTGTTTTCCCAGCAGAGTGTTCATCATTGTTTTATTTTTCACAAGCCATTTCTTCAACTCACTAACCCTGCACGTCTCTGAAGAATTGCTGTCTGCTGTCTGTTCCCATTCTTCACCAGTCCATCTCCACTCAGTTGATTCTGTCCCAGAAGTGTGTCACTGCTTCTTTGTGCGTTTTAATATAATGATCTTTGCCACTTCTGCCAAAAATGATTAGACAATAAACGACCGTAGCACGACAAACACCTCGGGTCTGTGTTTTTAAATGACTGTGACCTGCGCTAAGAATAAATAATGCAGTGTAAGAGAGCAAAGAGTTTGGTGGGAGCTCCTCCGGCATTCTGTAAGCAAAGTTAGCCACTTTGAACGGTTTGTTGGTCGCATAATAAAATTCTTTGAGTCTTATTGTTTTTAGCTTTTGTAGCACATAAACGCAACTATCAGCTGGTAATGCAGGGTGACTGTAATTTAAGACAAAGAGATGAAATACATATAGAGATAGCAGGGGTATTGTTGATTAAAAAGTCAATTATATCTATATAGAGAAGTGAGAAATAAGTGTAAGAGTCAATGAAGAACAGACAAAAAGTGATTAAAAAGTTTAAATGTTGGCAGACAGAGCAGCTGTCAGAGAATTGTTACTGCTTTGTGGTCCCAGATAACAAAGGCTTAGCCAAAACTAACAGTGAAGTAAAAAGAAGATGAACCTGTGAGGGCTGTGCAGTGTGTGGACTCAGAAGAAGATCAACACTCCAGCAGATCACATAGAATAGATACTTCTGTGCAAATGTTTTGATTCTAACCCCAATAGAGCCTCAGATGATAATTGTGAATTAAGTGAAATAAACTTCAGAAGATGTAAGCAGAGAGACATAGCATCCAATAAGAGCCACAGCCCGCAGGCTAAATGTCAACATGTGAAAATGACAAGCACAGTTGAGTCTCAGGGAGATACAATGTTTTACTGCGGGTATATGAGGTTATATGAAGCACAGGGCATAAAACATTTGACTTTTGTTATATACTACACTCACGGGCCACTTTATTAGGTACACATCTTCAATTGCTTTGTAACACAAATTTCTTATCAGCCAATCACATGGCAGCAACTCAATACATTTAGGCATCTTAGGCTATGTCCACACGAAGCCAGTGCATCCCCTATCCGATCTTGAGACGGCGTCGTCTCAAGAAAATATCTGCGTACACACGGCCGGCTGAAAACGATGTAGTATATATGCCAGACCAGTATGGGGCGCTGTAATTCTGCCACAGATATACACTATACACGGAGAAGAAGACTTTGAGCATGCGCATAACCTTGCGCGCTGCAGAAGAAGACGAAGACCTAAATATTTATTTTCTAATAAAAACAAGTTCTCAAATTGTTGCAGTCATATATTTAGAGTGTAGTAATTGGTGCCCTCATGTTTGTTGTTTGCTCTTCAATATACGGACTGAGTTCTGAGTGCTTTGGACATGGAAATTCTCTCTCCATTCATTTTCTCCTGGTTGCTCTCCTGGTTCTCTTTGTGGATCTAAGAGCATGTGGCGATGGTGTTGTCCATTATCGCTTGTTGCTCACCACAACTGCATAGAAGCAATAGATTTTGCTGTAATAAAGCTAGTAGGCTTAGTAGCTTCTGCAGCACGAACTCAATCATGTAGTCCGCCATTATTGTTGTTGCTGTTACTCGTGACGAGGCCAACACGTGATGCGATGACATCATCGTTTTCACAAAATATACGGATTGGCTGTACACACGACACCGCAAGGGTGTCGCAAAGGTGTTGTCGAAAGATTTATCCACTTTAGAACCCTGTTTCAAAAAATAGCGGATTCAGTCTCCCAAAACACCGGATCCGTGTGGACGAAAGGCCAATACGATACAAAATGTATATGGATACAGTGATTTGTGTCTCCGTGTGGACAGCCCCTAAATGTGGTGTAGTCGTCTTGCTGAAGTTCAAACCGAGCATCAAGGGTTAGAAAGGGGATTTAAGTGACTTTGAACGTGGAATGGTTATTGTTGCCAGACATTTGTGTGTTTCAAAAACCTCTGATCTACTGGGATTTTCACACACAACCATCTCTAGGGTTTACAGAGAATGGTCCGAAAAAGAGAAAATATCCAGTGAGCGGCAGTTGTGTGGATGAAAATGCCTTGTTGATGTCAGAGGTCAGAGGAGAATGGGCAGACTGGTTAGAAGATTGGAAAAAGTTTGCCTGGTGTGATGAGTCTCAAATTGTGCTGCAACATTCACATGATAGGGTCAGAATCTGGTGTAAATAACATGAAAGCATGGATCCATCCTGTCTTGTCTCAACAGTTCAGGCTGGTGGTGGTGTAATGGTGTGGGGGATATTTTTTGGCACACTTTAGGCCCCTTACTACGAACTAAGCATTGTTTAAACTCCACAGCCTACCTGAGTATTGTTGCTGATCATGTCCATCCCTTAAGGACTACAGTGTACCCATCTTCTGAAAGTTACCTCCAGCTCACAAAGCTCAAATCATCTCAGACTGGTTTCATGAACATGAAAATGAGTTAACTTGACTCTAATAGATTCCACAGTCACAAGATCTCAATCCAATAGAGCACTTTTGAGATGTGGTGGAACGAGAGAGTCACATCATGGAAGAAACTGCAGCAAGTGTGTGATGTTATCATTTCAATATGGACCAAAATCTCTGAGGAATGTTTTAACACCTTCTTGAATCTATGCCACAAAGAATTAAGGCAGTTCTGAGGTCCAACCTGGTACTAGCAAGGTGTACCTAATAAAGTGGCCGGTTATATATTTTCCTCAAACATTAAAGACAGACTGTGAATAGCTCTAATCTAAAGCCTTACTTTCTAAAACGTACAGTTGATGTGCTGGTAAGTTGTAAATGGGCAGTGTACCACAGTGCTGTTCAGCTTCCATAAGGCATGTGTACTGGATGTGTGTCTGAGAGGGAGAAAAGATGGATTATGATTTATATCTAGACAGAATAGCTGCATTACTTTGCTTCCTCTAGGCTGCTTTACTTGTTGGATAATGCAGAAAGTTCTGTGACACTTTGGATTTTTCTGCCTGTTTGGATTTCAAACATTTTAGAAAATATCTTCTGCACATAGAAGGTTTATTGTAAGTTATATATATGTCAGACATTCAAGTGTTTATGACACTGGACTTGAGTAACCCATGTTTTGTCAAGATGGCACTTCTGTTTTTCCATTAAGTTTATGGATTTGTTGCTTCTTGTTGCAGAGCGACCACCGGAGCCTGGTAGACATGAAGACCGTGGAGCCAAAGCCCACTTAAGTTCAGCCAAGAAGACATTACAGGACGGTGAGTGATGTTGCAGCTTCATTTTCAGTGTGGGAAGTTCTCATTTAGTGGTTGCAAAGCAGAGTCTCATCGACTGTGCAATCAAGTGGAAATATCCTGCTTGTGCAGCTCCAGCTGAGTTAGCTTTGATAAACTGAAAGTAATGATCTCAGTGTTGATCTGCCTGCCAGAGGACGCAGTAACTTTACTTTACATTGAGTTTAAATAGATCCAAACGCCTCTCTCTGTTACTATTCCCATCAAAAAGCAGGTATAGTACACCAGAGTTGGGTGTAATTAGTTCTTCACACTGTCTTGTGATGTCCATATTGAACGAAGCGATAAGCACCTCGCAGCAGGATGTTTGGGCCAAATCCAGCCATGGCTAATTGACAGGATGATCAAAGCCTCCCTTAAGTTACATGCACCTATTTCTGAGGTTAGCCCAGTGTTCACTAACATCATGTTCTTTTATGGTACAAGCAGAATAGTAATTTGTAGATCCTATTTACAGAAAAATAGATTTCATCATCCTGATCCAGCTCTGGTGTTTGCACACTGAGCTTAGGGGAGCTTAACGGGCTAAAGAGGTACTGGTTCCTCCAGTAACAAGTAAAACTATATACTAATAGCATATCGTTGAAAGTCATATTTTATGCTGATACTGAATGCATGAGTATGAACAGCCCAACAAGTCATGTGTTTATTAAAACATTTATATAATGATTTCTACATGATATATAACACATGATGCGTACTGTAATCCCTCACACTATCACACATTATAAACCCAAATCTTTTTATGAATCAGCTTATAAGAGCCAATCTGAATAGACTTCACTGGTCCAGCCACATAGATTATTAATAAAGCTGTTGTAAAAATTTCAGTTTTTAGTGTTGATATTAGTCTGATTATTTAAAAATGTTGTTTTACAGGCACATCACTGAAACGCACATCTCTTCTAGTTAGGGATGTCAAATATCTAAATAAATCAGAGATCTTATGTAGAAGAAGCAAACGAGGGAGGGTTATTAAAGCCACATTGGAGCAGGTTGTAATCTGCCTGCTGTGCTTTTGGGAAAATGTAACTTATTATCAATTTCATGTCTTATTATCTTTCTACTTGTCCTCTGTCTGCTGTGGGCTTAAGTTAATATGAGGTGTAGGATTCCTGCTGCGAGCAAAATGTGTTTAATTTAGCGTGGGATTTGGCAGGAATTTAGCAAAAAAGACTTGTTAACTCTTTAATAAAGTGAGAGGAGGTTTCTGTGGTCTCGCACATACACAAAGGTTTGCAAGACCAGGTTTTGATTGTACATTAAAATAAGATGGAAATTATTATAACTTTGAGTGTGTCCAGCTAATGGGAAAAGCTGGCTCAAAGTCACTGGTTTTGTTTAACATGGTGACAGCATAATAATTTTAATGAGGAAAGAATTAACGTGGCATTTTCTGTATTACAGGCAAGTCTGGACTCAAGTAAAAGTATTGTTACTTCATAATAAAGATACACATCCTGGCAGAAGTAGTTATCCAAATGACTTAAAATCCTAAAACACTAAAAGTCAAAACCTGTAATAATATTCATATACTCAAGTCAAAGTAAACAAAAATATTAAAGTAATTCTAGATTAAATGCATGTGCTTAATGTAGCAATAGCAACAGTCTATTGCATTTGTTTTCAGCAAAACACTAAACTATGTCTTCTGCCTTCCCCTAATTTCATAGATATTGAGTTTTATTTGAACTTTCCTATTCGACATTTGAGGCAGAACTGCTTGTATATTTAGACCGTGACAATTACCCACCTCCACCTAAAACAAATACCCTCTTGTACTATGCATGTGTTGTCCTTAAATGCATCTTTGCCTCTTAAGCTTTGAAGCTGTCTTCAAAGGCTTTGATTATTTGCTTTCATAGAGTTGCTCTAAAAATGCTCTGCTGGCAGCTAAGTCACACAGAACACGCTCTTGCAGGGCATGTGTGATGAATATTTAGTTTAGTCAATAGCTTTTTTTTTTTGTCCTTCTTTAGATTTATTTTCCCTCAAACATCCCCAACTGAAATAGCCTGTTATCTTCTCCTTCCTCAGTTACACCCACAATAATATGATTTGGCCATGTTTTCAATAATTAATTTTCTGGATGGTGAATCTTTTCGATGCTGTGTTTTCCCAAGGGCCCTTTCTTTTGCGCTTTCATCCCTCGTTCATCATTTCTCTCTGTGTCATCTGTTGCTCCGGTGCCTCTCACAGGACAAACAGTCGTACCCTAAGGAATGTTCAAAAACCATGCAAAATCATATCAGGATCTGTTTGACTTTCTGCTCTTTTCTCACTATCACGTGTTTTTACTTTGTAGCCCCTGAGCTTAAACACCTTTTTAATTAGTTTATCATCGCCCAAAAGTGATGCTCATTTTTATAATAACAGTCAGGGCATTATCCTTTGGGGATGCTTGTTTGAGCTGTGGTTTATTTCATTTTATACAAGTTTGTTTGCTAATAGAAAACGAGGCTGGGGAGAGCAAACAATGGATTATGGGAACACGTTGCAGCAGCACACACCCAGCACAAAAACAGGCCGCTGACCCGTGTCCATCTCAGCAGCAATTAATTTGAGGTCACCCTCTTCTCCCTGACAGGGCTTGTTGGCAATGTGGCCTCCTCTATTACGCTCTATCTTTATTATCCAATCACTGCCCTCCTCTCTGGCCTCCATTCAGAGCTAGAGGACACAGGAACGGTGCTTCATCTTACCCTCCTCTGTTACGGCCATTTCTCTGCCTCTTTACAGCTGTTACAGGAACAGAAAAACTGAAGTGTCTGAGAAGGGCAGATATAATTGAAATAAACTTTTACATTTTTAATTTTTGCAAGAAATACTCTTGAAAGCACCATAGCATTAAAATGTTCAGGTAGAGATTTACTAAAAAGCACAAAGCAAACTTAAATCATAAATCCACTTAAATGTCTGTAAATTTGCTGTAAGCACCCAGTGGTAGTTTAAGGATTTGTTGATTTTCATTTTTCATTTTCATTTAAATCCTCTCTGATAAGTGTTATGCCCCATTCTCAATTTTCTATTTAAATACTGCATTATAAAGACAACATTCAATATAAATATAATAATAATTCATTCATTTTCTTCTGCTTATTCCCGTTAGAGGTTGTAAGTCACTGGAGCCTATCCCAGCAAGCGGTGTACACTCTGGACAATGGCCATTTGGTCGCAGGCAGAGAACCCACAGTTACACAGGAGGACATGTAGACTCTCTCAGAAAGACCTGAGCTGGCCGAGGTTTGACTCACAACGTTCTTGCTGTGAGGCAGGAGTGCTAACCACTCTGCCATTGTGCATATAATAATATTTGTGCATAGAATGTTTCCATATGAGCTAAGTTGAGTTTTCTAAAATGCAAACTGGTGCTCTAACCCAATGAGAAGATAAACCTAACGGTGTCAGGGCAATCTGGGAAAAATACTACACTTAACATGCTCTCCAACTTAAATAGCACAAGGACGGATTAGGTTTAAAAGGCAGTTGTTGAAGTATCTAAGGCATTGTTAAAAAGTCAACATGTTTCAACTACAGGTCTTCATCAGGTCTTGATGTGGGTGTTGCCACAGAAAGCACATACTTTATTCTGATAACAAGCAGATGTAATCAAAAACAACAGATCTCTCACTTCCATTGGTTTTGATCATGCCTCTAAGTTTTGATTTGATTTGAAGCTCTGATTGAATAATTATACTGAATATGAACAGCATGAATTCCCGGGCATACAATCACATTATTGCTGCTTAAACTGTCGATGTGATATGTACATTGTGCTAATGGATAATGTGAGGATGATACATTTGTATATTTGTCTCATAACAAGGGGTAAATACAACATCTATATATATCTTTCACATTCCAGCGGTTTATCATGAATTACAAATCAGTGTGTATTTTTTCAGTCACCAGTGGTGTCCCTTGCCCTGCTGTATCTTTGTGTTTGCCAGAGGGGCTCCCTCAGGCATACTGTGTGGATTTTGACGTGAAGGTGATGGTAGTGGGTTTGCACTAAAATTCTATATATATAGTATATATCTATATATTTATTTTATTTTTATTTTATTTTTGCTATAGGAGATATCAGTCAAACCAAAGATGAGTGGCTTTGACCAATTAGGATCACTAAAATAGATTTGGGCTTTGAAAACAGCGCTAGTCCCAGTTAATTGTTTTCCAAAGTGGACTCAGGAATACTTAGTGGGACACACACTGTAGTGGCAAATACATAATCTTGAGCATCAGCAAGCACACATCTCCCCCAGACTGTACCCAACAAGTGAGGTGTAAAACCTTGAAGTGCCAAGATACTTGTAAAACCTTTTGAAAAGTGATGATGCCTAGACATAACAGGCACAATATGAGCATTAGCTATTGCCTTATATTTGTAATCTTTGTAAACAGGATTAAGACTATGTTGTCTTTCAGATATCTTCCAAATGCTATCTTTATTTTTTACAGTATATAGATGGTTTTCTACTGGGCAAAAACATTGTTGCTTTCAAACATATGACCTTGGTGCCCATTTGTTAATGATATTCTGTTGCCTTGTGCCCTCTTACTCCCCAGTTACAGCCCAGACAACTTTTTCCATCTATCCCACCACTGCAGACCAGTCACCCAGCGCTCACGGGTCATCAGTCAGGCCCACATATGGACAGTTAACTCTGGAGACAAATTCATTTTAATGTGTGTATTTGAGACAACTCATTCACAATAAAGTTATTCAAAGGCAGCGCATTAGCAAATTATTATTAAACATTTGCTCTTTTATAATAAGACACTAAATTAATGAGAAAATATTTGGTTTTAAAAAAGGATGATGCAAGTCTCTAGTAAAGTTTACTGAAGAATGAGAATATTTACTCATTGCACATCCAAACAGACAGACACAAGGCAAATCCTCCACACCTGCTCATTTGGAGACATCTTATCGGTGACAGCCAACCTCATTCATTTACATAAATTAATAACGTTTCAATGCTTTACAGTGTGAAAAGGGGGGTTTTACCCATCGTCCTTGAGTGAATGAATATGGAGAAGGCTTTTCACGCTTATACTGATATTCACACACACATACACAAGAAGAAAGTCTCACTTAAGAAAGAAATGAAAGAGAGGCAGTGCCCCTGCATTACAACCGACTGGCTGGTTTTAACCACCAGTGCTGTTCTCTTAAGCTTTAAATAGATGGATAAAGCCACACTCCTTCCATTCGCTCCTCATCTGCATCTGACCCCACTCCTTCCATCCCATCATAGCGGACAAAGTTTTACATAGAAACTATCTACTTGTTTGTAAGTGCATACCTTGCGTGCGATTTCCAATTTGCCCGACAGCGGAGGTCAAACTCTAATCCTAAATTGTGCTCCAATCCTGCGTTAACCAGATACCAGATAGCCTCCTGTCAGCTCTTTCCTTCATCTCTCATTTCCTTCTGGTGATAAAGCCATTTTGAAGCAAAGTGAGGTAAGATGGGTTTTCCACCGACACTGATAGATGGAGGAGAGGACATGGAGCAAATAAGCAGGCGATAGAAAGACACCACAAAATAGAAATGGCCAAGTGTCGTGCAAGATGTGTGTACAATGAATCTTTGCCTTGAGCCTATGTACAGTTTACAATCTTGACATAACTTGCTCCGTATCATAGAAAGCAATCACATAGCCTAGACAGCTTTAGGTATTTGCTCTCCTATGTATGTTTAGGGTTCAGTCATCCTCTTTTAGCCTTGTTGAGATTTCTTGTCTGTTGCCGCTTTAATGCTGATCAAGCAACATGTAAACAACCGAGCCGCATGTGATCAGGTCAGAAAATTGTAGATGTTTATATCAGACACCAGCTGTGGCGCAAACACAACCCATTAGGTCCCTAATGGAGACAAGGACACTTACTTTATGATGTTATCCGCCACATGCTAATTAGTTGTACATAATGTCGGGCTTTGATCTATACACTTTACTCAGCTCTTAATTAACATGGGATTTGATATTATTTTCAGTCCACTCTCCCTGGTGACGGGATGTGGTACAAAATCCACTTTATCTTTGATCAAACTTCATGAGTTTTGTCTCTTTAGTAGCTCATAATGAGGGACTTTTCTTTTTTGTGCATTTAGCTGAGCACATTGAATAGACAGGGAAGTGTGGCCATCTGCCCAGGGTCCACTGTCTAATCTCACTTCATTTGCAGTAAAAACTCACTTCTTTCTCTTTTACTGCTACTTCTCTTCCACCTTATATTTTTCCCTTCGTTCTGTCAAATGAAACTGGGCTTGAGCTGTTAGCCTCGTGTGAAATGACACAATGCCCAGAGTCAATGAGCTGCTTTGATCTTTTGTCACTTTGGACACGAGCCAGCTGTGCCGCGCTGCCATGGCGATAATGTCACCAAGTAGATTGATTTGAACGAGGATTTGGTCTGTGATTTAGAGAGAAAAGTCCTCATTAAGCAGCCTACTCTGCAGAAAACTCCACATTTACCTTATACTATGCTCCCCTTTTGTCTGTCTCATTATTTTCTTGCCTGCTTCGGTTCAAGGAACGTGAGGAAGTGCCAGCTGCAGAACAGCTTGATGCGGTTCAGCTTCGGCATTCTGCATTGTGCTGATTCTCACAGTTTATTTTTGCAGCTAAAGTTTGTCTTTGGTTTCTCACTGTAGGTCCTGATGTAACCAAGGACCCGTGTGTAAAGGTGCAGTGCCCTGCTCACAAGGTGTGTATAAGCCATGACTACCAGACAGCCATCTGCACCAATCACAAGCAGCCAACCCACAGGTAAGAGCCAATCAAAACAGTGCTTTAGGGGCACTGTGCCATTTACTGCAGTAAATTAAACTTATTAAACTGGTTGGAGCACTGGTGTGGTTAGATAGTAATAGAGGCAGAGAAATGTATATTGTCTTATTCCAGGTATAATGACACTTATTGCATGTAAATATCTCAGTCAAACTGGTTAAGTAAATATCACAGGAGATTATTTGCTTCATGTATAGCATAGTCGAGCTATTCCTTACCAAAACCACATTCATGCAGCATTAGCCTGAGTGCAGCACTGTGGACTCAATACTTTGATTATTTCCTGTGCATGTAAACTTGGACAGAAGACAGAAGTTAGTTAAACGGAGCTATGAGCAGAGTCTGTGCATGTAATGTTAGTGACTTTAGACCTTTGAGGTCAATTTGGATCATCCTCACAAACAAAATACAGACTATTCTTTTGTGCTAAAGTGGAGTCTAAGTAGCCAATAAAACTTCAATGACACAAGGTATATATATCATATTTTTAATGCTAATTATCTGGTGTTTCTGCTCTGTGGACTCTGACAAACATTTGTTGCTCTATCAGTCTCCAATTTGTTTTTGTAGTCAACCTTGCTTCGCCACCAACTTTGATATTTTTTAATTTTTCAGCTGAACAAACATTGCCCCAAAAGACATATGAGGGTGTTTTGTCACTGTGGCTTTAATTGATTTTTTTCAAGTCATTTGCTTTAAAGACATTCTTGTTTTTGTATTGCATTAATTAGACGTCCTGTTCATGTTTACGTGTGCTATTTTCCCAACAACACTTGCTACACTGATAGACCATAATATTATTCCTAGAGAAGTTAAATTAGTTGCAGTAATTAGCATAAGACAGAGTCAAAGTCCTCTCAAAGGGCAAAAGCACATTTTATTCTTCTCAGGATAATGTAACCAGCTTTTGTGAGTTATTATGGTTTCTTTGTGTGGGATTGTTGTTACTGATGATGATAATGATGATCCATTGCAAATAAAACTACCTTTTGTAGCTGCCCTCTGCCCATCTAATAGTCCTACTAAATGAAATGCAGTTCAGTGACGACATTTCAACTTCAGCTTGATAATATTTGGCTGCAAGGTTGGACAGACAATATTAGCAGAAAGTTAGACCTCAGGCGCCATTCTAAAGCCTTGCTGTGTTAATTCCTTTAGACCTGTGCCCTGCTGTGTAAGGCTGTAGTACCATCAAACAAGGAGTCTTTTCCGATTACTGCAGCATAGACTCACAGCAGGAAGCTCAAGCACAGAAGTATGCCATGAACCATAGAGAGCAACAACAGAGAGCATATTTACTTGATATTTGAATATCTAAATATAACATGTCTGTCTTCATAAGCAAATGATGTGTAAAACTAGTAATTACAAGACAAAAATAGATATTAAAGTTCCCATTATCTTCCTTTGATGAAGCAGTGAGTTTGCCATTATGTATTCAGCTAATTAGACACAAGAATATCCACAGTCACCACAGAAAGCTCTCGCTGAATGCTATGGAATTCTATATAGTATTGCAACCTGAGCTTCTCAACTCAGGTTTCATGCTCCTATAATCACTTTCAATTAATGGATCCCAAAAATATCCCAAATAAAGCTTTTATGTAGTTTCTTGCACAAATATTTTTCTTATTGGAAGGTATGTCATTTGTGGAAGAAGAGGAGTGGGAGCTGCAGTGCACTGGGATTTGCAGCGTTATCTTATGTTCGGCACACTTTTACGCTTGGTCGCATTTCATCAAGGAGCCCCTGATATAAGAAGATGTGAAGTATTAGAATTGAGGAGGCAATCCCTCTTCTCTCCATCTTGACTAATCTGCCAGCACTTCATAATTGTCGTGCCATATGTGGGTCTAATGCGCACAGGAATGATTTACCTGATTAAATGAAACTTAAAAAAGGGAAAGTGGCAGATAGGATGCAGAGAAGTGGAAGTTTGGATGGTTGAATGGCTGAAAATTTCCACCTGTTCATGTCAGATGTTGAACTTTTGCTGGATTCACATTAATTACTCAATGTTCCCTGCATTTTCTCAGCCTCTCATTGCTGAGCTGTCAAAGTTCAGGCAGCAGTATGGTTTGGAAGAGCGTTTCGAAAATTGCTGAGATTTGGATCAATGTAATAATTACACTTCAATAAAAAAAGGTCTCTGAGGATAGACCTGTGCCAAGTGGATTTAAAAAAACATGTTTTTGTTCCCTTTCTAGTGTGAAAGCCAGAAAAAGCAGTTCAGGCCATAAGCACAGAGTCGAAGCTGGTGCTCATGGGAAATGCAAGCTTTGCACAACTGAGCAATCAACCCCTGTGTGTGGATCTGATGGACACACCTACTCCTCCAAGGTGAGCAATTGTGTTTTCACATCACATGCCCTCTCTGAATTTACCTTTTCGGTTCCCATTGTAGGAAGTAATTGTATATCAGTGCAAGGGCTTTCTAAAATGTAATTATACTTAATAATCAGTCAACGTTTTTTTGTATATTATTGTTCATTAAGATTCTCATTTAGCCTTTGTCTTCTTGTCACATTAAAACTTTTTCACATTGATTACTGTTGCACTGTTTTGTGCTGATCTCTCACAGAAAGTGAAAAATGTCTGACAGAAAAATCTTCACAAGGATTGGATTAATTATATTTTTCAAAGCTGTTGTTGAGAATTGTTTGTGAAAGTCTGATTGCTATTGCCACAGCTTTAGGTCGGATCCCAAAGGGGTTTAGACTACACCAACCAGTCCAACATTTAGCTTCATTCCTACAAAGGCCTAATACATTTCAGGTTCTCAATTTAAGTCCCTTGCTTAGGACACTTTGCTACTAATGGCCCACCTCACTGTGAGCTGTGTCTGCAAAGATGTGCAGGAGAAACAAGTGTGAAAGGAGGAACAAGACAAAAGAATAAAGTACAAATCGGAGAGGAGGGCCAGGAACTCCCATAGCTCTCTGCAGTAATTTAGTCGGAGAGGGTTCAGTTAGCTGCTGAAGTGATGGCTCCCTGTGGCCCAACTTAAAGTCTGCTCACCAGCGAGCTGCTCAGTAATGCTCTGGTTTCAGGCTTATTCATGTTTTATCATTACATTACATGCCTCCCTCATCTGAACCACACAGACACATATACACACTCTCTATATCCTATTAAAAGGACAGCACTCTTATCTCCTGAGAGGCTTCAGCCCTCTAAGTTAAGTCCATTACTCCCTTTCTCATCTGCTCTCTCGCTTCTCTATTTTTACTCCTCAAAGTCAGGTGTTAAAACACTGTTTCATCAGAAACACATTAACCCTGGAAGGAGACTAACATAAAGATTCATGGGTCCTCTCGGTGTGCTGACAGTGACTGGGGGAGGTCATTCATTTCCTGGGCTTCTCACCTTCGCTCTTTATCTCCCTCTCCAGACAGCTAATTGAAAATGTTGGGAACAGGATCGAGCTCTGTTCCTTTGTCAACAAATTTCATTTGGCAACATTAGCAGTGCTATCAAAGAGGTGACAGAGAAGAAATGATGGATTTGAATTGGAGCATGGGAAATGAAACCTGTGGCTGGATAAAACCAGGCCTGTTAAATATCTGTAGAAATGTTTATGCACAGTCATGGTCTGCAGTGACACAACCTGTCGTCATCACCTTGCAAACACAATTTACATAACTCATTTCAGCTTTCATTATTCCTTCTGGAAGGTTTTGTAATTGGATTTTTTTTTTTTTGCAACTGGCCCAAACAATTTCTTTGCCCTCACTTACCTGAAATGAGATTTATATTGTTAAATTGAGCTCTGAAGTAGTCCATCTTGTTGTTGCATCCCATTAGCTTTGTTCTGCTGTGTATAATATAACACCACATGGCATCCTCGGCATATCGGCCCTGTGCAACAACCTTATGGACATGTCTGTTCATTTCTGAAAATTCATCAGCGCTATTAAAGCAAATCTTTCTAAGCCCAAAAAATCTTCATGCAAGGATTCAAGCAAATTAATAAGTTTGTGTGTAGCACTGTATTATTGCACTACATTTAAGTTTGGGTTTTTTGCTCCAAAAATTTTTCTTAATTCCCAAGCTGCATCTAACAACCTGTAAAATCTCACATCATTTTACAGCAACTGTATTTCTATCAATTTATTTTGGGCACTTTGCGGTGGACTATTTCATGTTAAATTATAAAGATGCAAAAGACTATGTGTATTTTTTTACTTTCCGTTGTGCATAGATGATTTATCCCATTGTTTAAGTCCATATATTACAAATAATCACGTAATTACAATGATACTTTGTGTGTGTTATTTACAGTGCAAGTTGGAGTTTCAGAGCTGTCTGTCGGGGAAGACGATCTCAGTCAGATGTGATGGACTGTGTCCCTGTTTGCCAGGTCATGAGCTCCCCGAACCACAGCACAAGACTGAGAAGAGTGAGAAGAGTGAGAAGGCTGGTGAGTCTCTCTATTGAGATAGTGAGTGAACCAGAGGGACTAAAGTCATCATGTCTGTAAATACAACGGTTGAAGCGAATATATTTGCCTGGTTCTCTTAGGATCTAAAGTCAGTTAGCCACTTAGACCTTTTCCTTATATTCTGAACCAGATCAATGTAATAGATGACTGCGCATGGGGGATGAATGAATGAAGCTGAGACGTGTGGGAGTGACAGTTTGTGCCATATAGTCAGTTGAGTTGGGAGGTGCTCAAACACACTGGTACACAAGCACACACTCAGAGCCTCTCCTTTGTAATCTCTCAAATTCCCAAGTGATTCTCACTATTTTATATTCGTTTCCTGTCACTTCCCTCCTTACTCATGTTATTTCCCCCCTCCCCGTCCAAAAACCCCACATTTCTTCTGACAGCTACAGGGAGCCGTGATGGAGGGAGTGTGTGCGTTGTATTGTTTGTCATGAAAATAGGATTTGGGCAGATAGATGGAGAGGTTTGGGAGGAGAAATGCAATCTAAAGAATTTCAGCAGCGATAGGGATGAATTGTTATCATTACAGACTTCCTCTCACAGATGGGGCACAGTGTCATGGTTTTTACTCTTGTAGTGTATCTATGTGCATCTGTCTGTCTGATGTCGGCTGAACGGTTGCAGAATGCAGTGTACGGTGATATTACTTAAGTGATAGCCAGTGGTATATTGACTGTAGGATTTTGTCAGAAGTAAGTTGACTAGTATGTGGTTCTGAATACAGTGTTTTTAACAGTCTCTGAGGCTGACTGCTTCCTTATTTCCTCTTTGAACTAACACTGCGGACACATTTACACAGTTTTCCCTCACAGGTTTTTGCTAATCACTCAGTGATTATGAAACACTTAAAAGGATCCCCAGGTTCATCAAACATTATTAATACGTAAAGACAGTGTGCTGATTAATACAAGCTTTATCACTCTCTCTTTTAAAGCTGATAATACAGAATGATGCTATAATGAAGTATTCTGCCTAACTCATCCTGCCTAATTAACTCTCTCCATCTTTATTTTGGCTCACGGAAGTCTTGGCTCCTGTAAGAACAGAGCAGACGAGTTTGTGTGAAAAAGTAAAATCTATTTCCAGATCTTGGACAGTGTTGACAGGATTATAGAAATGTATTTCTTTCCACTATTTGACTGTCTGCTTTGAGTCATTCGTTGAGTTTCAGATGGAGTCTTCTCTCATCACTTTTCTGATCGTGTCGTCCTCTCTAGCACTAACTTCCTCCCATAGATGTCACTTTACTTTTTCAATTCAGCCTGACTATCAGAAAGATTTGTGCATCCTGAGACCGGAGACGCGATAGAAGGGAGCACATTTATCTCGATGCTGATAGAATATCTCATTAGATCAGCAACACAGAACTGTAAACAGATGGAGGTGGCAGTAGGTGAGGAAAAATATTGCGTGTGAATACTGTATGCGCGTATCAGATTGTGTTCCTATGGTAACAGTCAAAAGATTGCAGCAGCTCAGTGTGTGAGATCACTTTTTGTTTACTGATATCAGAGGTTTTTGAGCAGGTTTCCACACTCGCAAAGCACCTGGAACCCCATAAACATAATTTTAGAACAAAAAAAAGTAGTGATAGTAGTTACACATAAATAAAAGATGCCATTTTATCTGGGGTAAGAGGTGCTCTTCACAAGCTGTGGATAGGCTACTAGTTGGCAGTGAATAAACTAGTTTTAAAGGGTTTATTTTACAGCCAATCAAGAAAGAGTAATTAGCCAAACCATGGTAAAGTTGAATGTATCTCCACATTTATGACTTGACCTGACTTGTTCTATACTCTGAATAGTTTGCCCAACAAGAAGGTTGAGTCTGCATGTCCTTCCCCTGCTCCCTGTGGCACCCTCTGACTTCATCTCATCGTCCAAAGAGATGCATTTTAAGTGACTCTAAAATTAAAGTGAAGGTCAGTGGTTGTCTGTCAGTGTCTGTTTCTAAGTCAGCTTCGCGATTAACTGACTTAGAGATAAACGCTTACTCGGGTGTAGGCAGGTTTACTACCAAAATATCCAGCCCAGTGTTAATATAATCTGTACTATACAAACCAAAAATATGAACGGTCACAACCATACATTATTTTAAATGTGATGATGACAGAACGTTGTGCCAATTGTGGAGTGTAGTGCAACACTGCACTCGATGGTGTGGTGAGAAATGTGTGAAATAAGTTGACATTTGGATGATGATGTGGTCATGTGGACAGGCTAAGCTCTCTGTGGGTCAAGCAAAAGTAATCATACTGTCATCAGCATTAAAGCCCTTGTTTGAGACTTAATTGTAATGCGGATCAAACCATTTTCAAAGCACAAACTAAGGTCACTTTTTTATACACATTTAAAACATTTTATCTAATGGCCACACATGAGCGGATATGTATTATTGTTTTCCTATTTTCACCATGTCTCATCTTTCCCAACACATGCAGGGTTTTATCCACAGTGTCAGCCTGCCTTGGTCTTTACAGCACGTATATGAATCCAGGGACCACTTTTAAAGAAATGTGTGGTAAACGCTCCAGACAAGGCTTTGTTTTTTGGCTTCAGGAAAGTATTAGAAGTCTTACTCCAATCACAACTAAAAATATTTCACAAGCATGGACCACACCACAACTATACAGTTGACATGTTTATTAAATTGATTTATGATCAGAATAAAGTGATGATGGATGATGAAGCATAATAATTTTTCTAGAGATAGCCAGGTTAGATGAGACTCAGTGTGGACCCTCCTTGGGTCTATTATAGGAGAGAGGACGCTGAAAGAAAATAGGTAGGGGAAAAAAAGGGGACTGGGAGGGTGGGGTCGAGAAAACAGAAACAAGCAGTGATGAATGAAACTGACGTGTATAAATAGGGCTTCTGGGAAAATTAGAGGTGTGGTCAAGGTGGCCTTGCTCCTGAACCTAAGTTAACATATTAACTATATATCTACCATTCATCATGTGATGATCCCTCTTATTATGCAAACAAATAACATCTCATGTAGGTTACTAACATTAAGAGTCTTTAAACTGTTGAATCACTTTTTAAAGCTCCATCTGTATAGAAATATCCAAAATTTCATTGGAATGAAGAAAATGATTTAGAGCAAATCCCTGTGGAATCAACAGCTCAGTGACTGAATCCCATACAGTATTTATTATCTTTTATCTGTATTTACCCCTGTCTAAACAGGATTTCTTTTCTAATCTAAGACAAACACTAAACACATTGTAGTAGTCTGACTTCACACTTTCTTTGCTCTCTGTCTGGTAAGCCTTGTGACAGTAGATAGTGAGTGTATTACAGATCATTATCAGGACTAACCTTAACTGTGCCGCTCACATTGTTCTGGAGAGATGATAGCTTTGGGCAAAGAAAAATCAAACATACCCTTGTATCTTTTTAATGAATCTGACCTTCTATCTCCCTCATATCTCCCCTCTGACTATCGGAGTCCATTTCCTCCTCGTTGTGTTACCTTGTTAAGAGATGTCACCTCACCCGGCCGCCTCCATCTCTGCTTTCTCCCCTTCCATCTGCCCTTCATCTTGATTTGATCCGACATTACATTCCTCATGTCTCAAGGTGATCACCACCCACCTCTCCTCTGCATGGATAGACAGCCACTCCTCGCCTTTTATATGACAAACTCAGTTTATCATGTATAAATGATAAAGGGGAGCTGTGAAGGGACTCGGAGTCTGCCAGCCTCTGATACCAGGAGTAATATATGAGAAAGTCTCGACAACACATTTATCTCATGACCTAAACTGGCCTGCTGGGATTGTCACCTTGTGTAAGGGGGGGATGTTGCGATCAGTCACTTCCTAATAGCCGCAGCAATCACAGTGTGTTTCATGTTAGTTGCACACAGACAAAAAAACAGTACAACATTAGACTTGTCATTTATGTTCAATTCTTAAAATGTTTGTCTAAATCCTGATTACATTTTAGGATAAAAAAGTATTGATATGTAGCATGCTAACTTTTTTCTACTTTCACCCAATTTAGAAGAAGGAGATGACTGCCTATGCCTTATTTTTAAACAATTGCATAGCAGGTGAACTGAATTAGAATCTATAACAGGCTGTTTGTTAGCTCAGAGTGTCATCATCATATGGTGTCAGTGGTTGGTGTCAGTGAGTTATTGTTCTTCATTACTGCTTTTGTTAACACTGAAATACAATGGCAACTGCAAGAATTTGCCAAAATAATTCACTTACTACTTCTTCAGAAAAAACGTTGCTCAGGCATCAGGTGCAGTAGTTTTTATCTTCACTGAATCATGCTTGTGCTTTTTGTTGTCAGATATCCGCAGCAGTGAGGGAGTGTTGAGTGAAAGTGAAGAGTAGGAAGAAGGTATTTCCCAGCTACGAGTCTGTGTTTGATATTTGACCCAGTGCTCTGATCGATATTTTCTCCTGTGTTATATCAGCCAGCGCGTCAGACTGGCTGTCGACCATTGCCTCTTGACGAGTAAAGCTCACTGTCAGTCTGCAGCCGTAGTGTGAGTAGTGTTGGATCTCAGTCTTTGTGCACATGAGCATCACAGCGAGAGCAGCAAGGAGGTTAATGTCCCACCCTTTGCCCCTGTTTATAGATTTATTTTGTAGATTTTTATATAGCTAACTTTTGTAGTTAGTCTGGAGGTTTTCTAACACAATACATATAGCAGTGTGTGTTCATGTGTTTCTAACTCAAAAAGTAATAAAACTTACCAACATACCTGACAAGTATCACGGGTTAAGTACATTACTTATGGGCTAAAGCTTCTTTAACAAGTCCAGGTCACTCTCTGGTAGGTGACAACTAACAGTAACCACATATAAAATATATTTAGACAAAGATTCAACGAACAAATGAATAGAACAACTACTTTGCTGCCATGTTCATTAAGTCAGAAACAATTTGTACAATGCAGCAGTCCCTTACGACTTAAAAGTTAGTGTAACTCAAGATATTAGTATGTTGATAATTTTATATCATTAACAGTTCTTTCTAAATGTACAGTGTAGTCATACAATCTTTATGCTTCTGTATAATATTAATTAAGAGGGGCAGTCTTTCCTACAAAAAAATATCTGAGTATCTTAAAACCCTTAAATCCAATGTGTGCCGCAGAGCGAGCAGTATGCCATGTCCTGAGGTAGGCATGTAGGGGTCTCTTCATTTCCTGTGCATTATGTTGACAGCCTGTTTGCAGACAGGACAGTCGTACAGAGCAGCTGAGAACAGTGAGGACAAACTTATGTGGTGCTACTGAGAACCAAATTCATTTTGAGTTAATGAAAATGTTGAAGTGAAGTGACTTGCAGCAGCTTCGTTTGCCAGTTTCCACAGTGAATCTTCCTTTCGCCGCAATTGTGTAATCTGCCTGTGGTAAAGCTTTGATGTCAATAGACTGTGTGTTGGACATCTTTAAGCCTGTCTGACCCTTCTGGGCTCAGAATGAGACAGCCAAACGTAGACATGGTTACGGGGCATTTTGTCTCTTTGTGTTGTGTCCTTCGGTACGTGACTTGTTTTCAGCAACAGGTTTCTGACTCATCGGCCCCTCACTAAATGTTTAAACAACAAATATAGCCTTATTGTGAATGTACTGAAACACTGTGAAAAACCGGAAACAATTACATTTGGAGTTTTAGAAGAGAGCACTCAATGTAATTTAGCTCAGAGGAAGAAATAGAAGTGCGAGAATATCAAAGTCAGCTTTTTCAGTCAAATTGAACAGAGCCAGGTACAGACCGGTCTGATAAGAGGCTTTTTCTGAAAAAGAAGAAAGGAATGAACTGGGGTCTTTACAAGAATAAGAAAAACTACTACAATAGGCAAACTCGGAAACTTGAAGTGAGTATCATTTAATAAGACAATTCAGAGGAAGTTGAGATGTGGTGAAAAATGTATTTAAATTGCACTTTTACTTTCCAGGTTTTTGTGGGTTTTAGGAAGGATTTAATTTGAGGTGAAGTCAGGTCATGTTTAGATGTCTGTGTTTTGCTCTGTCCGCAGACTGTGAAAAGAAAAAACACTCAAAAATGTTAGATATGTCGGGCCCGAGTTTGCCTTGGGATCCAGGGATAATGTCACAGAAGGAGCCAGTCAGATAAATGTTACTTGTTCTCTCCTCAGCTCCAGTCTCTCACCTGAGGCACTGTATGACAGGAGCGATAATGCCAGAATCCACACCTCTAACTATGAAATATAGGAGGTGCATATTTCCTGTCTATTAGTATGCAGCAAGTGCATAGAGGCGGGACGTGGCAGGTTATAAATGATAAAAAAAGTAAAAGTGCTCTAATGAGGAGATGATAACAGCTATAAAAACCTGACTCAAAACTCCTGCTGACTGCATGTATGTGAGTCATGTGCTTTCGCCTTCTTTGATGTAACATTAACATCTTTATCCAGTGACAGCTAAGTGTGATCTAGCAGGAGAGACACGAGTTCTTCATAAGATGAGGTTTCACTTTGTCCGTACAGTAAAGCTAACTTCAGATAACTCAACTCAACCCCTGGTTTAGAATTTCCATTTACTGTAACTGGTCAACGTGATTAATTATTACATGACATGTACACAAGCTTGTCATTCACAAGCTACTTGATGATGTTAGACATGTTTGTGCAGTTTTATGTAACTTTGACTACTGGCTGTTATTATGTGGATTGGATTCTTATTAGCTGTAGCTGGTGACTAGTCCAAATGTTTGGCATGATAGTAATCTGGTCTACAACAAGTCTTTGTTGAGTTCACATTGCTTTGATCTTAAAATTGTGTCATGATCACACTTAAGACTGTTTATCTGAGTCTGGTGGTTTGTTTAACATACAGTAGGTGCAAAATGTATTATTAAACTTACCTCAACACAGTCAGTTGTATGTTTCTCAGCTAAGAGGCCATAACTGAGAAACAGCAGGACTTTCAGGCTCAGTATGAGGTATAGATGTGGGCTTTTGTCCTTCAGGCAGATTATCAAACTTGCAAAAGAAACTGAATAGTGGAAGAATTGTCAATCACATGCAGTGGGGGAGAGTGAAATAAAGGATGAAGACAGACAGAGAGACAGGCGGAGGCAGAGGTCTGCTTGAAGTGCACACAGTCATTGTCAATCCCAAGAGAATGAAGGATTTGTTATGCAGCAAAAGAGAGTGATTGTTAATTTAAGGGTTAAAGCTTGGAAATAATTGCACCAAGTGTGTAAAACAGACATCTCAAGTAAAGAATGATTTATGAAGGTCATTAAAGTGCCTTTCCTCTTACACTATTTTAGTCTTTTAACAAAATGTATGTCAAGTGGTTTCTATAGTAACTATACAGAGATGGTAACTGCTGTACATTTTGCTCACTGTTGGGTAAGAAAAAGGGAAAGTATATAGCAGAAATTAAATTAAAGTTTGATAAGGGGTAAGGGAAATAGCTTTCTGAAGACAGTGGTGGATTGACAGCTTTTCCTCTTTTTCTTCATTTGTTTGTAGTTTGCACAGATGCAGAGCTACACAGTTTGGCGGCCAGACTGAAAGACTGGTTTGGAGTCCTCCACCAGGACGCCAACAGAGACCTCAAATCCTCTGACAGTGTCGACACAGCCGCTGGACGTGAGTACATCCCTCACAATATGTGTGTGTTTGACCAGAGTCAGACTTTTCTCTTGAGACTTGGCAATGATGTTGACAGCAACCCTTCTCTGTTCTCTGTAATGTCAACATGTCTCTACACATCTTCACTTTGCCACTGCACTCCCAATGCACTCACATCTCATCGTAGCCAAGAATAAAACTGTATTCAGCAACATCCTCTTTTCTATTCTGTCCTCTCGTCACTAGATTTTGACACAAGTATCCTGCCCATCTGTAAGGACTCACTTGGATGGATGTTCAACAAGCTAGACATGAACTTTGACCTCCTTCTGGACCAATCAGAGCTGAGTGCCATTTACCTGGACAAGTATGAGCTATGCATGAAGCCGCTCTTCAACTCCTGTGACTCCTTCAAGGATGGAAAGCTCTCCAACAATGAGTGGTGCTACTGTTTCCAGAAGCCTGAAGGTGAGGAGTTATGGCTCTATGACAAGAGTTACACTGCACAACAAAGACTGGACAAACTAAAGTAAAACTAGGGTTGAGTCATAATACACCGGCTAAAAAATGTATATGGCATATTGAACATTTAGAAATATACTTTATCAAATATCCAAAATAACGCAGTAATCTGTTACTATAATGTTTTTGCCAATATTTGTTTAACCTTTAAAAGTGGTGCTATGTAGTTTTTGGACTTTTGTGTGGACTTCTGGTGGAAAAAGTGCAAGGGTCTTATTTTAATTTGACTGTAAACAATTAAATCAGGTAAATTCATTATTGCTCATAAATGTCTTTAGTGTGTGCAACATTTATGACAACATAAACAGGAATTACTTGTACTAAAATGGGGAATATGGCGTTATTTTGTGGTTTATTCTAGACTACTGGTAACATTGATTTGTCTGATGTGTTCCATTTTGTTCAACTATATACTACCACATTTACCTCAATGCTCTGATCTTGTATTTGCCAGTGCCCTCTGTGGTTTCCCCAGCTTTACATTTTAAATTGCTCCATTAAAATCGAGATTGCAGTGGCAAACTATAAAATATAAACGGTACCATTGATATCTCCGAGTGGAGCTTGTAGTTGTCCACCTTAACTGTTTTTTTTTTGCTGATGTGTGTTAATTGTGTCTAGCTCGACATCATACACTGACTTGTTACCTTTTCCATTAAAAGGTCTTGTTTAGATTGCACAGCTCTAATGCTTGTGTTAATGGCCTTATTCAAGCAGAGTCAACACTTAAGGAAATAATTGAAGTGAGGAATCGATTCAAACCAGAATCTAAGGGACATACAGCCATTATTAAGGATCAATACAATGTTACACAGGGTGAGAGGCTAGACCAACTGTTAATTGTGTTAGAAACTCTTTATAAAATGAATGTGTTTTGTGTTTCCGCTGTCTGTAGGACTGCCCTGCCAAACAGAGAAGAGCAAGATCCAAAATCAGAGTCGAAAGAAGAGCCTGATAGGTCAGTGTCACTGTGAGCCACTTAACATTTAAAGGGCTTTGTGTGGGTAAAAGGCAGCATTAAATAAACACACACACACACACACACTATAAAGCAGCCTGACATTTTGTACACATGTCATCTGTCCCCATCGGGTACATCGTTCAGTGTTCAGTTTACAACAAAACAGCTTGAAAAATGAGCCCAGCGTGGGTCAAATGAAGGTAACACTGAGTAGCTGTGTGCTTGTGTTTGTTATTGAAAGTGACTGCTTCCCTTTGAGCAGAATGTATTGTTGTTGTCCTGCAACCTTCAAAGCTGTAACTGATTGTTGATCTGCCTCGGTGAATACATAATAACATGGTCACAACCTCAGGACAAGCTACTCATTTTTTTAAATGTGATACCATCTTTTCCTCCATATCACTGCACCTTTTGACCTTTTCCCTTCCCTTGTCATCTGCCTATAATGAGAGTTTACTTCCTCTTTCTCTAGGCTCTTACATTCCTCGTTGTACCGACGAGGGTTACTTTAAGCCGACCCAGTGTCATGGCAGCACCGGTCAGTGTTGGTGTGTCGACAAATATGGCAATGAGATTGCAGGCTCTAGAAAACAAGGCAACCCCAACTGTGGTAAGCCTTAAGCACACACACACACACACACACACACACAAACACTTAGACGTTCAGATCACACTAACACATTTTGTTTGTTACGTTTGGCCTTATTGGCTCCCATTTGTCTAGCTGTCTTTCAAAGTTAGAGCTGCCATCGAGGTGGACTACTGCCTGTCTGCCTCTTCCTTTCTTTGTAATTCAATGATCCAGTCTGAGAGTCTCTACAGCTTTTCTTCTCACTGTTGCATACAAGTATAACAAGGACAGAACTGCATGCTCCATATAGTTCTGCCTGTCCTTATCCTTATGAGCATCAGTGATCACTGGATGTAGATAATGCCTGCTGGAGTATGTCTGGCTGGTTTACCATCAGTCATACATCTGATTCTATCTGTGCATTCTGCCCATGGAGCTTTGATTAAACACTGGCATCTCACAAGTCAAGTAGAGCTGTTTGTCACACTTGCCAGCAGGGAGCAATGTCAAAATATCTATCACAGTTGGGTGTTTTGTGCAGAACAGGATGATAGCTGCACCTAGTGAAACTCAATCAGCAATGTTGTTTGGTCGTGTCCAACGAGATGCACTTAGGTGAAAATATATGTGCTTCAAATAAAGTCATAGTTTAAAGCCAGCAGTGGAAAGAATTAAAAACAATTGTCAAAAAGCCAATTAAAGCACTTTGCTGCAAATCAATGGGTAAGTGATTCCATTGTTGGAAAAAGGACAATAATTATCAAGAAAGAATCCTGCAGGCATACTGATTACCAATCAAATAGCCAGGCCACACTCACAGATTATGCCTCACATGAATACCATCCTAGGCCAGAGCCAGTAATTGCAGCTTCCAATATTGATGAGGTGTCTCTCCAGCCGCGCACACACAAACATCGGCAGCAGCAGACTTTTGTCTATGGTCTAACAAGCTCATCTACCTCTGGCCTCAGGCAGAGCAGCCTGGAGTTTCCCCAGCCGGCTCTGCATAAACCAAGCACATAACAATGCAGCAATAGCATAAACACAAGGACACCAAGAAGATTCAAACAGGCCACACTTGTACCTGGGTGTAAATAGGCTTGGAACTTTTTTCTGCAGCAGGTAATGACTCCTCTTTGCACCACAGATAGAGAAACTTCCTTTGAAACATATTTAAAACAAAAATTTGATTTGCTCTAGAGGCTAATTAACTTTAATGGTTCTCTCCCAAAAAAAAATGAAAAAAAGATTTTTACCACTTTTGTGTAAACAGCTCCATTCCTTCCATTGAAGTAGCCTCTGTGTATGTGTGTCCCAGCAGATGAGGACCAGGAGACGTCAGGAGACTTCGGCAGTGGTGGAGCTGTCATTCTCCTCGACGACCAGGAGGAAGAGTCATCACCAAGTGGACGTAGCCGGCAGAAGAAAAGACGGGGCCGGATCCATCCTCGAGGCGCCGTTGAGGACGATGAAGATGAAGAAGATGATAAAGACGACGAGATTGCTTACATTTGGTAGCTCTGCTCCATTTTATTCCGCCATCAGCCGACCAGGAATCTCCGTTAACTCAGCACAGATCTGAAGCCATTCCAATGTCTCCTCCAGTTTTCTTGGCCATGGTCCATCTTCTGGCTTTCGTTATATCTGTCTATACAAATCTCTCTGCAATGAGCTTCTTCTTCTTTTAATCTCCTCTTAACATTTGCGCTCCGAACTCAAAAAAAATATCAGGAACAGAAATCGTCTCAAGCTGTCCACTGTCAGCTTTGCCAAATCTACAATCCACATTCTCCTTTCTCTTCTGATCCCTCTTGCTTTTCCCCTAGTCTCTGTATGTCTATGTCAAAGCCTCACAACAACCTGTGCGCCCAGATACATTAGCTGATGTATTGGATGTAAATATGTTCCTCCAGGAAAGTCAGATTGTGGATTCATTTTTGGCCAATTTTCCTGTCCTATTGTCATGCTCCTTTCTGTGTTTTACAATATCTCTGCCGCAGAGGCTCACCATCTGTTATATCATGGAGGATTGTAAATTATTTATTTGTTGATCTTGAATGTCCCAGAACGTCCAGGATGCAATGAGATTAATGATGTATTGTCGTTGTTGTTGCATGTTTCTCATCGTGTTTCTGTAAAAGAGAGATTTACCTGGCCAGGTCTAGCTCTATGCATCTCAAACAGAAAGTGATGCCTAATATGGCTGCTACAATACTTTGTTGCTATGTTGATGCTGTTTAGTGTCATTTTGGTTCTTCTCCCAATCTCAGGAGGTAGGAAGCAAGCAGAGTAATATATAGCCGTATAGAAATGAACTGTGTTGCTTACAGTCCTAATGTGACAGTGTCTCGGCCAGCTTTTCTTTTACTAAATGGTCAGTAGGGCTGCTAAAGCTGTATGACTACATATGGACACTAGAGAAAGTGCTTCTCCTGAGCTGGGAGGACTTTTGTCAAGTCAGGGAGCAGAGAAGACACGGTTCTGCCTCCCAACATTGGATATGTTTAGTGATTTAAAATATTCACCATGTCAACAAGTGAACTTTTCTTTGTAAGTTTGAGAATTTAATTAAAGTGGCACTTTGGGTGTCTTTTGAACCTTATAAATCTGTGTCTGTTGTAGTGTGTGTAGCATGTTTTATTTTATTCCACAAAATCATGCTGCATTTTTATGTGCTTGCTGTGAAACTACCAGCACATTTATAGTTTTTATGCCTTTGGTTTTATTTGTCTGAAGCACTGAAATATTTCTCAACGGTAGAACAATCAAAGCCTTTCTATCAGTTTTTGACCTTTTCCAACCTTGAGAAAGCTGACATAAATGGAAGCTGTAGAAAACAGTTTCCTTCCTTTGAGAGCTGGATCACAAAACCATGAGTGCCCAAATGAAAAGAGCATAAAGAGCTTAATGAGTGATTTTGTAATATCACTGGCTAATGGGACAGTTGACCCCACTGGCTTAGTATAGCTCGCTCAGCACTTTGAAAACACATTTCACCAACAATCGCAGGCGAAAAGGACATTCGAATCTTTTGTCTTCAAACAGCCTATTCAGCAGTTCACAACACCCTCACACTGGCAGATATAAAAGACAATAGACTTAAATTATACCATGAGCCGCAGAGGCTTTGTAATCACCTTTCCTGGCCAGTGCAGTCTCTACTGTCCTCCGGCTATGCTACACTGCATTTGTTCTCTGCTTCATTGCATGCTGTTTATTTTGCATTGCATGATAATTCCAGTGTTGAAATCACAATACACATTTGCAATTCCTCTCTGTATCACTCAGCTCCTTCTTTGTTTCATGGAGATAGGAGTTTGTGTTATTTCCTCAGAGACCAAAGTTCCTATGTTTTATCAGTCCAATACTGGCTGCTTTGTTATTATTCGCAGATGATTTTCTTGTTAGCCGCATACTTCCTTGGGGTCTCCATGGAGACAAGTGATTGGCTACATATGGGGCACAAGGGTGTTGCATAGTCATTTTGGCAGAGGACAAAGGGGAGTATAATTTGTCATTTAATAGGAGATGCCACTGTCTTGCAAAACTTGGGATCAGTGTATTATTAAAAACATAATGCTTGGGTAAAAGGATGTCCTGCTACATACCTTCATTTAATTCACCCTAACATTCCTCTTTCTAAAAATTTACTCTGGAGATTCTTTAGTCAAAACTACAAGCTAGAAATAACACAAAACATGATTATGCTCTCTATAAAACTGAACTACGAGCGAATAAGTAGAAGTCAAAGTGGTCCTCCAAAGTCTTCAGACTGAGATTGCTGCAGGTTGTTTCAGGTAAATTTCAGCAAGTACTTATGTCAATTTACCACAACAACCACAGGGAAGTGCAATTAACTTCCTACCAGAATAACACTCCTGCACAGCTCTAGAGCCCAAGGACCAGATTCGGGGATCACTGGTCTCGAGCTTGCCTATGTAATTGGCAGAGACATTGTAATAAGTAGGGATCATCTCTCACTAATCTGTCACAGCCCACCACTCACACTCTCTTTCATGCTTGGCTGCCGTTGACAACCAGCCAGCTTGTGCAATGTCTGAACCGATCCAGTACCCCACCTCAACCGCTCAAGCCCTCGAGTGATCTGCTATTTACAAATTCACCAGTTTCAAGAGAGATCATGCTATTTTGATTAGGCCCCAACAGTGAAGTTCTCTGATAGCACTAAATTGTTGTTAATGTGTAGTCCTCTGCAAAATAAATTAAACAGGAAACAGACCGCAAGCTTTTGCAGCAGCCTCACTCCAGCAAGAACAGTCAGCCGAGACTGGGCCACATTAGAGGAAGTGTCACATTACTACCTCAGGCACAGATTTACCTTTTAAGGTTTGCAAGTTTGTTTGTTTTTTTTACTTGCAGATGATGTTTCTGTATATCAAAACATCCAGCTTGACTAACAGAAAGGCTAATGCTGCTGCAGATGTGTATCACACTCAAACATATTCATTATTTTTAATGTAATATAAATGACTTGATTCTCAAGACTGTGACACCAGTGCCCTCTTGTGGTCAGCCCAAATCCACTCTTTTAAATAAAATGGGAAACTTTAAAAGACAAGAAATGTATTAATCATGACTATCAAAGCACACATTAATATCTGTAATGATATATGTACAGTTGCATAATTGATGTGTTAATATGGACTTCAATACAAGTAGACGACAATTACAAAGACAAAAATAACACATTCACATGACTGCAGTGAGTTTCCATGTAGTTTGTTTCCTGTATCAGAGGTATACAACAGAAGACCCCCATGTCTTGATTTAGTGTGAAAAGCTTTGGCACAGTTGTTGGTGAAAGGCACTGGGTCTGTATACTGAACTGTATACTGGTTCTTAGGGTGATTGCTTGCTTATTCACTTTTGCCACTTTTTGTTATTTGGTTCTTAATGCTGACATCACCAGCGGTTACTCTGAGCCGCGACATCGAGATCCATGATACGTGGAAGTCGTCCACTGGCTCCACCTTCCAGATATCCAGACTTCACACTGGATGCGTCTGAGAGCCTTCTCTTGCTCCTGTTGAGGTCTGGACAGGAGGTCATGTGTTGTTATTGTTAACAGTGCAGTAACATTACATATCTTAGCAGCCAGAGACACAGATCAGTCTCTCACCTGTCTCACCTGAAATAGCCAGTAGCATTTTGCGCCTGGCTCCAAACGTGGAGACACCCACCTCCTTGAGATCGTCATCAGACAGAGTGAGAAATGTCTGGTAGTCAATCTGGAAGACAATGGAATCAAAAGAAAGCATACATTTATCTTCATTCTCATCTCATTCAACTAGTGTTATTCCTTATTAGTTTTGTTTTGGTCATAATAGTTATAATAGGACAGTAAGGGTGAGGGGATGGTGTGGAGCTAATGGACCCAAGCTGGGATTTGTTTGTTGCTCTGCCACTCAACTCATGTTCAAGATTACCTCTTGTTCTTCAAACACATCAATGTACTTGATCAAGCCCAAAGTGCTGAGCAGCTCAGGCAGGTCATCTGTCATTTGAGGGGAGGGGCTCCTCTGACTGCAGGTGGATGCCCGCCTCGATGAGCACATGCCATCGAAGTAGCTACTGCTGTTAGAGAAGCCCTCCACTGCAAAAACATAAAATAATTATAAAACAGTTGGAAACAGAGGAACAAAATAAAGCACTTGCTCTAGTTATAAACCTACAGGGTTTGTCGCTTCTGCCTCTGCTCCCTGAGGACATGAACGCAGGAAAGTAGGAGGAGGATGTTGGGAAGGTGGATGGGGGTGAGGAAGGGGAGGAGGAAGAGGAGGAAGAGCCACATCGCTCTCTCCAGTTTTCAGAATCACTGCCATTGCACACTTTGCTCATCTGTGCGGCCCATGACTGAAAGGAAAGACAAAAAGAGTGTAATGAAATGTGGTTATGTGGTAATGGTTTAATGTGGCTTTTATCTGCAGCATGTGCACCTTGTTTCTGTTTCCTTTCATCTTTCGCTTCAACAGGGCACTCTATCAGACAAATGCTATCACAGTCTATGCTGAAAGTTTCTTTAAGCATAAGATGCACAAAGCCAATTATTGAAAGAGTAAAGGTATATATTGAAACTACCCTCTTTTCCCCTAATGGCTGATCAATAATGGTAGCTGCTCATTTTCTATGCACTTAAAGTGTTGCATTTAAGTGGCACCAATGTCTCTTGCTGTGTTTGTTTATTGCTTACTACAGAGCCGATGTTTTTAAAAGACGTGGGTAGAAGTAGCTCAGGTAAACACAAATGGCCGTTTGACCGAGGCAGTGGTATCAGCTACCAGGTAATTGAGCACACAAATTGGCACTGCTTACCACACAGGGAGATAAATGATTCAAACTGTTAGAAGGCAGTGGCAATAAAGGAGACTATGCTATTTGGCCACAACAGGGATTCGTGTTTTACTGCAGAGCAACAAATAAAAGCAATTCAAATACCAAGTTCAGTAAAGGATGTAAAAGTCTCAAATCTGTTTTAGCTTGACTGTCATTAGTACCTGCTGGTTGGTGGTCAGATAGGGCTTGTAGCTGCGGCGGCTGACGTTGCGGAGCTCTTTTATAGCTTCAGCTGGCATGGACTTAGAGAAGCCAAGGCCACTCCAAGTGTCAGTGGGCGTTCGAACTTCAGTGACCACAGGCTTCCTCTGCATGGCTGGTGTAATAGAAAAGACATAATAAAAGAAGACTGCCCCAGTGCTTGTCTGAGCATCATGTAAATGCACTGCAGGTTATCTAAACAGCTCTAATGTTCTAAAATGTTGAAGCTGGGTGTTAAATGATGAATCACAAACAGCTCTTCATCTCCTCTACAGAGTATGGCACAGTAATAAACCTCACTCAGACGACAAACAAGTGACTTCTAGTGGAGTTGGAACATGAACCATGTGTGAGTGTGTCATAAAAACCGTGAACACACTCCACAAAGAGTGCAAAAAGCAACAGGACTATCACTCCCAGGCAGCCATTTGCGTGCATACTTGTGGTGTGAGCCCAATTCATATACTGGCATATGGGTACCTTAATGGCTGTGAGGCAGATGGCCCATTCAAACTGCTAATTCATAATCTCATAAAACAACACCGAGGGAATATAGTAGCATTTGGCTGCAAATCATCGTGGTATCTCTTATTCAGAGTGATGAATGAGGCTGTGTTTTGTGAGTGTGCGCTCACATACCTGTGTCTATGTGCATGTGTGTATTTGCCCTGTGTGGTGTCGATGAAAATGCCAATGCAACTCTATTAGAACTCTGGCACAGCCTCGACCGTGAACAGCCCCCTTCATCAGTTGTTTTGGCAGTTAGAAGATACAAGCAAATATACAGCATTTCTTTTATCAAATTACTGGCCTCTCCATCATTACTTAATTGAATAAAACTATTTACGATTTTAATATTTTGCTAACTCAATAAGTGTTTTTTTGAAAAACTAAATGTTTGCTTGTTGCTAATGCTGCTACACAAACTGGTGCACGGCTCTAGAGGCCACAGTGCAATGTAGATAAACTAAAGATGTGATTCTCCCTCAGTCCTCTGGAGTCGGTAGGAAAAGAGGCTTAATACAGGAAGATAAAACATTTAGGACAACTAACCTCTGGTTGCCAATAGTTTCTTCTTCTCATAGTCGAAATCCTAAACAAAGCCCAAACGGAAAAATCAATAGGTAAATAATGCATAAAATTGTTGGGGGGAAATATAATTACAATAAGGATACACAAAGGCAAAAACACTTTCCCCACGTTCCTCGGTTGCAACAAACGTATTAATATTCAATGCTGCGGCCTCTCGAATGACAAGGGACAAAAGAGAGGCAAACACAGAACGTAAGGAAACCAGATCCATGTGAATCAAAGCAGTATAATAAAGTGTCTTTTCTCCTGGGCTTTTGCATCTTCTTCAACTTAATTGTAAGTGTCAAACCTTACCTTCTATAATAATAATAATAATGGATTGGATTTATATAGCACTTTTCAAGGCTCTGAAAACACTTTACAGAGTCCATTATTCATTCATTCCACAATCACACACTGGTGGTGGAGACGTGGCCGCCATTTTGCGCCTATGGACTCTCCGACCTCCAAACATACTCACACATTCATGCACCAGTGCCACAGACACTGGAGGCTAGGTGGGTTAAGTGTTTTGCCCAAGTATGAACCGAGGAGAACGGGAATCGTTCCGCCAACCCTTCAGGTTAAAGGACAACCACTCCACCAACCCCCTAAGGCTCACATAAGTTGAAATCTCCAAATATAAATTGCCACTTGAGTTGTGGGATGAAAGTGTGAGGAGAGATTAAGTTGATTTCTCTCACCTCTGTTTTGGATGAGTCAGCATGATCCACCCTCAGGCTGTTCCTCTGCTCACTGCGCCCTCCTTCGTCTGCGTTGTTTAACAATCTAGTGCATTTGGGACATACAGTATTTAGTAAATGCATGTATGTACTTATATATATTATTATAATATATATATATATATATATATATATATATATATATATATATATATATATATATATATATATATATATACAGTATGTGTAAAAGTTGTAGGGTTTATCTAATCTCATCCTCTCCAGTGCAAAAGAAATAAGGCATTGTGAACTCAGTATGGTAAAGATTTGTATAAAGGCCTCTAATTAATTGTTTTTTATATTTGAGGCCAGTGAGACAAAAAGAGTCAGCAAAAAGCAAAATATAGATGGAACCAACATGCTTTGCTCTTTCTTTCTCAGTTTTCTGGGTTTGCAAGATATGTAGAAAGATCTGGGACATGCAGGTGTAAGTGAACGTGTGTGAATTAATCATGTTGCAGGGGGTAAAAATTGTTCACCACAAATCACAAAGCTATCCGGAGACATGGCCTGCAAAGTCAGTTAAACCGTGGTCGTTGAACGTTGTGGTGATTTGCTTGCTGTGAGGCAATGAATCAGAAAATATTGTTCTCACTCAATTTTAAATCTAAGTATAAATCGTCAAAATGTTCACCTGTATGAGAGGGCCTGTCCTGTCGAATGGCGTCTTCCCCTGCCATAAATCTTGCTGATATCAGGATTCGGAAAACTCCCCCTCCGAGCCAGAAAACCCACTCTACTAGTAACACTGTTGCTGCTGCCTGTGTCACAAACTTCAGGTGATGTCTCCATGAACTTAGGGGCCTCGTCCTCTGACTCACCAGACTGATCCTCATTTTCAGGGATCTAAAGAGGGTGTGGCGATTATTGGGACTCTAACTCATCGAGATGAATCAGTTTAGTAATTATTATTATTAAAATATACATATAATTACCTTCTCTAGTGTCCGGCTGTCTGTTCCTTTCAGTGTAGGCCTGCCTTCATCAGAGGGAGATTTTAGGCCAAGGGGTGGTGCAGGGCGAGGCTTATTACTTGATAACCCTTCTGTGGAAGGAGCAGAGATAGGGCCTGGACAAAAAGTAAAGTACAGACTAGAACAGACTGCTAAAGTTTTCTCAATGTTCAGTTTGTTATTGAGTCAGAGCTGTATGATGTTAAAAGGTGCACACTCACTCTGCTCGGAGAGTCGTAGCTGCTGCAGCAACATGTTGAGCCAATAGTTGGTCAGTCCACTGCCAGCAGTGAAAGGGTCAGAGGTCATCTCGGTTACTTTGGCAGTGTCACAGGAATCCAGGCCAAGGAGAAGAAGACGAGCCTCGTAAAGAGATGAGATGTTCCTCTCCAGACCTTTCACCACCACTGACTGATAAATACACACCGAAGATTTATAATGATTAAACAAAAACAAAAAAAACAAT
This sequence comes from Perccottus glenii, assembly GCA_024416835.2. Taxonomy (NCBI): domain Eukaryota; kingdom Metazoa; phylum Chordata; class Actinopteri; order Gobiiformes; family Odontobutidae; genus Perccottus; species Perccottus glenii. The sequence continues at coordinate 22,387,397 of CM044554.2, read as the reverse complement.
AGAAATAATGTCATGCTGTTTTATTTTTCTATAAAGATTTATTCGGGAAGATTTTCAAACACACTGCTGTATTAGTGGACAACTTTTCACGCAGCAGGAATCCTTATTGATAAATAATTCACCCCGTCCCAGTGGTTGCCTGACTTGTGAACAACTCTCTTTTAGATTGTGTTATGAGTAATGATCAAAGTTATACAATAGTCCACATCACAACTGAAATACTTTGGACATGTAAAATAAAAAAGCATCAGATACCAAACACTGTAATTATGGACAAAGAATCTATTACATGAAGAACTGATACCTTATTGGTTTGTTTTACTTTGGGCTTGACACTAATGAAGACACCCAGGTTTTGCATCATCTGAGCCAGTTTACAGGGATCTGCCTCACCATCTTCACGCATGTCAAACATCAGGCACACAGGCAGGCAGTCCTAATGAAGCACAGATAACTTGAGTTCATTTGAGTCAAAGACTGCAATGTTAAACTGATGTATGCAACATAACCTCCAAAGAGTACCATAAGCTGTTGCCGGGCCAGGCAGACCCCCTCAGGGCTGCCCTGGATCAGCAGTGTAGGAGGGCTCTGTGGGGCACTAAGGTCTGGTAAGATGATCTGGGTCTGAGTCTGGTGCATGACGCTCAGAAAGTGGGTGCCGTTCTGTCCCAACAGGAAGAGATGCTGCTGAGAGGTGACGTCCAGCTGACTGTTGACAATGCCTGCTGTGCCCTCTGATCCCAGCAGCAGGTCCATCAGGATGCAGGTGGCCTTCTGTCACAAAATGGGATGGCATTTACAGCAAACCGTGTCTCAAGTATTAATGTTAACTGATATATCTTATTCTGACCTTGACAGCTGCAGCGTTCCCCTGCAGCCCCCAGACGGTACAGCAGCTTCCAAAGAAGGTGGGCTGCGTTTGAGGCACTGCCCTAAAGCTCACGCTCACACCCAGACTCTGTACGACCTGCTGGATTAGTGGAGAATTTACGTCGGGCAAAGCCTGAGGCACCAGGCTAACCGGGAGGTCAAAGGTCAGGGCCAGCGGCTGCAGGTCCTATGACAAGATTTTGAGTTGAAGAGGAGAGATTAAAACATGGAGAGGATGGGAAAATAAAGTGGAGAGAGAAGGACAAAGGGAGGCTTGTTGACAAATACACCTGTCTTCAGTGTGTGACAAACTCCATTAATCACTGTATTGATCTGTGTCTTGACAGGAGTGACAAAATTGAGTTTTCAGACAGAGAAATATCTGTGTCTCCTGAGATCATACATCGGCCACTTACTCTAATCCTTTTACGGGCTTCTTCCACTCCATCTATAGGCCCAGCAATGGACACCTAGAAGTAAAGTTAAAGCAACATAAGTAATGCTCTATAGCGTCCTTTGTATGAAATAAAGACACAGCAAAGCAGCGTTACCTGGTTGCTTTTCTCTCCTGATACATTGTGTCGATTTGAGTCTGGGAAGTGAATGTGACACGACGTGACCTCCATGACCTTCTTAATGTTTCCTCCACCCTTACCAATCACGTGGGAGTGCTCCGTATAGGCCACATCCATCTTTAGAGTCACCTTGTTGACCTGGATTTTCACATTTTGATTTATTATTTGTCCACCAACACTTTTGATACATTTACATATAAATCACTACATGTACTATACCCTGGTTTCAAGAACTTCCCAAATTTTCTTCTTGGCTTGCAAAACATTGTCTCTTTTCCCTTCCACTTTTACATGTGGATCTAGATGGAAATATAAGAAGCTATATTACAGCTGCAAAGGTGCAATTTTGTGTCAAAGTAATGCATAAAATATGAGTATAGAGACATCCCAAAAGCAATAAGAAAACAAAGCTGTGACTGTTTTGGCTACCTTTCTTTGACTTGGCACCAATCTTCAGCTTGGATGGCCATTTCACCTGTGTGTCAGTTTCTCTCATCACCTACAGGAGCACAGACAATAGGTGAGAGTGGGAAACAAAGGCGAGAGCAGTGAGCTGTCTCGCTGTTTGCCACACATGATTATATGTGTGGTGAATTGTAATCATATAAATAGGTGCAGACACAGAGCAGATCTCAATACAAAGGCTGATTTGCATTTGAAAAGCTGCAGTTATCACCTCCATAAAACCACTAATCACTGGATACAGACTATGGGAAAATGCTAAACTGATGGCAGGGGTGTTCTCGCTGATATTGAAGCTACATTAACCAGGGGACGTTAGTCATGATTAGGTGGAAGAAGGGAGATTTTCTTTTTGTTCTGGGTCTTTCAAGTGAATTAAATATTTGTCTGATGTGGGGGGATACTTACTCTTTCAAAAAACTCCTCTCCAGTCTCAGTGCCTTCTGTCTTTGGAGCTGAAAAGAAAATAGACAAAGGTAAACAAACACTCAAACATTCCTGCAAAGTATTTGTCATTTTGTGTTGTCCCTGCGTGCACCACATTCTTCTGTCTATGGTGTTCAATATGAAGCGTGTGTACAAAGTCAACATTTAAAAGTTGACGGAGTTGAAATTTGCACAAAGAGTGGAACAAGAGGTTGCCGGGAACGTAAAACCATTTAAAAGGCCATTGCTCTGTTGTGACATTTACAGGGTGAGAGATGTGCCCCAGAAACACCCTTGTCCTCCCCATTGCCATGGGTTACACAGGCCAGAGCTGAGGAATGGCAAGAAAACAGTACGGGGTGGAGGGAGAAAGTGCTGGTCAAAGGGAGCAGGGAGCACAAATTAGCCTGGAGACGGCTAATGGTATCAATGGCATCTAGTGACTTAGGACCCCCCACTTTATGAAATTTTAAACTACATCAAATAGTAAATATAAGGAAGAAAGCGGATAAAATGGCCCAACAGAGTAAGTCAGGTGTTATGTGACAGATGATCTTTTGATGTGACAAATTTTCTCTTAAAAGACTTTTACACCAAGCTGCTGCACAAATAAACTATAATCAGCCTCTATCAGCAGCACTGCCAGAGTTTCCTTGGTAACAGCCTCTTTGGAGCTTTTGTCATAAACCAAACAACAATAATTAACAGTGGCAGTCAGGAGTCGTCTTAGACAGAAATTATAAGGACCAAAAAAAGACTATAATGGATAAGTCAGTGTGGGTCATAAAACACTGTGAAGAAGCAATAGTTTAGAAGATGCCAGCTAGAGACCCTGACAAATAGGGTCAGGTAGATAACATGTACTACTGAGTACAGAGGTACATTATTGAGAATATTGCCTGTGTGGGACACTGGCAATGTGAGTCTGAACTATTAGGAATAATAAAACTAATGAGGACCCAACTTTTGTTTACACTCAGAAGCCACTAGAACCAACAAAGACAAAACTGGTCAAACTGACCAGTTGTAGTTAAATCTGTCCTCCTGTGCTTAATTTGACAAACGTTAATCTAAGTGATGAAATGGACTATGTATCTTGTTTTGACTTAATTTTTGGTTAATGTATACACAAAAATGTCAGTTTTCTCAATACATTGTTGGTGTAGCTACTGCATTCTGGCTTTGGAAGGCAGAAATGTAATTGATTCTTATCACAAATATACACATGTAAAAGTAAAAAGTCTGTTATAAAAAGACTACTCGTACAAGTTGGGTTTATTCCACGGGTTGTTTAAGTGGTTATAAAGGTAAAAACGTACAAAGACATAAGACAGTTCAAGAGTTGTTACTTACAATATAGCATGTGTTCCAACTTCTTCCTGTCAATCCTAAACCTCTCCTCCACCCACTCGGGGTCCTTCTCCTGTTCCGCCACTGATGTTCCATCTCCATCCACCTCTTCCTTGTCACATTTCCCCTTTATGTCACTTTGGTCTTTGCTGGGCTCAGGTTCTGTCAATGACCCGGGTTCTAGTCTAGTTTCGGGCTGCTCTGGTGCTGTTGTGGCCAAGACCGTGGAGCTTTCCTCAGTGGTGGTGGTGGCCATAGCAGGACTGAGCCCTTGTCACTGATTGTGTGTGTGATGTGTGTGCATGTGTGTGACCAAGGAGACCACGAAGGAGGAAAAAAAAGGGGAGAGAGGGGCAAGAAACACCCCTTTCTCTTTTTTTAAACCCACCCCCCTTCACTTAATTAGGTATACAAATTCTGTCTTCTCCCCAGCTATGTGGATCTTGAGGGATTTGAAGCATTTAAAAAGGATGCAGTATAGTCACAACGACTGCTTAGGCCCTCTCTATCACAGACGTCCAGCGAGACTGAAACTCCAACTTTAAATGAGTCTCACTCGGCCCTGAACAAATCCTCAGTAATCCTCAATTCACCGGCCACAGATTATGTGGCTAGATAGTCAAGGCCCAAGATGAGGCAAGATACACCTCACAGCACGGCACACATTCTCACAACAGCACACACAGCTATCAAAACAAACAGGGCGTCCAATCTGCCTTTTTCTCTGAATGGGACCTGCAGAGCTTGACAAAACAGAGGTTAAAGGATGTCAGAAACAGAGGAGTGTACAGTGTCAATCTCTTTGGGAACAAGTAGCCTGTAGGATAGATGGCAGTGGAAGTTAGAAGTTAATAAAAAATCTAAAACTAAAAAACGAACTATCTTCAGAGCAAGTACAGCCTATAAAATAGTTAGAAAGTATTAAATTAGTCTGGCATTATTTGGTGGTGTTTAGCTGAAAAGTGTTTTCCATATTACCCAGACAAATCTGGCCCTGGGCTGTTCAGCAAATAGGTCACACTAAACTACTGCAGGCTAGACTTTTTGCCTGAGGAGATTTGTAAGTGAAAGACATGATGACTGTGTCACCATAGCAACTGTTGAGTCAATGCATTATTTCCAAGTTTAATCTGTCTGTAGTCTGTACAACTACAGATCTTTCCCCCCGCCCCTTGAACTCCTTTTGACTGAAAGAGAATGTGTTTCCAGTAAGCGCCGTGGTGTGCGTCACTCTTTAATCTGTGGCTCAAGAAGAAAAAAGACAAACAGCACTGAAGAAGTTTATTAAATCAAGCCAAATACAAGGAGTCAGTGATGGTGAATTTGTCGATTTGGATGCTTTACTCGAAAGCAGTGTTAGTCATTTTATACTTGACTACACTTATCCAGTCATCCCTTGTTTCCCCTGATAATATACCAGCACAGATTACATCCTAATATAACAAGAACATGAAAAGGGTTGCACAAAAAAAGAAAATGATGGCCTATTAAAGGAGGCTGGGGGAGTGTGTGTTTACCAAAACTGGAGATACAGTGTAGTACTAGGAGATGATAAAAGTCAGCATGGGTCATATAATGTGTAGCTGCATGCATATGAGAGGAGAATAAGAGAGTGGAAAATCTGTTACACAAAATCAGACATCACTAGAATATTTTTAGATGATGAACCCCCACCACACAAATTAACCAACGAAGCTTTTGTAATATAGGACTATTTTGAACACCACAACAAACAGACCTATCCTATGGTCTATATTACTTGTTGAGTGCTAGTGAGCTATTTTTTTCCTTTTGCGCCACTGGAGGGCGCTAAGCATGAACTGTCCTCAAAGTTTATGTTGCGTCACCTAAACCACATCCGGGTTGAGTTTCCGCCCACATCTCGTCGTGATTGTTTTATTTACGTCCAGTTAGCCCGGTGAAGTTAAATTAATCTAAAACTGCTGCCGTTAATCTTTTAATAAGACCGAGCCCAGTCATGAATGAATGTGAAGATGATTTTTCTGCAATGACTGGTTGGTTAAAGCTATAAAAGACGAACCATGTGGCGAGTTCAAGGATTTGTTGGACGAGGTGAGGCGAATGACATTGACACCTTGTAAAACTTTTTTTTTTTATATGTCATTGTCCATTCATGCGTTATTTATTCTAATGTTACTACAAGATTAGACTTGGTTAGATCAAAAACTGTGTCACTGCCGGTAATAATAAGTGAAAGTGGCACCGAGTTAATTTTTGGTCGAAGCTACGAAAGGCTCATGTTAGTGATATATGTTACATTTGATCTAATTCACACCCTTACACCTCAGTTACACTGGTATTACATGTGTCAAGGAGAGGGCATTTACAGAATGTACTTTTTCGGTCTATGTATTAGGTACACTTTTGTACATTCAATAAATGTTTTAGTGCTACTATGTTTTAGATTTATCCACATTTTTGCCATCTTAAATTGAAAATAACCAATGGTGGCTCTTTGTTTTGCAGCTTTAAATCGTTACCATTCATCCAGCCCTCTGCGTCTGCCCCAGCACCATCATGTGGAGGATGAAGTTATTAACTCTTCATCGGTCCTGTCCACCTCTCGGCAGTCCGTGGACAGCAGGTGATGTCCACATCTCTGTTCTCCTTTGAACACATCATTCTCATTTAGTCTCTTAACATAACTCAGACACTGTTTGTGAGGCAAATCTTGATTGGACAAATTTGTTTTGCTTCTTTTTTAATTGTCCACAATTTCATGCTGTGCTCAGAGCAAGTTGCCTTAAAACTGTCTACAACAGAGGATTTCTAAGATGCACAATATAAAACCTTTCCTTCAGTTCCCAGAAAGAAGAGGATGGAAAAAGCAGGAGGAAACGGAGGACTTCACACTTTACATTTGCAGAACTTCCACGTTACACTGCTCTGGATGCTGTGGGATGGGTATGTGTCTATATGCAAACATGACAACCATTATATTAACAGAAAGTAAGTTATATTCATACACATTATTGTGGTTGGTTATGAAACATCTTAGACTTCTGGGCACCCTAGCCTTTCCTTCCGGATTATATATAATGTAATGTAATTATTTATTATGTTTTTTGTGTTTTCCAAAGGGGGCAGCGGCAGTTTTGTTCATGCAGGTCTGCAAGAGGATCCACTCTCAGTTCTCCTCAGGGTCTGAACCCCATCCCAATGCTGGTGTTCTAACAGGGCCTCCTGGCCTGCACAAGTGTGGCTACCGCATCCTGCTAGAGAGCTGTATGTATTTTCTCTATTAATAATTTAATTTAATCCACTGGTGGGCGGGGGGTCGCGAGATGATTTCCATATATATATATATATTTTTTATGATTATTATTTTTATATATTTTTTAAAAGGTTGTAATGATGCGAGTATAAATTTAGGATAATTAAAATAAGCTGAAGGTAAAACTTTGTAAAACTTAGTAAAACTTTGTTTGCTCCGATTAATTAGGACTGTTAAGTGACGGCGTGTTGCTGCGTGTCGCGGATCATCAGCAGTCTAAAATTGGGGGTCGCGGTCTGAAAAGTTTGGGAACCCCTGATTTAATCAGTGTGAAGAAAATCTGTTCTATGTCATTATTGCTCTGGAACTTTTATCTGTGCATTTTTGTTACTTTTCTTTGTGTTCTTTAGTGTCTAGACGCAATGTCTTGCCCAGAGGAAGGAGTGTTTTGTGTCTGCAGGGCGTGCCAGAGAAACAGACTTACGACCAGTCTCTAAATCAAAGCAGCAGCAGCAGCAGCACTAGTGATGCCAGCCAGCACAGTGACATTGAGCAAGACCAGCAACTGAATGAAAGCCCCATTTGTGACCACCAGAGGGCACACACAAGCCATTATTCTACTTCAGTCGGTTTGTTAACCCTTTCAAAGTTCTATATGAATCACTGGATACATGTTTAGGTGAACTACAATAAGGGATTGGCTCTCTATTTTTAATCAACAGAAGAATCTTTGCTATCCTCCTGTTCTCTGGATAATAGAGCCAATTATGACAGGACAGAAAGAGCAGATATCAATGAGAAAGTAAGAACCAGGTCTTTGTTTCATAAAGTTATAATAATGTTTTGTTACTGTTGCAGGCTCTCAATTTCAATGTTTTACAGACAGTTTTATCGGAGGATGAAAAGCTTAATCAAGCTGCCCAAAACCTCAGACATGTGGAAGACACCAGTGTTCCTGTTATTCTCAACATCATTGGTAAATATGTAAACATGACAAATATGAATAATCAGTTCAGTTTGGGATGGATTTTTTTTTTTTTTTCTGATTTTTACTGGGGACAAAAAGGATAAATTTGCTTGCTTTTAACTTTCTAATTAACCCCTCTAGTTAACATTTGGTCTCTTTTCTTGCCAGGTCTAGAAAATGCAAAGTGTGAGAACTCTGAGGAAGCATTTACCTGCTTTTTAGCTGCAGCTCAGCTTGGTTACCACAAAGCCCAGTTTAACACGGGTGTGTGCTACGAGAAAGGTCGAGGAGTCAGCAAGGACAGGGAGAAGGTGAGGTTTAATTACATTGTGGCACTTGTTAATAACAATGTCTAAATTGCCTTTTGTGTCCTCTCTTTAAGGCAATCCATTACTACCAACAGGCAGCAGCTAATGGTCATGTCCAAGCTCAGTACCGATGTGCAAAGCTGCTTTTGACCAGCAGGGGGAAACAAAATGTAGATGAACTGAACAGAGCCATAAACCTTCTGGAAGAGGCTGCTGCGACTGGACTGACTAAGGTATAAACAATCTGAGATCTCCATGAACGTACTGTTGCAAAGGTTTTAGGCACTTATTTTTATCAATTTACAAAATGAAAAGTGTCATTAGAAACTCTCTTTAGTCTAAACATCAAGGTGTCCTTAAGCTGATGGTACAGGCTCAACAGAGCCCTGATCTCAACATAATCTGTCTGGGATGAAATGAAGAGAAGATATGTGATTATAACCTACAACATGAGGGTGGTGCTGTTCTGCAAAGAGTGGTCACATCCTTTGATTTTGACCTTTCTTCTGCTGGATGTCTTTGCATTTTTTAAATGATGAAAATTAAACTAATTAAATGGATGTTTTTTCTGTATGTATTTCTCTACACCTGCCTAAGACACTTGCACAGTAGAGTCCTTATCCAAATTGTACACAGATCAAATATAATCGTATGATAAACCAATCCCTGTGTTTTTAATCTGAAATCTTTTACTCAGGCTCAGGTTTGCCTTGCCTCAGTCTACTCTCAGGAGCCTGGGAAAGATGGGAAGAAGTCTGTCCAGTACCTAAAGATGGCAGCAGAGAGTGGAGTAAGTGTGTTGTAGATCCTTCTAGAGATTTATCAAAATCATATAATTTATTGTTATGACTGTAATGTCTTTCTATTCACCAGATCTCTCCGTTTGTCATTGATAAAGTCTGGATTGTTCTTCAGTCTTAGCTTGTTGCTTTGACTTACTGACATTTAGAATTGTTGCTCCATATTGCTTAATATTTTATTTTGTCCATCTGTGCAGGACGACACTGCTCTGCTGTTTTTGGGTCAGTGTTATGAAAAAGGCCTTGGGGTGCATCAGAATCTGAGTAAAGCAACTGAATACTACATACAAGCTGCAAAAGCAGGAAACAAACAGGCAAAGAGCTTCCTGGAGTCACCCAATAACAAAGACAGCAACAGTAAGCCCACACGCTTGGGTGGAATGACTGGCATTTGATTTAATCTTTTGTTAGCTTTGGTTCTGCATGTGATATGCCTCAAATGTGTGGGAGAATTAGCAGTTAATTTCTGGGGTTCATTCTCTTTCAGCTCAAGAGGGACTGTTGCGCTCTATTCGGTCAACTCCATGTTTCTCTTCAGCTGACCTGCAGCTCCAACATCCACTCTCTTCTTTGGCCAATTGTGTCAATTCTTCTGGCAGTCACCCCGTCCTGACCCACCTCATACCCCGCTCCTGGAGCACTGGTAGTCTCTGTGTTCCTCCAGCCTTGCCCTCGCTGTGTCTTCACCTCCATCAACAGAATAACGAGGCATCAGCCTGCAAATGGACTCTGGGAATAGGTTAGTTAGCTGAGTCAGCACAGGCCAAGCTGGGGAATATTTTTTTAGGGTGAATGTTTATGTACGAGAGAGAAAAAGCATGTGATAGATACTATGGTGCAGATTTGTGTTAATGTTTGTTGTTTTTATTGTTTGTTATTCTGTGAGTACCTTAAGGAGTGTTAATTTCTTTTACATTTGTGTCTTATATCTCATAAAAAGTGCACACTACTAAAGGAAGATGTACATTGAGAAAGTGCTTTACCTAAAGGTCATATCATGCCAAAGTGAATGATGTTATACGCACAATTAAATGAATGCAAACTGTGTTTTTATTTTATGGAAACAACCTCTATATTTCACTATTAATTTATTGAATGAATGAATGATTTATTGGCAATTTAGTATCTAAATATATAGCCTAAATAGCAGCTAAATGGTTTATGGCAGCCCTTTAACACTCTTCAGCCAAATGAAAGTCAATCTCAGACAATGAAATATTCACATTTCTCACAGTCCAGCGCATGACGTAATTCCCCCGATGATGTCTGATTTCATTACCTGAGTTGCAGAATAACACCGGTAGATTTATTGTGGTTGCGTCTCATCCGCGTGAGGAGCGTCATGCGTCCGCTGCTCTGATTGGTGGAAGAGGTGAGAGCTCCACAGCGCCGCTGCACGGGATCCTCTGGCGCAGAGAGATAGCGCAGCTTGGCCGCTAGCGAGGACGGCTGGGAGGGCAGATGTGATGTGATCCTATACGGGCGGCCGGCAGCAGCTACGGGCGGACAGGCACATTAAAAGCGGCTGTCACCTCGCCCTTGCTCTTTAGTGTGTCGTCGTGGGATCGGAGCAACACACAGAAGTCCTGAGGGCTGACCGAAGCGGTAAGTGGATGTAAATAAGATGCTCTCGATGGGATGTGCCCCCTCCCAGTGCGGCTCTAGGGATGGATAGGTATGGATGCTGAAGATTTACTGCGTCTGCACGTATCGACAGCCATTCCGGTGCTATCCCAGCAGCTCTGCCTGTACATGGCTGTCGTTATGGCAGATGATCTATAGCTGTTTGTGAAACGTCAGGGAGGGAGTTTATGAGGAAGGAAGATGCGAGAAACAAGGGGCTCAGATACTCCACCCATGACATCATTGACTTTTTCAACTTCATTTTGTTCCCAGCTTGTGCCTTCAACTGTTGCATCCCAATTCAGAAACTGTAGCTGTGAATAAGGGAAAGCTGTCCTTACAGGGGGTTACCTAAAGTCAAGAAGGAAATGGTACTTTTTGTTCCAAGTCCAACATCTCTGTCGATGTCTACCTTATGATGTCATTAACTCACTTGCAGCAATGCTTAATTATGACTATAAATGAACTTCACATGAACAGACATGAAATGATTGACAAATTGAAGTAGGCCTACAGAGATGTAGCAGATATTAAGCCGGATGAGAAAGATTGTATTAGGAAACAGATATTTTTATTTCATTTTTTTTTTTACATAGAATAAACTGATACATGGTCCAGATTTATTGTAACTATAAAATCTGTAGCTGAAGTGAGAACAAGAGGTTGACATCAGTGGTGCATTATTGTTTATTCACGTTAATGTTTGTTGCTTGTTAATCTGCATCTTGTGAAAGACCTTGTGTTTTTGGATCACAACAGATGCATTGAGCTATAACCCGTGCCCACTGTCCTGCAAACTGCTGTGTCATTCTCCACTTTCTCCCTCTACTAACCAGCCCTCTGCTCCTCACTTCCTCTTTTAGCACCACTTTGTTTAATGTAGACTCTGTACAAGATACTGTTTCCTTCACTCATAGAGGCTGGACGTTTGAGTCAGTTTTAGGGGATGTAATTCATGCAGTAATGTAGCTTCAAGGCATTTTGAATCCACCAGATGCTTGTAGACTATTACAGAATGGCACGGCCTGAAAAGCTTTATACAGTTAAGTGGGCAGAAAAAACAACATTACAGTAATACAGAACGCCAGGAGGGTTCAGTGCAGGTGGGATGTACCTGTTGACACCAGCTCAGCACAAAGGGAGGTAATGCACATTCAGCACTAACAGGTTGTTGTGTTTGGCTGGCTCAGTGACAGTGGACTATACAACAAACCACCCAGGACGAGCAGAGCAGATAGGGGCCCTGCATAAACAAAGTGCTATGCTCTGAGCCACGGATTTTTCCAAGATTTTGTCGTGTTTTAAATCTGCTGCGTTTGTGTTTTCCATGTTTTATAGAAAGCTGCCAGTGATGACTGCAGCATTGTTGATGTGTGTGTTTACTCAAAAGGTTGTTTATACACAAGGCTTGCATGTCAAGACAGCTTAACACAGGTGTGAAGTTTAACCAAATGAATAACAACCCACAAGTGAGGCAACATATGCAACTCACAGTGCTTTTCCTATTTCTGTATTGAGCATTACAGACCTGCTTCACCTAAAAATAACAGATGCACAGCTAGTTAGCTAAAACTGGCTGCCACTCACTGACTCAGCTTATGGTCATGATCTGCCTTTGAATGGCTGTCCTGGAAAAATACACCCGAGGTCTGACTCATTTCAAATATCATGGAAATGCAATCACGAGTTTTTTGATCTCTTGGACAGTATGAATAAGTACTGAGTACAGTTGTGCACAAAGTAGGCCTACAAGGTGTGATTTTTCAGAGAATATGAATGATAACACAAAAACCTTTTTACACTCATAGTTGTGTTTGGGTTTAAATCATGATGACAACAGATACTACCCAAATGACCCTGATCAAAAGTTTACATATCCTGGTGATTTTGGCCTGATTACATGCACACAGGGTGACACAAATAGGTTTGAATGGCTACTACTGGGGGCGCAGTGGCTCAGTGGTAGAGCGATCGTACTATAACCGGAAGGTTGGCGGTTCGATTCCCGCTCTCTCCACAGTTCATACTGTCGTTGTGTCCTTGGGCAAGACACTTAACCCTTGCATCCAGTGGTGTTCCAACTGTAACACTGGTGAATAAAAGCTTAATGTAATATATATATATACTATAAAATACTGTTTAAATGTACTAATGGTAACCAGCCTCCCCTAGGATCTGTTTGCTTGTGATTAGTGTGTGTCTAAAAGGTCAGTGAGTTTTTGTTTTTCATTCATATTCTCTAAAGAAAATTGCCCAAAAAAATAACATTTATGAGCACAGCTGTAATCTGTGACCTAAGGAGTGTGTGAATAATAACAACCCTTAATTAAAGTCATTTAAAGAAAAGATTGTAAGGAATTGTTATTATGACGCAAATATTGTTTTCAAGGATTGTGTTTTTAATAGAAACAAGAGTACGTTCAGGCAGTTATAGGAAGTATGCAGAAGAGCCTAGAGAAACAAAGCTTTTAAAGACACACTAACCCAGTGAACATTAACCAGTAATTACATAAAGTATGTGGGCAGTGAAAAAGAACCTTGCTACCACAAGTGTATAATAGTACTCAGCCTGACTCAGGGAAAATGCCGTGTTGAGGGAGAACACTTCCTGAGTACTTTCAGCCATGAAATGAAAAAATCTTTAACAAGGTCTTAGCCTTGGGTAACTGTTACGAGAAACATAAATGCTTTGCTGAAAATAAGTGGAAATAATCTGAAATGAATTCATTAAAATTTTATCTAGTGTTTTATAGAGTACACTATGTCTGTACACCAGTATTACATTGGTTACATTAATGTCAACTGTTTCTCTTTTTCCCTCAGTTTAATCCGTCCTGAATTTTACCATGACATCGGTACAGACCCCTCCCCTCTCTCGTTCTGGGTCCTCACCCTCAAACGTGGGTCTGAATAACCGCACCGGTGCCTCAGCTACTCCCCCCACCTCCCTCAGCCTGCGCTCCTCCTACAATCAACTGCTTGGCCGTGACGTCATCAAGGAGTCTGTCAACATGGAAACAGGAAGCTCGGCCACATTGCCCAAGAGTCGTCAACGATACGCTATGACCAGTGTCCGGAGCGCAATGGGAATAAGTGACAACCTAGCGCCATCTTCAAAAAACCAGACCAGAGGTAGAGGTCTCCCAACAAAGTCCTCCTCCAGCTCAGCCCTCTACTCCTCCTCCTCGTCCACAGCGGGGTATAATACAACCAACCCCAAACTGGTGAAGAATGGAGCCAACATGCAAAGACGAGCTGAGAGTCAGCAAATGGAGCTGAGCAGAGCAACAACAGAGAGCAAAATCCACAATGATCTCCTCAATAATGCTAGCTCTGACTGGTTAGACAACTCACAGCTTCAACCTTTCCGCAGGAGGACCAAGAGCTTCCTGGGCTACCACGAAAAGGCCTGGAATATGGACAACAACTGTGGGAACAAGGAGGAGGAGAAGAAAAAGCAGGTTTCACCCGAGAAGGAGCAGGCCAGTCCTGACAAAGAATGGGAGAGTCAGAAGGAAGAGAAAGCTAATAATAAAGAAGAGTGCCAGGAGGAAAAGGAAGATGTGGTGCCAATTGTAGAAGAAGAGAATGAGTCCACACCCAGACAGCCCGTGCTACCAGTGGTTGTCGAAGCGCCCCTCTCCTGTACCTCCTCCTCCTCTACCAGCAGCCTAGAGTGGGTCCCGGACAACCAGAACCACCTTCAGAACCAGGCTGCAGTCCAGCTCAAGGAGGAGGTCCTAACCCAGGTTCAGACCGCTCAACGCAGTCCTGCTAAGCCTCCTCGTACCTCCTCACCACGGGTGCTAAAAGTAGAGCTACACCCCAACAACGAGGACCAGTTCCAGCAGCAATACCCCCCATCATCCCCTAAACAACCCAGATCTGGAGAAAGGAACACCCCCACAAGAAACAGAGCACCCCCTGCCCTACCAGATCTTGAACCAGAGACCGGACTACCAAAAGTGAGCTTGAGAATAGATCTAACTCCTGACAGTCCTTCAGAAGATGAGGACTCCAGCTGGACCACCCTGTCCCAGGAGACTCCATCTCCACAGACTCCACAAGAGACAGGTTCGATATGTGTGTTTGTGTTTTTATCTTGATTTACTTTCACAGAAAATTAGCATATCTGTGTCAGTCTTTGATTGTACTTAGACTCCTTTCATCCCTGCTCCATCCTTCTCCCTCCTACAGACAGACCGACCCTCCTACAATGTGGAAATTTACCAATATCTTTCTTTTACGACAAACATGATATTTCAGCAATGCTGCAGGAACCTTTAAAGCCCCAGTGAGCCACCTTATGGTGCAGAGAATGATTAGGATGGGTAGAAGGGCAGGATACTGCAGAACGTGAAAAGAAGGGAATGAATGCAGAGCTTGATTTAGAAGGCAAAGAATAAGGACAAATGAAAAATTATTATTCAGAGAATATGAGAGCAAAAGAGGTTTGTGAAAAGAGCAGATGGGGAAGGAATAAGGAACAGGCTGTAGCCTCTTGTGTCGCACAGGGGATAACCCTGGAGCTGTAATGACAAAAGAAGCTGACACAGAATGAGATTCACTCAGTATTTCCAGTTCTGTGCCTAATACTGTGTGATTTTCATGCACAATGAATATATGTCTTTACATGCAATACCGTTACAGATGTATGGAGTGAAGGTGATCTGCCCCCAGGCTGGCGGGAGATCTCAGATTCATCAGAGGTCTATTTCTGGCACATCCCTACTGGTACAACACAATACCACCGACCTGTTGCCTCTGGCAACCCAAACTTGTCTCCTAACAATGGTCTAGACACTGAACAAGACCCACAACAGGAAACACAAGACTCTCTTAAACCACCAAATGAGGTACGGCAGAATCATACAAATGTACATGTTCAAGCTTATCCAGGATACATTTAAAATATGACATGCATTGTTTTATCTTACAAGGCCAGGAAAACATATGAACTGATTTTTAAGTTGGACATCCACAACATCACACTGAGGCTTTCAGATAAAAGAGACATATTTATTTATTTAGTTGAAATTGACATCCTAAATCATTTTCTAAATCAGACTGAGATTTATAAAACCATAAGTCTTACTTAAACATTGAAGCCAGCAAATTGAAAGTGTTAACCTTTTATTTGTATCTCTTCTACAGCGACCCAGCAGTCTGATATCTGACAGCTCAGTGGAGCCAGTGCCCTCTCCCTCTGGCTCCTCCCCTTGCTCCGCCTCCTCCACCCCCCTACATGATGTCAGCTCCTCTGGACCAAATCTCAACGTCACCACCTGCACAGTGAATGTATAACACACAGTTATTGCCATTATCATGAGCTAAAACTAATTCTGCTAACCACGTGCAGATTTTAGCCACATGCTGATCATGTATTGACATTTAATAGCACACCTGCTTTATCAAAGTGGAAGAAGTCTTTGGTTCACAGGAGACATTTTAGATCTTGATTTTCTAAATTAGGATCACACATCCAGATCTATGAGTTTTTGAAGATTACGGTGAAATATGCCATGGTGTTATTCTTCCTTAAAGTAATGACAGTGCTATATATACATATATCTTTCCCAGCATTCAAAGCTACACTTATTAAGCTGAAATAAGTCATCTGCGCCCAGGGTGGCCTAAGGAGAATATTGAACAAGATAATTATCTCCCATATTAAGTATTAGTCTTTTATTATTGCAAAGCAAATGAGTCTGTGCAATGATCATTATTACTTTTCCTGTCTGTCTGCCAGTCTAATTGGGATGTCTATGCCTGACTTAGTGAATGTAATTATTTTCTGCAGGAGCTAAAGGACTATCCAGTGTATCCAGACCCGAGCCTGAAGGCGTTTGAAGGAGCCACACTCCGCTATGCTTCACTCAAACTTAAGTAATTATTAATTATTATTAATTAATTACACAGAGATAATTAACTTTTTTTTTCAGTGATTAGGAAGTAGATATTCTTTATAAAATATTAAAAGTAAAATGTGTTAAAATGTATCTCTGCAGCCCTCCAGCCCAACTAGAGACCGTGGATCTTAACAGTACTTGTACGGATCCCGAGGCAATGGTAAGATCAGCAACATTATAGGCTTTTCTTACCAATATATACAGGCCGCGTGTGTCAATCCAGTCAATGATAGGATCAAATACATTAGCCTATCTTTGATTTATGAACTAACTTTTATTATTATTATTATTCTCTTAGGGTAGAATAAAAGGCAATTCCTTTGTTTGGGATGGCGTAATGAACTTTAGTTTTGTATATTTGTATGTAGCAGCACCGCTCAGTGGTTACTTTGTGAACTTACTGGTTTATGTTTAACCAGTATATACTGCCGTCCTGTGGTAGAACAGCATACTGTATGTCTAATACTATTTATTTCATTGATCAAGGCGTTGAAGTTTGAAATCTGATATTATAATTTTTTTAATTTTATGAATATCATATGAAACTACAAATGGTAAATTTTCATAAGAGATAGCCTTCATATTGCAACATACATACATATATGAAAGCCCTATGGGTGCTTTGCTGTAATCACATAGAATATAATCTTGACATATCCTGTTGGTCCAGAGAGAGGTGCAAACTCAAAAGGGAATGTGAGAGTCTCAGAAATGATTTGGAAAATGTCAGTGAAAAAGAAAAGAAAATGCAATTGTGTGCTTGAATGTATGCTGAGCTTGACTCTGTTACAGAGCTTGAAAGGTGTATCCTGAGGTTCTTCTCAGCAGGGAAGAGCTCCTCATTGTGGTAGAAAGAGAGGGAAAAGAGGGATAAAGATGTTGGTAGCTCTGCACACATACAGTAAACACACACGTGCCTTTCATATTTTATAGGCTGTCCTCCCCAATCCAACATCTCTCTGTTATTGACCTGATGGTTGGCTAAAGCTTTACAATGATTCACTAAATCTATGTGTATTTAAATAATGTACAAAAGTGTGAAAAGTGTATATTGTCTATTGCAGTCTTTCCCAGTGCGGTCTCTGGGCTGGGTGGAGATGGCAGAACAGGACCTCTGTGATGGACGGAGCAGTGTGGCCGTACACCACTGTATCAGGCAGCTGTCCTACTGCCGGAGGGACATAAGAGACTCGGCTGGTGTTTGGGGAGAGGTCAGTCTAACGGGCCAGTGTATTTATCACAATGTATTACATAAAAAATAAATTCAGTATGCCTAATACATACAGTAGCACTGTTACTTTGGTGTTACATCATTAACAGGCCATATGTGTTAAACAATTTGTGTTGGTCATCTCAGAATCACTCGAGGAATATCCAAGTTAAGCTGATCGTTAAGATAGTTTTTTATTGCCTCATAGGGTAAAGGTATGCTGCTGGTGCTTCAGGACCGAATGTTGACCTTGGTTGACCCAGAGGACCACAGTCTGCTTCACTCGCAGCCAATTAGCAGCATTCGTGTGTGGGGAGTGGGACGTGACCATGACAGGTATCCGGACTGCCCTCTTTACAAACATTTGGATTTTTTTGCTGTTGATTTCATTTGTAAAAAATTGTGTGAGAACTAGTATTTGAACATTCAAAGGTAACATTCTATAAAACACAATGCCACAAACAATATGAGATGTATGTAACAGTCTTTGCTGATTCGGGTGTTTGCTAATCATTAGAGAATGGCATTGGCCTCATTATATTTTAATGAATATTTGCATAAACTGCATAAAAAGACCATAATTATACCCATTGCTCTATGTTTCCAATCTTGACTGAGGACCCGAGGGGCTGCCAGTCATTTGGCTATGTCCCACAGTCCTAACCTTTTCACTATCAAGCTGACAGGATGCTGACTCTAGCGTTGTTGCTAGTGGAAGAGGAAAGCAAAGTGGTCATTAATATTAACCCCTTAAGGTTCCCATTAACATGTGAAACATTTACACATCCTGAAAACATACAATGAATTTAAAACATTAGTGCTAATGCATTAAACAAAGGTGTGCATGATAGGATGCCATAAATGTACTCACACTCAATAGCAATAACATATAAGTAAAAGAATAAAACATATTGATAGGTAATAGATGGCATACCCTTATATACCATTAAAATAACAAACCACATTAATCACGCAGATGAAAATGGGTTGAGGAATTGTAGTGATTGTTAAAGATGTGTTTTTTTATTAAATTGAAAACGCCACAATGTTGACATGATGTACAAACTTGTAAGGGGTGTTGGTGTTGAGCATAAGTGGATTTGGTGATTAGTAATGTCTTGATCAACATATGAAAGTGGTTTGTGGATGAAATAATGATGTTCATTAATCCCAGTGGTGATTGTACATTGGCTGGAAAACATAACATTCACCTTCTTGTAAGCGTAGCACTGAAACAATGGTGGGATCATGAGAAAATGAACAAAGAATCAAATATAAAATCCTGGCAGAAATTTTGTGATTGTTGGCCTATTTGGACAAAATACCCCGCTGTTTGTGTATCTGGGGCTCAGAGCTGACAAACGGGTTAATGATTTATCTGATGAATAAGAAGATAATTACGAGATTGTGCTTTTTAATATTTTATTGAATGGAAATTTTAACACAGGGCTTGCTGTTTTGGAAGAACTCTACAATCAGAAATGTGAGAACATTGTAACTGGAAATGAATTTTCATGAGATTGGACTTTAAAATGTGTCAAATGGTGAGCTTACAAATGAGAGAAGTGTTCAGAACTTTACGGTCCACAAAGCTGTCTGGTCTTGACATGTGTAATCAGCTGTTACGACATTGGGTGAAAATGGAGTTTGCAAAGCACCAGTGTAAAATGTTTCATCTCACTCCATGCTCTCCATGCCTATTACTATGTTTTTTACATCCCATTCTTCTTTCATCCTGTGTTCCCACCTTTTCTCTTTTATATGGTGCTTTTTGTATTATAAGTGCTACCATTTTCTGTCTCAGCCCTTCCACCACCCACTCCTCTTCTTTCAAGTGTTTCTTTATCATGTTTCCCTCAACAGCAACTCCAGCACAACATTAGCTGTGTGTAAGTGAAAGATAAAGCGAGTGGGAAACAGTCTCTGCAGTCTTGTGTCTCAAAGGATGGAATATTCACTGTCTGTCTCTCTCTGTGGTAATGGATAAAGCTTGTAGTACAAAGACAGAGCTGGTGCAAGCTAGCTCAACCTCTACTTCTCTTTTACTGCAGTACAAGAGCTAATGTTTGCTCCACATTTTGTCTTTCTAAAATCTGCAACACAGACATAACATTTGGACATTATTATTGTTCAAGATTTAGATATGCAGTGCCGGAGTATGCCGCAAATTGAATCCTCATCAGATAGTCTTGGTCTTACCACTAGAGTGCACTGTGATCCAAGCTTGTACACACCAGAACAAGTGCATTTGAGTGCATCTGTGTTGACTGTATTTTCAGCCATATGGAATTCTGCATAATATATTTTGAAAGTGTGTGTCTGTGTCAAAATGCCATCAGTGATGCACTCGCAAAAAGATGCAGTATGTTGAACCAGGACAGCTTGAATTGTTTTAAGCTTTGGGAAACACACCAGTGAGGAAAATAAATGTTTCTGTGTGAATTCATTGCATTTAACATAAATCTTGAGGCAAGCTTGGTTCCAACCCGTCACTCTCTTTGTCCCGTCTCCTTCTCCTCTCATCCCTCTAGTCATGTCCTGAATGCCCCCTTTCCCCTCCTACCTCCTTCTAACCTGATTCAATATAAATGAGTCCCCATGTCTCTTAAGGAAAGGGTGGGATGAGGGGGTAAAAAGAGGAGTGGTCTAGTGTTGGATGAAGTCATGGGGCTATATTTGGAGCACTCAGCAAGTCTGTGCTGTGTGTATTTGTGTGTGTGTGTGTGTGTGCACTTGAACTGATGAAGTCACAAGTCTATATCTGGGGCGATGTGTTCTTGGGATAGTTAATAAGGGTTGTTGGTATTCCCCTAATACCCAATTCTGTTTCTCTGTCACCCCTTAACTCTTGAGCTGCTCTTCTCTGTCTGTAATGCTCTTGTGCTATTTCTACTCTTTGTCTCTGGCGCTCTTTTTGTCTCCCTGTCGTGCCATTGGCTGCTCCTCTTTACTTCTTCTTTGTCTGTCCTGTTGTAGAGGGTGTGAGCTATAATCTTTCAGAGCATCTGCACCTCAAGAGACGTGTCTGGGCAGAAAAGACAAACAGGGAAAGTGCTTCTATTGAGAGAAGAGAGTGGGGCATAAACAGACTGATGCTGGAGAGTCAGTGAGGATGGGAAGGGAGGGAGGGTTAGAGGCATGCTTCCCTCGCACTGAGACACAAGGCAAGACCCTTAGCACTCAAACTGGATGAGCACAAGCAAAGAATTTGGGATCGGGATTGGATAGGTGTAGTGTGAGGAAAGCGGCAAAAGGGGGAAGGGAAGGAAAAGCAGGAAACAAACCCCAGAGGATTTAAAAAAAAAAGTGGAAGCAAGGAGATTTATCCAGAGCGAACAGGGTTGTAGAGAGGAATGTCACCGCGGCAGAGGAGCTAACAAGGAAGGGACATTTTGACTGGGATGAGGATGTCTTCCTGTGTGAGTTCAATGTCTTTCATTCATTCAATCCACATAATATTCCCATCTATCATCTCTCAGCTTGTACTGAACTCTCTGTCAGTCTGTACACTGCCACTTTTATTACTTACGTCTGGTTAGTTAGTGAGAAACACAGGCTGGTGGCAGTGCATTTACAGCTGGAGTTATTGAGCAGGGGACAGCAGATAAAAAAGAGCTTAAGAGTGGAAGAAACGGGGGAAAAGATGAAGCGAGCGAAGGACGGATTGAGAGGCAGGATTAAAGAGTGGGGATGTGTTGCAGGGATTTTCAAAGTATGTCATGGCAGTTTGGAGCTGTTTGATATTTCTTTTACCATATATATGTGTGTGTGTGTGTGTGTGTGTGTGTGTGCATGATGAGCTCCAGTATGCGACTCTTTGTGACATTTTATGCTGCCTTGTGAATTTGTTAGGACATATGGCAGGGTGAAGGTGTGCGTCTACATGATGAATGTGCATGGCTTTATGCATATGTGGAGTTTCCCCTACCACCTCTAGAACAGGATGAGAGATGAAGAGGGAAACACTCGGTGAAGAATAAAACAGCAGTGGGGAAATGATTTACGACATAAGGGGCAGTTCCCACTTGTTTCCTTGTCCTTGACACTTATTAGCATCGAGACAGTAGTGTAGTGAAGATGTGTGCCACTGTGATCATAAATGAATTTAATAGTGTCTTTGCAGAGCACCGATCCCTGTTGTCATAAACTATTGCTTCCCTCACTAATGGCTTATCAACAGAAGTGCAAGCACAATTACACACGCATTTAAAAACACATAGAAGCTTAGATTTCATTTATATTCATTACTGGGCAGCACTGGGACTCTGTTTGCTTATTCCCTCCAGCCCATATTCATTTCCCCTCACTTGTGACCTTCTGTGGACAGCTGTAGCATGTAGAAAAGTGAAAGGGAAAGGAAGAACATGCAAGCTTTCTGCATCATCAATATTTTAATGCTGAACACACTCTTCATTCACTTCTGTTTATGTCAAAAATGAAGCATGCAGTTGGGTTTACGGTACCATCCCTTTTTCACTTGGTGTCAAGTCCCTGCTGTAAGAACGGTGGCCTATTTGCTGATGTTAAGGCCTTTGTAGCCTTAATTAACATGCAAGACCCCACCGACGGTCCCCAGGGATGTGGCCGAAACACCTAGACCCACTCGATAGATGCCATAGTGATTGATGGTCTTCCTTTCTCACTCTTGCGCCAATTTGAGCTTGACCAGACTCTCTGCCACTCCCTGCAAGTCATCGCTTGTCCTCGTCAGCTCCTTCCGTCGCCACACTATCCATCACTTCCAGTACTTCACGCTCACGCCTCACGTCAGGATAGGTCTACTCCCAAGGGTCCTTGTGCTCTAAAGAGTCATTATGTGGCAGCTACTGTACGTCCCCTCTGTTGGTCGCTCATACATCAGGGCCCTGCACAGAGACATCACCAACAGCATTATATAAAAACACATTTCTTCTTCTCCTCCTTTTGCTTCTCTTACATTAGTATTGTTAGGCACACCTGCTGTAATCCCTGTCTTCCTGACGGATTACACCTCCCATTCCTCCTATAGATCCCCTTCTTCTACCACCAGCCAATAAATCTCCTCCCAGTAAAATCCTCCCCGGTCCCGGCAGTGTCAGGCTGTGATGTGAGCTGATGCTGATGTTCACTTATCGCACAAGGCTGGACACAGCGGGACACTGGCGCAGTCAGTGTCAACTTGTGGGCTGTGCATCTGTCCATTTAGCCTGCAGAGATTTGAATACATTTGAATGCTTAAGGCTTGACCAATGTGTGTTTACATTGTGTTAAAGCATTAAAGTAAAGACATATGTTGATCTTCACTGCAGGTTGTGGTACAGCTGTGTGTGTTTTTACTATTAAGCTTAAGTAAAGGTTTTTAAATCTTACTTTACCTCAACTGGAAGTCGGTAAAGATTTTGAGGCATCAGTTCAACTATTCCATTGTATGCTTTGTACCCACTGAGTGCTGGGGAGAACATATATAATTCCACATTAGAGAAGCTGCATTTGGCCAGTCTATGCCATAATTTGAGTTTTTCTGACTTTTTTTTTTTGGGGGTTGTTTTTCTGATTTTTTTTTTGTTTAATTGTTTTTCTGACTTTTTTTTAAATAGTTTTTCTGACTTTTTTTTAATATAGTTTAAAAATGCCATAATTTGAGTTTTTCTGACTACTTTTTTTTGGGGGGGGGAATTGTTTTTCTGACTTTTTTTTTTTGTCAGTATCACGTTATTTCGTGATAATTATCACGTTATTTCGTGATAATTTTATTTTTTTTCCAATGCTTTATCGGTAGCAACGCAAGGAAGCAAAGTGGAAGCATGGCGTCGCGTCTGATTAAATTTTACTTCAGCCTTGGTCTAAAACATGGCGAGATATTATTGTTACTGAACACTGTAGACAATATTGTGATGAGTGTGAGCACCTTGAGACTAATGAGATTGTATAGGCGGAAGAATCAGTCAGATCCGTTGGATGTAGCAGCATTTCTTATTGATCAACAAATCAAAAAAAGTCAGAAAAACAACATTGACGGTACTACGCTTCCGTATGGAAACGATTAGATGATCAGATCAAACAACAAAAAGGTTTGAACAGTATCTCCGCGAACTGGATCTTTTCATTGCTGATAATATTTCCAATGTTAACAGCCAGAAGCAGTGATTAACGATTTGTTAACAGCACAGATTATACACTACAAAACTACAAAAATGTATTTTGATAAGCTGTTGGTTTCCCAAAAGTATGTTTTAATTCTGAATTAGCAAAAAAATCATGAGATCAAGCCCTGATTCGGCTGACAACATACTTTCTCTTCGGCCTCTTCTCAACATCCAAACACAGGTCTGTAGGTGAACTGGTGACTCTAATTGGTCCATAGTCTGTGAATGTGAGTATGAATGATGTGTGGTACTGTGTTTTACTGTAATGTGTGTATGGAGCTATGAATAATGGCACATGCTCCTAATTAGGTTACGGGAGGATAGTGTGATTCCAGATGCACTGTGCTGTGTGGAATAAACTCACAGGACTCCAAAACCTCTTCCACAAACAAACACAAATGTTAGTGGGCCACATGAAGGGAGCGCCAGTCTGAAGTGACATCTTACTGAAGCTTTGTACTGTGTTGTACAAACACACCAACTCCAGAGCAGTGTGATGTATAAAAGATCAAATAGCAGAGAGAACAGCAGGACATCATCGTTCTACGCTACTGCCCACCCCAAATCCCCCCATTCAGTCCATCTATGCCTTTTGTCCACCCACATATTTCTGCTCTTAAATATGTAATGAAATGTGAGCAGTGTTGACACGTAACTCTGTGTGTGTGTGTCTCTTTTGTGTGTGTTGCCCCGCCCTCTCTCATTTGCCTCTGCCAGTCTATTTGCTCAGAATTAGGTCACAACACTATAGGAACAAAAACAGTCTTGTGGATTTCCTTATTCTCCGCGAAACACTATTTCCACTATTGGTTTTGTAAAACGGTGTGTTTTCTCTAAGACAAGGCGCTGAAGACAATGAGTATGAATGACATGTAGCTGCAAATATCAGCTGTCTGCTCAAATCACACTGACGGGGCAGTGTGCTGTGTACGCTCTTCAAGTCACAGTTTTTGTTTTTTTTTTCTGCTTGATTTTGTCCTAGTTCTGCCGCGCCTCAGGAGTTAATGGTGATAGTATGTGTATTTATCTATGGATGTGTAGGGATGTACCACCGAGACATGTGGTATGATACAGGAGGGGACTCACCTCCTCGGCTGCACCCTCTGGCCCCGTGTGCTCGTTTCGCTGCTCATCTTGGTGCTGTAAACAAGTTTATGGTGTTGAGAGGTAATTACGTGCAGACAGCCCACATTAAGCCTAATGGCTGTGGGCCATGACTAATTCACCAGGTCGCACAGGGCTTTAGCCTCTCACTTGTCACTGCTTCCTTTAACTACTTCAATGAGGATGGAGGGGTTTTTCCACATTTCATTATTTAACAACAAAAACTCCCCATCATTTTTTTCATTGAGCACATACTAGTAGCCATTTGTTTGTTATTTAATGTTAATATATATATAAAGAGAAGAATAACTAATAACAAAATGCTCTAGGTCAGAATATTGCAATGTAAAGTTTTGGATTTTCAGTAAAATGTGTAAAACAGAAAATGAAAGCTTACATCTGAGTACTAACAGAAATAAATGAATGGCCTCTTGTTTTGTATCTTAATTCCTTTAATGTGATTCAGGTTATGCATTGGTTTCTTTACTATTTGCTTTGACAAAAGAGGCTTCCTAACACTGACATCAGCACAAAGTCTACAAGAAATATGTAAATGCACAAATACAATTAACCTAATGGCATCTCTTTCTAAAATAAGTTTATTCAGAACAATATACATAACTCAAAGTAGCTCTTATAAACAACTACATTTTTCCTATCCTTAAAGCAGCTGCTGTAGACCGAAGAAAGAACAGTAAAGCACACACAGCAATTTATTAAACATCACTGTGTTAAGCTCTTATTGCAGCTTTGCACAGTAAATGAATGGCCCTCTAAAATGTTATAGATGTTGTATTTTAAAGCAGTTTCTCTTGGTTTAAGCAAGGGTCAGCCTTATTCTGTATTCTTTTACACTAAACTACGATTAAGTCTATTTAAAGTCATTTTTGACATTTTCTGCCAACATTATTATCAATAGATGGAGCTGTATTTTATTTTTCTCTCATTAAAATGCTTATTGAATTTGATCTGTAATGGATCTGAAATGAAACATTTTCTGTACAGTACTGGCAGATTGTGAGGACCCTGCAACAAAATTAATAAGAATGCTTTTGTTGGTCTGACAGCTGAGACACTTCCTCACTGCTTTTTGTCTATATTAACAGTGCTTCAGGGAGCATTGTGGTTCTACTTCTATGAATATTTCTATAATTACTTTGAATTATATACTTCTGTCACCATAATACCCGTATAGTATAACTTTGATTGTGTTTCAAAGTCAGACTCAAGCAATAGCACAGTAATTACTGAGGATAATATTGTGGCATTAAAGCAATCTTTCACATAATTCAAAGTGTTTTTTTAACTCCAAATATAAATATAGCTGCAGGTGCTTTGCTATTTTCTTTACAGTGCAATGAAAGGGCTTCCCTCTAAATCCCACTCCAGCAGCTGTCAGACCTCAGCACTGAATTATAGCACAACACTCGATCAGATCCATATCCATATCCACTTTGGCCTAAAGCCAAAGTCACAACATGTCAACATCTGCAGAGTTACCAGTTGAACTGCAATCAATAAATATAACATATTCACTCACTTTTACCTACACTGTACGCACACCTGCCTGGCTGCCCACTTTCTGCTGACAGCACACACCAGGGCTCCCTTTGCAGACGTTTCTAATCAACATTAGGCCGTGCAATTAGCATATGTAAATGCATTAGTATAACGTCTGGAAAAACCGAGACACTCTGTGAAGCTGTTTGATGATGGCAGTCTGTGTGAAGTGAGTTTGTGACAGATGGCTTGGGAAAAACTCCACCGAGTGATACTGATGCACACAGAGCTAAAGAACATACAGAAACAAAAAATCTACATTTGTGTTGCCTTCACTGCGTCGTAAAAGGGATTTTACTGCAGCAGTTGCAGGGTAGTTTGTTTTTATGAGGCCAATTTTGCACCTTAGCAAATTCTTAGTGAAGATATCACCAATAAAGATTAATGATACTGTAGGAGTCTGTGAAATGAGACATTACAATACTTTTTATGTCTATGTTGGCGAAATGCAAAGAGGTTTCCATTTCATATTTAGGTTTTGACTTGGCTTTCTTATCAGGACAATGTGGACAGTCATTATAGCCTACACTGAAGATACTCACCTGGTAAAGAACAGTGTAGCAGGAAATTTATTTAGCATTTGACATTACAACATAGGGCTGGACTCTAATTAACATAGTCTATGTTCAGAAGTGCAGCACATATTCTGTTAAAGAACTAACAGGAACATATCAAAATAGCACTGCATTAATTATAAAGTGGTAAGGTGTTAAGTTAAGCATTATAGTGGGAATAGGTGCTGTGAAGCCTCCTCTTCCTAGGGTGTATGCTAATTTTACTACACTACAGAGAGTGTAGGTGATGTCAGAGCTGCGGTTGCCGCTGGTTTCGTGTGACTTTCTCTCAGCGCTGTTCGCTATTATACATCTGCAGTCGTGACCTTGTTTAATCTCAGGAGCTGAGTGTGCCTCGTAGCCATCGGGATCAAAAGGGGCATCGCTCGTAGTGAGTTCTGTATTCAGTTCACAAAATATGGAGCACACACACAATGAAGAAAAAAAAACATAAGGGCAATGCTTAAAATCATCTTTCTGCGTACCTTTTATCTCCTCTTCCTCTCCGCCTCTTTCTTCTTCATCCAGCACCGGTGGGTCTCACATCTCGTTCTCGTTCCTCTTTTACAAATTCCCACCTTTTCATTTTGGCTTTCTGATCGGCTTCTTTCATCATTGGCAACGCTGCGTGTATCGGCCCGTTCCTTGTCTTTTCCACTGCCAAAAAGTCCTCCTACTCAGGCTGACTGTATGTCATGTCTCCACTTCCTGGTTTATTCAGTGTCTCTCTCCAGCAGTTATTTCTGACCATTAACTCAGTCCAGCACTTTTTATATCTCAGCATGCTGGCACTCCCTTCTATCTCTTAGTCTAAATCCATAATCACTGAATTTGCATTTTGTCAGACAGACCTCAGAACCAATATTTTGTGGATGTTTTATGATCAGTTAACTGCACATGCCATGAGTTATGGTACTTAAGAGGTTAAGAGCTGTATCTGTGTAGTAGGATGGCTTAGCTTTAATAATTGTAGACAATATGTTAGAATATAATCATATCATTTCATTTCAAGGCCAGATGCAAACAAAGTGACCTCAGACTCGGAAGGTTGATGTTCTGGAGTCAAGTGCAATATTGAAAGTCCTCTGAAGTCTAATATGACACACACTGATGAATAAAAACATTAAATGAAATTAAAGTTTGTAAAAGAGGAGAAAGAAAAACCTTAGTGTAGAGTTATACTAAGAAAAGCCTTTGGTCCATTCATAATGTTTGGACAAAATCCAGTTCCTCCTCCAAAGTGAATGACAGTGAGAATGACACACTGAGATTTGAAATGGAGCTGAAAGACAAATGGGAATTACAACTACATAATTCAACATTCAGGTGAAGACTCTCGATCTAACACATGTTTAGACAGTTGATGTTTTAGGTGTATTCAAGACTCCAGGAAAGGATTCTAAGTCAAGACTGTGTAACTGTGTGGGCGCCCACCGACTGTGTGGAGTTTTGATGCTATCTGAAGATCGATAAAATATGCCAGTTGCTACACACTATGTTGCACATAAACCCAAATACACATGCCAGATTTGTTTTATTCTAAATGGATCATCAATGAAATAAAGGCTGTCATTGTTGAAATTAGTCCACTTTTGCTGCTTGGGCTTCCTTTGTAGTTAGTAAACTAAATGGGAAAGAGCTGCCACACTTTTGATTTGAATCAGACTTTGTTCTTTTTAAGGGTTTTTCCTCTCGAGCACAGTAGAGCGTTAGACATGCTTGGAGCTGAGGAGCGACGGGAAGATTAAAGGAAAGCAGAGAGAAAGAGGAGAGAGATTTGGAGGTGCAAGACCGAAGGGATGGGGGGAGTAGGTGTTTTTATGAATGTGTTGGCATGTGATGATGAACAGGGAAGACATTCTGTGTCATTTTGTGAAAGGTACATGCGGATGGATGTGGATGTAGATTTTGTCTCTACCTTATTGCATTTGCTTGTTTCCAAAGCCGAAAGCAACATTCTGTATTGGTAAACAGAGATGTACAAAGTCTGCTCTGATTGGTCAATAGCTGTGGCAAAAGAAAAGTATTATAATGAGACATAATGTTTAATTTACTGCACCCATTATGCACCATCACAGAAAGTAACAACTGATTTTAACTGATTCATTTGAATGCCTTGTTTTATTGTTTTGGTTTTATTTATTATAAATCACATTAAGGTGCTATAGTTTACCTGATTTCTAAGCACAAAATTGTTTTACCTTAAACAAAAACCCATCAAATCTTTTGATGAAGATTTACAAAGCATGATTTCTTTTCCGCATTAAACTAATTTGTTGTTCCTCTTCCTTACTTGCTGCCCCTTTGCCTACGTCTGATTTACTGGATCCAGAGAAAGGTAACGGCTTCTTTGCTGTTTTTTGGTAAATGTGTCAAAAAGTCCAGTCTCTGTGCACCACATCTGTCACTTCAGGGGGAAAATCTCCATGGTTTGCCCTGAGTCACTGTTGGTCTTTACTGTAATGTTGTGACTATCAAGGCCTAAATCACTGGTTAAATCATCAGTGGTGCAGACTGACCACAGGCTATTTCCTGTTAAGGCTTGCATGCTGTTTTATAGCATTTTGATCCCACAGAGAGGGTAGCGAAGTCATAAAAGAGCCATTTGTAGTATGTCTGGCAAGGCCACTCACGCTGCTTGGGTGACACACTGCTTAAATGTCCCTGAGCAGAGAGCGCTGGATGAATACAAACACCCACCTACAATCAACCACACATATTCTCCTTCTCAGCCACAGTCGGGAGCATTATCGACCCTTAAAAGTGAGCACACAATTAAGCAGAGGAGACAGGCCAGATAATGGACTCATAAACACAAAGAGGACCGCTGTGATAAATGCAGGCACCAGATTTCTGTTTGTGCATGACACTGCTCAGCTGCATCTGGTGACGGTGCAGCCGCAGCTCCACTGCATGCACCCAGTGTCGGCTTCGTTTTGGCTTTGTCTGTTTACTCATTTCAGTCCTGGCACTCTTTCTGCAGCTCATCTCACCTGTTAATGAGGAGGAAATGTGTCTTATGTTTCATCTTGTGTTCTGTTTGTGTGTGAAGAGCTCCCACGTGAGGCTGTGTTTCATCCCCCGCCCACTCTCTCCATAAAAGTTCCTCTGTGGAGTCTGTGCCATGTGGCAACACTGTGAAGCTTACTGCACATAGTTTCCTCGGGCACTGGGACACACATCTGTTTCTATGTGTGTCACTGCAGCTAAATTTGGCAATCACAAACGTGCTATGCAGATACTACGTTCACCTGATATTTTGGAGCAAGCAACAAAATTGTTTCTTATTACAAACATGCCACATACATACATTTAATCTGATTTAGAGAGGAAGACCTTCAAGAATGGTAATATTTGACATATCACACAAGCAGTATTTTATCCCACAATCATGTCCAAAACTGGCTATTTGAGTAAACATGTGCACTCAATTTTCTGCAAATGCACTTAGTGGCAGCTTTAAAGGCAATAGAATTAAATGAAGATGCTTGCATAGAGCAGCAAAGACTATATATGAAATGAAAAAGTGCAATCATGTGGAACAAATAACAATATTACTGTGCAAACACACATTTATAAACAAATGGATCCTGTGAGGGCCCATGCATGTACGTTTTCTCTCACTTTCTCTTCATCCAGCACTCACAATGCCTTTTTAATGATAAAAAACATAATATTAACAATGATACTGTATAATATTGAGTGATATTGATGTTGAATGTTTGTGTTCATTCTTAGGGACTTTGCCTATGTGGCGAGAGACAAAAACACACGGGTGCTGAAGTGCCACGTGTTCCGATGTGATACACCGGCTGCAGCCATCGCCACAAGTCTCCACGAAATCTGCTCCAAGGTGGGCGTCTTCATCAGCACCTCCTCTGCAACAGTCAGCCCGTCTACTGCTCTCAACCAAGCTACTTTTTATTCTCCATGAATATTGTGTAGCTGTGTAAAACACAGTTGGAGATGAGGTCCTTGGATTTTCTGGGATCAGTGGAATCAGTGTTATCAAACTTTAGAAGTAAGAGTTGAAGGAGTTGATTTAGGTTTATAGAGCTTTTGCAGTGAGAAGATAAGGTTAGAAACACACATTTTTATAAAGGTTCACCAGAGAATGGTTCACTTTGGTCCAGCTTTGACCTTGTAAGAATCTACCTTGAACAGATCTACTCCCCTTAGAAGCATGCTGACCTATTTACAGATAAAACACATTTTTTTATGATCAATTTTAGAAGCCAGCATCACCTATTTTAAAGATCTCTCTCTACTGCAGCAGATAAACTTAGTGACCCGAGTTTTGCAGCTGCGCAATCTCAGTGTGTTCCCTTAGTGTGAGCCTGTGCATGCTTCTTTTTGCATGTTCCCCTGTGAGCAGAGTTGCAGACTCATCATTGGCTTTGATTAATGACACCTACAATTAATCAAGTATCTCAAGAAGGGAGCGAGTGCAGCGTCTCAGTGCAGGGGCCATGCACACTGTTCAACAATCTTACACATACTGCAGCAGGAGATCAGGAGGGCAGCCAGATTAAATATGTCAGTTCTGCAAAGTGGCGCTGAAGTTAAACAGCTGCATTTTCTAACTTTGCATTCATTTTGTGTTTTGTCTCATCTAGATTATGGCTGAAAGGAAAAGTGCCAAGGCTGCAGCTGGCAGCTCCTCCCAAACCGGCTCAGATGTACCACTACAAGGTACAAACACACAAAACGCACACCCTTTCTTTGAATCGTATGCTCTCTTAAGTTCCCTTGTGAGAGAACGTTCATCCATGTTTGAAAGCACATATGTTTTCCTAAAAAAATCATCTTACCAGCTCAAAAGCCACAGTGGACATTTGTTAATCGAAAAGATAGCAGTGTTTGCTTCAATGATACACTGACAATGCTGACTCTACAACAAATCTTGCTCCATGAACAATAAGCTTTATCCATACAGAGTAATTCTATTCACTTTTTCCCATTTCGCAAAGTCCCTCAGCTTGTTCCCGTTGGTCCCAGGTAATTATAGGTAAAAAGAGAAAAAGGCACAGGCACTATTACTTGTCGGCTGGAGCATGTATCTGCTGAGCACAAGGGAAAGGCACACAGGCATCAGAATATAAAAAAATATATTGGCTCTTCACTTACACTGCCGCTCAACCTCATTAAAACCAAATTAGTGTTTCTTTGAGGCAAAGTCTAGGGCTCAAAAAGTCCCGCATCCCAACCCCGGGCTCAAAGCATTTATTAGTGAAACATGCCTCGTAGTTTGAATTCCTAGTGTAGCACTGTGTTAAATGTAACTGTGTTAACTGTATAGACCTGGATTTTGTCACTGGGTTGAATACCTGCTCATTCGTTCAGAGCTGCTGGGCTTCGTGCACTGCCCCACAGTGGGACATATTTGAGAGATTATCACCAAATTAATTTCAGAACGGGACAATCAGCAGTTTAATTGCTGTACTGTTTGCTGAGGCTTTGTCCTCATTGGACAGAGTTATGTGTGCTCTGCTTGTTCTAACTTGTTTTAAGACGTTTGTTTAATTTTTGTTGCAGTGAAAATATGAGGTGAATAAAGTAAAAGGCAACTATCTCAGACTGGTGTGCATCAATTAGCCTACACTAACCACAATAAGATGAATAGAAAGTAACTAATATTCAGTGATTAAAGTGTGACATCAGCTCAGTTTGTGGAAGATGATTTATCTTGATTCAAACCCATTCTGCGTTGTATGGGATATCTACACTTCAGCGATTGACATTAGGATTAGTAAATATAATGTACTGTCTATTATCTTGGCAAATTCAATGAGCCCCAACACATTTTTTGTTTAAATATGGTCACATATACAAAGATATATAGTAACGCTTAATAGTAATAGTAATGTGTACTAAGCACTGTGTGGATTAGGAGGAAGAGCATTATTATGTAGCATTATTACAAATACCAGTATCAGTGAGTAAGTTTATTGGTGATTGAGCTGCAAGTACATTTTTTATTTTCCCATTTACTCCCCAGTGACAGTCCTTTATGTAAATAGACTCACCAGAAAACACCCAGCTCTCTCACATCTTTCATGTTTGTGTATGATTCCTGCATACTTTAATCATGTCAGTGGGAATTTTAAAATATTCATGAGTGTTTGTTTAGCTTTCTGGTTTATGCCAATTATCATATGTGGGCTTTTCTTTTCAAATCTATACGCCCCCAAGGGTTATTTGGTAATGTTTTCCTGCATGTTTTCCATCAGAGTTTCCGATGCCAAAGACCGAGCTGGTGCAAAAGTTTCATGTATTTTACCTGGGTATGACAACTGTGACTCGTCCTATAGGTAAAAATGAAGCCCAGCACACACATTACGTGACATTTATCAACTCTGTGATGTTGAAGCTGAACTACAGTATGTTATACTGTGTTGTGTTTGTTTTCAGGTATGGACATCATAAATGGGGCCATAGATAGCCTTGTGTCCTCCACAGGCAAAGAAGACTGGACGCCTGTCGTTCTGAGTATCGCTGACACCACAGTGACTGTCATGAAAGAAAAGGCAAGACACATTAACTGAATTTTTGGAACAAGGCAATGAAGTTTATTGATCTCAGCCAGTACATCTATAAGCCAGGCTATTTTGAAATATGTCAACGGCTAAAGACAATACAAAAAAAACTGAATATAATAATACAATACAATATATAAAGTATATAAATTCAAACTATAAAACAAAATAATTTCTATCAAATCACTGATGACATACGACTGCCATGCTTTGTACTGATTTAAAGACACACTATGAAGGATTTATGTTGATCTCCAAAATCTGTATTCCATTTCACCTTGCCAGTGGGTAAATGCTAATTTTACTGTTACTCTTGCTTTTGAAAAAACAACAACTTTGTATGACCTCAGTGATTGAAGGCCACACTGCTATTTTTTTAAACACACCCCTTTCAACTTATTGCACATCCTTACCAGTGTGCATATCATGAATGCTGGGTTTTGTTTGTTTTCTTAGAATCTACTGCACCTACTGATAACTTGTCTGCCACTTAGCAATAAAAATATACTAAAAACCTGGATTATTATGGTTAGTCACCTTGTAATGCTATTATTTTGAACAATACTGTACATACCCCAAAACAAAAGACAAAAACAGTGCCAATAGAACTGTGGAAAAGGGAGAGTGTATTTGTTCACTTATAACAATAATCCTGCATTATTATGCCTTTAAAGATTCCCAAGTCTAACACTTTAGTTTATCTAGTATGGAGCCATGTGTTGCTGCTACTTTTGGCCACATACCTTGGTTTACTAAAGCTAATGCTTTTGTTGTTGTTGATGCAGGAGGAAGATGAGGAGGCATTGGTGGAGTGCCGGGTTCGTTTCCTGTCCTTCATGGGGGTGGGGCGGGACATCCACACATTTGCCTTCATCATGGACACTGGAAACCAACACTTCCAGTGCCACGCGTTTTGGTGTGACCCTAACGCTGGCTGTGTGTCTGAGGCGGTACAGGCAGCATGCGTGGTAAGCCAAAATTCAAATACTTTTCTATGTAAACACAATCTAACCCTCGCCTTTCTCTTTTAGCTTAGATATCAGAAGTGTCTGGTGGCACGGCCGCCGTCCCAGAGAGCTGGCTCCTCCTCGTCGCCCTCTTCAGACTCTGTGACGCGCCGGGTGACCACCAGTGTGAAACGTGGTGTCCTGTCTCTTATAGACACTCTGAAACCCAAGAAACAGCCATCCGAACTTCCCCAACAATGACCCGACACTGGTGTTCATGCACTCCCCGGTCGATGCCACTCACAATAATGCCACAACATTTAATCAGTACCAGTCATCCAGTGATGTACATATATGTTAAGAGACACCACTGTTGAGAAAGTAAAGAAGAATACTCAAAGTATGACTCGTGATGAAGAAAGGATCATGAGATAGACTTTGACCCATGAACTCTGCTTTGTCTGAATGGCCCGCACTGGATCTTGGGGCTAGATGGAACACTTAAGTCCTTTCTGCAGGAAACAGGAGAAAGCATCATCCAGAGGGAAACTAATTCATTCTCTACAGTTTTTTTCTTTTCATGCTATGTACCTCTGTGGAAACACTCCACAGTAAAGGCTCCTGGACTGGATATCAGAGTAATGTCTCTTTGCCATCACTAAAATTGGACATGCACATGGGAACACCAACTAAGATAAGACAGACAAGGTGGCTGAAAAGTCCACACTCTTCTGCTGCCCACTTAAAATGATCCCTTCAATGTGTCAAAAACAAAAATACCATCTTAAATGAAATTTGAGGTTATTTTATACTGTATGTAAAGGATTGTATGTAAGACTGTATTTAGGGGGACACTGTAGATATGAGGGACATGAGCACTGTTGCTGATGTTGGTAACAGAAGTGGGTTTTAGTTTTGCATGTTCTCTTGATGAGATGCTGTATGTTTCATATAGATAAGTTATTGAGGGTCTGTGTCAGAAGAATCACAGATGAGGCACAAGCTGTTTCCACTGTATTTACGCAGGCACAAAAATACATCTTCAAAATTATAAACGTTCAAAGGTTCTGCCCCAAAATTTGCAAGTGCAAAATATACATTTTCTTTCTAGTCCTTGTTAAATAAGTGGATCAGTAGAAGATATGTATTCATGATGTTTCATTTGTTAAGATTGTAACTTTCCATGATAAAAATGAGTTAAAAGCTTAAGAATGTTACACTCTTGTTTTAAAATGTTAATTCCTCAGGAATCTTTATGTACACTCCCAAGGTTTATGGTAGCAAGTAACACAGTAATACAGGCTTTGACTTTGTCCAAGGTGATGTGGTCTAGGCTATATGAACAGTGGTATGTCCTCTGTGGACTCAGTATAAGATCTGTACTATAACAGTAAACTATATATTCATCTTTCTCAGTAAAAAAAAAAGCCATCAGCTGTCAGCCGGCCATCACAAAAACACAAATATGTGCACATAGCAGTAAGAAGTCTGCTGTCACTGTTCTTAAAACCTTGACACTGCTCCTATGGCTCGGGGCCACCACCTGCACTCTTCTTGAACTCTGTGATGGTCCAGTCCAAACAGCACACTCACAAAACAAGAAGCTGTAAATCATTTCAGTTTTGTTTGCTACTCATCGCTACACAGTGTAAATGTAACATGTTGTGACAATAAATGCATTATCAAAAGAAAAAAATGCAGCTTCTTCAATATCTTCTTTTAATTAATATTATACTGAAACTGAAAACCTTTATCTAAGACAATGGTCAGATTTCAAAGTGGAGCGAGTATGGAGTACTTTTTGAGCAAGAGCCTTCACCTGGGTTTGTTGAAGATGGGCCCAAATCCCATTCAAGTGTGCTTGAGGTGGAAATAAAGCAGGGAAATCCACTTGCGGCAGAGAAATCACTGTAGGCTTGTGCACATCTCTGGGAGGTTGATAAGGATAAACTATTTTGTTCCAATTGGTGGATTTCCCATAATGCTCCAGTTCTGGTGATTTTTTGAAGCCAGTGGCATTTGTCTTGGGGAGGACTATCTCTGTAGACGCTTTGACCTTTGGTACACACTATCAACAATATGAAATAAGAAAACATTTATGGATAAAAATGCTTGAATTTTCTTAAAAAATAAAAAAGAGGAAATGACTGTAATACAGAATATATACAGCACGTAAGTAGGACATTATGTGAATTGAATCAATTATGCTCACCTCTCGAGGACGTTGACGAGGGCGAACAACAGTTTTATTCCAATTGTCGTATTTCCTGCAGCACTCAGTATTTGGTGATTGTTGTTGGCTTTGGGAATTTACCCTGGACAGGAGTAGCTCTGGTGACTCTTTGAGTTTGGGCTCCGGCTTGCAACAACATGGAAATGGTAAAAAAAAAAAGTGGCATATTTAATGACAAAGACTGCTTTAATTTTCTAAGAAAATAAAATTGTAAAGAAAATGTATGTTTATAACGCATTGTGTAAGACCTGCACTTACCAGCAGCTTCTTTTTGATAAATGTTCCTAGACAAAAAAATTGTAATTAATAATTTGTAGCACAAACAAACAATGTCAAATTTTGATTATATACTGATTTCCTAACAACAAAGAATGCCTCAATGCCTTATGGTCATACACACCAATGTTGCTGGATCTGGTCTCTCTCTTTCTGGGCTTGGTATGGTGTGATTGGGCTCTTTTACGTAGTTTTTCAGTAGACTTTGTGACCTCTGCTGGAACTCCTGGCATAGGTTCTTTGACATCTTGCACAGGCTGGCAACAATTTCAAAATGGAAAAGAACTTGATTTACAATTCTCATAAAAATGTTAAATTAAATTGTTACACAGTATTCTTTTAACTACCTGCCCACTCAAAATTGAGTCCTTTATATTTTGATAAAAGACCTAATGAAAGGGTGCATGTCCTTAGTTCTAGCTTAAGGGTCACCTGCTGTCTCAGCACCAGCCCACAGCAGTCCACTGCACTCTTCAGGGCCTGAATTATTCACAAGCACAGTGTACACGCCAGGGACATGCAGTCAGTGAGTTTATGTTTGCCTTTTATTTTTAGGCTTTGTGTGTACTGTGTAATGCAAATGAAGGTACGTCAGTATTGTTGTATGCTGGATGTGTGAATTGTATGTAAGCACATACTTCTGTAAAATACGGTAAAGGTGAAGGCAGGTAAACGTACTAACAGTAGTGCTCTGTAATGCAGTCTTTGGTGGATGCCCTGAACTCCACTGATGTTAACTCATACAGACAAGGGGCGCTGAATTATTCAAAAGACACTCTCCCTTGCTTCTCTTTATTTTCCCACTCTTGTAAATCCCAATTCATCTATTCTAAACTAGTATTTACGCTCTCTGTAAATCTCATGTTTCCTTCTAACCTCTGCCAAAGTTTGGCATTGTGTACTTTATAACTGCAGCCAGTATGCCCATATGCTCATTATGTTTGATATATCTTGGCTTTGTGCCCTAAATTTACACTAAACAATGATAAACAAAGTCAAACTGATAAATTAATTGAATCATCTTATTTATAGAAACCAGATTTGTCCTTCAGCATTTACAGCCTGTTAGGTCTTCTGTCGTTTTGCTCTGCTTCCCCCCAAAATTAGGCCAGAAACACATTCGTTGACCGCCTTTATTGTCCCCAGCTGTTCCTGTATGGACGGCTCATAAAGAAATTTACTGCCCACTGCTGTGACAGTCAATGTAGGCCAGACAGCATTCAAACACTTATATAATTGCTATTTTTATGGCGCTTTTCCGAGTGCCACAATAACTTTTGATTAGACAAGTTTATTTGAGGTAGGAAAAAAAGTCCTGTTTGCAGTGCCATTACAGCAGTTTGATTATCTTTTCATTCCTATCTGCGGAGGTATAAAATATGATGGATGACCAGAGACAGGCAGACACTACAGTGCAAGAGAGCTTGTCACACCGGTGGCTAATAACTTCACACCAGCATCATAAGCATGAGCGCACATTTCATAATGGGAAAGACGATGTAGTGAATGCAGTTATGTTGTGGAGTAGATTATGAGAAGCTGGGGAAGCCTGACTGAACGTATTAAATGAAAGTTGCTGGTGGAAGTTTCTAAATCATCCATTTTATATCATAAGTCCTGCATCTTTAAGCTTTAAGCACTTAATTTCCTACACAATTATTTAAGAGGAGAATCAACAGAGGCATATGCAAAGAGACTAGAGAGAAGAAACTTTGGTAGGAGCTTTACAACACAATAGCGTCATCATTACAAACCTCACTAAGCAATGTATCAGCTTCTCTCATTTTGAGTTAACAGATTTCTATTGCTAAAGCTGACTGCCTCAATTATCAATTTTTTCTCTCTCCCTGTTTCAGTATTCATTCTCCCTTATCCCACCATCTTATCCTCCAACATCTCAAAAATCTCTCTCTAGCCGTTGAGTCACACCAGATTGCTGCATCTGTGACAGAACATTCTTATTTCAACATTCTTATTTTTTTCTCTATAGTCTGACACCAAAAACCTTTCAAGAGGTGTGATGCCAATTTTCAGGTCTCAGGTTTGGGTGGCTGAGGCCTTGCTTTAATACCTCTGATCAAACAATGGACTGGCCTCTCTTTCAAACAAGAAAAACACCCTGTACTGGACATTCAGGCACTGTTTCACAAAGTAAATTAAAGCTCATTAAATAAAGAGAAAGACTGAGTTGATAATATATTTCCTTGCCAATTACAGGGTATTGTTGCTTTGTGTAACTGATGCATACCTCTCTGGTAAGAATAGCCATGAAGCAGCCATTACTTTGCTCTGTAGGTTGCAGTGTGAATAAAAGGTCGTCTGAGTCAAAAGGAGAGCTGAATGGAGATAGGCTTGGTGTGGCCAAAACAGAGAGACAACAAATGTATGTATTACTTTTACAATATTCATGTAATAAATGTCATAAATGTAATAAACTTCCAGACTATGCATCTACACAACGTATAAGTTTTGTACGTACTAACATTAGAGTAAATTGGTGTGCCAGAAAATAGATACAATTTTGGAGTTGCAACGGAGATCTTTATCTTAAGTATTTATACAAAAATAGTTACCCTAGTTATAATATTTTAATGCAAAGATACAGTGGTTGTCAGGTGAAAATTACACTGACTGACCATAAACATAAATTATATTATGCTAGTCTGTGTCAATGCGACATTACACTAGGCAAAATTGTCACATACAGTATGAATGCACAAACAGTTGGAAGAAAATGAAAAATTCATCAATGAAAAACTATTTACCTATTTCTTCCCATTTCACAGAATTTACCAACATAAAATGGCATCTTTGATTTTGTTTTCTACTACACTACACTAAATCGAGTTGCTGCCTGGGGTGTGCTGAGACTGTGACAGGAGTGTATTTGAAAAGGATGCAAAGGAGCCGTGGCATGGAGACCCACAGAGGCTCACCTCAAGTTTACCTGGTTCGACTTCTACCGCTTTTTCCAAAGGCTTTTGTTTGTTGAAAGACTGCTCTGACCACCTCCTCATTTTCTTCAGGGTATGATGAATAGGTAGTGTATATCACAGACGATATCTTAGGGACTGTACAGACAATACAGGAAATTTATACAATACAGTCAGTGTAGTATCACATTTTCTTTCTATATGTCAGTTATTTATGTCAAAATCAATGATTTTATGTTGAGTAACACATTTTCCTGCAATGGAGTCAATATTGGTGGTTAAACATGATTTTCTTACAGCAGATTGCACATTTTATTTGCTGCTTCTGTTTTTTAAATCTCTGTGGCTGTTTATGAATTTCATTCATTTGAGCTTTGATTTCTTTCTTCCACACTAATTACAGTCAGTCAAAAACAATTAGGCTGACTGAGCTGATGACAAATAAAACCTGCTGGAATGTACCAAATCAGCTCCAAACTAATGTAAAATCACTTTTGGATAAATGAAAATAAGTTGGGAGGATATTATAGACTGTATATTTGTCTGGCACGTAGCCTTGTGTACAGACAGTCAAATGAAACCACTGACTCAAAGTCACTCGATAAACCCCCACCAATAATTAACAGCCCATTGGAAAGTATCTACACTGGCTGAAATGTTGAGGTGGGCCAATCGAAGATGATGCGATTAGAAAAGCTGGTTTTCATTGCAGCTATCACAAAGACTGCACCGGGCTGATGAACATGACTGAGATGAGACACAACCAGAAAAGCACGAAACAATGCAAGACAGACTATTGCTAATCAGCTCATTAACATACTAAATACAGAAGTGACACAATATGCATCCGCGCGTGCAAAATACAACTCAAATAATACCATATTATAAGACAGTCCGAATGTGACTGTGTTAGTAAAATTTTTACACTTTGTGTGAGTTATCATAGTGGGTCTGTCAAGATGAGAGCAACTGGTTCTACACTTACACCGCATTGCGTGATCAATAGCTCTCTTTTGCTGCAAAACCAGAGCTTCCAGTCTGCTCTGGGCTATGGATCCCAGGGCAAGGTCCTGCAGCAGGTCTGCATCTAAGAAAAAAAGGAGAAGAGGAATAAGACTTTAAAGTCTGTTGTCTTACACTCTGTTTTCCTTTCTGTTAAATATGACTAAAGTAATTATTCATGTATTATTGATGTAGCTGATTTTGAATAAAGTACTATTAGCTGAAGCACATACAGTATTGAGGAGCATATTGATGTGTCTCAGATGTGACTAAGATCTTCTACAAAGCAACCAAGCACAGAAAAACAAGAGACACAGAAATGCTCAGGATGGTGTGTTTCTAATGTGGTCTCTAATGTGGTAATGATCTATTTTGACTTGCAACAGCCATACTTTACTGTACATGTTTTAAAACATACCTCCATTCTCTTTCAGTATGAAGTCAACTGGGTTGCTGATTGCAGACAGAGAACACTTAGGTGTTAATAGGATAACACACACTTTTCGGAACCGTTTGTCCCTTCTATCCAGAGACCAAAAGTTTGAACGTAACAGCTTCACATCTAAACAAAGTATACAATACATGTATTAATGTAAGGGGTTTTACAGCTCATGTTTTATTCACGTCCTGAAAAGACGCCAAGTCCTGTTTGCAATTAGGAAATGTGTCACCAGTGCCAAATAAAAATACTCTCATTAGCGGTGGCTGCCACAATAAACAAGTACACACTATTATTTACAGCACACAATTTTAACTATTTAACCCCTTTGAGACACAGACAACAGTGTAGATGAGCTAAAAGCTCATTTCATCCTATTTTGACTCACTTTTGCAGCCCATTGTAGTAATAACCTGCTGTAGCTCTTGAATCTGAACCTCAGTGCGATCACCAACACAAAGAAAGAGTTTGGATTTGTCTTTGCCACTGCGGTTTTGTTTCTTTGAAACCAAAGAGGCCGTGTGGGAA
This sequence comes from Perccottus glenii, assembly GCA_024416835.2. Taxonomy (NCBI): domain Eukaryota; kingdom Metazoa; phylum Chordata; class Actinopteri; order Gobiiformes; family Odontobutidae; genus Perccottus; species Perccottus glenii. The sequence goes on along the minus strand of CM044554.2, from coordinate 22,345,425 downwards.
ACAGTGAGGCCAGAGAAACATCCTGCCATTAGAACATCTCTACCTCCAGCCTCTTGTAACAACTGGAACACTGCATTTGGACCAAGGCAGCAAGATTTATCCTGGGGAAGAAAAGTTCAGTTTAGCCTAAGACAGACAACACACTTTAAATGTCTATACTCTGGGAATTAGCTTTAATAAGAAAGAGTGAGATGGATGTGTTGAAAGTGAAGAAAACAGTTAGATGAAATGTCAAAGATCTTGGAGTTTAATAGCAGCAATGGGAGGTCTGTATAAAGGGGAAGGAAAAGGGGAGTGAATGGGTCAGTGAATATACAAAGCACAGTATAGGGTCCTGACTGGAAATTGAACTGAATGTACCTCATAAAACTTAAAATCAGATCAAGTGTCTGTAGTACTCACACATTAATGTAGAACAGAAACAGTTTAGTTTAAAAAAGTGATTCCTGTGCACATTAGCCCTATCACATACTGTACATGATAGAATATTATGCCATATTAATATAATTATCCAATTATTAGACAAATTAGTGAGGGAAAAAACAACAAAGAATTCTGAACATAAATACATGTATTTATTTTAGGTTGGTCAGTGTGAGTCTTCTAAAAGTAAAAAACACAAATGAGATGCAAGCACATTATGTAAGAGCCAGAGAGGTGAGTTCTTTATTACTCAAACTGTCATGATATAAAGGAGTGGTGTGAATCAGTACCTTGAGAAAGTAATCTTACTTGAAATATGTGATAAACCATAATATTACAGAGATCAGCAAGGCTGCAATGATTTTGACAGTCAAACCTAGTCATTTGGAACAATTTTAATTTTATGTCTAGTCTGTCTATGCAGCTTGTACCTGGACAATGAGTTTGTGGTTGCTAAGCAGCTTGCTGGAGTCCAGTTGAGCTTTCATTTGAGCATGGAATACCAGTAGATCCTCACAGTGAGGATCTTGGCAGAAGGTCTTTCCTTCCAGCTGATCAATTGATCTTACCCTAGAGAAGCCAGCTCTTTTCAGTACACTTTGGACCTCATCAAGACTGTAAGGAAAAGAAAAGAAGGAGAGAGGAGTGAGCAGGTTAATAAAAGTGAAGAAGGGAAGATGAGAAAAAAAGTAAAAAAATGACACAATTGTGTTCATAACTTTAGTGTGTTGTAATACAGTATGTGCTTAAAAATCATTACAGCACACATACAGACACACACATTCCCAACAGGTGACCTTTATAGTTTGAGAGCTTGCTGAGCGCTGTCGCTGATTGAATCTGTCCACAGCAGCTAGATTTACAACAAACCAAATCAGCCTGTGGGGACACATGCTGGAGCACACATAAACACACACACAGTCTGGATATTTAACTGAATGTCAGCTAAGCATAAAACATGAAGTACTATTGGGCAAAATACAAACATAACAAATATAGATATAGACATGCACCCAATACTTATCTGATATAAGTAAAGAGAAGTGAAAGTAATTGCAAACATTATATTCTTTAAATATTACTACAACAAGCAACTGAGAGATTTAGTGTAGGCCTTAGCCTTTGTAAAAGTACATACAAATTAAAATGCATTAGCACATTTCTGCTGACCTGCTCTTTAGAGTGTTGACCCAGGCATAAAGCAGAAGGTTACTTGCTCTCCTTTGTTTTATCTTCACACTCTCTGGCAGCATACACTCAATGGACAAGAGCTCATGTTTGATCCTCCAGCGGGCCAGAGAGGCTGCTAACTTGGCTTTAAATCTGGAAAGATAAATATTTTTTACCATTGGCACCCTCTTTCCTTCTTTTACTCTTCTATTTAAAAGAAAAATTGAGTTATCATAAAATAAGAATCAATAATAAGAATCCTAATTCTTTTGTGCATACATTTTTCTATTGATACTGTACCTAAAGAGGTAGTTCTCCACATCTCTCACTTCCTTTATAAATTCTTCAGCACTAATGTTTTGGCGTGGGAGAAACTTCCTGTCCTGGAAGTCATAGAGCATGACGACAACAAGGCTCATCTGATCATTTAGCTAGATCACAAGAAGAAAAAAGGTTTTTGATTAAGTGCAGTTAAAACAAGAATCGAGATTAGCCATTATTAAAATACCCTGTGTTTATGTTACACTTCCTCTTCCTTTTTCTATCCACCCACCTTTTCTCCCAAAGAGCAGCTGGGCCCCAGCCACACAGTGGCAGATGGTAATGTGCAGCAGCTACAGCTTGGCCTAGCTATATTATTGCGCAAATAGGTATGGAAGCTGGATGTTACAAGGATCTCAAATATTTTAGTTTTATTTATGGAAAGGTAGCATCCCTCTTTCTACCTTACCCTTTGCCAAAATATTTGGCCAGGTTGCATGGCAACAGATTCCCATATTGGGATGTTGGGCTACATTAAACATACCAGCTAGGTATCCTTAGATACTGGCCTACAACAGTAAAAACAGTATAGACTGAAATAAGATAAATTACTTTGCAAAATGGCAAAATAGAGGATGAAAATAGCCATAATTATCATAAAGATGCTCCATGGTGTAATATACAAATTTCAACAAATCCTAGGACTGAAAAAACCTGTTCAGTAATATGTCTTCAACATTTAATATTGTCTCCTATGATGCAGCTTTTTGTGATCTTATAGACTTTAGGAACTGAACATATTTCACATTTATACAGGTATAGTATCTCCCTTTTTCCATATAACCCATACCTTTCCCCTCTCAGTCAAGGTTGAATTTTATAGATGTCAGTAGTGTAAAAGGAGGTGAGACTGGCTTCTAAAGACTCTCATTGTGTCGGGACTTTATTGTCTGAAGGATGCAGAGTAATGACCTGCCACCAACACATTGGGGGCCCAACTCATTTTACCCAGGGCTATAATTCACAAGGACAACTGTGAATGTTTGTGTGCTATACAAACGCACATCCGTGTGTTAATATACAAATTTGCTGTAAGCTGTAAAAGAGATCAACACTGGGTTTCTGTACTCACCTTATCTGTACTAACAGCTCACCCAAAACATACCAGATTTTAAAAAGTTTTTTATAGACAGCCACATGCTCAGAAACTACTAATAACAGCATGCTGGTATGAAGGCATATGTGAGGTGGGCAAACACTCATAGACCACTGACAAACAGCTGCCTCTGGAGGTGTGCAAGCATTTGATTTTATTACTAATTAATGGCTTGTTTTGTTTGAGAAAAGCAATAAAGAAGAAGACCTAGTTAAGTGTGTTCTGCCACATAGCACCTTTTAGATGTGTTACTCCAAAGGGAGTGATTGTCATTGATTAGGAAAGGGAGTATATAAGAGACAAGCTGCTTTGTGACTTGATAAAATGGGTGTATCTGTGCAATACATCAATATAACTGGTACTGATTAAGGAGAGTAGAACAAAGATGTGTGAGCTGTAGAAATGGAAATTACAGGCATTATCAAAGTTCAAAGTAAAAGAGAAAGATAAAGAAAGAAAGGGTGATCAAGCTTCTCTTACATTCTTAAATCAAGGGACTGCAACATAATATAAAAGACCAAAAAATAGTTACAGCTGTACAAATAAGGCTTACAAGAACCAAATGATTAAATGTGTACATGCTACTGTCAGTTTCATATGAATGTCACTTACCAGAGATTGTGTAAGGTAAAACCTGCTGTCAATCAGGATGTTCTCTAGCAGTTCTTGATCTGCAGAGAAATAATAGTAAATAATAAGATTAGAATGAATAAGAAAATGTAGGTAATGACAATTTACATAATGTACTATAATCAAAAATAATAACTTAACATAAATGTATTAGAGATGTTTCTAAATAACAATCAATCTCCATTAGTTACAGCATATGTAATTACTGCTGAGTATTAGCTGCTGAGACAAATCTACTGTATATCTGAGGAAAAAAAGAAAAGAAATAAATAACCAAAGAAAAACAGTAAAAATAATTCCTGGAGGCTCTCCAAAAAAGAATGATTGATTTTGTCAAATTAAATGAAACCAGGGACGTTTAATGTGATTTAATGCTTATTTGGTGTTAGTCCAAGGTTATTGTTATTTGCCAGGTTTCCTTTGTTTCTGAAGTCTAGAGGGAGTAATGAATGACAACTGCAGTAACAGATGGCAAAAATTATCACACTCTTTTAATCTTGAGTTGATATGTTGTTATATTGAGTCTAATTTGTGTTTGGTCAAAAGGTTTACTATAGTAGCTATTACTGCAGCAAACTTTAAAGATAATCCCTTGAGAGATAACCAATTGCTGGACACTGTGAGGCGCAGACCACGTTGGGAGCCATGATAGCTGCCTCTGTAGAGGTCATAGTTCTTTACATGCTATAAATCAACCACAGCAGGTTGGCTTGAGCATAAAATATCATCGCCTGATTTCTAACTGAGGGCATTGCTGTGAGTCAGAACGCCTGGTTTTAAATGGAATAGCTTTGTCCAAAAGGGATTGTTCCTTCCTCTGCAACACAGACTAGTTACGACGGTATTTGTGTTTCCTGATTATGTGCTTTGTGCTCTGCATTTAGGTGTTGCACAATGCAATGAGTGATGGCGACTGTGGTCAAACAAATGCTTTGTGAAAGAGCCAAACATAAATTCAGGGCCACCTCTTTCCAGGCAGGTTTTTGTCTACAAGTATTCCACACCAGTGCGCCAGTGCACATTCATCTAATGCTGGACAAGCCAAAAAGAGTTACATAATAACTTGCACTAAATTACATGTCACATGCCAGCACAATTAAACATTTGCTGTTGCTGTAGTATAAATAACATCACAGTCTGCCAAGGGCATTGTGTAGCCCGGTTGGACAAAAATAAAAAATGACCAAATTTAGTGATAAAACCAAAAACAAAAGTGATATGCAATACATCAATGCATTCTGTACAAAATCTGTGAGGAAACCACATGACAAATCAACTTGAGGTGAAACCTTGGCAGCATACTGTAAATTCCACCAGATCAGTGATCCGGCTGACAGTTACTCGGACATAATTTTTGAAGAGGTCACAGCCTTAAAATGTTAAGGTGAGGTAAGAGTGAAAGGGGGAGGTTAAAGGAATACAGCTGCCTATACATTGACAGCTTCTTTCCCAATAAAATCTAAAAATTTGAAGAAATAACATTTCTGAAAATCATTTACAGTTGTGCTAATACCCTGGCAGAATTTGTGATTTTTCTGGCCATTTTTAGAGAAAATGAATAATAACACAAAAACCTTTCTTTCACTCATAGTTAGTGATTGGGTGAAGCCATTTATTCTCAAACAACTTTGTTTACTCTTTTTAAATCATTATGACAACAGACCCTGATAGAAAGGTTTACATACACCACTTAATACCATGTATTGCCACCTTTAACAACAATGACAGCTTGAAGTCTTTTGTGCTAGTTGTGGATGAGGCTCTTTATTTTCTCAGATGGTAATCTTCTTGGCAAAAAGCCTCCAATTCCTATAAATTCTTGGACTGTCTTGCATAAACTGCACGTTTGAGCTCTCCCCATGAGACTAAGATGACCAGTCCAGCACCTCCACTTTATGCTGCTGTAGCTAATGACAGGTCGACTTGGCCTTGTGCTTTGGATTGTTGTCATGTTGGAACATCCAAGTACGTCCCATGTGCAGCTTCCGAGCTAATGAGAGCAAATTTTCCTTCAGTATTTTCTGATAACATGCTGCATTCATCTTTTCCTGTGCCTTTGTAGCTCACACATTCCCAAAACATCAGCGATCCACCTCCATGTTTCACAGCAGGAATGGTGTACCTTTCATCATAGGCCTTGTTGACTCCGCTCCAAAGGTAACGTTTATGATTTTGGCCAAAAAGTTAAATTTTGGTCCCATCACTCCAAATGACTTTGTTCCAGAAGTTTTGAAACATGTCTCTGTGCTGTTTAATGTATTGTAAGCTGGATGCTTTGTGGCATTTGCGTAGTAATGGCTTTCTCGACCAAGCAGCCCGTTTTTCTTCTGGTGCCTCCTTATTTTGCATCTTTAAACAGCCACACTACTCGTTTTCAGAGAGTTTATATATGTGTTTCTATATATATATATATGTATATATATATATATATATATATATATATATATATATACATATATATATATATATATATATATATATATATATATATATATATACATATATATATATATATATATATATATATATATATATATATATATATATATATATATATATATATATGTATATATATATATATATATATAAAAACACATGTTATTATTCATATTCTCTAAAAAATGGCCAAAAAATCACAGCTTCTGCCAGGGTTATTGCTCTCAATAACTCTCAAATTGTATTTAATCACAGACAAGTGTGTGTCCCCAGCCAACAATACAAACTTACTGAGAGACTTTTTGGTTTAGAGCAGATAAGAGTTAAAATCACAAGATCAATACCAGTGCTCATTGGCATTTCACTCAGTGCATTTCTCGCTGCTGAAGCATTTCTTCTTCAGGTTAACAACTGACCTCAGCTTAATTTTAGATCAGTCACTCGAAAGCGAAAGTGTGTGACGTTGTGTGTGTAGTGACAACCAGTCACCAGTAGTGTGTGTGTGTGTGTGTGTGTGTGTGTGTGTGTGTGTGTGTGTGTGTGTGTGTGTGTGTGTGTGTGTGTGTGTGTGTGTGTGTGTGTGTGTGTGTGTGTGTGTGTGTGTGTGTGTGTGTGTGTGTGTGTGTGTGTGTGTGTGTGTGTGTGTGTGTGTGTGTGTGTGTGTGTGTGTGTGTGTGTGTGTGTGTGTGTGTGTTTCAAAGAAATACATTTATGCACCAAAAGTCAGCCTGCTTCAACAGAAAAAGTCAAAATATTAGCACTGGCTTCTAGGCTGTTTTTTTTTTTTCAACCAATTTCCAATTACTCTAGTAATGTGCCAAAATTAATTTGTGATCAAGACCAGACAAATCATTTAAAACACATTTATTGTATCCAATCCTATCAAGGCAATTAGCTAAATTATAAAAACTCTAATGTTTATCTTATCCTAATTGCTAACCTTTATTTTTGGCAGTATGTTTGCTAGAATTCAAAGAATGCAAAGAATAACACAAGCATTTGGTTCCATCTGATTAAGTTCAAATAATAAACGTTCTGCTTACTTTTGATAAAAGGTAATGACCTTCTAATTTTATAATTCTGCTCAGTTATTCTTAACAATCAAGTCACTTTCAGTGTGTAATGTAAGTACTATGACCTACAGCAGTAATATTGGCCACTGCAGCAGGGCACTGGAACTTGATGGATATTTTAAGGTCTCCTGCATTAATTGAGGAACATGTATAGGCCTGAGGCTTATCCAGGCTCAGTGGATTGATAGCAAGGAACAAAATCATTCATGCCAACGAGACTGTTCCTGCTATCTGACCTCTCCATCCAAGGAACACATTAAATCGATACGAGACAGCTTTCTGCATCAAGAGTCAAGTACCCTCCCTACGCTTATCACCATGGCGATTACACACCTCTGTGACTTTAGCCACCCATACAGCACCCTTCTCACAGATAAGAGATTATAGGCAAGATTGATTGGAGGCATCACACACTATTCCCCTGATCACCTGAGCATTTTTCTTTAGCCTTCTTGTCCTTCTTCAATTTATCTATTTTCAATTCATCCTGTCAATTGACTTAACCAGGCAGGACAATTTCTCACTCTGTTTGTTTGCCAAATAACTAATGCTCATAATGAGATAACTGCTAATGCTATGTTCAAGCAAAGCATAGTTTAGATTACTTACATTTCAGTGCACTGAATGCCAACTCATATGCTGCATGCTGCATCTCACCATCTTTGACCTCAGGCAAAGGAAGCCCTCTCTCTTCCCCATAATTCACCAGCCTTCGGGCAGCAGGCTTCTCCAGGAAATTGTTCTGGAAAATGATTGATGCCAGCAGGTAAACTCTGTCAGAGAAGCTCTGCCGACTTTGACCACTGGCGGTCAGCTCCTGGTGCACAGAGGTGGCATCCATCTAAGCTGCAACATTTTGGATTTATGAATTTTTTATGTGATGGGAATGGGAAGTTAGTTTAGCTACAGATACATAGCCTATTATTGTTAAAAATGAGCCTGGGTGGCTCGTTGGCTTAGCCCATTGTGTAACACGTTTATATGGAAGTCCTGCACATTATAAATTTAAAAAAATAATTGAAAAGGTTTACAACATACATTTAAATATTGTTTGACAATAAATGGGCTAGTGGTTAGCAATACGTTAACGCTAAATCAACTTTTTCTAACGGAACATTTGAAACAAAGCAAATTTACCTTTCTTATGCGTTTTTCGGAAATATTTCCTGGATCCTCAGTGTTTTCTACACGAAGCTAGTTTAACTAACTAGTTAGGTAGGGTTAAAGCTTAAATTTGACCCCAACATGAGAGACCCATGGATGGCAACAAGACCTCTTTGGACTTCTCGCTCCAAATCTGAGTCCGTTATACTGCAGGCGTTTCCTCGAAGCAGCTGGAGAAGTTTTTTTTTTTTTTTTTACCGATAAAATTACTTCCACTTAAAAAACTTCCACTTGTTTTTCGTGCCAGACGCCAACTTTGTAAAAGTCTGTACTGTCCCGGAACTGGCTGCTTTTATTGTATCACCATGGTAACCGGTTACCATCCTGGTCCGCCAGTTCTTTGCGGATTAGGAATAAATCTTCTTAAAACTCAGTGTCCTCGGCATAACAGAAACATTGTAGAGCTGTTAAAGTTTTACAGAACTGTGTTAAATAAAACAACGTTGACGGTAAAGTCTACTACAAGCACAATAGTATCTCCTTGAGGATTTTGTGTTGTGTTCTACATTATAGGGGCCCAAGCTGTGGGCTTTAGGGATTTAGGGTTACTATTTTGACGTCATACAACAGTAAAGACAGTACTGTAGGCCTGTGCCTAACCTACAGTATAAGCAGGGTATTTGCTATTCTGAATAGCATATAATAAATAGAAAGAAAACAGAAACATGTTGAGTAGGCCAATCTTGCAATCATATGTAAACTATTTCGCAAAAGGCCTTCCAGAGTTTAGTATTTTTAAGAAACTAGATTCTTGTGTTATAAATATTAACTTGAAGATCATTTGATGCTCTTGTCAATGAAGTGGTGCATTACTAGCACTGTAGCACACCACATTCTCTTTGTGTCTTTCTATCCATGTCATTGTATAATGTCCCTGAACTGCGGCTGTTACAATACTCACAGAAATAAATCCCAACAGCTTTCCTTCAGGTCCTGACCTGCTATCCCTGTCCAAATGACATCGTTCCCACTTCTCCCCAGCTCCCATGGTGTGGTGAGTAAAGTCTGGCTTGTGTGGCTCAATGTGCACCAATACAATGCAGCGCACTTTACTTGACTCTGTCTGAAACTGTAAGATTTGCAGAACAGTCACCAGGTACTGAGAGCTACCATGGGTATTTTTAACTGAGAACTACACACTCAAAAACATTACCTCAGTGTAAACAGGAGTAAAATGGTAGAAGCAGAGGGTTTTACAGCCTACATTCATCTCGTTGTAAAGAGTGGGATGTCTTTGATGATTTTTTAAATCTGCATATTATAGCTTTAAGAATGAATTAAAGATGCAGCAAAAAGTAGTATAGCAGTAGTGGCCATTGAAACTTTTTTCTCAGTTGTGAATTTAATTTCTACAGATAATGGGTGTGGTTAATTTTGTAGCACAATCTCGTGCAGTTGTGTTTTCCTACAGTTAGCTCTAACACTAAGCTGTTGTACATTCACAATAAACTGGGAAAGGAGTGCCCTCTACTGTTGGAATATGGTATCATGCTCAAGTATAGAGAGTGGGTATGAAAAATGTTTATTATGGCCAACTGATTTGATTCGTTCTTGTTTATCATAATGAAGCTTTAACCCAATTATTTAAAATAAACTTTTATAGCAGCAAAATAAATTCTAATAAGTAATAGTAAAATGGTGATTGGCCCATATTAATAGCTATTTGAAATATGAATTTTATAGGCAGCACAATGGGGATCCAATGGTAAAACAAATAAAATCCTTTGCAAATTAAACAAACAATACAACCCTCCTTTTCAACCTCACATGATGTCATGCAAACATGAACACACAAATACAGTACACATGGTCACTTGACTACACACAAACCACAAAAAACTCATTCACTTACATTTCAAGGTATAGTCTGTGTGTACATTATTTATACTCTAGATTACCTTACACCCTCAGTGCCCTGACTGTGCAACAAAAAAGCTTGCTCATTAACTATTCACTCAGTCATTTTAAACAGAAAAATGATTCAGGAGATCCGGACTGTACTGAGCCAGGCAGGCATCTAATTACACAGTAGTGAATAAGACATGTTGAGGCTGCCCATAGTCATAATTGAACTCAACAGGAGATCCTGTTACATGTATTCAGTAGTGACGAAAAGGTTGTTGTACATTTACATTTAGGTTAACACCAAAACTAAGAATTGGACCCCTATACAAAAGTCAGAAACTAATAATGCATCCCTTTCCTTTTTATATATATATTTTTTTTTAGCGATTGTACATTATGCATTGAGATCAAGGGCCATAAATACCTATAGCTAAATTTGTAATACGCTTTAAAATAGTAATCAGATGTTTTGACAGAAAAGACCAAATTATATCCCAGGTGCACTGCCAAACCCTTTAAACCCATTAAAACAAGTTCACAAGTTTGTGTATTTTGTCAAAAGAATTGTTGAGTCAAATGTCTACAACATTTTACAGCATCACTGTGGGGCCTTGCCCATGATAAGAATACTCATGAGAAACACCATGATAAAAAAGATCCACATGAAGAAGCGATCCATCACTTTAGCAATCTTTTTCCATTCAGCCACTTTGACGCAGGTGGCCCTCTGCTCTCGAAAGCAGTTGGCAATGTACTCTACATTACTCACAAGCTTGGTGTCAGAGCCAGGTAAACCACTGGCAGTACAAACTGGACTACAAAACATGCATGGGCCAAAAGTTACAGTAGGATGCTTTTTTTCATCTAGATAGCTAGGGATCTTTTGGTCTTCTTGACAGCAATCACCGGTCAGAATTTTGCCATTAAAAGATTCATGTTTGCCAGGTGTAAAGTCTTTTTCATCTCTCGTGATGTGGTGCTGTGTTTTTATTCTAGGATGCTGCTGTGGCTTGGGGGTTTGAGGTCTAGGATATCTGTAGCACTGTTGCTCTTCTTTCTTACTACTGTTCCCTGGTTTACCATTGGCCTTACTGTGGGAGCTGACAGGCAGGTGAGCTACATCATCTTGTGGGAAAGCAGATGCCTGGGAAGAAACAGATGCACAGTTCTCACCCACCTCATAAACAAAGAAAATTTTGGACATGTAGTCAATAATGAGGACTTTGGCCCAGTGAGGTACTGGTTTGGCCTCCGCTCCACAAAAATGGATGTTCATGATGAAAATGGTGAGAGCTGTAGATGCTGTAACCATGGTCATAGTAGCAATGTAGTATTTTCCTGTGTAACACACAAAAACATACGGGGTTAAAGTCTAAATACCTTCATACTCTGATACAAGATCCACAATATATTAAAGAAAAGTTTAGTAATGTTTAACTAATGTTTAACTAATGCATAATATTATTACTACAAAATCTTTTAGGTCCCTTACCTATTAGTGGCACACTCTCCGAGGGAGGCATGCTCTCAGCCACCATCAGTTGGAACACAGTAAGAGCCAGAAGAACAGTAACTCCCAGAGAAACCTTTTCTCCAGAGTCTGCGGGCAAGTAAAATCCCAGTGGAGCCAAAAAAGAGATGAGGAAGCAGGGAAGGAGCAGGTTGAAGATGTAGAAGGAGGAGCGCCGTTGCAGGAGTACGGTATACGTGATGTCTGGATACGGGTCAGGGCAGCAGCCGTACATTATGACATTCTTAGTGGCTGGCATCCCATGACACTCCCATTCTACATTTTCAACAAAAGTCCGACAGGTCACCACTGTCCATTCCCATATATATGTCAACCTGAAAAGATGGAGGAAGGATCAGTTGGTAAGTCAAAGGCCACTTTTACTCAGCAGTCTTGTGATTTACTGGCAATAACTTGCAAAAATTGAGTATCAATGCATAAAATAAAAAATAAACAGAATTGGAAATTCATAACCTTTAATGCAGTAGTAGTAAGCTTGCCTATCACTCTTCTAACTAAAGTCATTTGTTTAGATACCCTAAGTATCTGTAAATAGTCTACCTGAGGGCATTCTGTCTTGTTTATAATCTGACACTGAATACTCTTTACATTGCATTTCTACTGTCTGCCATACCTGGTTGCCATTGTAGGTCCAAGAACCAAAGGTGAGGTTACATTCCTGGCTGTCAAACGGAAAATAGGAAACATCCACCACACAAGAACTTTTGGTGATTACAGGAGCATCCCAGGTTATTTCACCATTGTAGCGCAGCTTGACGTTGGTATCCATTGGTCCTGAGAAGTCATCATCAGCCCTGTAGAAAAAAATGTAAAGGCATAGACAACTAGAGAAAACACAATGACTAAAGGAAAGGCTTCTGTAAACACACTCAACACAAGTGTGTCATATTAAATATTCTATTGTTTGGGGGGTTGTGACGTACGGGCGTAGTTGATTTAAGGTCAAGCCTCCACACCAGGCTGCTGAGGATGTGGATGATATCCAGTCCATCATAGTCCTCTTATTCCACCATGTTTGTCTAATCCACAAATTAGTTTAACTGTGACACGCACCAAAGTGCATCTTATAAGATTTTAATGAAACACTCAGCAGCACTTTCAGCATTTAGCAGCCTACTGAGCTTTCTCGGCTTTGTGTATTTAATGCCTCATCTTGCAAGAGACAAGATTTCAACAAGTCTTTATGATGAAGATACTGCATTTTTGGATGTAGTACTATAGAACTATAGATTAATGTCTGTGTAGACACAGTCTGAAGACCTGGACAGGCTCAGTACAGCTTGTTTAGGAAAGACTTTTCTTAAATGCAACTTTTTCCTGACACCAGCTTGGTCACTTCCCCAGATTATGTCCACACAAACATATATTCACTATACACAAGTACTACAGTCCTGCTTCAATACTGCAAAAATACTGCATTTTGAGGGATTGTGTGTATGTTCTGTGAGTGTATGTGACGTACGGGCGTACTTGTTATAGAGGACGAGGTCAGGCCTCCACACCAGGCTGCTGGGGATGTGGATGACATCCAGTCCATCATAGTCCTCTTTATTCCACTTTAAGTATGCATCATGCCATGTTTGTCTAATCCACAAATAGGCAATCAGCACCTGGTTTCTTTCATCCTTCATAAACACAATAATGCAAAGAAATACTGTAAAATAGTAGGTACAAGGATAATGTTTTTGTGCAGCTTATAGGCAAGTCCTTTTGTGATCTTTTCATTATTTTGTCCATAGGCCTTATTTGAGCTGAAATCTATCTGTCAATATCAGGTAGATGGAAGACGATGGCGGGTGTTGACAGTTTAGGCATCGGTGGTAGAGCGTCACTAATGCACTGAAGAAGGAAGCATTTGGGTAACAGGACAGACCATCAAACACTGTGTGGCTCTCACTAGTTTACCTTTTCTCTGTCATGACACACTGACATCAACCCAACCATGTGGTGTTTTGCATTCAGTAAATGTAGCAACTTTATTTGCTTCCATTACACCCCTTAAAAGACATACAAACTCAAGATGTATTCACCGGGGGTTGGCACAGCATTGAACCTGAACGGAAACCTGATCCAGCGGAGTAACAGTAGGCTTAGCTGCTGAAGTGGGAGGTCCAGCTGGTAGTCATACAGTGTAATCCAGTAGTCAGTCGCATAGGCAAATAATAACATTACACAATGTGTGCTTTGCTAATAATGCTACAATATGACCCAGTAGATAGCAGTTGCTTTTGTATTATATTAGTTTTATGATTGTGACTCTGTTTTGGTTTGTAATTTAAACCAAAAACAAACAAACTGTATCTACTAGGTTGTATAGCATGAAGAAAAATCATACTTATGGGGTCGTACCCACCATGTCTTTGATCTGAGAAAGGGTGATCTGTAGGGTGACATTGAGGGCGCTGTCTGTATCCTCCACTGGTCGCAAGGCATTGGAATAATTCTCCATCAAATCATTTAAAAGTCTCTGGGCGTAGTGACCTTGTGCTGACTCAACGACTGCAGAGGAAAGAAAAGCATCTCCCAGTAATTGAGTTTACATTAATTCTGAAATCAGGCACATTGCAGTAGTTGTTTTAATTTAATACTCATTTGTAGATTGCAACAATTATAATGTACTTGATAGATAAAACATTGCTATTACTGCCAACATTTTTCTCACTTAAAAACAAATATAATCCCCTGCTTAAGTCACTTGTTCAGATGGTACATTGTTCAGGGTAGAATATATATATGAAGATTTTTATATGATAAAGATAGAATACATTCAGTATGTTCAGCTCACCTTCAGGAAGCAGCAGCACCAGACATATCATTTGGATCATGTTGAGCCCATCAAAATAACTTCCAGGATAAAATAAAAGTGTTAGCAAGCAACAATTTAACAGTCCAAAGATTCATTCACTAAAAGGCCTACATGATATCCATTCAACCCCAATTGAACTCAGTTTGTAGATAGCAGGGCAACATTTCATTTGGTGTTCCTCACAGCCGAGCCAGCTCTTACTGCTTGGCAGGGGACACAGCATGTCTACAGACTGAGACAAGGAATAAAACTCGGGCTATCATATAGCACCAGCAGACAGAGAGAAACAGGACTCCCTTTGCATCACCACACACAGGGCTATTCAGCTGTCAATCATACACCAACAGCCATGTGGTATACACAGCACTGACCTGCCAAGACAAATGTAACCTTAAAGACTATCACACTATATTTGTGTTGACATCTAGAACTCCAAACTCTCATTCTAACCCATTCCTTTAAACATGTTTACTGTTGAACTTTAATTTGCTTTAGTGGGCTAGCTAGAATGTTAGAGCTATAGTTTTTATTCAAGTTTTCAGATAGTGTTCAGACAGTGTATATAAAAGAAGGCCTTGCTATGTTGCATCATCCAGAAAGCTGATTTAAATGTTAAAAAACACAGTGTTCGAGGACACTAAGTACAGTACATAATAGAACAAATACCGAGAAAAAAGTGCGGAGTAATTTTGCCCAATCACAAACACCAGAGCATAATCAGTAGGCATGTGCATTCTTCATCTAAATGGGTTTGCTCCATTTCCACTGCCAATGCAATTCCCTGTAGATGCAGTTTGTTGGTCTTGTTTATTCATGATACACTCTAATTTAATTCAAACGTATGCAAAGCCAAAAAGGCACTCAATAATATATACACATAAAACATCATTAATCCCCATGTCAAACTAGACATAAAGCGCATAACTAATATGATCAGGCATTTGTTGGCCACCCTTAAAAATGCATGCAATGATAAACGGACTGAAACAATAAAGAAAACACAAAAAAGAGGTCTTGCTTAATTTACACAGACTTTTAATATCTTTATTTACAGATGAAGCATTTTATTTGTTGGCGTTAACATGATGCAATTTTTCCAACTTATTTTAAACTATATCCTTTCGAACATGTGCCACACTGCTGAACACGGCTAAGTATTTCTTTCCTGTGTTTATTTTTACTGAATAAAAACAAGAATCCAAATGTATTCCTGTAGGAGGCCAAAATTAAATAAAAATGTTTTAAAAACAGTAGGAACAGGGAAAAGAAAGTAAGCATATCAGGGACAATTAAGGAAAATGGGTTTTGTAATATGACAGTGACAAAGAAACTGTGGGATGGCAAAGGGTATGGCTCTGTGTATACCTCACCAACACTTAATGACCTGATTTACAAAAAGGAAATACACATGTTTATTTGAAGTTGATTTCTATATAGCATAAACAGACTAAGTATTAATCCAAATGGCATCTAATGCACTTTATTAGAATTATTTTCTTTAGAAAAAATAAAACATTAAGTAATTCATCAATCAAAACCAGATGACCACCCCCTTTAACATGGTTTGTCTTAAGAATCTAATCCTTATCTAAAAAAACAGGACTAATGTGTCATAATCTTGATAAGGGTGGAAGAGAGCTTCATTAAATGGTCTAACTGTCTAACAAAAGGTTTTCACAAATAAAAATAAATGCACTGCATAGGCAAGGAAAAGCCCCTGACTGCCACTTGTTGGACTTCCAGAAACGCTTACTGATTGGCAATTTGTTTTAAAGGAGGGATAGATGTGTCTCGATCTGTGATTGTAGCACTGAGGAATGTTTTATAAACTTCAAACAAACAAAGTGTTATAAGCAACTGACTGATATAACAGTGGTGAGGAGCAGAGGAGGTACAAAGAACAAAATGCCACACAGAAGATGAAGAAAGGACGATTGCACTGTGAAACAGAGGGTGTGACAATGAGCAGAAGCCTTATGACTGTTGGAGCAGACAGGTTTTTTTATGTGTGGGGAGCAGTGATGAAGAGCGACAGGAGTGGATCAACATTCAGTTACTGAGCAGTAGCTCTGTTGCTGTCTCCACATCCCAGGACTTTGACGACAATGCAACTATTACTGCATTCTACGGAAAAAAAGAAATTATTATTGTTTTATGGCGCCCCATTGTACACACAAACTTTATAAACCGACAATGACTTACTTTTTCAAAGCCCATGGCACAAAGTTTGTCTATTTTGCGTGTATACTCCGGACAGGAGACGGGAGCACCTGCGTAGACGTGAGACCAAAGCCTTGCTGTCTGTTTAAACATCTCTGGGTTCTGCTTATACTGTGGGAAGAAATAAATGTGAAACCGAAGATGCATACAAATACATTAAATAGCTTATTTGAGTATTACTCATCAGAAAAATTATTTAATATATCAAATTGCATGTAAATGAGGCCCCTACCACAGATTATCACTGAAGACATAGTGAGTTCAAAAGTGCCAGCTTTAAAGTTTTGTTTACATTTAAATAAATAAAAAAAAACATTTAAATCAGATACGTTCGATTATGTGTTGTACATTAAACATCCTCTTATTACTCTGCACTTTTAACTCACCAAATGAGTGAGACCTACACGTATTATAATAATGAAGCAGATAACAAATTTATACTTATAATATTTTGAAACTGAAACTTGACAGGAGTTGGCTGCCGAGACATACCGAGCTGGATAAACTGGTAGAGCTGCAAGAGGCCAGCCACTCATTCCTACTAAACTTTAAGAACTGTAAGATTTGTATTGTTAAATACACAAGACACAAACCACCAGAGCAAGTGATGAAGTTTCAAGATGGAGTCCAAATTAGTGTCCCATACTGTTTCAAATTGTCAAAAATTTTTAGGTGACACTATACCTTTAAAAGGTTAATTAAACAATTAAAACTCTCAGATATAGCACAGCGACTGGATGATAGAATGCATTAAACATTTTAATTAAAACGTTTTTGATATTTTTATCCCACCTGGTTGGCTACCACTGCATCTTGAGGGTCATCTGGTTCTGCAGCTGCCATTAAAGCTTGTAGCGACAGCAGGACTGTCCTCAGTGTCATAGCTGCTGCCCTGAATGGACATGTAGGTCAGAGAAAAAGCTGAAAATAAGGGCCAGCATTCCTTCCCAGAAGTATGAGCATAACAGCAGCACAGAAATGGTTGACTTTTACAGTAGTCAAAAAAGATGTATGATTGAGAGAAATGCCTGGAATGCTGATGCTTTGTACTCACCACTGGTCTTTGAGAATGTCCAGACATATTGCACCTGTGACTGAGCTGATGTTGGGATGCCATATTTTTGTGATAAACCGCACCTGAGATAAATTTAAACCAATTGGATAATATCATCTGTGCATTTGCATTTCCACAGTGTCTGAACCAATGTCAACAGGGAAGGGAATTATGACCTATATTGAATGCTTACCTTGGGTGGATTAAATGGATACGTCTCTGGAATTTTAATTTCTAGTTGAAATCTCCCCCCTAGGGAAAAAAAAATAACAATAAAACCTGAGGTAGCAGACAATCTGTTACAGTTGGTTGTTGTTTTTTTATGTATACTGGATGCAAATCATAAGTGTTATCTGAGAGTATAAAAGTGTTTTATATATCATATACAGAATATATGCTTTAGCAGACAGTGGACAGCTGCCTTAAAAGAGCAACTCACCTTCATATGGTGTGTCAGGTGGCCCTGCTATTTCTCCTTTTAGTTCTGTGAAGTTCTCATCCACTAGATCAACTTTTATCTGGTTTTTGCTCGTCTAGAAAGTTGAAAGAACAACAAACAGGCATAAGAGAGGGCTGCCTTGCTGTCAACTGAAACATGCCAATGCAGCTAAAGCCGACATCCCCATCGCGACGTTGGTTAAAGTTGACCTCAACTTGTTGCAGATTTATAAAATACGACCAATTAACCTAGGACAGCTTGGGTAAATAACAAACAATCAATCCGGGATTAGGAAAATGAAAGTAAAGATTAAACTCTGCAAACATACCACACTATTTGCTGCGGTTAGCTCAGTTTGCGTGTGCCACGGAGGTTATTATACGTGTTATGGTGGCGATATGGACTCCGTGACTATTTTATAGTCTTGTACACCGGTTATTTCTGTGAATGAATAATTTAACTTCAAGTTCCAAACAGCGGTAGCTTATATACATCTCTGGTGCTTGAGCTCATGTTGAGAAGAGTCAACAGCTAGCTGCAGCTAGCGGTGTGTCGATTAGCGGCACACAGCTAAACCAGCAACACTTTAGACACAAGAATACACTTATGAGATAACATTTTACTATATATAATGTAAACAGACCTCTTCGCTCTTGAGGACCTCTTTAAATTCCCGTTTTATCCTCTGAACTGCGATGTTGGCCATGGTTCCCCGTGTTTCAGACCGGCTGGGGCCTCCCCGGGACCTAGTAAACGCTAACCTAGCTGCTGGCAGTAGCTCTGTACCTTTTGGGTAGACCTAAACAAATAACAGCTGCTCTCTTGCTCACCTCGAGTGTTGTCGATACTGGTTATAAACCCTACTTTTACAATTGGTTAAAAAGACTTAATGTATTTCTATCATTTCATAATGTAACGACATAGCTAATGGTTGGTCGTTCGGCATACATTTTAATGCCAACTGCATGCAGTGTAGAGGAGAGAGGTCATGTGATCTGTATTGCCGTCTTCGAGACGTCCTCCCATTGGTCTGCCTCTCAATGACTAATATAATGTTTTTATGCTCAGATTATATGAAATACGTTTATTAAAATGGTACACCACGTTTATGTGGAAAAAACTGATATTAATACAAATAAGTAATTAAAAGGTATATGTAGATAATAACACAAAATAACACACACATTATTGGACAAATTATATTACAATTCAACGTCATTATTGTTGGAACCATGTGGTATTTATTCACATAAACAAATACATTTATAACACATCTTTGTTATTAATATATATATATTTTTTATACACGTCCACACAATGTCAGCAGAGGGCAATGTTGTCTCACAGAACCTCAACTGGACTATAGAATATAATATTTTCAAGGCAAGACCAGGCAATTTATTTGTACAGCACAATTCATACACTGGGTCATTCAAAGTGCTTTACAGAAATAAAATACAGATTTAAAATACATAGACAAGATTTAGAATAAGAAACATAAGTAAAGATTAAAAGACAAAGAGTATAGATACAAGACAAGTTTTTAACTTTCCCCTTGAACATTGTTAAAGTTGAGGCTGTTCCGGATTTTTGCTTCATGAAACTTAAATGCTGCTTCACCATGTTTAGTTCTAACTCTGGGCTCAAGCAGGTCTGTCCCAGATGTTCTCAGAGTCCGAGGAGGTTCATAAGCAACTAGCATGTCAGAGATATATTGTGGTGCTAAACCATTAAGAGACTTATAAACCAGTAGTGCTGTTTTAAAGTCTATTCTCTGAGCAACAGGAAGCCAGTGCAGAGATTTGTGGTTGTACTTCCTGCTTTTAGTTAGAACCCGAGCAGCAGATCAACTCACATGACAATATTAACCACATATGTAAAGCATTTAGTTTTAATAGTACAGTGATCACATACGCATTTTACAGGAATTTAATAATATTACAACAAGACCATTATTATTCTGATCAATAATTTTGGAACAGAACAGTTATTGTCCATTTATTATTTTAGAAAAGCAAATAAGCTTTCATACTATATTAAATCTTTCCTGTTCCTATTAATCAAAACATGTGGTGGTACACCATGTCGTCTTTTCTTCCAGCTCATTGCTGTTCTCCTGCCTCTCATTGTGTTTGTCTTGTTGAAAATAATAAAGATAAGAGACACCAACAAGACAGCTGCAAATAGGAGACATACACCAAAGACTAACATGACTTTGTTTTTAGACATCCATGCACAAACAAAACAGGCTTCCTGCTGTTCATTAAAGCGACACATTTGAACCGCCTTACTTTCAGGGAAACCCCCATGAGCAATAAGGTCTTGATAAACAGCAACTGAGGCTTTGGCTTTAGATTGGTGATTGCTGGAGGAAAAGAGGCCAAACTGAGGGAATTTTTGATCTTGTAGCTTCCACACATAAAAGCCTTGTAGGTTGACTCCATCTAAATGGTGAGCTGGAGACAAAAATATATTAATGTTTTTTGGGGGGAGAAAAAAAGCAAAACTAAGCAGCCTTTATTGCATGAACAGTATGTTCCCTTCCCACATTGTGATCATAAAAAATTTAAAAAATAAGAATACCACACCCTCATTAACTATAAATTATAGACCAAAAGGATTTAGGCTGAAGTCAAAGACATTATTCCTAACCCTTTTAACATTTAAATTAAATTCAAATTAAAAAGAGCAAAAAAAAAAAAAGAAAACAATTACAACTCACATTCGCAAAACGGCACAAAAAACACAGATACCACCACCATTACCAATATTATTAGCCATTGCCAACATCATTTTCATCATTGTCTCCACATTAGTCAGTGATGTACACCTCTGAGGTATGACTTACCTTTAAGAGCCTCCTGTAAGTAGCTTCTAATATAGTATTGCCTCAATCTATCTTCCACTGCAGTTTGGTCATCAATCCCACTGGCTGTGACAATGATAGGCAAAGCATCTCCATATCTTTTGCTCATCCAATTCAAAATCTTTCGCAGTCCCCATGGAACAACAGCCTGGGCCTGTTTTGAGGTGAACCAAGTAGGATCAGAAAGTGTCGAGCAGCTGTGATCTGGGGCTGGTTTATGCTGTTTAGGGGAATAAGGAGTGACTAAGCGGGTTGTAAAGTGGTTCAGTGCTATAAAACCCAAAGCCCCTCTCAGTTCGTTCTTCTCCATTTCAGTAAAACTAGGAAGAGGAGATCCGTGGTTACCCATTTGAGCTTTCTCCTCTAGAAAAGCTCGTAATTCATGTGGATAGTCCCCTTTATCCTGCTGCCTCTCATATCTTGTCCCAAGTAATGGGTCCAGGAATCGGCCAAGTTCAAATAAAAGAAATCTCTGAGCTGCTGCAATGTTTGACTGAAGGAAGGGATTGGCAGGTTCAGCCCAGTCAGCATGCAGGGCCAGAGATACCAATCCCCCCTGTTGATGAGAGTGTTTTCTCTCATACAGTCTCCAGGCTTTTGCATGAGCCAGAAGAAGGTTGTGTGCTGCTTGATGTCTCTCAGTTACAGTGGAGTATACATCTATTATTCTGTTTGGCTCATTGATTGTGATCCAGTACTGGACCCACGCACCTAGCTCTTCATAACAAAGTGCAGCATAGTCCTGAAAGACTTCAATAGTGCTGTGGTTGAGCCATCCTCCAGTGGCATGGACAGGCCCAGGCAAACTCCAATTTGGTACACTGGAGAAAGGGTTGTAGAGAATAACAACAGCCTTCAGGTTCATCTTCTTGAGCTCAGTCAGTACGCAGCGATAATACCTATAGTATGTCAAAATAAAAAGCAAAGTGTAAACAATTAGAAATAACTTTGTTTTGTAATTTTGCTCTAAAGATGTTCTATACCTCAAAGCCTCTGTGTTCACGCTGGACAGGTCTCCCTGAGGTAAAATAAGAGACCAGTTTAGTGCAAAACGGTAGTGAGATGCCCCAGTGGATGCTAACAGACGAAGATGATTACGAATGGCCAAATAATCAGTACACTGGGGTGGTCTTGTTTGGAGCTTTACTCCTGGGACAGGGTGTAGTAATCCATCTCCTGTTAGGTTCCAGATGTACAAATGTGGGTCAACAAACTGGGGTGAGAAGGGGTGGTAGTGGACCTACAAAAGAGACAGATAGAATCAATTTGTGGGAATAATATCAATCAAACAAGCATTGATTTTATATCTCTTATACTTGTTCTCACTTGTAAGGTTGAGTCAGCAATGCCCCAGTGAAAATCACAGGGGAAATGCCCGTTGATCTCGTTGTAGGTTTTATCTCTGGGAAAGCCATTGTGAGCAACAATGTCCCTGTAGTACAGAGCAGTTGTTTTGGGGGTCCTGATTCGCTCAGGTTGAGTGAAGTCAATGTAGACAAGTCCTCGTCTTTTAGCATAACCATAGTTCCATTCAAATCCATCCAGAAGAGACCAGGCTGTGTAGCCAAACACCTGAACACCATCAGACTTGACCGCTACAACAGGGAGATAATGATTTACCAGTTATTTCAATTACTAATGTAATATGTAATCCCTTTTGCTTCAACTCACCTTGTAGGACCTGGTTAACAAACTTCTTCATCAAGAGTAAAGCGAGTGTGTCCTCTTTTCCTACACTGGCTTCAGAGAACCAGCCTGCTTCAGCCACCAACACCAAAAGGTCTCCATATTCTAGTTTGATCCACGTAAGGATTTGCCTCAGGTCTGGAGTCACAGTCTGCCCATTATGGGCCAGGATATGACCCAAACGCAGAATGTTTGGACCAAAAGACAAAGCAAAAAAGTCAGCTGTGTTCTTTACCCAGAGCGTCTCCTCATGTGTAAATGTGGGCAAGAGGGCACCGTGTTTTATCTTTAAAGATAACGGATAGTCACCATCTCCAAATATAGGATTGGCAAACCAGCCAAGAACAGCCTCCATTGACTCTTGGCAATGCTCAACATTTGCTTGTGTGGCTTTTTGGGGCTCAATCCAGTGAGAACCCAAAACAATCGACACCTTTCCCTTCTGATTTGGACGAAAATGGTTGTTGTACTTGTGCCATGCTTTGGCGTGTGCCTAGAAATCACAGTGCAGACAAACTTTTAAATCAAAAATCTATTTATGCATATAATGAAATATACCACTAATTATAACAGAGGAAGTATTATACAGTATTGTGGTACAAAATTGATAACATGACATTTATTGAGCACCAGATAGTTAGTGCCCAAACTGTTTGCTCATGTTATCTGCTTGGTGTCAGCTGCACATCCACCATCTTGTGTTGATGGTTTAGTGATGTGATTACTATGAGGCATGTCTAATTTCCTGCCATATAACATTTCACCAACACTACTGGTGATGTGGTGGACTTTGACCTTAGTTTAAGTGTCATGTGTACTGATCACAAACTTTCAAAGTAAAATATGTGAAGTAAAGAATTTATTACAGCATTTATTAATCCTGTTCTTTGTTGATTTATAACATAATAGGGAGTTGCACTGGGTTTATACTATCTTGTGACCTCAAAAAAGTCTTGGTTGCAAAATTTATTGAATAGAAATAGTCAAAATAGTCAATACATCTATAGGTTTAAAGTTCTAGTTTCAGGACTAAAACACTTTTACTACTACATATTGTCCATTCTCACCTTGATCATATTGTGGGCTACTTTCAGAGAGGAAGAGTCCCCTCCTGTTTCTCCAGGTGCATGAACGCCTGTGCCATACCCCTGTACTGCCACCAGGTATGGATTATGTATTGTGAGCCAGTACTTCACTTGATTTCCAAATGTTTGAAAGCAGAAGGAAGCATATTGCTCAAACAGTTCAATCAAAATTTCATTTTTCCATCCACCATAATTTTCCTGCAGAACTTGTGGCAGGTCCCAGTGATAGAGAGTTACAATAGGCTCAATTCGGTTTTCCAGCAGCTTCTCTATGAGACGACTATAGTGTTTGACTGCAGCTGAATTTGGCTGACTTCTAGCATTTCCATCAGGAAAGAGCCTGGGCCATGAGAGAGAAAAGGTGTATGCCCTCACGCCTAGGAACTGCAGTGTTTTGACATCTTCTGCCCAGTGACTGTAGCTGTCAGCAGTCTTAACTGGCACATTACTCAGTGAGGAGTGAGTGAAATTGTCCCAAATGGAGGCCCCTTTTCCTTCTTGGTCCCAGGCTCCTTCTGTTTGGAATGCAGACGTTCCAGAACCCCAAAGGAATCCTGAAGGGAAGGTGTCATGAAGAAAAAAATGGTCTGGTGTAATAGAATCAGGCCTGGGCTGCTGCCAAATCTTCCTGCCCTCTCCAAGGGAACAGGCTGCCCTCCTCCATCCACACACCAACAACAGCAGGGAGAGTAAGAAGCACTGGTGCGTGGAGTGAAAAAGATGGCTCAGCATAATGAATCACTTTTCCTCGTGTCAAAAACCTTGTTGAGTGGGATAGATAGTGTCAGAGTACAAAATCGCAAATCCTGTTGACCAGAGATCCATAATGGAAGATAAGGTCAGGACAATAGGAGAGAAACATGTCAAGCTCTGAGGTGTTGCACTCTTCATCTGACAAGGTAACAGCCGTATCTCTCCTTTGGTGTACTTATGCTCCCACTCAGCCCCTCCTTACCAGATATGTTCAAATACAGTCAAGTCGTAGTCATTCTTCACCCAGTCTCTAAATTCACTGTTAATAATAAAACTCTTTCTTTTGCTTTATTTTCAAACCCATAATAAACATTCTGTATAATCATTAACAAACAATAAAAAATACAAAAACATTAGTAAGAGGCACATTTACCTAGCAATAAACATGTTAATAGCCCTAACAAAGGTTCATGTGTCAATAATTACCTTGAACTTTGATCTCAGTGGAAGTTGTTGCCACTGCAGCTGTAACACAAATTCAGATTAGACATAAATGCACATTATTCAAGTTAATTTAAATTACCTTTCTCAAAGATGTCATGCCCTCAGCTACTTCAGATGCCTTTGTAGGTTAGAACTGATATTTTAGGACAAAATATGTATAGCACATTGATGTACTGTTTCTCAGTCAGTTGCTGTTATAGTTGTATCACATTGACTTACTGTTCACTTTTAATAAAACATTTTGGTTGTTGTGACAAAAACAATAAGTCACATTAGTTTATTGTTTTCTGTCAGCTTGATACCCCTCTGAAGTATACTTCTGATATTGAATTAAACCAAACCCTGTGGGAACATTGACACCAGCTCATATGTCCTTATTCAATTAAGGCCCTCTCTTTGTATGAGTAACAGCCAGTAATCAGAGGAAACAGCACAACCTGCCCTGAAAACACTGCTGGCAAGCGTGCGTGTTAGGTTGGTGTGTGTCTGTCTGTTCACACCATATGCTTGTTTTTCATCAAAGCAAGACAACCTTTCGCAATAAAACAGGTTAATAGCATTTCCAGCTTCTTCCTCATCCTCTGTTGTCTTGGGTAAACTTGATAGTAGCCGTCCAGGACAAACACTGCTTCAGGGCATACGGTAAACTGCATTGAAATATGACCTTTCACCAGCCAAATGTCAGGATATTGCACCTGGTAAATGAGAACAGGGTTGTTAAACTGACCTGTCAGCGAAAACACCATATTAAACTACTGCTCTATAAAAATTTAGGACAAATTTGTAAGTAACCAAGAGGGTAATGTGTAAAAAAAACATTAGCACCAACACATATTTTGCAGTAAGTCAGATGGTTACTTTCCTTGTACTTTTCAAAAGGGGAAGTGAAAAGAGGATGCGCACTGAGAGACAAGCCTTTACCCTAAGTGTCCTGATTTATTGTCACATCGACAGAGCCTCTGTTGTGGACTTGTTCTTTTGTTATTTTTATAATTACATTAATTCTACATAACTGTATGTAGAAATAGATACAATTGTGGAGGTTATTAGTAGACCGTAAATACATCATTTTAAACGTTTTTTTTACCAGAACAGTGGGGATACGTCCATCGTCAGGTGAGCTTTTCTTCTACTATGTATTTTCTATGTGTTTAAACTTTTGATAAAGGTCTATAATTAACACAGTAAGGTTACACAGTACAACATGTAAAATAGTTTGAATGACTATGAAGTATGATTATGTGTTATGAGCACAATAAAATTTCAAATGTGAAAAAAAAAGGAAGTATACTAAATGCATGCTTTGTTTGGCTCACAGATTGAAGAACTGACTTTGTTACTTTTAGCTTGAAAAACAATGTGGCCTGTGACAGCAGTCTTCTGGGCAGCGGCCATGGCAGTGTTGGTTCAGGGGAGTGCCACGGCCCCAGACAGCTTCGTAGACCTCTCGTCCAAAAACCTCTCTTTTGTCCCAAAAGACCTGCCGCACACAGTTGAGCATTTAGACCTTTCATGCAACCACATAAGACAACTTGACCAACGGGATTTTGAAAACACCAAACTGCTTAGGTTCCTGAACGTGTCATGGAATGTGTTAGAAAGTATCAACACTGAGACGTTCATGGAGACAACACTGCTCGAGGAGCTGGACCTTTCACACAACCAAATGATAAACCTGAAAGATCAACAATACCTGCAATATACTGGAAACATTAGGGCGCTACATTTGGACCACAACAGATTTGTCAAAATGACACTTGGGAAAGAATTTAGACTTCTGAAAAAAATGAAAAAACTGTCACTTGAAGCAAGACATATCAGCAGAGGTGACTTTAAGCAGATCTCTGACATTAAACTAAACACCCTTTCCCTTTCTCTTGGCAATGAATTTAATTATGAAGCAGGCAGTCTTCAAAACATTCATGCTGAAAAGTTTCAAATTTCCTTCTATGTAAATCAAAAAATAGATCACAATCTGCTTTCTGATGCCCTGTCTTTTTTCGACAAGGTGGAGTTAACCAATTTGAAAAAGGACTACACGGAATTAATTAAGGTTTTAAGTGAACAAAAAGAAATCCGCACATCTCATTTTTATCTTACTTATATAGACATTAAATGGAGCGACTTAACCGATTATATAAATGCTGCCTTGAAAACATCCATATTACATCTCACGTCCACTGATGTCGCAATGACAAACTTACCATTCCAAGAGACTGATGTGGCCAAAACATCCAAAATGCAGTCCTTTACAGCTGTACGGGCTGTGGTGACGTCCTTTCTGTTCTCACAAGAAGCCGTTTACAACTTCTTCATCAACATACCAGTCCAAACACTGGCAATTGTGGAGACTTCACTTATACACATGACGTGCCCGAAGTCGCAGAGTCCAATCCAACATCTGAACTTCTCCTTTTGCGCTCTTTCAGACTCCATATTCTCCAGACAGAATGACCATGAACAAACTATTGAATGTGAGAATCTGAGCAATGTAAAGAGACTGACTCTGGTCGACAATAACCTTAGGAGCTTGCAGTCACTGAGTAAACGTGTACAACACATGAGTTCTCTAGAGCATCTAGATGTAAGCCTCAACACTTTGGTTTATGATGGTTTGGAGGAGTGTGTCTGGCCACCAAACATTACTTATATGATCCTATCCTTCAACAGCCTGACAGACCTTGTATTTAAATGTCTCCCAAAAAGATTAAGGATCCTAGACCTGGAAAACAATGAGGTAACTGTAGTACCCTCATCTATCATGAAACTTGAAAACCTTTTATTGTTAAACCTAAATGCCAATAGGCTGCGCGACCTGCCAGTTTGTAACGGATTCCCTCTACTGAATAAACTGCTTCTCAAATTCAATTCACTTCATGCTCCTTCTGTGAACAACCTGAAGAATTGTCACCAGTTAAAAACCCTGGACATCAGTCATAACCCCTTCACCTGCACCTGTGCTCTCAGGGGATTCCAAAAACTTGGGGTCAAGTCTGAAAGAAATGCCACAGCTGTTAAACTGGTGAGCTGGCCATCAGAGTACTACTGTTTATATCCGGAAGCATTGAGGAACACAACCTTGAGAGATGCATCAATTCCTGACATTTCTTGCAATGCTGGTCTTCTGGCTGCTACTATATTGTGCCCAGCTGTATTTGTAATTATTGCAGTTGTGAGTGTGTGCCACCGTCTGGATGTACCCTGGTACATGGGCATGTTGTGGCAGTGGATAAAAGCCAAACATCGTGCCAAAACTCAAGATATTCGACCAGAAGATCTGGTGGGTGTTGAGTTTCATGCTTTTGTCTCTTACAGTCAACACAATGCTGACTGGGTGAACAACTCCCTGCTTCCTAATCTCAGCGAGCTACGAATCTGCCATCATGAGAGACACTTTATGCCAGGAAAGACTATTATTGAGAACATTATGGGCTGTGTGCAGAAAAGCAGACGGTTTGTGTTTGTACTATCTGCACATTTTGTTAAGAGTGAGTGGTGTCATTATGAACTATACTTTGCCACCCACCAACAACTTCCATGGGGCCCTGATAGTGTTGTGCTGGTTTTGCTTGAACCTGTGCCACAATACCTGATTCCGAATAAATACAACCAGCTCAAGTCCATGATGCGAAGACACACCTACATAGAGTGGCCCCAGGATAAGGCCAAGCAGAAGCTGTTTTGGGCTAACCTTAGAGCTGCCCTGCAGTCAGAGCTACCGCTTGTACCAGCCATAGAACTAGAGGAGTGACTGTGTAAGAAGATGCATTAAAAATATTTACCTTGTTGAAATTATTTAACCACAATAGGTACACTTGAAATTATGTAGCCTATATAAAATGAATAATTTGATCAACTTGTTACTCAAAACAATAAAGTTTACTCTCAAATGACAAAAAAAGTTGGTTTGACAATTACAGTGTCCAACATTAAAAAAACATTACACATGCAGAATAGAGTCTATGAATGTATCAGTTGTAACAATTGTTAATTTTTGTGGAGACTATGAAGCTGTTGTGATGTAAAAGATAAGTGCATCTAGAAAACTGGGCTTGAAATAGGATCGATGTAAACATATAGGAAGTTGTCTTTTGCCATTTGTTAAGGGAGAGACTGGACAATAATGATTTTCTCATTGATGCAGAAACGGTGCAGAACGCTGAGAAGGTTTTCTCCACAACGTGACACCTGCCTCTCCATGGCCAAACGAAAATCTTCTTTTACTCCTTTGGTGATTCCTCGAGTCACTGTGTGGTGTCTGAAAGAGTGCACAAACCAATATATGAGCATAGTTAGAAATGCATCTTAGAATATTCAAATATCAAAGTAAAACAATGTGCTTAGCATCTCTTTTAAAATGTCCTACTGTGATACAAACACTAATCTGAATGAAAACAGCCAGTTACACTGCACACAAAAATCAGCCAGGCAGAAAGATTGCATAAATCAAAACTAGATGAAACAGATAAACAAAATAAATGAGATCAAGTGTAATGACAAGGCAAATACCTTGAAACAACAACAGTGATGACCACAAATAGACGAGCAAATGCTTAAATAAACAAACCCAACAAGAAATCATAAAATGGCTAACTCTTGATGTCAAATACGGTTTCAAATTAAAACTGGGAGATGACAAGTCTTGGAGGTGGGAATGAGGGAAAGGTGATTGTGTGGGAAGGGAATGGGTACTGTGGGAGAAGGGGCCTGGGGTACCTGTCCATCGTGTGCACCCCTTGTAGCAGAAGGGTATTTAACTCCACCCCCAGGGCGGGACTAGGGTTCCTGAGGGACAGTAACATTCAAAAACTCTTAGTCATTGAGGGTGCAGTCAAGCGTCTTTACTTTGACAAGAAAGAATGGTGGATTTTGTTTTTACATAACGCCCTTCACTTTTTAATGCCCACTCCAATACCTTTTTATTTTCCCAGTTCATAGTTTATTTTCCCCACTGACCATTTCTACCTAGATCATCAACCTACAGCACGGTATATATAAAAATCACACCAACTGAACGGGAGTGTGCAAAGTCAACTGAACGATGCCAAATCAAAAGGTTCATTAGCAGATGAGCTTACTTGATTAGCATGCCCTGATTGGGCAGCAGCTCCAGCTGAATCCTCCCTCCTTCAGGAGTACGCAGGTATGCAAACTCCTCTAGCATGTCAATGTCTGACAAAAAGTATGGGATTAGGGAATTTAACACCCAAGAAAAGCAGCCAAAAACAATCCAAACTTTAATGATGTACAATAGAGAATACAGATTTGTTTTTAAGGATACTAGTGACATAGTTGAAGAAATTCTCATATTGGAAACTGCCTTGCTGGCAGATCTTATCCACTGCCTTCAGGAACAGTGTTTCTCCCTGTGGCCAGTCATACTGCAGGAGAACTACCACATGGCCAAGGGACAGATCATCATGACTGTCTGAGAAGGCACGAAGCTAAAAATAAAAAGCAAAAAAGAGAAAGAAGAAAAACTTTAAAATAAAGAGAAAGCAAGGTTAGAGTCTAAACCAATCTAAATCTATTTCAGAAAGTAAGTACCTTGAAACATGCCAGCATGAGCTGCAGACAAAAAGGTAAAACAGCCTTGCTGGTACACGGTAACAATCTTAGATCATTACCTAATTATGACAAAAAAGCCAGAAAACAAAATTGTATTAACACTGAAATAATGAAAGCTGTACAAGTTGTTAAAGCCTTTGTCAAAGAAGAGTAAGCCCAACATTTTAAACAATAGTAGACATTACATTTCCTTGATTTGGTCTTGAGGCGACCCTGGTCATCTGAGGTTTTTGTTTGTTCTTGATTTGGGGGTACCAGCCCACTCACAACATCAAGTAGCTTTTCACAGGCCATCTGATCAACAAAGAAATAGACACGTTTTAAATAATGATAATTCATTGTCCTAATAACTACAAACAACTTGAGATCAGTAAAGGTTTTCTACATATTTGTATCACATATTGATAATAAGTAAATCAATTACAAATACAGTATCATCAATATTTACTGTTAATCAATATATACTGTATAATATATACCGTTGTAAAAATAAACACTAAAGTAATATGGTTTGTAACATTTGTGGTCTTTATATATACCCTGTATTCTCCCAGTGCGTAGTGGCAAGAGGCCTGCTGGATGAAAGCCCTGTGTTGCTCTAGACTGGCCTGACCTGAGGGGCTCTGCTGCCCAGGTTGTGGCTGCTGCACTGCTGCCATCTGGTGCAGACTTGAAAGAGCCTTACGGTACTGTCCCTAAAAGTCATACACACATACAACTTTTTAGTAGTTTCATTTATTTCAGTGTTTCGGAGCTATAGTAAAATCAATTTAACCAAACAATAAATTCAGTATTTTCAACACTGAACATAAAAAGAACAAAGAACAAAAAACTAATGGATGTAATTGTTTTTGCCTGGTATATTATCATGTCCGTGAGGAAGATCCTGAACCACATCCAGCTTTCTGTCTTCCACGCAGCACAGATCTTCTTAAATTCTGTTTAAATAGAAAGATTTCTATTTTTTGTGTATTGATACAGAAAAAAAAAACTAAATTATCCATATATTTTATTAATAATTATTAAAAAGATGACATTTGTGTATTTGTGTATCATCATTTTAGAAAAGCTAAATGTTGTGACAACAATCATATACCAAAGAGGCACTTACCAGCTTCTAGTCCATCGTGAGAATAAAGAAGGTCCCAGCTCTCTCTCGCTGTACGAAAGCTCTCAAGAGTCTCTGACCAGCCTGGCATCTCTGTCTTGTTCACTAAAATATGTCGTCCACGGCCTTTTCCCAAGGCTTCTTCATCATCTGAGCTCTACATTGACATTTATAGCACATGAATGATAGTTACTTACAAGGTATGGCTTGATCAGGTATGATCTCAGATCAGCCATTACCAACTGTCTTCTCTCTCCCATCGGCCAGTTTACGTTTCTTATGTGCATGTTTCAATACTCCTCTTTCCACCTCTACATCGTTATGCACTGTGCTCAAGTCCTCTACAAGAATCCATGGTCCTGAACTAAGACCATTAACACCTGTCACAGAACAGAAAAGGCAAAAAATAAGGCTCAGTTACAATTAGATGACCAAACATCAAGGATGCATTGACAGAAACTGACCTTGGAACAATGCCGGCTGTACAGCAGAGACGTAGATGAAGGCACTGCGGAAAAGGACAAGTGCAGCACAGATGACCACCTGGCTACAACAGCGCAACCTAGTCTCCCCTTCCAAACCAGGCAAATAGCGACACAGCTCTTTTACTCTGTGCAGCATGTCCACATAACTCCTAGTGCATAAGGGCATAAAAACAAAATGAGCTCCAATGCATGAAAAAACAAGATCACCACTCTTAGTGGATGAAACGTACCTCTGTCCTTTGTCACCCTGCCATTCACAACGTGCTCCAACAACAGACAAGACGTCCAATAGTCTCTCCCAAGGTTCAGACACAACTGATGACTTTTCCGAAAGGCCGTCAATAACATAACGCTGGGATCCACGAGACACAGAAGGGGATTTCAGTGGTCCTTCTTGAGAGACTTTGGGTAAAAAACATTAAAGTAACATAGCATATAATATTAAAATATTGGACTAAGCCTTAGATTAAAAAAAAATAAAAATAAAAAAATAAAAACCTTGTACTTTGTGCTATAGTCAGATTTTTAATAATGGTCAGCATCTCCACAGTGCAGTGTTACCTTGTATCTGTGCATCAGGTGAGGGGCCTCGAGTAACATAACCAATGTAGAACTCTGCTGCTTTTAACATGTACTTTTGCATTAGGCTTGTTGGCAAACGCATGTCCATGTTTAGAACTCTGCTGCTTTTAACATGTACTTTTGCATTAGGCTTGTTGGCAAACGCATGTCCATGTTGTTGATAACCAAAGGAAGGACATCACACACTAAAATAGAATCAAACAACATTTACTGTAATATTTGGATGTGTATAAATATAGTTACAAATAAGATATACTTAAATTACCAAAAAGTTTCCTGAAGCAGTTAACAGGGGTCTCCACATTCTCTGATACCTCAGCCTCCAACAATGTTTCCCCAAGATTTACCTAAATATACAAAGACTGTCAATAATATCTAATATCTGTCTATTACTTAACAATAATAATACAATAGCATTACAAACCCCATGTTGGACAACAGACTCCGGGAAACGTTTCAGGAGCAGAAGAAGCATTTCTGCTTTTTCCAAAGTGTTGAAACACTGCTCTGTGGCTTTCAAGAGCATTTCACATTGTACACGTACAGGAAGTGTCTCAAAGAGTCCTGCAAGTTGATAAAAACAGTTATATCCAATATGAGCTATCGCTCAGCACCTCCCTAAAACGCTAATCAACCAAACTGCAAAATTTTCACACCTCGTAGAAACTGAGTATGCTTGTCTTGAGAGTCACTACGCAAGGCAGCTGTGATGACACTGATCTCCCGCCAAACTATGGGTTGATCTGGAAAGGTTATAAACCTAGAAAGATGCACAATATTGGAATTTTTTAACAATATTAAACATAATGCATAAAGCATAATATATTGTTTGAAAAGTGCACTTGAACTTACATATCATAAAGCAACCTTCCAGCAGAAGCTGTTCTCTCTGCATTTCGTTCAATTGTATACATTTCATACTGTGAAAACAAGTTTGCCATGTTAGAAAACAAATTTTCTATAACAAACATAGTTTTCATAAAGTATGCCGTTGACTGGTAGCCTATATGGGGAAATACTTTTGCTGGCTTATTAACACGGCGATAATATTCTGTTTTACCTGTATGTTGAAGTCTGCTGGGTAAAGGGTCCTGGCAGTGATAAGCCAGGCTTTGGCCGCACAGGGATCATCTGAGACCAGCTCTCGAGCTCTTTTGACCAGAAACTCGCAGTCCTTTTGCGCTGACATGATTTGATTGCTGGTGTAAAAACTGATTCCTCATGTAGTTTTCCCTTTTTTAATGCATCCACCGGGAAGGTAAGATTTAGCAAAGTGCACCTTAGGAGTAGGCGCAGCTAGCTTTAGCATAAGGTGAAGTAAGGCTGTCAAATTGCACAAATATATAATGCTGGGGTTAATTCTATTTCAATAAACCTCTTCTTCACAAATTAATGTTCTAATATACAATCATATTTTAAGCCCATACATAACAAGAGGATAAATCGTATTCGTATAAGTAGTGCTCCGAAGGATAACCCTTTATTTAGCCTTTATTTATACCTTATACTGACACATTACCAGACGCACTTCAATGACGTCATGTCGCAAGATTGACGCTTTGCTTAATATTTTCTTTTGTCTGGTCAAAACTACTCGCAATTGTCTGCTTGTTAGCAGTGTAAAGGTTTTACGTTTCTCGTTTTACTTTAGATGCCAGACACGTCTTTAATATTTTCTCTGTAAATGTATCCCGTAAAGGCGAATACAACGTGATTAATTCGTTTCAAGCAACTCACCATGCTCAAAGAGCTACAGCGGTACGCACGCGCAATGAATACGTTGCAGGGTCAGTAGACACGACCTACAGTAGTGGCCCAAATATTCTGCAAACAGGAAGAGTACAGCGACAGATACAAGACAGGTAAATAACAGTTCTGCAGCCTTATAGTGGCGTGAACTAAACTTTGCAGGGCCTTTCTTCTTTTCACATTAATTGAGTGCCAGTCTTTCCCCAATCATCATCTTTTTTATTTTAGCTAGTTAGCATGCTAACTGTTTTTTTCTTTTTGTAACATACACGTTTACAACCACTGTTTTTTGATTATGTAAGTAGTGTACAATTAAAAGTGATAATTCATTTAAATAATTGTGGACTTGCTCGCTATTGATTTATCATTGAGCATGTCTAGCTAGCAACTAACGTAGCAGATCAAGCTAGTTAAGCAACACGCCCTGTTAGTTTTCATATAACATAGCTTTTCTATTAAGCATTTATACATCTTAAATTAGCATCATGTAACTTGGCCAACAATGCACAAATTGACAAAGGTTAAGGATAATATTTCTTTCCCTTAAATAATCCGTTTAATGTAGCTGACAAGTTAGGACAACAACGTGGGCATGCCACTGCTGGTTCATGGGGAGTAAATAATATAAGCTGTTTATGTACAGTATACATACTAAATTAGACATAAAACACTATGTAGACACATATTTGTGCAAAACGTTTTATGTAATTTGAAATGTATTTAATTTGATCCATAGGTTTCTGTCTGGTTTGTGACCTGTAGTGGTTGTTGGTCTGTGGAACCAGTCACCTCAGTGTCCAGTCCCCAGCATGAACTCCTTGATCTATATTTAGATTATTCCCTAAACTCTAAACATAGTTTAACTTAAATTCCTCACCATATTTTTTTATATTTACAAATGTCTTTTGACATGACGTGATATAAAAATTACTCGGTGTGCACTGTGCAGAAATACTGTGTCTTATAGCTGTTATTCCAACAATTTAGTATTGTATTCTCAACAGCTCACACTTATCAGTTAAGTTGCGTAAGACCTTTTATCAGTGAAAGTCAAGCAGGAAACTCAGGATTGAGTTCAGCTTTACAACCTTTATCAGAAAGCATTTATAAATTATTAAATTCGAGGCCTGCTTTTAATTGTCATAAATTAATGTCTCTCTTCTAGGTGCAAAATGCTGATATGAAGTTTGAGAAATACACTGTGGTGCACTGAGCCATAGCGCTAACAGCGCTATGGACACAGCCCGGACTCCACAGTCTCGGGCACCTCTGACTAAAGGCGGCAGTGCCTTGTTGTCTCCTGGGCCTCTCATTGACATGCTGGGACCACAAGGAAAGCACTATGTCTGTGGTTCTATTGCAGCGTTTACCAACATATTGGTAACTTTCCCAATCCAGAAGGTTTTATTTCGCCAACAGTTGCATGGTGTACTTGCCACTGAAGCAGTGCAGCAGCTCCAGAGGGATGGACTGAGAACTCTATACCGCGGCTTGCTACCCCCACTTCTTCAGAAGAGCACCACAGTGGCCATCATGTTTGGCGTTTATGAGGACTTCTCTAGACTTCTTCTAGATCAGGTCGGTGAAAGTGGTCTGCCTGAGATTGTCACAAAAAGCTTTGCTGCTGCTTTAGCTGGAACTACTGAAGCCATCCTGACGCCATTTGAGCGTGTGCAGACGCTCTTACAAGACCACCGGCACCATGGGCGCTTTAACAACACAGCCCACACCTTTAGGACACTTCTGACTGAGTATGGTATAAGAGAGTGTTATCGTGGTTTGGTTCCCATACTGCTCCGCAATGGCCCCAGCAATGTGCTTTTCTTTGGGCTTCGTGGCCCCATAAAGGAGCAGCTTCCAGAAGCTACCAGTCGGGCAGGTCACCTAGTTAATGATTTTGTGTGTGGAGGACTGTTGGGGGCTGCCCTTGGTATTATGTTTTATCCTCTAAATGTAGTAAAGTCCAGGGCTCAGTCTCAGGTTGGTGGAGATTTCCAGCCTTGCAGGAAGGTGTTCCTAACTGTGTGGAGAGAAAGGGGTGGCAGCTTAACAATGCTTTTTCGAGGTGCCCACTTAAATTACCACCGCTCACTGTTATCGTGGGGTATCATTAATGCTACTTATGAGCTCCTTTTAAAGCTCCTTTGAGATGTGTAGGACTGGGGACATCTGAAAAAAAATATCTATTTAAGGGGAGAGTTTATTGAGCAGAACATGTAAAACACATGTTTGCACTGTTTAATAAATAATAGAGAGCCGACAGTAGTAAAGTTGCACTTGGGGTCGGCACCAACCGTCTGTGTGATATAACCTGCCATTGTGACTTTCTACTGTTGTCAAAATATATATATATACATATAAAAATTACCCAATACACAGAATGTGCCAGGGTCCAATTGACATGCCCCGTTTCCTCCTTGTACAGTATTTGGGGGGCATACTTTACTCAGCACCTTTTTTCAAAGATTTAAGGCCTATTAAATGGATAAAAGGTTTTTTTTATAGAAAATGTATGTGCTCTAAATTGTATACAATATGCATCTTTTTGTTTGACCACTTCCTTTTTGGGTTCTGTTCTCCTGAACATTTATGCGTTTGGCCTTTGACGCGTCTAAAAAGGTTAGTGTATTGAACCAACAGTTGGAGTTGGACATTTTATTTGCTGCTTTATGCTGCCAGCTCACCTTTAAGCTTTACAAAAGTTAAGAAAACATGTTAAATCTCTGTAATTCACCAAAGTTTTTGTCACATTTAATTGTACTTTTCTAATGTGATTGATTCAATCTTTGTCAAGTGGACACTGATATAAATGCCAGTAAAAAAAAAACCAAAACACTAATTTTGTGATTGTTATTTATATTTTTATATTTACATTTAAAACAACCTCTGTACTCTTTGTTTAATGCATGTATTTCATTTTGCGCTTGCGCTCCTTTCTGCCTGTAACATCTGTTGACATAATGGGCTCAGATTTCAAGCTTGAGTAGAGGGAGTCCTCGAGTGGCAGTTATGGCTGGCTATGACGGCTTGTAGAGGAAAATCATGCTGCTCTAAGAGAAGACGGGGCAAAGAGTAATGTTCAGTGAAACATAAAGCTCAAGCTGCCAAGAAAGAGGATCACATGTCCTATTTCTTCAATACTCTTCACTTTGACTGTCCATTCTGCTTTCATCAAAGCTTTCCAGGTTTTTTATTGTTTTATGTTTTGGGTGAACGTGATTTGAAATTAGATTTTTGAAATTGGGGCATTCTTGGTGGCATTCCATGATCTTTGTCATTTCCCAGAAGCACAAGTGAGCAAACACTGTACTGTTGACAGTTGAGTAAAAGAAAATGTTGGCGTTCTGTCTGTGGCTTTCTGTTGATGTATATTATACACAGTTTAAAAGTAACCTCTTTTAAACAATGATTTTAAATTTATTTTATTTTCTTCACTTGAAATAAACACGTGTGTATTTTGAATTAGTGTCCCACCCGTGCCAGTAATTTGGTGACTAGCCTGTCCCTAGATACATAATGACAGTGATTATTGTTGTGCAGGTAAAAACTAGGATCATATTGAAGAAAGATACTAGATAAGTCTAACACCTAGCCGTACAATATCATAGTATTTATAATCGGAGTAATTGTCAGCAGACATACATTCTGCATGTTTTGGAAATGTGACTTTCTAGATTACTCTGTAAATATCTGCTGTGTAATTCCCACAGCAGATAATGATCAGATTAAGGGCAATCTGACATGGCGCCTGTGGCTCAGGGGGTTTAGCCACTGCATTTACAAAGCCTTAAAGCTACTTCTTTCCACCCTAGAAAATATTTGTGGTTAACGTCCGTCTATGCCAAATTAGATATCTGCTCTTAAAAATGTACAATATAAGGTTAATTAATGAGGATTATTAACGAGAGACTAGTGACAAGACAATCTCATTGATTTGATTGACCCGAGAGGAATACTGGCAAATCCGTTCTCACATTTAAAATGCACATGCTTTAACTTCAAAGCATCCAGACATAGCAAACTGATCAATGTTTAATTTATTCCCAAACCATGTATTACTTGGTATATTGTCTTTATTGTAAGTGGGTAATGAAAGTGACCACAAAAATGTCATAACACATGTCCCTTTCATCATGAAATACAGTTGTTAAAGGTTTGACCATTGCGATTGAAAACAAATAGGTGACACAGGCTCACATGTTCATTTTGTATCCTAACACTAAAGATGGTCCTGAGAGTTACAATATGGTTGTTAGTGTTATGATGGAGAGAGGTTCTTGGCATTAATGACAAGGCATGATTTCTTTAAAACATCACTACCTTGATAAAATCATGTAATTTATTTAAAAAATTAGATTGACTGCTTATCTCATGTCTTTGAATGAACTCTTTTTATGTAAGCAGTTGCTGATCTATTACTGACTAATTACTTTGTTGTAGGTGTCTTAAGTAAATCCTTCAGAGTCTTTCACATCAACTGGGCAGGCATCATCGTGATGTGGACAGCTGAGTAGTGAATAATATACATCAGCAAACAATGTAATCCTTGAACTGACAGACATCAGAATAGACATTGTTTTACATTGACATTATACTGTACGCTAATGCCATGCCACGATGCAGAATGTTGTATTTCTTTATGCATTTTTTGAAAATCAAGACAAAGGCTAACATTCCAAACAAAGAAAGACCCCATTATATTTAGATAAACATAATGCAGCAACTGTTGTTTATGACGTTAGCACAAAAAAACAAGAGTGCAGTATGTGGAGGAGTGACTTTTGTTTGCATAGCCATAAACTAAGGTAAGACAGAACAGGAAATAGATATCCATTCATATCTACAGTTCTGACCCAAAATACAGCAGTCAGTCATTATGTTGTTGTTATGATGGTGTGTCCAAAGAAGAGACCAGAGTGGGGAACATTAGTGGCTCAGTGTAAGAAGAGTTTAAGACTCTCTTTGGATCCTTGCTACATCTGAAGTATAACAGTCACATTTGTGCCTCGTCAAAAACCTTAAACTACATGGAGTTAATTCCCCATTTTGCTTTCTGGACCCCACTCACACATTCCAATGAAATAAATATGTATCTCATGTCCTTCCGGGTAAAACAAGAATAACATTATAATACTGCATACATTAGGAAAATGAGAAATAAGGGGAAAGGGTAAAAAACGCTTTACACAGGACAGTGCCAAAAAGGTGCAATCTGTAACAGTCAAAAGTGCTTACCCTGCTCGGTTATGTATGGTTTCAGCCCATTATAAGTGTAACTGTAAACAAATAAATTGGTAAAAAGGTGCAAGTACATACAAAAAAATTCAAAGTACCGTTTTTTTTGCAAGTAGGATCGAGAATATTTGTAAAATTTGTCAGTAAAATTATTTCAAAATGACAATATACAGATTACACCTTGTTGAGTGAAAATATGTTAAGCAGCATAAGAAACATAATACTGTTAAGAGAAAAACACATATTTTCCAGTGACATCCATAGTGTTTTTTTTTTTTGTTTTTTTTACCATAAACTGGCACACCACAGGCTATGGTGCAAATATTGTAAAAATAAATACATAAATACATACACAGGTAATTCATCCTTACATACATACACATATTGTATCATAAAATAAGATAAGATGATTATAAAATCGATATATACATATGCATAGTCTATATGCATCCAGGAACAGGTCAAGTGAATTGATTTTCCTCAATTAGGGTGGTTAGTGTCTATTATCTGGATGTGTTGAAGTGTGATTGGCACTTACTGTGCAACAACACAAGGATTACACACCACATAACTCTGCGTGGTTTCCTCTGCTTTGAGCTTCAGTCAGTGAGATATGAATAGGACGGGTTTGACTCAGAAATTGAGAGGTATGTGACTAGATGTGTCCAAAGTTTCTAATGCCTGTGTCCGGAAAAGCTGCGTCAGAGCGAACACAGAAGAGATTAGTACAGTACAGCGTTTGGCCAGTAGCCTAACACCATCAGTCTCCCCTTGGTTCTTAAGTCCAGCACCAGTTCCAGCCGTCTCAACTGCCCCAACAAATTCTCGGTATAGACCAAGTATCTCCTTTAGCTTG
Source organism: Perccottus glenii (assembly GCA_024416835.2). NCBI lineage: Eukaryota > Metazoa > Chordata > Actinopteri > Gobiiformes > Odontobutidae > Perccottus > Perccottus glenii. The sequence continues at coordinate 22,304,800 of CM044554.2, read as the reverse complement.
TCCATTGGCTCTTGGTTGTCTCCGTCTCCGTCCTTGGTCAGCACATTTGCAGTATGGCAGACATCACAGTCGGTGCAGGGTTTTGTTCGCAGACAGGCTGCTGACAACTGAACCAGAGCGCTAAAGCTATTTGACAATGAGCGTAGTGCTTCATCAGGAGCCCAGCCAACACGTGTGGCTCGCTGGCACCCAGATGCCAATCGCCGCGCCTCAGCCTGAAGAAGACTCCTTTCCACCTCAGTCATAGCAGCTCGGCTTTTTCTGCTACAATAAATACCTTGAGCTGACGTTGAGCTGCCTTCATTGCCATTGTGATTAAGATCCGGCTCCCCTTTAATGTCTTTTTCATCTGATTCTTTGCTTGATATTTCCTGCTCAAGAACTCCTCTTTCTAACACAAGCAAAAGCTGATCTATATCTTGACGTAGGGAGGCAAAACCGCCCTTCAGCCCACCATAATTCTTGTTAGTCAAAGAACGAAAAGGAACTCCTAGTGCAGTTGTAGGTGAGACCGGACAAGAAACAAGTGGACTAATGTCAGAGGAGGCAGTGGAGAAAGTAGACAGTGGTCGAGGATTGTCCCTTAGCAGAGAGAGGATATTGGAGTTCGAAGAGGTTGTTGCAGGAGAAGGTGCAGCTACAGGTTGGGCAGGTTTAGGCATTGCACGACGGGAGAATTCATAAACTGTTAGCTCCTCATCAAAGCTATCCCATCTTCCGTGTCTCCGCTGAAACAGTTGGCATAAACAGTGTGGCATCCACACGCATCCTTGTGCTGCTGTGGGGGGGTAGTGTCTGCCAGGGAGGAAGTTGGCGATTCCCCTCCAATTTGCATGTTTACAACTCCCCTGAGCCCCACAGCTGAACTGGGCCGAGACTGAGGCTGCTCTGAGGAGACACTACCACTTTGGAGACTGTTTAGATTAGGATATGACCAGTTTGTCCCATTGTTTTTTTTCATGTGTGATGTCACTTCCTGGGCTTCTTTGAAAGTTGCTATAACAACTTGAGCTCCGTCCTCTAAAAAGTCCCCTTTGTTTTCAGATATTGAGGCAATTGTGTCCTTTTCTTTTACAGGTGTCTTGTTTAAGTCTGACAGTCCACTAGCTACTGACAAACCTGACCCAAAACCAGAGGTGTCTCCATTGATTGAGCTGGTGGAAGGATAGTCAAGCGTCCCTAAAATTTCTTGAGAACGGGTCATGTACCATGGCAAAGCTTGGATCTTTCCTCTGAGGGCTGAAGCTGGCAGTCTGCCGCCCAGACTAGAAGAGCTAGTCCGCAGGTCCGAGCCTGACCCAGACCTTCCTGGCTCTCTATTTTCAAGGCCCCCGCTTCCTGTAGAGTTGGTTGAAGTGAGCGATGTGGTAAGAGTGAGTGGTGCCTCTGAGTTTTTAGGTGATAGGCTTTCATGGCTTAAAGACACCCTCCTGGGTCCCGTTTGGATGCTGCCATTGCGACTGCTCCAAGGGTAGATTCCATTTGGCGGATTAACAACATCCTTAAACATCCCTTTGTTAGGATCGGTCGGAGACACGGGAGAACTAGCAGGTAAGTACAAGGGGTGGGTGGGCTTTGGGGGAACCGGAGGTGGAGCTAGCTTTGTACCTGAATTTGAGCGAGGTATAGATGTGACTGTCCCATTGCTCTTCTCTTTAACATTACTGTTTTGCTCTTTATCTAAACTACATGATTTGTCTTTAGAAACATGCACCCCATTCTCACGTGGAAGTGCTTTCGTTGGTTTTAAGCCATTTTCTTGCCTCTTTAACGTTTCCTCAGTTGTTTTACCCAGTGTTGTGCTGGGTAGTTGTTGCTGGCTGTACCTTACTGCAGTGATGAGAGGTGACGAAAGAGGCAGCCCACCGGCTCCAGCTGTGACAGACTTAAACTCCATAGTGTCTGGCTCCATCTCAAGCAGCTCGGATGAGAGGCGACCTGAGCCATCTCCATTGCAGTGAGCGTATGACTGTCCTTGTTGGGGTGACTTTGGAGGAGTCATTTTAGGTTTAGGGGGCAGCTGAGGTTTAGGTGCCAGTGGTGGCTTGACCTTAATTTCAGGTTTCTGAGATGGCTTTGGTGGACTTGGCTGTTGTTTGTTAAGTTGATTTGCTGGAGTTTTAAGCGTTTCCACTTCCTTCTTGACGTGAGAGGATTTATTGGCGAGGGGAGAGCGTGGCGCTTTTCCAGAGGCTGCTGGAAGACCGTTCCAGCTGCCACTCAATCTATTAGCGTTGCATTGGTCAGCAAACTCTGCATCTGGAGAGGAAAAGATATGCATTAATACATAGGCACTAAACAGGCTGGGAAATTTGTCAGTAAGGTTTTTAAGAGTTTAACGAAGTTGACCAACATATGTTTGCTCGACATAAGACAAAAAATTATTTTCACATGACTGTATTTTAAACGGTCAATAAAAAGGGCAGTCAAAGGGGTTCGACTGCTATAAATATATTTTCTTTTCTGCTTGGACATGTGACTGCTGAGCATTGAATTATGTTATTTTCATTTCAATGTCTATAAAAATGGCTATATTAATGACTAAATATCCTAAGTCACAGTCACAAGATATTATTGTGTGAAAATGTTGGATTGAATTTGGAAACTTTAAAATTTTCCATAAAACAATATACTATATATTGAAACTATTATAAGCCAAAATGAATGCTGTCAACAAACCTGAAAGATCAGGGACTGGGGGAGTAAATCTATCCTTTGCATCAAAAAACTCCTCCTCAGACTCTGAGGCACTTCTTCTAAGAGCTGGCTGTGGATTGGGTGAAGGTGTAAGGAGCATTGCATCTTCATCCTTGGACAGGTGCTGTTCTGCCTGTGAGGCTTTGTTCCCAGGAATTGAACTTGTTCTTACAGGAACTTTCGGGGGGATTTTTTTCTTTTTAATGGGAGATCTTCTGAAGGGTATGCTGTCGATCACTCTCAAATCCCGTGAACTAGGAATCTTAGAGATACGTCGAAGTGCCTTGAGACTGTGCTCCTCCTCTTCCTCCTCATCATCATCACTAGTAGCCTCAGCTGGGCTCGGGAGGAAGTCAGTCTTGGAGAGCTCAGCAAAGCACAGGTAAGAGTTGTCGTTTCCGCGATAGTTGAGATTGGTGGGTCTCAAAGGGCCTTGGTGGCATTTGGGATCCAGGAGGTAGGGATGGTGGACATCAATGACTGGTTGCACTTCCAAACAGGAAGAAACTTTGGCTGTGGCACTGCTCTCTTCAAGGGCAGCACTCAAAGACCCACTGGACAAGCTGGAAAAGCTGCTAGTGACTCTTGAATCAGTGTGGTACCAATTGTTTTCTCGATTAATTTCCTCATCCATCACAGCGAACGTTCGCAGCCCACTCCCTGATGCTCCTTCCTCTTCTCCCTCGTTTTCCTTACTTTCTGTTGTCACTATAATCTTCACATCCTGTTTGCTTTTATGCTCCTCTCTCTCTTGTCTTTCTTCTTCTCTCCTTTTCTCCTCTTCCTCTCTCCTCCTCTCTTCCCAGTCTTGACTTGCTGGGTCATGGCGTTGAGAATCCATCGGGTCATCGTCATCTGATGAATCATCTGAGTCAGTGCAGCAGCGAGAAACATAACCTAATAACACAGGAAAGATCGGCAAACAACAAATAATGGCAAACAGGAAAAAATTAAATATGTTTGCATTGAAATGTATAATGTATTTTAAATTTACTGTATTTTATTGCTTGTTTTTCTAGCATTACCCATACTGGCTTGTGACATTTATCAACATATGATGTGAAAAATGTCTATTAAAAGGCTAAAGCCAGAAAGTTAAGTGAAACAGTTTTTGCTCACTTGATAGGGATTCATAGCACACGCCCTCTATTACGGCGAACTTCCCACACACACCTTCTTCAGCAGGAATTCGGTGCACCCTCACTTTTGGGCGCCCCAGACGGAAGACATTGACATTGGGATCCACCAGGAGTCTGCAGTAGCCTCCCAGCAGACATGCTAAGTCTTTGGCTGCCAGAGAGTCCATCAGTAAGGCAAATGGCTGAGAAGGGTGAGGACATTGTAGGAAATTAGGAAAAGCGGTAGTGACAAAAGACAAGGATAAGAAGGAAAGACAATAGAGTGAGAGAAAGAGAGAGATCGTCACATTTAAGAGCAGTCAATTATAGCATACTCTGATACAACGCAGCCCCTTAGGCTGCTGTGTGTTGAGGGAAATTGTGTGACCTATATTTTCTCAAGCATGAGCTGCGACGTGAATGTGGTGAAGGGGGTGAGGATCCATTTTTCTTATCTGTGTCAGTGTGTGAGTGCTTCTATTGGTGAATAATAGAACATTTTGCTTCTATTTTTAAGTACTCCATACCTTCATGTCGTGCAATGAGATGCGCAGCAGGCTGACTTTATCAGACTCCGAGAGCAACTCCACTCGGCTGATGCTGCTGAACTCGACCAGTGTAGAGATCATATTGAGCTTGTGGTTGATGACTTGACTCATCCCGTATTTTGTTCCAACAAGGAGGCTAACCAATACTTCTCTGTCCTGGAGCTGCGATGGCAAATGAATATTAATTATTTGTTTATTTATTTATATAATGTATTTATAAAAGACCAAATTGGATTAAGACTGTCTTAAGTCATAAGACTGATCACAAGATGAAGACTGTGGGTAGACAACCACCTCTGTTAAGTTGTGAAAATATTTATTCAGCTGGATGTTTTTTTTCATATTTAGAAAAAGACAATAAAATCTTTGTGGGAAAGAAATATCTTACCATCATAGTAGCTGTGTAGGACCGTCCTCCATATGAAATGAGCTCTCCCAGCTGAGTGAGGTAGGCAAGACGGGCCTGAGTAGCAGATATAACCTAAAACCCCACGTTGAACAAAAAGATATGAATAAGATGCTGATTACAAAAAAATGCAACTTTAAAACACCCACTAACCAACCTTCTATACACCACCCCCAAAAGCCTTTGATAAATCCAGGAAAAAATGGACAGTTATCTATTAAACTTGTATACTTACTAGTGGTGGGCTGTGAGAGCCAGCAAGGCCTTCTCTGCTGGCCTAAACAATATTAGAATCACTGACTTATGTTATTTATTTATTTCCATTAAATAATTTATTTTTGTATTAAATTATTTCCAATTCTCAATTATTCTCTTCATTTCAGAGCTTTCAGCAGATTTCAGATATGTGTTGCCAGGGTAAATTAAATCTGCCTTGAGGCCTTCAGAATACAGTGTGGGCACCTGTAGCTTAAAACAAATCGTACTGAAACTGTGCTTTAACCAATCAGATTTAGAGTTGGGTAGCCCGCCAAGTGCCCAGGGTCAGCTAGCAGGCGTACAATAACGTCAGCACTTTAGCGCAGCCTACTAAACAGAGCTAGCAACATACACAAGCTAAAATAATTTTATAGAGCGGACATTCTCAGCCATAATGACAACTTATGCCAGAAATACGACGAGACAGGCGGGACTTTCAGCATTAGCCTCCATGGCAACAGAAAAGTATATATTGTTGGAACTGAAACACAGATGAACTATGCAACAGAGTAATCTTCTTGAGGAAAATATTTGTAATTTTATTTGCTAAATATTGATGCTCCTGCTTCATACGATGTATGCTCTGTGGTAGTAATGGGCGATATGAACGATATGCGATATAAATGATAAAAAATTGGCATACGATAGAGATTTTAATTCTATTGCACTACCGCGATAATACATGTTGATGACGCAATTTCCCCGCAAAATTTACAGCCACGAGCTGCAGCTTGAAACATGGCTGAAAGCGAAACGGAGGAGCTGGTGAAAAAGACGCAACATCCATTATTTGGACATAATTCGGATTTAGGCCGTCTGACGTGCAGCAGCAAATTATACTCTGTAGAGTGTGTGGGGCAACAGTTCCGGCTAAGAGAGGTAACACGACTAATCTGTTGTACTACCTCAAAACGAAACATGTTACTGAATACTGGACGGAGCTGGCAAAGCTGGTATTCAGTAACATGTTTCGTTTTGAGGTAGTACAACAGATTAGTCGTGTTACCTCTCAGAAGTCTCCGTGAAGACTTCACGGAGCTAGCATAGCAAGGCAATGCAGCCAAAGAGCGAGCGAGAGAGAGAGAGAGAGAGAGAGCGAGCGCGCGAGAGAGATTATAGATTAAATTAACATATAAAATCTTACACGTTTGTCAACAGAAAAAAGTGTGAAAGATCCCCGAATTGACCGTGCTGTTGCTTTATGCAAGAAGATTGTGAGTTCCTTTTCAGGAATACAGGAATAACATTAAAAAATACATTTAGCAGTTTGGCTTTCCTTAGGATCTATGTAACCTGTTCTGAAATGATTCTATTATAATTTATATATCGCAATATATATCGTTATCGCAAGAGGCTGCAATGTATATCGCAATATGGATTTTTGGCCATATCGCCCATCCCTACTCTGTGGCGCAGATGTGTCTGCAGTAAACAGAGACTTGGTGGATTGTGTTAATGGTCAGTGTATGTAGCGGATTTTTGTCTTAATGTGAGAAAACCAAAATTGCAAAACGTCTTTTTCCGATTTTATAAAAATAAAATCCAACTGGATATTTAATTTGTGATATGTAGCTACCGGTTAGCCTCGTGGCTACACCGACCCCAGAGCTCTAAACTGGAAGTGAAGAGGACCACGAGTCTGAAGCATAGATTATAAATAAACATGGATGTTGTCTGCCCATTGCTCCCCCATTCAGCAATATTGGTCTTACAACAAGGCTTTTCTGCTGTTACTGCATAGTAAAACAATAGTTTTCAGATTTCATAAATGTGAATAAAAAAGTGTAGTAAAAGCTTAGCTCTAGAGTCCAGAGCCATCTTTTGTACCAGGTCGTAAACATAATTTTTCCACATACACTACAAACATTCTACACTAAATTCACTAATGGATTTCTCCTTAAATTTCTGCTTTTGGAGCCTGCCCCCTGGTGGACAGAGGTATATTGCTGTATGGTGGCACCCTTACTCGAGGCCCTTTTAAGGGGTTCCATGAGAGAGGCTTGGTCTGAAGCAGAACCAGAGGACAACTGTGTCTGTGACTCCAGTGCTCCAGAGCTACAGACCCGCAGTGCACTTCAAGATGGCCACAGTTCATCTAGCTCTTCATTTTGAGGATCATTCGGGTCTCTTGTGGAAAGTGGATTAGATGGGGACAGCTGATAGAGCAGTAGGTGGTCACAGGACTTCTGAAGTCCTGATGCCGGACTGTGATTCAAAGCTCTGTTATGCTGTGTTTCTGTGTTGTATAGTGTTTTCTATAGTGGTGGCACAATAATGACAGTATTAGGAAATGGTTTAATTCAGGTGGGACACCACTGAAGGCCTAGGTGTAAAATGCACGACCACCATTTACCACTATTGCTTTATTTTTATATGGGCTGTATTTACCTTCTGTCTTGGCTCTAGAAGGGACTGGATCTTTTTGAGGTGGTAGCTGATGGCTTTTCTCAGGTCTTTCTCCTTCATGTTACTAAGCAGAGTTGGAGAGATGAAACTATCCAGGCCAAACTCTTTTCTGTCATACAAAAAAACACAAAGGATTCTCACAGTTATGACATCATATGCACACATTGTGTAACCTGCTATTTGACTGGTTGCACAAAAAAATCTAATAAACATGACATGATTCTTTAAAGGTGAGGCAAAGGTTAGCTTAACCTGATTTATGAATGTAGCCTTTACCCCAAATAACTAAGGCCATTAATTTAACGTAGCAGGTAGATGACAAGTTACATTTTCTCACCAAGTAACATTCTTGAATGACAAATCATGCACTGAAACTCATACTGTATGACTCACATAATACTCTTGATAGATGTCCTCATGTGTCCACAACTATCAAGTCTCTCGTGCATGTGCAGAGCAGCCAGGCGCAGAGCAGTGTTACACTTCATCTCCACAGCAAAACGCTCCTGGAGCACGTCCCCAACACTCTGAGATTACAAAGCAATACAAACTAGCATTAGCTTTCAACAAAACGTATCACCTGTTAAGGCTCCGAAAGGTTACAGCAAAAAAAGCATTTACAGCAAAAAAACACATCTGATGAGAGGAGGAATAAACCAACATGACAGAAGTGGATTTCCCAAAGGTTTACTGTGAAACAAAGCAAAGGCAGCCTTCTGGCTCTAAGGCTTATCATCTCAGGATGAAATAGAGAATCAAAGCTACATCACAGCAAGTACAACTGGTCTGTGATGAACCAATTCAGGTTTTACTAAATACAATTGTTACAGACATGAATGATGTAATGAATGATTTGATGTCATAAAAAACAGAAAACAAAAATCTTTACATCATCCCAGAGTTAATCCTGTCATTGTCTGAGTATCGCAAACAAACTGGAAAATGCCAAAACGGTCACTGACCTGTTGAAAGAGATACTCAAAAGCGAAGGGGTCTTCCTGTAAGAAGTCCATGGGATCTTTGGGAATGAAACACACTCTGAACAGACATCTGTAATCGTGGGAGTCTTTTTTCTGCACCACCTGATGGACACACAAGACAAAAGACTGTATATTACATTCCTATATATTACATTACATAGGATCATTCATAATGCAGTTTGTCAACTGTGTCTGTGACGCCCTTTACCTTTTGTATAAGCTCGTCTTCATGCAACAGCAGCAGTTTGGCGATGCTGTATTGTTGCTCTAGCACCAGAGCAAAGTACTCAATGGCCCGGATGGACAGTTTATCCTTCAGTGTCAGAACAATGTCCTGGCAGAGTGAAAAAACAACATTTTAGATCTCCTTAAACAAACATGCTTGATCCCCGTCTGCAGGCGGTCAAATCAGGTTTCCCTTTCTGTTTTTTTTAGTTGAACATACAAATACAAAACAGGGAGAGACATGTTTTTAAAGATAACTTGTAAAAGTTGTCTCCCATTATACCTTCAGTTTATTGTACATTTATCATCCAATATTTACTGTCAGTCCCCCTCCCACATTTCTACAACGGATTTTTGTTTTTAACCTAAAAAAAAAAAATACATTCCATTTTCCACAATTAAATGCAGCAGCTATAGCCTACTACAATAAAAATAACAGCTTTTGTCTAATGTCTCTGGGTCTCTTGATGTTATAGCATGACATTAATAAAAACTTAGCAATTAATTAAAAATCATGTAACATATCTTGACAAATGTGTCACTTCAAATAAATTATGCTGCATTTTGGGAAAGAGGCATTAAAGATTCTATTTCTATTTGTTTATCACCAAACTCAAAACCAAACCAAACCAACAAACCTTGACAGTGGTTGTTTTGTCAAATTTGAAAGCCTTGGTCTGTCCATTTTCCAAATAGACTTTGAGGACATTAGGCAGGAAAAGAAGAGAGTTTCCCTGATGAACAAAAGTGAACAAGTTGGTTAGAAACAAGACAAAAGGCAGAGAAAGATATTGTGAGTTTTAACTTTTCTAACCTGAGTGTGCCCGTTGACCACCACCTCCTCTGCAAAGCGCACTTTAACTGGATTACTCCTCAGACGAGCTCTCTTCTCTGCCGACATTATGGATGACTTGGGATTCTGCAAACACACACATGTTTCTGTCATGATGTGAGATGTGATGATTATGTCGGTCTTAAAGCAAATCGGATGACAACACAACAGCAGCCAACGCAGTGATTACACAGACTGTATTTATGTTGGCAATCTGAGAGTTAATCCTGTCAGGAAATGTGAGTTTACAGTCACATGCTTAGAAACACACAGAGAGCTTATAGTTAAATGAAAGATAGTGATTCTGGAGATGTGTGTTGTTCTTTGTATATTGGGGGAATTCATCAATAACTTCTCTGTACTCACTGCCATGTGCCGTAGGATAGTCACAGTGATACAATCCTCCATGTCCCTGAGAAAAGAAAAATCACACACAAGAAGACATCATTATCTTTCTGTCAAGCTGTCAATCCATCCCTTTCTCTTTTGACCCTTTGCCCCTGACCTACTAAGCCTTTCTCACGCACAAACCCTGACCCACAAATCATTCCTATGCTGATGTATGTCAGAAATGCATTCCAGCCAACAATGAACAGCATTTACAGTATGTTAGTGGATGGACTAGACACACTAGTCGCTGTTGTTCTGTTGAGAAGTGCCGAAGTAAGCAAAGAACTGGATTGGATAAACAACATAGATTGATTTGTTTGGATTTTTTCTCACCTTAAGATGTTTTCCACCTGTTCGGCACTCAAATCCTCCAACACGTTGTCATTAATCTGTAGTACCTGGTCCCCTGGGAACAGTATCCCGTCCGCGGGACTCCCTACAGACAGAAAAGGCATTAAACATCTTTGCTGAGTACATTGAATCAAAGTTACACAATGTGACTTTGTACAAGAAAGTACAAAGCCTTAAAATAATTTAAATTAATAGCATCCAAAATCATGACAATAGTTCCCTGACATGAACAAGAAAGAATAACCACTGATTCAAAGACACTGTGCTCCTGGCTCACAAGATATGCACATAACGTGTCCTTTCTGTAAAGCGTCTTTGAACTTCTTGAAAAGCGCCACATAACTGTTATGTATTATAACTCGTTGTTGCTGTTTATTATTTATTTCGGTACATGGAAGGAAAGTAAATAGAAGACGTAGAAAATAAATACATACAATATTTCTTGATTCACATGCCCAAAAATAGTGTAACCTTATTAAATACCAATTCTACCATTCACTTGTGAGTTTGTGAGTTTCCTAAAAAAAACGTATGTAATGTTGCTTTAAGGTAAATATATGGAACAGATGCAGACTCTGCCCCTAAATGACACACATATTGTTCAACATGGCTGACTCAACACTGTTCAGCTGAGTGCTCCGGGACTTTAGGGGTTACGATTATTCTGGGTCTCATCCAGCTCAACTCGGCTCTGCTCTCTCTAGTTATTTATACTCATTTGTCTTCTGGCGAGAGAGAGAGAGCGACTGAGGCACAGCCGTTCCAGCAACACACGCAATTCTACACACATACAAACCCGCGCATAAAAATGAATTCTTTCACATATGTTTTTCACATACCGTGTCAGACTAGAAAAGCCCCTGTCTGTCCCAACTGTTTCACCCCACTGACGGGATGACACCATGCTTTGAAAGCTTTTAGACACACTACCAGACTAGTCATCTCCCCTCTGAGGAGCTCTCATGTTAGCTCTGGCAATATCCTGATCTGTGCGGTTTTTCAAGTCCATTTCTTTCACTTTCCCCATTTACCACTGCACTGTCTACATCTCACCGAGACCTATCTAATCTTATCCTTGATTATTGTGCATTTCACACTTATTTTGCTCTTTTTAATATAAATTGCATTTTTCCTGTTGCCTATTCCCTCCTGGGTCTTCAGTAGGCTTTGCTTGTCACTATTAAATCTTCTTATCTATTATCACCTCTTGGTCATGCTCTCAGTCTTTCCTACTGGATTTTGGCAGCAGATAACACTTACTAAAGTGGTACAATAATGGGGACTTCCACGAGCCATTTATCAGATTACTGAAAGAAAAAGTAATGAATCAGCATCTCCTTCTGCCAATTTCTGCCCCTTGTCAAAGGTGCCTAAATGAAGAGTGATTGGATTTAGAAATGATGAGCAGGTGGCTCTGTTGTAGCTGTGGCTTTCTGGCAGAGTGCCCTGCAGCCTGAATACCAGGACAAAGTCAGTGTTCTTGCATGTGTCTTTGTGTCTGTTTTATCCATGCTATATGAATTTGACCTTCAAATTTATATATATAAGGCTTAGACATGTTATGGCTAATGTAAGTCTACAGGAAATGAAAGTAAGTCTGGTAATGGACCCAAAGTAATCCAACATTCCAACGTGAGTGTATGAAGAGCATGACCCAAATGTAGATAGCTTGCAGAAGGACAAGCAGGTTACATAAAGCAGGGGACATTTTGGTGAGGTACAAGTAAAAACAACATGACCTCTTAAACAATAACAATCAACACTTTTGTCCACACCAAGGACATATTATACTTTTTTATTCATCTCTACTATTCTGTGAATTTGTGTCAGTTCTCTACAGTCATTTGTCTTTTGTGATATCATTAAGAGCAAAAACCATCTGGTGTAGTCACATGACATGCCCAACCAATCATCTGACTGGTTCCCAGTCCAACGTCAGCTAAATCATTGGCAATTGGTAAAACAGGTGTTGATAAACTATTTGTGGTATCAGAACTAGCAGTACTAAAATCAGATGCGTTTTTTGGTCTACACTCATGGCACCAACCTGTGGCGATGTCCCTGACCAGCAGGGGTGGGTCTGTAGTGAGGGTAAAGCCATGACCAGTGCTGCTGTCCAGGACTGGGTCTCTGGTGATCTGCAGCTGCAGTTTGGCTTGAAAGTTCTGATTGGACAGACTGTTAGAGCGCTGCGACCTCCCATCGCCTAGTATCCGCTCTCTGCAGGGGTCAAAAGGGTGACAGGTTACAAGACTGGAGATTTTTGCATTGTCAGTATGAATAAATGTATGCAACCGGTTTGCATGGAATAAATATTCTCATAACAAAAAATATATTCAGTAAATAAATTAGTTTGCATGAAAATACATTAGTATAATGATTGCAATGTAGTATATTTTGAACTCACCAATTTGTGACAAAGTAACGTTTGCTAAAACCCAATGCGTGTGAGCGTTTTTACTACAGGACTGCACTGTAAACTGTAAGCATTTTGTCTGAGTCTAAAGATGACATATACTCCCCAAGGGTTTGTGTCTTGGTCAGCTGTTTGTGAGACCTTTTTCCAAAAATGGTTTAGAGGAGAGATTACAGGCTTTTTTACACCACCACATTGCTAAGAATAAGAAAACACTTAGTGAACGACAAGGGGAACTTGAAAGCATAACTGTGTGTTGGAAAGATTTTGAAAACGTTCGGGCTATGTACTAAACACAGTAGTACTGTTTTTGGATGGAGGATGTGGTGTGTGTGGCCTGCTTTCATCAAAATAATGAACTTTATTCCCTTTCACTTTCATACTTTTTACAATGGATTATAAACACATAGTATTCTATTTTTAAAAGCCAATTCAGTTTGACAGGAAAGTGTATGGTTAACTCAGAAATAAATACTGTAAGTGCTACTATTTTAAATGACTATATCCCACACATCCCACACCGCAGCAACTGGCAGCAAGCCCATAAACTCGATACATTTTCTCATCACTCAGTTGCATTTGTTGATATTATAGTGTGGGGTCTGCATTTAGTTACATACAAATAAGTAGAAAGTCCACTTAAGTTAAAAAAATAAAAAATACGGTAACTAGTAATTCACCTTCTAATGAGCGCTGAGACTACCTTTGGCATTTAAAGCCACCTACATAAAAAATCTTTTTCCAACCCAGTTCATACCTGCTAAGTGACTCTCGTGTGCGTCGTATTATGGTCCCCACCACCTGCTGCATACGGCTGGTGCCCCGAGCCGGAGACCTGCTCCTACATCGCTCCTTCTCCTCCATTTATCTAGAGGAAAATACACAAAAGTACAAGTTACAACCATGAGCCCAGACAGAAATGAAAAGGAAGAGGAGATGAAAGGATTTCTTCAAATTGACTGCAATTTTGGCTGCAATGTTTTATTTTCAGAACCTGAATTTGGCCTTGGATGCAATGAAAAATCCGATATATGTAAAGACCATGAGAAAAGCTACAGAGGAAAAAAATGACAAGGCTGGGATTAATAAGTTTAAATAAAAAATATCACAAAAAATGTCTCTATATGAATTGATTACATGGAAAATATCAATAAAGCGAGACATAACACAGTTCAATGAGATATAAATGTATTGTCTCCGTGTTCAAAAGAGTTCACAACAACACTGCAGCTGCAAGTACAGTACATTCTGCTTAGACTGCTTTTTTAAAACAGTGGAGGGGTGGGGAAATGATGAAGGATGGAGGGTTTAGTTAAACCCTTAGGGAGGGAAAGCTGATTAGCACTGAATCCGGACCAAATCTCAAGACTTACTACTCCCTTCAGTTGTATTTTATTTGTGTCAGCCAATCAATACATCAGCACTGGGCGCACTGTTATCGAGCTAAAGTCTTGATAATAGAAAAGTCTGGCCTCCTTTCATAAAGTTATTCACAACATTTTAATAAATAAAATGTGTTATTCCATTTTCAGATTAGGTTGTTTTTGGCTTCTATATTCCTGTGTTGGGCTTTCACCTCAGTCAGAGAAAGTAGACCTGATCAATATACAGTTGTTAACAAAGATAAATGTGCTTTAAAAACCTTTGCAAAACAAAGACTCCTGCTATGGTGTGAAAATGTTCTGTCTTTGTGCCACACCTGCTTTTGCTTTTACACACAACACTTAAGTCTAATAAATGAGCTAGGGGTTATGTCACTACAGCGCAATTCATTTTAAGTTATGTAGAAACAAGACACGGGACAAATCAATACAAAGCAGAAGTGAACTATTACCAAGGTAAAATACAACTTTAATTGGTCTTGTTTTCTGCTTTGTGCTGATGTAATTGCTGGTACTGGGCCAATGATGACTAGCAACACTCACTAGTAGTGAAGGCACGCAGTGTAGGTTTGTCCCGTAAGAGGATTAGAGGCCCTCGTTCTGCACGGGCCTACGCTGGTCAGGGTGTTACTTTAGCACCTCCCGCTGATCCGGATTGAGGCAGATTGACTTGAAGATGAGGCATAATGAGGGGGGCGAGGTAGTTGACAGCTGTGCACCAGGAAAAAGGGTGATTATGTACACACACAGCCGTTAAGACAAGCCAAAATCAGTGTTTTAGTTTTTAAGGTTTTGGTCTTAAAGTATTACAATGCCACTTTTTGGCATTTGAACAAACTGAGAGACCAGTAAAAGTTTACACAGTACTGCTTTAACCCCAGAATCAAGACCCTTCATCTAGTCTTAAATTCAAACTTGTTCTTGCTAAGCGTTGTCTTGGTCTCGGGTTTACAGGACTTTTTTATCAACAAAAGCTGAGACAACAACAAATCCTTTTGTCAGCATCATTGTTGGGATTGAATGGGATTGAACTTTTGTTCTCTAATGCAACCAGAAAAGTAAAGTTGCTCATTGAAGTCATGGTACAATAGAGTAGTATATATAAATGAGCTTTTTGCCTACTTATGGTATGCTACTCTGATATGTAAGAATTTTGCATTTGGATTTTTACTTTAATACAGTCTCAGCATGGTTTCAGTCCTTAAAAAACTTGGTCTTGTTTTGTTTTTGGTGCCCTCTGGTCTGGGTCATGAACGTTATCATGAACCTCTTATGCACCTTGAAAAGCCTGCTTGGTTTGTACATAACTTCCTTGAGATAAGCACAGGTAAAGTATGTTATTTTACGTGAGAGTGCACCTGCTGATCTAAGAATGTGTCACTTGATGGGCTGCAATCAGCGCTGAACCAAGCTACCTTTTTCTGCTTTGTTTTTTTCCTTATTATGATTTTCATTTTGTCCCATCTCTCTGTTTCCCTCCTTCACCCTGACTGTCCTTGCCGAGTCAGGTAGTCATCTCCAATGACAGTGTCAGTGGGCAGGCTTTCTTTTTTGAAATGCAGGCTCATCCCTGGGATTTGCACAAGAGCTTTACAGTCATATGATTTAAAAAAACTCCTTATGTTTATGGCACCAGACAAAGAATAGGATTTTTAACAACATTACTTTGTGACATTCATTACAATTCATCTCAAAAGAATCTTAGGTTTAAGTTGGGGAAAAAAAGCAAAACGGCACAATTGCCCTTATTTATCAGAAAACTATGAGCAAGACTCACCGTGATGTAACTTGTCCTGTCAGGTCTCCAGAACACAAATACCCTCTTGCCCCTTGAGACATCAGCTCTGCAGACCCTCCAGGATTGGCCCAGAAGTGGTTGAGGGGGTGCCTTGTGATCATCAGGGCCAATCCCAATCCAGTACAGCCACCTGCACTGAGCAGAACAAACCCATGAGGCGCATGTTCACACTGAAGTGTGTTTAGGTCCAATCAGCTTCTATCATTGGTGAGAGATTTCCTTTTTAAATATATTATTCAGCGAGTGAACATACAGCTATGTTAGGCTGAGCAGATGTGAGATCAAACCAGTTATGTGGTTGTGGCATTCCAAGAGGCTCCTCCTCTGGTCCCCAAGGCTCTTCCTCTTTTACTCTCTCTCTTTCTTTCTCTCTACTCCTCTGCAGCTTTGAAACCACATGGCGATGTCAGGTCATTTCTGTCAGGTTGTCTCGATTAAAATTTCATATCCCCCAGTTGAGTTAAAAGTTCTTACTGGGTGTGCTCTAAAAGCAGAGAGAACATATGTGGTAGAGAAAGGAGCTCTGCCAAGTTTACAGCATTCTTGGCTCACAATAAAAGACAAACAGTCTTTTCTATAAACGTCAGGCCAGATATAGCAGAAACCTAATACTGGATTCGGTTTGAGCAAAAAACACAACATTGTTGTGAAAAGCCTAGCTGCTGAATGAGTACTGACACAGAATAAACATTCTTTTAGCTTGTCTAAAGGAAACCACCTCATTTTGCACCTTAACATTGATCTATGAAGTAAACTCTTGGGCTTTTATCTACAAAAAGAGGCAGAAATCAAGGTTTTGAGTCCTATCTGTGCAGCTTTGCCGTCAGACCAGCAGAGAGTTCTTATAAAAACTGTGTCCCTTAGAAGACCTGGACAAACCGTCTGCAGGCTGCGTCATGAATAATACATAGGACTAATGCAGCTAGCTCAGCCTCCAAACGCCTCCTTCTGCCATTCTGCCAAACCAGGCAACAAGAAGAGAGGAGGTAGACACAGGAAAGACGTATGGGGGTTGCAGCGGTGAGAAATAGAGGGGTGGGGGCTCTGAAGGCCTGGGACACAGGGAGAAAGAAGTGGTCAAGGCAGAGAAAAGAAAAAAAGGACAGGATATTGAAGGGGGTGCACAAAAGGAGACCAAAGGGGGAGAATTTTAAAAAGGGTGAAAAAGGCAGCAGCCAAGAAATGAGTGACTAAAGCTGTACCAGATGTCAGAGAACAAACAATGTCGACAGTGAAATGTGAACAAGTTTGTTTACTGAGAAGTGACATATCTTTACAAATTAACAAAGCAACTCGGCAATCATAGATGCAGCCAGCTTTCTTTAGAAAGACCTGTTGCAACAATACATGTAAAGCTGTTCTATTTGTGATATTTATTGTTTATGAATCTTAAATGAGACCTAGATTTTTTTGTATCGAAGGAATTAAAGCTGTTGATTCTCGGAAGCTCTCTTTTTATTCCTTCAAACTTTACTCAAAACAGTGTCATTAAGTTCTTTAGTCTTTCTGCTCATCAGAAACAATCCTACTGTCACTGTCATCTGTATTTGACAAAAAAAATCAGTTATTGGCTGTGGGCTATGAGCGCCAGTGCATTCATAAACAATAATCTGACTCTTGTCTCATAGTTTAGAAGTGGCATCATGTCTTGACAGATGTTGTTTTTAGGCTGCCAGCTGGAACGCTCAGCTAGACCAGACCGGGCCATGGCAGGTCAGGCAGTCAGGGACCGGAACTAATAGATTTGCATTAGAACACACAGAGTTGTACAAACACATAGTTAGCTTTTGTCTTTCTAAACAACATAATCCATGTTAATTGTTGTGACATTAGCAAATGTGCCAGCTGTCAACACTAATAAATAGAAAAGTGTACATTACTGCACTCATTTAACATTTTTTTACAAACACATCTGACAGACAACAGTGTGGAGTAGCTTAAGAGTTTTAGTAAAATACTCCACAGAAGTAAAGCTCATATGCATATTCCATTTAGTAACAACCTAGCAATATCTTGTTGTCAGTCCGTCCACACACACAGTGACACACACCCTCAAGCCGAAGACATCACCGGATACATCACCACATGAGGCAGAAACAACAGGGTGGTTTAGCAACCACTTTTCATTTGGGCTCACAGTCCTCGCCAACAAAGTTGGACAGAGACCTCAGTAAACATTCAGGCCAAGAGCACACTTGGTAAAAAATACTATTTGTGTGAATGTCTGTATGAGTTAAGGTGTGTTGTTTTAAATGTGTAACTGCTGGATTGAGTTTGTAGATTGTGGGAAAGACTGTAAAAGAAAGGAACAGTGCTGAAAAATCAAGAGCTAATTGTAATATGAGACATCAGAATGCTGACTTTTATAAATCTTGCAAAAGAAAAAGACACCTCTTGATCAAAGTTAAATCCCTGATAAAGTTGGTTATAGCTAACACTGTATTCAATTAAATTCCAGTCAAACAATACTGTAAGCATATAAGCTGCAACTGTAAACTGCATAGGACTAGTTTACATGTTTAATTGTAGTGCCTTGCATTTGACTGTATATTTCTCTCTAGCCTCCATCCCAGACATAATTACATCTCCTGTATTTTGCATAACCTGTCAGCTTGTTCCCATTAGCATATGACAACCGAGCTACAGTGCACTGCTCATATCACTTCCCTTTTCATCAGCTACCCGAGTTTCCTAAAGCTCTATTAATGAAGTTAAGTAGTAAGCTGCATTGTGGTACAGATCTTTATTGATGCTTTGGATGGTTCGGGACAGAGAAAGCCATAAAAGGGAACACCTTGATGTCTGGGGATTGACTTTGGATGTGATAGCTGCTTGGAGCTAGAACGTATCTGCTAAATATCTTCCGTTGATGTCTGAGACAATTTCCTTGAGTGATGCTTTAAAAACTGAGAATTCATTTTAAGTAAATGTAATATTAAGTCAGTCTGGAAGCAAGCAGCTACAATAAACCGCTGGACTCTGAAGCAACATTTAAACAGAGCACCAGAACGAGTTTAATATTTCATATTACTCTAGAATAGAGAAAGAAGAAGAGTTTTGAATGCAGACAGGCTGAACAGAGAATTTGCTGTATGTTTAATTTTGTCTCATCTTCTATCCAATTCAATTTAGATTATTGTTTCCTCTAGTCTGAGGTCAATTTTTCTCCTTGGTAGTGCTTTAGTTAACAGTAAAATTAAAGGATCACTGCAAATACTGACAGACCAGCTTCATTTTTTTTAGACAGAAGCACATTTACAGTAATAGTCTACCATTACAAAGCCATTCTTTAAACATCATCAACCACATAATTTTTATCTGCCAATGTTAACGCTAATTAAATAAATGAATTTAATCCCTGAAAAGCTTCAGTATTGATTATCCAAAAACATCTGGAACTAAAGGAACTATATGAACCTGTCACAGCACAGCTGCCATGATGGACTGCTCTTATGTCATTGGGTTGAGGAGGCCTACACCAGACCAGCGACCAGAGGTGCCCCGAAGGCATAAGACAAACATAAAGAGCTGGCTCCTGTAAGTTAGGAAAAGAAAGCAGTCAGTGGGGCAGATCCAGGCTAATGCAGGCAGGCATCACGTCTTTCCTGATGTGCAAGTTTTGCCCTTCCTGCTTTGCCTCTGGTGGAATGACCTCCCACCTCCGTGCATCAATTCCCATCCCATGTTGTAGCATACTGAGTCATACTACAAAGCCTGCAGCACTGGCAGGGTGCAGCCACATAAAGCACATACACAAGCCCAAATATTGAGTTTTTTGAAGAGGAAAACATAAGCAATTAAAGCTGTGTGGCACGTGACACTTCTGGGACCAAAACGGTATAGCCTACATTTATGCATGTTTGTGTCTTTATTGAGCTGGGGACGTGTAAAATACTCAAGGATTTACTTAAGTGACATCTTCATACACAAATATCATTGTGATATAAAACGGGATCTAATTAAGAGCGCAATCATCGGTCATATTGAATCAAGTCATGCATTAGGCTAAATGAAGGCCCCAGAACAGCAAAACGCATTGTTCCGGTCTAGTTGTGTTGCGCTTGTCATGCTTGGCACGGCACGGGAGCGAGCAGAGAAGAGACTGCTGCTGGCTAAAGGATACGGAGGAGGAAAAAAATGAAGGAAGGAAAAATAGAGCAAGAGACTGTCCCGTGTCTGCGCATTTGCTCATTCATGAAGTGCGTGTTTTAGGCTACTACGTTTAATCAGACTCTTGGCATCCCCTCATCGGTCAAGAATTAGTCCGTTTTAGTATATATATATATATATATTTTTTTTCAGACATAGTGACTGCGATTTCACTGCGCAGACGGTAGCGTGGCTTTTCACACATCCTTCAGCCATGTGTCCTATAACGTAGTAGCTGAAAACCGTACAGCAATAGACCACAGATGACCTGAATGTACTGTGTTGAAATAGCAGCTGTTAGGGAAGACACATATCGAGTGTTTCTCTCTCTCATGAATGCTTTATTAATGCCATTATAATTAATCAATAATTCCGATTTGCCTAAACCGACCAGACACCAATTTAAATTGTGGGTTGTAGCCATGCCTGTTAAACCAGGAGACTAAACAAAAGAAAAAAGGTCATCCTTTTGTTGCTTCCTTTGTAATCTTAATCGGATTTAAATATCCATCGCCTCCCTCAAATAGGGGCAGGGTTGTAGCCCACAGGCGTGAGGCAACACAGCATCAGTAAAATGGGTCTTTCTGTGATCACATATGAGCTCGAGGCTGAGGCGAGGTGTGGACGGTTCAATCAGGGGCTTCCATCTTCATCGGACAATAAACCGGAGAAAACTCACCTCGTGATGTGAAGAGGACACAGACGGACCGGGAGTGTGGTGGTGTTTTCCCAGAAAAATCTACGAGGCAGAGAATGTGACAGGTATAATCGCTGAGATTTGATCCCGCGCGTCCCGCCCGGCCCGGATGGTGATGTTGTGCTGTGTTGGGGGTGGGTGGCTGTACGCGGATGATGTCGTCGCGCTGGGGCCGTTCGCTTCTAATCCTCGGCCAGAGCTCTGGACTAAGCCACCCCTCCCTCTGTCCGTCCCTCTCCTCCGCTGTCTACCCCTAAGACCCAGGAGGACCCCCACCCCTCCTTCATAAGGTCAGCGCAAGTGCCACAAAGGCACCATTATAATAATAAACAACAATAACCATATTATTATATAGTATAAATAGTTATTTTATCATTGAAACATTAGGCTACTTAACGTATTTTAATATAAAAGGCAAAATAATAAACATAATAATAATAAATATATGCAGCCTAAAAATAATTAGTATTAAAGTATAAACTATTAATTCCAAATGAATGGTTAAAAATTAAAACTAAAACCTACATTTCTTTTTCATTTGTATTTTGTATCGCGTTTTTTGACCCTTTGCTCATTCCATACACGTAATTTCCGTTTGGAGGCGCACATTTCCGCTTCAGGTAACGTCCATGCTCCTGAAACACTGAGAATTACTTTTAAACAAACGTGCGCAAAAAAACAAGACCATAAACAGAGTCACAATGTTCAAATTAGAAGGACTTGCACCAAAAATGGATCCGGAGGAAATGAAAAAGAAAATGCGACAAGACGTTATCGTATCTTTACGAAACTTTCTTATTTACGTCGCCCTTCTCAGAGCCAGTGAGTACCACCAGATGACATTGGACAATTTTATTGCTATTGGTATACTAAAGATGACTGCCCCCGTCTATTCATTTGTGGTTTACATTACCTCAGTTAACCTTTAAATGTTTTGCTAGTGTGCCTGTGTCTGTTTTTAGAACCGATAAAACACAATGCCCCATGCCCATAAAGATATTATGTGCTGATTGTACTTGCAGCTCCTTATGTGCTGAAGAAGCTGGACAGTATATGAATGAGGCAACTGGAGATCTCCCCTTTCCCTCCATACAGAGATTTCTTCACTCAAAGTGTGGACCACCATGAGCAGACAGATGTGGACGTTACTCTGTCACAGCCTCCGTGGGATTTACATACTGTAAAACTTAGTCCATGTTGTAATAAGTTTCTATGCCTTCTTTTTTTGTTAACATATTGTGAACTTGTAAATTGTCAATCATTAAACAAACTATGCTGAATAAGCAGGTTTTTGTTTTGTTTTTAACTAATAATTCTAGCTAAAAAATGCAGTTTATTACATGTGTGTAGAGTAGGTGTTGGATGGTATGAGATCCTGATGGGCCTTGAAACCCCAGCAGCACTTGTCATCTTTGTTAAGATTATACATATATCTGAATAGTCCTATTCAGTCATCACACTAACTCATTACAAATCATAATATTCAATTTGATTATATTTTCTGTTGGTGCAAATGGTTGATGGGTTATGTTAAATAAGTACTTCCTGCTTTTGGATCAGGAGTTCATTATATGAGAAATGTATTGGTGAAACCAGTATTGTTTCTATGCATATAGTCACATTTTCAGAATAGAAAGATTCATAATATTTAACACAATCAGTCTTCTCCTAGCAGACCATGCTGACCACAGCTGTGGTGTCTGTGATGCTTTGAGCCCTAAACAGAAAGCTCCACATGGTTCCCTGATTACAGTTGTTTAATAATATTTTAATCTTTACAAAAACTCCCTAGTTCAGCTTTAGGAAACAACAAAACAGTAGGTTCCCTAAATCTTTGTGTAATTAATCTGGAAATAGTCAATACCATTTTTAGATATTAATACCACTCTTTAGTTGTACATCCATTAGTTAGATGCATGTACATAAATTATTATAAACAGATGGAGACATTCAACGATCATTTACAGTCTTGTGTATTTTCACACTATTACCTGGTGGGGGCGGTGTTGGTTAGCTAGAGACTGACAGCCACTGTCAGGGCCCCCACCGCACAATGGAGATCTCTGGTCTATATGCTAAAGGAGACGACTAAGTGAGTGAGCGCTCTGAATACGTAGCATTGTTCTTTCTTAAAACAGGTCTTGTATACTGTCGTTAAGTGTCGGGCTCGGGATGATAGGGAGGACAAGGCACATTAGAATAGGATGAAGACAAAGGCTTGAAATCTCGCCGCATCCATCTGCGTTATTGTTAGACGAGGCCCGCCCATACTCCAGCGCATCTCAGGGAAACCGATGTAGACCTTGTTCTGCTGCACGTTCCACTGGAGGTAGACTTCTATAAATTTATTCTGCTCAGCCTAATACAGGCTTCTCATAAGAATTAGTCGTGCGCACCGAGCCAGCATATTCATGAGCAAATGGACTTAATTCCGTCGATAGCATGATGCATACAAAAACATGACCTAGGAGCATATGAGCATAGGAGTTTACCAGCTGTTCATCACACACGACCTGATATGGATTTTCCAGGTCATTTCCAGAACATTTTCCGGCAACTCAACTATCAGCGTCTCCATGCTCAGATGTGTGATTGTGTTGTGCTGGTTGGAGGTCAGAGTTTCCAGGCTCACCGCTCCATCCTAGCAGCCAGCAGTTCTCACTTCAGGGCACTTCTGAGTTCAAATGACAGCGGTGATGAGGGAGGGGCCCCTGGCACAGATAAAAGTGAGTGTGGGGGCCCCAGTGTCATGGAGCTTGACCCTGAGGTGGTGACACCTGAGGCTTTCTCCACATTGTTGGAAATGATATACACTTCTACCTTGTCTCTCGGGTGCTCAAATGTGATGGATGTACTGTTGGCAGCCTCACACTTGCATCTTAATGCTGTGGTCAAAGCCTGCAAGCTACACCTGTCAAAGAAAAACTTCCCCGCTGCACCACCTAAAGGCTGGAGATCAGTGCAACAGCAGCAGTCTACATCATCTCATACTTTAGCAATCTCACAGGAAAAAAGAGCAGCCATGTATCAACAAGTCACATCTGGCTTGGAAGGGGACTCTGAGGAGGATGCTGTAGTGGAGGTGAGTCAGTCTGGCAGGGCTGAAGAGAATTTAAGAAGAGCAACAGCTTCCTCTGGAGACAAGCGAAAATCAGAGGATGAAAATCTTTGCGGCAGGAAGAGAACTTGTAGAGGATCTATAGAACTGTATAAGGAATGCTCTCCTACTGTGAGCAGGAGTGTTATCAGCACTGAGGACAAAGGAGAAGGCCTACTGTCTCCAGATAGTCTGAAGATGCCTGATAGACTCTGGGAATATCAAGATGAGGAAGACGAGGTAGAGGAAAAATATGAAGCATTTAAGGGAGAGTCAGATGAGATCCAGCTGCCAAGCCAGTCAGACAGCAGCATTGAAGATATGAGTAACTGGGAAAAGGCTGATGGAAAAGATAAAGACAATGTGGTAAAAGTAAAAATTGGAGATGAAGGCGAGGTGCAGGATGGCTCTAAAATCTCCATGATTGAGGTGAAAAAGGAAAATCTGAACTCATACAGTCCAGAATTAAAACCTGTTCCTGACAACACTTTAGAGTGTCTAGCACATAACTTGACAAACCAACCAAATCATGTCATAATGACAACTAGCTCAGCAGAGGTTGATATTTTACAATCCCAGCTTTGCACAGACCTGAACAGTGATGCAGAAAAGGAGAGCGGAGACACAGGAGATGATCCAGTTGGCCTTGACAGCCTGTCTGATCTGGCATTTTCTTGTTTTCTCAATCCCACTGCTGAAAGTGTTATGGAGACTCTAAATGAGGAGGACAGCCTAGCTAGCCTCACAGCTGCTGCTACTGCAGCTGCAGCCGCCAGTGACACTCCTACATCTGCCGAATTGTGTCAAAACATAGACCAAGCAGACTCCTCTTCTTCTCTTGTTTTTCCAGTAACCTCTCTTCCTCTGCAGCAACTTGTACCGACTCAGCCAGCTGCTTATAGCGACACACTCATCCTACAGCCTGCACCAAATTCTTTGACAGGCTTCCTCAGTGGCATCAGGCCAGGATTAACTCTGGAGGCCTCTGTTGTTCAGCCTTCTAGTACTGGTAAAAGCCGAGGATGTGGAAGCTCAGGAGCAACTACCTTTCGTCGCATTGCTCCAAAAGTGCCTCCTGGATCCGAAGTCAGTGCAGATCCTTCATCTTCTTCTGGATCAGCAGGAGATGGTGCAGAGCGTCCATCTCTAACCAGAGCATCAGAGGATGTTTTGTCCAAGTGCAAGAAAGCAGCTGCTGAAGACCTTGTGCTCTTAGTTGAAGGGGAGAAAAAGTATGCCTGCAAAATTTGCTGTAAGACTTTTATGAACCTAACTGACTGTAAAAAACACATTCGTGTCCACACAGGAGAAAAGCCCTATCCATGTCCAACGTGTGGTAAACGCTTTAGTCAATCTTCACATCTTTATAAGCACTCTAAGAATTCATGCCAAAACTTGAAAGATGAACAGGCTTTCTCTGACAGCCTACTTACCTAAAGGGAAACCAGGATCATTATTCAAATGAAATGATTTATTACACTGAAATTAAGTCAGTTGTAATGCTTTTAAGTAACTCTTCTAATCACAGTTTGATCATAAGGTCAAGCTTTTCATATACAGTACATGCTTCCATTGTTACAGTGTAAAAAACATTGTACTGACACAACAGTGGGAGAAGAAAATACATGAACTCCTTATATCTTAGTATTTACTACTGAGTAAGTAAACAGTGGTTTTAGAGTATTTCAATACTGTTTTACATGAAACTGGAGTGTAGTATAGTTTTAACAGTACTAAAGTGCAGACTAATAAGTTAATGTTTAGGCAGTCTTGATTTTAGCAATTTACAATAATGTTAATAAATGAATTGTATCTACTTAAAGTAAGCTTTATACAATATTCAACTCAATTCACATAGTATGTTGCAATTATTTAATTAACTAAATGCTAGATTCTGACACTGGATCCGAGTATGGTTAATGATCAGAAAAATTAAGATGATTACTGTCCAGGCCACGTGGTTTGATCTAGAAGATGAGTTCACTTGGCATTTCTGTGTCTTGTAAACCAGCCAAAAGGTTGCGGGCTGCCAACAATGACATGACGCCTCTTGTGGAATAGGTGGCACTGCCGATGTGTGGCAACACCACTGAAATTGACAGAAAAAGACAAATCAATAGAGACCATACTTAATGAAGAACAATAAGAAATAGTTTATAAATATCAGTGTTTCCTGCACAACAGTCAGTTAAGGTGGTAACCAATTTATTAAGCCTCCAAATTCTGTTCCCACAGATTTGTGTCATTTATACACTTTTAAGCCCAAACAGATTTTTGAGTTTATATAGCCTTTATTCAATGCTAGTGAAGATGGTTGGTGCTTGTGGCCATCTTAACTATACACTGGTGCGGGAAACACTCATATACCGAATAAGTCAAGGATAAATGTACACATAAGTAATAAGTACCACAGTTCTTAAGAGTAAGAAGTGGGTGGTTTGTCGGAAGTGGCTCAGGAGTTGTAACATCGAGACCAGCTGCAGCTATTTGTCCATTCTTCAAAGCATGATACAAATCCTCCTGGTTAACAACAGCTCCCCTAAAACACAAACGTATTTTAAAGTAATGACTATTTGCTTCTGTCCTTCTAAGTAGTGCAAAAAAATGTCAGTCAATGAGTATAATGTATCATTTTTTCAAATAAATCTACCTGCTTGTATTGACAAAGACCGCTGTATTTTTCATCTTGCCGAAGAAGGCCTTGTCACAAAGGCCCTGAGTTTCTGGTGTCAGGGAGCAGGATACCACTATAAAGTCACTCTCAGCAACAAGTGTGTCCAAGGGCACTGAGAGTTCAAACGAGACAAAATACAACTTTAATACAACAAAATAGACACTTTAAATTGCTATTCGTATTGTTAATAAACTCTTGCCCAATAATGTCCTATTCTTACCAAACTCTCCATTGACTTCTGCTGCATGGGGTTTTGCAGTTCTCCCAGAATATACTATTTTTTTCACTCCAAAAGGCATTAGTCTCTTTGCTATGGCCATTCCTGAAACAAACAATAATAATAAAGACATTAAGTCACACTTATACATAGTGATCTATGAATAGTGGTTGCCATATTTAAGAAGCAGTGATGACAATGTTATGGCTGCACAATATTACATTATATTACAATATGTAATTACGTACATAGTTAAATACTTACATAACAATATACTGTACCCTGAATTCATTATAGCCTCATAGAAAACTTTGATGAATTAAAGCAACAGTATGTAGTTTAAGCGTTAATGATGATATTGTTGATATTGTCTCTCTAAACAGTAACTGTCCATGGTGCACCCCACTCAAAACATCTTCATCCTGCGGCATAATGGGCCACTCTCAACCAGTAGAAGTTAAGCTTAAGAAGATAAATGAATAAATATTGCAGAGAACAAGTCAATACAGAAATAATAGCAAGCCTCACCAATGCGTCCAAGACCAATGATTCCCACTGTGCTGCCAGACAGTCCATAACCACAGAGCCAGAGAGGCTTCCACGAGCTCCAGCCTCCACTAACAAGAAGAAAAAAACAGAAGGTGAATTAAAACGGTTAACAGAAGCCATCCAACCAAGTAAAGTAGGTACGTTCTGACACTGACTTTTTGACCTCTTCCACTCCCTCTGGTAATCTGCGAGCAGTGGCCAGCAGCAGAGCCACAGTCAGTTCAGCTGTAGCATCTGTTAGCACATCAGGAGTGTATCCAACACGTATACCACTGTTGGAAATATATATATATATATATATATATAATTTTGTAAAATACTTGTCCAGTATCAGTACAACTTATGACATTTTATTCATAATACCTACCGCTTTCTTATTTCTTCAAGAGCCAAGTGGTCAAAACCGACTGAAAATGTGCTTATCACCTTTAGGTTTGGACCTGGATTAGACAAAGACAAAGATTAGACAAAGACGTTTACGTTTATTTAAGTTTATGTAGAAACTGTTTGTGAAATACCCAGAAGTACCTGCTGCATTTAGTACTTCAGCATCAATTTTATCTGAGAGCATACAGATAATGCCCTCGGCTCCTTGCACACCTTTGAGCAGCTCTGTCCTGGGCACTGGCTCATCAGAGTCCCACACAGACAACTCACATCTGTTACCATAGAAACAGAAAAGCACCAATGTAGAATTCCATTATAAAAATAGGTTATAATTGACTATAATGTGGGAAAGTGTGACTGATAACAGTTTATTTATTTCAGTTTTTACTGTTTAATTGCTACAACCAGTTCAAAAAAGCCAAATACGATAAAGACAACATATTAGCCCACTTACATTCCAGCAGCAGAAAGGACTTGCATTCCCTCCTGAGGAATGCGTTTTGTCACAAAGACCTTCATACTGTTTTCCTACCGCTCACGAAAACTCAATTCTTCGCAGCAAAGATATTTAACTTTAACTTATGCGTCTGCAGCACGAGGAGGGCAAACTTTATGCAGCTCATGTATCAGGAAGTAGATGCCCTTTGACAATTGTGCGCATGCGTGGTTTTCTTTTTAACGTGACCATGTTGAGTAAATTGTCTTGTTTATTAATATGCACAGTATAAGGGAAGCGTGTCATATTTTGTCATTTACTGTCAAGAGTGCATGCATATTCATTTTACATTTAATGTTAAAAATAAATGTATAGTACTATAAATGTGGTCTATATATACGCCTTGATTAAAACTAACTAAACTTTTTATATAATTTATGACACATATAGTCACATGATTGAAAGTGAAAGATCAAAAGATGCACCAGACCAGGAAAGTTATATATTAACACTGACTTGGAAATGTTTAATAGTAACAAAATAGTAAAACATTTATTTCATATACAATTTAAAAAATACATTATATAATTATAAAGATACAAAAATAAAAAGACAGAATAAATTAGCCTCGATATAAAAACACTTTTTGTTTTGAGGTGTTGAGGTGTTTTGAATGGATTTAGAAGACAAGATTGTTTCAGTGGGTATTTATTTGAATGCTTTGCTTTTTAAGATGTGCAAACTATAAATTAATGATGGGATGGGCCCCTCATGAGTGGACTTTCACTGCGGGCCACTGGGGCTGTCCGCACATGACGTCAGCGTCGTCTACATTTTCCTTGTTGCTGTTGAAACAGCTCAGCCCTGTGCTCAGCCCAGAGACTCTGCTTTGCGCTTGAAATAGGTCCTCTGCCTCGAAAGCAACAGTGAACGGAATATGAGCAGCTCCCGTCGTGCGATAACGTCGTGTTGATAACTCGCACCGACAAAGGTAGGTAATGACATTTGCCGTCTCAGTGCATTTTCTTATGCTCATGTTCCTTTAGCGGCTATTAGCTTGGTCTGAGCAGTCTACTTGTCAAGCTGTCAGTTTCAGTGTTTGTTTTCAACTCGTTACTAAACTTGCTCGATGTGGTCACTCACCTGTGAACAATGGTAGTGTGCCTGCAACAGAGAGCGATAAAATAAATGATCAGTGATAGAATTAATGCACCCTTACATTTATTATGTTGACTTAGTCTTCCTAGGAAACTGAGTGTGTAACCACAAAGCCTTATTAGGAAGACAGTTGTGGGTTATTAAGGCAAGAAGTCTGCTCCAACAAGAGCTGCTCTTCTATTAGTATTAGATTAAAAGTTTTCATGTGTTAATAGCATGTCTGTCATTTCTTCACAACTTCATGGTGCTCATTATAAAATAATTACATTCATCTTTAAGCAAACTCTCCCCACAGTGTTTTGTATGGGTAATTGCTTAATGTTATGACACTTTGATACATTAAAAAAGTGCTAATCCTCGCCTTTGCAAACTCCCTGTTCAGCTATTGAGTGATTAGTAGTGGTCTAGTAGTGTAGCATATATGACAAAATTCATTTTGCAATATTTCCTACATCTTGCTAAATCATTGCAGTGCATTTAACAACTCAACAAAAGACTAATGTCTTGTACATGCACATTCACACTTTAAGCGCCAATATAATTGAACCGGCAATTTTAAAATGTGAAGATAACTATGTGTCATTTCAGAAAGTAACTCGTTGTTGACTGGCCTACTCTTTGAGGAGCTGAGGAACCTGTAGAGCTTGTCTGAGCCTGCCTATAGCTGCGGGATTTGTACACACAGACTTGTGACTGTGCAATGGCTCTGTTGACTTTGCAGCGGCACCCATCCCTCTCCTCGACTCCAGTGAGTTCACTTTGTCACCTCGTGTTTATCTGATTCAGTCATGGCATTCCTCATAATGTTAACACACAATGTAGTTAATCCTGCTGCTTCATCTAAATGACATGTGTAAATGTAGTATTTCATTGTTATTAATCCGTGCTGCTTTTTGGTTTGCTTAGGTTGTGAACAAATAGCCCAAGAATTTTGTGGTTATCTCCATTCATCTCAGTCATGTCAGGGAATGATTATATCACATTGTTTCTGTCTTAAATACATCAGCCGCTGTAGCTGTTTAACACATCAGTGACCGCTGAACCATGTGCTTGTGACTTTATCTCTTCTACTGTCTCATACTTTAGAAAACGTTTTTGCTTTATCATTGCATTTAATCCACAAGTAACCCCTTCTTTGGGATCATTGTTTTGCTTTTCCACAGAATCTTATCACTCTATTATCTTAACATGTTTTTCTCTTTTAACTCATTATTGTCCCTCTCCTGGCCCCTGTCCACTTCTCCTCTTTTTTTCCTTCACTCTGTCTGGACTTGTCAGTTGCGTAACAGGTAATGTTACTGTCTCAAATGTCTTTTCCTTTAAACCGTTGCTACTACAGCTATTTAACAGGCTGACCCTCTGTCATGCTTTCCTTTCTCTATTCTTTACACTGCATTACATTTTTAATTTTTTATTTTATTTCAGTTTACAGTTTATTTGCTTTATGTGCCATCCTTTTGCAATAGTATCTCTCATTTGCGTGTCTCCTCACTAAGTCTTGAAGTCTTATCTGTGTTGCACCACATTTTAGTCGAAGGAGCACTTGACAATTTAATAATTTGCACTTCCCTAAAGAGATACAGCACTGCCTTTTATGTATACAAAGCATTCACCATCAAATGTCTAGTTAAATGTAAAAAGCATTTTAGCCGTAACAAATCAGAAAATCCATTAGATAGTGACTAACTGATGACTTCTTACTAACGCATGCTAAGGAAATTAGTGTTTTTTTAATTCATACTTTAATCTACATTTTTTAAAGGCTGAAACTTTCCAAAGAAGAGGGAGGCTTCAAAAAAGGTACACCATTTTGAAACAGTCCATTTTTATTTTTTTTATTTATTTATTTTTATAACAAATTACTAGTTTGTAGAGATGTAATTACTGCCTAACTGTTTTGTAGGGAGAGTTTTGCTCTTGTAAAGGGTGCTGTCCTTCTGCTGGAAGATGGGGAAAGAGAAGAGGAGACACCTGCTTCTAACAGTTCGCCTTCAAAACAAGGCATTAGAGCATCCGGCGCACAACGCCGACAACTTCATGCCATGATTGAACTGCTTAGACCAGAGGACACCATTAGGCTGGTAAGGATACATTGGTAGACATGTTGCATAATGTTTGGATTATGGGAGATCATACTAGCTATAAATTAATTTAACAATTTTCTTGTCACCATAAACAAAACACTCTAATACACTACGCTGATGTAAACACATTGCCTAATGTTTAGTGCACTATTTGTTTTGGAGATGATTTTGGAAAGGCTTTAAGTGTATTTTGTGGATTGTAGCTAAAACTGACTGTAACATGATTTAGACAAGATGTGTGTTGTTTCATTACTCCATTTTCGGCACAGCATTGCTTGCCATGAACACACTTAACACTCAGACTTTGCGTACAGGCCGTCCAGTTGGAGTCTGTCAACCCTGTTAGAGTCAGGTATCTGATTATTGTCTCCACACTTGGAAACAAGCAAGAAAACATCCTTCTCGGCATGGATTTCCGCAACACAGACAGGTGTAAACAAGATGCCAGTATATTATATCGCACTATTCATTTAATTTTTAGATTTGGTATTTATATTCTTTTCTGTTTTTTTGCAGTGATCAGTGCACCATTGGCCTGGTTCTGCCCATATGGAGTGACACTCAGGTGTACTTAGATGGAGATGGGTAAGAGTATTTCTTTAGAGAATTTTCTGCGTATGAAATGTGTAAAAGCACAAGCGTTTGTGAGACTGCAGCACAGATGGTACAGCCTACTGTCTGGGATTCTGGCCAGTGATAATTTTAATGTGTTATGTTCTTTTTAATGGAGCTGAACAAGTACAGTTGTTCTGTCACTCATGTTACATAAGTGTGTCCATCTTGTGCCCTTTCAGTCCTGACAGTAGGTAAAAATTGTGTTAGATTTTTGGTATCTTTCTATATTCCTGCTTTAAGAGTCTGTCTTCATTGCTGTCTTTATAAACTGTTAATGCAGAAGGTTGTGCTTGACAAAGACAATGATTTGCTACAGAGACATGTCAGAATGACATATTGACTAATCCGGTGTCACAACACTTTGATCACTGCCTTAGTGACATCAGCAGTTCATCAACAGTTATACCTTTATTTGCACATTATCTTGCTTTGTGTTTTTATTTTAGTAATTCAATTGTATTGTCTCTATTACGCTAAATGTTGTCATCTTTTTCCAGTGGCTTTAGTGTAACCTCAGCAGAAAAGACCAGAATCTTTAAACCAGTTTCAATGCAAACCATGTGGTGAGACTTGATTGATAGCTATGCAAATTATCTAAATTAAATAAGCCATGCACTTGTCACAGCTTAACTGAGTGTAATAACATTGTATCATCTACTTTCGACTGCTGCAAGGTCAGTGCTGCAGACGCTGCATGGATGCTGTGAGCGGGCAGTGAAGGCAGCGCTGATCCCAGGCAACGGTTTGGAGTGGGCTCAACACTACCATCAGCACATAGAGTCTGACCGCATCTGTCTCAATGAGTGGGAAGTCATGGATGACTTGGAGTCGGTCCGCAAAGATAGTAATGGACAGCGGTAAATTTTTATTTGTCTATGTTGCACAATGAAAATTTTGAAGTAATTTTGGGATAAACCTTGACTAAAAATCTCTTGCTTTTTGTGCAGCACTGAAAACAGACTTCACAAAGAGAGGCTCATCAAGGATCACCTCAGAGAGATTATGATGACTGAAGACCTGGACCACCTCACATGTAAAATGGTGACAATACACAATAATGATTTTCTTAAAGAATTTAAACATAATTCTGTATTTATTAATTGGGATTCACAGTGGTTAGCACTCTAGCAAAAAAGGTTGTGGTATCCCTGACCTCACTTTTTCTGTGTGAGGTTTGCATGTCCTCCTGTGCTGCTGAGGGTTCACTCTCTAAATTGTTGACAGTGACCCTAAAAGGAATAAATGTTAAGGGTTCACTGTCAGCCCTGCGCAACTGAAATGCAACCTATACAAAAGAAGCGGTGGGAAATTATTAATCTATAATATTGTTTTGCCCTGTAGGTGCAAGATTCTCTTAAGACCAGACTTGGCTTTGACATTAGATCCTTCAAGGAGTACATTGACAATGAGATCCTGGTCACCATGGCTCAGATGGACAAACCATCTAAAATCTTTGACTACCTTTACCTGGTAAGTAATGTGTAATTAATATAAGATACTAATCTTAAGATAATAATTATATTCACCTAGATTATTTTGCACAACTACGCTTTTTGCTTTAGTCAGTAAACTGACGGAAGTTGTCTTTCACTGGGGTACTATCATGTGATTGTAACTTCCCCTTTGTGGGGCATCTGTTTTGACAGTGATAGGGAAGACCACACTCTTTATTTACGCTCAACTAACATAGCTTGTTTTTTTTTTTTTGTTTTTCAGGGCTCTGAATGGAATGCAGCAAATTTTGAAGAGCTGCAGAAAAACAAGTCAGTAACATTTTTCCTGTGCTTTATTTTGCTTCACACCATAAAATATGTGCAAAATGTGCTTTGTCACCATTGCAGTACTTACTTTGTGCTCATGTGGTTTTCAGTATTGGGTACATTCTCAATGTGACCAGAGAAATCGACAACTTTTTCCCTGCATCGTTTACTTATATGAACATTAGAGTGTATGATGTGGAAGCAACTGACCTGCTTCCTTACTGGGCAGATACTTACAACTTCATCAACAATGCAAGGTATTAAAGTCCCCACGCCTCTGTATTCTAGTAAATTATTCTGGTCTTTTTAGCATTAACCTTCCTCAAATAACATGGTCCAGTTTACAGTGCTTTAATCACTTATTTCTTATTTCACTTAAATAATTTCACTTATTTTATATTGTTAAGATTAAAGGTATAGTCAATGGGTAAGATGAAATATTGTCAAAAGGCTACAGTTTTTAGTAAAAAAACAAAATGTTTGGTTATAAATGTTAAGCAGCCATATAATAAGCTTGTCTTTTGTTATTCTACAGAAAGAGCGGACAGGCTGTGTTGGTGCACTGTAAGATGGGAATATCTCGCTCTGCATCCACTGTAATTGCTTATGCCATGAAGCAGCAACACTGGGCGCTAGATGTAGCATTATCCTATGTAAAGGACCGGCGATCTATCGTCAAACCCAACGAAGGTTTTATGAGGCAGCTACAGACCTACAATGGCATCCTTGTTGCAAGGTTAGACAGGAAAAATCATTTCTAGCTTTATTTCACAGTGTCTTTGGCCATAAAAAGAAGAGGTTTTAAATGTTCAACCAAATCAAGAATCTTAGAGCCTTGTTGTCTAGAGCTGACTTGGAGATGATTATTCATGCTTTTATTTATTCTTACTTAGAATGTTGTAATTCTCTTTTGAAATGCTTTGAAAAATCTTCGGAGCAGCCAGGCTTTTAACAAGAACCAACAGAAGGGCTCACATTACACTGGTTATATCCACACTCCATTGGCACACCATTGGCTTCCAGTGAAATTTAGAATTGATTTAAAAAAAAAAAAAAAAAATTGTTTTGACTTTTAGTGCAATGCATGGACAGGCCCCCCAGTACATCACTGACCTGTTGACCCCATACTCCCCCTCCTGCACTCTTCAATCCTCAGGTCAAAACCTCCTGATGATTTCCAAACCCGCTTTACAAACTCAGGGGGACCTGTCCTTTCAAGCAGACTCTGGGACTCCCTGCCCTTGTTGTTTTGTCGATTCCGTTGATTCTTTTAAAAAGCAGTTGAAAACACTTTTATTTTGACAAGCTTTTAGTTGATTGGGCTTTTATGTTGTATTTTGATCTATTATAGTTTTATCTGTGTTTCCTAATTCTTTAATTTAAATTGTTGCACTTTGGGATTTCTTTCTGTGAAAGCTGCTATATAAATAAAGTTTATTTACTTAAGAAAACATTTCCATCATTCTAGCCGACAGCGCCACAGTGCACTCTGGAGGCGTAAATCAAAAGACCAAAGGCAAAAATCTGTTTACAACGAGGAAGGCGACAAGAAGGAACAGCAAGATGAAGAGGAAAAACAAGATGAGGAGGACGACGAACTTGATGAAGGTGATGGAGATGTAGAGAGCCCAGATGAAGAAGATTCAAGCAGTCCAGATGAAGCTGAGGACAACGGAGAGGTGTGTTGCATTTAAGTTCATCAGTTCATACTGTCATCCATTTCAATTCATGTTTTATTTTTTTCATTTATCTTTAAAGATATATTATCTTTTAAGGTCTTTGAAGATTCTGTTCCTACTTCAAACACTCCCCAGGAACCAGCAAATACTGAAACCAACCCTGCCATCACAGTAGATGAGCCTGGCAAGGTGAACTGTGCAAATCTACTCACAGCACTAACTCACTCATTTAATATATATATATATATTGATGAATTCTAAATGATTGTTGTTTTAATTTTTCATTTGAAGGTCCTCTCAACTGTCAATCGCAGCGGCAGGATGAACCTTTTCTCTCTCATGCAGTCTATTAGTGAGCTAGATGATGATCAACAAGGAAATGAACAGGTAAAAACATTTTTAAAAGATGGACTGTATAAGATTCCTTGTGATTTACAGATTAGTACATCCAATTTCTAAGATGAATAGACTGATATTGAAATTGAGTTATATTAGTTATATTGAAACTTAATTATATATATTTTTTGTATTGTTGTTTTTTTAAAGCTCCCTAGCAGTCCAAGGCGGTCTCCAGGACAGAGGAGGCGTAGCCATATTCGAAGAGGTCTGACTCATCAGAGAGAGTGTGTGGATGTTTCACCTGAGCCACGAAGCCTTCAGGCCACTGGTCAAAACATATAAAGAAAAAGTAATCAAAAAGACTTGGCAAAGCAATGTGAGTTTTAGGAGCAAGACAAAGAGGAAAAAAATGACAGCAACCAAAGAAGGACATCTGCTGTACTTTTTGGTGTTTAAAAATATTTCCACATTTTTAAATCTTTGTAAATATTTACAAATCTGAAATCTGATTCTCTATACTTATTTCTTTTCTGCAGTATTTTGAAGGCTGAGGGCTGATATGACAGCAGAGATTGGTGTTTATGAACAAATACTTTTTTTATTTCTACAATGAACTTGTCTTTGACATAATGTATGGTTGTTGTCTGTTTTAATAAGCTCCGGTGTTCATTGTTCACTCCAGAGAAGATATCTATGCAGTTCATGTTGTTCTTCTGCAGACTTGAAGCTGCATGCTGCCAGTGCAAGCAAGTCTTTTCTGTTTTTACTATGACTGTATTGACATTGCATTGAGGACCAAGTGAAGGCCAGTTTGGAACAGGCCTGTTTGCCAAATAATGTATTTCAATGTGCCAAGAATTGTGTTAAAATATATGAACATAAACAAAACCCCCAAGGATAGATACTTTTAATCACTTGCCTGTTTTTATCACAAGTGCCTTTTACTGAGAATGATAAAACAAAATGGTGTGTGCTTATTATAGGCAGATATTTTATGTATTGTAATGTTTCACGTCTGGTTTGATTGCAGTATAAATGTGACTTCAAAGTTTTGCATGTTTATACACGGGTCAAGATTGACTCATAGCTGGGATGCATGTTATGTACTTGGACCTGCTGTGAGTAAAAACTATTCAGGGTTTTCTTGTGTATTTATAAGGTCTTTCAAAGACCTATGTAAATTATTAATTCAATACATTGCTAGTGTCTGCTGTAGTGTTTTTTAAACCATCACCACTGTTATGCTGATATTCTATTTTTTATCTATTTTTAATCTAATTAATGTAGTCCAGCATGCTCTCAGTGGACATTATAACTCCATTGATCACACTGTTCCCACTGGCTGAGACAGCATCACACTGTATGAAAATAATTACTCTTTGTATCAGTCTGCATCAAGCACTATGAGCAAAAAATAAATTATCTTCAGCCCAAGAGGCTTTGTCCTCATCATTCTCTCATCATCTCATCATTTTACGAATGGAGAGGAATACAAATTACTTACAAGAAAAAATAAAGGACTTAAACTATCTTTATATGACCACTAGCATTGTAGACATTGTCAAATTTAAAGCAACGTTAAGCTTTTCAACACCCACAAAAAGGCTTGGTCTTCATCTATACTATTGCAAACACATTTATGAAGATTAGTGGAATGATATTATTGTATGTTGAGGTATGCGTTTTTCATAAAATAGACAAGTTACATGGTGGAATTTTTGGTAAGCCAAACATAATGGTTATAATGGCCCCTAATTTATAAAGGAACAATCATCTACTGTAATGGTCTGAAGGCTATGCACTTCATTGTAAAACATTATTTAGTGTATCATTAACTAGACTGAAATCACCATAGGCTTGTTGGAGTTAGTTACACTTTATTTACAAAGACAGACCACTCATGTACCAACATATTTCCTTCGTGGTTCACTGAGGACAATTCCACCTTCTTTCATTGCCTTCCTAAATAACTGAACCTGTAAAATAGACAATAAATGTGAGAAAACAGAGCTGCCGATTAAGATAAATTATATATTTTTTAAAGCAGAGGTACTCACAGCTTCTGATCGGTATGTCCAGGGAATGGCCCTATAAACCATTCTAGTGATACCAGCCTGTTGGCATCGGTAAGCCAACACCGCACCCACAGCCTGACATGCTGCTACACAGTTTGTGGATGGCAGCTCCCTTTTCACTGCCCACTCTTTGGTTGAACAAGTGAGCACTGGGTCAGGAGAGCAACTGGAGAACACCTGGGCTGTGACATGGTGCTGTGTACGGGAAAATACTAATCTGGAAGAAAGACATAAATATGTTGTGTTATGTTTGATAAATAACTGCCATTAGTCTATTTAAACCTAACAATATTAATCAAGTGATGAAGAACAAGTAGGTAGAGCGACAACATTTTTCTACTACAACTTGTACAAGGCTCATACCTATGGTAAAACTCTCTGTGAGGCCATGTAGTCGTCCAGCCACGGTCCTTTATTGCCAATGCCATTTGTTCCAGGTTGCGGGGGTTTCTGTTCACAAATGTAGGGTTTACGGCTTCATTTTCCTCCACGGTGGGTTGTGTCCTGGAGGCGGCGCGACTAACACATCGAGCTGAGAAAAACAGACAAACAAACACAATGAATGCAGAAAACAGTCACTACTTGTTTCCACACACATTATGTTCAACTTTTTTACCTGAATGGTTTGCAACAGCGCTTGGGGCACGTCGCTGAATCTGACCCACCAGCAGCCGCACATTATGACAAATTTCTCTCAGAGCCATCGCTTTATAAAGTATGTTTTTATGAATACAAAAATGATGAGTAAGGTTGTGACGAGTTAAGTCTCTAAGATATATTTTAAAAAAAATTCCGTGTCGGTAGCCTTCATTTAAACATGTGAACCGCCATTTTGACATTCTAACAACATCCGGTCATTTTGGTGTATCTCTGGAAGCAGCTCGGAAAGAAACAAATGGTAGTATTTAGCGTTCCGCCAGTATAGTCTTGTTTATTGCATTGATGGCTGTACATCAAGCCTCCCTCATTGAACCCCTTAAAAAGTCCTCGAGTTAGGGCGCCATACAGCGATTTACAGCGATATACCGCCGTCCACCAGAGGGCAGGCTCCAAAAGCGGAACTATAAGAAAAAATCCAATGGCAACTTTACAAGTGTAAAAATCATGTTTACAGCCTAGTTCAAGTTTTACTACATGACAACTCTGGAGTAAAAGCCGAAAAGCCCGGATGTAACTGCCATTTTATTGCCCTGTCATAACGACAATATTGGTGAATAGGGGACCAATGGGCGGAAGTTGCCCATAGTATATACTGTCATTGGCGTATATCCATGCAATGACATGTATACATGCTTTATTGTCGCAAGATCTAATCTTTATTTTGGATACTGTACCAAAAATGTCAGTGATTTTTGTTTGTATTTTTATACTTGACAATTATAATTTTAGCATGTCATAAATATATCATTGTCAGATAGTTACTGTCAAGTACCATGACGAAATAACAAGAAATATCACACATAGAATCAACATGAAAATTATTTATTTCAATTCATTTTCATTAATTTGACAGTGCAAATCAGCAAAAAATTAGTTTTGACGTGACAAGGCAATAGATCTGATGACCTGACCCTAAAAACCAAGCACTTCCCAGTAAGGCACCTAAAAAAACATTACCAATAAATATTTGTTTTGTATTTTTGTGCTTGGAAGACATGAGCATGAGGGAAATCATGAAAAATGAGATCCTCTCACAGTAATGGCAATACGAAAAGTTTAATTTTATGCATTCCCTAAACTGTTGAATCATTCATACTTCCCTTTAAAAAAAAAAACAAAAAAAAAACAAAACTATTAGTTATAATAATGGAAAAAGGAATGTGTACTAACCGTTTGACCAACTAGATGGGTATCTGCAACCTAGTACATAATGCATAATACTAACAGAAAAAGATGATGGGATACATAAGTATATAGTTTCCATTTCATAAGCAATGTTTCCACTTGGTAACTATAACAGTCTATAGACATAAGTGTGCAGTGAAATAATAAAAAAACACATTGTTATGACTTTCATTCTTAGTGGCTGCAGTCCTACCACTTAATGAGATTAAACATAACTGTTTGGCAATTACATAGCAGCTGTCGCATTAATCAGTGCAGAAAAGCAGAAAGGAGTGAGCTTGTAGCCCGTTCCACTGTAGAACTTGTTTTGAAATTCAACCCTGCAAAAAAGATGATATTTTGTTACTTTGATTTTAGTAGTTCGTATGACTAACAGAAACATAACAGAGAAAAATAAATATAATTGGAGTATGCACACCATCAGATCATGTGTTTTCAAAAAGTGATGAGATGTGTATTAGTATTAGTATTGATCATTACCAGTGTAGACGGAGTGCATGCAGAAAGGCTGATAGGCCCTCCATGACCAGCAAGATGGACACTGTTAACACCGCAAAGAAGGCGAAAATCACAACTAGTATAACAGATCCCACATAGCCTTCCCACTTTAGGGCAAGTCGCATCACCATTCCCCATAACACCTCTGACAGCTCTGTGGAGGGAGAGAACTCATTATTATCTTGGAAAAATAGAGTTGTGTGCACATGACATTTCAACTAAAATAGAATTATATGAATGTATTTGGCCTTGTTGAGGAAGTTTGTCTAGGTCTATGCATCATGTGAGTCTGAAGTTGTCCATTGTGTTTAGTTGGTGTTGGTGTAAGAGTCACTAACGAGCATGAGCCAAACTGAGAGCCCAAAGTCGGAGGTACGAGGCCGTGTTGGAGATACAACCCAAGCAGTACTCTATGGTGTGAATAGCTTGATGCATAAACACATCTGCAGCATCAAACTCCTGTAGACAGAATTTAAAAATAAGCAAAAAGAGCAGTTTATGGCTTTTGGTTTATTTGCTTAATATGTTTTACCTCAGACCCGATGGCTCCACCCTCCATTTCTTCCATTTGATTGTTGATAGAGCTTTCTTCACCAACAAGTGGATGCCTGTCCTCGTCCTAACATGAACATAACATTAGTCAAAAAAAAAATAGTCAATGTGAACTTGCGCTTAGACTTACCACTTGAAGTCGCCTCTTTTTGAAAGCCATGTATTCACAAATGGGCTTTCCAAATAGAAGTACTGGGACAGAACATAGAGCCAGCACCACCAGGATCTTCTGCACCACCATCTACAGCAGGATAGGATGCACACTTTTATTAACTTTTTATTAAAAATTAATACAAAGCAATTTTAGAATATATCGCCCACTGATGCATGATTTATAGGTATTTATTTTGTCTTCTAAATATATAGCATTTATACAGCCACCACAAGTCTATGATAGCACTTTGGTTTGGGTAATTATGAAGCACACACACCTGTCCTTTAAAGAGGGGATAATTATCAGCATTTTCTGTGAAGAGGAACATGTCTATGAAATGTATCAGTATACTGGGAGCTATTCTGGACTGGACCGCAGTGTAGGCAATCCATTTGAAGACAACCATGAACACCAAGTATCCAAAAAGACACAGCATGAAGAATAGCTCAGGGATTAGCACAAAGAAAACACTTCTTATTTGACGAAAATGCCTGCAAAAAACAAACAAAAAAAAATTATTTGTCAAGAACATGTCATTTATGTGTCTGTGAAACACATTATATATATATTAAATATTATTTACCAATAGTTGAAAAATGACAAGCAGACTCCAAAAGTCATATGAATAACACCAATGATGACTGACATCTTCATCTTGTATGAGTTAAGGAAAGTTAACTTGTTGTTGGCAAGACCCCAAATCTAAGAAAACAAAATGTCCATTAGTATTTACAAAATGGAAACATGGAAAGAAAAAAATGGCAAGTAAGACATTTAAAAAGGGACAAACCGGGTCAATCCCAAATGGATAGGGGCTTGAGAAAACACCGCTCACATTGGGATCCAAGGACAAATATTGGTTCCCTGCAAGCACTGATGAGCTGAAAGGAATAAGTATAATAAATATTGTGATTGGAATATGATCATTGAAACATTTAATGATGATATCCTTACTTCCATATGTTGTTTTCGAACATTGGGGTGACATGCCATGCTGAACTGAACGTACTGAGACCTTTGCTAAAGCACTCGTTGTAAATAGCTCCCGTATAAATGGAGAATAGTCCCATCAGCAGAATCAGATACCGGCCTCCAAACATCATTCTCCAAATCTAACCAACCATCAAAAACAAACTGTCAGAACATGTTATTCTGGATAAGCAAAAAAACAAAAAACAATCAAGAAAAACAGATGTTTTAAAAAGTCATTGTAATGTGTCTGAGATGGATGTATTTGTGGAATAAAGAGGTAATGCAATTTAAATCTCTGTGGCTTAGCTGCTTACTTCATTGTTATTGTTCTTCAGTTTAGGGTCATTTTGTTCAAGCACCATCCACAGAGCAGCGAGAGTCATTAGTAAACCATGCCCAACATCTCCAAACATGACAGCAAACAAGAAGGGAAATGTGATAATGGTATACACCGCTGCAAATGCAAAGATGAGCAATTTTTGACAGTGGACAATAAAGTTTGACAATATTCTGTAAATGTAGAGTTTTGGCATGCCTGGATTAACTTCACGATAGTTTGCCACTCCATAGGCATCCACTATGTTCTGAAACCCAGTTGTGAAAGAGTTAAGAGGAAATAATGTGGGTGGAGGGTTGGAGGAGGGCAGGCGATTGTAAAAAGAGTCCACACCACTGCCACACTTTCTCTGGAGAGGAAAAAAGATACTATAAATAATATTATAATATTGATCTGTGTAGGCCATCACTGCTGTCTCTCTCAGTCTTACCCCTCCTTCCCTAAGAGCACTTTGCAGCTCAGGCAGCTTGGCAGTGGGACACCAAGCTTCAGCAATCAGGCATTTGTCAGTGACTGAGAGACTGCACAGGTTTAGCACCATTTGAACGGCCTTACACTTCTGCACTTTCACCTTCCACTGGGGCAACACAGCCACCACCTGCGCTGTCAGCTGCTGCATAAAGTTTTCACTCTGGGACAACACCTGAGCAAGACAAGAAAAGAAATTTGCATGCGATCAGTGCATCAAACACTAACATAAAAAAGAATTGGGCATTACAGCTGACCATTATATAAGATTCTACTTACAGATTTTATATCTTCAATTCTGGTTTGGAGGCCCTGGAGGATATCTTCCCTTTCGACTGAGTTCTCAGGGTATGCAAAAGTCTGTGTGTGAAAGCTGTGAGGAAGGAAATTACAACTTGTACAACATTTTACATTAGTGTGGAAATCTCACTAATACAATGATGTGTACACACCAATCGCAGATCTTTTTTACTTTTTGTCCAATTTGATCTCCCCAGTAGGAAATCAGAAACACAGACCATTGCCGCCTTTCCCCCTGTATGTGATTTAAAATGTAGAAATATTTAATATATATAGTATGTCTTATCCATAACCCAGTTCTCTAGTTTTCTTTTTCCCACCGAGTCTGTGTACTCA
Organism: Perccottus glenii; assembly: GCA_024416835.2. NCBI lineage: Eukaryota > Metazoa > Chordata > Actinopteri > Gobiiformes > Odontobutidae > Perccottus > Perccottus glenii. The sequence goes on along the minus strand of CM044554.2, from coordinate 22,261,615 downwards.
AGTTGATCGTCCATTTCCCTGAAGTCCACAATGATGTAGCCTCTACAGGCCCGCCACAGCAACCGTTCAAATGAGGGCACTTTCCAAGGATGAACCACTCCGGCTACAAAACTGGGACAAGAGTGATTTTATAAAAGCCAAAAAAACAAAAACATATATTAATAGACAGAACAAGAAAGAAAAAAAAGACTTTGTACCTGAGACGAACATCCTGGCGGTTATCAAACAGGCCATGGCTTTCTATCATCTGTGGTGGTGGTGCCTATAAGAAGAACATAGATATGACAAAATAAATGTATAATGCAACAGTGGGCTTGTGCATTTGATAAACCGTTTTTTACCTGAGTTGATGTGACTGAATGTGTTTTTGTCAGGACTGCTTTGTATTGACAAAGCTGTGTTAGCTGAGCTTGCAGGCTGTCCCTGTTCCTAGACACCTAAGAAAAACAAAACTTTGTCATTTTGTAATGCATGCTAAAAAGAAGTTAACCTGACTCTTTTCTTGGGAAATGACCTCTCTGAGCTCTTTGGCCAGCCTCTCACTCTCTTCCTCTATAGTGATGAGTTCACGGGGCTGCGGGGCTGGAGGCATTGGACACGGAAGAGGAAGAGGACTGTTAAAGGGAGGTGACCGGGAACGTTTGATTTCTTGCTCAAGGAAAGCTGAAGGGCATTGAAAATGAAACGCGTTATCAACTAAGAAAAATGGCACAAATATTGTTTATGTAGTATTTTCAGTTTGTAAAAGACACCTACTAAAGGTTTTCTCTAACTCCTCACATCTTCTGATTTCACCAACAAATTTCCTCTGGAAGGCGTTTACATTGGGATTTAACTAGAACATTAGAGAACAAAAGACAAATGAAAAAATTTAGTCAAACAAAATTAATAAACATTTTAAAAAGGTCTTATGACCACCGTCAGCTCTTTTGAAGTCATTCAAAACCAATTTTGTTGCTGCAAATAGTCTTTTTTTTAATAATAATAATTAGTTTTTGTGAAGAATGTAAAAAATGTATGGGTGACTTTCTTGTTCTCAGTAATAACGTCTCACTGTTTGTAAACTGTATTAAATGTACTCACATCTCTGAACTCAACAAGTCCCAGCTCGCCGAGCTCACTGACACAGTTATAGGCTGCACCGGATTGAAGGAAGAGCTGCACCAGGCAGACTTCCTCACTGCGAAACATGGCGCCCATAGCTGTCAACAAAGCACAACACAAGTTTAACAACACGTTTAATCACAGGTTTAAAGTGGAGCAAGATACATTGACAAGGAAAAGAGGAACCGGGAAGCTTTAAGTGGAAACTACAAAAAGCTCAATAGAGAAGTGTAAATAAAAAGGGAACAGCAGATTTTAGTGTCCAGGTGGGAAGTCCATTTTTACAACAGACTCACAAGATCTTTTGCATAACTTAGAGAAGTGCAGAGAATATTCACCAATTCATCAATAGGCCTCCTGTATACACTAAACCATCATTCATTTAATTCATCAAACTAAACACGTCCTACAATAATGCCAATTGCTGGGCTGCTTTCAGTTTGTGTCTAATCACAGCTGACTACAAGTAATGCATCTTTAAAGCTTTTAACTAAATATTTAGCTTTGCACTGAGCACACTTGTCCTGGTACTTTGGCCTCAGAAAAGCCTGACTGCAATGATTTTCTTTAGTCGCGTGTTTCCTTTTAGACGTTAATGAAACTGACACCTGGTTTCTGTTCTGTGGGTATTCTCGGTCAGCCATGCCATCATATAATATAAATACTTAAGAAAAGAGCATCTGTAAATCGGTTTCCAAGTAGAATGACGCACTTTTAATCTTTTTAACTATACAATCTATGTCTAGCGACAATAGAAGTAAACAGTAATGAACATGTTGATTGCAGTCTGGAGGGGGAAAAAAAGCCTCTAAAAGAAACTAAATGAAGATAACTTACCTTCTTGTCTCGTAAATGTGTTGGGCTCCCACCTCCTCTGTCTCTGTCCTGTCCAAGGCCAGAGGACGGGCAAATAGTCGCTGAATGGGACAAAGCAGTTCTGAAGTTGAGACCTCTCTAGACTTCCCGTTTGAGAAAGTCACGTTACTGCAGCTTCACGTGACACTAAGTCTGTCTCTTTTTGGCCGCTAGTGGTCGCCATTTTATTGATCATTCACAAAAAGTAGCCACAAAACAGGGGTGTCAGTACAAATAGTGTAGTTGCACATGGGACTATTAGTCATAGCAGGGACATTCAAACACAGAGATTTAGACGTAAATCTTGTAAAACTCATTTGCATGTGTTACGGTAAGACTAGCAATTATCTATGACAGACGTTACATAAACAAAATCTAAAAGTACAATTAAAAAGGGTCAAAAGAAACTATCAAATATAATCTTAAGACTTGCATTGGGTCCAGTGCAATGACATTTCTGCCAGCTGACATGAATACAACCAAAAATAAATACTGGTGAGTTTTATGAATCGTGTCTAGCCTCGACATAAGTTCTGTAAAATGATTCTTTGCTAAAATTAGATAAGCGTACATCTTTCTGTGTAAACTGTGTCCAACTCAAATTGGTTACTTGTACTTTAGAAGCATAACACCTCATTTAACAGCAGTCAACTAGCTTTTGTAGTAAAGTTTCAAGTCTCTTTATGGCTTCAAATAACCCATAACTATTTTCTTAAAAAGTTCTGTGATCTAAATAATTGAAATACAAAAGATATTTTATTTTATTGTAAAAGGGCAACGGGAAAAATCTCAAGTAATGAAAAATATACAAATATGGGAAAACTTTAACATATGAAAACAGGAAGGGAAAATTCAATGGAGGGTTAACATGACAAATTATTTCTAGATAAAAGGACTCCCACTATTGCTCAATGTTTTCTTGGCTGTACATCAATACAGATGCATTTTATTCACACTAATGAGATAGTATGTAGCCAATTTACAAAACTCACAGAGTACTCAACACTTCCGAGTCATCTGACAACATCAATTAGATCCTCTGTGCACTTTGACAAAAAGAAAGTCTAGTCAAAATAAAACAGTTCATAAATCACATTACAATGGATTCTGTCTGATGTCACATAATTAAGAATCAGATTATGAAAGCCAACAAACATGCTGCTTATGTTGCAGAAAGCATGGGGTTTCCATTGGTCTTTACTGGGCATTTGTACTAATACACTAAAGCAAAGAAAGCAGTGATATTTTCTTGTTTTTTTTTTTTCCACCTAAAAATAACAGATCTACATCCACTGTTCCAACACAATAATACACTATCATTCTGCTCTGACATTTTCATTTTACATGCTGTAAAACTTCAGACTTCTGTCCATTCCTGTAGAGGTCAGGAACTGAGCATTGTCCCCAAAGGCCACCCCAGTCACTAATCCTGTGTGGTCTACAAAAAGAGAAAAAAAAACGGTTAAAACCAAATGAGAATGAGCATGACGACTAATTACAAAGTTGTTTCTCACCAGTGAAATTGAGAACCTCAGACCACTGCTTGCAAATGTACACACGGATGTCAGATCCTCCAACGGCCAGATAAGTTCCACTCTGGTCAAACACAAGGGACTTCACCTGGAAAAAAGATTTTCCAAACAATAGTCATTTACATTATAGAGCAACAGTAATGGATCTATTGACAAAAGGTAATTGAATAATACAAGTGTCCCCTAATTCTGTTTTGTCACATTTTACCTCATAATTATTGTCCAGAGTAATGGTTTTAAAGTTCTTCAGTTTCCTCAGATCCCACAGTTTTAAAGAGCTATCCTGAGCACCTAAAACACATTAACACAGCGGAAACAAATGTTACAAACCAGCCATTACACTAAAATACACTTGGAACCCAAGCAGTTCTTACCTGTCGCAAGGTAGTATCCATTTTCAGAGAAAGCAATGGATGTGACAGGTCCTGAATGACCCGGGAAGTTGGCCACATTGGTGCGTTCCTTTAGATCCCAAATCTTAATTTGGGAGTCAGCAGTTCCAGTGCCGAAAATGAGACCATCAGGGTGAAACTGAGCACAGGTGAGAGCTGTGAAGAGTAAAAAAAAAAAAAATAAATAAAACGAATTACCACCAAGCAATGGACTTTTCAAGACAATGACAAACGACAACATGGAGTCACTTACCACAGCCAGCACTTTCATCTGTAACTTTGGTGAGTACTCTACCAGTCTGGATATCAGAAAAGGCCCAATACTAAAAGATATTCAAAGTTAAAAACAAAATGTTACTCCTTTTCAAATACATTATCAATAAGTGACCCTAATGGTATGTTCCAAACCTGATCCTCAGATGAACTGAGCAGATAGTCGCCAGTTGCATGCAGTGACAGTCCAGTAACTCCAGCATCATGCGCGCGCACAACCTGGATGCAGTTGCCACTACTGACAGACCACACACGGATTGTGGTGTCTGGAGACGCCGAGAAAACCACAGACTAGTGAACGGAAAGGAAAAAAGATAAAATAATGATTAAAAAATAAAAACATTCATGCCACATATTGTGAAAACAACTAATACAGTGGAATAGCTTAAAACAACAGTGGAATAGCTTAAGCAATTGTTTAAAGTGGTCCAATTTATACATAATGAGAAACAGTTACCTGGGATGGATGGTAAATGACAGAGGTGACCTTCTTAGTGTGACCTTTCAGGGTTGCCACAATCTGCTCCTCATTCTTGTCAAACACCACCACATTCTTATCAGCTCCACCTATTAGACACATGAGAAGTCAAGAACTCAGAAAGACTTGACTATATGTTGGACAGATTGTAACTTAACATACCGGTGAGCACTTTGCTAGTGTCTGAGGGACACAGATCAAGAGACAGAATACCAGGCACACTGGCACTATGAAGACCCTGAAAGCAACAACATACCATATAAAACAGTGAAAATAACAATAGAAAGATAGATTATCCAATAGTTAAAAGGGAGAAATAGAAATACTTACAGCATGGGATGCCACTTGGCGGTATTTGCTAAGATCCTCAGCCCTAACCAGCTCTTCTGGGACAGTCTTCCCTCTCTGAAATACCACAAGCAAGCAACATGTAAATATACTGCTAAGACTTAAAATTGTAGAATATGCCTTCTTAAACAAGACACAAAAAGACCTTCTTTCTCTCTGTGGTGAGGATTGTAGCTTTGTCTTGTAGCTGTAAAAAAGAAAATCATGCAATTATTTAAAAAAATTTATAAAAAAAAATGTGTCAAATATATATTTCAAAATCACCAAATAAAAAATAAATGTGCCTACCTTCTGAATAATCTCTGGAGTCATTCCCATTTGTTCACCAACATCCATAGGCTCTCCACCAGCGCCCTATTAGACAGACACACATTTTTAGGAGAAGAAATAGACTAGATGAGGCACATTAATAAAAGACACTCACTACAGCTGTAGGTTGTGATGCAGGAACTGCCTGGGGGGCAAGCAATCCAGCCTGGGGTTTGAGTGTGGCAAGAGCTGTTATGATAAATCAGACCATTATAGAACAAAACACAAACTTACATCAGTTCTTGTGTCTAAATAAAACCCTCTTTACTGGTAATGAAATTCTACTTAGTCAAAATTACCTTCTCTTGCAGCAGTGACCTCTTTGGTAAGACGTGCAATGACTCTGCAGGCAGCATCATGTTGGTAGAGGGCATGTGATAACTCTTGACGAGTTGTCTGCAGCTGCTGCCTTAAGGTGAAACTATGAAGCATAACAGCATCCTACAAAAAAAAAAAAAAAAACAAAGGAAAAAAGTTACGCAACATAACACAGTGAGCTTTGATTTAAAAGGTTGTAGGTATTCCTCTTAATACTACACACATAGACAGTTTAATTCCAATGTAACAGTATGCATTAAGAAACGTAGATACAAAAAACACTCACCCACTCATCTTGCAGTGACTTGAGAATGGCAGGGATACTAGTTGCTGATGGTGCTTTTGGTCTGATAGGATGGGACACTGAAACAGGTTTTAATTAAGCATCAGATCTTTATGATCCTACATCCTACGATGAAGTACAATCACCAAAATAAGAAGTCCAGGAATAGAATACAAATATTTATTGGGTCTTGAAAACCAAATAGTCGGTTCAGCATTGAAAGAGCCAGTAGGCTACTGCAAGTAAGCATTTTCTAATATCGTGTAAACATACCTTTAATGTCTACTAGCTGTTCTTCAGACAGAGGTTGGCCGTTCATCGGGTCCGTCCCATTTTCTGCAATGTACTTCTCAATGAGCCGCCGCTCAAACACCTGGTTTGACACCGGAGAAACGCAAGGATGCTCCGGAACCTCGTTGGAAACTATAATAAAATGTAGTTAAATTGTAAATACTTAATGTAATAACTAATATCAAAGCTTAGACCAAACTAACTTTTTACAATCTCAAGGCGGCAATGCATGGCCGCTTTCATTAGCTAAACTTGTTAGCATTAGCCAGCAAGCTTACCGCTTAGCTAGTCTTCTAGTTATTGAAATGAAAGAAACTTGACTTACTTGCGCAAACTAGAGACATTTTCTTGACCAATCCTAAAGGTCGCTTCTGAAAAGTGAATATCTGTGTTTAATACTTTGCTATGACTGTGCTCAAAGTGCACAATTATGTTTTCTTGAAATTGGAAGTGGCACGCTGTCCTTTCATTGCCGCCGTTACATCCGGGGTACGGCTTCATCTGCACTTTTTGAAACCTGGCGTGACTGTGAAAGTTTCGCAAATGCACTACTGCCCTCTACTGGGCACACAAAAACACAAATTACTCAAATTACTGTATAATCTAATGTAATATAATAATTACTGAAGACAGTTACCTCCTAATTATAATTAATATTATGGTCAATCTTTGGACATTAACACATACATCAACAAAAGCATTCCTTGTGGCGTCCTAAAATAAATAACTCAGTAATACTGAATTGTTATTTTCTTTCACTGAAAAAACTGATTTAAATTGAACAAATTTTTCACAAATCAGCTGAAAAAATTAATAGAAAAATATAATATCTTTAGACTTCAGAATAAAAGAATAGACTTATTCTGGAGTAGAGAATAAATGTGTCAAATATACTTGTTAAGAGACAAACACAGTGAACCTTAGCAAGCTTGGTTATTATTGTGTACATAAACAGACAACGGCAAAAACTGAGAGAATATATTAGACTTAATCTTTAGTAACTAGTGTAACCTGGTGGATAAATACAGAGTTTTACTACAGAAAAAGAAGTTTGCAACAGGCATTTCACTTATAGTTAAATTTCTTAATACACTACTTTACACTGTTAGTTGAACTTTAAGATTTCAGGATATACATAGCAGACAAACACCTACTGTACTAATATTCAGTTGTAACATTGGTCCTGAGGGTCTGGAGGTAGGTTTTAAGAGAAAGCTGGAGTACATTTCTGCAGCACCACTGGTCAGTGTAAGAAAGGGCAGTATTTACTCTACTCATGCTGGGGCATAGTAATAGAAAAGTTATGACGTGCATTTTTTCCACAGCAGGTCTTTAAAAGTAGGTGTAGATACAAAAGGCACAGTTATGGTCTTCATTCATAATCTTCCCCGTGTCCATCCATTTCAGTTCTATCAGAAGTTCAGTTTATTTGAAGTGTAAACACTGCAGGATTCAGATGTGTCAGTGTCCAATGGCAGTGTGGAAAAGTAGTCTTGGGATTTGTTTATTTTTTGATTATCTTTCTTGATCTGGAATTGAATGCACTCTTCAGTGGAGTGAAGGCAGTTTGTAGCTCCAGCCAATGAAAAAGAAACCCTCTGCTCGTCTTCATTAGAATGGTCCTGTAAAAAAGCAACAGACCCCTTGTGTTTTTAAAACACAGACGTGTAACCAGTTAATGACATACATAAAACATACATAAAATTGTACTGGTTTACCTCAATAATAGAATTATGAGAAGGGGAGCTCCTCGGTGACACTCTTTGGTTTTCTCATTCCTAACCCTTACATGAGCTGGAGATGATTGTGGTGGAGTACCTATCATAACCTGAGTGTAACACTGGAATGAAATGAATTATTTTAAATTAAAGACAGCCGAAACATAAAATTAGAAGAATGCTTTTAAGTCATCTTACAGGGTGAGCTGGAGTGGTTTGCGGGGTCCATTTTCTCGGTGTTGCAGGTTGTTGAGAGTAACCATAAAAGCCTGTGGGCTCGGTGCTTGCATTGCTGTAGTCCTACACACAACAGATAATTTTTTTTTTCTTAGTGACAGCAGAGCAAGCCCTATTATTTAATCAAATAAGAGTCACAATTAAGGTCTCACTCAAACATTTTAATTTGAAAACAGCATTGTACAATAAAAACGATAATTTAAACAAACTCTATAGCTTTTAATGAACCATTATTGTACATTCTACTATGACCAACATGAATGAAAACCTTCACAGACAGGACCTGCAATCAATATATAAATGCTTTACAAAATCTGCCATTCTTTCATTTTGTTACTAAATTGCTTTTAAATTACAAAAGGGCCTCACCTGTATGTTGACTCTTGGAGGGTTGGCTGGTGGAGTGTGGTTTGATCTGAGGCCAGCAATGATCTGTGAGAGACTGCAGTGGGGGTAGCGCTTCATAAAAAGGATAAAACCAGCCAGAGACACAAACATACCAGAAGGAACAGTGATAGACTTGAGGACTGCTCGCCATCTTCCTCCCCTTTCTACAAGGATTAAGTATAGAGATATCAAAATCTGGTGAGTAACATAGTGTTTAAAGGTAAACAACACACACACTCTTACTACAGCCATCACAAGTCAACAACTCCTTAAAACAACATTTGTTTACCATTGTGAAACTACAGCTGATTAAATGGACCACATCTCCACATTTAGGGTGATCAGGGATAGCACCTTATTTGAATACCTGTCTAAACTGCTATATTATATATATATATATATATAATATGGCATATATATATACATATTGTACCATTCTGTAATCCTTAAGATGTTTTCTAACCATATCAAAACCACTTGGTAGATATCACATACAAGTAAGAAATAACACACATTTTTGTGTTATTTGTCTTGTGTGTCTGTGGTTGTGGCTTTTAATGTGCCTTTGTTTTTGCTTTTGTTTTCTTTTCTTATATTGTAAGCAGAATATTAAGAAAAAGTGTCTAGTGAGTGTATATGTGTCACTTACCAATGACATACAACCAGGTGGAGGACACTACGTTGCCATTTCCATCTCTGACTTCATACAACCCACTGTGTCTTGAGGTCAGCCTTGCAATTGCAATCTCGTTTATGCTGCCATTACGTCCCAATGAGATTAGGCCTCTGTATCGCATGTCATGATCTGTTATCTGGCCCTCACGAAGCAGGTGCACTGGGCCACGGGGAGGCTTGGGGTCAAAAGGCCCAAGTGAAGATTCATCAAGGTTTTGTGTGGGTGTAAAGATGAGATGTGCATAAGGGACGGGGAGAAACAGGGGCAAATTTAGAGACTCCTTGGTGAAGCGGGTGACATTGAAGAAATGTCCTGTATAGTTATGAAGGATTAAAAAAGAAGGAACAAAAAGGAAATGCAAGGATGGCATGGATGACGAATGAAAAGGACAGAAAACAGATTATTGCAGTTGATCATTTTTTAAAGGCAAGGCATATATAGCACAATTCATACACTGGGTCATTCATTCATTTATACAAGATTTAGAATAAGAAACATAAGAAAAATAAAGTGCTGATAAAAACACTTTCGGTTGTCTTTACTGAGTGTAGGCAGAGCTAAAATGGAAGGTTTTTTTTATTTTTCCCTTGAACATTGTTAAGGTTGAGGCTTGTTTTACTTCATCTGGGAGGCTGTTCCTAGTTTTTGCTGCATAAAACCATTAAGAGACTTGTAAACCAGCAGTGCTGATTTAAAGTCTATTCTCCGAGCAACAGGAAGCCAGTGCAGAGATTTTAAAACTGGATTGATGTGGTTGTACTTTCTGGTTTTGGTTACAACCCAAGCAGTCCAATGATGAAACATGTGAAACATTTATTAGGAAAGATACTGAAAGTGTTAAGTTAGGGATTTCTTCAATAGAGCTGTATTCTGTAGTGGACAGTAATAGCTCTTGGTAAGTATATGTATCACAGTCATTAACTAGGGCTGAGATTATTTACAACTATCACATACAGCCATACTTGATACAAAATCTAAATTTAACTATGCTTACCTTGGACAGTGAGGGTGCTACGCAACAAGACCTTCCCTTTCCCATCTTTTACTGTGTAGTTTCCTTGGTCAGCTTGTGTTATTTTCTCAGCTATCCAGATCTTTCCACCTCTTATCAGCCGACCGCGGCCTGCATCACTGGTATTATAATTTGTCCGGCTCCACAGCACAACAGGCAAGGCCTCAGGTGGAGCACCCTTAGGAGAAAACTCTAACAAAGAGCTATTTTCAGGGATGTTGTGCTCAAAATTCTCTCCATAGTTTCTCCGGTATGACTTAATGCATTCTGTATTCATTATGGGAGAGAAACGGATCAAATCAATACGGATTCTCCGGTATTAATTAGACAGTAATAATAATTGAATAGAATACCTGAAACAGTCAGATGGACAGTCTCATAGGTAAATCCAGACAACATTTTGACTGAATAAAGTCCTTCATCTTGATGAGTCACCTCTTTCAGAATAAGCATCTTATCTCTTGTCCACTCAAACCGCGGGTCCTTTACCTGCAGTTGTAAAACATATGTGGTAGTCTGTTTGCAGCATAATCACAGCAATAACGTGACAAAACTTTCCCCCACAGTGGTTTTCTCTAAAAGCACATGCCGCTCTCCAGTTTGACTTGATGTAAATATCACAGTTCTTGACGTGGAATAAACCGGCAGCCGAAAATCTTTCCCAGCACATACCACCTGTGTATCTTCTCTTTCACCTAAAACAAAGTGCATAACACCTGTACCGAAAATGTTTCACTGTTAAATGTATAAGATTAGCTTTGGACTTACCCAACGCAACCCAACCTGTGAGAAATGCAAAAGATAATAGTTATTATCAATAATTATTATTCACATTTCCCTGCATAGGCTACTGTCTAAATAAAAGCATTTCTAGAACTTACACAAGGCAAAAGGAAAACCAAGGACAGTTAGTAGGACGCAGGGAGACATCTTGCTTTGAGGAGACGTTTCACCTATAAACACAGCAAAAGCAGGGGCGCACACGTCATTGTCATTCATCTCCATCCTCTCCTCGCAAAACAACCATCCATCACTGAGCCACACCAGGACGAGCCCAGAGGCACTTATACTGATCATGCAAGAGGGAATACACCGTTTAGCAATAAGTATCAACGCTTTGGTTGTTTGTGATGCCCTCTGCGGTTTCCAGCAGCTAGACAAAAAACTCTGACTCTTTAACAGTGGCCTATAGCCTATGCACACAGCGACGTCGTTAACATGTAACATTTAATATGAGCTCACCCGTTTCTTTTGTTTAAGATTGGTCGTCTCTTCTTGAAATTTATTTGTTTATGTCTATGAGGTCCGATTAAGAGGATAAAATCGTCTTTTGCGCATGAGCATTTGCTCCATTTTCGTTACTAAGTGCCTTATAGTTAGGATTCACGTAACCTTTTACGCAACTAGCGTTGTCGACATACACCGCTTGACGCCTGTCTTAATTACATTGACTAGGTATGTCTATGGACTAGGCTACTACTACACAAGTGCAAAAATATTGACAGATCCCAGAAAAGCAAAAAAAAAAAGCCAACAGATGCTGCGATTGTCCAGGGGATTCCTCTTAACTTAAATCGAATAATTTTACTTATTATTGTCCAACCTATTCTTATTTTAGCGCGTTGGCAGTCACAATACAAACAATACCAATTTTGCTACCAGTCCTAAACAACCAACAGGCAAGTGAAGAGCGACAGATAGTAGGCGCTAACCCCTCCACAACGAAGAAGGCTGGTCTTAGGTGCCCATAGTGGAAGCCTCGCCCCACCCCAGTCATAGTTCCAAAGCGAAGTAAACATCTCCGCAGTAAGTCAACGATTTCTTTGTTTGTATCATTTTCCTCCTTGGTTTACACTTGTAAAAGCTATTATAATCATGGTACTTAAAAGGCGTGTTTCATTTCCGAAGGACATGTTGCTCCTATGCCTCATTTTAACCCTTTTTGATCTTGGTAAGTAGCAGAGGAAACCAAAGGAAAGCAAACGCGTACTCACATGGGCCTACTACAGATTGTTCGACAAATATTGGCATGACTGTTGGTCATATGAAATAACTTCTTTCTCTTTTGATGATTAAAGGGTCATCATATACTTTGAGCGAGAAGTGCTATGGCACCCCTTTCGAATTTCCTGTATATGCTACTCCCCCAAAATTTAAGGGGCAGATATTCTACACTCCAAAAGGGGGAGTGCAGAGGATTGTAGTTAACAATGGTGAGGTACGTACTGGAGCTTTTGGTTTTAATTATGTCTAATAATACTTTGAAATTTAGACACTATATATATATTCGATGTATTATTATTGTTATTATTATTATTATTATTGTGAACAGAACCAGAATAAAAGGTCCCTAATAAATGCATCTATTCACCTATTCAGTCAAAGGACCCACGCGTCAAGGTTTCATCTGGGTTTATTAAAATCTTAGATTTAACAGAGCAAGATCATGAAGCTATCCTGAGCTTTGGCCAAAATGCCATAAAACTGAAGGTTTCTGGTGAGGAAATGCACATCTTTTTGGTCAAAATATATTACCCAATTTTATCGTTGATTTCTTTTTTTTTTTTTTCAGATTGTGCCGGTCCTGAATATATGTATTATGGATCTTTGTTTTCTTGGCGCGTTCCAAATGGTGCTGAATATTTGGAGTTTTCTCAGACTACAACTTCAAATGATGCACTCCAGCCAGTAGTACTTTGGAATCGCACCAATCCCTTGTTTGGCAGGGGATCAATAAAGGGAAATTATTATGAGATCTCTAACCTCAAGCAGAAAGACAGTGGCTACTACAGATTCAGGGGGTCCGATAATCAACTGATCGAATGGAAAAAGTTAATAGTCCGAGGTAACATTGCATGGGACTTTTTTAAATGTCTACGCAACAACATGTTTATACAATAATATATATATATGTGTGTTTTGTTTCCAAACAGTGAAAACTCTTAATGTTGAACACAAAGAAGGTGGGTACCTCCGCATGGATTATGGTCTCGGTTTCATTTTTTCTCCATCAAAAGTTCTATTTACACGTTTGGGATCAGACAAAAAGCACACACTGAGAGAAGCAGATATACATGGCAAAGTGGAAATTACAGACTATTACTTTTCCATCAATGGTGCAAAACCTGAAGATGGAGGCATATATGAATTCTTTGATGATCAAGACAACCTGGTCTTGCAAGTGAAAGTAGAAATAATAGAAGGTATGCAACATGTATTTAATTATTTTTGCGCAAAGTCATGAAACACTACCAACACTTCCTTTGTGTGTATTTTCTATTTTAGCAAATGAAACACCCTGGGTATATGTTGTATTTTTTGCTGTAATTCTCTTTGGGGTGACATTTTGCTGGTGTTGTGTGAAAAAGTGCTGCTGTAAAGGGAGTACCAACAAAAGAAACAGCCCTGCTCCTCAGACTGAAGCAGCGCCACTTGCTGTGAATTACCATGTAAGTAATTTCAATTTGGAATCACATCTACTGCTTTTGTCCTTTACATTATAACATGATTGTTTTCTTGCAGGAAGCATCTCAGCCCACTCACCCACCTGCTCCAATTTATTCCTATCAGCCAGTGAAGCCCCCTGCCCGAAGAGAGCCTACAGTCACTTCTCCAGAGCCATCGGTGAGTTTAAAACATATCTGTCCTAAAAAGGAGACTTGTCTTTTTTTACCATTAACCAATATATATATATATATTTTTTTGTCCGACAGATGTTTAATTCAGTAATGACTGACATGAGTCCGCCACAACCTACACAGGTATACGCTTCCACACACAGATTCAGTACAGTATATAATGTAATTAATGGCTACATTTACAATAATAATGTTTAGCATAATCACTTAATGAGGTATATACCATCAACAAAATGTCTATGACTATAAGCCAAAGGAAAAAGGAAAAACAGCTCAGCTTAACTATGTTTATATTGGAGCAATAAATTAAATTAGTTAAATTGTCTTTCCTTTATTGGTAGGACACTTAAAATTGACACCTTTGCATGAATTGTTTAACCCTAACCCTAATCTATTGCTGATAATAGATACACTTAACCTTTTAAAAAATCCCTGCAGGTCACAGATCAAGAAGGTTACAGACCAACTTCTTTTACTCCAACCAGCTTTGGTTTTACCACGTCAGACTCTGAACCAACATTTGAATTAAAAAGAATGCCCTTCTCTGCTTCCCCCCTCAGCACAGACACATCTATCTCACATGTTTATACCTCCGATAAGCTCAACTTCCTGTAACAACTACCGAAATCGTAGTTGTACCAATGCAACATAAAGATAAAATTGATCTCAATGCTCTGGTGCACTGATAAGTTACTAGTAGATTGCCAACCATGTATCTCCCATTGTGCCCTCTATAAATATAATATAATGTTAAAATTATTGATTTATCTACTACCGCTATCTTAATATCATGCATCAATTATAAAAGAGAGAAGGCATATGCATGTCATGACTGTTTCTGGCTCTTATATAAAATGAGAAAATTGATAAAAGTGAGGACATTAATGAAAACATTATCCAGCATATTGTATGTGGGCCTATACTTTTCATGTCCAAAAGATATTTCAGTATGTGATGATTTATTTTAGAATTTTTTGCAAATTATAAATACATGCAATATTTCAAAGCAGGTCCTTGTCTCTTTGTTAACAGTGCATGTAAAACTGATTTTATGACATAAATGCTGTGTCTCAAATTAAATGTGCCTTTTAATTTAATGTTGCTAATACAACTTTTTTTGTCTAAAACATGTAAACATACCCAACATTTACCCACTCAGTTACAGAGAAGGGTTGAGGTAGATGAAAAATGGTACATGTTAAAGTTAATTACAAAATAAACTGGAAGTGTAATCAAAACAACGTTTTGAGTGAAAGGTTTTCTAAAGCAAGTCTACACTCGTTCGCTCACTCTAGTGAGCAGAAGCCTTTCTAAACAAAAAAAATAATGGTTTGCAATAACAATTTGGAAGCGAGGCATGTATATTATATTTAACAGCTTATACAACTACTATATAGTGTCACAAATAGTGTCACAAACATTACAAGAAGAACATCACTTGAGAAGGACCCCCGGGGAATCCGCCCATGCCTGCGCAGACTTCACAGTATGAGTCTTGTAGCTTTGCCCGCTTGCAGATTGTTTATGCAAACTTACAACAGCGTATTAGGGCCATTTTGAGATTAAGAAAAAAAAATGGAGAGTATATTTTCGAGTTTAAAGTCACAAATCTACAAGAAAAAGTAGTAAATATACAAGAAAAAACTTGCATAAGCACATGTAGCCTATGTAAGAAGGCATCAAGCATTAGCGATGAGATGGGAGGATGGCTGAATTTTGTCGTTTTTACAGTCAAAAGGATAAATTTATTTGGGTATTGAATGTCTTATCCAACTAACAGTTTCTTAACAGTTTTGCATGTGTAAGGAAAATAATGTCAGTACTTAATTGTCTATGTTGGGAGGTAATGCAAACATAGTTACTGACTGTTAATATCTGCATCTGGCTGCAGAAGGGGTTTTGACGGAAACAGTGGTCTGTCCACGAACCAGACAGACCATGGCAAAGACCACTAAACGTCCACTAGGGACGCTTGTTGGAGTGGTCCGTCTGGTATTTTTGGTGGTCCCTGCTTCGTTTTGTGTGCTGTGACTGCTTTTTTGGGTCCATTGTTTTCCCTTTTCCATGATATTGACTGTAATTGTTGTAATCAGTCGGCCTATAATATAAAATGTTGTTTATGTATATGATATTGTTTATTTTTTTCTTTTAAGTATTATGACATTATATGACGCTGTACAAATAAAATTCCATATATCTATATAATTTATCAATTTTGTCAATGTATTGCACAGTAAACTCCCTGGTTTGAGATACACTTCAGGACATGAAGCTATCTGTCTCTGTAGTCTAGTGGATAAGACCTATGCCTTGATGTCCAAACACAAGTGTGTTATTTTATTTTATTAGCACTAGTAGTGGCACTAAATGCTAATAAGTAGGCAAGAGGTTCATAAGTAACTAGTAACTAAAATTACACAGCAGCGCCGAGATCCCAAACTGGCAGTTGGCTTGCCAGTGCACAGGCCACAACAACCAGAGGATGCATTTTTGGCCTGCCACTTTTAAAAGTGGCCGACCACTTAAGTAAGCATAGCCTATTCGTGCGTACTAGTACTACCAGCAGGCATTTATTGCCTCAGTGGAAAACTAGTAAAGTCTAAATATGCATTACTAGTACAGATAGTACACATGTTGGCATCTACTAGTACTACTAGTGGACATTTTGTGTTTTACTAGTAGGCCTAGAACTAGTGGGCTCCAAAACATTGACTAGGAGTGTAATTGAGCCTTTTGATGTCCACTAGTAGTACTAGAACATTAATTATCTCTAGTACTACTACTAACCCTTTGGTACTAATTAGGATAAAGGCTTAAATTGTGTGCACTACTATTATAGAATTTAGCTTACTAAGAAAAATAAAGCTGATATTGCCTATATCAGAATAAATCCTCAAACGCCCTTCCAAAGTTAAAAGGCCATTCTTTCTACACTTGACTGTATCATCGCTAGTGTTCTGTCAAATAGTGTTACTAACTGCATTTGGCGCTGACCATATTGACCATATTTGTGACCAAATATACATTGATGGGGCGATGTGGCTCAGGTAGATCGGTCGTCATTCAACCGGAAGGTAGGTGGTTTGAGTCCTGCTCTCTTCATACTGTTGTTGTGTCATTGGGCAAGACACTTAACCCACCTTCCTCAGTGGTGTTCCAGCTGTAACACTGGTGAATGGAACCTTAATGTAAGTCGCTTTGGATAAAAGCGTCAGCTAAATGACTAAATGTAATATTTTATTTTTTAATATACCAAGTAGAAAATGTAATGAAATAAGAAATTTAATTTAAATCTGTCTATGTCTGCCCCAGATGTGAATGTGTGTGGGAATGGGGTGAATGGAAAGATCAATGTAAAGCTCTTTGGGTGCTCGAGAAGGCTACAGAAAAGTGGTATATAAATGCACACCATTTACCATTAAATGTCTCTTATTCACTTTGAAAAAGAATAACGTCTGTTTTTTCTATTATATTTACATCTAGTACAGTTACAGTACAGTTTAGCAGACACTTTTATCCAAAACGACTTACATGAAGCTTCCGTTCAACAGTGATACTTTTACATTTTAGCTGACATTTTAGCCGACACTATCCACCAGTGTTACAGCTGGAACACCACTTGAGGCAAGGTGGGTTAAGTGTCTTGCCCAAAGACACAACAACAGTATGAACTGTGGGGAGAGCTGGAATTGAACCGCCTACCTTCTGACCGCTCTACCACTGAGTACTACGCCATTGTGGGATTTTACAACCAAAATCCGAATAACTCATTCTTTGATTTTTCATACCTGTTTCTGAAAAGAAAATCCAATTACCCATTTTACCCAATTACCTATTTTGTCCACAGGGCTTGATACAACTCTACCTCACTTTTGTCTTTGTTGGATGTAGTAAGTATGCATACAAAGGAAGAAAACCCACACAGTGCACATGTGGTTAACAGTTTTGTACTTAGCTGTTTCTCGTCTAATTTGTTAAAACTTAAGTATTCACATTTTGTCCATGGGCTAGTTCTCACTAAAATCAACAGCCAATTCAATTATAACATGCAGATGTGGGTAGTGTAGCCTAAAATTGTATTCAAATAAGAGTAGCATTACTTCACAATAATTTTTATTAAGTAGAAGTAAAAAGTAGTCATTCAAAAAATGACTCAAGTAGAGTAAAAAAGTCTTAATAAATACTAAATCTAAAAGACTATTCAAGTACTGAGTAACAAGAAACACCTACAGTAGGTCACTTATGTGCAGTACAGCTGTTGTGTTGCTTGTTGTGTGAGCCAAACATGGTTTGTTCATAAGACCAAGTGTTCTTTCTCTTCAGTTTCAACATTGTAGCCTCTGCCATTTTTCTTGTCTTTTCATTCCGTCTGCTGCGTGTGAAGATTCTGGGCCGCTATGCCTCCACAATTTCTGTGTGGACATGTGACTGCATGCCATGGCTATGTCTGATTGGTTTAACGCAGTCATGTGGCATTTGCAAAAATAAAGCATAGAAATATGTTGAATAAATGATAGTAACTAATAAGTAACTAGTCGAGTGTAGCCCAATGTAGTGGAGTAAAAGTGGCGTTACTTCTACTACTATCTACTCAAGTAAAAGCAAAAAGTATGTTGCAGTAAATCTACTTTTAGAAGTAAAATGTAACTTGTCACTACCCACCTCTGAACATAGGTTTGTGGTTTGGTTAACAACTATGACATATAATCGTTATATAAACTAGTGACAGGCTTTGTTTGTGAGTTAGTGGCCTGCTGTTAATTTAAACTAATGATAGCTTTCTCTTATTCCTTTTAGCCTCAGCATACGCACATGAGGAAATATGCTATGGCAGCAGTTATGAGCTTCCTGATGACTTGACACTTTTTTATGAAGGGAAGATATATTACACACCAACTGGAGGAGAGGAAAGGCTTGTTGTTAACAAAGGAAGGGTAAGCAGCTTTTGATGTTAAATATGTAGCCTATATATTATTATTTAGACACAGTAAGGTAAGATCCGATCACGCATCTGTCCTAAATAAATGTTTTTGTTTTGTCAAAAACGTAGTCAATGGACCCACGCTTTGAGGTTTCATTTCACCAAATCTATATGCCTGACTTGACAGAAGAAGATGAAGGATTGATTGCAGCTTATACACTGGGTAAAATCATCTCACTGAGTATTATTGGTAAGAAACACTGTCAATATCACCAACATCACATGTTGTGCTGCAATTGTTTTTTCTTTTTAGATTGTGAGGCACCAGAAATAAGGAATTATAAAGATATGTTTTCCTCGATAATGCCGAATGGATCTGAATATTTTCAGTTTACACCTTTAAATTCCAAGCTGCAAATAGTCCTCTGGAATCGCACTGACAACAGAAACAGCAGGGGGACAGTAAATAGACCTTACTATGAGATACATGACCTCACACAGAAAGACAGCGGTTATTATAAGTTCAGGGGGTCCAAGAATCAATTGTTAAAATGGACAAAGCTGGTTGTCAAAGGTAAGGCTGAATGTAAACAGTTTTTTGTTGTCTATCTTTGCCATGCAGTTGCTAATTCCTTGTACTCTTTTTCTTTTTTCAACACAGAACATACTGAACATCTTTATTACTCACCGGGTGACCATCTCTACATTGAATATCCTTTTCATTTTGCTCAATGGCGGGTTAAATTTGAACCTAAGAAAAAGTACTACACTACAGACTTTCCTGGGAGAGTTCAATTTACAGACCATGCCTTTATGATTGAAAATGTAAAAATGAGAGATGCTGGGACATATGACTTTGTTGACACTGAAGGAAACCTAATCCTGCGAATAAACTTATAATAATAAACACACACTCTTATTTATCTGTGTTAAATGTTAAATCCATTTACTTAAAAATGTTTATTTTACAATTTCAGACACAATTCCAGTCTGGGTTTCTGTTAATTTTAATTGCCTTAGTTATTATTGGAATGATGTTATGCTGCTGTTCTATCAAAAAGTGTCAATCTAAAAAGAAGCTTAAAAAAATGCTTAATTCTGCTCCTGAGAGGAGTGACCCTCCCCCTCAGCCAGTGGCAGCGGCACCTGTGACACCTGCAGGACCAGCTGTGTACTACCATGTAAGGATTAGATCCCATTATACTGTATATATACCCTTGACATGCAGAACACAGTAAGATTTATTTATTCCTTTAAAAGCCTTTGTATAACATCTGTGTCTGTTAAACTCAATTTGAAATATGTACTTAATTTCTATCATAATATTGAAAGTATTTTAATCAATGCATTGCATTTAGGTAAACAGTTTTTACCTTTCAATAAATGTAAAATTGCAGGGTATGGTTACAATACAACCTTCAAGCTCTGTTTACTCTACTGATCCACCTACCTCAACTTACACCTCCCAGCCCCACTGCCCCTGCTCTAGATCCACTGGTGAGTTTAAAGATATATTTGTTAAAGCAAGGGTCCTATCTTTTTCACTTGTAACTTTTCGGCCCTGTTTCTGTTCTGCAGACGTATTATAACTCTGTGTTTGATGATCTGTGTACGTCCACACCTGAGATACACACGTCCACACAGTTTAGTTGTTGTGGATTGTTCATTCATAAAAAAATTCTAAATTTTTTTTCTTTATGTATGTTTTTAAGTTGGGTCCAGACGGTGCAGTTTGTTTGTTTGTTGTACTTTGTTGGTACTGCTTTTTCTATAAAGTTTCCATTCAGGGACATAGTCTTTGCCCACTGCCGCATAACTGTAATTCAAATCCAGGGATTAGACTAATTGTTTGTATAGACAAGACAAAAATAATTGTGATAGCAGGCCAGATTAATCAACAGCAAGACAGAAACAAGATTAAAGCCAGGCCTGTT
This sequence comes from Perccottus glenii, assembly GCA_024416835.2. Classification (NCBI taxonomy): domain Eukaryota; kingdom Metazoa; phylum Chordata; class Actinopteri; order Gobiiformes; family Odontobutidae; genus Perccottus; species Perccottus glenii. The sequence continues at coordinate 22,240,909 of CM044554.2, read as the reverse complement.
TTCTTCTTTGGAGACAGCACTATTGTTTTCCTGCTCATGGTTCTTACCTTGTCTTTTCCCAATACTTGCAGGCCACAGTCCCAGGAGATTTTGGGCCATGTTCAGTTGGTTCCAACTAAGCCTCTCCCATGGAACCTCTAAAATGGTCCTCGTGTAAGGGCGCCGCCATACGGTGATTTTACATTGCAATAAGGCGATATACCTCCGTCCACCAGAGGGCAGGCTCCAAAAGCGGAAATATAAGGAGAAACCCAATGGTGACTTTACAAGTGTAGAAATCATGTTTACAGCCTGGTACAAAAGATGGCTCCGGTCTCTAGAGCTAAGTTTTTACTACATGACAACTCTGGGGGGGGGTTTTGATTAATACGTTTGTTTATGCTATATAAAAACTATTGTTTTACTATGGAAAAAGCCCGAATGTAACGGCCATTTTATTGCCCATTCGTAATGACAATATTGGTGACAATATTGGGACCAATGGGCGGATATCATCCATATTTATACTATCTATGGTTCCAACGCTGAACCAAGGTTTGACATAAAAGGACTGGCCTTTCCCTCTGCTTCCCTCCTTGGCTCAGACACATCTACCACAGACATTTTTACCTCACAAAAGTTGGACATGTAAAAAGAATTGTTCACACGTCAGTATTGATTATTTAACCAGTTATTCTCAAGTTTGGTTCTGTTCCTAAGTCACAGCTATAATGTATAGTATGTTGTAAACTCCTGTGCATGTTTTAGATTTAGGTTATTGTTTTAATGCATATATTTTCTAGCAAAACCACATTGTTTTAAGAGATTTTTAATGTGGACCAATACTGTCCCAATACTAGATACCGACCACTGAGCACCAGCCAAAAGTTAGCTCAAGCAACACATTTTTTCCGACTGCGCCCACACTTTGACTGAGAGACCTACCTGAGGTTAAACACAAGTGTGTTTTTTTGAAAGACAGAAATGCAAGTCAACCAGAAAATATATAGGTTTTCTGGAAATGTTTGCATATGCTATTGTATGTTGTATTTCATTTTATTTAAACGACTAAATAAACCAAACTGCTGCTATGACAACACCTGAATTTGGTATAGTACGACAATGTTAATGTTTAATTAATTACGAAACAGGTCTCCCATGATTAATTTTTGGTTGTCCCCAAGATTGATGTATTTCTTTATGGTTGCTGATAAATAAGGAACAAACCAAAAAAAAAATGAAAAACAGCATTTCTGATTAAAATCATTTAAAGGAATTTTATTCTCAATAACACTTTGACAAACATACAAACCAATTTTTGCCATTTTTACCAGCCCTTCACCCCACCAAGTTTGGTCACTAGTCCCCTTTCCTCTTCTCTACTAACTTCAGCCGGCCCTCGATGTTGCTCAGCCGATACTCCACTGCACAGGCCTTCTCTGAACCAGAAGTGAGCAGGGTCAACACAACACACACTAGCACTAGACCTGCCAGCCTCACTGCCGTCGTGTCCGCTGTGGCAGTCTTGTCCGTCACAATGAGTCCGAAAAACCAAAGTGCTAAGACGGTTCTCACTATCCAGAACACTTGCCTTAACACACCAATGAGCAAACGCAGAACGATGGCCAGCACCCAATAGCCAATGAGTGTCAGCAGACCCCACTGGGCTACTGCTGTCACACCTTCTGGGGTGAAATGTGGCAATGTAAGGGTAGCTGTGGAGAAAGATGACAAAGCTTAAAGTAAGACAACATGCAAAAAGAGTAAACCCAATACTCAATACCTTTGAACTCATTCAACAAGGAGAGCTAGACAACATGCTTGGGGGAGAGGCAGGTCTACATATTTTCACCTGGACTTACTTTTAGTGTAATATTAGTGTGCTGAGAGCTACAGAAAAAGGCATGCAGCAAAGCTTAACATGCTCTAGTACCCACCATCAAATCCTGTGACCCTGAGGATCTCTGTGACATAAACAGCAATGACATTAAGGCCGCTTGCTGCCCCCTCAGCCAGGAATCGGATGACCGTCTCCAAGAACTGTGTACAGGAAGGAGATGTTTTACTTTGTTATAACCAAAGGTAACAATGAAGAGAGGCAGCATTCTTATCTTATGATTCAAAGCAGGGATATATGCACAAGAAAGCAACTCAAATCCTGTGCAAATAACAGCACATTGCAGCTCTTTGTCCAAAGTTGCAGGTCCAATTCATCCAAGTGCAGCTTTAGCACATTGTTGAGTTGAACAAACAGCTGTACATTTACGTGACAGCTGGACAGTGCCTCTATTTCTGCACAATCTTACAAGGCACGCCACAAAAAGCACACAGTGTAACCTCATCAGGCAAGGTCAAGGATAGGCCAGCAAGTTGGACAAGTGTCATATCTGCACCTGTTGCACTACACACTGAGAGCTCATGACAGAGACCATCTGTCTTAAATACTGTATACAATTAAGAATTAACTGCTTTTTGGCTGGAATCGATTTGAAAAAAAAGTATTACATTTTGCATTTACTTTGTGGCTATAAAATTTAAAACTTATACTAAATAGTGTTTTTTAAAACTAACATTTTGTCCATGCTCAGGTTTAAACAAACTGAATAGTAAATATTATATATCATAAACATGCAAGTAAAAGGTGTAACTAAAAGAATATTTTATATAAATTTAGTTGGTTATCACTAGTAGCTTTGTTGTTACATTCTGGTCTCTCATTCATTATACTGGCAAGGCAGCCATTATAGTGGCAAGGCAGCAAGACAGACACTTTCACATCGACAAGTTTCCATCGGCCTTAGGTCTAAAACACGGAGGGCGGGCAAGTTGAAGAAGTTTCTTACCATGGCCACTGTATAGACGTTCTCGTGACCAAACGCTGACTCTAGTAACAAAACTGCCCTCTGGAGAAAAGGGAACCACAGGAGAGTGGAAGCAGGGATGCAGTGGAAGTGTTGAGTGGTTGCATGGGTTTAAGAAGACGTGGAAAGAGGGCAGAGAAGATGAGGGGATCAGGACGGAGATTAACAAGTTGAGGGGCAAAAGGAGAGGGGTGTTTGTGAAAAGTGAAAATGACGACAGGCAGAGTTAAAGACATTAGTCATTAGGTACAGTTTAGCAAAAGAACTCCAAAATAACTCAGCAGTTAGACAACGTTAAATGTCAGAAGGAAACGGTATAAACAGATGGGCTGTTTAAGTGTGTACCTCGGTGACAGAGCGCACGACGCTGGTTCCCACCACTGACTCGACATAGCTCTGGATCTCATGGCATGTCCCGATGAGAACAGTGAAGAGGGTGACCGGTGATTTCTTCCCCGATGCCTCGGCCTCATTGTCGGCTGCAGCGCAGCCCACTGCCAAGAGGAGCACCAGCAACACAGAGGGGCCGAGCAAGCGGCGATGAACGGCACATCCACCGTGCAGCCGGCAGCCAGACGCAAAAGAAGCCATCCTCAAGGATGTACGGAGCAAAAAATATACAAAATAACGTAAAGAGGTTATGCGTGATTCAGGTTGAAGGCAGGTTGGGCAGGCTGTGTTCAATGACTCATTGAGGATCGGAAATCAGAGTCTTTAAAAAAATGGCTTCTGCTCACAGCAGTCAAAATGATACCAAAATAATGCTTAAACCCACATGCTGCAGTTTCCCACAAGGCAAGATGCGCCGCAACAGACGTAGTAGCCTAATTAGCTTTTTGTATTCAAAATAAACGAACTGCACGGGGAAAACTAAAAATGCACAAATCAACTAAAATATTAAGAATGAATCTTTTCGACTTGTGTTGCGTTACAAATATCCAGATCAGGACCGTCCGCTTCACCAAGGACACTCCATATTTGGCAAGAAACTGATAAAGAATCGCATCAATCAAAGACCAAAATATTTGCTTTTTGCGTAATTTGTGGGAAAAATGAGACGTAACAAAAATATATTTTGATAGAATTGTCTTGGTTTCTTCTTTGGTAAAGCTTTGCGCGTAAAAAGCACACGACGGAGACGCGGTGACGTTAGTCTAAGCACGAGTCTGCTAAAGCCTCTTATTCCGGCTCTGAGCACCTTTAACACATCTAAGTGTAGGGTTCCTTTGTCTCAAATGCACTACTGCCACGGATTATGTTGCCCAAGCTTTTAAAATCTCCTGCTGGTGTGCTCACTTGACACTCCCTTCCTTCCAGCGTTTCTAACGACTGTTTCCAGTTTGCAAACCCGCCAGGAACTTAGGGGAGGTGGAGGCAGAGGAGGGGGTGGAGGAAAAGCGGAGGGATAAACAGAGATCTGCGGACTGGGGATTGTGGTCTATTTAATAATAGGGTGATACAGATTTATTAATGGTATGTAAGCAGTGAAAAGTGGATTTTTATATCAAATGATTAACAAAAATGTATACAGCATCTCCTCAACATTACAGGATGATCCAGGGACTGTGTCCAATTAAGTGAAAAAGGACACACAGTAGACACACAAATAGACATCATTGTCCAAACATTCACTATGTTAAAAGGAATGCCTATTTTTACACTGCAGTCTTTGTATTTTGACACTCACTTATTGTATGTAATGCAAAACAAAGTCATCACAAAATCCTACAAAAAATGCTTTGTTTCAGTCATCGATTAAAAAATTAAAGCAGTTTGTGCATGGGCAGGAATTCTGAGCCTATACACTCCTCTGTATCAGTAGGAAACAGTGGATCCACCTAACCAATGTAAATCCGATGGAAGTCATTTGCTCCAAAGGCAGCGTTGCACTTGGGGCATTTCCTCTGTCGTGTGTCATATCGAGTCTTAACACACTCGAAGCAGAAAACATGAAAGCACTTGGTCAGCACGGCGTCCTTTACTCGGGAGTTGCAGCATGGACATGTTAGACGAGCCTGGGGCAGGACAAGCAGAGAGAGATGTGGTTAAAAATAATAACCAAATGAGGAATTCTGTCCTGAATAGTTCTTCACAGACATAAATATCTGAGACAGCAAGAATGACGTGATGTAAGAGACTGGCTCTCAAGTGCAAGTGTTCTACAAATAGACCACATAATATAGAAGGCATCCGGATATCTAGGTGCCCAGACAAAAAGTAGATCGTGCCACTAATAAAGAAGTAATTGTAAGAAGGCATTTAATAAGAAATAACTGAGGCCCTATGATAATTATAATAATGATACAGTGGGGATCGAAAGTTTGGGCACCCAGGTAAAAGATTTTATTAATGTGCATAAAGGCGCCAAGAAAAGATGGAAAAATCTCCAAAAGGCATCAAATGACAGATTAGACATCCTTATAATAAGTCTAAAAAAGTTAGATTGTATTTCCATCATTTACACTTTCAAAATAACAGAAAACAAAAAAAATGGTGTCTACAAAAGTTTGGGCACACTGCAGAGTTAATACCTTGTACTGCTGCCCCCTTTGGCAAGTATCACAGCTTGTAAACGCTTTTTGTAACTAGCCAAAAGTCTTTCAATTCTTGTTTGAGGTATCTTTGCCCATTCATCCTTACAAAAGTCTTCCAGTTCTTTGAGATTTCTGGGCTGTCTGTCACGCACTGCTCTTTTAAGGTCTATCCATAGATTTTCAATTATGTTGAGGTCAGGAGATTGTGAAGGCCATGGCAAAACCTTGAGTTTATGCCTCTTGATGTAATCCACCGTGGATTTTGAGGTGTGTTTAGGATCATTATCCATTTGTAGAAGCCAGCCTCTCTTTAACTTCAGCTTTTTCACAGATGGCATCAAGTTAGCATCCAAAATTTGCTGAAATTTTATTGGATCCATTTTTTCTTCTACTCGTGAAATGTTCCCTGTGCCACTGGCTGCAATACAACCCCAAAACATGATCGATCCACCCCCATACTTAACAGTTGGACAGAGGTTCTTTTCATTAAATTCTGTGCCCTTTCTTCTCCAAACATACCTTTGCTCATTCCGGCCAAAAAGTTCTATTTTAACCTCATCGGTCCACAGAACTTGTTTCCAAAATGCATCAGGCTTATCTATATGTTCATTTGCAAACTTCAAACGCTGATTTTTGTGTTGAAGATGTAGAAGAGGTTTTCTTCTGGGGCAAGGTCAGATGAGTCTGGGCATTTAAAACCTTTGAGATTGACATCGCCTGGTCTATCCAGACGATAATTGAGAACAATCCATGACACTGTCAGGTCCTAGCTCGTCAAAGGGGGCAGTACAAGGTATTAACTCTGCAGGGTGCCCAAACTTTTGCAGACACCATTATTTTGTTTTCTGTTATTTTGAAAGTGTAAATGATGGAAATAAAATCAAACTTTTTTTGACTTATTATAAGGATGTCTAATCTGTCATTTGATGCCTTTTGGAGATTTTTCCATCTTTTCTTGACGCCTTTATGCACATTAATAAAATATTTTACCTGGGGTGCCCAAACGTTTGATCCCCACTGTAAATTTATTCTTCCAACTCCTCAAAATTACCTTGTATTCATTAATTTCTTCATTGAGAATGTCATCCCCATTGCTGATTTTCTCATCGGGTTTCTTGGCCTTTTCGAATTTTTCTTCTTAGTTTGCTGATGTCCTCCTGAAATACAGACATGATGATCACTGACTAAATCTGATTATCATTTTATCAACTAAAATAATGTGACAAATTCAATGTGTACTGTGTGACAATCTGTCATCCCATGGGCCTTGTCTGTAGCTGGTGTTATTTAGTCATGTTAAAGGAATTATATAATTAAATAAAGAAGAAAGCAGCACAAATTGTATTTTAGCACAACATAAATGTGAGGGTAAAACCTATATATTAACATGTAATGTTTTAACAACTTCCTTAAAAGCTCTGTCTGACAGATGTAGTGGCATCTGTTACCTGTGCTCTTCGGGCATTGAAAGACTCCTTCTCTCTGGAGATGCTATTCTCTACAACCTCTTCTCTGACTAAGTTCAGCTTCTGCTGGACCTGCTCTAGTTGAGCCCGTACCTCCTCCGACAGCGACGCTGACTCCTGTGCCTGAGTCAAGATACAAGGAATTACTCGAAATTTTCCTGACTTGTATAACCATGTAAATAAGAACACATAAGAATATTAACTTTGCGTTTGTTCATTTCCAAAGCTTGTGTCCTCAATGCCAACTCTCTCTCTGCAGTGCTGATAGTGCCCTGCAGAAGGCGCTCCTTTTCTTCAAGTTTCCTCACCACTTGCAGCTGTGCATCAACCTGCAGAAACCAAACATTATGGGAAAAAACATCAACAAAGATTTAAAAATAACATGTAAAAAGTCCAAAACAGTACTGAATACAGCAATAATGGTAAAAACCCAGTTTCTTACCTGAGTTTTTAAAGTAAGGAGCTGGTCGGCCAACTCTTCCTTCTCTTCTTTCAAAAGTTTGTGGATCTGGTTAGACTTGATCCGTTCACTCATCAGCTTGAAGTTTGCGTCATCCTTTTCCCTGAGCTGCTGCATTAAACGAATGTTTTGTTCCTGCATGTCCTCAAAGGCCTGGCCTGTCACATCCATCTCACTCAACAAGGCATCCTCCTCCTGCAGAAACAGCACAGACAATGAGAGGTCATAAAAGGACCAGTTAAGGAGTGCACAAATGATGAATGTACCTGTTTGGCAATAGACAATTTCTTGTTGAGGATGTCAATCTGCTCATCCACAGAGCGAATCTTCCTTAGAGCTTCCTCATCTGCCATTTTCTTCCCCTCTCTCCTCTCCCTCTCCTCCAACTCCCTCAGCCTCTGCCGCAGCTCCTCTGCCTGAAATAGCAGAACATTAAAATTAAAAACCAACCACTTGTGTCTGTAGTCGACAGATGCTTATAGGATGTGCGAGTTAATCACCTCTGACTTGGTCTTCTTCTCTGCAGCCATTAGCTGGACTTTGTCTCTTTGTTCCTTAGGAGCAGAGCGATACATGTCCAACAGCAGCTTCATTTCCCTCTGAGACTCCTGGGCTTTCCTGAAGAGTTAATAGTTAACAACATTGATGCTGAAATGCATATACTAATAAACTAATTATATATTATTTATAAATTAATCATGTTACAAACAAAAAGAAGAAACCTGTATGATCTCAGCAAGTTAATTACTACTAATTTCAGAGCTTAAACTGTTAATTTATCTGCCATTAACAACTTTGGATGTGAATATATTAAGTTGTTGTAAAAGATGGCACAAAGGTCCGCATACTCTGTTACTTAAAAGCATTCTGCAAAACAGATGAAAACCCTGGAAACGTACTTGAGCTCTGCTCTGACAATCTTCAGCTGCTCTATTTCTTTCCTCTTTGAGCCTCCCACCACAGACATGCGCTCTGAGGCTGATTCTTCAGTTTGGCTGCTGCTGCTTCCAGGTTTCTCTTTCTCCTCTTTTATCAAGCTGCTACCACCGCTGCTGCGAGTTGGCCGTTCTTTTTCCTTCTCTCGCTCCTTCTCTTTTTCCTCTTTCTTTAAAATGTCCTTTTCTTTCTTGTCCTCCTTTTCTTTCTTCTCCTCTTTTTCTTCCTCCTTGATTGTAGCCTCAGGCTCAGCTCCTGGCTCGGTTTTCACAGACGCACCTAAGGAAAGACACAACATGGTGAATCACTACTATGAGTTCTGAATTAACTACAACACTTGGATGTAGCAATTCTGAGCATAGCTGATAGATTATAATAATAACACTGAGGAATACAAATAAAAGAGCAAGGCTTTTAATTGTGTCAGACACCACAAATACTGCAAGCCTTAGCTGCTAAAATAGTGCATTTTAGTAACATGAGACAATAGAAAACTTTTGAATATAGTGGCAGTACCAGTGCTGCTGGGCGTAGAAGAGCCATTGTCAGGCTCATTCTTGACCACAGGATCCCCAGAGACAGCTATTCTGACCACAGGATCCCCAGAGACAGCTGGTGTAGTAGGGGAAGTAGTTTCCTCCTTCATATCTATCTCTGTGCTCGACTGCGACTGAAGGATGGTGCTCCCTTTTGATACTCGAACCTACATTATCATGCAACATTAAAGTGATTTTATTAAGCTTTGATACTGATTAAAAAAACAAAGCACTTTTTGTCCCTCTTTGACCTACCTGATTGAGCTCAGCTTGTGACTCTCTCAGTCTCATTTTATATTTTACCACCTCTCCTTTCATCTGCTGGTTGTGCGTTTGGAGCGTGCTGATCAGGTGACGCATTTCTCTGTTAATAGGCCCTGGAGAAAGCAAGAAGTGTAAGTTTTGATTGAAATCAAAAGCTCAAAAAATTATACAAATACTTACTGACTCACTCACTGATTGCGCCCTGTAAATTACCTGCTTGTTCATTGGCTGCAAGTGTCTGCTCAAATTCAATTCTCAACATTTCATACTCTTTCCTGACTTGAGCCAAGGTGTCTTCGAGCTGAAACACCTCTGTACGGACTTTCCTCTGCAAAGTGACTTCGTCATTCTGCACAGAGATGAACAAGAATAAGAACAGGACCACACCTACAGTGTGCCACAAGGCCCCCAAACTCAAACGTAATCACAAAAGACCCTTGCCTCCATGTGCTCAAGTTGACGAAGGCGTGCTGTCCTCGTAGTGTTGAGTCTGGCACGCGTCTCATCTAATTGAGCCTTGAGGATCAGAGACTCGTTGTAGAGCACTGAAAATTGCGACTGTAGACAGCGATACTCAGAAGTCTCTTTAACCATGCTTTCTGCTCTGGTCAACAGCTCGGCCTAATAAAGCCACCAAAATAAATAGTTAGAAGAACATAGCGCACTAAAAAAATGGTTTATTTTGTGTAATATACTAAACAGTCGTCATATAACTTATGCAGGGTTAAAAAAAAGCTGAAGTTTGTTCTGAACACAGCCTATCTGCTAAGCTCTGTGCATAAAGGGAACAGGATACAAGAAAACTCACATGTAGGCCAATATGTTTCTGTAAAACACTGTACAATTCAATAAAATTACCTTCATGTTGGTGTTTTCCTGGAGGACATTCTGTAGATCCTGTTGTAGCTTTTGTAGCTCAGTCTGGCGGTTATCAGCCAGCTCACGATTCTCCTCCAACTCACTGTTCATTTCTTCAAACTTGTAAAGAAAGCAAGAGTGATCAAACAATCAACACCCACTAAAAAGACAGCACAATTATTTTGTTTAATAAACATAAAGAAAGCTACCTTTCTCTTGTTAATGGTGATAGTCCCACACACACTGCTGGCCTCCCCACACACCTTATACCCTTTGCTGTTCACCTGTCAATTAAAAAAGTACAATTAGAAATTACAGCACTGCATATTTTCAATGTGACAGAGACATTAACTCTGTACCCTCTCTTGTATTTCACTAAGGTGTGCATTCAGTCGGTTTTCTCTGCGCCGAGTCTTCTCCATGTCCCATTGCAGCTCTTCAATTAAAGTCTGCAACTCACCGACACGCTGATCTGCTTTGTTTGCAGCACGACCCAGAGACCGAGACTGATAAAAACAATAGAAAAAATAAATAAAATAACATTTAAACCAAAAGTCCACAAATAACTTATATTTTGTATAGAGCATATTTAGGACATTTAAGGCATTTTCTACCTCGCTGGTCATATGACTATACTTTCTGCTTTAGGTCTTCATTCAGCTGTTGTAACCGCTCATTTTCACTGGTCAAGAGTGAGTTCAGTTTGGATGCTACCTGCCACAAACTGCCTTCTGGAAAAACGAGCAACAGTGGCATTATGAGTCGTAGACAAAGGTTATGCCACCCTTTACAAAATCCCCAAATCTTTCTCTGCAGAAATATATTTATTTTACCTCCTCCAGAGTCAAGCTCCGTTTTCATTTGGTCTACAACATTCTTCAGAGTTTCATAAATCTCTACGACACGGTTCGCCAGCTTCTGACTTGACTCTAATCTTTCCTGAAGTTCTGCCTCCATTTCTTCACTGCTGCTGCTGGCAAGCGTGGCCAGGAAGGAGTTTGTTGTCTCTCCCTGGTGGCCTAAAAGTAAACCAAAGAGAAACAGAATGGCAGAATCAAAAGAACGTCACTCATAATACAAGATGTTTTTGACATTTATAATCCTCTTTTACCTCGGTCCTTGGCCCTTTCTTGATTGGAGTCTCCATCGGGTTCTGGAGTTCCTGGTTTCAAGCTTCGACCCTCACCTGCAGGAGAGTTTTCTGGTTCTGTGCTTGACTGGTCATAACGCCTGATGATCAGTCGAACGTTTTCATCTAACTGTAGGGAAAAGGAGAGCAAAGAAACATTATATATGGTCACATCTTAAGGTGAGTAAAATAATTAAACTGAAAAAGACTGTTTACCTGGTTCCAGTATCTGTTCAAGATCAGCAAACTGGCATCGTCAGTGGCCTGACGGGTCTCTAATCGCTCAATTCGCTCTCGCAATTCATCCTCAATAACCTTAAATCCAAGAAGTCATGTATCATTTTAAGTAAACAGTCAATTTTATTTATGCATTCCTTGATACATCAGTATATTTTTGTAAAAATCATCAACTTTATGGACTTCCTATTTCAGACGACTTTCCTGAGTTATACAACAATTTGTCTGATGAAGGTCTAGTGTTGAAACGTTTCTTTGAACTAAATCTCACTATAGCAAGCTAGACAGGGTGCAGTGCTGTCATGTAAATTTATCTCCCTTATAAGAAAAGAAGACCTATATTTAGAACAACATACCTGTCTTAGATCAAGAGACTCTCCCAGCTTTCGGTTCTTTGTCTGGAGAGCTTTGATGTCTTGTTCCTCCTAAAACACAATCAATTTAAGATTTAACTTGAAATGTTTCCAAACAAAAATGACTATGTGGTGAAGTAATATAATAAAGTAATGTACTGATAACTAATAACTGTGATTACCGAGTTGGACACCCCTCCAAGTTTGATGACCGTCTCCACCGCAGTGCTACCCCCGGAACCAGCGGCGCCGACCCCCGGACTCCCATCCTCTCCTTCCCGCTCCCTCCTCTTCTCTGGGGGTGCACCGGAGGACGAAGGACCGCTGGGGTCGGCAGGACGTTTCTGTCCCGACATCCTCAGGCTCCTGCAACAAAAACCGAAAAACAGATCTAATGTCAGTTACAGCCGGATGCCTGCTTGCTTTTTTATTTATTTTTTAATTGCATTTGAACAGTCAAGTAATTAAGTAAGTAATGTCCATGTTACTACTCAATAGCCCCGATTTGTATTTTTCAATATTATCTGAGCATTTTATGTCCCTTACAAGCTACCGGTCAACAGTCAGGCTTGATGCTAGCCGTTTCATAGCGCGAGCCTTGTTCATTGAGAAAATTGCTGTTATTTCTTATTAAAATTACAAACTTGTTAAATGACTGAATCACTGTGGGTTACACCTAAAATATTCCTTACCGCTTTATGAATAACTTGTTTTATATTGTTTAAACTAAATGTGTGAAGATGTTGCTGTTCCTGTCTTCCCGGAGACGGAAGTCTTTATTTTGTGAGACACGGGTTTACATTGCGCCCTCTAGTGGCTTGGGGCGACTAGCCCTCCTTCAAGTTTGTTTACAGAAGGTGTTTTTTTTAACATTTTGCACATTTTGCAGGCAATCATTTTCAGTAAACATATTTGTGAGCTACAACATACTCTATACGAATACAAATAATCATGTTTACATTTAGAGTAATGAGTCAGAAAACCCAAATGTGCAGCATAAACTCTTGCAAAATTTTACTGGCTACTACATCTTTTGCATAGTTTGCAGAGCATTATGCAGAGTACTGGTCCTCAACTGCTAATCACAAGAGCTAACAAATTGCTGAGTGAATTCAATTTCCTGATGTTGGAGACTTTATGTGCAGCTACAAAACTAAAGATTTAATTTTAGTTTGAGAACAAGGTCCGGACTCTGGTCAGCAATTTTTTCAGTGCACATTGAACAGAGTGCAGGGTTCATATTGTGTAAAAGTTTGCTTTGTCTGTCTGAGTAGGGTTGCAATCCTTATCTATGTACGTCACTGAATAGTGGGAGCCTTACAAAACCCAGGAACAATTTTGGGTTCATTTGAAACAATCAATAGGTGAGAAAAGCTGGTTTTGCATGTCTGGGCAGAAATACAGCGCACACTTTGATACTTGTCAGACTATCCGTGCAGGCCTGTTGTGGGCTGCTTTAATAGGCCATATTAATCAAACATCATTAGTCATATTGTAATACAAAACCCCTCTTTATAGCGTATAGGCTAGTCAGAGCATGTTGTGGTAATAACATATAGCAAGGATTGTATGCAGCTGCAATGTAGAACTTTTGTGTTGCGACAAAGAAACTTGAATTCCAAGATTGCAACACTCTATCACTGTGTTCAAGTGTTGCAGTGCAAGGGTGGAGAGAAGGAGGCGGGGTGCGCATGATAGCCTACGTGCGTAAATGCTAACTTTTTTAGCTTTTTCAGAAGATAGGCTACACGTTGTTCCTTTTTTCTTTAACCCTTGGTAGTATCAAACCAAAACGTCTCAAACGGTTATTGATGCAGAACGCCCATGCTTCTCGAACAGAGCCAATTGCGTTACAAACAGGAAACACGCCCCGCCACATCACCAGCCCCGCCTCCTCTCTTGAGCACGCACCATAAATACAGAGTTGTGTCCATTGAACTGTCTTCTCATTCAGTCCATAAGCTGCTGGGAGGTTACAAAGGCTGACTGCCATCTCTTGTTGTAGCTGTTTGACCAACCCCCTCAAGTAAGTTTGTTCCTTTGTCCATGTCTGCATTTCTTAGCTTACATCGCAGGGTCAAGGTTTTTAGTCGGTCATAATAACTTTTGATCTTCATAAGGCTTGCTTACTCTGCAACAATTTGCAGTGCAAAATACAGTTCGAGAAAGCATACTTTAGCATAGTTTTTAGCATAGTGTGTTTGGTCAAATAATAACATAAAATAGCATAAATCTGCATGTGACTCTTTGAATAATACAAATCTTTTGCCAAAATGTAGGCGTATATATTTATTTATTTATTTTCCTTCCCAAGACCAAAGTTCAACCCTGTAGGAAGGGCAGGCAAACTTAGTATTTTCTTCACAGTTGTGATGAAGAAAAAAGTTAATGTTCCTCATGCATTTCTGACTAAAGAGTTTCATGGAATCTTCTTTTGCAGAATGACTCATCAGTTTCCATCCCTGTCTCCGGAGCAGAAGAAGGAGCTCTCTGACATTGCTCAGAGGATAGTGGCTCCAGGAAAGGGCATTCTGGCTGCCGATGAATCAACAGGTGTGTTCATTGGTCATATGGTGAGGTTTTTTTTTTCAAGACAAGCATGAGTTAAATAAACTAACTCTTTGTCTTTTAAGGCACAATGGCAAAGCGTTTCCAGAAAATCAATGTAGAAAACACAGAGGAGAACCGCCGCAGCTTCCGGGAAGTCCTCTTCTCCTCCGACCCCTCCATCGCCAACAGTGTGGGTGGTGTGATCTTTTTTCACGAGACTCTTTATCAGAAGTCGGACAGTGGCAAACTATTCCCTCAGGTCATCAAAGATAAGGGGATTGTGGTTGGCATCAAGGTGGGTGATGGGAGACTGGCATAATACAAGATCCTGCACACATTTGGACCTTTTCATATGAGTTTTTGAATGATTCTGTGTTATTTGGCTTTAGGTGGACAAAGGCACAGCTGGTCTCAATGGAACAGATGGTGAAACTACAACACAAGGTAAAAATATTCTATTGTTGTTACTGCAAAAATAATGATCACAACAGCAAACTAAATCAAAGTGTCTCCAGGTCTTGATGGCCTGTCTGAGCGGTGTGCCCAGTATAAGAAGGATGGCTGTGACTTTGCAAAGTGGCGTTGTGTGCTGAAGATCTCAGATAGCTGCCCATCAGCTCTATCAATTGCAGAGAATGCTAATGTTCTTGCCAGATATGCCAGTATCTGCCAACAGGTATACAGTGACTGTCATATGTCCAAATGAAAGGTTATGGTGTGTATTTTACAAAGTTAATGTTTACTTTTATACTTTCATTAGAACGGCCTGGTGCCCATTGTGGAGCCAGAGATCCTGCCTGATGGAGATCATGACCTCCTGCGCTGCCAGTATGTCACAGAAAAGGTTGGTAGCTGGTAAAACGTCTGGCTTATAGTCAGTCTGTAAGTGTGTGAATACTACGTTTAGTCTATTTCTATTTGCCATTAGGTTCTGGCGGCTACGTACAAGGCTCTGTCTGATCACCATGTTTACCTGGAGGGTACCCTGCTGAAGCCCAACATGGTCACTGCAGGACAATCCTGTCCCAAGAAATACACCCCTCAGGAGGTTGCCACGGCTACTGTGACAGCTTTGAGACGCACTGTCCCAGCTGCTGTACCAGGTAGGTGTGATAAAGCCATGTTCATGTAGCAATCGCACACATTTTTAAACTTCAAGAATTATGCAACAAAATGCACTGTTTTGTTTTAGGAATCTGCTTCCTGTCAGGAGGACAGAGTGAAGAAGAAGCATCTGTTCATCTTAACGCCATTAACCAGGTGCCTCTCCATCGTCCCTGGAAGCTGACTTTCTCTTATGGACGTGCTCTCCAGGCCTCTGCTCTTGCAGCCTGGAAAGGCAAGACTGCCAACAAAGCAGCAGCACGGGAAGCTTTCTGCACCAGGGCCAAAGTGAGTGTCTAGGGCATAGATAAACACTTGCAGCATTGAATAATAATATCCATAAATCACCTATTTCACATAAATGGCTAATAAATGTCTTTATCTGACATTACTCAACATGTCTGGTAAATAATTCAGCTTTGTGTTTTTGGTCCTGCACTTATGTGTTTCATCACACTTGGCTAATTATTAACATTCAGATTTGACTTTGCCCTGACTTTTCCCCTCTGCTCTCAACAGATCAATGGCCTTGCTTCTAAAGGAGAGTATAAACCTACAGGCTCATCTGACAAGGCCTCCACACAGTCTCTGTTCACAGCAAGCTATGTATATTAAATACTGTGAACCCTCAAAACTGCACAATGGACCAAATATGATGACAAACGATTCAAACATGTCAACACGCAATACTTTTGTGTACTCAGTGAAATGAATGAAAAAGAAATTATGAAACTAAACTATTTGTGGTCATTTTGTTCATCCATAGTTAGAGGGGTAATTAAAAAAACTGTATTATTGGTATTATGCTGTACTGTTACTTTTGTTGAGCAATGATTGTGCATATAATGGACTTTCTAAATGTCCCTGCACATTGGGCAAACATATGACTCAGAGCTATATAAAAGGTGAACATTGGCATCTGATTATGAACATAGAAAAGCTACTATTTACTGAGACAAAGTAAGTAGCACCATGTAGCAAACCAAACAATTGATAATACAGGTTTAATATCCACTTTCACAGTCAAAGCAAGTGTTTCATTTGACACAAACACCTAATATGTCACGCTAAATCGTAATAAGTACAGAAATAATACATTCGGCCAAATACTGCAAAATAGAATATGCTGCCTACTCAGCAGACATGACCGAGGATGCATATCAACATAAGAAGCATTTGATTTGTACAATGTAACATGTGTTAACATAATAATAAATGCACTAATATAGTGATTAGTGCATTAATTCTTTTCCTCACAAGATAAAAATGTGATAAAACCTCATTAATAATTTGAGTGTGATACAAGAGGTGTATTTTGACCTTGTATCCTGCACCATGCAGTTGTGTACTGTATTTTAAGTGCCTGATTGTGTTAGGCAAAGTAAAAGATGATTATTCTGATGGTGTCTCAGTCACTGGAGGAGGGATCTGATGGACAACAATCTGTTGAAAACCAAAAGTAATTGTTAAAGTCTTCAGACAAATAAAGGTAACAGACCACAGCTGGTCTGGTACTGTCAATATGACTTGGGAACATTTTTCTGCATTACCTGTAAGCCTGTAGATTTCAGAGCTAATCGTGCAACAACACACAAGAAGATGAGAAGCACTGAGACACACAGGGAAGAGGCGAAGAGTAAGCCTTCAATACCATAAAGCAGATTCTTGAGCAAGAAAAGAAAATAGAGAATTAAACCTTATCCAGAAAGTACATTATGAATACAGTAGACTGTAACTCACCCCTTTTTTAGAACCCCAGACAGAGTATGATCCGTATCTAAAGTAGCCATAATAGGATAGTAAACTTATTCTGTAGCCAGCAGAGACCAGGATTCCCAAAATTGAAACCACATACATGGACAAACACACTGTCACCTGAAAATACAAAATATACCTGGGGACATGTTGATAAACAGCTAATATTCACTTAGAAGGAACTGTTCGGACTTTACTTACCATCTTCTTGGACGGATGTATCTCAGTGTAAATTGACATGTTTCCACAGACAAGAAACTTGAAACACAAAGAAACAAACAAAAATGATTAAAAGCATCAATCACACAAATCTTACAGCTACAAAATCTGTCCATAGATAATTCCTTCTATGAAAAGTAATTTAACATCCACTACATTAGTCTGACAGAAATGAATGATAACTAATGTGGCTTTTATGATAGGAGAAAAGATGTCCTGGATGACTGAGAATCTTCACAGGCTTTTATGATAGGGATATATATTAAATAATAAACACGTTAACTTGTAAATGCACTTAAATAAAGTTAAGATATGTATTGGTTTAGTATCCACGTGTGTCAGTATGAAAGCATGATTGGACACTACCAGAGTTCCTTGCCAGAAGGGAATATAGATAAGATTTGAAGTTCGCTCCATTACACTTCTGGGCAGTTGAAATCCCATGAAGAGCTCTGCACAGCCCAAAATCAAAATGACAATCTGTCAGGACGAAAAGAGAAAGCAGAAGTTGCAGCTCACACGTAACGCAACTCAGCAATTCTTAAATCTGTTAAGCAATAGGTCTATTTTATTAAAGTATTTTTAATGGCTACCCCGAGACATTTGGGCTCCATTTGGACAAAGCGATGCAGTGGCTTCGTGGACTTGAGCTCCCTCCGGGTTGTCTCCTGGTTCGCCTCCGCAGCTCGGACTATCCCACTGTTCTCCATTGTCACCAAACTAACGTAGACAGGATGTTTAACATAGACAACATTTTCACTTCTTATTTTGAAAATCATTAGATAACTGAACAGGGCGCAGCAAAAAGACGGTCACAAACCATCTTTGCGCACAAAAGAATAAAGTCGCTCACCTTGTTTTGCTTTAGTGTGATTGATGGAAGCGTTCGCTGTGGGTGTGAACCGCTAAAGGAAGTAGCACAATTTGGATTTTTCTTTTCCCTTTTTTTACATTTGGGAGGAGCTGCAACATTGTTTACAAGATGTAAGATAGAAACTGACTTCAATTCAGTTTTTATAACGTCTGTGACGGTTCTCAGTCATCCAGGTCATCTTGAAGAAAAGGTTAAAGCAAATCTGAACTCAGTTTTCACGTGAAGATGTTTCGTCTCTAATTCCAAGATACTTCATCAATTCTGAGGTGAACTGGTAGGAGAGCTGAGCTTATATCTCTAGAGGGAGAGGTTTGACCTGATGGGACCAGGCTGATCTGAGGCCTGTTGCTAGAAGCCAATTTAGGTTTAGACCCAGGTAAGTTCAGGTTTAGTTGGAGCAAACTCTGAGTTTTCCGTCTCCATAAGTTGTTTGGTTGGTGGGCCATGGTATCTTACACCACAGGGCTACCCTTCTTAGAGTCCGCAAAACCAAAGTGGACCAATCAGATGTGAGCAAAGTCATATGGATCTGACGCTGCATCAACTTCAAACCTTTTGTTCTTGGCCTTTTCTTCGTTTGGTCTTGAGAATATAGTCTACTTTATTAGCCTAAACTCCTCACACAACAAAGCAGAGGACATCAGTTATACGTTTTGGGAATTTGGGTCACATTTTCATATTTTGAGTAATTTTCAGTTCTACAGTTTTACATGTTTTAATGTCAAAACAATTTACACTTAGTGTGAAACATCACAAAATATGTCAAGGCCATTCGTTTTTAAGTTGGTCCATCATCACAGTACAATTTCAAAAACTTATACAATCAGCCTTTTTCTCCTTCTCTTGTTTTTGACTGTGAACTGTAGTAAATGACTGTAAAAATCATGTTTACAGCAAATACAAAAGATGGCTCCGGGCTTTTGAGCTAAGTTTTTACTACGTGACAACTCTGGGGGATGATTTTTGATTAATATGGCCGTTTATGCTATCTGATAACTATTGTTTTACTATGGAGTAAAAGCAGAAAAGCCTGGATGTAACCACCATTCTATTCCCCTGTGGTAAAAACAATATCGGATAATAGGGAACCAATGGATGGAAGTTGCCCATATTTATATAGTCATTGGTTTAAACCTGTTGATCATGCAACTGATTAACCCAAAGTTATCCAGTTTGGATTTGTTTGGTTTCATCAACTCAGAACTTACCCTGCAACTCTAAGT
This sequence comes from Perccottus glenii, assembly GCA_024416835.2. Taxonomy (NCBI): domain Eukaryota; kingdom Metazoa; phylum Chordata; class Actinopteri; order Gobiiformes; family Odontobutidae; genus Perccottus; species Perccottus glenii. Next base: position 22,221,571 of record CM044554.2, on the reverse strand, counting down.
TTGTTCAACCGGTCTCTAGCAAAAGTCCTCGGGTCTCATAGTTGTTAGCTAAGAAAGGGCAGGGTGACTCCTGATGTGAGAGTTGTTTAAGGCTCAGGAGAGTTGTTAGTGTCACTGTTCCATTCAGGTGTTGTTGTTCTAGAGTGAAACTGTGAATCTGAGGCTACCTTCTCTTTTCAGAAAGGGCTTTTCCATTTGAACAAAAATGGCTTTCATCACACCTCTCTCAATCTGAAAAAACTTAGGATTATCTATAAACACAACATCCCAGTCCACTTTAAACCAGGGAAAGCCTGCGTCAAAAACCGGTCCATCCCAAAGAGATCCCTCTCACAAACAAGGGTAATGTGGTTTATGCTGTTCAGTGAAGAATGCAGTGAGAGTTATGTTGGAGAAACAAACTCCTCCCTCTAGTGATACAAACTCAGCTCTCTTGTTCTGAGTTCCAGTTGATCTCAGAATTGACAAAGCCTCTTGGAATTAGAAACAAAACGTCTTCACCTTGAAAACTAAGTCCAGATGCTTTTAGCATTTTAAAATTCCTTTAATTTAATGTCTAATATTTTAGAAAATGTGAAAGATACACTGATTTTAATTAGAAAAAATATTTGTTACAAAATACTGGTCCATTGTCATCCAGCTTAATCTCCATAAATTGTACAAAAATTAAAAAAAAAAAAAGTCACCACACTAAGAAGAATTTTAGTTTATAAAACATGTATGACTTAAACTACAGATACAAAATACACACATTAAAATAACTTACAGCCATGCATATTTCATATTTCATTTCAACCGAATATTTAAAAAAACATTTATCCTATATTATGAGAAAATGTTATTCTTTTATTTATTTATTTTTTTTTTAACCAATGTCTTTTTTTAAAAATCTAAAAACATTTTGATGTTGGCTCAGGCACAAATAGATACCGACATTCTCTTTTGGTTTCTGCCGTACGTCAGTGAGAGTAGTTTATCAGTTTGTGCTCCAGCAGATACAATGCTCTTCGTCGCAGCACTCCTTCACTGTTGTATTGAATAGCTTCTAACAGTGAAAGTCCACCTTGTTTAACAAACTCCACCTCAACCTGAGGGTAGGAAATACAAATGTAGACATAAAAAAAAAAAAATTAGTACAGTTAAAAAAAGTAACTATGCTGCAGCACTAACAATTTGTATGCCCTTGTTTGGTATACCTGCAGAGTTACTTTCAATCAGCACATACAAGACATCCAGACTCAAGGCCACCATTTCTGTGTTATCCATTTTAAGTGTGGCACATAGTGCTGACAGTAATCCAAGATGGGTAAGCTGATCACAGAAGTCCCCTTTTCTGTGGGCAATATTTGCTATAACCCTGAGAATCTAGAAGGAAGAAAAGTATGTGAACTAGTAACATGAAAGACCTTCTCATTTATCACAAGTTTGGAAAATTATTAAACTATAAAACCAGTACCATTGTATTGATGCCCTGAGAGAAAGGGAGAAGCTGGATGAGCCCAGGAACCAAGTTAAGAGTAAGCAGTGCAGAGCATAAGTCAGTGGAGAGAGCTGATATAGATGTGGAAAAACACACTAAAAGTCACTTTCTCTTTAAATATGAATATAGTTAAGCAAGTCACAAGATTTGCACCTGTTAGGTTATTGAGGACCCAAGCAGTTTCTCTGGCCAGTGCTGGCTGTGTCGGCAGGTAAACATCAAGAAGAGCACACAGTGCAGCTGGGAGACAAACATCAACCTCTTGAATGTTCAGTTGCTCCAGTGGATAGGATGACAAAAGGTTTCCCACACAGCGCAGTAAAGGCCAGATAAGCTACACCAACATACAGAGTATATTTCAGAACTTAAGCAATTTCAGCTCCGATTTTCATTTGTTTAAGTATATAAAGAAATTGTTTTACATATACATGAGAGCATACCAGTTCTAGTCCATCTTCTTTATTTCCTTCTACAACAGCGCCACTTATTGTCACTAACATGGTACTGCACTTCAAAAGAGCCCCATGAGACAAGAGGACACTGCAATTCCCAGTGCTTTATAAAAATAAAAACACACATATTATATACATGGATACATGTACATAATAAGCTTTATGAGTTAAAAGTTGATATAACATCATTAAACATCCAAAATGTCCTCACCTGCATATAAGGTAGTGCAGACACCAGGCAACCTCAATCACAGGAGCCAAACCAAACTGTGGGTCTGGAGAAAGGACTGATAACAAGTGAGAGGGTAAGCTCGAGACCAGGACCATCCTATAGAGACAGCATAATCATTATCACAACATACTATTCAACAATCATTTACATTTACATTTATTCATTTAGCAGACGCTTTTATCCAAAGCGACTTACATTACATTACCAGTGTTACAGTCACTGGAGGCAAGGTGGGTTAAGTGTCTTGCCCAAGGACACAACGACAGTATGAACTGTGGGGCGAGCGGGAATCGATCCTACTACCTTCCGGTTGGAGGACGGCCACTCTACCCACTGAGCTACTGCCGCCCCCGGCACACAATCATAATTTTTAATGAAATTTGTCAACCCATTCAAGTGCTTACTGTGCAGTTCTCTCTGCTGCATCGGAAGCTTGCAACAGCTGAGAAAGTGTGAATCCCACAGCCTCCACCAAGGCCAGGTTATGCTTTTGGTTCTAGACACAAGTGAAATTTTTTTTTTTTTAATTAAATAGCAAAACTAAAAACACAAATTCAAAATGGACTTTCAGTAGTAGTCTTGTAGTAGATACAGTTGAAAACTCATGTGGTGATAACTAAAATTGTTAATTTTACCTCCACACAGCTGGCCAGAGCAGGAATGACTCCCTGGGACAGAAGCTTCTCTTTAACTGTATAATTACCAGCACACAAATTACCCAATGTGTAAACACACAACTCCTGTTGAAACACACAATGTCAGAAAACCATTTACAACCAGACATTTCCATGTGTTTTCTGCCCTCACAGTGAACTTGGTGCTTTGGCCAGATAGGTATGTAAGCAGGTATGGAGTAGCAGGCAGACAGGCAGGCGCCACTGTGGTGTGGCGAGTGAGACAGTTCATGAAGACACCGGACAGCCTGCATCCGGCTCTCAGTGTTCGAGCCAGTCAGGAGCCCAACCAGCAGATTCATGCTATTCTCCAGTCTACAGAGCAGAGGAGGTTATATAGAGAGACAAAAGGGATATACCATGTCACACTGTTGTGTCTTTACATTTCAAACCTACCTAATGAATGTTGTTTGTGCTGATGGGTTACGTAGGGCTCTACTCAAGGTTTTAAGGGTGGCTTCTTTTTCTTCTGACCCGCTCTGTTGAAGCTTGTGGAACAAACTGACCACATCCTGAAAGACAGAGGAGCAGGCTCATGTACATAAAATACAGTTGAAATCAATCTCTGGCTAATAGACAGGTTAAAGAGAAGTACCTGTTCTCCTGAGGTGTCAGTGATGACCCCTGGCTGGTCCTCATCGTCACTGAGCAGGAGTCTCTTACTAAAGAGCTGTCTGTCTTTGCGAGCTTGTCTCAGAGCTACAGCACAGACACACCGGTCATTAACACCCTCAATTCAAATCTAGCACAGGCATATACACTTCTGCTGCACAGAACAGGTACATGTTTAACGTTAGAGATATTTGTATCTCAGTCAAAACAATTGCATCACGGCTCCAGCTGTTACCTTTCTCCTGCTCTCGTCTCTTCAGTCTGAGCTGATCTGGGTTGTCGACAGGCCGACCTGCTTTGTGGCAAACTCGGGTTAAACGCCACATCACTTTAAATGTACAACTGCGCGGTCATGCAGGCTTGTAAACATGCTGACATTATGAACACAGACAGACTTTAAAAACACACAAGAGGCTGCTACTCTTCTTCTCCGACATAACCTGCCAAACATCGGGACGAGACTGCAGCGACACCTACAGACAGTTTTTTTTTGTAAAATAATCATGTAAAAAAACTTGATATATAATCTTTATAGTAACTAGATAGACCATCAGCTGACAAACACTTTGAATAAATAAATCAGAACAGTCTTTTTTGCTTATTTTCTTCTCAAGTAATTTCAGGTTGTCTTTTAAAGTAATATCTCACACTAAAGGACACTCAGAACATTACTGGTATTACACTGTTCACCTTTATGGTTTAAAATAATTTAATCAGAGAAAAGGAACACAGAGACCTTCTATATTAAGACTTTATTGCACTCATTTTCTTTTTTTGAACAATCAAAATAAATTCATTTTATACATACACAATATAAAACTGTACATGATATGGTACACAATGAGGCAAAGGTATAAAAACTAATTATATAAAACATATAAAACAGTACCACAGTAAAAACCTCTCCATGTTGTCATTACAATAGACACAGTAATGGAAAATGGATGGAAGTCTGTTATCTTTAGATAGAGTTAACTCTCCGTTTCACTGCTCTTGGATGATTTTTTCTTTTTCTGTGAAAAATACATTAACACAATCACGTTAAGCAAACCCCTTGTTAACTCAGAATGTCTAAAATTTCCTTTACCTTTCTTGGCGTTTCACTTTTGATATCTGTGAAGCTGCATCAACCTGGAGGGAAACAGTTTCAATCTCCTCCGGCTCCAACCTGCTTTTCTCTGGAATATGAATATAACAAACGTAAGAAAAGCTTAGGTATGGTAATATATGGTGTATACATCAGTACTGTCCCAGCAACTCACTTTTCTTTGTTGACAGGCTTGGTGCCGGTGAAGACAGCAGCTGTGTATCAGCTATACTTTTAGATGAGAGCTTTTTCTTTTTTGGCTTAGGAGTCTGCCCAAGAGTTTCATTTCCATCACAGCTCTCTGTAGTCTTTGGTGTATTTTTATTCTTTTGAGTTATGTCTTTTTCTTCCTCTGGTTGCTCAGAAACCAAATCTTCTAGACTCTCCTGTTTCTTCTTTTTTGACTTCTTTTTTATTAAAAATGGACCACAATTGTCCTCGTCACAAAGCGTCACATTAGTGTTTTCTACTGCTAAAATTTCAGTTCCTTTTTCTTTTTCCTCTTTTTTGGGACCATCTCTTCTGTAGTCTGATTGATCTCTTCACTGTTAACTGTATCTGTAATACCATCTGCTTCCGTAACGGTTTGCTCAGAGTCACCGTCATCTTTTGTTTTCTTCTTTTTCTTGACCTTCTTAACTTTCACTAAAGACTCAATTTCCAGATTAGCAGTGTTTAATTTATTTGTCTCTGTTACATCTTCTAATGTGTCTGTATCGACAAAGACATTTCTAACTTTCTCTTTAGTAACATCCTTCTTCTTTTTCTTTTTAGGTTCATTTTCAACAGGGTAAAGTTTACCCTTCTCTGTTAGATCTCCTTCTGATGGGTTACCATTTTTATCTTCTACATTTTTGTCAATAAGGCTATCTAAATCTACATTACCATTTTTACCTCCAACTTTCTCTTTAGTTGCCTCCTCCTTCTTTTTCTTTTTATGCTTATTTTCCACAGAGTGTTCTTTAGTCTTCTCTGTTGGCTCTACTTCTGTTGAGTTACCATTTGTATCCCCCTCTAAAGTTTTGTCAGTAAGCCTATCTAAATCTACAACATTCCCATTTTTATCTTGAACTTTCTCTTTAGTGGCCTCCTTCTTTTTCTTTCTCTGCTTATTTTCCACAGAGTGTACTTTACTCTTCTCTGTTGGCTCTACTTCTGTTGACTTACCATTTTCATCCCCCTCTAAAGTTTTGTCAGTAAGCCTATCTAAATCTACAACATTCCCATTTTTATCTTGAACTTTCTCTTTAGTTGCCTCCTTCTTCTTTTTCTTTCTCTGCTTATTTTCCACAGAGTGTACTTTACTCTTCTCTGTTGGGTCTACTTCTGTTGAGTTACCATTTTCATCCCCCTTTAAAGTTTTGTCAGTAAGACTATCTAAATCTACAACATTCCCATTTTTCTACAAATTTGTCTTTAGTTGCCTTCTTCTTTTTCTTTGTAGGCTCAAGCGAAGATTGGTCCGTTGGAGTCACAGCTTTTCTTTTCCTTTTTTGGGGGGGCTGTTTTGATGGGGAGACGACAGATGTGATTTGCGTTTCACTGCTGATGATCTGTTTTTGATTTGGGTCGACTGTAAAGGCCACGGGTGTTACTTTTTTGTGGCGGCTCCTCTTCGTTTTATTAACCTTTGCTGACACATCCTCTGTAGCTCTCTCAGTTTTTTCCTTCTGTTCAACCAGATCATTCTTCTGAGGTTGACTTTTTGCAGGAGGCTTCGTTCGAGGTTTCCTCTGTTTTTTTTGTTTAGGGGCAGTCAGAGCATTGACGGCATCCATTTTAGCAACATCAGTATCTGAGCAGACACACAACAAAGTTAGAAAACGCATATGTAGTGAGCAATGTACACCAATCTTTGGGTGTTTTCCAGTGGGTTTTGTTATTCTGTTTTGTTTAGTATACTAGGACATACTCTCTCAGCAACTCACATGTAATGAGATGTGCCGACAACAAGTTAAATTTGTCAAAAGAATAAATAGCTCAAAGTTTTCCTCCATTTCATGCACATCTCATATACAAAAACACACCCATACCTGTCATCTGTCGTACAAGTTTCTTCCATTTCTCAATGTCCAAACTGCTGTCAGAGTCTGAATCATCTTCACCTTGGGTGTTTGATTTATTGGATTTGTCAGCATTTTCTGTAGCTTTTCCACTCTTTTTCCTTTTAGTAGGAGTGGTCTAAAAACAACACTTGTTTTGTAAATATCTATTTTGGTAAAATAGCAATGTCAGGTAGAGCAATCCTTACCTTTTTATTTGCTGTCAGTTGTTTTGTCGGTTTCTTCTGTGTTGCTGTGACATAAAATATAGAAATTAATAAACAAAATAAATTGTCATTTCCACTTTATGTGGGAAAAGCCTACCAGCAGAGGTCGCTGCTAAAAATAATACTTGTCCCTTCCTGCAAGTTCTTATAGCATCCCTTGGTACAGTATATCTATATACATTTATCAAAACATGCACCACTAAAAGCCACACATATTGCACATATACAAATTGTAGGTCACAGGTAGAGAATGTGCAGGCTTACAAATAGAGGGTTGTGCATGGGTCTGCAAGCATTACAAAAAATCCAAATCACCTTGTATCTAGCACTGTACAATCACAATACTGGAGTTTATATTATTATAACTCAGGTTCAAGGACCTCTTTCAAAATGCAGGTTAAGTGGAACCTCAGTGTATGTTAAACCATGGAAACTTGTATGATTAGTCAGGTTGTATATTTTACTCAAAAGCCAATATTAAATGGAAAACAACTCGCAGTACCTTTTTTGTGAGTTGTGTCCTTATCAGGAGTGGAGCGTTTTGATGTGGCAGTCTTGCTTGTTCTTTTTGATGATCTGTCGGTAAAATACTATAAATCTATTGCTGTAAACAAACATTGTAATTAAAACTATACTTACTTTAACCAGGAACTGTAGATGTCCAGTAATGTTGCAGACGCTGGCGTAATATTCTATAATAAAAAAGTAAAGAAAAAGAATGATTACCTACAACTTAGTCAAAGTTAACAAAAGTTACAAATACAGCACAAGACAGTACATTTTTTTGTTTTTATTCGGACAACGAGATAAAATGTTAATGCCTTAAAAGCTTGGTTTAATAAAGTGTTACATTTGCTCAGTAGCAATTATGTAGTCAATAATAGCTTACATTTAAAAGTACATACTGACACAAATATATTTGACACTAGTTGATAACATAGTTACTCTTGGGCTGTACACTATTGTGCATTTGAGCATTTCAAAGGCACGCCCCAGTTAAGTTTCGTTTTACTTGCAGCAAAACTCATAACTGTACTCATCAAAGAAATGATGTTGCGATGCTCTGGAATGCAAATAAACTACGTACGAAGACGACACTACATTGTTACAGCTAAGAACCTAAACTGTTCAGTGTTTCTTTGGTTAGTGTTCACTTGTGAGTTTCGTGAGTGTGGTTTTGACCTGTGGGCTCTGATTATGGAGCTCGTCTGCAGCTGAGTGGAAACCGTGCTCCTTCAAATGGCGGTAGATCAACTGAACCAGCTCGTGCTTCGATGCGTTCACGGACATGATGAAGACTCGACAAGAACACGTAAACAGCTAAAAACAACGACTACATATGCTTTCATAGTCAACTCAATCATTCACTGAACAAAGTTACGTCTACGCTCCTCACTATCATAGATTGTTTGTAAAGCACACAATGCACAACACACATGGTTAGCAATTGAACTCTGAACTCTGGAAGTAGTTCTTGTTTACGGCCATTGAACGCTTTGCAGGCTGGGAGTTGTAGTCTAGGTACAGTTGACTTACGTTTGTCTAAAGTTTAAACTTTCATTTAACTATTTCACAATAGTTTAGATTCTACTAAGAGCCAACAATAAGAAAATAACTATACGATCTTACTATTTGTTTTTCTTTATTGTTAGCTCAAACTTGGAATGCTTTGAACATGAAAATTGTGGATAAAAATAACTAAATACATTTGCTACATACATACAAACATACAGACATTCATAAACATAATCCCAACAATTAGTTTCACTAAAGTCAACAACAAAAATCTTATAGTGTGTAGTTTATGATCATAACAGCGGCACAGTGGCAGAGTGGTTAGCGCTCCTGCTGCACAGCAAGAAGGTCCTGGGTTCGATTCCCATCCACAGCAGGGCCTTTCTGGATGGATGGGGCCAGGACTCCCCTGCAAAAGAGATTTGTAATCTCAGTGGGACTATCCTGGTTAAATAAAGGTTAATGAATGTTTTTTCAATTAAATATCAGACTTAATTTGTTTAGTAAATAAAGTTAATTTAGAAACACAGAACAGAAACTGTCTCAACTTAGACACCTTAACAACAGAAAGTGTTAGTGTATAGATGCCAAAAAGCTATGACCACCAAGCTATGGCCACGGAGGACACAGTAAGACCAGAGGAGACAGGCCACAGTAAGACCAGTGGAGACAGGGCCCACAGTAGGATCAGAGGAGACAGGGGTCACAGTAGGACCAGAGGAGACAGAGGTCACAGTAGGATCAGAGGAGACAGGGGTCACAGTAGGACCAGAGGAGACAGAGGCCACAGTGAGACCTGAGGAGACAGAGGTCACAGTAGGACCAGAGGAGACAGAGGCCACAGTAGGACCAGAGGAGACAGGGCCCACAGTGAGACCAGAGGAGACAGAGGCCACAGTAGGACCAGAGGAGACAGAGGTCACAGTAGGACCAGAGGAGACAGAGGCCACAGTAGGACCATAGGAGACAGGGCCCACAGTGAGACCAGAGGAGACAGAGGTCACAGTAGGACCAGAGGAGACAGAGGCCACAGTAGGACCAGAGGAGACAGAGGTCACAGTAGGACCAGAGGAGACAGAGGCCACAGTGAGACCAGAGGAGACAGAGGCCACAGTGAGACCAGTGGAGACAGAGGCCACAGTAGGACCAGAGGAGACAGAGGCCACAGTAGGACCAGTGGAGACAGAGGCCACAGTAGGACCAGTGGAGACAGAGGCCACAGTAGGACCAGTGGAGACAGAGGCCACAGTAGGACCAGAGGAGACAGAGGCCACAGTAGGATCAGTGGAGACAGAGGCCACAGTAGGACCAGTGGAGACAGAGGCCACAGTAGGACCAGAGGAGACCTGGCATTTTAAAATAAGAAATTGGTTTGAGAATAATAATGCCGTTTGTCATTTAATGATTTAGCAAGATTTATACAATTCTAGTTCTTAGTAAATGTAGACAAAAAATATGTTTCATTTCGGATTTACCGAATACGAGTCAAAGACTTACCAACTGTTTTGATCGAATGCAAGTACTGTATAACTCTCAAACAGCATAGAGAGGTTTACTCCGTTTTAGCTTCAAAATGTTTGGTGCGACTTATGGAGTGCACTTGATAACCTAGTAGCCTACTTCAATTGCTCGACTGTAGAGATGGGATGTATGGCTCTTTAAAGGGAGTCGGATCTTATGGATCAGTTCCTTTCAAAGAGCCGTTTCAAAAGACTGGCTCATTTGCAATGACTGTAAAAGGGCTAACCCTAACCCTTTTACAGTCATTGCTCATTTGGCACTGTTACGACCCTGGCTCAAGGGGTCGGAACAAAGAGAGGACACGAGCAAACAACATTTTAAGGGAAAAATAATATCTTTATTGAAACCAAAATCAATATAACCAACAACAATTATAACATGGCATGAAATGTATGCGTCTGTATAATCAGTGGTGTAATGCTAGTGTTGAAGGTGAGTGAAACAAAGCAATGTGTGTGTGTGTGTGTGTGTGTGTGTGTGTGTGTGTGTGTGTGTGGTGTGATCAGCACCCATAACGTAAACTTAACTAACCACAGAGGAAAGCTACGTACCAAACCAAACTAAACCAAAATCAACCTTCAAACCAAGACTAAGTCAAAGCAAACAAACCAGGTGGCAGCCGGTCTCCGACCTGCAAGTAGGCAAACCACACCGGAGGCCAAACACACCAGGCCATAAATAGTCACCTGACCCAACAACCCAAGCCCCACAGGTGTACCCAGTCAGGAAATCACAGGGGCATCACAGGCACAAATTACATTTTTATTAAATTAAACTGCTGTCTTTTGTGCAGCTCCTTGTTTTCTTTGGTGCAATTTTCTATGAGTTTGTGTGAGTTCATCATGTTACCACAGAAACAGTTGCTCTTCTGCCGCTGAGTCACGTGACGGTGCGGTGACACACAGAGCAGGAGAAGGAGGTGGAGGTGACAACTGTATATTCCTTTTAACAACAATTTTTTTTCCTAGCGTAAAAAACACAAAGTGTTGCGTGTGAGCGTGTGCACTTTGTTATATGCGTGTGTCACACAGTCAGTGCGTGAGACTTGAGAGCTCTAATTATCTTTGATCTACAAGACAACTATGACTAAAAAAAGCCACACAACTATCTGCCAGCAGTGGATCAGAGAGAGCTGATGGCAATTTTTTGAGTCCAACTGGAGGAAAGTTAAGCAGAGGATCAGCAGGAGCAAACCAATGAAGGAGCGCCATTCATGGTTCAAAACCAGAATGAAGCAGTATGCATCACAGCCTTCACGTCAGTGCCCAGAGGGTCTTCATTGCAGAAAACCACCAAGGTCTTGCAAAAGAATTACTATTTATACACGGAAACTGTGTATTCTTTAATGATTCTTTAACAACATTCCACAATTCATTTACATTTTGTGGTTTTGCTTCAGAAACAGCTTCTCGATTGGATTAAGGTTCGGGGATTGGGCTGGCCACTCCATAACATTAATTTTGTTGGTTTGGAACCAAGACTTTGCTCGTTTACTAGTGTGTTTGGGGTCATCGTCTTGTTGAAACAAACCTCCACAGATCACTTTTAAAAGCTACTAAAATCTCAATAATTAAAAAATTATATACACATTCATTATACAGAAACACCCCTGGGACAAAATGCATCAAACTAAGCTTTTATCCAGAATGTTTAAAAATTGTATCTGGTTTGCACAGGTGCTGCTAATCCTCAACAAAGCCAAATCAAATACATTATTAGGGTTGAAGCCAATGCTAGTCTGGACTGCCAGCCTTTCCTGTAAGGTCCTAAGTAAGAGTAATCATTTATTTTCATTAATCTTTGTGTCACTGAATACATTTAAATATTCATTGTTAAGGTTGGCAAGGTTGCTTGATATAACTGTGTAGACACTCAACACTGAACACTTAACCAGTAAGGCTTTCCTATAGATGTGCTTTTAACAAACTAAAGTATACTAATCAAAATATATGACATCAACTGGTCTTATGGAATAATGTAAGTTATGTATATGCAAAGCAAGAACTAAGCACACCTTTTATAACTAAAGGTGCTTGTTGTTGCTTAGTTTTAAAATAGAAATGTATACAATCTAAGGAAATAAGAAAAGGTGTCAAAACAACATAAATATGATAAACCAGTCACAGCGACAAGAAAAACTCGAGAAACAAAGGTGCATTTGTTGAGAGCTGAAGCCTTACTAGATGAACTGAGATCTGTTAAAGCAAGGGTTTTGGCACCGAGTTGACGCACAGGAAGAAAAAAAAAAAAAAGTCTTTCTCAGATTAGAAAATTGGAGTAAGAGGGGGAGGTATGGTGCAGGCTTACTGGCAGAGCAGCGCTGATTAGAAAGGCTGTAGTGTTCGTAGTGAAAGGAAGCAGCCATATTCAGTAACAGCACCTCTTCCTTTCGCCAAAGCCAACATCTGGAGGCAACCAACACAGAGCAACAGTAGTAACTGCTCAGTCTTTCTGCTTTTCTTTCAACTACTACATTCCTGGTTCACTGTAGAACACACTTGAGTAAGTAAGTTTAAACCATTGGAGTGCTTGCTTTTTTCTCATGATGAATCTGACCAATAAAACCAATAATAAAGTATATCTTGTGGTATATAAATCTACTTGTCCCATATTCTAACTTAATTTATGACAATTGCACACAAAATATTATTGATTAACTTAAAACTATGCTACTCAAGTAGTAGGAATGAAAGTTTATTTTATTTTGTTTAGTGGCTTACATCCGGACAATCAAAAACCAGTCTCTTTCTTCAGAAGACGAGACAGCTATTTAAACATTTACACAGGAGAGAAGAGGTTATTTTAAAAAGCAAATTGGTTTGTGTGACATTTATTTGCAGTTTGATTTGACACTTTGCATAGGTGGCAAACAAGACCACCATGTCGTGTTCAAGTAGTTTATAATTTGATTCCAAGAATGCACTTAACCTTCAGTGTGACTTCATTTATAGTTTTGTATTTATTAAAAGTCAGCAGCACCAAATATAATATGGCAAACAAACTGAAAATAATCTCCATACACAAAGTGTGTTTATCCACTTACTACTTGCAGTGTGGTGTCAGGTAGCTGTTCCCAAAAATACAGCAAATCATTTTTTGCTTAACAGTTGAATTCTCTGTGGAGTTATCAAGGCAACAGGATAGTTTAGAGATGAAATAATGCAGTGAGTGAGTTCATGTATAGAATCAGGAAATCAAAGGATATGGTGAGGTCATGTTTATATCTAATCAGAGATGTTTACGTCCTTGATGTGGTGTTTCTAGTGAAAGCTGTCTAAACTTTTGTCTTCTGGCTGGAACCAACAAACAAACAGCCTTTGTCTTTACCTTGCCATAACTTTTATTGTAGTGTATTAGGGTCTTTCCATGGGAACATCAGTTACTCAGTAGCGTTGCATACACTCTGTGTTTTTGAGGGGCATTTGTGAAGCAACCAGTTGCTCTACCTCTATGAAAACTGCATGAGTAAACAAGAGGGTCTATAATTTCATTGCACCCTCCTTTCTCTTGACCATCCTTAAACCTGTTGGACCTGCTTGGCACTGCTCCAGCTGTAGAGATGCTTTAGCAGTTGGACAAACATCACTGGCCACAGCTTTGTGCCCTTCTTTGACTGACCTACAACCTCCAAGCCCACAAGTCTCTGTCTAATCAAAATCAACATTTGCAAGGTGTCTCTGATGATAATAATCAAATCCCTAATGTCTTTCTGTTGAACCACTGAAGCACTGCTAAATTGTCTCTTTGACGCCTGCTTGAAGATCTTAACAGTGGATCATATACAGGAACGTCAGTTCTGTTTCTTTCTTCACGTTTGTAGAATTTGCCGGAGGGATAATAAGAGCATGCTTGTGTGGAAGATTGAGAACAGTGTCTGTGATTGTGTCTTCTTGGGCCCCACAGGCACCTGAGACTCAAATCTCCCCCACACATCATGTTTATCTACGTTACATAGGAGCTTCTGTAGAATCTCTGTCATCTCCTGTTAAATCAGGGCTGGTGTGAATTTATGAATGTTTCTAGGAGTTTGGTGGTGTGGTTAATTGAAATAGTTACTTCAGTGCAGCACAGATAAAGAATACTTCAGGCTTCTCTCGTTGAAACAACTAGGGATAGTTTTATGGTAATAACCTCTGCATAGCTAAGATGTAGTCCTTACCTGGATGTGAAACATTGCAGTATGTTTGTGTTAGTGAGGCAGCAAGGCAAATAGGCGGGGTTTATGAAACCACTAGGGAAGAGGAAATGTTTTCATTTTGGAGGTACATAGCAAGGACAGAGGTATAGCTTTTCCCAGTGAGGGCTGTATTCACTCTGAGACACTAACGCAAAATGATTTTGTGACACTGAATATTTAACAGAAAGTGTGATTTAAACATGGCAACCACAGTGTTGACAGGTTTCTCCATGATGAGCCTACTCAGTCTTGGCTATCTGGCTTGGGATCCCAGCAGTCCCAATCAGGTGGAGACAGACCCAGGAGTGGAGACTTTTAGAGAACCATCTTCTGCACCACAGCCACCTCACATTATTTTCATCATGACAGACGACCAGGGATTTAATGACATTGGATATCACAGCTCCGACATCAAAACACCAGCGTTGGACAAGCTGGCCTCATATGGAGTAAAGCTAGAAAATTACTACATCCAACCCATCTGCACTCCGTCCAGAAGCCAGTTCATGACAGGCAGGTAAGGTCTCCCAGTGCAAATTTGTAAAATGTAGGGTTAACTGTTTAATTTTGAACTGCTGCTCTTTTAGTTTGCTTAATTTCACTCAGCTTTAGTTGCATCTATATCATCCAGAGTTGTAGCATAAATGAACTCCAAATATTTGTATATTGTATATTTCGTTTGTATTTCAAAAGGCACTTCAGGAGCTTTTGACTTTATCTACTGCCACAAAATGATACTGCAGGTTACATGGGGTGGCACCTTCTGAGTTGTGTCTTTTTATATAATGTTTAAGGTTTGTCTTATTTTTATGATGTTTCAGATATTTTTTTCAAAATCATGTACATTTTTTCACTTTGTGCAGGTACCAGATTCACACTGGCTTGCAGCACTCCATCATCCGACCTCGTCAACCAAACTGCTTGCCCTTAGACCAGGTCACTCTCCCTCAGAGGCTGCAGGAACTGGGTTATGCCACTCACATGGTTGGAAAGTGGCACCTGGGCTTTTACAAGAAGGAGTGCTTACCAACGCGCCGTGGCTTTGACACTTACCTGGGCTCTTTAACGGGAAGTGTCAACTACTACACTTATACCTCCTGTGATGGCCCAGACCTGTGCGGCTTTGACCTCCATGAAGGGGAGACTGTAGCTTGGGGTCATAAAGGCAAATACTCCACTCATTTATACACTCACAGAGTACGTAAGATCCTGGCGACCCACAAGCCCAACTCCCAGCCTCTCTTTATTTTTCTTTCTTTTCAGGCTGTTCACACTCCTCTTCAGTCCCCGCAGGAATACATCCATCCATATCGGGAACTGGGCAACGTTGCACGCAGGAGATATGCTGCTATGGTCTCAGCTGTGGATGAGGCTGTTCGCAATATTACATACGCCCTTCGCAAGCATGGCTACTATAAGAACAGTGTCCTCATCTTTTCTACTGACAATGGAGGCCAACCTTTGTCCGGTGGAAACAACTGGCCTCTTCGAGGACGTAAAGGCACCTACTGGGAAGGCGGAATTAGAGGTTTGGGGTTTGTGCACAGCCCTCTTCTGAGAAAGAGGAGAAGGGTGAGCAAAGCCCTGGTGCACATAACTGACTGGTATCCAACACTAGTGGCATTAGCAGGTGGTAATCGCTCCTTGACTGAAGGCCTGGATGGATATGATGTTTGGGAAGCTATCAGTGAGGGCAAAGAGTCCCCTAGATATGAGATTTTACATAATATCGACCCCCTGTATAACCATGCCCGCAGTGGATCATTACAGAAAGGCTTTGGGATTTGGAATACAGCCATCCAGGCGTCCATAAGATTTGGAGATTGGAAACTATTGACAGGAGACCCTGGGTACGGAGACTGGATTCCACCACAAGTGCTTCCCGGATTTCCGAATAGCTGGTGGAACCTGGAGCGGCACAATGTGCCCCGAAAATCAGTATGGCTTTTCAACATCTCTGAGGACCCGTATGAGCGCCTTGATCTTTCTGAGCAAAGACCTGATATTGTCCAAGAGTTGCTGGCCAGACTGGTGTACTATAATCGTACAGCGGTGCCAGTGCGTTACCCTTCTGAGGACCCACGGGCTGACCCCAGCCTGAGTGGAGGGGTGTGGTTACCCTGGGTGGGAGATGAGGAGGAGGACAACAGGGACATGACCTACCATAGACAGCAAAATAACTGGAGGAACAAGCAACAGCCAAATTTCAATAGTATTCATGCTGAAATCATCCCTGACTGGATTTAAAAAGATCCTAATAAAATACAAAAGACATCATGGACCATTTGCCAATTCTCAAAAATGACTCTATAGTTGTTTTAAATAATTTCTCCTCAAAGGTATATTGACGTAACACCTGGTCAGACTTCTAGATAAAAACTATACTATAATCACTTTGTGAAAGAAAAGACTCAGTAGATAATATAGGATATGTTTGATTTGAAACAAAAAAAGACTGTTGTCAGTGAAAACAACATCTAGGACCTGAAGTGAAATTCTGAAATCATTTTTTTAAGTATACGGACTAAGAAGGGTTTCCTGTTAACATGGTTGAATGTGCACACGCCCAAATGAATCTGTTATATCACTGCAGACAGCCACTTGTAAAAGCTCACAACTCTATTTCTGTATGAAATGATAAAAGTGCTGCTTTCAGCCTCTTGTTACCCACACAACAGGCAGGAACTTTACTCAGAAAGCTAACGTGTCTGTGGTTCAAGACTAACTCTACCTCTCTGCTAAATAAATGTGAAGTTTTGTTTTATTTACCAACCCCAAAACACTTTCCTAATGGCTCTTTTGAAGCTTCATTGTTTAAATAAATGTAAGATGTTTGTTGGTTTGGTTTTGTGTGTGTATTTCCACTAAACAGACTGTGGAGTAGTACCCTGTGTGTTACTCATACATTTATACACTGACTTGAAAGCAGGTTGTTGTGGAGTTTTGCTTACTGTATTAAGAAAATAATGTCTTTCTCTTAATAAAAAAACTTTAACTTAAACTTAGGGGACGTTATGATTATTTGTCACACCTCAAATATTTCCCAAGATTATCTTGCTAAACATTGTGCCAGTATCGTACACAGAAGTGAAATTTTGCTTCATTTCCTTACTTTAAACCCACAAGTCAGATTAACACCCATGCACCGTTTCCTGTAGGTGCAGGCTACAACTTTTAAACAAGGCTTTCTATATTCTGTCTTGTTCATAGGAAATATGAAGCTGGTTCTTTTTATCTTGATATTTCCTGGAGTGAGTTACGGTAAGAGCCTGGTTTGCTATGTTTGTTTCTTAAAATTGATAAAACTACTGATTAATAAAAAGGTTACTACTCATTCCAGGTTTTATGACCCCCGATGACACCATGTGCAGTGCCACTAGCAACACGTCTCAGTGCACTGTTCCTCTCACGGGAAGTATCTACATCCAAATGATTTGCGGTGCCAATGGCTATCGACTGACCTGTACAAAAATGCCTTCTAATAGTGAAGTGTTCATGGTGAAGAGAGATATTGTGACGATCAATGATGCATTCATAAGTAGGACAGAAGTGTTTGTCAATAATGGAACTTTTAAGATTAAAAATGTGCAGCGGGAAGATGCAGGACAATACAATGTGGAGATCCACGGCACAGATGGAGCCTTCCTGAGGACTCTGAAGATCACACTGGTAGTGAAAGGCAAGTGTTGGAAAGTTACAATTACAGTATAATTATACATATTTATTTTTGAAAAAACCTTAGCAAGAAATTGCAAGAGTAGTCTGAAATACTGATACAAATGTATGGCATATTCTGTTGCACAAAGGATGCAATCTGTGGAAAGCACATTCACAAATCCTACTTCCCTTTATGTGTAGCTGTATGTGTCAGCTTTGTAAACAATACTTCACTATTTACTAGAAATAAATATAACACACCAATGAAAGCAATTTGAAAATTACAATATGTATAAAGATTAAAAGCTTGTGTGATGTAAAACCTTTGTTGTTGGCTGTGTTAGTCCAACATGACTGTTTTTGTTTGTTTCCATTACAAAGTAAAGAGGACATGCACAATCTGCAATCTAGATTATTAATTATGTGTGTGTTTTTTTTCCTCCAGAGAACTACTGCCTCATTGTGGTGATTGTCTGTATTTCAGTGATGGCTCTTCTCATTCTCATGGGCATATGTATCATCATCTGTATCTACAGAAAAGTGAGGACCCAAAAGCAGTCAAGTGAGTTTCTATCATGACGTGAAATAAGTCCTTCTTTAAAATAGTGGCTGTGGAAATACATATGTTGTGCCTAAACTTCACCTCATCATTTCTGTGCAGGCTCAGGTGTATGAAAGACAACAGTGGACACTGAACAGACGACTCCAAGAATCATTTTAAGATACTTTGGTAAACGTTGTATTAATGTTACAGTAGTTAATATTCATCAATGGTCCAATTAAGCCTTTTATAGAAAATG
The DNA here is from genome assembly GCA_024416835.2 of Perccottus glenii. Classification (NCBI taxonomy): domain Eukaryota; kingdom Metazoa; phylum Chordata; class Actinopteri; order Gobiiformes; family Odontobutidae; genus Perccottus; species Perccottus glenii. The sequence goes on along the minus strand of CM044554.2, from coordinate 22,203,095 downwards.
TTTTGCAAAAGAAAACAACACAAAGCAAATATTTAAACTGAAGTGACTGTTGGGTGCATTTAAAAAAGCTGACAAAAACACAAGTCAACCACAGCCAACCAACGCCTCTGCCATATTGTTGTGGTTGACACTACACAATGCCAAATATAAAAATAACAGTATTGTCTCTAAAATGCAAGTTAGTACTATTTAAATTTACATTTATTGTTATTTGCATGTTTCCAACTTATTACTAAGTGCATAAATCTAAGTAGATACGGCTACTGCAGGTGCAATATTTTTTGTGAACATGCACACATGGGGAAGGTTTAGATATGTATTGTGTGCAGGTGTGTAAACAAGTACTAAAGAAAACAACAGTTGTCCGTATGAATAACGGGAGGAAAAGGGGGTAGGTGTTTACAAGTCTTCACGTCTACATACTTCTTTTTGAGCACTGTGTTTGTATGTACTACTTTAAACTATTGTTTTTGATTTTCAAAACAAATAAATACAATTTTTGTCTTACATTTTCTGGAAATGGTCAACTTTGTATATTACTTTGTGTCACCAGTGCCTTCACACATCATTATCCGAAGAAAACACGATGAGATGATCAACATTTTTTAACGTGTGCAAAAAATGTTAAATAAAGTAAGTACTGAGATGTTGACTGAGAAGGTTGAACTATGAAGAAGGTTAACATAAATGTTAATGCAGAGACTGAGAGAGTTTCTGTTCTGTGCACAAACAGTGTCTCCTGCTGGTGCCAGTGCACACCGTGTAGTTTTTAAACCAGACGGTATGAGAGGAAGATTTCCGATTTCTCTACAGGTACATGTTTAAGTTGGATTTGAACAGGTTTTAGTTGGATTTGAACAGGTTTTAAGTGGATTAGAAAAGGTTTTTAGTGGATTAGAACCGGTTTTGCTTGGATTTTAACAAGTTTTAGTTGGATTGTTTTTATTTTATGTTGAATCTGTTTCTATGTAGCTGCTGCTGTTGGGGACATAAACAATACATTTTTATCACAGAAGCTGAGGGCCACATAAAAACGTATCCACTCTCCAGCCCATGATTGGCCCCTGGGCAGGACATTGGTCTCGTCTGATTTAAACCAACCCATAACAGCATCAGATGTTGAACAATGATTGTTTTTGGTATTTTTTTCTTTGCATTGTCTTCATTTTCCAAATAAATAATTTCCATTTAAATCTGGGGCTTGGTTTATATTTTATGTTTGTTTAAAGACTACTACATGATCAAGTTTACACTTTCAGTGTGCACTGTGTGGACACTGGGCAAACAGTGGTGGCCAAAAGGATTAGAACCTTTAGCCTATTTAAGAGGTTTTAGCTGTTTTTGTTAAATGATCCATTAAAATACCTACAAAAAGAATGAAATATCTACAAAGTTATCATTATGCTCTATAAAAAATATAGAATAGAGCCGTCATAAAATATTTTTGATCATTTTCTTTACAAAAAACAAGCTTGGCCTGTTTCACTGTCGATGTGACACAATCATGTTCCTTCAAAGAAGAAGCCCTGGGATAACATTAGTGTTGAAGTTCTCAGGAAATATATTGACATGATGTCAGAGAGATGTGCTGCTGTAACTGCTGCAGAAGGTGCACAGACCAAATATTAAAGTTAATTGTGCATAAAAATCAGTAGTAATTTTTCATCTGCTAATGAAAAATGTGAATTTGGATGGACACTTTTCACTTATGCATTTAAATAGTAGAAGTCTAAAGAAAAACATTGATAAATAAATAAAAATTACAGGATTTAATTCCCAAATTTAGTATTATAACTGTCTTGAAAACATGGCTGGATAATGACTAAGACTTTAGAATAACTACACCTTATTCAGCCATAAATAGTTATGAATAGAAACATAATTAATTAGGCAAAAATACTTAATAAAGAATGACTCATACTTAATAATTAATTAAGTTTTAATTATTAAGTATGAGTCATACTTAATATAGCTTTACTATATTAATATAGCATTAATATAGTAAAGCTATATTAATGCTTTACTACTAATGAATAATCCCATGCAAACTATAAATTATCCATTGTTTGTTCATACTTAATAAATACTGAACTAACTATTAGTAAGTGCATGTATACATGTACTATTACACCATGATTTAGATGTGAATTAATGATCAGGAAGTGCCTGAATAAACCAGTAACTAATCCTCTAATGCATTAATAATTCAGATAATAACAAGTTAAGTCTTTTTGTGAGCTGTTCTAAAGTGAAGACTATTTATGCTTTATTACATATTTGTTAATGTATATGCACCATGTATCACACAGAATCCATCAAAACCAAGTCATGACACCCGGATTAAGAACATATTCTTTGTATTCAAAATGTGTACAACATGTACAACACATACAGCTGAATGTCAGTATTAAATACAAATTCAAAACATGGGCCTCTTAAGTACCAGACAAATCATAAAAAATACAAAAATATGTTTGAGTCACAATAAAATGAGCCCCATGCTATACTTAAACTAATACTGTGAATAAAGGGTCTCAAATAATGTATTTATAACATAATATTAAATGCACATATAAATGTAAACATTATAATTCAATCTTGAACAGGACAACATTATTTGTACTTCCTTGCAATGTCACGAGTTAGCCTTCCTAATGCTCTGCCTGGATGTTTCTCTAAAGCCATTTATTCCATTCAATGACAGCAAAGAGGTCTGAAAGCTAATTGTCAGTTCGATTCCCCTTAACCCTCCAGATCTGCTCCTTGTGTAATCGCCATGTCCGTTTAATATGCTGTGTGTGCAGCTGTGTTCGGGTCCACATACCACCTGCTGAGGTTGACAGAGTGACGGTTGTGTGAGTACGCCCCTCATCACTGATTATTGATAATCCTAACACGATGAGCAATCAAAGGATGCCTCCTCGATCTTTTCTGCACAACACGTAAAATTGGCTTGTGTTTTCTCTGATTCTAATTTCACACCTAACATCCCAAACACCCAATTTTTCACAATAATTGTATTTACATAAGTTCATCTTTATTTTGTGTCAAAAATGGCTTTAATCAAGAACAACAAATTCCCTTCTTCCTCCAATACGTTGGCCTTTGCACCTTCTCATCTTTTCAGCTTCTGTCACACAGATTTCCCTTTTTTTTTTTTTTGCCATTTAGCTGAGTGTTGCAGAACTGGCTGCAATTGAGTCATCTATCATATCAATCTATGTTAGTCCAACATGACTGTTTTTGTTTTACAAAGTAAAGAGGACATGCACAAATCACATTCCAGATTATTATTAAATTGTGTGGTATTTTTCCTCCAGAGAACTACTGCCTCATTGTGGTGATTGTCTGTATTTCAGAGGCTCTTCTCATTGTCATGGGCATATCTTTCTGTATCTACAGAAAAGTGAGGACCCAAAAGCAGTCAGGTGAGTTTCTATCATGACGTGAAATTAGTCCTTCTTTAAAATAGTGGCTGTGGAAATACATATGTTGTGCCTAAACTTCACCTCATCATTTCTGTGCAGGCTCAGGTGTATGAAAGACAGTGGACACTGAACAGACGACTCCAAGAATCATTTTAAATGTTTAAACGTTGTATTAATGTTACAGTAGTTAATTTTTGTCAATGGTTCAATTAAGCCTTTTATAGAAAATGTTTTGCAAAAGAAAACAACACAAAGCAAATATTTAAACTGAAGTGACTGTTGTGTGCATTTAAAAAAGCTGACAAAAACACAAGTCAACCACTGTCAACCAACACCTCTGCCATATTGTTGTGGTTGACACTACACAATGCCAAATATGAAAATAACAGTATTGTCTCTAAAATGCAAGTTAGTACTATTTAAATTTACATTTATTGTTATTTGCTTGTTTCCAACTTATTACTAATTGCATAAATCTAAGTAAATACGGCTACTGCAGGTGCAATATTTTTTGTGAACATGCACACATGGGGAAGGTTTAGATATGTATTTTGTCCAAGTCTGTAAATAAGTACTAAAGAAAACAGTTGTTTGTATAAATAACTTGAGGAACAGGGGGTAGGTGTTTACAAGAGGTTTTAGCTGTTTTTGTTGAATTATCCATTAAAATACCTACAAAAAGAATGACATATCTACAAAGTCATCATTATGAAAATATAGAATAGAGCCGTCAAAAGAAGATTTAGATAATTTTCTTTACAAAAAACAAGCTTGGCCTGTTTCACTGTCAATGTGACACAATCATGTTCCTTCACAGAAGAAGCCCTGGAAATACATTAGTGTTGAAGTTCTCAGGAAATAAATAGACATGATGTCAGAGAGATGTGCTGCTGTAACTGCTGCAAAAGGTGGACAGACCAAATATTAAAGTTAAAAGTGGATAACAACAGTAGAACTTCTTTCATCTGCTAATGAAAAATGTGAAAAATTGGCTTGTGTTTTCTCTGATTCTAATTTCACACCTAACATCCCAAACACCAAATTTTACACAGTAATTGTACTTACATAAGTGCACCTTTCTTTTGTGTCAAAATGGCTTTCTTTAAGAACAACATATTCCCTTCTTCCTCCAATAAGTTGGCCTGTGCACCTTCTCATCCTTTCAACCACTGTCACACAGATTTCCCTTATTTCTTTGGCCAAATTGAGTCATCTATCACATCAAATTGTCATAATCTTAGACCCTGAGAAAATCTGAAAAGATAAAATAAAGTAGTTTGTGGTCATTACTTCTTATCAGCCTGTACATAAACCTGATCTACTTTCTTAAAGATACTCTGGATCTTGAGAAGTTTTTGTTGTGCCTGACCAATATTTGGGCAAGGTGAAGACGTTTTGTCTCTAATTCCAAGAGACTTTATAAATTCTGAGATTAACTGGTAAGAGAGCTGAGCTTATATCTCTAGAGGGAGGGGTTTCCCCTGAAACCAAACCTGATGGACCAGGCTGTTCTGGTCTCATAGTCGTTAGCTTTGAAATGGATGTGTGACTCCTGATGTGAGAGTTGTTAAGGCTCAGGAGTTGTTGTTGTTCTAGAGTGAAACTCTTTTGTTTTCTAAGAGGGCTTTTCCATTTTCATAAAAATGGCTTCCTTCACTCCTCTCTCAAACCATCTGGCCTCTCTGGCCAAAATTCGGACGTTGCTGTGCCCTTTCTCTTTGAGGTGGAGGTGGACTGCAGACTCAGGTCCTCCAGGATTGTTTCTTCTGTGCTGATACATCCTCTTTTGAAGCTGTTGTTTTGTGTCTCTGACATAACTGTCACTGAACTGCATAACACTCCACAGTCACACACTGGTGGTGGTAAGCTACATTCATAACGACAGCTGCCCTGGAGCAGACTGACAAAGATATGGCAGCCATTTTGTGTCTGTATTATCTGTATGTGAAGGAGAGTTTAATACAGTAGCTTTCCCTTGTTTTAAACTCTCAGCTTTAGTACCTGGTTTAGAATATTTAGCCCTGCGTTAGTTGGTTTATACAATGCATAACTTTGGGAGGCTAACTTTAGAAGATTTTAGAGGGCACTAATATAGACTTGAGTGTTGAAAAAAAGGCTATAGAGTCATTACATTCTCCAAATATAATGAGCCAACAAATGCTCTATTTATCAACCTTCAACTCTAAAATTCTATGATCTTGCAGACCTGTACACTCTTAAAATTTTGTTTTAAATAAAACATAATCTTCTATCAAAAAACACAACAGGAAATGTTTATGACTAGAGAAGTCAATATGATCTTAAAGAAGTCGAAATATTCATGAAGAAACATTTAAAGTGTAACTAAACCCCTGGTCAGAGCCGAACTCAGCCCACTGGCAATATTTGAAAAATGCTGGAAAAGTGGGCAGAGCCCATCGGAGACAGAGGGGAGAAACCGAGGGTGGGGTTGAGCCAGGGGCGGGACCTGAAACCCAACAGAGGCGGATTGATCGACAGCTGTGAGAAGCGCAAAGATGGAGAGAAGGGTGTGGTGGGGTCGTGCCAGGGGCGTGGGTGGTGAGCCGTTAGTCGAGCCCGCTTACGTCACACAAGGAAACAACTACAAATAAAAAAATTCAACTGCAGTAACCACCGTTCAACCTGAAGACGGCTTTACACCACATCTTGTAAAATTAATATACTTTATACTCAAATGTCAAAACTTTTACTCAAATCAATGAACAGCACTAATAAGGCCCCATTCTTACAGATCATTAAATAAAAAAAAGTTGTTTTAGGGTTTAGTTACTCTTTAAGAAACACTATGAAATCCTGTATCTCTGTCGAGGGAGTAGATCTCTGGAACAATTGTGCAAATGAGTTAAAATTATGTACCTCTCTCTCTCTCATCTAAAAAAACATTTAAAAATGTGAGTCTTATGAAATATCTGAACTCAAAATCTTTATTTATGTAACCTGAAGGTAATAATATATAAAGTTGAATTCCTGTAATTCTTTTTTGTGCTGTTAATGTCTTTTTTTTTGTAATAATGGAAAATACATGTTTATTTTAAAAGGCAATGTACAAATTTTAGCTTCAGCCTTCACCTTTTCGGTCAGTCTGTTTGTTTGGTTTTGGCATGACTACATTGCAGGTAACTGAGATAAACTGTTGAACATTATCATTGTTGAGCTCAGAGCATGCTTCATGAACATTATCAAATGAAATCATGTGGGGGTGGTAGAGCGGTTGTCCTTCAACTGGAAGGTAGGTGGTTCGATTCCCGCTCTCCCCACAGTTCCTACAGTCGTTGTGTTCTTGGGCAAGACACATAACCCACCGTTCCTCCAGTGGTGTTCCAGCTGTAACACTGGTGAATGGAACCTTAATGTATGTCGCTTTGGATAAAAGCGTCAGATAAATGACTAAATGTAAATGTGTTGGAGGCAAAAAAGGAAAATATTTTCTGTCCCTTGTTCTAAAAAATTGGGACAGCACTGTATCTATTTTCTGTTTGCTTTCGTGGCTCAGCTCTGTTCACAACTCTAAAAGAAACTGATTACTTCGACAACACCTTTAGATGAAGTCCAATAAGTGTGGAAGTTCTGCATTTGAGTTTTAACTTTGTGAAACCCTCTGTGTGAGAGATCCAGTCACTAACAAATGTTATTTATTTTATTAATTTATTCATTATGTGTTGAGTCAGATTTTTTTGTTGCTTATAAAATATCTTGTTGTGGATTATGTTAATGGCACTAAAAGCCAGTGGAAGGCGACAGAGGAGCTTTAGCAATAAAAAAACATAATGGTGATAAAAGATAACTGTGGTCATCTTTATTTACAAAAAACGATTTTAGTTTTATATAAAATAAAAACCGTAACAGTCCCTGAACCAAAAACAAAACTCATGATGAATAACACAGATGGTGATTAAAGTCATGTAGAAAATGATACATGTAAATTGTAACTCTGCTGATCAAAAGACAAATTAAATAAATATACATTACATTTAGTCATTTAGCAGACGCCTTTATCCAAAGTGACTTATATTCACCAGTGTTACATTTTACAGATGACGCTTTCATTTAAAGCGACTGACATTAAGGTTCCATTCACCAGTGTTACAGCTGGAACACCACTGGAGGCAAGAGGGGTTAGGTGTCTTGCCCAAGGACACAACGACTGTAGAAACTGTGAGGAGAGCGGGAATCGAACCGTCTACCTTCCGGTTGAAGGACAACCGTGCTAATACTGAGCCACTGCCGCCCCATAAATTTTAATATTGATTACAAAATTGTTATTAAAATAAAACCAACAGTAAATGTTTTGTTGAAACAAAATACTACATCCCTCAGAGCTGCCCAACCTGTGTGCATATTTTCAATAGTGCATCTCCAGAATCTAGATTATATTCAAGACAATAATAAGATCTGTAAATGTAAAACCAGAAGAGATGAATACACTCCTCTTTTGGCCAATGTTAAAAGACATTTGTTCATGTTTTACAGTGCCTTACAAAAGTATTCGGCCCCCTTAAACTTTGCGACCTTTTGCCACATTTCAGGCTTCAAACATAAAGATATGAAACTGTAATTTTTTGTGAAGAATCAATAACAAGTGGGACACAATCATGAAGTGGAACGAAATTTATTGGATATTTCAAACTTTTTTAACAAATAAAAAACTGAAAAATTGGACGTGCAAAATTATTCAGCCCCCTTACTTTCAGTGCAGTAAACTCTCTCCAGAAGTTCAGTGAGGATCTCTGAATGATCCAATGTTGACCTAAATGACTAATGATGATAAATGGAATCCACCTGTGTGTAATCAAGTCTCCGTATAAATGCACCTGCACTGTGATAGTCTCAGAGGTCCGTTTTAAAGCGCAGAGAGCATCATGAAGAACAAGGAACACACCAGGCAGGTCCGAGATACTGTTGTGGAGAAGTTTAAAGCCGGATTTGGATACAAAAAGATTTCCAAAGCTTTAAACATCCCAAGGAGCACTGTGCAAGCGATAATATTGAAATGGAAGGAGTATCAGAACACTGCAAGTCTACCAAGACCTGGCCGTCCCTCTAAACTTTCAGCTCATACAAGGAGAAGACTGATCAGAGATGCAGCCAAGAGGCCCATGATCACTCTGGATGAACTGCAGAGAGGGAGACTCTGTCCATAGGACAACCATCAGTCGTTTACTGCACAAATCTGGCCTTTATGGAAGAGTGGCAGGAAAAAAGCCATTTCTTAAAGATATCCATAAAAAAGTGTCGTTTAAAGTTTGCCACAAGCCACCTGGGAGAGGAGACACACCAAACATGTGGAAGAAGGTGCTCTGGTCAGATGAAGCCAAAATTGAACTTTTTGGCAACAATGCAAAACGATATGTTTGGCGTAAAAGCAACACAGCTCATCACCCTGAACACACCATCCCCACTGTCAAACATGGTGGTGGCAGCATCATGGTTTGGGCCTGCTTTTCTTCAGCAGAGACAGGGAAGATGGTTCAAATTGATGGGAAGATGGATGGAGCCAAATACAGGACCATTCTGGAAGAAAACCTGATGGAGTCTGCAAAAGACCTGAGACTGGGACGGAGATTTGTCTTCCAACAAGACAATGATCCAAAACATAAAGCAAAATCTACAATGGAATGGTTCACAAGTAAACATATCCAGGTGTTAGAATGGCCAAGTCAAAGTCCAGACCTGAATCCAATCGAGAATCTGTGGAAAGAACTGAAAACTGCTGTTCACAAATGCTCTCCATCCAACCTCACTGAGCTCGAGCTGTTTTGCTGGAATGGGCAAAAATTTCAGTCTCTCGATGTGCAAAACAGATAGAGACCAGTGGTGGACAGTAACGAAGTAAATGTAATTCGTTACTGTACTTAATAGTTTTTTCCAGTATCTGTACTTACAAAAGTATTTCCATTCAGGGATACTTTTTACTTTAACTTCACTACAATTCAAAATCAAATATCTTACTTTTTACTCAATTACATTTTGCAAAATTAGTCGTTCCTTGTGTTGCCATTAAAAATTTTTGTAGAAGAAAACCTCAAAGATGCGTCTCAGTGGGAGTGTCAGGACTGGCTCAATAGAACCCTCATTCTCTAAACACGAGCTGATAAACATGAAAATAACAAATAAAAAAGAACACCTGTGATGAAGCTTTGTAATGGGAGACTCTGATTCTGAGGGAGAACATCTACCTTTTAGAGTCTTTTCAGCCGAGTGAAAGTGAGAATGAGCGAGAGTGAGAGTGCGTGTGTAACTTGGACAGCGGCGCCGCTGCTCGTGCCTTTTTCAGTGTCTCTCATAAAGCACACGCTGTTTTTCCCACATTTTGCCAAACATCAGTGAAAAAAACGGGAGGAAAACTAGTTGCTCTGGCCGCGGTAGTGAAGGGGAGGTTGGGAAGGGAAGCCGTGAGCGCGTAGCACCTGCAGCTTTACCTTTAGCACAGGTGATAGAAGCCGGGACGCGTGTACTGCCGTGGCCGCAGTAGTGACAGGGAGTTTGGGAATAATGCGGCTTCTATTGACAGCTGTTTGGGACAAATACGTGTTGTTCATCCTGACACTTTACCCAGTCGAGGACGGAGAGGCAGGGGTAAACATAGTCAGCGAGAATGCGCTAATCAAAGCAGCGATCGTAATAAAAGTGATGGCTGTGTGCTGTGCTTTATGAGAGGTCCCACACTCTAAAAAACTACTAACTATGCCTCATGGATGGATAAGAAAAGATAAAGCAACTGCAACCACACACATACAGTACATGTGTATATTTCTCATAACTATTTTCATACGTTTTACTAGTTATGGTATAATAGAGGTTGTAGTTATTCTTTATTTTGGTAATGTTGCTTTTACAAATTAGTTATAAAAAAATTTCATAAAAAAAAAAATCTATATGTTCATTAGTGTGTATGTACACATATAATATATGTATGTATGTAACAATATATAATGTCATGGTATGCAAATTATATGCAAACTTAAATAAAAAAATGATTTACTTATATACTTTGGGTCATACCTGACATTTTTCTAGTTTAGAGTAGGACTCTATCTCTTATTTTCAAACCACTGCCTTTTGAAATTTGGATCTCAAAAATCTGTATTTTTTTAAACAAATCCTGGCGCCTAAAGGGGGCAAGAGACTGACAAAATCTATAAGGGCATTATAGCCATAATAAATGATAGTACTTGGATACTTAAGTACATTTGAAGGCAAATACTTTTGTACTTTTACTCAAGTGAAAGTTAAAAGGGAGTACTTTGGATTTTACTGAAGTAATATTTTACCTAGTGTATCTGTACTTTAACTCAAGTACTTGGTTTGTGTACTTTGTCCACCATTGATAGAGACATACCCCAAGCGACTTACAGCTGTAATCGCAGCAAAAGGTGGCGCTACAAAGTATTAAGTTAAAGGGGCTGAATAATTTTGCACGCCCAATTTTTCAGTTTTTATTTTTTTTAAAAAGTTACAGTTTCATATATTTATGTTTGAAGCCTGAAATGTGGCAAAAGGTTGCAAAGTTCAAGGGAGCCAAATACTTTCACATGGCACTGTAGGTGAAAAGTGACACAGACTCACTTCCTGTCTCTATAATAAGAACAGCTCACACTTCTCACAGTTTGGCTCAAGGGCCACGGGACAACACTGTTCTCCTCTGATGGTGCTGCTGCTCCAAGTCTTTCAAGGTGAGACCAGACGCTCTTCAGCTTTTTAACTGCATTATTCAGATTTTAAAACACAATTAAACGAAAAGTAACTTTAATTTTTGAGTTTATTGTTGTTGAGGTTAAGTGATTGATTTGCTCGTAGCTTGTTACAGGTTAAAGGTTGATTGCCCTGAACTAACATTCAGATTATTCAAAACAGATTTGAACAGTAAAAGCCAGTGGAGGGCGACAAAGGAGCTTTATTCCATAAAAAAAGATAGTGGTGATAAAAGATAACTGTGGTCATCTTCATTTACAAGAAACTAAAAGAACGTTTTATATAAAATGAAAACCGTAGCAGTCCCTGAACAAAACAAAAGACAAATTGAATAAATATTGATTTTAATATTAATTACAAAACTGTTGTTAAATTAAAACCACCAGTAAATGTTTTGATGAAACAAAATACTACATCCCTCAGAGCTGCCCAACCTGTATGCATATTTTCAATAGTGCATCTCCAGAATCTAGATTATATTCAAGACAATAATAGGATCTGTAAATATAAAACCAAAAAAACACTTCTTTTTTGGCCAATATTAAAAGACATTTGTTCAAAGAAATGAAAAAGGGAACTGAAACACAGACTGACTTCCTGTTCCTATGATAAGAACAGCTCACACTTCTCACAGGCTGTTTGGCTCAAGGGCCACAGGACAACACTGTTCTCCTTTAAGGTAGAATTGTCTGAAAGTTTCTGAGTGGGACATCAGAGGCAGAGCCGGGACATGAGATCAGTGTGGGCTCTGATGGTGCTGCTGCTCCAAGTCTTTCAAGGTGAGACCAGACACTCTTCAGCTTTTTAACTGCATTATTCAGATTTTAAAGTTACTTATTAAGGTCTCCACCCTCATCATTAAAACCTTAAAGTGAAATTGAAGTGAATAATATAATTTGGAGAAATGTTGTAGACATTTGAAAAGACAAAGACGTGCTTGTGTAAACAGTGTATGGGTTTGTAGCTGCTGCAACAGAAATGACCAAAACCAGTTTTTTTATTATTATTCTTGGTTTGTCTTTTGCAGGTGTTGAAGGCCACTGTGATGCCAGACAGAACAACACTATCTGCTACGGAGCTCTGGGAGGAACCATGGAGGTCCGGTGATGGACAATGCTTTAGAAATAAATAGATGCAGATGGTCAAATAAAACCAAAATAATTTTTGATTGGAGAAATAATGTGATTGTTTCTAACGAGTTAAAAAATAGATATGTCTTCATTCATGAAAATGGAACATACAGGATCAGTGACCTAACGAGAAGTGACAGTGACACATATCATCTGGAGATTTATGAGAAACCAGGAGTCATAACAAAAACCCTGACTCAAAAACTGATTATAGAAGGTAACGTACTGGTTAAAATAAAATCTCTAATTCAATTGTCTTTCCATCTGCTTCATCCAAATAAAAGTAACTCTTGCTGATGTTTTTGCGTTAGCTCCAGTGTCCTCTGTCCTCCTGGACTCTCAGTGTCTGTCTCAGGGGGAGAGGAGGGTGGTCTGCACTGCTCAGGGAGGGGACAGTCCTCAGTACAGCTGGACTCTGAACGGACGTCCTTTGACAGAGTCTCAGCTCGTCTCCAACAACAGCGAGAACGACATCACTCTGAGACAAGACGTAGAGGGACAACTGGTCTGCTCAGTCAAAAATCACATCAGTAACAATAAAACAGAGCAGCACATTTCCACTTGTGGTGAGTCTGAAAGTCACATAAACTCACAAATATAGTAGATGGCAATTATTTTGTCTCCCCTTCTTTGTCTTCAGGATTCATATTTATTAACTGCACTTCACTAAATGGGACGCACATATCAGAGTGGGTTTTGAAAAGAATAACACCCTGTGCACTGCACCAGCAACCTCAACAGCCCCAACAGTCATCACTGCTGTAGATAATACAACATCCTCTGATCAAAGTGCTCCTGTCAGGCCCTGGTACAGTAAGTGACCATTAACTTTGTTTTCACAAATATCTATTGCTATGTCTGTACTCACTTCAGACCATGCTTTTGTCTCTTTTTTTATTATGTAACAGATCATTGGCCAGTTATTGTTGGAGTCGTCGTCACTGTTTTGATTGTTGGAGTGACACTAGGTTGTGTGTTAAAGAAGAAGTGTGAGAAGAATAGTAAAGGTATGCACGCACTATAATCACCATGGAGGTTTTAATCCACTATGTATTAATGTGTTGTTGTTGGATGTTTGACTGACTTGTTACCGACTTGTAGAGCAAGAACATGAGCAGGAGTTAACCTACGCCAACGTCAGGATATTACAACAGCCTGAGAGGCAGTCGCAGCGGATGACTGAGATAGAAGTCGAGTACGACCAAGTCAGGTTTTCAGAGCCACGTCAGCATAATTATAATGTAGCAGAAAATGACTGTGTTTATTCCAAGGTCTGTAAAGGCAGCTGATCCTCTGTCTTACAATGGATATGTTTAAGATGTCCTGAAGTGTACATTTTGTTTAATTGGCAGTGTAGATGTAACCTAGTGTTAATTACTTAATATTAATGACTGTTTATTTATTAAGTCCTTCATTAATGGATTTCTTGTAGCACAAAGATAAACAAAAAATGTATATACACATAGCATTGCCACAGATTGTAGTTCAGTTTTTTGTGGTTTGTGTATTTTTTCCAGTGGTTACTCGTTTAAGAAACACACAGAGGCTGTAATTCTCAGCACCATGTCTGAATCCATTTAACACAATAAAGGTATATTCTGTTCTTGACTCGATGTAATTCCTATGTTTTGTTGTTATCACAAATATAGCATTGATTGCACAAAACAAAAGAACCACTTCTGTTCAAACACTGACTCCTCGGAGGATTTTGAACAAATATCCAACCTGTGCTGAGTTAATGATTGTGAGCCTTGCAGAATCAGCCTCCAAACAAGGCCTGTGTGTGTGTAAATGGTAGCACAAGACACAACAATAAACAAGCAACACAAAGTTAAACTGAGTTTAACAGCCGTACATTTACAGAAATATGATTAAAAATGCAAGATTAGATTTTATTTACCATGTTTTGTTTTTACAGTGTATTTGTATGTGTATTGTATGTAGGTTTTTTGTTGTTGAAGTTTAGTGATTGATTTGCTCTTAGCTCTTTTTACAGGTTAAAGGTTGATTGCCCTGAACTAACATTCAGATTATTCAAAACAGATTTGAACAGGTTTAAGTTGAATTACATTGTCATCTTTTTGTAAATAAATAAAAAAGACAAATATCAAATATCACAATAAGACAATTAATTACTAAGTAAATAAATAATTAAAGACAATTTAAATCCGGGGCTGGGTTTATATTTTATGTTTGTTTAATGACTAATACCTGATCAAGTTTACCCTTTCAGTGTTCACTGTGTGGACACTGGACAAACAGTGGAGGCCAAAATTATTAGAACATTTGTCCTATTTAAGAGGTTTCAGCTGTTTTTGTGATCCATTAAAATACCCCAAAAATTAATGAAATATTTACAAAGTCATCATTATGCTCTATAAAAATACAGTATAGATCAATCATAAGAATATTTAGTTAATTTTCTTTACTATAAACAAGCTCGGCCTGTTGCACTGTCAATGTGACACAGTTATGTTCCTTCACAGAAGAAGCCCTGGTTTAACATTAGTGTTGAAGTTCTCAGGAAATAAATTGACATAATGTCAGAGAGATGTGCTGCTGTAACTTCTGCAGAAGGTGCACAGACCAAATATTAAAGTTAAAAGTGGATAAAAATAGTAGGACTCACTTCATCTGATATTTGTTGAGCTCAGAGCATGCTTCATGAACATTATCAAATTAAATCGTGTGTTGGAGGCAAAAAAGGTTAATATTTTCAGATCTTTACTGTGTTTTAATAGTTTTGGCCACTACTGTGTGTATTTCTTGTTTGCTTTCGTTGCTAAACACTGACCACAACTTCTATAGAAACGCCTTTAGATGAAGTGTGATAATTGTGAAAGTTCTGCATTTGAGTTTTAACTTTGTGAAACCCTCTGTGTGAGAGATCCAGTCACTTTCTGTCTGTGTCTGCTCTACATAAATGTTATTTATTTATTATTAGTTGAGTCAGATTTTTTGTTGCTGATTAAAATATCTCGTTGTGGATGTGGTTATGTTAAAGTCACTTAAAGCCAGTGGAGGACGACAGAGGAGCTTTATCCAAAAAAACACATAGTGGTGATAAAAGATAACTGTGTTCATCATCAATAAAGAAAGTTTTATATAAAATGAAAACCGTAGCAGTACCTGAACAAAACAAAACTCATGATGAATAACTCAGATGAATTAAAACCACCAGTAAATGTTTTGGTGAAACAAAATACTACATGCTGCTCAGTGCTGCCGAACCACCAGAATCTAGATTATATTTAAGACATTAATAAGATCTGTAACTGTAAAACCAAAATAGATGAATACACTCCTCTTTTAGCCAATATTAAAAGACATTTGTTCATGTTTTAGGTGACAAGTGAACTGAAACACAGACTGACTTCCTGCCTCTAAAATAAGAACAGCTCACACTTCTAACTGGCTTTTTGACCACAAGTTGACAAGTTCTGACTCACCTCAACGTGGTTAGGAAATATGTAATTGAATAGAAAGAACTGTTACCAGATTATCAGGAGTACTTTCTTTGTCATTCGTTCTTTGTTCTTCGTTCCGTGTCATTGTTGGTCCAAGCTCAAAGAAGCCCATGCCTTCTGTAAATAAAAAAAGGTAGTTAAGACCCCCACACTCACTCAGACACACATGTTAAGACCCCCACACTCACTCAGACACACATGTTAGTTCAAAGGCCAAGTCCACCTTGTTAGTTGAGTGAAAGGAAGCAGTCAGCTCCTAAGTTGATTAAGACTTTTGGAAATGCTTGGTTGGCAGGTTGTATATTTGGGCACAGGATGTTACCCTGTCTGTGACACAGCTCCCACAAAGATCGCTGTTGTGCCAATAGTAATTCCTTTATATTGTGACCTTTTTAAAATGTTGCAACAAATCTTTAAAAACGTATGATCAAATTTGCTTCTCTCCTTGGCAGTGGTGGACGAAGTACACAAACCAAGTACTTGTGTTAAAGTACAGATACACTAGGTAAAATATTACTTCAGTAAAATCCAAAGTACTCCCTTTTAGCTTTCACTTGAGTAAAAGTACAAATGCATTTGCCTTCAAATGTACTTAAGTATCCAAGTACTATCATTTATTATGGCTATAATGCCCTTATAATGTTTGTCAGTCTCTTGCTTAAAATAATTGAATATGCTTTTTGCATGTAATCGATTTTAATAAATCTAGTGATATATTTAACAATTATTCTTAAAGTAGATCAGTACGGAGCCTCAGACATGACATGCAGGAAAAAAATAAGCTAAATCGTGCGCACGATTTACTAATTTGTTCCCTCGAGTTTCAAAATCATGCACATCATTTATAAATTGAGGAAGCGAAATAGTAATAGTAATAGTGCGCACGTTTTAGTAAATCAGTCTGGGGGAAAACACAGTAATGTTAAATCGTGCACAATATTTTTTTTTTTTGCATGCCATGTGCAGGGCTCTGTACATCAGTCTTTGGAAGCTGAACTTTTGAAAAGAACAATCTCGGTTTATAAGCAGCACTCCACTCCACCTTTCAACTGTTTAGCATCATAAGCTGCATATAAAACTAGATAAAATTTTATTTATATTCTACCAAAAGTGTTAACATCAATCGACTGTTATTTCACAATATCGAATCACTCAGTTTAAAACAAATACTACAAACGTTGGTGAAACAGCGAACTAACGTTAACTTAAACACAATGGTGCGAGATACTGTTAGATTACTCAATAAAAAATGACCATCAGAATGAAAATGGCTTACCTCAATGTGTTTCCTAAGATTGGAAGGAGAATTCCAGTACGAAGAAATTTTACAGTTCTGAGGCAGACAAGAAAGCCGTTAAAAATGAAGGACTCGTTTTTCTTTCCAACGACTTCAAAATAACACCACAAATAAGGCCACGGATGTTGTGGCACTGGCACTTTAGATTCAGGAGTTTGTGATTCTTCCATCCTAATGAAGAGTGAAGACAATCGGCACTCTCAGAATGATATGCTGTTGCACTGACGCACTAAATAAGCGGAACCAGAGTTATCAGACCAAGTTCAAAACAGAGCGCGCGCTGTATCCTGATTGGTGGTTTGCCGCGTGATTGCCCACTTCAGTTTATTCTATCCACTCATAAATAAAAAGGAACGACTAATTTTGCAAAATGTAATTGAGTAAAAAGTAAGATATTTGACTTTGAAATGTAGTAAAGTTAAAGTAAAAAGTATTCCTGAATGGAAATACTTAGTAAAGTACAGATACTGCAGATACTGGAAAAAACTACTTAAGTACAGTAACGAATTACATTTACTTCGTTACTGTCCACCACTGCTCCTTGAGTAATTGAAGTTAATACATTCACAGTGATCCTGGATTTAACAGTTTACAGACTTATAGAAAACCTTTTATACTTGTCATTAATTTGGGCTTCTCACAACAACTGGTTTGAAGTTGGGTCCCTCTAATTATAATCACTATTTAAAATGAGCTCAGTTGTTGATACACTAGGATTCACCGGTTACATTGTGTCGTTGGGGGGGCCTCTCTTTATTGACAGATGTTTAACTTGTTCCTAGACCCGAGCCCTGAAGCCATGCTTGTCAGAATAGTGTGCCTGACTAGAGACATATGGAGATTAAAAACAGCTTTGGGGGCCAATGCAGGTCTAAATAAAAACAAAAATCAAAAGGTGAGAACTATTAACTTCAGTTCATTTCTAAGCCACTTTCAAATGTAGAAAAAAGCATGTTGACCTTTAGTTTGTCTGGGCCTTCCTAAACGTGCCCTTCATCAGGCTAGATTTCCTTTATCTCTGAATTCCCATTCAGCATGCATGTGGTTATTTCCCTCTGAAATGTGAATAATCATGCAATCACATGATACTACTATACTTATTGTGTTCAATATCCTCATTTTGTTGCTGTTACATCTAATGCTGTGTGTGTATTCTGTGTGTGTCTACTGTGTGTGCCTCTGCATTGTGTGCATGTGTGTCAAACTTCTCTCGGTCTGTAGCTCACCTGCCCAGCCAGATGTGTTGATCTTGCCAGACTGATATTATGTTCTCCAAGACAGTTGTTGATTGATAGTCACTGACGTCTCATTCAAAAAGCAGGACTGGTGGTCTTATGCTACCGAATGTTTCTTCTCTTTGTCTTTTTCTTTCTTCTTGGGACAGTGTTCCTCCCCAAGAGTCTAGTATAATGTTCCATTTGTTAACAGAGGCTAATCAACCATAAGTTGTCTTGTTTGATGAAACCACTTGGTCTCCTTGGTGCATTTAATGTAATGACATGCACCCATCCGTCTCAGGCTCTGCTTCCAGTACTCTGTGTCCAGTGGGGCTGCTCTCTGGTCCGGCCCCTGCCTCTGATCTCGACGGCTGTCTCTGGCTTCTGGCCTGGGCTGAGCTTAGACAGACAGGGGAGAGACATGCACCTCAAAGAGACGTGTTAGATCTGTTATGTATACATTGTGTCTTTGTCCTTATCTAAATTATTATGTCAGCAATGTCAATGGTCATCTAAACATCATATGCTATATAAGTCACAGAGTTTATCTACATATGTGTGCTATATTTTGATTTTATTTTTATGAAACATACATATTTTTATTCTTTTCATACAAAGAGACATCTATATGTCCCCTAACTATTTTAAGCAACAGTAAACCAACAGGGTTTCAGTCTGCCTTTCGAGTGTGTTGCTGACTGACCTTCTCACAGGCATTTCATTCAGAATTCATTCACAAATGCTTTACTTTTACTTGGACAGGATTCCATACTTTCTTTCTTTCAATCCAACGCAGTCACCATCCTTTACTGAAGCAGTACCTATCCCTGCAATAGCTGGAGTTCATGCATTTCATTCACATAATGGCTGCAACAGAAACTCTCATTTTTAGGTTTATTATTGTTGAGGTTAAGTGATTTATTTGCTCATAGCTTGTTCCAGGTTAAAGGTTTAATGCCCTGAACATTCAGCAGTGGTGGAAAGATTACTGAATATTTACACTCAAGTAAAAGTACTGTGACATGCCCAAAATAATACTCAATTACAAGTAAAAGTACTAGTGTTAAAAAAGTACTGAAGAAAAAGTATAAATTACTCGTAAAAAGTCAAAAGTACAAATTACTAATTACTTTTATGCCATTGCTGTATTAACACTTTGTAACAATTAAAGACTAAAATTGAAAATGTATAGAAAATGTGTTTAAAACATGCATCATTAATGGGTCTAGTTCTCAAGTAGCACAGAAAAAAAAAAAATAAAAAAAAAATTGAAAATGTTACACATAGCATTGCCACAGATTCTAGTTTTGTAAATTTTTGGTTTGTGTATTTTTTTTCCAGTGGTTACTCGTATAAGAAACACACAGAGGCTGTAATTCTCAGCACAATGTCTGAATCCATTTAACACAATAAAGGTATATTTTGTTCTTGACTCGATGTAATTCCTATATTTTGTTTTTATCACAAATATAGCATTGATTGCACAAAACAAAAGAACCACTTCTGTTCAAACACTGACTCCTCGGAGGCTTTTGAATAAATATCCAAACTGTGCTGAGTTAATGATTGTGATCCTTGCAGAATCAGTCTCCAAACAAGGTCTGTGTGTGTGTAAATGGTAGCACAAGACACAACAAAAAACAAGCAGCACAAAATTAAATTGAGTTTAACAGCTGTACATTTACTGAAATATGATTAAAAAGATTAGATTTTGTTTAGCATGTTTTGTTTTTACAGTGACTTAAGAGTTTAACAAATACAACATAAAAATAAATATAGAGCTAAAATTAATTTCAGAAAACACATTTGACCTTAAAGTAACTTTAATTTTTGAGTTTATTGTTGTTGAGGTTTAGTGCTTGATTTGCTCGTAGCTTGTTACAGGTTAAAGGTTGATTGCCCTGAACTAACATTCAGATTATTCAAAACAGATTTGAACAGATTTAAGTTGGATTACATTGTCTTCCTTTTGCAAATAAATAAAAAGACAAAGGCAGGAAACCTACATTCAAATCAAATATCACAAAAGACAATTAATTACCAACTAAATAAATAATTCAAGAAAATTTAAATCTGGGGCTTGGTTTATGTTTTATGTTTGTTTAAAGACTAATACCTGATCAAGTTTACACTTTCAATGTTCACTGTGTGGACACTGGACAAAAGTGGAGGCCAAAATTATTAGAACATTTGTCCTATTTAAGAGGTTTCAGTTGTTTTTGTTAAATGATCCATTAAAATACCCATAAAAGATTGAAATATTTACAAAGTCATCATTATGCTTTATAAAAATACAGTATAGAACGGTCATAAGAATATTTAGATCATTTTCTTTACAAAAAAGAAGCTCGGCCTGTTTCACTGTCAATGTGACACAGTTATGTTCCTTCCTGGGATAACATTAGTGTTGAAGTTCTCAGGAAATATGTTGACATGATGTCAGAGAGATGTGCTGCTGTAACTGCTGCAGAAGGTGCACAGACCAAATATTAAAGTTAAAAGTGGATAAAAACAGTAGAACTCACTTCATCTGATATTTGTTGAGCTCAGAGCATGCTTCATAAACATTATCAAATGAAATCATGTCTCGGAGGCAAACAATTCATTATTTTCAGATCTGTCTTGTGTTGTAATAGTTTTGGCCACAACTGTATGCATTTCTTGTTTGCTTTTGTTGCTCAACACTGACCACAACTTTTAATGAAACACCTTTAGTTAAAGTCTGTGTGGAAGTTCTGCATTTGAGTTTTATCTTTGTGAAACCCTCTGTCATCCACTCACTTATTTATTTTGTAATTTTTTTTTTCTTCATTAATTATTGTGTTAGATTTTTGTTGCTGATGAAAATATCCTGTTGTGGATTATGTTGAGGTCACTTAAAGCCAGTGGAGGACGACAGAGGAGCTTTTTTATATATATATACATATATATATATATTATCTCTGTGCTACAAGAGACACAGAGACCCATTAATAATGCACTTTATAAATACACAGTTATTATTATAAAGTAATAAACACAAATATACACATTAAGCAATATATATATATACACATTAAGCAATATATATATATATATATATATATATATATATATATATATATATATATATATATATATATATATATATACACACATATAGAAAGAAATGTTCAAACATTACATTGCAACAGATTCTAGTTCAGTATTTTTGTGGTTTGTGTATTTTTTCCAGTGGTTACTCGTATAAGAAACACACAGAGGCTGTCATTCTTTGGTTTATATTTTGTTTAAAGACTAATACATGATCAAGTTTACACTTAGTGTTGCACTGTGTGGACACTGGGCAAACATTGGAGGCCACAATTATTAGAACACTTGGCTTATTTAAGATGTTTCAGTTGTTTTTGTTAAATGATTCATTAAAATACGCATAAAAACAATAGAATATCTACAAAGTCATTATTATGCTCTATAAAAATATAGAATAGAGCCGTCAAAAGAAGATTTAGATTTCTTTACAAAAAACAAGCTCTAACTGTTTCACTGTCAATGTGACACAATCATGTTCCTTCACAGAAGAAGCCCTGAGATAACATTAGTGTTGAAGTTCACATGAAATAAATAGACATGATGTCAGAGATGTGCTGCTGTAACTGCTGCAAAAGGTGCACAGACCAAATATTAAAGTTAAAAATGAATAAAAACAGTAGAACTCACTTCATCTGATATTTGTTGAGCTCAGAGCATGCTTCATAAACATTATCAAATGAAATCGTGTGTTGGAGGCAAAAAAGGTTCATATTTTCAGATCTTTACTGTGTTTTAATGGTTTTGGCCACCACTGTGTGCATTTCTTGTTTCATTTCATTGCTAAACCCTGACCACAACTTCTATAGAAACGCCTTTAGATGAAGTCTGATAATTGTGAAAGTTCTGCATTTGAGTTTTAACTTTGTGAAACCCTCTGTGTGAGAGATCCAGTCACTTTCTGTCTGTGTCTGCTCTGCATAAATGTTATTTATTTATTATTAGTTGAGTCAGATTTTTGTTGCTGATTAAAATATCTCGTTGTGGATGTGGTTATGTTAAAGTCACTTAAAGCCAGTGGAGGACGACAGAGGAGATTTATCCAAAAAAACACATAGTGGTGATAAAAGATAACTGTGTTCATCATCAATAAAGAAAGTTTTATATAAAATGAAAACCGTAGCAGTTTCTGAAAAAAAAAAAAAACTCATGATGAATAACTCAGATGAAATAAAAACACCAGTAAATTTTTTGGTGAAACAAAATACTACATCCGTCAGTGCTGCCGAACCTCCAGAATCTAGATTATATTCAAGACATTAATAAGATCTGTAACTGTAAAACCAAAAGAGATGAATACACTCCTCTTTTAGCCAATATTAAAAGACATTTGTTCATGTTTTAGGTGAAAAGTGACGTGAAACACAGACTCACTTCCTGTCTATAATAAGAACAGCTCACACTTCTCACAGGCTGTTTGTCTCAAGGGCCACGGGACAACACTGTTCTCCTTTAAGGTAGAATTGTCTGAAAGTTCCTGAGTGGGACATCAGAGGCAGAGCCGGGACATGAGATCAGTGTGGGCTCTGATGGTGCTGCTGCTCCAAGTCTTTCAAGGTGAGACCAGACGCTCTTCAGATTTTTAACTGCATTATTCAGATTTTAAAGTTACTTATTAAGGTCTCCACCCTCATCATTAAAACTTTGAAGTGAAATTAAAGTGAATGATATAATTTGGAGAAATGTTATAGACATTTGAAAAGACAAAGACGTGTTGTGTAAACAGTGTATGGGTTTGTAGCTGCTGCAACAGAAATGACCAAAACATGTTTTTTATTATTATTCTTGGTTTGTCTTTTGCAGGTGTTGAAGGTCACTGTGATGCCAGACAGAACAACACTATCTGCTACGGAGCTCTGGGAGGAACCATGGAGGTCCGGCTGATGGACAATGCTTTAGAAATAAATAGAAGGATTTGGAGCAAGAAATCCCAAAGGATTTTTGATTGGAAATTTAATATGATTAATTATAACAAGGTAAAAAATAGATCTGTCTTCATTCCTGAAAATGGAACATACAGGATCAGTGACCTAACGAGAAGTGACAGTGATACATATCATCTGGACATTTCTTATTCAAATGGAACATTTATAAAAACCTGACTCAACAACTGATTATAGAAGGTAACGTACTGGTTAAAATAAAATCTCTAATTCAATTGTCTTTCCATCTGCTTCATCCAAATAAAAGTAACTCTTGCTGATGTTTTTGCGTTAGCTCCAGTGTCCTCTGTCCTCCTGGACTCTCAGTGTCTGTCTCAGGGGGAGAGGAGGGTGGTCTGCACTGCTCAGGGAGGGGACAGTCCTCAGTACAGCTGGACTCTGAACGGACGTCCTTTGTCAGAGTCTCAGCTCGTCTCCAACAACAGCGAGAACAACATCACTCTGAGACAAGACGTAGAGGGACAACTGGTCTGCTCAGTCAAAAATCACATCAGTCACAATAAAACAGAGCAGCACATTTCCACTTGTGGTGAGTCTGAAAGTCACATAAACTCACAAATGCACCAGCAACCTCAACAGCCCCAACAGTCATCACTGTTGTAGGTAATACAACATTCTCCAATCAAAGTGTTCCTGTCAGGCCCTGGTACAGTAAGACACCATTAACTCTGTTTTCATTAATATCTATTTATCTCTTTTCTTATTATGTCACAGATCATTGGCCAGTTATTGTTAGAGTCATCATCACTGTTTTGATTGTTGGAGTGACACTAGGTTGTGTGTTAAAGAAGAAGTGCAAGAAAAATAGTAAAGGTATGCACACATCATAATCACCATGGATGTTTTAATCCAGTATGTATTAATGTGTTGATGTTTGATGTTTGACTGACTTGTTACCGACTTGTAGAGGAAGAACATGAGCAGGAGTTAACCTACGCCAACGTCAGGATATTGTAACAGCCTGAGAGGCAGCCGCAGCAGACGACTGAGATAGAAGTCGAGTACGGCCAAGTCAAGTTTTCAGAGCCACGTCAGAATAATTATAATGTGGCAGAAAATGACTGTGTTTATTCCAAGGTCTGTAAAGGCAGCTGATCCTCTGTCTTACAATGGATATGTTTAAGATGTCCTAAAAAGTTCAAATAGTCTATAGATGTTTTATTTAGATTTAATTTAAAGTATATATGTTTGCTTATTTTTTAAATTTGTGTTTATTACTTTACAATAATAACTGTGTATGTCTATTTATGAAGTGCATTTTTAGTGGGTCTCTGTGTCTCTCGTAGCACAGATATATATATATACACATATATACAGATACATATATACAGATATATATATACATATACATATACATATACATATAAATACATATACATATAAATACATATACATATAAATACATATACATACATATACACACACACACACACACACACACACACACACACACACACACACACACACACACACACACACACACACACACACACACACACACATACATACATATATACATATATACATACATACATACATATACATATATATACATATATATATATATACATATATACATATATACATATATACATATATACATATATACATATACACATATACACATATACATATATACATATATACATATACATATATACATATATACATATATACATATACATATATACATATATACATATATACATACATACATACATACATATACATATATATACATATATATATATATACATATATATATATATATATATACATATATATATATATATACATATATACATATATACATATATACATATATACATATATACATATATACATATATACATATACATATATACATATATACATATATACATATATACATATATACATATACATATATACATATATACATATATATATATACATATATACATATATACATATATATATATATATATATATATATATACAAAAGAACCACTTCTGTTCAAACACTGACTCCTCGGAGGCTTTTGAACAAATATCCAACCTTTTTCATGCATTCATTTTCTAACGCTTAGTCCCGTTAGGGGTCACGGGTGACTGGAGCCTATCCCAGCAGCTTTGGGCCTGAGGCGGGGTACATCCTGGACAGTGGCCAGTTAGTCGCAGGGCTAACATTTAGAGACAGACAGTGACATACAACCATTCACTCTCTCATTCATTCAGTAGAGACACTTTAGAGTTGCCAATTAACCTATACATGCATGTCTTTGGACGGTGGGAGGAAGCCGGAGTACCCGGAGAGAACCCACGGTAACACGTGGAGGACATGCCGACTCCTCACAGAAAGGCAGGGGTCAGCCGAGAATGTTTGAGTCGGCCGGGTTTTGAACTCACGACCTTCTTGCTGTGAGGCAGGAGTGCTAACCACTCTGCCACGTGCACTATATATCCAATATATATATGTGTATGTATGTATGTATGTATGTATATGTATATATAATATCCAACCTGTGCTGAGTTAATGATTGTGAGCCTTGCTGAATCAGCCTCCAAACAAGGTCTGTGTGTGTGTAAATGGTAGCACAAGACACAACAATAAACAAGCAGCACAAAGTTAAACTGAGATTGACTACCATGTTTTGTTTTTACAGTGTATTAAGAGTTTAAAAAATACAAATTAATAATAAATATAGAGCTAAAAGTAAATTTTATAAAACACATTTAACCCAAAAGTTTCTATAATTTTTGAGTTTATTGTTGTTGAGGTTAAGTGCTTCATTTGCTCGTAGCTTGTTACAGGTTAAAGGTTGATTGCCCTGAACTAACATTCAGATTATTCAAAACAGATTTGAACAGGTTTAAGTTGAATTGCATTGTCTTCCTTTTGCAAATAAATGAAAGAGACAAAGGCAGTAAACCTACATTCAAATCAAATATCACTAAGAGACAATTAATTACCAACTAAATAAATACTTCAAGACCATTGTAGTGGCCAAAATTATTTGAACACTCGGCCTATTTAAGAGGTTTCAGTTGTTTTTGTTAAATGATCCATTAAAATACTCATAAAAAGAATGAAACATCTACAAAGTCATTATTATGCTCTATAAAAATAAAGAATAGAGCCGTCATAATAAGATTTAGAGCATTTTCTTTACTTTAAACAAGCTCAGCCTGTTTCACTGTCAATGTGACATATTCATGTTCCTTCACAGAAAAAGCCCTGAGATAACATTAGTTCTCAGGAAATATGTTGACATAATGTCAGAGAGATGTGCTGCTGTAACTTCTGCAAAAGGTGGACAGACCAAATATTAAAGTTAAAAGTGGATAAAAACAGTAGAACTCACTTCATCTGATATTTGTTGAGCTCAGAGCATGCTTCATAAACATTATCAAATGAAATCGTGTGTTGGAGGCAAAAAAGGTTCATATTTTCAGATCAGTCTTGTGTTGTAATAGTTTTGGCCACAACTCATTTCTTGTTTGCTTTCGTTGCTAAACACTGACCACAACTTCTATAGTAACGCCTTTAGATGAAGTGTGATAATTGTGAAAGTTCTGCATTTGAGTTTTAACTTTGTAAAACCCTCCGTGTGAGAGATCCAGTCACTTTCTGTCTGTGTCTGCTCTACATAAATGTTATTTATTTATTATTAGTTGAGTCAGATTTTTGTTGCTGATTAAAATATCTCATTGTGGATTATGTAACAGTCACTAAAAGCCAGTGGAGGGCGACAGAGGAGCTTTATCTAAAAAACACACAGTGTTGTTAAAAGATAACGGTGTTCATCATCATTTACAAGAAACTAAAATAAAGAAAAACTCATGAAGAACAGCACAGATTGTGATTAGAGTCATGTAGAGAACGTTACATGTGAAGTGTAACGATACACTGCTGATCAAAAGACAAATCAAATAAATATCAATTACAGAAATTGTTGTTAAAAGAAAACCACCAGAAAATGTTTTGATGAAACAAAATACTACATCCCTCAGAGCTGCCCAACCTGTTTGCATATTTTCAATAGTGCATCTCCAGAATCTAGATTATATTCAAGACATTTATAAGATCTGTAATTGTAAAACCAAAAGAGATGAATACACTCCTCTTTTAGCCAATATTAAAAGACATTTGTTCATGTTTTAGGTGACAAGATAAGGTGAACTCACTTCCTGTCTCTTAGTAAATGTATGCACGCACAATAATCACCATGGATGTTTTAAGTCAAAGTCAAAGTCTGCTTTATTGTCAATTTCCACATGTACAGTACATACATACAGAGAATTGAAATTGCGTTACTCTCAGTCCCCAGTGCATACAGATAACATTATCATTAAAGCCTAAAAAATAACTCAAATTTAAAAATGTAGATACAACTATACAATAAGGGAGTGATAAAAAAAGACATAATAAAATTAAAAATAAAGCTAAAAATAAAGTTAAATAAAGCAGCGCAAGGTGAATGACAGATATTGTGCAAATCCAGTGTGCAAATTAATCCAGTATGTATTAATGTGTTGTTGCATTGAATGTTTGACTGACTTGTTACCGACTTGTAGAGGAAGAACATGAGCAGGAGTTAACCTACGCCAACGTCAGGATATTGTAACGTATTGTTCATCTGTCAGTTACTTTGATCATCATCATACCTCCCTGGAACCAGAAATCTGCTAAGGCTAAGATAGAGTTGCACTCCTCAATATTTTATAATATCTACCTATTATTTCAAATGAAAATAACAATAACTTAAATGAGCATTACAGAAGATCCAGAGTTTTTGTAGTGTGCCACTTCTGGCGTTAGAGAAACTGCATCCAGTGTCGTGTGTGTTCACTGTGCTCAACATGTACGAGCACGAACAAACAACAACCAAAGAAGAATCTGGTGGTTTCGAGTGCGCTGGAGGCCTGTCTCTTTCCTGTGTTTGCAGGATTCATTTTCAACTAGCGTTGCCTAGTTTACTTATGGCAGCAAACCAGGAAGTGAGAACCAGGTAAACGAGCACACACACGCATTACTTCACGTCCACTAAAACAGCGCAGGAGTTTTGAACCAAAACCTTCTCATTTAATTGACTGTACAAGCTTACAGAGAATACTGCAGCAAATTTAGATCATTCTGCACATCAGGCTGTTGCATGAAATGTTTTTTGAAACTTCTGTCATGCATCTTTAAATTTAGAAGTTACTAAAGATACAAGCCATAGACCTTGGGCTGTGTCCAAATCAACACACTAATCCTTATATAAAGCACTATAAAGTAAATTTGCCATTTTGTAGTGGTGTCCGAATGTCAAAGTCTTCCACAATGCATCAGTAAAAGTAGTGAGCTGCAATGGTTGCTAGACGGTCAAAATCAGGAGTGTCCAAACTACTTGAAAAGTGGGCCACATCTGATGAAAGGAAAAACATCAGAGGGTATTGTTTGATCATCCTCGAAGGCTCTGATCAAAGCATTCCTGGCCTGGTACCTGGAAAGGAGATATTTCTGTTAAAGCTGACTACACAACTTTATCAACCAGACTTTACGGTTATGGTGCCATTCTGTCCTGGTCTTGAGTCCTTTTGTGACCTGGGTGTCAGATCTCTCCGGGCTCTGTCTTTTTATGATAACAAACAGAGTTGTTAATTATAAGTCCTGAAGACTCGTTCGGTCTTATCCAAGCAAGAAACATATGAGTATTTAAAAAGGGCACGTTTAATCTCCTGTGGAAAAGATCTCGGTGTTAGTCCAAACTCCTGCTTGCTGGGGGAGTCTGGAAGTGATAAGTGTGGAACTGGTCTGCTACACATTACACCGTCTAGCACTGCCAGAAATCTGGGAGTGGTAATTGATGATCAACTAAACTTCACAAGTCATGTTGCCAGCACCACCCGGTCCTGTAGATTTATTCTCTACAACATTAGGAAAATTAAATCCTTCCTATCAGAGCACTCTACGCAAATCCTAGTCCAGGCTCTTGTCTTGTCCAAACTGGATTATTGCAATGCTCTACTTGCTCAGACCCTCAACAATACAGACTACATGCTAAATTGACCTACAATGTTTCTCTCAATGAAACATGCCAGATATATGATGTCTTACACTATATCTTTGTTTTCATAATAACTCCATAACCTATTCTTTTTATCAAACACTCAATACGCTGTTCCTTGAGAAAGAGGACAATGTTAACCAAACCAAGGCTCCACCTACTCACATCAAATAACAGCCAAAAGACTCACTCTCAACATTATGGACACAACACTTATGTATGTCTCTGAGTGGTCAGATGTATTGTTTTATCAACAATGAGTGTTACATTTTCTATCCTGCTAAAAATATTTTTCCAAAGTTTATCAACCAGAGTAAAGTTTTGCCTTTAATCGATATCTATGCTATGTGATATTACTGAGAACACCTGTTTTTATTAAACCACTGTGACATGATAGTTACACTTCAGTAAAGTCTGTTCTACATAATAATACTATACTGCTGTTACTTTGTTCACTAACACAGGTCTGAGGACATCTCCTGCTGGTGCTGAGAATATTCATGAGAACACAGATGGCACTTTAGGGGTATCCTTCATTGATGGTGTACTTCATAAACAGTTCAAAACTCTATTATAGTCTATTATTTGGGCAAATGCTCATCTTAGTTTGAGGATTTAATAATTAACAGTTTAATTTCTTGAAGTCTCCTGTTCAGACTTGTGAATAAAAATAATGTTTTATTTCAATGTCTCACAACTTATATTATTAAAGTTCAGATTAGCTTAAACAATTATTGTGGTGACTCTGAAAACTGAAAATCACTATAAGCACCAGAGAAGAATCATATCCTTCTGCAGTTTCCCAGGTTAAATTGCCTTGGATTAATAAGGCTATGCAAATGTTCATAACTCAAATTAGGTAGATGCTACACGCCCTTTGGATATGATGCTATGTGGTGTTAAGTCACATTACTCCTGATCCATAAGTAACAATTCAACTTTATGTCCTCAAAGTATCACCACTGCTTATAATCTTGACGTCGTCTACGTTCTAAGGGTTACCGACTAATAGCCCTTATCAAAACTGCTAACAGAAACAATCATCATTATGCTTCACCAAACTTAGTTTAAATTTAATCAATTTTCTTCATATGTGTGTCAGTTTCTCGGATAAGAAATGTTAACATCTGTCAATGTACCATTCTTGTGTTTTATCACTAATTTTGATTGACCATATCATTTCCCTTCACCTATTTCCTTCAGATGTTGCCTCCACAAATCCTCTGCCTCCATATAGTCCTACTATTCTCAAACCAACTTCATGTACTTTCATAAATCCTTCGCACTGCCTGTAGGCCTTTCACCCAACAGCTCTGTGTTCAACATTCTACATATTCTCTTCTTCTTCTCTAATATGTCCCAACATTTCCAAACTATCTCAACCTAGCTTTTTACTACAACTTTACCTCATGAGCTGTCCCTCTAATGAACTCATCCAGCAACATTCTCAAAATATTTTATTTGTCAGAATGCTTAGTGCTTATTTGTCAAAAAGTTTAGTTTGCTGCTATGAAACCACAAGTTGACAAGTTCTGACTCACCTCAACGTGGTTAGGAAATATGTAATTGAATAGAAAGAACTGTTACCAGATTATCAGGAGTACTTTCTTTGTCATTCGTTCTTCGTTCAGTGTCATTGTTGGTCCAAGCTCAAAGAAGCCCATGCCTTCTGTAAATAAAAAAAAAGGTAGTTAAGACCCCCACACTCACTCAGACAGACATGTTAGCAGTGGTGGACAGTAATTAAGTAAATGTAATTAAGTTACTGTACTTAAGTAGTTTTTTTCCAGTATCTGTATTAGGGGATACTTTTTACTTTAACTCCACTACATTTCTGTTATGGCCAATGGCCCAGGAACCGGAAGACTCCAATGCATAAACCCATACTCAGGCAAAAGTTTAACATAAAGTTTATTGGTCCACATATAGCAAACAAAAATACAAGGAACAGAGAACCATAAAGACTAGGGTCCGAACAGAACAATCAGGAATACAGAGAAACTAAAACCAGACTGAGGAAAACACAAAAACCGCCACAGAGAACACAGACTAAGCTAGAAGACACAAGGAAACAGACTCACGGGTAGGGAGACGACCTGGCACAGAGCAGAAGAACAAACAGGTATAAATACACACAGACAACAAGGAACAGGTGCAACACATCAGGGCGGAGCAGGCAATCACACAGAAAGGGAAGACAACAGGCAGGAAGTAAATCATGAAACACAGACAGGAGTAAGCCATTTCAAAATAAAACCAAAACACCACAACAAGCTGAAACAATAATCAGAATATAAAGAAACCACTAATATACTAAAAAGAACCATAACATCAAACGAAACAGACTACATAACATGAATCCTAACAATTTCAAAGTCAAATATCTTACTTTTTACTCAATTACATTTTGCAAAATTAGTCGTTCCTTGTGTTGCCATTAAAATTTTTTGTAGAAGACCTCAAAGACGCGTTTCAGTGGGAGTGTCACAGGATGGCTCAATAGAAGCCTCATTCTCTACAGGCGAGCTGATAAACATGAAAATAACAAATAAAAAAAGAACACCTGTGATGAAGCTTTGGTATTAGTAATGGCTGACTCTGATTCAGAGGGAGAACATCTACCTTTAGAGTCTTTTCAGCCGAGTGAAAGTGAGAATGAGCAAGAGTGAGTGCGTGTTGATTTGTGTACTTCGTCCACCACTGCATGTTAGTTCAAAGGCCAAGTCCACCTTGTTTGTTGAGTCAAAGTAAGCAGTCAGCTCCTAAGTTGATTAAGACTTTTGGAAATGCTTGGTTGGCAGGTTATATATTTGAGCACAGGATGTTACCCTGTCTGTGTCGCAGCTCCCACAAAGATCGCTGTTGTGCCAATAGTAATTCCTTTATATTGTGACCTTTTTAAAATGTTGCAACAAATCTTTAAAAACGTATGATCAAATTTGCTTCTCTCCTTGGCAGTGGTGGACAAAGTACACAAACCAAGTACTTGTGTTAAAGTACAGATACACTAGGTAAAATATTACTTCAGTAAAATCCAAAGTACTCCCTTTTAGCTTTCACTTGAGTAAAAGTACAAAAGCATTTGCCTTCCAATGTACTTAAGTATCCAAGTACTATCATTTATTATGGCTATAATGCCCTTATAATGTTTGTCAGTCTCTTGCTCAAAATAATTTAATATGCTTTTTGCATGTAATTGATTTTAATAAATCTAGTGATATATTTAAAAATTATTATAATTACAAGTAGATCACTACGGAGCCTCAGACATGACATGCAGGAAAAAAATAAGCTAAATCGTGCGCACGATTTACTAATTTGTTCCCTCGAGTTTCAAAATCATGCACATAATTTATAAATCGAGGAAGCGAAATAGTAATAGTAATAGTGCGCACGTTTTAGTAAATCAGTCTGGGGGAAAACACAGTAATGTTAAATCGGGCACAATATTTTTTTTTTTTGCATGCCATGTGCAGGGCTCTGTACATCACAGTCTTTGGAAGCTGAACTTTTGAAATCGATCTTGGTTTATAAGCAGCACTCCACTCCACCTTTCAACTGTTTAGCATCATAAGCTGCATATTAAACTAGTCAACATTTAATTTATATTCTACCAAAAGTGTTAACATCAATAGACTGTCATTTCACAATATCGAATCACTCAGTTTAAAATAAACACTACAAACGTTGGTGAAACAGCGAACTAACGTTAACTTAAACACAATGGTGCGAGCTACTGTTAGATTACTCAATAAAAAATGACCATCAGAATGAAAATGGCTTACCTCAATGTGTTTCCTAAGATTGGAAGGAGAATTCCTGTATGAAGAAATTTTACAGTTCTGAGGCAGGCATGAAAGCCGTTAAAAATGAAGGACTTGTTTTTCTTTTTAACGACTTCAAAATAACACCACAAATAAGGCCACGGATGTTGTGGCACTGGCACTTTAGATTCAGGAGTTTGTGATTCTTCCATCCTAATGAAGAGTGAAGACAATCGGCACTCTCAGAATGATATGCTGTTGCACTGACGCACTAAATAAGCGGAACCAGAGTTACCAGACCAAGTTCAAAATAGAGCGCGCGCTGTATCCTGATTGGTGGTTTGCCGCGTGATTGCCCTTTTCAGTTTTTTTTCTATCCACTCATAAATAAAAAGGAACAACTAATTTTGCAAAATGTAATTGTGTAAAAAGTAAGATATTTGACTTTGAAATGTTAAAGTAAAAAGTATCCCCAAATGGAAATACTTAGTAAAGTACAGATACTGGAAAAAACTACTTAAGTACAGTAACGAATTAAATTTACTTTGTTACTTTCCACCACTGCTCCTTGAGTAATTGAAGTTAATACATTCACAGTGATCCTGGATTTAACAGTTTACAGACTTATAGAAAACCTTTTATACTTGTCATTAATTTGGGCTTCTCACAAAAACTGGTTTGAAGTTGGGTCCCTCTAATTATAATCACTATTTAAAATGAGCTCAGTTGTTGATACACTAGGATTCACCGGTTACAGTGTGTCGTTGGGGGGCCTCTCTTTATTGACAGATGTTTAACTTGTTCCTAGACCCGAGCCCTGAAGTCATGTTTGTCAGAATAGTGTGCCTGACTAGAGACATATGGAGATTAAAAACAGCTTTGGGGGCCAATGCAGGCCTAAATAAAAACAAAAATCAAAAGGTGAGAACTATTAACTTCAGTTCATTTCTAAGCCACTTTCAAATGTAGAAAAAAGCATGTTGACCTTTAGTTTGTCTGGGCCTTCCTAAACGTGCCCTTCATCAGGCTAGATTTTCCTATCTCTGAATTCCCATTCAGCATGCATGTGGTTATTTCCCTCTGAAATGTGAATAATCATGCAATCACATTACACTACTATACTTATTGTGTTTAATATCCTCATTTTATTGCTGTTACATCTAATGCTGTGTGTGTATTCTGTGTGCGTCTACTGTGTGTGCCTCTGCATTGTGTGCATGTGTGTCAAACTTCTCTCGGTCCGTAGCTCACCTGCCCAGCCAGATGTGTTGATCTTGCCAGACTGATATTATGTTCTCCAAGACAGTTGTTGTTTGATAGTCACTGACGTCTCATTCAAAAAGCAGGACTGGTGGTCTTATGCTACCGAATGTTTCTTCTCTTTGTCTTTTTCTTTCTTCTTGGGAGAGTGTTCCTCCCCAAGAGTCTAGTATAATGTTCCATTTGTTAACAGAGGCTAATCAACCATAAGTTGTCTTGTTTGATGAACCCACTTGGTCTCCTTGGTGCATTTAATGTAATGACATGCACCCATCCTGCTCAGGCTCTGCTTCCAGTACTCTGTGTCCAGTGGGGCCGCTCTCTGCTCCGGCCCCTGCCTCTGATCTCGACGGCTGTCTCTGGCTTCTGGCCTGGGCTGAGCTTAGACAGACAGGGGAGAGACATGCACCTCAAAGAGACGTGTTAGATCTGTTATGTATACATTGTGTCTTTGTCCTTATCTAAATTATTATGTCAGCAATGTCAATGGTCATCTAAACATCATATGCTATATAAGTCACAGAGTTTATCTACATATGTGTGCTATATTTTTATTTTATTTTTATGAAACATACATATTTTTATTCTTTTCATACAAAGAGACATCTATATGTCCCCTAACTATTTTAAGCAACAGTAAACCAACAGGGTTTCAGTCTGCCTTTCGAGTGTGTTGCTGACTGACCTTCTCACAGGCATTTCATTCAGAATTCATTCACAAATGCTTCACTTTTACTTGGACAGGATTCCATACTTTCTTTCTTTCAATCCAACGCAGAGTCACCATCCTTTCCTGAAGCAGTACCTATCCTTGCAATAGCTGGAGTTCACGCATTTCATTCACATAATGGCTGCAACAGTAACTCTCATTTTTAGGTTTATTATTGTTGAGGTTAAGTGATTTATTTGCTCATAGCTTGTTCCAGGTTAAAGGTTTAATGCCCTGAACATTCAGCAGTGGTGGAAAGATTACTGAATATTTACACTCAAGTAAAAGTACTGTGACATGCCCAAAATAATACTCAATTACAAGTAAAAGTACCGTGACATGCCCAAAATAATACTCAATTACAAGTAAAAGTACTAGTGTTAAAAAAGTACTGAAGAAAAAGTATAAATTACTCGTAAAAAGTCAAAAGTACAAATTACTAATTACTTTTATGCCATTGCTGTATTAACACTTTGTAACAATTAAAGACTAAAATTGAAAATGTATAGAAAATGTTTTTAAAACGTGCATCATTAATGGGTCTAGTTCTCAAGTAGCACAGAAATAAAAAAAATAAATAAAATTAAAGAAAATGTTACACATAGCATTGCCACAGATACTAGTTTTGTAATTTTTTGGTTTGTGTATTTTTTTTCCAGTGGTTACTCGTTTAAGAAACACACAGAGGCTGTAATTCTCAGCACAATGTCTGAATCCATTTAACACAATAAAGGTATATTTTGTTCTTGACTCAATGTAATTTCTATGTTTTGTTTTTATCACAAATATAGCATTGATTGCACAAAACAAAAGAACCACTTTTGTTCAAACACTGACTCCTCGGAGGATTTTGAACAAATATCCAAACTGTGCTGAGTTAATGATTGTGAGCCTTGCAGAATCAGCCTCCAAACAAGGCCTGTGTGTGTGTAAATGGTAGCACAAGACACAACAATAAACAAGTAGCACATTGTTAAATTGAGATTGACAGCTGTACATTTACAGAAATATGATTAAAAATGCCAGATTAGATTTTGTTTACCATGTTTTGTTTTTACAGTGTATTAAGAGTTTAAAAAATACAAATTATTAATAAATATAGAGCTAAAAGTAAATTTCAGAAAACACATTTAACCTTAAAGTAACTTTAATTTTTGAGTTTATTGTTGTTGATTTTTAGTGATTGATTTGCTCGTAGCTTGTTACAGGTTAAAGGTTGATTGCCCTGAACTAACATTCAGATTATTCAACACAGATTTGAACAGGTTTAAGTTGGATTACATTGTCTTTCTTTTGCAAATAAATGAAAAACACAGAGGCAGAATAACGTACAATCAAATCAAAATATCACAATTAATTAACAAGTGAATAAATAATTCAAGACATTTTTTCATTTAAATCTAAAGCTTGGTTTATATTTTATATTTGTCATAAAAAAACAAAAAACAAGCTCGGCCTGTTTCACTGTCAATGTGACACAATCATGTTCCTTCACAGAAGAAGCCCTGGGATAACATTAGTGTTGAAGTTCTCAGGAAATAAATAGACATGATGTCAGAGAGATGTGCTGCTGTAACTTCTGCAAAAGGTGCACAGATGAAAATATCCTGTTATGGATTATGTAAAGAACAATAAAAGCCAGTGGAGGGCGACAGAGGAGCTTTATCCCAAAAAAAACACATAGTGGAGATAAAAGATAACTGTGGTCATCTTCATTTACAAGAAACTAAAAAAAAGTTTTATATAAAATAAAAACCGTAACAGTCCCTGAACAAAACAAAAGTCATGATGAATAACACAGATGGTGATTAGAGTCGTGTAGAGAACGTTAAATGTGAAGTGTAACAATACACTGCTGATCAAAAAACAAATCAAATAAATATTGATTTTAATATTAATTACAAAACTGTTGTTAAATGAAAACCACCAGAAAATGTTTTGGTGAAACAAAATACTACATCCCTCAGAGCTGCCCAACCTGTATGCATATTTTCAAAAGTGCATCTCCAGAATCTAGATTATATTCAAGACAATACTAGGATCTGTAACTGTAAAACCAAAAGAGATGAATACACTCCTCTTTTTAGCCAATATTAAAAGACATTTGTTCATGTTTTAGGTGAAAAGTGAAGTGAAACAGACTGACTTCCTGTCTCTATAAGATTAGCTCACACTTCTCACAGGCTGTTTGTCTCAAGGGCCACGGGACAACACTGTTCTCCTTTAAGGTGGAATTGTCTGAAAGTTCCTGAGTGGGACATCAGAAGCAGAGCCGGGACATGAGATCAGTGTGGGCTCTGATGGTGCTGCTGCTCCAAATCTTTCAAGGTGAGACCAGACGCTCTTCAGCTTTTTAACTGCATTATTCAGATTTTAAAGTTACTTATTAAGGTCTCCACCCACATCATTAAAACTTTATTTTACTTTTATTAAAACTTTAAAAAATATTATAGACATTTGAAAAGACAAAGATGTGCTTGTGTAAACAGTGTATGGGTTTGTAGCTGCTGCAACAGAAATTACCAGAACCTGTTTTTTTATTATTATTCATGGTTTGTCTTTTGCAGGTGTTGAAGGCCACTGTGATGCCAGACAGAACAACACTATCTGCTACGGAGCTCTGGGAGGAACCATAGAGGTCCAGCTGATGGACAAGGATTTAGAAATAAATAGATGCAGTTGGTATAAGAAATCCCAAAAGATTTTTGATTGGAGAAATAATGTGATTGTTTTAAACAAGTTAGAAAATAGATCTGTCTTCATTCCTCAAATTGGAACATACAGGATCAGTGACCTAACGAGAAATGACAGTGACACATATCATCTGGAGATTTCTTATTCAAATGGAACATTTATAAAAACTGACTCAACAACTGATTATAGAAGGTAATGTACTGGTTAAAATAAAATATCTAATTCAATTGTCTTTCCACCTGCACTGCAACAGGAACTTCACCATTAACTCTGTTTTCACAAATATCTATTGCTATGTCTGTACTAACCTCAGACCATGCTTTTGTCTTTTTTTTTATTAAGCAACAAATCATTGGCCGGTTATTGTTGGAGTCGTCACTGTTTTAATTGTTGGAGTGACACTAGGTTGTGTTTTAAAGAAGAAGTGCAAGAAGAATAGTAAAGGTATGCACGCACCACAATCCCCATGGATGTTTTAATCCAGTATGTATTAATGTGTTGTTGTTGGATGTTTGACTGACTTGTTACCGACTTGTAGAGGAAGAACATGAGCAGGAGTTAACCTACGCCAACGTCAGGATATTGCAACAGCCTGAGAGGCAGCTGCAGCAGACGACTGAGATAGAAGTCGAGTACGGCCAAGTCAAGTTTTCAGAGCCACGTCAGAATAATTATAAAGTTGCAGAAAATAACTGAATATGCCAAGGTCTGTAAAGGCAGCTGATCCTCTGTCTTACAATGGATATGTTTAAGATGTCCTAAAGTTAAAATAGTCTTTAGATGTTTTATTACGATTTTATTTACAGTATAGATGTTTGCATATTGTGTAACCATGTGTTAATTACTTAATAATAACTGTAATAATGAAGTGCATTATTTATGAGTTTCTGGGTCTTTTGTTGCAAAGAGGTAAAAAAAAAGAAAAAAAAGAAAAAAGAGAAGTTCACACATTGCATTGCCACAGATTCTAGTTCAGTATTTTTGTGGTTTGTATATTTTTTCCACTGGTTACTCGTTTAAGAAACACACAGAGGCTGTAATTCTAAGCACAATGTCTGAATCCATTTAACACAATAAAGGTATATTCTGTTTGTAACAAACAGCCAGTTTATTACCTGGAAAGCACTTTAACACTGCACTTTAGACCGTTTACACTTTAAAAGCACACAGCACTTTAAACAACATTAATTTGCACATATACAGTAAGGAAATGATTGCACACAATTTGGTTTTAAAATGTATTTATTGATTCTTGTCTTTCTGTTGGGATCCAGTTGGCGTGGAGCGCTTTGATTGGTTTATGCTCAGCCCTGCAAAAAGAACAGGCATTAGAACCAAAACTATTTAAGTGCAATATATGGTGTAATATGTGTTTCAGTGAATTGTGTAGTGTGTGTGTGTGTGTCCACATTACCTTGTCTTGTGTCCAGGTATTAAAAGAGTCCCCAGGGAAACAAGAGCTCATTTAAAGGTTCCAGCCTGGACCAAGTCAAGGGAAAGTGAGGGGTAACAGGGTTAGGTGTTTTTAAGGGTTTTATCGGTTTTAGATTACATGGGTATATTGTTTAAGGTTTTAAATGCATATTTGTGTTTGTATATAGTTTATGGTTATGGTTTATGTTTATGGAAGATTTTGCTCTCACACCTGCTCCAGTTTAAATGCTTATCCACATACAAGTAGGACTTAATGTCTTTAGCTGTATCTCCTATTGGCGCCATGCTAATCCAAACAAGACAAAGACATCACTTTGCACCACATCTAATCACTGTCAGGGACACTCTGTCCTGTACACTTAGTGACATATACACGTAAACTTATTCACATCTATGACTCGTCAGCTCAATACACGTCCATCCACGACCCTGGAGCTGAGAGGCAGGCATAATGTACATCTATAAAAACTTAATGTGTTGTAAACATGTGAAGAAAATCATCATGTACCATTGTTGCATGTTGTCTGATTTGTTTCATTCTTGCAAGAATTAACATTGTATGTTCTTCTTTGTCTTGTTGTTCTGCTGCTGGAGAAGCCACGGCTCTACTTCCGCAATTGCATAGTGCACAGTATTTTTGTAAATATGAAGAATTGAAAATGAAAAAATGTGGACCATGCCATTTTCCCTCTGCTTGCTATTTATCCTCTCACTGCTCCAACCGCTAACGGCCAGCTGCGTCACACTATTCTTGACTCGATGCAATTCCTGTTTTGTTTCTATTACAAGTACAGCATTGATTGCACAACACAAAATAACCACTTCTGTTCAAACACTGGCTCCTCGGAGGCTTTTGAACAAATATCCAACCTGTGCTGAGGTAATGATTGTGAGCTTTGCAACATAGATGACATATTAAATCAGTTTAAACTGTGAAGTTTTTTTTTTTTTTTTCACCCATAGAAAACATTTGGCATATCAGAAAGAGGAAGATGCAATAAAGAAGACTTAAGACAGTTGAGCAACTAGAAGCCTGTATTAGACAACATCAACGTGTATTGGACAACATTCCTATTCCTAAACTTGAGCAACTTGTCTCCTCAGTCCCCAGGCAGGTGCAGACTGTTATAAAAAAAAGAGAGGATGCCACACAGAGTTAAACATAGCCTTGTCCCAACTTTTCTGAGATGCGTTGATGCAATGAAATTGAAAATCAACTTATTTTTCCCTTAAAATGATAAATTCTCTCAGTTCACACATTTGATAGGTCATCTATGTTGTATTCTGAATAAAATATTGAAATGTCAAACTTTCACATCATTGCATTCTGTTTTTATTCACAATTTGTACAGTGTCCCAAGTTTGGGGGAATCGGGTTTGTACAATTAGCAGCAACAGTGATTTTTTTATTGGTTAAAGCTCAGAAAGTGGTTGATTGATTCTAATCAGGTGTGGAGGAGTCCTTAGCAATAACGGGAGAAGAATTGATGGAGGGTGGTTGGTTGAGAAACCTGAATCACGTAATGCACAGCAAAACAAACATGGCATGAGTGAAATTTTTCAAATGACATGACACAACATGGTGCTTTCAAAATGTCAGGCTGTTATTACAAAAGAGATATTTAACAAAAACGGAGCTGTTTGTCTAACACTATGGCCACTTTCATTTTTAAGACTGCTTGTTTGTGCCGTTGTTTCTGCTGGTCTCATAAAACTGCTTCTTTGCAAAGTTGGGGTGTTTATTTTGATACTTTTTGTACCTTTTTGTTTGAATTGTGGACCAGGATACCATTGTTCGTCATGTATACAGGGATATTAATAACGGTGTTTCTTTGTATGCATGTAAACACTATATCCAGAATACTGTCATAACCGGGAAAACATTATTAATACTTCAAGGCTCTTTTTGGTCAGAAACCCTAAATGTAACAAATATTTATGGCCCTAATGTGAACGACAATCATTTTTATAATGAACTGTGACTTACTCTATTAACACTTCAAGGATTTCACTTAATTGCAGGGATTTTAACTGTGTGTTATACCTGAATATGGACAGATCAACCGGTGTGGATCCGTCACATAGTAAATTCAGAGATTTATGAGAGACCTGAAGTTGGTAGTGTAAAGAGGATTGTAGCAATCACTGCACGGTGTTGGGTCAGAACAGCAAATTTATATGTTCAGATGAGTGCAGGAGAGTGAGGAGTCCAGCGGCAGCCATCCTTATTAAATCCAAATATATTAACAACATCCATAAAACTACACAAAACATGGTGAAAATGTAGCATTATGTCTTCAACACAATAATACACAAATGCCTACACTATTACTCACTTTTAATGGACTCACACGTTTATTTAGACATTATATGAAGTCCGTATTGGAGCTGAAAACACTCAATGCTGCTTTTTCCTTTGCACTTCCGTGCCCCTCTAGTTTCGTAATAAGGCACTTCATGTCAAACAGTAACTAAACTAATAAATAAATTGAATAAATGGAAATATGCACTTTTAACAAAGTATTTTGTTCAAGTAGATATATGGAGGGAGAGAAATCTGTGTGCTAAAGTTTACTCTTGTTACTCAAGTTCCTTCAGAAACTTCTTCTTTCTAGTTTCTACAGAAATACAATTGAAAATGCATGACTGCTCTTATAAGAATATTGTATCTATTGTATCTCAGAGCATGTTCCATGTTGTTTGGTTTATAGAGATAATAAGTTCAAAAGAGACTCTCCAAGATGCAGTTTCAACATAAATGGCTACAAGATGAAGACTTGGTGAAATATTTAGGAAAACATAATGATGAATTCTTTCAAATGAATACTACACAGACAACAGCATGTACACAATGGCAAGCTGATAGAA
Organism: Perccottus glenii; assembly: GCA_024416835.2. Lineage (NCBI taxonomy): Eukaryota > Metazoa > Chordata > Actinopteri > Gobiiformes > Odontobutidae > Perccottus > Perccottus glenii. The sequence goes on along the minus strand of CM044554.2, from coordinate 22,161,070 downwards.
TGGCAAATAGAAAAACTAGAATCTAAATGATCAATTACATCTATTATATCTGTGGAAAATCCCACCTCTTTTCTCCTCTGTGCCCTCCTCTGGGCCCTGCCTCCTTTAGTAGCTCCTCCCCAGAAGCTATAATTAGAGGGCCAGCTCTTTCATTTGTTTTCAAGCAATGAAGTCATCTTTATAGTGTGTGAATAACAGTGAGTTATCTCCTGATTCATTCCTATCAATCCATCATAGATTAATTTACCTTTTGAAAATGTTATGGTTAACCAATTGCTAAATTTGATAACTCACGTTTTATTCATGCCTAGACACTGGCATTTATCACCATTATCAAAGCTATTATTTCTTTTTCCTTTTTATAGATCAACCACTACTATCTACTTTTTTCAATCAAATTTACCAGCTCAATAAATATCCTAAATTGGTCATTGGTTGTTGTGTCATCTGTCTATTACTACCTCTCTGGAACCAGATATCTTCTAAGGCTAAGATACAGTTGCACTCTTTAATATTTTATAATATCTAATGGACAAACTTTGTTGGACTCGGAAGAAAATTATGTTATTTTCAAAGAGAATTATTAAGAGCTCTATAAAGCACAGACAACTATCAAACTAGAAGATATAAAAACTTTATTAAATAAATTAGACATTTAACATTTTAAATAAAAAATAATAATAACTTTAAAGGAGCAACACAAAAGATCTGGAGTTTTTCTACTGTTTAGAAATTGCTAAAGAGGGATTAAGACAAGCCATAGACCTTGGGTTAGTGTCCAAATCAACACACTAATCCTTATATAGTGCAGTCTCAGTACCCAGTCTCAATCACATGAACCGATAAGCACACCCATATTCCCTCACACCCATGCCCCACCCACAACACACCCACTCATGACGCAACAATAATTAAAAAGCACTTAAATTACTCACACATAATGGCTGCAACACTCCGGCTCCTAATTTTTATTTGACCGAAGGCAAAACAATTCCAATAATTTATTAATTAACCCAGCCATAATGGAGTATAAACCTTTTAAAATGCACTTAATGTCCCAAATTAATTTGATTCATTTAAAAGTTCATTTTCATAATTAATCCTTTGGAAAGAGTCTGTTAGCCCCTTTAAGTCAGCTTCAGTCCATAGTCTCTATTGTGCCATTTGCAAAAGGCAAGCTTTATACTAGGTCTTTCCAAAACACTAGTCTTTGTTTTCACACGTGCAGAACAAACTAATCCTTCTTTATCCACAAATGTCTCTTCAATCTTGCCCAGCAGCAAGAGCTGATCTAGGGTCTGCTATCAGCACAGTGTCTCCTGGAACAAGATTTCTCTTCTCCTTATTTCATCAGTGGCGCTCCTGCAGTAATGGAAGGTACTCTCGTATCCACCTTTTCCTAAAGAGGTCGTAAATATATTATGACTGTTTCCATCTTCTTTTTGAATAACAATCCTTGGCATCAAACAGACCAACAGGTAACACTGGCTTGACTTTCATGGTTGGCAAATGATTAGGAGTCAGAGCCTTTAAATCTTGGGGTCATCAAACAATCCATTTGGGTCCAAAGAGGTCCCAAAGGCCAACAAAAACAAATGAACTTGATCAGTGACAGTGTTACAACAGCAGCAATTACTACCATGTAGCATCACATTGCAAATAAATAACAGAGGCAGGACAACCTTTATAAACATTATAAAATTAAATTATTTGTGCTAAAAAGGTCAATATTTTCAGATCTGCCCCTTTTTCTAATAATTTTGTCCAGCACTGTATGCATTTCTTGTTTGCTATTGTTGTTCATGTTAGATAAAGTCTGTGTGAAAGTTCTGCATTTGAGTTTTAACTTTGTGAAACCCTCTGTGTGACAGATCCAGCCAACTTTACTTATTTTATTTATTTATTCCTTATTAGTTGAGTCAGATTTCTGTTGCTAATGAAACATCCTGTTGTGGATTATGTAAAGAACACTAAAAGCCAGTGGAGGGCGACAGAAGAGCTTTATCCAAAAAAACATACATACTTATAAAATGAAAACCGTAGCAGTCCCTGAACAAAACAAAACTCATGAAGAACAGCACAGATGCTGATTAGAGTCGTGTAGAGAATGTTACATGTGAAGTGTAACGATACACTGCTGATCAAAAGACAAATCAAATAGATTTTCATATTGATTACAAAAAAATTAAAACCACCAGTAAATGTTTTGATGAAACAAAATACTACATCCCTCTGTGCTGCCCAACCTGTATGCATATTTTCAATAGAGCATCTCCAGAATCTAGATTATATTCAAGAAATTAATAGGATCTGTAACTGTAAAACCAAAAAAGATGAATACACTCTTTTAGCCAATGTCTGTCTGGCTGTGATGCCAGACAGAACAACACTATCTGCTATGGAACTCTGGGAGGAACCATGGAGGTCCATCTGATGGACAAGGATTTAGACATAAATAGAAGGGTTTGGAGAAAAAAAATGCCAACATATTTTTGATTGGAGAAATAATATGAATATTTCTGAGAAGTTAAAAAATAGATCTGTCTTCATTCCTGGAAATGGAATATGAGAAGAAGTGACCGAGAAGTGACAGTGACACATATCATCTGGAGATTTATGAGAAACAAGGAAAATTAACAAAAACCCTGACTCAAAAACTGCTCATAGAAGGTAACGTGCTGGTTAAAATAAAATGTCTAATTCATTTGTCTTTTTAATTGATTCATCCAAATAAAAGTAACTCTTGCTGATGTTTTTGCGTTAGCTCCAGTGTCCTCTGTCCTCCTGGACTCTCAGTGTCTGTCTCAGGGGGAGAGGAGGGTGGTCTGCACTGCTCAGGGAGGGGACAGTCCTCAGTACAGCTGGACTCTGAACGGACGTCCTTTGACAGAGTCTCAGCTCGTATCTAACAACAGCAAGATAAACATCACTCTGAGACAAGACGTAGAGGGACAATGGTCTGCTCAGTCATTGATCTCAGATTTCTGCTGGCTTGTTTTAATGAATAAACACATTTGTTATTTTCTTCACATTAGGGCTCAACCTGCCCACTTTTATAGCATGCTAAGTGCTAGTCTCTCACTGCTATCTATGTCATTACCTGTCTGCCTACTTTGAGTAAGCCTTGAATGTGCATGTCATAGCTGTAACTTGTGCTAATTAATTGCATAACCTTTTATCCACTTCCACAAAAAGAGGCCTTCTCTCACTAAGACTCAGTATTTCCACACATTAGCCTAGCCTTCCTCACTAACCAGCACAGCTAAATTGATTAGTCTAGCTAACAGGCTACAGCTAAAATTATTGCTAAGACAAGTCTGATCTTTACTTACAGAGCTTCTAATAAACCCCATTGTATATTGTATATCGATACACTTAATACCAAAATATAATACAGTGCCTACTGTAGGAATTACCTCTAATCACATCGCTGATTACAGCCTTCCCGGCTCAGTTTATTTTAATCTCATTCTTGAATTCCATTTTACATTAATCTTTATAAAAATGTATACATTTGTATGTATACATTTTTATAAAAATAAAAATAAATAAAAAAACAGTATCCCCATCCCTGCTATATGAACTATAATGAAAACGGGTGAGGGGTGGCGGTCCTCTGACTTCCAACTACCAGTTGGCACCTGACTTCTGGCTACCAGAAGCCCTAGGGAGGGGGGTCATATTTTCAGAGGGCCCTCTGATTATGAGGGCTTCACCAGGGGGGCCTATGGAGGGAGGGGGACGTGCAGTCCATCAACTTAACAAGGGCTTGGAGGGGACCCCAGGGCTGACAACGCAAAGCCCCCTAGGGGGAGCCACCTCACGGATTGCCCAAACTTTCACGTTTCAGCCAGACTGACCAGTACATACCTAAAACTAGGAGCCCCGCTATCACACCACAACAGGTAAGCAACTGGGGTATACCTGTTGTGGCGCTATAGCCCCACTGACCAAGACTTTGACAAAATTGCGAGATACATCACTCACTTCAAGCCCCGTCTCGGTGCCACTCACAATGCTAGTACCTACCACAGGGACATCAACTTCTATTTACAACGAATTCTCAACACTTCCATTGAGGACAAAATCTTCTTAATAAAGCTAACAGTGTCCAGACCCTCTGACCATGCCGATATTAAGGAGCTGAAACCCTGCAACGATCTGCCGACTTCTTGTAGAGGGCTGAATGACGAAGAGCTTGAACAGAAGGGACCTCAACTTCTTTGTCCAAGGAGGGGAAAAGCAGAGGCTGATAACTGTAGGCACACTGAAAATGTGTGAGACCAGTAGAAGCAAAGGGTATGGAGTTGTGTGCATATTCAAACTATTTCAATTGTTTGCTCCAGGAAGAGGGGTTTTGGGATGCCAGTTTCTGACTGAGGTGTTCTGATTATTCATTGGACTGGGAGTGGTAGTGTCCAGAGGACACTCTGACTGAGGCCTCCAGGAGAGTGCAGAATGTTCTCCAGAAGCGAGAGGTGAACTGCGGTCTTCATTAGGCTACACTGGCTCCCGGTCAGTGGTGGACGAATTACACAAACCAAGTACTTGTGTTAAAGTACAGATACACTAGGTAAAATATTACTTCAGTAAAATCCAAAGTACTCCCTTTTAACTTTCACTTGAGTAAAAGTACAAAAGTATTTGCCTTCAAATGTACTTAAGTATCCAAGTACTATCATTTATTATGGCTATAATGCCCTTATATTTTTTGTCAGTCTCTTGCTTAAAATAATTTAATATGCTTTTTGCATGTCATAGATGTAATTGATTTTAATATATCTAGTGATATATTTAAAAATTATTCTTAAAGTAGATCACTACGGAGCCTCAGACATGACATGCAGGAAAAAAAATAAGCTAAATCGTGCGCACGATTTACTAATTTGTTTCAAAATCATGCACATAATTTATAAATCGAGGAAGCGAATTAGTAATAGTAATAGTGCACACGTTTTAGTAAATCAGTCTGGGGGAAAACACAGTAATGTTAAATCGTGCACAATATTTTTTTTTTTGCATGCCATGTGCAGGGCTCTGTACATCACAGTCTTTGGAAGCTGAACTTTTGTAAAGAACGATCTCGGTTTATAAGCAGCACTCCACTCCACCTTTCAACTGTTTAGCATCATAAGCTGCATATAAAACTAGTCAAAATTTAATTTATATTCTACCAAAAGTGTTAACGTCAATAGACATTCAATAGTCATTTCACAATATCGAATCACTCAGTTTAAAATAAATACTACAAACGTTGGTGAAACAGTTAACTAACGTTAACTTAAACACAATGGTGCGAGCTACTGTTAGATTACTCAATAAAAAATGACCACCAGAATGAAAATGGCTTACCTCAATGTGTTTCCTAAGATTGGAAGGAGAATTCCAGTACGAAGAAATTTTACAGTTCTGAGGCAGGAAAAGAAAGCCGTTAAAAATGAAGGACTGTTTTTCTTTCCAACGACTTCAAAATAACACCACAAATAAGGCCACGGATGTTGTGGCACTGGCACTTTAGATTCAGGAGTTTGTGATTCTTCCATCCTAATGAAGAGTGAAGACAATCGGCACTCTCAGAATGATATGCTGTTGCACTGACGCACTAAATAAGCGGTAACCAGAGTTACCAGACCAAGTTCAAAATAGAGCGCGCGCTGTATCCTGATTGGTGGTTTGCCGCGTGATTGCCCACTTCAGTTTTTTTCTATCCACTCATAAATAAAAAGGAACGACTAATTTTGCAAAATGTAATTGAGTAAAAAGTAAGATATTTGACCTTGAAATGTAGTGAAGTTAAAGTAAAAAGTATCCCTGAATGGAAATACTTAGTAAAGTACAGATGGAAAAAACAACTTAAGTACAGTAACAAATTACATTTACTTCGTTACTTTCCACCACTGCTCCTTGAGTAATTGAAGTTAATAGATTCACAGTGATCCTGGATCCAGCAGTTTACAGACTTATATAAAACCTTTTATACTTGTCATTAATTTGGGCTTCTCACAACAACTGGTTTGAAGTTGGGTCCCTCTAATTATAATCACTATTTAAAATGAGCTCAGTTGTTGATACACTTGGATTCACCGGTTACAGTGTGTCGTTGGGGGGGCCTCTCTTTATTGACAGATGTTTAAAATGTTCCTAGACCCGAGCCCTGAAGTCATGTTTGTCAGAATAGTGTGCCTGACTAGAGACATATGGAGATTAAAAACAGCTTTGGGGGCCAATGCAGGCCTAAATAAAAACAAAAATCAAAAGGTGAGAACTATTAACTTCAGTTCATTTCTAAGCCACTTTCAAATGTAGAAAAAAGCATGTTGACCTTTAGTTTGTCTGGGCCTTCCTAAACGTGCCCTTCATCAGGCTAGATTTTCCTATCTCTGAATTCCCATTCAGCATGCATGTGGTTATTTCCCTGAAATGTGAATAATCATGCAATCACATTACACTACTATACTTATTGTGTTTAATATCCTCATTTTGTTGCTGTTACATCTAATGCTGTGTGTGTATTCTGTGTGTGTCTACTGTGTGTGCCTCTGCATTGTGTGCATGTGTGTCAAACTTCTCTCGGCCCGTAGCTCACCTGTCCAGCCAAATGTGTTGATCTTGCCAGACTGATATTATGTTCTCCAAGACAGTTGTTGTTTGATCACAAATATAGCATTGATTGCACAATCATGCTGTATTTGTGCTGTAATCACAAATCACAAACAAATCGTACATTTGCAGAAATATGATTAAAAATGCAAGATTAGGTTCTATTTAGCATGTTTTCTTTTTACAGTGTATTAAATTAATTAAATTCAGAAAACACATTTAACTGAAAAGTAACTTAGGTTTTATTTAGCATGTTTTCTTTTTACAGTGTATTAAATTAATTAAATTCAGAAAACACATTTAACTGAAAAGTAACTTTAATTTTTGAGTTTATTGTTGTTGAGGTTAAGTGCTTGATTTGCTCGTAGCTTGTTACAGGTTAAAGGTTGATTGCCCTGAACTAACATTCAGATTATTCAAAACAGATTTGAACAGGTTTAAGTTGGATTGCATTGTCTTCCTTTTGCAAATAAATAAAAAAGACAGAGGCAGAACAACGTACAATCAAATCAAATATCACAATTCATTCATTAAGTTCAATAAGACAATTAATGAACAAGTGAATAAATAGTTCAAGACCATTTAAATCCAAAGCTTGGTTTATATTTTATATTTGTCATAAATAACAAAAACAAGCTCGGCCTGTTTCACTGTCAATGTGACACAGTTATGTTCCTTCACAGAAGAAGCCCTGGGATAACATTAGTGTTGAAGTTCTCAGGAAATAAATAGACATGATGTCAGAGAGATGTGCTGCTGTAACTGCTGCAGAAGATGCACAGATGAAAATATCCTGTTGTGGATTATGTAAAGAACAATAAAAGCCAGTGGAGGGCGACAAAGGAGCTTTATTTATTATTTTAAAAAGATAGTGGTGATAAAAGATAACTGTGGTCATCTTCATTTACAAGAAACTAAAAGAAAGTTTTATATAAAATAAAAACCGTAACAGTCCCTGAACAAAACAAAACTCATGAAGAACAGCACAGATGGTGATTGGTTAACGTTAAATGTGAAGTGTAACAATACACTGCTGATCAAAAGACAAATCAAATAAATATTGATTTTAATATTAATTACAAAACTGTTGTTAAATTAAAACCACCAGAAAATGTTTTGGTGAAACAAAATACTACATCCCTCAGAGCTGCCCAACCTGTAAGCATATTTTCAAGAGTGCATCTCCAGAATCTAGATTATATTCAAGACAATAATATGATCTGTAAATGTAAAACCAAAAGCGATGAATACACTCCTCTTTTAGCCAATAGATAAAGACATTTGTTTATGTTTTAGCTAAAAAGGGAACTGAAACACAGACGCACTTCCTGTCTCTATAATAAGAACAGCTCACACTTCTCACAGGCTGTTTTGCTCAAGGGCCTTGTTACAACACTCTTCTCCTTTAAGGTATAATTGTCTGAAAGTTCCTGAGTGGGACGTCAGAGGCAGAGCCGGGACATGAGATCAGTGTGGGCTCTGATGGTGCTGCTGCTCCAAGTCTTTCAAGGTGAGACCAGACGCTCTTCAGCTTTTTAACTGCATTATTCAGATTTTAAAGTTACTTATTAAGGTCTCCACCCACATCATTAAAACTTTAAAGTGAAATTGAAGAGAATAATATAATTTGTAGAAATGTTATAGACATTTGAAAAGACAAAGACGTGCTTGTGTAAACAGTGTATGGGTTTGTAGCTGCTGCAACAGAAATGACCAGAACCTGTTTTTATTACATTTACATTTACATTTAGTCATTTAGCAGACGCTTTTATCCAAAGCGACTTACAAGTGATTGATTGGTTTGTCTTTTGCAGGTGTTGAAGGCCACTGTGATGCCAGACAGAACAACACTATCTGCTACGGAGCTCTGGGAGGAACCATGGAGGTCCGGCTGATGGACAATGCTTTAGAAATAAATAGATGCATTTGGAGAAAGAAATCCCAAAAGATTTTTGATTGGAGAAATAATAAGATTGTTTTAAACAAGTTAGAAAATAGATCTGTCTTCATTCATGAAAATGGAACATACAGGATCAGTGACCTAACGAGAAGTGACAGTGACACATATCATCTGGAGATCCATGATAAACAAGGAGATTTAACAAAAAACCTGACTCAACAACTGATTATAGAAGGTAACGTACTGGTTAAAATAAAATCTCTAATTCAATTGTCTTTCCATCTGCACTGCAACAGGAACTTCACCATTAACTCTGTTTCCACAAATATCTATTGCTATGTCTGTACTAACCTCAGACCAAGCTTTTGTCTTTTTTTTTATTAAGCAGCAGATCATTGGCCAGTTATTGTTGGAGTAGTCACTGTTTTAATTGTTGGAGTGACACTAGGTTGTGTGTTAAAGAAGAAGTGCAAGAAGAATAGTAAAGGTATGCACGCACTATAATCACCATGGATGTTTTAATCCAGTATGTATTAATGTGTTGTTGTTGGATGTTTGACTGACTTGTTACCGACTTGTAGAGGAAGAACATGAGCAGGAGTTAACCTACGCCAACGTCAGGATATTGCAACAGCCTGAGAGGCAGCCGCAGCAGACGACTGAAGTCGAGTACGGCCAAGTCAAGTTTTCAGAGCCACGTCAGAATAATTATGAAGTGGCAGAAAATGACTGAATATGCCATGGTCTGTAAAGGCAGCTGATCCTGTGTCTTACAATGGATACAACTAAAGTTAAAATAGTCTTAGATGTTTTATTAAGATTTTATTTACAGTATAGATGTTTGCTTATTGTGTAACCTTGTGTTAATTACTTAATAATAACTATAATAATGAAGTGCATTATTTATGAGTTTCTGGGTCTTTTGTGCAAAGAGATAAAAAAAAAGAAAGAAAAAAGAGAAGTTCACACATAGCATTGCCACAGATTCTAGTTCAGTATTTTTGTGGTTTGTATATTTTTTCCACTGGTTACTCGTTTAAGAAACACACAGAGGCTGTAATTCTCAGCACAATGTCTGAATCCATTTAACACAATAAAGGTATATTCTGTTTGTAACAAACAGCCAGTTTATTACCTGGAAAGCACTTTAACACTGCACTTTAGACCGTTTACACTTTAAAAGCACACAGCACTTTAAACAACATTAATATGCACATATACAGTAAGGAAATGATTGCACACAATTTGGTTTTAAAATGTATTTATTGATTCTTGTCTTTCTGTTGGGGATCCAGTTGGCGTGGAGCGCTTTGATTGGTTTATGCTCAGCCCTGCAAAAAGAACAGGCATTAGAACCAAAAATATTTAAGTGCAATATATGGTGTAATAAGTGTTTCAGTGAATTGTGTAGTGTGTGTGTGTCCTCACCTTACCTTGTCTTGTGTCCAGGTATTAAAAGAGTCCCCAGGGAAACAAGAGCTCATTTAAAGGTTCCAGCCTGGACCAAGTCAAGGGAAAGTGAGGGGTAACAGGGTTAGGTGTTTTAAGGGTTTTATCAGTTTTAGATTACATGGGTATATTGTTTAAGGTTTTAAATGCATATTTGTGTTTGTATATAGTTTATGGTTATGGTTTATGTTTATGGAAGATTTTGCTCTCACTCCTGCTCCAGTTTAAATGCTTATCCACATACAAGTAGGACTTAATGTCTTTAGCTGTATCTCCTATTGGCGCCATGCTAATCCAAACAAGACAAAGACATCACTTTGCACTACATCTAATCACTGTTCAAGGGACACTCTGTCCTGTACACTTAGTGACATGTACACGTAGACTTATTCACATCTTTCTCGTCAGCTCAATACACATCCATCCACGACCCTGGAGCTGAGAGGCAGGCATAATGTACACCTATAAAAACTTAATGTGTTGTAAACATGTGAAGAAAATCATCATGTACCATTGTTGCATGTTGTCTGATTTGTTTCATTCTTGCAAGAATTAAACCGGTCTTCCATTCATAAATTTACGTTACGGTCTTATTCGTCTACTTCCGAACCTAATAATTATTTTAACACATTCCTTTGGGGTTTTTAGTGATATGATGCAATTAAGAAAGAAGGTTTTTAAGGCGTCCTTTTCAATCATTGTATGTTCTTCTTTGTCTTGTTGTTCTGCTGCTGGAGAAGCCACGGCTCTACTTCCGCAATTGCATAGTGCACAGTATTTTTGTAAATATGAAGAATTGAAAATTAAAAATGTGGACCATGCCATTTTCCCTCTGCTTGCTATTTATCCTCTCACTGCTCCAACCGCTAACGGCCAGCTACGTCACACTATTCTTGACTCGATGCAATTCCTGTTTTGTTTCTATTACAAGTACAGCATTGATTGCACAACACAAAATAACCACTTTTGTTCAAACACTGACTCCTCGGAGGCTTTTGAACAAATATCCAACCTGTGCTGAGGTAATGATTGTGAGCCTTGCAACATAGATGACATATTAAATTAGTTTAAACTGATTTTTTTTATTTATTTTTTCCACCCATAGAAAACATTTGGCATATCAGAAAGAGGAAGATGCAACAAAGAAGACTTAAGACAGTTGAGCAACTAGAAGCCTGTATTAGACAACATCAACGTGTATTGGACAACATTCCTATTCCTAAACTTGAGCAACTTGTCTCCTCAGTCCCCAGGCAGGTGCAGACTGTTATAAAAAGAAGAGAGGATGCCACACAGAGTTAAACATGGCCTTGTCCCAACTTTTTTGAGATGTGTTGATGCAATGAAATTGAAAATCAACTTATTTTTCCCTTAAAATGATAAATTCTCTCAGTTTACACATTTGATATGTCATCTATGTTGTATTCTGAATAAAATATTGAAATTTCAAACTTTCACATCATTGCATTCTGTTTTTATTCACAATTTGTACAGTGTCCCAATTTTGGGGGAATCGGGTTTGTACAATTAGCAGCAACAGTGATTTTTTATTGGTTAAAGCTCAGGAAGTGGTTGATTGATTCTAACCAGGTGTGGAGTAGTCCTTAGCAATAACGGGAGAAGAATTGATGGAGGGTGGTTGGTTGAGAAACCTGGATACACCTAGAGGACTCCAAAAGAAACCGGGATACTGTGGTATGTACAATATATGGCATATAGCTGTTTCTGACAGTAGTGAACTGAGAATGTGCAAACTGAATCAAGTGATGCACAGCAAAACAAACATGGTGTGAGTGAAATTTTTCAAACAACATGACACAACATGCTTTCAAAATGTCAGGCTGTTATTACAAAAGAGATATTTAACAAAAACGGAGTTTCTTTGTATGCATGTAAACACTATATCCAGAATACTGTCATAACCGGGAAAACATTATTTATACTTCAAGGCTCTTTTTGGTCAGAAACCCTAAATGTAACAAATATTTATGGCCCTAATGTGAACGACAATTATTTTTTATAATGAACTACTTACTCTATTAACACTTCAAGGATTTCACTTAATTGCAGGGATTTTAACTGTGCGTTATACCTGAATATGGACAGATCAACCGGTGTGGATCCGTCACATAGTAAATACAGAGATTTATGAGAGACCTGAAGTTGGTAGTGTAAAGAAGATTGTAGCAATCACTGCATGGTGTTGGGTCAGAACAGCAAATTTATATGTTCAGATGAGTGCAGGAGAGTGAGGAGTCCAGCGGCAGCCATCCTTATTAAATCCAAATATATTAACAACATCCATAAAACTACACAAAACATGGTGAAAATGTAGCATTATGTCTTCAACACAATAATACACAAATGCCTACACTATTACTCACTTTTAATGGACTCACATGTTTATTTAGACATTATATGAAGTCCGTATCAGAGCTGAAAACACTCAATGCTGCTTTTTCCTTTGCACCTCCGTGCCCCTCTAGTTTCGTAATAAGGCACTTCATGTCAAACAGTAACTAAACTAAGAAATTAATTGAATAAATGGAAAGATGCACTTTTAACAAAGTCTTTTGTTCAAGTAGATATATGGAGGGAGAGAAATCTGTGTGCTGAAGTTTACTCTTGTTACTCAAGTTCCTTCCAAACTTCTTCTTTCTAGTTTCTACAGAATTACAATTGAAAATTTATGACTGCTCTTATGAGAATATTGTATCTATTGTATCTCAGAGCATGTTCCATGTTGTTTGGTTTATAGAGATAATAAGTTTAAAAGAGATTCTCCAAGATGCAGTTTCAACATAAATGGCTACAAGATGAAGACTTGGTGAAATATTTAGGAAAACATAATGATGAATTCTTTCAAATGAATACTACACAGACAACAGCATGTACACAATGGCAAGCTGCTAGAATGGCAAATAGAAAAACTAGAATCTAAATGATTGATTACATCTATTATATCTGTGGAAAATCCCACCTCTTTCCTCCTCTGTGCCCTCCTCTGAGCCCTGCCTCCTTTAGTAGCTCCTCCCCAGAAGCTATAATTAGAGGACCAGCTCTTTCCTTTGTTTTCAAGCAATGAAGTCCTCCTTATAGTGTGTAAATGACAGTGAGTTATCTCCTGATTCATTCCTATCAATCCATCATAGATTAATTTACCTTTTGAAAATGTTATGGTTAACCAATTGCTAAATTTGATAACTCACGTTTTATTCATGCCTAGACACTGGCATTTATCACCATTATCAAAGCTATTATTTCTTTTTCCTTTTTATAGATCAACCACTACTATCTACTTTTTTCAATCAAATTTACCAGCTCAATAAATATCCTAAATTGGTCATTAGTTGTTGTGTCATCTGTCTATTACTACCTCTCTGGAACCAGATATCTTCTAAGGCTAAGATACAGTTGCACTCCTTAATATTTTATAATATCTAATGAACAAACTTTGTTGGACTCGGAAGAAAATTATGTTATTTTCAAAGAGAATTATTAAGAGCTCTATAAAGCACAAACAACTATCAAACTAGAAGATATAAAAACTTTATTAAATAAATTAGACATTTAACATTTTAAATAAAAAATAATAATAACTTTAAAGGAGCAACACAAAAGATCCGGAGTTTTTGTATTGTTTAGAAATTGCTAAAGAGGGATTAGGACAAGCCATAGACCTTGGGCTAGTGTCCAAATCAACACACTAATCCTTATATAGTGCAGTCTCAGTACCCAGTCTCAATCACATGAACCGATAAGCACCCATATTCCCTCACACCCATGTCCCACCCACAACACACCCACTCATGACGCAACAATAATTAAAACTGCACTTAAATTACACACACTTAATGGCTGCAACACTCCGGCTCCTAATTGTTATTTGACAGAAGGCAAAACAATTCCAATAATTTATTAATTAACCCAGGCATAATGGAGTATAAACCTTTAAAAGTGTACTTAATGTCCCAAATTAATTTGATCCATTTAAAAGTTCATTTTCATAATTAATCCTTTGGAAAGAGTCCGTTAGCACCTTTAACTCAGCTTCAGTCCATAGTCTCTATTGTGCCGTTTGCAAAAGGCAAGCTTTATAATAGGCCTTTCCAAAACACTAGTCTTTGTTTTCACACGTGCAGAACAAACTAATCCTTCTTTATCCACAAATGTCTCTTCGATCTTGCCCAGCAGCAAGAGCTGATCTAGGGTCTGCTATCAGCACAGTGTCTCCTGGAACAAGATTTCTCTTCTCCTTATTTCATCAGTGGCACTCCTGCAGTAATGGAAGGTGCTCTCATATCCACCTTTTCCTAAAGAGGTCGTAAATATATTAAGACTATTTCCATCTTCTTTTTGAATAACAATCCTTGGCATCAAACAGACCAACAGGTAACACTGGCTTGACTTTCATGGTTGGCAAATGATTAAGAGTCAGAGCCTTTAAATCTTGGGGTCATCAAACAATCCATTTGGCTCCAAAGAGGTCCCAAAGGCCGACAAAAACAAATGAACTTGACCCGTGACAGTGTTACAACAGCAGCAGATACTACCATGTAGCATCACATTGCAAATAAATAAGACAGAGGCAGGACAACCTTTATAAACATTATAAAATTAAATTATGTGTTGGGGGCTAAAAAGGTCAATATTTTCAGATCTGCCCCTTTTTCTAATAATTTTGTCCAGCACTATATGCATTTCTTGTTTGCTATCGTTGTTCATGTTAGATAAAGTCTGTGTGAAAGTTCTGCATTTGAGTTTTAACTTTGTGAAACCCTCTGTGTGACAGATCCAGCCAACTTTACTTATTTTATTTATTTATTCCTTATTAGTTGAGTCAGATTTCTGTTGCTAATGAAACATCCTGTTGTGGATTATGTAAAGAACACTAAAAGCCAGTGGAGGGCGACAGAAGAGCTTTATCCAAAAAAACATACATACTTATAAAATGAAAACCGTAGCAGTCCCTGAATAAAACAAAACTCATGATGAATAACACAGATGCTGATTAGAGTCGTGTAGAGAATGTTACATGTGAAGTGTAACGATACACTGCTGATCAAAAGACAAATCAAATAGATTTTCATATTGATTACAAAAAAATTAAAACCACCAGTAAATGTTTTGATGAAACAAAATTCTACATCCCTCTGTGCTGCCCAACCTGTATGCATATTTTCAATAGTGCATCTCCAGAATCTAGATTATATTCAAGAAATTAATAGGATCTGTAACTGTAAAACCAAAAAAGATGAATACACTCCTCTTTTAGCCAATGTCTGTCTGGCTGTGATGCCAGACAGAACAACACTATCTGCTATGGAGCTCTGGGAGGAACCATGGAGGTCCATCTGATGGACAAGGATTTAGACATAAATAGATAAATAAAAAATGCCAACATATTTTTGATTGGAGAAATAATATGAATGTTTCTGAGAAGTTAAAAAATAGATCTGTCTTCATTCCTGAAAATGGAATATGAGAAGAAGTGACCGAGAAGTGACAGTGACACATATCATCTGGAGATTTATGAGAAACAAGGAAAATTAACAAAAACCCTGACTCAAAAACTGCTTATAACGTGCTGGTTAAAATAAAATCTCTAATTCATTTGTCTTTTTAATTGATTCATCCAAATAAAAGTAACTCTTGCTGATGTTTTTGCGTTAGCTCCAGTGTCCTCTGTCCTCCTGGACTCTCAGTGTCTGTCTCAGGGGGAGAGGAGGGTGGTCTGCACTGCTCAGGGAGGGGACAGTCCTCAGTACAGTTTGACTCTGAACGGACGTCCTTTGACAGAGTCTTAGCTCGTCTCCAACAACAGCGAGAACAACATCACTCTGAGACAAGACGTAGAGGGACAACTGGTCTGCTCAGTCATTGATCTCAGATTTCTGCTGGCTTGTTTTAATGAATAAACACCTTTGTTATTTTCTTCACATTAGGGCTCAACCTGCCCACTTTTATAGCATGCTAAGTGCTAGTCTCTCACTGCTATCTATGTCATTACCTGTCTGCCTACTTTGAGTAAGCCTTGAATGTGCATGTCATAGCTGTAACTTATGCTAATTAATTGCAAAGCCCCCTAGGGGGAGCCACCTCGCAGATTGCCCAAACTTTCACGTTTCAGCCAGACTGACCAGTACATACCTGAAACTAGGAGCCCTGCTATCACACCCCAACAGGTAAGCAACTGGGGTATACTTGTTGTGGCGCTATAGCCCCACTGACCAAGACTTTGACAAAATTGCGAGATACATCACTCACTTCAAGCCCCGTCTCGGTGCCACTCACAATGCTAGTATCTACCACAGGGACATCAACTTCTATTTACAACGAATTCTCAACACTTCCATTGAGGACAAAATCTTCTTAATAAAGCTAACATTGTCCAGACCCTCTGACCATCCCGATATTAAGGAGCTGAAACCCTGCAACGATCTGCTTCTTGTAGAGGGCTGAATGACGAAGAGCTTGAACAGAAGGGACCCCAACTTCTTTGTCCAAGGAGGGGAAAAGCAGAGGCTGATAACTGTAGGCACACTGAAAAGGTGTGAGACCAGTAGAAGCAAAGGGTATGGAGTTGTGTGCATATTCAACCTATTTCAATTGTTTGCTCCAGGAAGAGGGGTTTTGGGATGCCAGTTTCTGACTGAGGTGTTCTGATTATTCATTGGACTGGGAGTGGTAGTGTCCAGAGGACACTCTGACTGAGGCCTCCAGGAGAGTGCAGAATGTTCTCCAGAGGTGAACTGCGAACCCCGGTCAGAGACGATAACTTTCGGAAGTCTAGGCAGCCTGAACACATGAGACAATACAATTGTTACTGGCAACTTGGGTAAGGGAATGAAATATATCCCTTCAACATCATCATCGTCAACAACAGTAAGGACTGTGATATTGCCCTCAAAGGGAGGAAGGCCTGTTACAAAGTTTATTGATATGTCTGACCAGGGGTGTGAGGGCACAGGTAGCCGGAAGGCTGATGAGAGGAGTTGTTATGGGGGCAAATAGGGCAGGCAGACACATACTTTTTGACTGTTCTCTCCATAGATGGCCACCAAAATCTTTGCCGCACCACAAAAAATGGTCCTAAAAATGGACATAATTAACCAGAGACTGGAAAACTGCAAGGGCATTAGTGAGGCCGAAGGGCATGACAAGATAATCATAGTGACCTCTTGGTGTGTTAAATGCGATCTTCCACTCATCAAATGGTAGGCGTTTCTTAAGTCAAGTTTGGTAAAAACCTTAGCTCCTTGCAACAATTCAAAATCGAAGAGATCAAAGGGGGTACCTGTTTTTGATGGTCACCTCATTCAGGCCTCTGTAATCAATGCATGGCCGGAGAGACTTGTCCCTTTTGTCGACGAAGAAGAACCCAGCTCCAGCAGGGGATGAAGAGGGACAAATTAACCCAGCAACCAGGGAGGAGTCAACATATTCCTTCATTGCCTGCATCTCTGGTGGGGACAAGGAATACAATCGGTCCTTATTGAGGCCTTGTTGAATACTTCCTTGAGGTTGTGATAGCACTGAACACATAAAAAACCCTGGATAGTCCTTATCTGAAGACTGTAAAATGACAAGTCGGAGAGCAGACAGACTACGTATAGGGCAGAAAAACATGACAAGGCACAATTGTTTCCCCATGCCTTAACCATACCTGAGGACCAGTCTATGCATGGGTTATGTTGTAACAATCAGGGATGACCTAGGATAAGAGAATGTATGGGGAGTCAAAGAGATGGAAGCTCATTGTCTCATTGTGGCCATCAAGGAAGAAGAAGGTTACTGGGGTGATGCGGTGGCTAACTCGACATCATGGGTTTAATACGTGGTTCAGGGTCCAGGTCTAATTCTCTGGCAAGGGAGACATCCATAAAATTAGCATCTGCTCCTGAGTCCATAGTATGGGAGGGATTGGCTAACAATTGGGCTAGACTTTCCTTCTCCAGCCTGTACTGTACAGACCCAGCTTGTGTCCTTGTAGCTCCCGAAAGCTCATCTCAGACTGGCCTTCAGCCTCTTCTCCTCTGAACTACTGCTGCTGTTCCCTCAATCTGTCACAGAACATGGACTTACATAATTTTATTTTGATTTAATTTAAACAATTACTTAGAGATTTAGCCATTAGAGATTTACAACGTGAAATAAATGTCCCAAAAGCATTTGAACAGAGCCGCTAGCATCATCCAGGTAATCAGAGCCAATCATGACGGGCTGGACATGTTGGGAGCTGACAGCTGTCAGAGCTGTGTTTTGTGTTCTGTGTGAGAGGAAAGAGGCGGGACTAAATGAGCAATGAGAGACAGAGACATGCTGATCAGACAACATCAATTCAAATCTAATTAATCGGATTTAATTTGTTGATCCTGGAGTTTGTGTGTTTTGACCTAAAGTCCAGAAGAAAGTTGAATTGAATTGAATTATTAAGGGGTGCACTTGGCAGAATGTTTAATACTCCTGCCTTACAGCAAGAAGGTTGTGAGTTCAAAATCCGGCCGACTCAAACATTCTTGGCCCGACTCTGGTCTTTCTGTGAGGAGACTGCATGTCCTCCACGTGTTACCGTTCTCTCCGGGTACTCCGGCTTTCTCCCACCGTCCAAAGACATGCATGTACAGGTTAATTGGCAACTAACCTAACTAAAGTGTCTAGTGAATAAATTTGAGAGTGAATGTCACTTTCTGTCTCTAAATGTCAGCCCTGCGACTAACTGGCCACTGTCCAGGGTGATAGGCTCCAGTTACCCCTGACCCCTAACAGGACATAGCAGTAGAAAATGAATGAATGAATAAACTGAATTAAAGTTAGAAGTTGAGAAAAACAGTAGGACTCACTTCATCTGATATTTGTTGTGCTCAGAGCATGCTTCTTGCAAATAACATTTTTGCAGCGCAGAAAGGCAGGAAGTGACTGAATCTTTCACACAGAAGGCTTCACAAATGCAAAACTTTCACACAAGCTTTATCTAAAGGTGTTTCTTTAAAAGGTGTGGTCAGTGTTGAGCAACAAAAGTGAGCATAAAGTGGTGGCTAAAACAGAACACGGTACAGATCTGAACATTTTTACCTTCTTTGCCTCCAACTCATGATTTAATTTGATAATGTTCATGAAGCATGCTCTGAACTCAACAAATATCAGATGACGTGAGTCCTACTGTTTTCATTTTTAACTTTAATATTTGGTCTATCAACCTTTTGCAGAAGTTACAGCAGCACATCTCTCTGACATCATGTCTATTTATTTCCTGAGAACTTCAACATTAATGTTATCCCAGGGCTTCTTCTGTGAAGGAACATAATTGTGTCACATTGACAGTGAAACAGACTGAGCTTGTTTTTGTGAAGAAAATGAACTAAATTACTAGGTATTCTTCTTATGGGTATTTTAATGGATCATTCAACAATATAGCTATATTGTATATATATCAATCATTATATATCAATATATATCAATATATATATATCAATATATATATATATATATTTTTTTTTTTTATAAATCCTCTATTTGATTATGTTAAGGTCACTAAAGGACAGTGGAGGGCAATAGATATATATCAAATAAATATTGATTTTAATATTAATTACAAAATTGTTGTAAAATTAAAACCACCAGTAAATGTTTTGGTGAAACAAAATTCTGCATCCCTCAGTGCTGCCCAACCTGTATGCATATGTTCAATATCTCCAAAATCTAGATTATTTTTTAAGACACTAATAGGATCTGAACGCAGTGGTAGTGCAGTCATATATCAAGAAGGTTCGATTCTTGCTCTCCCCACAGTTCATACTGTTGTTGTGTCCTTCGGCAAAACACTTAACCTACCTTGCCTCCAGTCAGTGTTGGGAAAGTTCACTTTCTACATGAACTAGTTCAAAGTTCAATTCACAAATTTTAAAATGAACTAGTTCAGTTCATAGTTCAAACTTCAAATTTTTGAACTAAGTTCACAGTTCCAAAAAATGAACTAGTTCATAGTTATTTTTTTCCATATGTTGCTGCAAAGTATTATTTTTCAAAATTATTGTCACAGCCCATATAGAATCACAGACAGCAATTATTTTATCAGTTTTAACAATGAAGCTATGCGTCAGATTTCATCTTCATATCCAATTTTGAATCCTTATCCAACCAGGGTTTACATTAGCATTGAGGGGACAGCATTTCCCCATTGTTGCTTTAATGCTTTGTTGCCGTCCATTCACTCAACACTAGTAGCAGCTGCAGCTTTCAACCCTACAGTACATTCTCAAAAACATGAGGAAAAACGTGCTGCTTGAATGGTCTTGAGTGGGCTTTCCACTTTACTCAAAGACTGTAGGTCTCCGACAATATACTGCAACTAGGGATGGCTCGATACCACAATTTTGGCTTCGGTACGATACCACAATCTAATACCTCGGTATCGATACTAAATCGATACCACAGGTGACAAATAACCAGCCTCAAAAGTGAAATGAATTGACTGATTCATCTAGATTAATAAATGTTATAATACTGTTAGGTCAGGTTACCTTATGAATGTTTACACATGTACAATTGTTGTTGAGTAAACTGATATTACTCATCTCTTTATTCATTCAAATTCAATTAATATATTATTGTTTGAAAGTGCAAAAATTATGAGACCTAAACTTCATTCATTGGTTCTAGCATGTCATTCAAGCACATTTGAGCCTTCGTGTTTACCGTATCTTATAAGTAGGCTATGTGCGCTGATCTGTGTTGTAAATAAAAGTCTAAATTAAATCAGTTGAATGATGGACTCACCTGTCAATCTCTGAACTCCTTGAATAAGTCAGGATGAGCTAAAGACAAATGCTTAGCCAGGTTTGAAGTGTTGCCTCCCGTTGCTACACATGATTTCAAACAGCGTTTGCATAGTGGTGCATTCACGTCTGTAGCTTCACCTTTCTCATTACCTTTGTAGGCAAAGTAATGCCATATTTCACTCCTACTGCCTTCTTTATTGACTAATTGTGGGTGTGTAAAATTAGCTTGATCCATCTTGTTTCTCCGTTGTCACTTTTTGCCGGTTTCAAGTGACCTGCGTCTGTTTGAGTAGCGCACTGCCACCTAGCGGTGAACTTCGAAACTGCAGCGCATCAAATACCGAATTGAGCAAAATAATGATATTGTACCGTTTGAAATATAACATATACCGGTATTTTTGCAGTACCGGTATACCGCGCATCCCTAACTGCAACACCAGGTTGTCCAGCTGCGGCTGGGAGATGACAACGGAGCCGGTACAGTACGCAGTTAATGGGGTTTGGGTCGAGGATCTGTCCTGACTGTCTTTTGATTTTTTATTTGCTTTCACATACCTTGAAAGGCTAGCTGGGTGCTTCAGTTCAATGTGCCGTTTCAGGTTTGCTGTGGATGTAACTGAAGTGCGGATTTTCTTTTTGAAAGCCGGCGGGCAAAGTTTGCACAGAAAAGTAAGATTTCTCCCATTCTCAATAAATAAATAAACTTGAAAACCTGGAAGTGCAATCCATTATCAGTGGACCACTCCCAAACATCGACAGAAGGATCAATAAATTCAGTCGGCTACTTGCATTGAATACATGGCTGTCCAAGCACCAATGGGATTTCCAGATCACTTGGCAATGTTGGTAAAATCTGGAATTAAGATGATACCCCTTACACCTAACTTGCCCAGGTCACAGGTTCTATCATCATCCCTAAAAACATTACCCCCAAAACCACCCAGGAGTACCACTTCTCCACCTTGGCCACTACCTAGAGTCACCTCTGTCAGACCCCCTCCATCTCCTCCCAGACCAGCTCCAAAAGCTTTGACTAGTATCAAGGCTACTATCAGTGATTAGGACACTGAGGGCCTCTGCTGTTCCAGGACTTTTCGTCACAATAAACCACTTATCAACCCGAGGCCCTGGGAGAGCACCCCCCCCTAGCTCCATAGCTACAGTCAACAGTCACAGATTGAAGAAGAGAATAACAGTTAGATTGACTAATCAGACAAATCTGATTCAAATCCCCTGCAAACAGATAAAGTCAGGTCCTGCTCAAACAAACTTGAAACTTGCAGTGTTCAATGTCAGGTCTTTGGGAAACAAATCTTTTTTAATTAATGATTTTATAACTTCAAATAAGCTTGATTTTGATTTTTAACAAAAATTAAATCCACCCCATCGAATTACACATTTTTATCAAAAATGCGGGAAAACTAAAAAGGGTGGTGGTGTATGTGCCTTTTTTAGAGATAATATTCTTATCCAGAAGCTATCACTTGGAGAGTTTTAATCATTTGAGTATGTGTCATTCAAAATGGAGTTGAGGTTTTCTCCATCCATTTTATATGTAGTTCTTTAAAAAACCACCCCAACAATGTCATGATTTTATTAATGAGTTTACTGAAATGCTTTCGGTTATTTGCACAGAATTTGAACAAATAGTCATATCTGGTGATTTTAATGTGCATGTGGATAATGTTTGTGACAGAAATGCCAAAGAACTTTCTACTATTCTTGATACTTTTGGTCTTTGTCAGCATGTTAATGAGCCGACCCATAACAGAGGTCACACTCTGGACCTGGTCATTACTAAGGGTGTTCATATTTCAGATGTCATTGTGATTGATGTTGCTCTATCTGATCATTCTTGAGTCTTTTTCCATATTTCCATAATTCCAAAAGTTGCTGACCTACTGTTGTACAGAAGAGACACATTGATAATAACACCAAGTTTATGGAGGCAATCAGGTTTGAAAATGCCTCATCAGGTCAAGTTGATGATTTGTTTAATTGTCATACTTCAGGGGTTTCAAATGTTATGGACACCATTGCTCCTGTTAAGGTTAAAGCGATTAGGAAGAGGCAGAAGGCTTCGTGGAGCAATTCTTATTCTGTCAGGGCACAGAAAAGGGAATGCCCGAAAAGCCGAAAGACTTAATTCATTATGAGGTATAAAAAGAAAATTTGCATGTTTTCAATCAAACTCGCGTGTCCTGTTTCCTACAGTGAACAGATTAACAAACCCTCCAGCTCCATGTCCTCCAGAATTAGTTTCCACCACTAAATGCAATGAGGTTCAAGGTTCAAGACATTAAACATGCAATACAGTCCAAAGGGCATACAACAACACTGCAGCCACCTAGGAGACACTTGGTTGGTTTAACACATTTTACACCCAATAATGACAGAACAATTGAAAAAACTCCAGCCTGAATTCATCCACCTGCTGCCTCGATGTTTTACCCACTAGATTTCTAAAATCAGTACTAAGCAGTTTGTTACCACAACTCACTGATAGTCAATAATAACATTTCCAAGGGCCTTAAAAACTGCTGTCATTAAGCCTCTGCTAAAGAACTTTAGTCTTGATGCTACAGTGCTCAACAACTATCGGCCCATATCAAACCTGCCATTTTTAGGGAAAGTCATCAAAAAATATATAGCAACTTTCTATTACTTAACAACTGCTTTGATCCTTTTCACTCTGGATTCAGGCCCCATAACAGACTGAGACTGCACTTATCCGTCACAAATGACATCCGTCTGAACACTGACGCGGGCAAAGTCTCTGTCTTAGTTCTGTTGGACTTGAGTGCTGCGTTTGATACAGTGGACCATGAAATCCTGTCACAAAGATTAGAGGAATGGATAGGCATCTCTGGAATTGCAGTTAAATGGTTTCAGTCCTATCTTGAAGACAGGAAGTACTTTGTTTCAGTTGGTAAATGTGTATCAGACCAAATGGCCCTGACATGTGGGGTTCCACAGGGGTCTATCTTGGGACCTCTATTTAATCTCTACATGCTCCCTTTGGGCCAGTTAATACACAGCTGTGGCGTCTCCTAACATAACATAATTATGCAGACCAATACATTCACTGTGTCACTGCATCAAACAGATTGATGTGTGGATGCAAATTAGTTTTCTCCAACTGAACAGAAACAAAGAGAAAGTGTCAGCAGTCACCTCGCGTCTCTTTCTCTAAAATCTAAAAACTAGGTTAGAAATCTAAGGGTCATCATGGACTCAGACCTGAATTTCCACAGTCATATTAAGTCAATTACAACATCTGCATTTTATCACCTTAAAACATTTCCAGAGTCAAAGGGATGATGTCTCAACCAGAAACTTATCCATGCTTTTATCTCCAGCAGGTTAGATTACTGTAACGGCCTACTCACTGGTCTCTCAAAACGAGGGTTAAGACAGCTGCAGCTTATTCAGAACGCTGCTGCTCGGGTTCTAACTAAAACCAGGAAGTACAACCACATCACGCCAGTTTTAAAATCTCTGCACTGGCTTCCTGTTGTTAAGAGAATAGACTTTAAAACAGCACTGCTGGTTTAAAAGTCTCTTAATGGTTTAGCACCAGATATATTTATGACATGCTAGTTGCTTATGAACCTCCTCGGACTCTGAGAACATCTGGGACAGACCTTCTGCTCGTGCCCAGAGTTAGAACTAAACATAGTGAAGCAGCGTTTAAGTTTCATGCAGCAAAAACCTGGAATAGCCTCCCAGATGAAGTAAAACAAGCCTCAACTTTAACAATGTTCAAGGGGAGGTTAAAAACCTTCCTCTTTAGCTCCGCCTACACTACAACTTAAAGTGTTTTTTTTATCTGCACTCTTCTTTTAGAATGTTTTTAATTTTTCTAAAGTTTCTTAATCTAAATCGTGTAAATTGGCTTTTATTCCTGCAAAGCACTTTGAGTTACCCAGTGTATGAATTATGCTATATAAATTAAACTGCCTTGCCTCTTTGGCCAATATTAAAAGTAATGTCGTTCATGTTTTAGGTAACAAGATAAAGTGAAACACAGACTCACTTCCTGTCTCTATAATAAGAACAGCTCACACTTCTCACAGGCTGTTTGGCTCAAGGGCCACAGGACAAAACTGTTCTCCTTTAAGGTAGAATTGTCTGAAAGTTTCTGAGTGGGACATCAGAGGCAGAGCCGGGACATGAGATCAGTGTGGGCTCTGATGGTGCTGCTGCTCCAAGTCTTTCAAGGTAAGACCAAATGTTTTTCAGCTTTTTAACTGCATTATTCAGATTTTAAAGTTACTTATTAAGTATCTATCTCCACTCACATCATTAAAACTTTAAAGTGAAATTGAAGAGAATAATATAATTTGGAGAAATGTTATACACATTTGAAAAGACAAAGACGTGCTTGTGTAAACAGTGTATGGGTTTGTAGCTGCTGCAACAGAAATTACCAAAACCTGTTTTTTTATAATCATTCTTGGTTTGTCTTTTGCAGGTGTTGAAGGCCACTGTGATGCCAGACAGAACAACACTATCTGCTACGGAGCTCTGGGAGGAACCATGGAGGTCCAGCTGATAGACAAGGATTTAGAAATAAATAGATGCATTTGGAGAAAGAAATCCCTAAAAATTTTTGATTGGAGAAATAATATGATCATTTCTAACGAGTTAAAAAATAGATCTGTCTTCATTACTGAAAATGGAACATACAGGATCAGTGACCTAACGAGAAGTGACAGTGACACATATCATCTGGAGATTTATGAGAATGGAGTAATAACAAAAACCCTGACTCAACAACTGATTATAGAAGGTAACATACTGGTTAAAATAAAATCTCTAATTCAATTGTCTTTCCATCTGCTTCATCCAAATAAAAAAATAAAAAATAAAATCTTGCTGATGTATTTGCGTTAGCTCCAGTGTCCTCTGTCCTCCTGGACTCTCAGTGTCTGTCTCAGGGGGAGAGGAGGGTGGTCTGCACTGCTCAGGGAGGGGACAGTCCTCAGTACAGCTGGACTCTGAACGGACGTCCTTTGACAGAGTCTCAGCTCGTCTCCAAAAACAACGAGAACAACATCACTCTGAGACAAGACGTAGAGGGACAACTGGTCTGCTCAGTCAAAAATCACATCAGTCACAAAAAAACAGAGCAGCACATTTCCACTTGTGGTGAGTCTGAAAGTCACATAAACTCACAAATATAGTAGATGGAATTATTTTGTCTCCCTTTTATTGTTTTTAGGATTTATATTTATTAACTGCACTTTACTAAATGGGACGCACATATCAGAGTGGGTTATTGAAAAGAATAACACCCTGTGCACTGCAACAGTCATCACTGCTGTAGGTAATACAACATCCTCTGATCAAAGTGTTCCTGTCAGGCCCTGGTACAGTAAGTCACCACTAACTGTTTCCACAAATATCTATTGCTATGTCTGTACTCACTTCAGACCAAGCCTTTGTCTCTTTTCTTATTATGCAACAGATCATTGGCCAGTTATTGTTGGAGTTGTCACCATTGTTTTAATTGTTGGAGTGACACTAAAGAAGAAGTGCAAGAAGAAGAATAAAAGGTATGCACGCACCATAATCACCATGGATGTTTTAATACAGTATGTATTAATGTGTTGTTGTTGGATGTTTGACTGACTTGTTACCGACTTGTAGAGGAAGAACATGAGCAGGAGTTAACCTACGCCAACGTCAGGATATTGTAACAGCCTGAGAGGCAGCCGCAGCAGACGACTGAGATAGAAGTCGAGTACGGCCAAGTCAAGTTTTCAGAGCCACGTCAGCATAATTATAATGTGGCAGAAAATGACTGTGTTTATGCCGAGGTCTGTGAAGGCAAGCTGATCCTCTGTCTTACAATGGATATGTTTAAAATGCCCTAACTGTTCAAATAGTCTTTAGATGTTTTATTAAGATTTTATTTACAGTATAGATGTTTGCTTATTGTGTAACTTTGTGTTAATTACTTAATAATAATAATAATAATCATATCATAATAATCATAATAATAATAATGTGTTTTTATAAAGTGCATCATAACTCTGGGTCTCTTGAGGAGCTTGCAAAGTTCACACATTGCATTGCATCAGTTTCTAGTTCAGTAGTTTTGTGGTTTGTGTATTTTTTCCACTGGTTACTCGTGTAAGAAACACACAGAGGCTGTAATTCTCAGCACAATGTCTGAATCCATTTAACACAATAAAGGTATTTTCTGTTCTTGACTTCCTGTATTTTATTTCAATCACAAATACAGCATAGATTGCACAACACAAAAGAACCACTTTTGTTCAAACACTGACTCCTGAGGTTTTGAACAGATATCAAACCTGTTATGAGCCTTGCAGAATAAACCTCCAAAATAGGCATGTGTAAATGGTAGGATAAGACAATATTAAGAACATAGGAACAATAAGAGAATAAAAACAACAATAAACAAGCAGCACAAAGTAAAATTGAGTTTGACAGCCATACATTTACAAAAATGTGATTAAAAACGGAAGGATTTGGTTGGTAGCTACATAGGAAGAAGTTTTTCAATGCTAAAATATATGCAAGAAAACTGTTCAGAAACGACATGTGCAAAAAAGGATATCTTAAGGTCTAATACCTAACTCAACTAAATAACTTAAAGGAAAAGTGAAAAACCAAAGCTGTTTGATTACAACCTCTGTGATGAAGTAGCTAAAGCTAGCAAGAGCAAGGTTTCACTTGGCAGTGAAAAAGTACTTGATGGCAGAAAGGCCAACTAAATACTGTCCACGCCGGACTTATTGAAAACACAGTACTCGTGGAAATAACAAGTCTACAAATGCTGGACATTCTCTCGATCAGGTTGAACAATCTGGCAGAGAAGAGTTGTGTGGTTGCTGCTTAAATACCAGTATGATTGTAATGGGCAGCAGGTGTGGAGACAGTATTTGGTCTGGTATGATTATGTCCCTAATCATTAAAGCTCACTTAAGTGTGAAGTTACCCCAGTTGGTCAACAATACCAGTGAACAGGGGTCAAACTATACCAATTAGCAGCAGCAGTAATTTTTCGTAGGTTAAAGCTCAGGAAGTGGTTGACTGATCCTCACCAGGTGTGGAGTGGGAGACGAAGTGATGGAGGGTGGGAAATTGTGTTTTTACAAGAAACTCATGTTCTTGATGATAACAATTTAAAGGTGAGAAGGAGGAAGGATAATGTGTTTGCGTCACCATTTACATCCCAATCCAGTCGAGTTATGGCATTGAGTCGTTTACACTGCACTTGAGTATCTCAGTTATGTTTGGGTTTTTTATCCTGTTTTTGTCTTTCTGCATGTAAACATCATATACTGATTTCAGAAACCAGATAAGCCAGTATCCCGGTTTTGGGAAACCTGGATACACCTACGGAACTCCAAAAGAAACCGGGATACTGCTTCTTCACAAAGTTGGGCGTGTTTATTTGGATACTTTTTGTCCCTCAGTAGTTGGAAATGTGGACCAGGATAGCATTGTTTGTTATGTATACAGGGATATTGTTACAAGAATTATCCTTTATCCAGAGAGACACGTAGACAGAGTATAATTTAAAAAAGGAATGGCCAGTTTTAATTCTTGCAAGAATAAAGCAAAAGCACAAACATGTCACAAGTGGTACAGGCTGAGGTTTGCTTGGAAAAGTAAACAATACATGGGATTTTATATTATTGCAATGAAAGCTGTGGGAGGCGTATCTTTCACACCCTCCCCAAGGCACAAGCTCCAGGTGCAGAAGTCATCCCGGGGCAAGTTATGTCTACGTCTAGTCATGTCTAGTTCCTGCTTGGATTAGCAGGAAGGACATGACATGATCAGATTTTATATGACCTGAAGAGAACTATGAGCACCCAGTAATTATAAACAATAGGAAATGAAAAATTATTATAACAGATATTAAAAACTGGGTTTCTCTGTATGCTTGTAAATGCTATAACCAGAATATTGTCATAACCAGGATTATGCTCATAACCGGGATACTCAAGTGCATGTAAACGCACTCATTATTACATGAGTCAGTCACAATACAAATTAAAAACATTATTAATACTTTAAGACTCTCTTCAGTCAGAAACCCTAAATGTAACAAATATTTATGGCCCAAATGTGGATGACAGTAATTTTTATAATGACCTGTTTCTTACTTTTTCAACACTTCAAGGATTGATCAATTGTCAATAGACAGATCAACCGGGGTGGTCACACACACATAGTAGCTGTAGTAATTAACCAAATACAAGAAATACAAATCAAAACTGACATAATATTGGATCAAAGTGGAAATATAGCAAGACAGACGTATTCAAAGACAAATGCCGTCTATGGCCTTAATTGGTAAGCTAGCAACAACCATCCTTATTAAATCCAAATATATTCACAACAACCATAAAACTACACAAAACACGGTGAAAATGTAGCATTAAGTCTTCAACACAATAATACACAAATGCCTACTGTTATACTAACTTACTAATAACTAATAATAATTTTTATTTCCTATTGTTTAGAATTACTGGGAGCTCACAGTTCTCTTCAGGTCATGTCAAATCTGATCATGTCCTTCATGCTAATCCAAGCAGGAACTAGACATGACTAACCGTAGACAGTAATAGTCATTATTGTGAAAAAATTGAACATTTCAACTTTTATTTTTATGTTCCAAAGATTTGATGCAGTGTTCACAATAAACACATTTAAGGGTTTCACAAAAAAATTATTCAAAAGACAGACTATTGTGTTAGTCCTCCTAGTTCTCACAATAACTAATAATCCACAACATTCCAACATTCCAATCAAAATATCCCCCCCCCCCTCAAAAAAAAAAAAAAAAATCACTTCAAAAATTGATTAAAACACAGCGAGCAACTGGGCATATGCTCTTAAAGTTGTTAGTTCAACAATTACCTTTTTATTTATTTATTTCTCATTAACTTTACATTTCTCTACAATCCTCCAAGATTGTTTTAACCGTTTTAAACATATAGATATGTTTTCAATCACCAGATTACAAATTTACATTACAGTTTAAATCTTTATTGTATACTTGACACTCGTCAGCATCTATTTTAGTGTCAGGTATTGTACCTTAATTATAAACTACCTTTTAAAAAACCCTTGGTTATTATATATTTTCTGTTCTTGAAACTTAATTTTAGTTTTTCCAAATTACTTAAAACCATATTTTCTCAAAAATAATATTTAATCCCATTCATTTCGTCATTTAGTTAACCAACTCAAATTCCATAGATTCAATAAAACTCAAATGTGGACTAAATTCGTATCAACGGACCTGACAGAAGGTCAAACAGGTTTCCTAATTAAGTATCATATTTTTTTTTTTCAGTTCAGTGCAATCTTTTTCTGTCACTGACCTTTCTAACGAAGCATTTTTCAACTTTCAAAGGTTTATTTAAAAAAGGCTTGCACAATGACTGAGGAGCTAAAACTCCAGCTCTTAAAAAAACCAAAAACAAAACAAAACATCTCTAGCTCCAGAAAGTGTGCAAAGAAAGGGAGGGTGATATAAACCCCTGTTTTCTTGTGTTACTGTGGGAACATTCTTCGTGAACCAAAACAGTGGTTGTGTTGAATTCACTGTCTCCAGTTATTTGTCACAACCAAACCAGAAAATACATAATTGTTTCTTTATCTTTTCCCAGGTTCTGGTAACATTTTTCCTTTATAAATGAGCTTATGGCACAAATATCTATAAACTTGAATTATCTTTATAAACTTAATCTGCGCAACTCAAATTTAAGACACATATTCCAATTCTTACCATTACAAAGTGATCGTTTTCATTCTCCCCCCTGTATTATTTATTTCATACTGTGTGGGGGTTGGAACCACATGGTATTAAGGACCTCTAATAGTTCTCAATGGATACATAAAATTGTTTAGCAAAATATCAAGCACTATTTTTATTTTGGATCCAGGTTTTTGGATCTTTATTTTCTTCAAATCTTTAATCTCCACGTACCGTGTCACACAAAACTGCAATACAATATCTGTTTTTTAACAGACTACTCATTATTTCCTCTCATAATCCAAAGGCACATCCAAAATCTATAGATGTGTGTCTCATGTGGTCCGTGTTTGTGTCTTTATGTGCGTGTATGTACATGTGTGTTTATGTGTGTGTATGTACATGTGTGTATATGTGTGTGTGTGTGTGTGTGTATGTATATGTGTGTTTATGTGTGTGTTTATGTGTGTGTATGTACATGTGTGTTTATGTGTGTGTGTGTGTATGTATATGTGTGTTTATGTGTGTGTATGTACATGTGTGTTTATGTGTGTGTATGTACATGTGTGTTTATGTGTGTATGTACATGTGTGTTTATGTGTGTGTATGTACATGTGTGTGTTTATGTGTGTGTATGTACATGTGTGTTTATGTGTGTGTGTGTGTGTATGTATATGTGTGTTTATGTGTGTGTATGTACATGTGTGTTTATGTGTGTGTATGTACATGTGTGTTTTTATGTGTGTGTATGTACATGTGTGTTTATGTGTGTGTATGTATATGTGTGTTTATGTGTGTGTATGTAAATGTGTGTTTATGTGTGTGTATGTACGTGTGTTCATGTGTGTGTATGTAAATGTGTGTTTATGTGTGTGTATGTAAATGTGTGTTCATGTGTGTGTATGTAAATGTGTGTTCATGTGTGTGTATGTACATGTGTGTTCATGTGTGTGTATGTAAATGTGTGTTTATGTGTGTGTATGTAAATGCGTGTTTATGTGTGTGTATGTAAATGTGTGTTCATGTGTGTGTATGTACATGTGTGTTTATGTGTGTGTATGTAAATGTGTGTTTATGTGTGTGTATGTAAATGTGTGTTCATGTGTGTGTATGTACATGTGTGTTCATGTGTGTGTATGTAAATGTGTGTTTATGTGTGTATGTAAATGTGTGTTTATGTGTGTGTATGTAAATGTGTGTTCATGTGTGTGTATGTAAATGTGTGTTCATGTGTGTGTATGTACATGTGTGTTTATGTGTGTGTATGTAAATGTGTGTTTATGTGTGTGTATGTAAATGTGTGTTCATGTGTGTGTATGTACATGTGGGTTCATGTGTGTGTATGTACATGTGTGTTTATGTGTGTGTATGTACATGTGTGTTTATGTGTGTATGTATATGTGTGTTTATGTGTGTGTATGTACATGTGTGTTTATGTGTGTGTATGTACATGTGTGTTTATGTGTGTGTGTGTGTATGTACATGTGTGTTTATGTGTGTGTATGTACGTGTGTTTATGTGTGTGTATGTACATGTGCGTTTATGTGTGTGTATGTACATGTGTGTTTATGTGTGTGTATGTACATGTGTGTTTATGTGTGTGTATGTATATGTGTGTTTATGTGTGTGTATGTACATGTGTGTTTATGTGTGTGTATGTACATGTGTGTTTATGTGTGTGTATGTACATGTGTGTTTATGTGTGTGTGTATGTACATGTGTGTTTATGTGTGTGTATGTACATATGTATGTATGTATGGAGTCAGTTTCAAGGATTACATAAAAACTTACATAGTATAGGGTATCTATCAAACTTAGTTCTAGCAAAGCAACAATCTTCAACACAGATCAATAACAGATTATCCCGTTAAAATCTCATCTATCTTTCAAGGATCTTGACTAAAACCCATACTTTTACATTGTCCCGCGGACGGTCTCTTCACGCACACAGAGTGGAAGTCTGGCCCGTACTGCATTAAACAGTGCAGCTTTGGGACTTACAAGAAATGCTTTTTTGCACATTTCTTACGAGCACGTCAGCTCAACTCTCTAAACCAAAACAGTGGGAATTGATAATCCTTGTCACAGCACCAAATGATATAATAATTTTTAATCTGGATAATAAGGATAAGGATTATTTAGACATTTGGAGAAGTCAGCATCGGGGCTGAAAACACTCAGAGCTATGCTGCATTTTCCAATGCGCTTCCGTGCCCCTCTAGTGACGGAATAAGGCACTACATGTCAAACAGTAACTAAACAGTATAAATGAAAATATGCACTTTTAACAAAGTCTTTTACAGGTAGATATATGGAGGGAGAGAAAGTGCTAAAGTTGTGTGCTAAAGTTTACTCTTGTTACTCAAGTTCCTTCCAAACTTATTTTAGAACAGATTTCTCCCTAGTTTCTACAAAATTACAATTGAAAATTCATGCCTGCTCTTATGAGAATATTGTATCTATTGTATCTCAGATCATGCTCCATGTTGTTTGGTTTATAGAGATAATAGTTTAAAAGAGACTCCAAGATGCTGTTTCATAATAAATGTCTACAAGATGAGACCTGATGAAATATTTAGGAAAACATAATGATGAATTCTTTCAAATTAATACTACACAGACAACAGCATGTACACAATGGCAAGCTGATAGAATGACAAAAAGAAAAACTAGAATCTAAATTATTGATTACATCTATTATATCTGTGGAAAATCCCACCTCTACCTCCTCATTGCCCTCCTCTGGGCCCTGCCTCCTTTAGTAGCTCCTCCCCACAAGCTATAATTAGAGGGCCAGCTCTTTCCTTTGTTGAATAACAGTGAGTTATTTCCTGATTCATTCCTATCAATCCATCATAGTTTAATTTACCTTCTAAATATGTTAAGGTTAACCAATTGCTAAATGTGGTAACTTACGTTTGATATAACTACATCTACCTAATTTGAGTTCATCCATGCCTAGACACTGTCATTTATCATCATTATTAAGGCTATTTTTGTCTTTTTCCTTTTTTATAGATTAACCATTACTATCCACTCTTTCAATCAAATTTACCAGCTCAATAAATATCCTAAATTGGTCATTGGTTGTTGCGTCATCTGTTTGTAACACTAAGAACAACTAAATTGTGTAATTTTAGAACCTTACATTTTAAAAACAATGGGTTGGATGGATCTCTATACCAACAATTACTGATAATTTATAGATTTATTTTTTGTAAATAAATAAAAATAGGCTGTACTTAATGATTTGTATGTTGAGCCCCAAATTTCTACACGGTATGTTAAATATGGCACAATTATGGAATTGTACAAAGAAAGTAGTGCAGATGTATTTAAAAAGTGTTTGGCCTTATGTAACATGGCTTTGGCGACTCAACCATATTCTGCAGTTCCAAACCCAAAATGGAACAATGTGATTTTGTTTTCTTAGTAACCTTGCTTCTCTTGCAATGTCTGTGTTTCTTTTCATCAAGTGTTCTTTTACAGATTCATTCGTGCCTATCAGTTTCTATGATTGTCTCAGAAGCTCGTTTTTATTTTTCCTGTTTGTGAATCGTATTGTGACAGATGGTTTGATGTAACTGTTTTTGTGTGAAATTGTATGAAATGCAGATCAAAAAAAGTCTATGACTTGTTTCAAGATTTGAAGCTCCTCAGATGGTGCATCTTCTCCTGTTGATCTTCCTGGATTCACCACTCTTGCATAAGAACTGCTTACTCTCTAGTCCAGATATCAACACATCATATTTTCCTCCACACGTTCAAGCAGAAATATTTTATTGTCTTTTTCTTTAACAAGAGTTTTATAGTGCTTTATAGCACCTCTTATGGTTCTACATAGCACCATTTGATAAAGGTGCTGTATAGCACGTTTAAAGATAAGTGCTATATGGCACTTAAAGTGGTTCCCCTATGATTATGAGCCAAAGAACCACCTTTAGTGCTATTTAGCACCTTTTTTTTGAGTGTAATGTTAACCCTTTAATACCCATAATGGCCGTACGGCCCTTCTCTAGAAAAACTTAAATGATGCCATTTGATTATTTTAATTATTACTCAGAATGGCTGCGTCAAAGCGCCCACGACGAGTAACGCATGCTATTTGGGGATTAAAACCCGCCTTGCATTTTGAAAGCTGTATATTTTTGTTTAGCTGTATATTCAACGGAGTAGATATTTTGTCATGTTTGTAATGAATTTCCAACATCATTAATATGCAATATTTACGGTGAGTGAATAATATGAATATCAAATATTTTTAGGACTTTTGTGTGAGTAATTTGGTAGTATAGGTTGTTTTCTTTTTTTTTTTTTAAGGGGAGTATTTCAACAATGAGAGGTAAATCTTGTTTGGTGTCATATTAAAGAGGGGTTTGTGCTCTTTAAAACAAAGTAGCCTATACTTGCAATTGTAAATTAGTTTTTCTGCTGTCTGGTTCATTGGAAAAAAAAAAAAACATTTCTTTTTAGAATTACTACTCCACTGCCACCTTTGATCACCAGGGAGTCTGTCAAGAGAGAGTTCTCAGCTTTGTAGGGTTTTTTGGAATGGAACAGTAGATATGCATATCTAACCTAGTTGGTTGTGTCTGACCAATTGTGATGGGCCGGTCTGAGCAAAAATGCCAGGGCCTTTTTTTTCGTCCCAGTCCAGCCCTGGATAACTGTGTTCATCTTTATTTACAAGAAACTAAAATAAAGAACGTTTTAAATAAAATGAAAACCGTGGCAGTTTCTGAACAAAACAAAACTCATGACGAACAGCACAGTTGAAATTAAGCCACTAGTAAATGTTTTGGTGAAACAAAATACTACATCCCTCAGAGCTGCCCAACCTGTATGAATATTTTCAATAGTGCATCTCCAGAATCTAGATTATATTCAAGACATTAATAGGATCTAAAACTGTAAAACCAAAAGAATACACTCCTCTTTTAGCCAATATTAAAAGACATTTGTTCATGTTTTAGGTGAAAAGGGAACTGAAACACAGACTCACTTCCTGTCTCTTTAATAAGAACAGCTCACACTTCTCACAGGCTGTTTGTCTCAAGGGTCACGGGACAACACTGTTCTCCTTTAAGGTATAATTGTCTGAAAGTTCCTGAGTGGGACATCAGAGGCAGAGCCGGGACATGAGATCAGTGTGGGCTCTGATGGTGCTGCTGCTCCAAGTCTTTCAAGGTGAGACCAGACGCTCTTCAGTTTTTTAACTGCATTATTCAGATTTTAAAGTTACTTATTAAGGTTTCCACCCACATCATTAAAACTTTAAAGTGAAATTGAAGTAAATAATATAATTTGTAGAAATGTTGTAGACATTTGAAAAGACAAAGACGTGCTTGTCGAAACAGTGTATGGGTTTGTAGCTGCTGCAACAGAAATGACCAAAACCAGTTTTTTTTTATAATCATTCTTGGTTTGACTTTTGCAGGTGTTGAAGGCCACTGTGATGCCAGACAGAACAACATTATCTGCTACGGAGCTCTGGGAGGAACCATGGAGGTCCGGCTGATGGACAAGGATTTAGAAATATATAGAAGGATTTGGTGGAAGAAATCCCAAAGGATTTTTGATTGGAGAAATAATGTGATTGTTTCTAACGAGTTAAAAAATAGATCTGTCTTCATTCATGAAAATGGAACATACAGGATCAGTGACCTAACGAGAAGTGACAGTGACACATATCATCTGGAGATTTATAATAAACAAGGAGTATTAACAAAAACCCTGACTCAACAACTGATTATAGAAGGTAACGTACTGGTTAAAATCAAATCTCTAATTCAATTATCTTTACATCTGCTTCATCCAAATAAAAGTAACTCTTGCTGATGTTTTTGCGTTAGCTCCAGTGTCCTCTGTCCTCCTGGACTCTCAGTGTCTGTCTCAGGGGGAGAGGAGGGTGGTCTGCACTGCTCAGGGAGGGGACAGTCCTCAGTACAGCTGGACTCTGAACGGACGTCCTTTGACAGAGTCTCAGCTCGTCTCCAACAACAGCGAGAACAACATCACTCTGAGACAAGACGTAGAGGGACAACTGGTCTGCTCAGTCGAAAATAACATCAGTCACAATAAAACAGAGCAGCACATTTCCACTTGTGGTGAGTCTGAAAGTCACATAAACTCACAAATATAGTAGATGGGAATTATTTTGTCTCCCCTTCTTTGTCTTCAGGATTCATATTTATTAACTGCACTTCACTAAATGGGACGCACATATCAGAGTGGGTTTTTGAAAAGAATAACACCCTGTGTTGCACCCCTGAAAATAGGGAGAAAGAATCACTTGAGTGATTTACAGACGTTTCTCTCTTGCAGGAGTTTAATGCAATGAGGAGAAACGCGCGAAATCCCCCTGGTGGTGAGTGAAAGGCATTACCAATCAATCAAACAAAAAATTCAGGCTTACTAGCTGATTGCTGATTGCACAATTCTCTCAATAACAAAAAGAACATCAGCACAACATGAAATACAAACATTCCAACAAACTTACAACCACATTTATATTGTTTGTAAGGCTTATGTAAATAATTTATTACAAACCCTTCTTACCATTCACTGATCTCAATCGGTGTCTTATTCAGCATTAAATCTATTAATAAACTGCATCACTATAGAGAGGATTTGAACATGGTGTTAGGGCATATAGTACCATTCTCACCTATCACACACTGCACCAGCAATATCAACAGCCCCAACAGTCATCACTGCTGTAGGTAATACAACATCCTCCAATCAAAGTGTTCCTGTCAGCCCCTGGTACAGTAAGTCACCATTAACTCTGTTTTCACAAATATCTATTGCTATGTCTGTACTCACTTTAGACCATGCTTTTGTCTTTTTCGGATTATGCAGCAGATCATTGGCCAGTTATTGTTGGAGTAGTCACTGTTTTAATTGTTGGAGTGACACTAGGTTGTGTGTTAAAGAAGAAGTGCAAGAAGAATAGTAAAGGTATGCACGCACCACAATCACCATGGATGTTTTAATCCACTATGTATTAATGTGTTGTTGTTGGATGTTTGACTGACTTGTTACCGACTTGTAGAGGAAGAACATGAGCAGGAGTTAACCTACGCCAACGTCAGGATATTGTAACAGCCTGAGAGGCAGCCGCAGCAGACGACTGAGATAGAAGTCGAGTACGGCCAAGTCAGGTTTTCAGAGCCACGTCAGCATAATTATAAAGTGGCAGAAAATGACTGTGTTTATGCCCAAGTCTGTAAAGGCAGCTGATCCTGTCAATGGATGTGTTTGATGATGTCCTTAAGTTTGTTTAATTGGCAGTGTAGCTGTAACCTAGTGTTAATTACTTAATAATAATAATAATAATAATAATAATAATAATAATAATAATAATAATAATAATAATAATAATAATAATAATAATTATGAAGTTATTTTTAGGTCTCCGTCTGATATAAAAAAAAGAAAAAATGAAGAAATGTTCGCACATAGCATTGCCACAGATTCTAGTTCAGTTTGTGGTTTGTGTATTTTTTCCAGTGGTTACTTGTATAAGAAAAAAACAGAGGCTGTAATTCTCAGCACAATGTCTGAATCCATTTAACACAATAAAGGTATATTCTGTTCTTGACTCGATGTAATTCCTATGTTTTGTTGTTATCACAAATAAAGCATTGATTGCACAAAACAAAAGAACCACTTTGACTCCTCGTAGGATTTTGAACAGATATTCAACCTGTGCTGAGTTAATGATTGTGAGCCTTGCAGAATCAGTCTCCAAACCAGGCCTGTGTGTGTGTAAATGGTAGCACACGACACATAAAAAAAGCAGCACAACACAGAAATATGATTAAAAAGGCAAAATTAGAATTACATTTTGTTTTAGCATCTTAGTCCTTTTTTTTACAGTAAACAAGAGTATTCAAATATAAAGTTAAAATTTATTTTACAAAACACATTTCACCCAAAATTAACTGTATTGACTAAAGCTGCCCAAGACACACCCACTCATGACGCAACAATAATTAAAGCAGCACTTAAATTACTCACACATAATGGCTGCAACACTCCGGCTCCTAATTGTTATTTGACAGAAGGCAAAACAATTCCAATAACTTATTAATTAACCCAGCCATAATGCAGTAATAAACCTTTAAAAATGTACTTAATGTTCCCAAAATTTTTTATCCATTTAAAAGTTCAT
Organism: Perccottus glenii; assembly: GCA_024416835.2. Classification (NCBI taxonomy): domain Eukaryota; kingdom Metazoa; phylum Chordata; class Actinopteri; order Gobiiformes; family Odontobutidae; genus Perccottus; species Perccottus glenii. The sequence continues at coordinate 22,122,416 of CM044554.2, read as the reverse complement.
CTTTGTAATATTAATCCTTTGGCAAGAGTCCGTTAGCACCTTTAACTCAGCTTCAGTCCATAGTCTATATTGTGTAGTTTGCAAAAGGCAAGCTTTGTAATAGGTCTTTCCAAAACACTAGTCTTTGTTTTCACACGTGCAGAACAAACTAATAATTTTTTTGCCATAAATGTCTCTTCAATCTTGCCCAGCAGCAAAAGCTGATCTAGGGTCTGCTAACAGCACAGTGTCTCCTGGAACAAGATTTCTCTTCTCCTTATTTCATCAGTGGCGCTCCTGCAGTAATGGAAGGTGCTCGTATCCATCTTTTCCTAAAGAGGTCGTAAATATATTAAGACTGTTTCCATCTTCTTTTTGAATAACAATCCTTGGCATCAAACAGACCAACAGGTAACACTGGCTTGACTTTCATGGTTAGCAAATGGTTGGGAGTCAGAGCCTTTAAATCTTGGGGTCATCAAACAGTTTTGTTATTAGACAGTCATTTAAAATAGTCTCCACTTCGCACAAAACTGTATGAAAACCTTCATCATCCAACGTCTGCTACTTTAACAGGTGAGTATTTTTTCTGATCAATCCCAATGATGCGCTCCCAGGCTCCCCGTGATGAGAGGCTGCAGGTGGATTGAAGCTCCAGTTAATTCCTTGGTGGAGAAAGGCTTTCTGAATTTTATTGTGGTCCAAAGCAGCAACAGCCTCCTTTAACTCCATCTCTGTAACTCTATGAAGCTTGTCCCATTATCTGATCGTATCTTATGTGTGTGACTCTCCAAACAAACCTTCTCAGTGCATTAATAAAGGAGTCTGTATCCAAGAAGTAAGTGACCTTCAGGTTCATTGCTCTGCACACTTCTTCCTCTTCTTACCTCCACAGGCCCAAAGTGGTCAACACCAACATTAGAAAATGGAAGAAGATCAGGAGTGAGTCTTTCAAAAAACAAGCCATTTTTTGCTCCACAAGTTTTCCTCTTTGGCGTCTACAGATGGAGCAGAGAATCTTGATAGCAGCTGCATTAGCATTGAGGATCTAGTAGTTTCTGTGTAGATTTGAAAGAATGTTGTCAGCCCAACTGACAGTGGAGATACCTCAAAATAAGAGGATACATGATGTTTAGGCAAAATGACAGGATGTTTCTTGTGCTCTGGCATGACTGCCTTTCTTAAATGCCCGCCGACTTTCAACAACCCATCATGCATCATAGGGTCGAGTTTATAAACAGTGCTCTCCTTTTTCACTCCAGCGCTACCAGACGTCCATTTTTTTGTGACTTTTAACTTGTTCATTAAATTTTCAGAGCAAGTAAGAAAGCAATAAGAAAGCTTATTTTTTGCCCTGTGTATCTTCTTTTCCAGCAGAGGGCAGTGTTCCACTTCATGATCCTTTGAACAAAACAGACACTTGGGTTTAACAAACTGGCCGTTAACAACTGCAGAGTGTGGGTTAGCTGTGACTACATTAGTGGCAAAACTTCTAGTCCTTGGTGGTGATTTGTCTTTTATTGCAGTTTTACTTTGTTCCACATAGTTACTGTCTTGCAAATCTCCAAAAATGGTATCAAACACAATCTTCACAGGCTTTTCAATAAACAAAATAATAAAAACAATTAAATAAAAAAGGACAGAGGCAGGAAACCTACAGTCAAATCAAATATCACAGTAAGACAAATAATAATCAAGTGAATAAAAAATCTAAGACCCTTTAAATCTGGAGTTTGATTTATATGTTATGCTTGTTTAGGCTCTATAAAAAATACAGAATAGAGCCATCATAGGAAAGATTTAGGCTTAAGCTTTTTTGGGAGAGTCTGGGGCTAGAGAGTGCAAATTTTCTACATTTACATTTACATTTAGTCATTTAGCAGACTTTATGAGTGCCATTAAGAGTTTTTGGCAATCCATAAATGACTGCTGAAGCCGCTAAGCGCTTGTTAAACCTCCGGCAGCGTAGCAGAGTATTCCCTGGGTTTCATTTTTTTAGCTGCTGAGTTGGGTTGGATGAACTGGTCTTGAGGGAAGTATTTCAGCACAAACTGTCTGAGGCTATGAAGGATGAGTTGGCCTCCCGGGATGAGTCAGCCACCCTAAAGTTGTTAATTTCCTTGTCTATCCGCATCAACAACCGGCTACTGGAAAGACGACGTGTGAGAGGCTCCAGGGTTCAACGTGCCTTCGCCGGAACAGTGTCCCCAGCTCCCACAGTTAGTGAGGGCTCTGAGCCGGTGCCTATGGCTCTGCCGCTTTCCCCAGAGGAGCCTATGCAACTGGGACGAGCTCGGTTGAATGCACCCAAATGCCAGAGGCGTATCACAGCTGTGGAATGCCTCTACTGTGGCTAGCCGGGTCATTTCGTGCCCGGTTCACCTAAAAGCTCACCAGTAGAAGTGGGATTGCTGGGGAGCAGGACCTCATCTCCCACGACTCTTAGTTCCAGCTACACACTTCCTGCTTCCAACAGCAGACCCTTCCTATTCAGGCTCTAACCAACCTACGCCTGGTTGCCTCACCACTGAACCATTGTCAGAGAAGATCCGTGGTCTGTTTGTGCCTCCGCGAGTTTCACTCATCATCGGTCTTCCTATCTGGTCAGCCCGGGTCATCACCTGCCATATCCTTCCTGCAAGATTCATCACCTGCCGGTCCTTCCTCGGCTCCGGTTCATCACCTCCCGGTCCTTCCTCGGCTCCGGGTCTTCACCTACAGTTCCCTCTCACACAGCTCATTCCCCTTTTGCCTGTGTCTGGGGTTTGCGCTGGAGTCTTCCGGTTTCTGGGCCCTTAGCCATGACATCCACAGCCTTTGCGGATCTCAAGCACTGCTTCGCCACCACACTTGTGCTTGTACAACCAGATCCCACTCTGCAATTCATTATTGAGGTTGACGCTTTGGATGTTCGTTCTGAGGCTGATGGGAAACTGCATCCTTGAGCTTTTTTTTCCAAACGTCTTTCCTCAGCAGAACAAAATTACAACATTGGCAATAGAGAATTACTGGCCGCCAAGCTCGCCCTGGAGAAATGGAGACATTGGATGGAGGGGGCGGAGCAGCCGTTCATTGTCTGGACTGACCATAAAAACTTGGTCTACATCTAGTCCGCTCGAGTATCAGGTCTGAGGGGCACTGTTTTTTGGATGTTTTAGTTTCTATTTAATCTATTGTCAGGGTTCCAGAAATATTAAACTCTCTCTCCCGCCAGTTTGCCTCTGACTCCTCCAGCTGGGCAGAGCTGATCCTGCCTGCCTCCTGTGTCCTCGGGTCTCTGGTCTGGGAGGTCGAGTCGATGGTCCGGGCAGCCTTGAAAGATGATCCTGACCCTGGCCTGGTACTGCAGTAGGCACATAATCACAAACTGTCTTGTCATCCTGGTGTGGGTCAAACCCTCAAGCAGTTAAAACAATGCTTTAAGTGGCAGACTATGGAGGGGGCGGCCGAGTACGTGGCCGCTTGTACCACCACATTAGGCCTTTGAGGCCCCTTTCTATCCCTTTTTGTCCCTGGTCCCACATAACAGTCAACTTTGTTACCGGACTGCCTCCCTCGAGTGGTAACACAGTGATTTTGACCATTATAGACCATTTCTCTAAATCTATCCATTTTGTTGCCTTTTCTAAGTTGCCCTCGGCCTTGAAAACTGCTAAGCTGTTGGTCCAGCATTTGTTCCGTATCCATGGGATGGGGCTACCGTCAGCTTGTCTTTAGGTTACCAGTCCCAGACCCCAGGCCAAACTGAAAGAGCCAACCAGGACCTAAAGACTGCACTGCGCTGCATTATGGGCACCCATCCAACCACCTGAAGCTCTCATTTGGTTTTGGTCGAGTATTCAACAGTTAGGTTAGGGAGTACACAACCGTAACCCTAACAAAGTCAACATTATGCTCTAAAAAAAAAATAGAATAGAGCCGTGATAATTTTCTTTACAAAAAACAAGCTTTCACAATCATGTTCCTTCACCGAAGAAGCCCTGGGATAACATTAGTGTTGAAGTTCTCAGGAAATATATTAACATGATGTCAAAGAGATGTGCTGCTGTAACTTCTGCAGAAGGTGGACAAACATAATATTAAAGTTAAAAGTGGATAAAAATAGTAGGACTTACTTCATCTGATATTTGTTGAGCTCAGCGCATGCTTCATTAACATTATCAAGTTAAACAATGTGTTGGAGGCAAAACAGGTCAATATTTTCAGATCTGTCCAGGGTTTGGATAATTTCCAATAATTTTGGCCACCACTGTATTCATTTTTTGTTTGCTTTTGTTAATCAACACTGACCACAACGCTTAAAGAAACACCTTTATGTAAGTCTGTGTGAAACTTCTGCATTAATCTATTTATTCAGTCAGATTTTTGTTGTTAATGAAAAATCCTGTTCTGGATTATGTAAAGAACACTAAATGCCAGTGGAGGGCAACAGAGGAGCTTTATTCAAAAAACACAAAGTGGTGTTAAAAGATAACTGTGTTCATCTTTATTTACAAGAAACTAAAATAAAGAACGTTTTAAATAAAATGAAAACCGTAGCAGTTTCTGAACAAAACAAAACTCATGACGAATAGCACAGTTGAAATGAAGCCACTAGTAAATGTTTTGGTGAAACAAAATACTACATCCCTCAGAGCTGCCCAACCTGTATGAATATTTTCAAAAGTGCATCTCCAGAATCTAGATTATATTCAAGACATTAATAGGATCTGTAACTGTAAAACCAAAAGAGATGAATACACTCCTCTTTTAGCCAATATTAAAAGACATTTGTTCATGTTTTAGGTGAAAAGTGAACTGAAACACAGACTGACTTCCTGTTTCTATAATAAGAACAGCTCACACTTCTAACAGGCTGTTTGTCTCAAATGCCTCGGGACAACACTGTTCTCCTTTAAGGTAGAATTGTCTGAAAGTTCCTGAGTGGGACATCAGAGGCAGAGCCGGGACATGAGATCAGTGTGGGCTCTGATGGTGCTGCTGCTCCAAGTATTTCAAGGTGAGACCAGGCGCTCTTCAGCTTTTTAACTGCATTATTCAGATTTTAAAGTTACTTATTAAGGTTTCCACCCTCATCATTAAAACTTTAAAGTGAAATTAAAGAGAATAATATAATTTGGAGAAATGTTCTAGACATTTGAAAAGAAAAAGACGTGCTTGTGTAAACAGTGTATGGGTTTGTAGCTGATGCAACAGAAATGAACAAAACATTATTTTTTATTATTTTTCATGGTTTGTCTTTTGAAGGTGTTGAAGGTCACTGTGATGCCAGACAGAACAACACTATCTGCTACGGAGCTCTGGGAGGAACCATGGAGGTCCAGCTGATGGACAAAGATTTAGAAATAAATAGATGCAGATGGTGGAAGAAATCCTAAATATTTTTGATTGGAGAAATAATAAGATTGTTTTAAACAAGTTAGAAAATAGATCTGTCTTCATTCATGAAAATGGAACATACAGGATCAGTGACCTAACGAGAAATGACAGTGACACATATCATCTGGAGATTTATGGGAAACAAGGAGGAATAACAAAAACCCTGACTCAACAACTGATTATAGAAGGTAACGTACTGGTTAAAATAAAATCTCTAATTCAATTGTCTTTCCATCTGCTTCATCCAAATAAAAGTAACTCTTGCTGATGTTTTTGCGTTAGCTCCAGTGTCCTCTGTCCTCCTGGACTCTCAGTGTCTGTCTCAGGGGGAGAGGAGGGTGGTCTGCACTGCTCAGGGAGGGGACAGTCCTCAGTACAGCTGGACTCTGAACGGACGTCCTTTGTCAGAGTCTCAGCTCGTCTCCAACAACAGCGAGAACAACATCACTCTGAGACAAGACGTAGAGGGACAACTGGTCTGCTCAGTTAAAAATAACATCAGTCACAAGAAAACAGAGCAGCGCATTTCCACTTGTGGTGAGTCTGAAAGTCACATAAACTCACAAATATAGTAGATGGGAATCACTTTTCTCCCCTTCTTTGTCTTGAGGATTCATATTTATTAACTGCACTTCACTAAATGGGACGCACATATCAGAGTGGGTTTTTGAAAAGAATAACACCCTGTGCAATGTTGCACCCCTTAAAATAGGGAGAAAGAATCACGAGAGTGATTTACAGACGTTTCTCTCTTGCAGGAGTTTAATGCAATCCCCAATCAATTTAACAGTATTTTACATTGTACATATTTATACTGTTCAGATGTCAAACATTGGGTAACATTATATAATGAACTAAATAACGTGTCTGCCTTGCTAGTTTACGCATCTAAACATGTTTCCTACTAAGCAAATGACAACAGAACACTCTTCTATCTTTGTAAAATTATCACCGCGTTGCTCGCATGAGCACAAGATGGCGGAGGGCAAGTTCACAATGCACAGAAAAACGTGAGGTCTAAGTTATCAAAACACACAAATAAACATTTCTTTAGCTTCATTAAACAAGACTAAGCTTACAGTAAACTGTCTTAACAATGTACAGGTGACAAGGAAATAACATTGGGTGACCTTTACCTGAAAATAGGGAAAAAAAAATCACGAGAGTGATTTGAACATGGTGTTAGGGCATATAGTACCATTCTCACCTATCACACACTGCACCAGCAACATCAACAGCCCCAACAGTCATCACGGCCCTGGTACAGTACGTGACCACTAACTCTGTTTTCACAAATATCTATTGCTATGTCTGTACTCACTTTAGACCATGGTTTTGTCTTTTTCTGATTATGCAGCAGATCATTGGCCAGTTATTGTTGGAGTAGTCACTGTTTTAATTGTTGGAGTGACACTAGGATGTGTGTTAAAGAAGAAGTGCAAGAAGAATAGTAAAGGTATGCACGCACCACAATCACCATGGATGTTTTAATCCAGTATGTATTAATGTGTTGTTGTTGGATGTTTGACTGACTTGTTACCGACTTGTAGAGGAAGAACATGAGCAGGAGTTAACCTCAGGATATTGCAACAGCCTGAGAGGCAGCCGCAGCAGGCGACTGAGATAGAAGTCGAGTCAAGTTTTCAGAGCCACGTCAGCATAATTATAATGTGGCAGAAAATGACTGTGTTTATGCCCAGGTCTGTAAAGGCAGCTGATCCTCTGTCAATGGATGTGTTTGATGATGTCCTTAAGTTTGTTTAATTGGCAGTGTAGCTGTAACCTAGTGTTAATTACTTAATAATAATAATAATAATAATAATAATAATAATAATAATAATAATAATAATAATAATAATAATTTATGAAGTTATTTTTAGGTCTCCGTCTGATATAAAAAAAAAGAAAAATGAAGAAATGTTTGCACATAGCATTGCCACAGATTCTAGTTCAGTTTGTGGTTTGTGTATTTTTTCCAGTGGTTACTTGTATAAGAAACACACAGAGGCTGTAATTCTCAGCACAATGTCTGAATCCATTTAACACAATAAAGGTATATTCTGTTCTTTACTCGATGTAATTCCTATGTTTTGTTGTTATCACAAATAAAGCATTGATTGCACAAAACAAAAGAACCACTTTGACTCCTCGTAGGATTTTGAACAGATATTCAACCTGTGCTGAGTTAATGATTGTGAGCCTTGCAGAATCAGTCTCCAAACCAGGCCTGTGTGTGTGTAAATGGTAGCACACGACACATAAAAAAAAAAGCAGCACAACACAGAAATATGATTAAAAAGGCAAAATTAGAATTACATTTTGTTTTAGCATCTTAGTCCTTTTTTTTACAGTAAACAAGAGTATTCAAATATAAAGTTAAAATTTATTTTACAAAACACATTTCATCCAAAAGTAACTGTAGTGACTAAAGCTACCCAAGACACACCCACTCATGACGCAACAATAATTAAAACAGCACTTAAATTACTCACACATAATGGCTGCAACACTCCGGCTCCTTATTGTTATTTGACAGAAGGCAAAACAATTCCAATAACTTATTAATTAACCCAGCCATAATGCAGTATAAACCTTTAAAAATGTACTTAATGTTCCAAAAAATTGTTATCCATTTAAAAGTTCATCTTTGTAATATTAATCCTTTGGCAAGAGTCCGTTAGCACCTTTAAGTCAGCTTCAGTCCATAGTCTCTATTGTGCAGTTTGCAAAAGGCAAGCTTTGTATTAGGTCTTTCCAAAACACTAGTCTTTGTTTTCACACGTGCAGAACAAACTAATATTTTTTTTAGCCATAAATGTATAGGGTTTGCTAACAGCACAGTGTCTCCTGGAACAAGATTTCTCTTCTCCTTTTTTCATCAGCGGCGCTCCTGCAGTAATGGAAGGTACTCTCGTACTCCAACTTTTCCTAAAGAGGTTGTAAATATATTAAGACTTTCCATCTTCTTTTTGAATAACAATCCTTGGCATCAAACAGACCAACAGGTAACACTGGCTTGACTTTCATGGTTAGCAAATGGTTGGGAGTCAGAGCCTTTAAATCTTGGGGTCATCAAACAGTTTTGTTATTAGACAGTCATTTAAAATAGTCTCCACTTCGCACAAAACTGTATGAAAACCTTGATCATCCAACGTCTGCTGCTTTAACACTGAGGTGAGTATTTTTTTCTGATCAATCCCAATGATGCGCTCCCAGGCTCCCCCGTGATAAGAGGCTGCAGGTGGATTGAAGCTCCAGTTAATTCCTTGGTAAAGAAAGGCTTTCTGAATTTTATTGTGGTCCAAAGCAGCAACAGCCTCCTTTAACTCCGTCTCTGCGCCTATGAAGTTTGTCTCATTATCTGATCGTATCTTATGTGTGTGACTTGCCAAACAAACCTTCTCAGTGCATTAATAAAGGAGTATGTATCCAAGAAGTAAGTGACCACCAGGTTCATTGCTCTGCACACTTCTTCCTCTTCTTATCTCCACAGGCCCAAAGTAGTCAACACCAACATTAGAAAATGGAAGAAGATCAGGAGTGAGTCTTTCAAAAAACAAGCCATTTTTTGCTCCACAAGGTTTCCTCTTTGGCGTCTACAGATGGAGCAGAGAATCTTGATAGCATCTGCATTAGCATTGAGGATCTGTGTAGATTTGAAAGAATGTGGTCAGCCCAACTGACAGTGGAGTACCTCAAAATAAGAGGATACATGATGTTTAGGCAAAATGACAGGATGTTTCTTGTGCTCTGGCGTGACTGCCTTTCTTAAATGCTCGCTGACTTTCAACAACCCATCTTGCATCATAGGGCCGAGTTTATAAACAGTGCTCTTCTTTTTTCACTCCAGAGCCACCAGACGTCAACTTTTTGTGAATTTTAACTTGTTCCTTAAACTTTCAGAGCAAGTGCATAAGCAGCCAAAACACATGCCTTTCTCCATAAGAAAGCTTATTTTTTTGCCCTGTGTATCTTCTTTTCCAGCAGAGGGCAGTGTTCCACTTCATGATCCTTTGAACAAAACAGACACTTGGGTTTAACAAACTGGCCGTTAACAACTGCAGAGTGTGGGTTAGCTGTGACTACATTAGTGGCAAAACTTCTAGTCCTTGGTGGTGATTTGTCTTTTATTGCAGTTTTACTTTGTTCCACATAGTTACTGTCTTGCAAATCTCCAAAATGGGATCAAACACAATCTTCACAGGCTTTTCAATAAACAGAACAATAAAAACAATTAAATAAAAAAGGACAGAGGCAGAAAACCTACAGTCAAATCAAATCTCACAGTAAGACAAATAATAATCAAGTAAATAAAAAATTTAAGACCCTTTAAATCTGGAGTTTGATTTATATGTTATGCTTGTTTAGGCTCTATAAAAAATACAGAATAGAGCCATCATAGGAAAGATTTAGGCTTAAGCTTTTTTGGGAGAGTCTGGGGCTAGAGAGTGCAAATTTTCTACATTTACATTTACATTTAGTCATTTAGCAGACTTTATGAGTGCCATTAAGAGTTTTTGGCAATCCATAAATGACTGCTGAAGCCGCTAAGCGCTTGTTAAACCTCCGGCAGGGCTTACACAGTGTAGCAGAGTATTCCTGGAGTTTCATATTTTAGCTGCTGAGTTGGGTTGGATGAACTGGTCTTGAGGGAAGTATTTCAGCACAAACTGTCCGAGGCTATGAAGGATGAGTTGGCCTCCCGGGATGAGTCAGCCACCCTAGAGTTGTTAATTTCCTTATCTATCTGCATCAACAACCGGCTACTGGAAAGACGACGTGTGAGAGGCTCCAGGGTTCAACGTGCCTCGCCGGAACAGTGTCCCCAGCTCCCACAGTTAGTGAGGGCTCTGAGCCGGTGCCTATGGCTCTGCCGCTTTCCCCAGAGGAGCCTATGCAACTGGGACGAGCTCGTTGAATGCACCTGAATGCCGGAGGCGTATCCCAGCTGGGGAATGCCTCTACTGTGGCTAGCCGGGTCATTTCCTGAGGTTGTGCCTGGTTCACCTAAAAGCTCACCAGTAGAAGTGGGAGTGCTGGGGAGCAGGACCTCATCTCCCACGACTCTTAGTTCCAGCAACACTCGATTTCCAACAGCAGACCCTTCCTATTCAGGCTCTAATCTTGTTCGTCAGGCAGGCATCACCACTGAACCATTGTCAGAGAAGATCCGGGTGGTCTGTTTGTGAAGGTGGAAAGCGTGAGTTTCACTCATTCTCGGTCTCCTTCCTGGGTTATATCATTGAGGCGGGGCAAGTAATAGCATATCCCTGCAAGATTCAAGCCGTGTCAAAGTGGCCCGAACCCACCACCTGCAAACAGATTGAGAGGTTCTTGGGTTTTGCCAATTTCTATCGGGACTACAGTCGCTCCGCAGCCCCCCTCACGCAGCTCATCTCGACCCGCTACACCATTCTGTTGGACTCCTAAGGCCTCCACAGCCTTTGCGGATCTCAAGCACTGCTTTGCCACCACTCTTCCTACTACCATCCTACTCTGCAATTCATTATTGAGGTTGACGCTTTGGATGTTCGTTCTGAGGCTGATGGGAAACTGCATTCTTGAGCTTTTTTTTCAAAACGTCTTTCCTCAGCAGAACAAAATTACAACATTGGCAATAGAGAATTACTGGCCGCCAAGCTCGCCCTGGAGAAATGGAGACATTAGATGGAGTGGGCGGAGCAGCTGTTCATTGTCTGGACTGACCATAAAAACTTGGCCTACATCTAGTCCGCTAGAAAACTCAATTCGTATCAGGCCTGATGGGCACTGTTTTTTGGATGTTTTAATTTCTATTTAACCTATTGTCTGGGTTCCAGAAATATTAAACTCTCTCTCCCGCCAGTTTGTCTCTGACTCCTCCAGCTGGGCAGAGCTGATCCTGCCTGCCTCCTGTGTCCTCGGGTCTCTGGTCTGGGAGGTCGAGTCAATGGTCCGGGCAGCCATGAAAAATGATCCTGACCCTGGCCTGGTACTGCAGTAGGCACATAATCACAAACTGTCTTGTCATCCTGGTGTGGGTCAAACCCTCAAGCAGTTAAAACAATGCTTTAAGTGGCTGACTATGGAGGGGGACGTCCGAGTACGTGGCCGCTTGTACCACCACATTAGGCCTTTGAGGCCCCTTTCTATCCCTTTTCATCCCTGGTCCCACATAACAGTCAACTTTGTTACCGGACTGCCTCCCTCGAGTGGTAACACAGTGATTTTGACCATTGTTGACCATTTCTCTAAATCTGTTCATTTTGTTGCCTTTCCTAAGTTGCCCTCGGCCTTGAAAACTGCTAAGCTGTTGGTCCAGAATTTGTTCCGTATCCATGGGATGGGGCTACCGTCAGCTTGTCTTCAGGTTACCAGTCCCAGACCCCAGGCCAAACTGAAAGAGCCAACCAGGACCTAAAGACTGCACAGCGCTACATTGTGGGCACCCATCCAACCACCTGTAGCTCTCATTTGGTTTTGGTCGAGTATTGAACAGTTAGGTTAGGGAGTACACAACCGTAACCCTAACAAAGTCAACATTATGCTCTAAAAAAAAATATAGAATAGTAGGACTTACTTCATCTGATATTTGTTGAGCTCAGCGCATGCTTCATTAACATTATCAAGTTAAACAATGTGTTGGAGGCAAAACAGGTTAATATTTTCAGATCTGTCCCGTGTTTGGATAAATTCCAATAATTTTGGCCACCACTGTATTCATTTTTTGTTTGTTTTTGTTACTCAACACTGACCACAACTCTTAAAGAAACAAATTTATGTAAGTCTGTGTGAAACTTCTGCATTAATCTATTTATTCAGTCATTTTGTTGTTAATGAAAAATCCTGTTGTGGATTATGTAAAGAACACTAAATGCCAGTGGAGGGCAACAGAGGAGCTTTATTCAAAAAACACAAAGTGGTGTTAAAAGATAACTGTGTTCATCTTTATTTACAAGAAACTAAAATAAAGAATGTTTTATATAAAATGAAAACCGTAGCAGTTTCTGAGCAAAACAAAACTCATGACGAACAGCACAGTTGAAATTAAGCCACTAGTAAATGTTTTGGTGAAACAAAATACTACATCCCTCAGTGCTGCCAAACCTGTATGCATATTTTCAATAGTGCATCTCCAGAATCTAGATTATATTCAAGACAATAATAGGATCTAAAACTGTAAAACCAAAAGAGATGAATACACTCCTCTTTTAGCCAATATTAAAAGACATTTGTTCATGTTTTAGGTGAAAAGTGAACTGAAACACAGACTCACTTCCTGTTTCTATAATAAGAACAGCTCACACTTCTCACAGGCTGTTTGTCTCAAATGCCTCGGGACAACACTGTTCTCCTTTAAGGTAGAATTGTCTGAAAGTTTCTGAGTGGGACATCAGAGGCAGAGCCGGGACATGAGATCAGTGTGGGCTCTGATGGTGCTGCTGCTCCAAGTCTTTCAAGGTGAGACCAGACGCTCTTCAGCTTTTTAACTGCATTATTCAGATTTTAAAGTTACTTATTAAGGTCTCCACCCTCATCATTAAAACTTTAAAGTGAAATTGAAGTGAATAATATAATTTGTAGAAATGTTGTAGACATTTGAAAAGACAAAGACGTGCTTGTGGAAACAGTGTATGGGTTTGTAGCTGCTGCAACAGAAATGACCAAAACCAGGTTTTTTTTATAATCATTCTTGGTTTGTCTTTTGCAGGTGTTGAAGGCCACTGTGATGCCAGACAGAACAACACTATCTGCTACGGAGCTCTGGGAGGAACCATGGAGGTCCGGCTGATGGACAATGCTTTAGAAATATATAGATACAAATGGTGGAAGAAATCCCAACATATTTTTGATTGGAGAAATAATACATTCAGGTCTAACGAGTTAAAAAATAGATCTGTCTTCCTTCATGAAAATGGAACATACAGGATCAGGGACCTAACGAGAAGTGACAATGACACATATCATCTGGAGATTATTGATAAACAAGGAGTAATAACAAAAACCCTGACTCAACAACTGATTATAGAAGGTAACGTACCGGTTAAAATAAAATCTTTAATTCAATTGTCTTTCCATCTGCTTCATCCAAATAAAAGTAACTCTTGCTGATGTTTTTGCGTTAGCTCCAGTGTCCTCCGTCCTCCTGGACTCTCAGTGTCTGTCTCAGGGGGAGAGGAGGGTGGTCTGCACTGCTCAGGGAGGGGACAGTCCTCAGTACAGCTGGACTCTGAACGGACGTCCTTTGACAGAGTCTCAGCCCGTCTCCGACAACAGCAAGAACAACATCACTCTGAGACAAGACGTAGAGGGACAACTGGTCTGCTCAGTCAAAAATAACATCAGTCACAATAAAACAGAGCAGCATATTTCCACTTGTGGTGAGTCTGAAAGTCACATAAACTCACAAATATAGTAGATGGGAATTATTTTTCTCCCCTTCTTTGTCTTCAGGATTCATATTTATTAACTGCACTTCACTCAATGGGACGCACATATCAGAGTGGGTTTTTGAAAAGAATAACACCCTGTGCACTGCACCAGCAACCTCAACAGCCCCAACAGTCATCACTGCTGTAGGTAATACAACATCCTCTGATAAAACTGTTCCTGTCAGGCCCTGGTACAGTAAGTCACCATTAACTCTGTTTTCACAAATATCTATTGCTATGTCTGTACTCACTTCAGACCATGCTTTTATCTCTTTTCTTATTATGCAACAGAGCATTGGCCAGTTATTGTTGGAGTTGTCACCACTGTTTTAGTTGTTGGAGTGACACTAGGTTGTGTGTTAAAGAAGAAGTGCAAGAAGAATAGTAAAGGTATGCACACATCATAATCACCATGGATGTTTTAATCCAGTATGTGTTGTTGTTGGATGTTTGACTGACTTGTTACCGACTTGTAGAGGAAGAACATGAGCAGGAGTTAACCTACGCCAACGTCAGGATATTGCAACAGCCTGGGAGGCAGCCGCAGCAGACGACTGAGATAGAAGTCGAGTACGGCCAAGTCAAGTTTTCAGAGCCACGTCAGCATAATTATAAAGTGGCAGAAAATGACTGTGTTTATGCCCAGGTCTGTAAAGGCAGCTGATCCTCTGTCAATGGATGTGTTTGATGATGTCCTTAAGTTTGTTTAATTGGCAGTGTAGATGTAACCTAGTGTTAATAATAATAATAATAATAATAATAATAATAATAATAATAATAATAATAATAATAATAATAATAATAATAATAATAATAATAATAATTTATGAAGTTATTTTTAGGTCTCAGTCTGAGATATAAAAAAAAAGAAAAAATTAAGAATTGTTCACACATAGGATTGCCACAGATTCTTGTTCAGTATCTTTGTGGTTTGTGTATTTTTTCCACTGGTTACTCGTTTAAGAAACACACAGAGGCTGTAATTCTCAGCACAATGTCTGAATCCATTTAACACAATAAAGTTAAATTCTGTTCTTGACTCGATGTAATTCCTATGTTTTGTTGTTATCACAAATATAGCATTGATTGCAAAACACAAAAAAAAACACTTCTGTTCAAACACTGACTCCTCGGAGGCTTTTGAACATATATCCAACCTGTGCTGAGTTAATGATTGTGAGCCTTGCAGAATCAGTCTCCAAACAAGGTCTGTGTGTGTGTAAATGGTAGCACAAGACACATAAAAAAAAAACAAGCAGCACAACACAGAAATATGATTAAAAAGGCAAAATTAGAATTAGATTTTGTTTTAGCATCTTAGTCCTTTTTTTTTACAGTAAACAAGAGTAAAATTTATTTTACAAAACACATTTCAACCAAAAGTTACTTTCATTTTTAGGTTTATTGTCGTTGCTCGTAGCTTGTTACAGGTTAAAGGTTGATTGCCCTGAACTATCATTCAGGTTATTCAAAAGACCATAAAACTGTGTTTATAGCCCATGATGGTTGTAGTGTCCTCAAACAACCAACTCGGAACATTTTATTTGAACTTTCCTTTTGAACTCTGACTGACATAATCTACTGGGCAAATAATTGACTGCATAAGACAAGTGCAATGACGCTGCTTCAAGAAATGCTTTTTGTGATCACATCAATCACTATGTTTCCAAACATTAATGGTACAAATTTAATTAAAAAAAAATATTTCATAATATCAAACAGATCAACACACACTTAAAAAGCCCTAACAGTTTATTTTGTCTGTTGTGCTACTTTGTCATGTGATGATACACCAGAGCAATTAAACTGTAAAACCATGTGATGGCTCTTAATGCAGTGTGGCAGAATATTGATGCCAGCATATCCCAAACCAATTTTATATGTTGTTGCTTTAGATTTTTTTTTTTTATGAGAAAAAATGTTGAGAAGCTTTAGAAGCACAAGATGAAATACATAGTTTATATTGCTGTCAAAAAACAATACAATTTTAAAATTTTAAAAAATGTGATTGATTTTACCCAAACCTTTACTGTGGGCCTTGATTTTAAAAAATGACTTTGCCACTTGTCGTTTTCCTGAGGCAGACAAGTAAAGGCAAAAATAAAAAAGACAGGTTCCCATTTTCACATTAACATAGACCCAACGTCTTTGCATTTGAAGTTTGTAGCCGTAGACTCGTATCATTGCACAATATGTGCAGTTGCAGTCAGGATGTGGTTATTGGTTACTAATAAAAACAGGAATAGATGTAATCAACTTCTGCAAAAAATTAAGTCTCACTTCATGTAATATGTTTGCTGGTAATTCTTCAACAAAGTAAAAAAAAATTGATTATCATCCTTGTCATAGATACCACATAAATAACATTTACTTAAGAAAGAGAATCTATAAGAAATAAGTAAAGAAAAAAAAAAGACTCTGTGATGACGCTGTGAGAAGCAACACAGAGATCTTATCATGACGTAGGTCTAAAAAGAACATATTTTGCAATAGCATTACCAAGTTAAGTAATGATTAGTACAACATGAGTGTAGTGCTTGTCATTCTAAATATGACATGCCATCAATATGTCACTGTACTTTTTTTTCTCCTTAAAACGCACAATATAAAATTCCAGGTCTTTATCAGTCCATGTAAGGTCCACCTAGTATTCCTCTGTTATCGTATCAGACAAAATGTCACCACGTGGGCTGGCGGAGATATGGGTGTCAGTAGGCCCACCCAGTACTGGTGGGGTGGGTGTGGTTGTGGATGCTTGCTGGGAATGCTGCAGCCTTTTCCTGTTTATCTTCCTTTCTTTTGCACGTCGATTCTGAAACCATATCTTTATCTGAAAAAAGGCACATGACAAACATGACATTCACATCAATGTTTGTTATCTGTATACGTCAGGTTTGCTGTCAGTGGTTCATTTGATTGTGTATATACTTGACTGTAGGTGCTTGTATTTGTGATAAAGACGGTTCACCTACTGTGGTTAAAACATGAAATATGAAGTTTAAACTATTCAATTATGTACAAAGCAAGTAAACAAATAGTCCAGTATGTGATACTATGGTATACTGTTGTGGAGAATAAGTTAAATATCCCAAACTATCAAATAGTCATCCATAATACTGGACTATCCCTTTAGGTTCGAGGCTGTATTGCTTTATTTTTCCTTCTCACCTGTCTCTCTGAGAGGCTCAGTGCCACAGACAGCTCACTCTTTCTCCTCATTGTGATATATCGGTTGTATTGAAACTCCTTCTCCAGCTCCAGACGCTGGTGGTCTGTGTACACCACCCTGTACTTGTCCTTAGTGCGAGTTTTCCCCCCTGAATCATAAAAGGAGATTTAGAATGGATTACAACATGACTTATCGTTGCTTCAGTGAGTCATGTGCTGTGTTACTGGGGGCCGACGGCAGCCCAAGACGTCTGGTGCCATGTTCAAGTTGAGGCGCCACTTAAAGCCTCATCAATCCTATTAATCACGTTAACTATAACTAATGTAAAGACTCACCTCTACATTGCATCAGTGGCTGTGCTTATCACTGTGAGTGGAGTTTACATAGCTATTTGCACAGGAAGCTGTTCATTGACACATGTCCACACACACTTAGGAAAAAGAGGGGGCTGAGTCAAAGCTATCGATCTAAATCTTGACCATGTGACAGTTTCGATCGAGGTAGAGCAACAGACACATAAACATGAACAGCATTAACGTTTTGTCTTTAGTTCACCTCAGCTTTAGCAGCCTTCCAGTGTTATCTAACCTGCTGTCACCCTTTTGCACCCTCCCAGTGGACAGAGAGGGTGGGGAGCGACACTTTTGCCGACTCCACAGCCTTCTCTGTTAGCTTTGCATTGACATCTTACATGTTGGCAGAAGGGAGAGGTGAAAGTCTTGATGAATGTGCGTGTGCAGCGCTTTATGGTTAAATGGTTCCACCGGAAAATGTGTTAGACCATATCTGTCATCTGTCACCCACTAAACCTCTGAAACTATGTTGTGACAGAAATGGTGGCTGGCTGTATGAGGTGTATAATCCACAAACATATGTATTTATGTCTGAACTCTCAGCAGTCTATATCAGAAACATTTGTGCAAATACAGCATATTTGCCCAACACTGTATAGGCCACCTTAAAGTCTCATTTGTGTCTCAATTCATGTTGTGACATGATTCTGATAAGACCACATACTGACAGTATTCTACTCTAGGCTATAATGAATTCATTTCTCACCTGGTGCAGACGTCCTGGTTGTTTCAAGGGCTCTCCTCTTGGAGCTGAAGGGGTCCTGTCCAGAGAGGAAGTTGTAGTGGTTGAAGGGCCCCCCTCCAGCAGTAACAGGGGTGCTGTTCAGATCTGGAGAGGTATAGCTGAGCTGTGCTGTGCCGGGGCTTGACCCCTGGTGCAGGCTGTATGAATAGTCGTCCCGTGGAGCGTAGGGGTTCCAGGCGCTTGTGGAGGGGTCACCCACATGAGGGTGATAGGCAGAGAACTCATACGGAGAAGGGATATACTGACTGTTCAGGGACAGAGGCTGCGCCGGGATCCTGGCGGGAGAGTTGGGGTACATACCGGTGTTTTTTTTCGGGCAGGTGCAGTGTAAAGTACCTCAAAGCCAGTGACACATGTTAGGACACCGTTATTATTCCCAGCAGCACGGTTCCTGCTCCTGTCTGCGGCTCAGTCTTCTGCTCAGGAACCTGTGTGGTGTAAGAGTAGGCTACACACCTGGCTACACACCTTTATGGATTTATCTGAAGGAGTCCGAAAGTATCACTGTGACGTCATGTTTCACCTGCAGCTCCTGAAGACAAGAGGGCAGTGACACTTATTTTACTTCAAACCACGTGATAAGGTTAGCCAAGATATGTTTCTCATGAGTATGAATAACCAGCAGCAGTTACACGGAAAAGACTCCAAAAAGACTGAGATTTAGGGAAAAAAAAAGCTGTAAAAAGATTGAGTGGGGCTTTTAAAGAATTACATTTTCAGATTTGAACCAATGTAGCCTGAAAGTGTAAATCACACAAATTGCATTTGCTGTTTATGTTATGAAAAGAGTCATGTTTTGTAGCTTTAGCTGGATAAGTCGAAGGTCTGAAGGCCTGCTGCAAAAACCAAGGCAAACTTGTACATGACACATTTAAGAAACTGTTCGAGTGTGTAAATCATTTAAATGATTAAAGTTACGTGCAACAGATTTAACTTAAAAAGAAACTCTTAAATAGCTATCTTGATTTTCTTTTTATTCGTTATTTAAACCTGGATAGGTCTATCTTTGCCAAAAATAGTTTTAAAACGTTTACATGACGTTTAGGATGAAGTCATTGCATCTCAGACAAGAGAAGTGTCTTAAGACATACCTTATTATGTTTACCATAAACTAATTTAAGCCACTGCTGTGAAAAAAACAGTAGCATGGTGCCACTTAAACCACTAGAGGGCGCCACAGTCAGACTATAGGGTTCCTTCACAGGACAAGGGCGCACTATGTGTTCACTCAGGTTCACTCAGTGAACACTGTTTACATATAGTCCACTTAAGCTTCTCAGTCTTTCCATTATGATCTGTTTACACATTCATAAAAGGTTGTGGTCAGAAATGACATTATATGTGGACGGAGATGGAAGTGCTATTGGCCTGATCATTAACATATCCAACATAAACAGCATTATGTTGTGAAAAGTTGAAGTGTATTACTTTACAGACACTAGAAAAAAACAGCTCGTCAGAAATGTTGATTTATGTGGTTTAGCACTAAGAGTAGCTTATACATTATAAATGTGTTGTATAAACTGCCAGATGCATTATATCCATAAAACAAATGAGATGTCAACAACGTTCATGTCCCACAGTTTGGAAAAACAAGAACCTGAGCCTTTATGAGGTTGACTAAATCTTCAGTATTTATCCAAATGAGTATTTATTTTAGTGGATGGCCTGTGCACAAAGATTTGTTTTAAGAGGAGCAGCATAAACTGTGTTCCCACTGCTTCCCTGTTCAGATGCTCAAACATCAGGGCGAACTAATAAGAGGCTTTCGCCCGTTTTACCAGCTCTAAAAGCTCACATGTGTCAGAACGAGAGCTAATGTAGGTGCCCACCCAGTGCTTTCATCTTCCACAGTCACACTTACAGCAGTACATTATGCTGTAGTCTACTCAAGACCCGCAAAAACTTTAAACATATAATACTCAAATCAAAGTGTGAACAGTAATACTTTCCTTTTGTAGATGGATGGCTGTTTAAACCAGTATGACTACAAATGAAATACTTGGTCTTTTGGCAGGATGTTTAGACTTTGTATGTATTATCCTTAGCTGATGAGGCTTTGCGTGAACAGCACTAGTTTATGATGCATTATATACTATTACCTCGTCACTCTGACTGTGAAGGCCCTGCCAGGATACGTATTTGACAGTATTTGTGTCTTTAGTAAATGTTTATTGCTTGAAGGTGACAGAATTAGACAAAATTAAAGTAGGAGAGACGTCTATGGTGTTATTCCCTTCTCTATCTTACATCTGGGCCAACACTTCTAATACTGCTAGTAAAGCCTTCATATTTTCTCTCTCAGTTTGAGGCAAATATGAGCACCAGTTCAGTTTAGTCCACTACCTCCTCCCCCTGTGTCTGCTTTTGTACCACTTCTCAAACCTTGTTAGGAAAAAAAAAGGTTCTTGTTATCTGTTGAGGTTTTAATTGTAAGTTTGTATCCATCAGAAATAAAGGTCAGCTGTCTTGCAGAAACTATAGCTAAAACAACATTAAAAGACATTAAATTAAGGATTAATTTGTCTTCTGTAAGCAGAATAAAAATGTGTTTATTTGGATACTTGGATGTGTTTAACCTCTTTTACACTTTTACATTTTTGCAGAAGTATGTTTTTCCTGAGAAACTGAGACTTCCATGTTTGTTTCAAAAGAAGGCCACTTTAACCTTTGCCAAAACCCTTTTTCCTTTGGTCTGCTCACTCACTCTTTTAAATCTTTCTCTTCCCTTTTATTGTGTTTGTTGTTTTTCAGAGGACTAGATGGGGTCCAGATTGCTGTTGCCAATAGAGACTGTCGCAGTTCACCCCCAGTTGCTTTCCAATCCATTCATAAACAAATGAATCCAGCCTGGGACCTTTGAGCCACTACCTAAGAACAACAAGCAGAACTTGATCTGTATTTTCAAGTTTTAGTCACTCCTTTGTTTGTGTTTTTGAATGTTCCCTCGTCTACATTTTGCTCAGCTCCCCCTCACAATGCCCTCCCACCTCTGCTCACTCTAACTGAAGCTGCTGCAGGGCCGGACCACTCACACTGCTCTGTGTGAATCTGTCAGAGCAGGAGTGTGGCTTTCCCCGCTTGTTTTGGGAACACATTTTTTAAACTTACAGCTCTCTTTGGGGGCAGACTTTGTGAGAAAGTGTAAGGAAGTGCATGAGACCCCCATTGTGCTCTTTTTTGACTAAACAAACGGCCGGACCCGGTGAGGTACCTCCTTCTGTGAGTTCCTGGGACAGCACAGGGTAACCTCACAACCTTCAGACTCTGAACATCGGAGTGGTCTGTACATCTGAAGCAGCAGTCACTGTAGAGGCCATCAGCTGGAAAAGTGCTTTCTTGTTTTGGAAGGGGTACCGACTGTCGACTTACAACCTCCACCGACAAACAGTGAGTGAGCTGAAAGAGTTTTCTGAGCCTCTGGGATCAAACAAAGGTAAGTGACTTCGCTGACTTCGCTGTTACTGTCAAAGATGGTACCTGTAGACAAAAGTGTTGGGAAGCTGGCAGCAGCAACTAAGATGTGATGTCTGAAGTGACAAAGTTAGACTGAAGGGATGCCCTCATCTTCACCTGCTGATATCTCTGAAAGGATGGTTCATTATTACATAATATTCTGGTTTCAACTCCAGACTTTTGTTGTGTGTTCTTGTTAAGGTATTTGTTTCCCACATTCTTGTGTACACGCGAGGCATCACAATGTGTGTAAATGCAAGCAACCTGTTCAAACATCACCTCTGCCATCCTTGCAGCTCTGTACAAAGACACCTTTTCATTCTTTACACGGCGCAACTTTAACAATGTTTATCGTCTCGCTAAGTGAATGAGTTTGACAAGGTATCCCGGGGTTTCCCACAAACACACACACAGTGGCTTGTATGGACCAAGCTGTTTGTATGCTCTCCACTTTGTGCTTCACTGCTAAAGAGGTTGTTTATACAACCCTCTTCAGTCACCCAGAGTGAACTGGCGGTCCTTACTGCTAAACCATTCGTTTTGTACTTCCTTCATAATGACCGGAGCACAATCAATCTTTTCTGCATAGCAACCTAGAAAAGTGCATTGTAAAGCATAGTTTCAGAGCAATATCAGACCTAGCATCCTTTACTGTCAGTGGCATCCTCTTTATCTGTAAATGCTTTTACTTTTAGCAATAATACTTTATCAACTTGTTTTACACACCATGTGCACATCCTTTTTAAAGCAGTGAGTCTGTTTTGTCTTTTGGATGGAAGTAAAAAAGATCTACAAAGTATGAAGATGAATCATATCCTCTCATTCGTCACAGGGAAGGTTTAGTAACTGGAATGAGTTACTCTTCTGCAATGTCATGGCTGAGACAAAAGTGGCATGCGTGTCTTTTCTCTCTAATCCTCCATATCTTTTGCACCTGAAAGCAACCAAACTTACTTGTATTTATGGTGGCTGTGTTGTGTATGGATATGTATTCTACTACAAAACATTTTAATATCACTGAAATTGTTTTAATGGATGTTCACAAATAATAGTTTCTCTTTGAAGATTCAATGTCTTGTTTGGAGATGGCTTTGTGGATATTTCTGTCCTGAAACTGTCCAGTGCTGTTGTTGGAGATAAGCTGTAGGAAAATTGCATTCACATCATACCTTTACCATCAATGGCATTAGATGTTATTGCATTCAGAGCATAGTTCTACCATCAGCTTCATGTGTCCTGCAAAACATTTCACAGCTTCTCCATCAAACCATAGATCTTCCCTGAACCTGTACAGCACTGACTTGTAAAACATGGAGAAGTTTCATTTGTCCTTTGAGCAGTGGGGATTTCTCTCTGTGTGCGTCAGGCCGCTGGTATGCGCTGCAGCAGAGCACTTCTCCCCAGGCCTGATGTAGCGTGCCCCTGTCGGCTCCACTCCCCTCGGCCCAGACCTAATCCTCCGTCATCAGCTGTTTCCTGGCTCTCTGGACTCTGCATGTCAGCCACTTTGAGAAAATGTGCTTTACATTATGACCATGCAGAAAACATGCCAGGAGTTAAAACATGCAGTTTTAACTCACTCATGCTGATATGCAACAGTTCGAGTAGACGTTTTGAACACACACTAATCCCACTCTGTATTTTTTGATTTACTTCGTGCATACAGCTGTTTAGCAGCCTGTCATTCATCGGATCTCTTTTCCTATGATCATACTTATGGTTGTAATTGAAAATGATCCCTTAGTGTTTGAAGAATATGTGTGACTCTTTCCGGTGGTCTCCTTTTGGTTGACTGATACTTTATTACTCGTAGTTTGTTACTGAGTTGTTTTCCACAGGTCACTTCTGTCGGTCATGAAGCCGCAATATAATGAAGTGGTTTTGTGATACAGCATCCTGCCAGTCCATCTGCCAGTCCCCCCCGTTCCCTTCTTTCCTCCCTCCCACCCACTCACACAGAAATGACAGGCAGCTGCATCGCTTCTTCAGTCCAAGAGCTCAGCCACTCCTGCAGGACACTCCTCTGATGCCTCTTAAAAGTAAACCACAATTTAAAATGTGGTGTGCATTAAAACAGGACAGAGTTGGATTTGGTGTTTAAAATAGCCAGGAATATCAAAAGTGTCATAGTGCTTTTCTTTTCCTTTTTCAACTCCTAAAAATAAGCCTGATATTTTGGAGTCCTTCAGATAATAATGAAACAGTGGATTTTTTTTTAGTCTTGGTGCTGTCAGTGGTCCAACAACAACATGTTGACTATGGTCTGATACAGAGCTGAGACACGGCAAAACAGTCTGCTGCTTTTACAAGATAAGAATATTCTCCATGGAAGAAAAGCTGAAACAAGCTGACAATTATCAGTTCCATTGTTAATGAGCAATGGTTTTATTTGTATATCTGTTGATGATGTGCTTACTAAAGATTTCAACCAAAAATATTCCTTATTTTCCCCTTTTTCATTCTATCAATGTGAAAAATGATTGTAAGTTAAAGCCAGTTTCTTGTAATTGTATTCAGCTGGGCCAATTTTTTATTTTTTTTTCCTCTTTGGAGGTGTTTAGGAGTTGAGTGAGTGTAGGCGTTCATTTCTCAGGAGACAGGTTTTGGGCTTCAAGTCTTTTTGGGAGTGTGCAGGGAGAAAGAAGAAGGAGGGGGCACATTCATAACAGCTGAGAAAAATACAAGAGGATGTAGACCATATCAGTTATACTTCTTTTAAACATTGGCTGAGGCTGCTCTTATTATCAAGTTAAGTGCAAAATTACAAGCAGTTTAAAGATTAAGAAACTCGTCTGATATCATCGTCAGAACAGCTGCTTTGGTTTTTCCATATATCGCAATGTTTTCCAACTCATTGCGGCTCCAGAATAAGTATAAAATCTGATAATTAAACTCATATCAAACACAAGCCACATCTAAGTGTGCCTCTAAAACACTCCCCTTTACACTACCAACACCACTGCTAGAAAATGCCATTTACTGCTTTGTTTGAAAGAGCGTAAACCAAAATCACAGCTTCCCAAACATGTGTTGCCGCCGTGTCATTAAAAAGACGCTTTAGTGGCTTCAGTTGGACCACTCACACTGACAAGGCAAGGAGATTTAGGACAGCACTGATGTTGATAGTTGTCCAAAAATGTGGCAGAAACTGGCTTCAGTGTAGCGTCAAACTCTCCGGTTACAGCTGAGAATTAGATTTTTCTGCTGATAAAGATCCGCTCTCTTGTGTCCAACTGTGATTCTGCAGTTTCTGGTTCTGGGGTCTGTGAAAGCAAACCAAACACTCTTTCTGTCAGCCTCAGCAGATAACCTCTCTCAAGTTTTACTCCCAAAACCCAAAAAACTACCCAACATTTCTGCCAAATGTTTGGACATTGTGGTTTATTTGGGATGTGGAATAGTGAGACTCTTGAACTAAATGTCATGTAATAAATAAAAGCAAATAGACACTTTACAGAGATTTTAGATTCCTGAAAGACATATGTAGCTTATCACAATGTCCATTAAAAGTAATGCTCACTTAAGCATTTCCTGCTTACACAAACTCACATCTTCAGACCGTATGTTGGGACATGTGTGCAGTGAACAGTTTATAAGTCATTATTACAGCCTTGTGTACAGTGTGCACGGGACGGGTCTGGTGCTTAGGGACCAGAAGGTTTTGCTCAGGGGGGGTTAGTCTGTCCAAGTCAAGTGATAAAAATGGACGTTTGTTTAAAACAGGACACCGTGGGTCATTTATTTCCCACAAAGCTTGCCAAAGTCCTGCTGTTTAGAGATTTGACATCCGTCTTAGTAATGAAAATACTTGGATGATGATAACGCCATGCAGATTTATTCCAATGGTCACTAGATTGTGTGTGTGACCCAACAAAGCACTCCATCATTTTTATCTGCACTCTAGCGGTTGCCATTGAAATGAAGTGACCCCTTAAATTGTAGATGTTTGTTTTGCAGATCACAGCCTCCTTCAGCCAAGTAAACATCACTGTGTGCGATGCAAGACTGTGTGTGTGTTCACTCTGACGTCCCACAATACACTTTGATGTGGTCTTTGCCAGAAATTGTTTTGTACGTCTGCATGCAGCCCTCACTGGTGTTTTCCCGTATGTCTTGTATGTTGTGTAATATGTTTTGCCATTGGTTTAATTGGTCTTTTGTGTTATGAGTTTCTTCCCAACTTGTTGTTTAAAGAAGATTTTATAGTTTGTATTGTACATATTGTGGCATTCCTTGTTGCCGTGTTGTGAGTCTGGTTGGTGGTAGAAGAGGACTGCTTTGTCATTGATGCATCACTTGCTGACACCCACACAAGGCCTGAAAATTTCTCCCAACAGGAAATGGGAGCTCTCCAGCTGCACTACAGGAGGACTCTTGGATATCTTTCTCCCTTTTGTTATTGATTTTACTCTCTTGGGACTCACACAAGCAAACACTTGCCTGACAATGTGGCTCAGACCTCTTCATGACTGCCAGATGTTGGAATCAAACGTGCTGTCCCAGTACATATACTGTAGATAATTGCAGAAGTATTACAGGCTGCAGAGGGAATTGCATTTACACACTCGGGCAGTATCCTGAGGCGGTGCGTGGGTTCTGTGCATCCCGCTGTGGACCAATGTTATGTTCTTCCTTGTTAGCTACAACTAGTGACACTTTGAGTGAAACAGGCTTGTTTGTAAAAACTTGGAAGGGTCAATCAGTCACCAGATTCCCAGCATCTGTGGGAAAACTCATACAGCAGGATAAGTTTTTGCCTTACGGTGATTACTGTGCCATTGCTAACATAAACACACCCCAGCCCTATAATCACGACAGCATTTGTATCAAGTTCCATCCATTCAAAAGACAACAATAAACATAAATGTTAAGAAAATGTTTTGTAAAGCCTTTAAGCCATGTTTAAAATATTTCAGACAATACTTTGACCAATGTTTATTAAGCACTTTTGTCTCTCCAGGTCAAACACTTTTTAAGTGCTTGTTTAAGTAAGAAAGGGAGTTAATGTAATGCTGCCAAGATATTTGGCAGATTCGCTGGCGTTTTATTGTGAGAAATTGTTGTTTAGATCTTGCACAAGAGTTTACAAGGACAGTGCTTCACGGTTAGCAAATAACATTTTAATATTCTCTTCAAAATGTGTTTAAAGTGACCCCTTTGTTTGTGGGCCAGATCTTTGTTAAAACCTCTTTGCTCATTGGTCAATGATACTCTCTTCTTCTGCAGTAGCCGAATTTATTTTCTCTGTCTTAGGTCAAGTGCTAGTGACAGATCTTTAACAAGAAAACCATTTTTGGCGCACAAATCATATTGTTTTTTTTTTTTTTTCTGTTTTAGTAAAAATAGCATTAGGAGCCAGTCTCAATAAATCTCAAGATTTGTTCTGCCAAGTGCCACATGCGTTTGGCGTCAATGCAGTCGGCTGCGGTCACTCGCAGTCATCGCAGCTGCCCCTGGGGACCTGATATGTGCTGTGCTGATGTACGTCTTCCTATAAGCAGGACGTCCCGGGATGCTGGGTCCTCAGGGAAAAAGTGACCTCTCTGCTTTTGTCCTGGTCACTAGGATGGTCCCAAGTGTATCAGCCATCCTGGGAAAGTTGTAGCCAAATACTGTGGGAACGTGAACTGTACACACACCAGTGACAAAAAAGGAATGAAGGGTTGGCTGCTGTGTGTTTGAGTGTGTGAGTCTCCTGTGTCAATGATGTTGTGTATGTTTTGAAGCCTGGCCAACTGCATAAAAGTATTATATGTTTGTGCGTGCCATGATTTTAGTGTAGAACATTTTTCTCACCCTCTTTTGTCTTTTTGCTGTCACTCTCCTTTTTTTTTCCATCTTCTTGATGCATTTTTATTAGAAACAGAAGGTGGGGGTGTTTTTGGAGCAACTCGAGCTTTTCATTTTGGGAACGGAAGTGCTGAAGGCAGTTAATTCAGAAAGACAACTTCTATCTGTATCTGGTTTATAGTCTCACCAGTTTAACCAATTAGATCATTGATTGCCTTCTACTTGAGAAACTGACTTTGTGTTTAAGGCCAAGCCAAATAAATGACAACACGTCATTATTTGACAAAACGATAAGCCTGTTTACATTACATAATGCTCAAACACAGCCCAAGTGCTTAAAATAGGCTTTATACATTTGGTAAACATTAGGGGGTACAATTTCTCATAAAAAAGTACATTTCACCATTTTTCCACTGACTCCCTCATTGATTTCCTCCTCCACCCTCGCTCTTCCCAAGACTGGCTCTTCCGCCCTCTCTCTCTTTCCCACCCTGTTGCATACATGCCTGTGATCCATCTCTAACTGTTTCCAGACATCTGGGTTCTGCAGGCCCTAACCCCCATCCCAAACATAACAACGCTCTTTTCCAGCCCCTTCCTCTTCGTCTGCAGTTCAATTATAACAGCTCTGTACTAACATTGAATGGTAAATGTATCCAGTTGGTTATTAGTGTAATCACCTTTGACCTTGAAGCTTTAGCGTGAGCTCTGATGTCGAAAAACATAAAACATGATATTTTAGCATCACCAAAAAGCTTGTGTTAGCAGTTTATGAATTTCCACATTTTCACTTTTGTTTTGACCAAAAGCAATTATTTGCTTGGCATGACATCTCGGCCAGTAAGCATGCAGCAAATCTTCACACAGTGATCTGTTGTTAGAGTAGAGTACTAGTGAACCAGGAACAAAGAGAGCTAGACATTGTCACTCTGTCTTGGTGCAGTGAGGCATCAAATACCTACAGAGTGGGCACAGTAAACTCTGAATCTTTTGTTTTAAATTTATACAGGGCTTTTTAATTTGTTACGTTCTGTGAGTAAAAGAAGATTGCAGTGGCATTTATTTTTGTTATTCTTACTTAACTCTTTGGATCTTTTGGAAATGGGAATCCATTCATCAAGCCTATCATGCTTAGAAAGTAGCTTATTGTTGGGAACCCGGGTGGCTCACTTCGATTCTCAGTCGGGTCATTTGCCCAATGTTCCTCCCTTCACTCTCACCCTGTTTCCTGTCTATCTACTGTCTACTATCAAATAAAGGCAAAAAGGCCCAAAACTAAGAGTAGCTTATTATACTGTTGTGTGGGTTAAGACAAGATGCTCTGCAATGTATGTTACGTTATTTTAAAAGCTTTGTTTAAAATATATTTTTTGTTCTTTTTAGAACAAAGTGCCTTGAGGACATCCATCATGAAGAGTGTGACCGTATCCACTCTACATGCAGCAGTCACATTCGTAGGTATGAGGCTATGTCTGTGCTGATAAGAGACACCACATTTTGTCACTGTCCTCGAGAGAGCTCAGTGCTTTGATGTGAGCATCTGTCACTGACAATGCATCATTACCGCTCCAGGCAGCTTGTATCCTTCATCATTTAGGGCTTCAACAGAATCTGGCTTGTCTTGTTGATTTAACCTCTGGCTTCTTGCTGATGTCTGTTTGACCTCTTTTCTTGTTTTGTAAACCACAGCTCTTCTGTATCTCTGTCCTGAGCTGTGTTGCCTGGAGATCACTCCTGTGGACGAACGGTTCATCCTGGCCCAGGGTTCCTCTCTGACTTTGACATGCTCTGGCTCAGAAGAGACAACATGGGAGTTCAAGAGGGACGACATACCTTATTTCCAAGTGGACCAAGTTCATCATGGAAAGAAAAGCTACCAAATAGTTCAAAGCAGTGACAAAACCATTGTTTTGACTCTGTTGGATGTTAGCTGGAAGCACAGTGGGGTTTACGTGTGCTTCGATCGACGAACTGAAGAAAGCCAAGAAGTTGTTGTATTTGTCCCAGGTAAGAGTCCTTCATATATTCACAAGGACAGAATAATTGTTTCATTTTTAACTGCACTGCATCTTCTTTCACAGACCCACATGTGTGGTTCATCGAGAGCTCCCATGGCATGGTCTCTAAAACCAGCGAGGAGAGCACTGTCCCCTGCTTGGTCACCAACCCAAACATCAGTGTGACCCTTTACGAGAAGGACACTGGCATGCCTCTGAAGGGGGTATATGATCCCAGTGAGGGGTACACGGCACCGCTGGAGGACCGGGCCTATGAGTGCCATGGAGAGCTGAATGGGAAAGTGAAGAAGTCTCAGGCTTTAATGTCATTAGCATAGCAGGTGAGTGTCGGAGAATTTGGCAGTTTAAGCAGAGCTGACTAAAATAAAACACAAATACATTTACCAAGCATCTACATGACACATCTGTATAAGTTTTGTATTATATTTCTTTCACTTTCTTTCACTCATTTCCATATTCCCTTTTACCAAACATTGCTAAAAAACTGTGTTGCAACTTTCCAATCAGTATAAATAAGGTTAAGAAACATGGAATAACTCAAAACAAGCCTCTGAACATCCCACTAGGCAAATTTTGTTCAGATTTATGGATATTCTGAAAAAAATTTTTCTAAATATGTCCCCACCTGCTGTCCCCATTTGTAGTCCCCGGGGTCATTGATGCCTACATTAACGTGACTAAAACCATCCTGAAGGAGGGAGAACCACTGACAGTGAACTGCACGGTGCACGGAGCAGAGATGGTGTTCTTTTCCTGGGATATCCCCAACAGAGAGGTGTGTGGGAGTGGAGCAGAATAAGAGCTTTGTTATGCTTTTCCCCTCATGATCACACTTGGGCTTCATGGCCAAGCCCAAAATGCATCAAGATGTAAAGACACACCTCAAATCTGATCCCCTGTGACATTCTGTGATCTGTGCAGTTAATAAAACGGAGAAATAGTTAAAGGCTGAACATAATTAAAAACAATGTCTCTTCCTCTCTTACAGCTGATTGAAGTTAAGCCACTGACCTATGAGTTGTCCTCTATTGACGTGCGCTCCAGCCTGATCTTTCCTAAAGCCACTACCGCTCACAGTGGAACCTACGTGTGCAATGTCCATGAAGGGATCCAGGAACAGTGGGCCTCTGCCAGCCTCAGCATCACTGTTCTCGGTTAGAGACACACCAAATAAAACAAACAAAACGCTGAAAGGATTATTATTGTGTTACTTACTGGCCGAGTATTATGTAAACCTTTACAGGCTAAGGTGCAAGAGCTGCTTCTTTAAAAGGAAATGAAGTCTACAGCTATTTATTTCTGTTCAGAGAGTGATATAAACTTTTGCCACAACATTGACCCTTTATTATACTGCCTAACGCGGAGAGTTATTTTAGTATTATATATAGGCTCTCAAAGTAAACATACATGTGGTTGGGACTTTGGCCACCAAATCCAGCGTTCAGGTTGCACTATATAAAAGTCACGAGATAATTTATAACACTGACCTTTTCCTCTCTTTGTCTACATTTGAGAGTTATTCTATCTGCAGTGAGGTGTGTTATGTTTACAAAAGCCTTAAATATGTTTGTCAGAATAATAAAGAATGTCCTATGGTTAATAATTACGGGTTGCTCCTAGTCCTCTTTAGATCATGTCCTTTATGCTAATCCAAACATGAACACAGACATAACTAGACATAGACATAACTAGCCACGGACTAAATCCTGCACCTAGGAGCTTGTCATGGGGTACAACCTTTACAGCATGATATAAAATCTCATGTATTGTTTATTTTTCCAAGCAAACTTTTACCAAACCTTTACCATTGTTACAAGTGTGTGCTTTGCTTCATTCTTGCAAGAATTAAACCTGATCATTCATTTTAAATTGTACGCTTTCTCCGTGGTCTCTCTGGAAAATATGAACTAAAAAAAACAATCTTGAACCACCAGGCTCTGTGGAGGCACTATAGGATGGTTCAGTGAGCTTCCTGGATCTCAGTGGAAAAAGCAGATAATGTCTGTGCTCTGAAGCAGAACTGTGAAAATTGTAGTTTCTGTAGCTTTGTTGTTCAGTGAAAAAATCCATGTACAATGATCTTTTTTAAGGTATTTTTTCCCAATTTCTAAGCTGAAAAAAATATTTCAGTAATACAGAAAATAATTGCATGAAATTGTTTGTTACAAAAAACTAAGCATACGTAACAATTTATTGACCTAAATATGTTTTCCTCCAGAGCATGGTTTTGTGAATGTGATGCCTGCACAGCAGCGAAATAGTTCTGCCAAGTTGCAAGAAAATGTGGAGCTACGAGTTGAGTTCGAGGCCTACCCTCCTCCTCAGGTTTACTGGAGCAAAGATGGCTCAACTATTAAAGGAGACAAAACCATCACTACCAGACAAGAACAGGGGATCAGGTGAGGCTTTGAAGAAACTGGTTAGTTCGTGAATGAAACCAAAACATTGTATGCCCCATTATATATTGAGGAGCTCTGGGAAACTGATAGCCTCTGGAGGTGTCGGACTTTGTCAGTCATCACTACAAAGGCCTGTTCAGGGAGAAACATTATACTCTCCAGAGGACAGGACTCTTTCAGCACTTCAAAGTCCTAACCATGTCAATGTTTCATAAAGACTAAGAAAC
This sequence comes from Perccottus glenii, assembly GCA_024416835.2. Lineage (NCBI taxonomy): Eukaryota > Metazoa > Chordata > Actinopteri > Gobiiformes > Odontobutidae > Perccottus > Perccottus glenii. Next base: position 22,090,490 of record CM044554.2, on the reverse strand, counting down.
ATGCTAGTAATGGTTTTAGTTAGAGACATGTTTATTAAACATCCATCACTTTACAGAAAAAATCACTTTTAACCCATATATCTTTTAATTAGTTTGTTTAACTTGATCTGTCCATAGATATGTCAGTATTCTCACATTGGTCAGAGTGAGGACTGAGCAGAAAGGCCTTTACACTGTTTTTGTTACAAATGGAGACGACACAAAGGAAGTAACCTTTGACTTGGAGGTCCAAGGTGAGCTGAGAAAAATTCTACAGATATGACAATCACATGGTTTAGCTGCTTTTTTACTATAACTTTAACTGTTTTTTTTCATCAGTGTAAGTAATGATTGTTTGTGTGCAGTTCCCTCACAGATTAAAGACCTTACCGATCACACGCTCCCCGGGAAGAAACACCTGGTGACCTGTGTGGTCGAGGGGGTCCCAACTCCCACCATTCAGTGGTACAGCTGTGGCAGCATGCTCAAGTTAGTAACACTTGTCCTGTTCATCACATAGACACTAGGGGGCTCCCCGAACACATTTGTTGACATTACAATGAGTTTAGTGCATATGCTTTACTTTGACCCCCTCACCTTTTCACTCACTAATCCCATGTGCTGCCACAGGTGTAGCAACCAGACTGAAATATGGAAGCGCCTCAAACCAGAGCCAGAGGTGCTGAGCATTCAGACCAATGTCAGCTACAATGAGACTCGAAAAACCAGCCAGGTGTGGAGCCAGGTGACCTTCCACAAGCCTCAGCATGTGACAGTGCGCTGTGAGACAACCAATCAAGCAGGACTGATCGACAGAAGAGATGTCAAACTGGTTTCCAGCAGTAAGCGCAGGTTTCTTATTTAACAGAAAAATGGACACTGATTAGTTTTGAGGTCCTGGGAATTCAAACACTTATTTAGAAAAAAATAAGGAAAATACTTAAATGTACAATACCTTTAAATAATTGAATTAATTTGAATTCTGTATATGCAAAAGTTCTAATCTTTTCTGTGTTGCAGCGTTGTTCTCCCAGGTGGCAGTGTTGGCTGCTGTTTTAGCCTTAGTGGTCATCATTATCATGTCATTGATTATCCTCATTGCTGTGTGGAGAAAGGTAGGACTCAGTTTGTTTATCATATCACATAAAATACTTAGTTCAGTCTTTCAAATCAATTTTTAATGTGTTTTAAGTGTTGAGCTGTTTTTTATGCTCTCCAGAAACCTCGCTATGAAATAAGGTGGAAGGTGATAGAGTCTGTAAGTCAGGACGGTCATGAGTATATCTATGTCGACCCCATCCATTTGCCCTATGACCTGATTTGGGAAATGGCCCGGGACAACCTGGTGCTGGGTAAATGCTGTCTTAAATCACAAAGTAGTGTCGATAAAATTGTTATAAATGAAGACTGGCTGTTGTTATTTGTACAAGAAATATACATTTTCTGTCATATTTAACATTACAGAGATTATTCATGATTTAAAATATATGTGGAATGTATTTCATGGATCATTTTCTTCTTGGTGTTTCAGGTCGCACTCTTGGGTCAGGAGCCTTTGGCAGGGTAGTCGAAGCAACTGCGTACGGTCTCACCCATTCCCAGTCCAGCACAAAAGTGGCAGTGAAAATGCTGAAATGTAAGACTAACAAAAGCCCTTGATGAAATGCATTTTGGCTCCTTGAGTGAACATTTAGAGATTATGATAAAGTCCTCTGAAAAGCTTTTAAAAGTCTTGACACCGGTGCCATATTCCTGTGAGCACATCAATATGGCACTAACGTCACTGTGAAAGCTTCATCAAGCTGAGTTTTTGCTTGGCTGCCAGACTGGTTCAAGTTTCTGCCAGAGAGGCTTTGAGCCGTTTGGCAGAAGTGCACAGTGTCCTGGTCTGAGTGCTCTAGTGTTGGTCTCATGCCTCTCTCTCTGCACTGCAGCTACCGCCAGGAGGAGCGAGACCCAGGCACTGATGTCCGAGCTGAAGATCATGAGCCACCTGGGTCCTCATCTCAACATTGTAAATCTGCTTGGAGCCTGCACTAAACATGGTGAGTGTCATAACGAAAGACTGTGCCTTCCTCACTATGTAACAGGGTATTGTTTTATAGAAGCAGCCATGTGACATAATAAAAGAAACATCTGACTGTCTAGTTTTGTTCATCATATATCTTTTTGAGTTGTAAAAAATACAAGTGATGTTACTTGTTCAAGTGTCTGTTCTAAAAATGGCACTTTGGGCCTTTCATAGTACAAGGAGCTACTGTCATTATTAAACACTGTATGATAGAGACCATTTTATTTTATTTCATTATACTTTTCTTTAAACTTTGATCACCAGCTGCGCTATTTACAGTTGCTATGGTTACAACAAGGTGTAGAAATATAAAGCTGATAATGTGATAATTGTGGTTTCAGTCAGTCTGGTTACAATCAGAAAAAAGTATTCATCCGAACTATGATATAATTGTATTTGACAAATCTCTTCCGGCTTTTTGATTTTTACCTTTGCTTTTTTTCAGGTCCCTTGTATCTGGTGACTGAGTACTGTCGCTATGGTGACCTGGTAGACTACCTGCACAGGAACAAGCACACCTTCTTGCAGTACTACGCTGAGAAGAACCAGGACGATGACTGCCTCATCTCTAGAGGAAGCACTCCAGTCAGCCAAAGGAAAGGGTATGAGTCACATATGAAGTATTTTTATAAAGTAGGGGATTTTGTCATTTTCAAGAGACAGCCACAGATGTCGTTCTCTCTATAAAGTGTAATATTCAAAGACCATGCAGAAATCTGTATTTAGGTCAACTTACTTTATGTATGTCCTTCAGCTATGTGTCTTTCGGAAGTGACAGTGATGGAGGATACATGGATATGACCAAAGATGAACCGTCTGTGTACGTCCCGATGCAGGAGCACATAGACACCATAAAGTATGCCGACATCCAGCCCTCTCCGTACGAGGCCACCTACCAGCAGGACATCTATCAAGAGCAAGGTTTGATGTGTTAATCTTTTGGAAAGGTGGAGACAACATGCAAAGAAATACAATCATCATGATATAGGGCCAGCCATTAACCGTTGAAACACTGGACCTACGGTCACTAGCAAGGAATACTGGGAATTTTTTAAAAGCCCTATTATTTTCCCTATATGACTTCATCTTCAAGTGTTTAAGCCCCAGAAATCAATGAAGATTGTTTTCTGTTTGATCAAAGGGCGAGGAGGATGCACAGACTAATGTTACTGGATATAAGAGCATTAGTTTAGCCTAGTTCAGTTTTCCCATTAAAAACAATGACTTTATTCATATAGTACTTTCTCACCGTCTTGTCTTCATTTTAGGCGGCGGCAGATTGGACTTGATCATCAGTGACTCTCCCTCTCTCACCCACAATGACCTACTGGGCTTTAGCTACCAAGTGGCCAAGGGCATGGAGTTCCTCGCATCCAAAAATGTACAAATATTTCTAATCTTGTAGCTTCATATTAAGCCTTTTGATGCAGTGAATGAACATTTATTTATGAGCTGTTATAATTTTCTGTTACAGTGTGTCCATCGTGACCTTGCTGCCAGAAATGTGTTAATCTGTGAAGGCAAGCTGGTCAAGATTTGTGACTTTGGTTTGGCCAGGGACATCATGCATGACTCCAACTACATCTCTAAAGGCAGTGTAAGGGCTGGCCACTGTATGAATCAACTATAAAAAAAAAAGATCAAACAAGACTCTGCTGAAGGCAGAAAGTAAGGCCAACTTGTGTTTTGTCTCCATTTAGACCTTCCTGCCCCTGAAGTGGATGGCACCAGAGAGCATTTTCCATAATTTGTACACTACCTTAAGCGATGTGTGGTCATATGGTATTCTTCTTTGGGAGATTTTCACCCTGGGTTAGTCTCACACACACACACTTTGCATATTGCTTCAAAATAAATACCATGCCCTTAAACATATTACTTTATTATGGATCTCAGAAGCAAAAACTATAACCCCTAACCACCTATACATATATATTTGAGAAATGAGACCAGAGCTAAGTTGAGTGCAAGGCAGTTTGGGGCTTTCAGGATGATGAGCTCTCAGGGTTAAAGCTCAGTTCATGCCCTGATCTTTAAGAGACAGAGAGACGGTAAACAAATAGAGAAGGGTCGAGCACAGAAAACAAGAACAACATAGCATGAGAATGGATGCTACTTATAGACATACTGTAGAGCAGAAAGAGGAAGGTTTGAAGTGTGTTGTCCTTCTCTTTCATTTTTGAGAACTAACTTTTTTTTAATTTAAGTTCTTGGCAAAGATAGAAATAACAAATGCATGAATCCTAACCTTAACAAAACATTAGATTTCACGACATCTAAATAACCTTACAATCATGCTCTAAATTTTAAAAGGTAACAAAAGTGCACTCACATAAGGAAAAACTGCAGATCATATCTGCGCAGAAGATGAATGTTTCTTAGTGGCTCATGTGTCGGTCACAATAAACTTAGTGCCAAACATAATTCCCAGTTTATACATCCTACAGGTGATCCAGTGTATTTCCAGTGGGTTAAAAAAAATCAACAAAGCACAGGCCTAAAAATGTTTCAATTAAACTGTATATAATAAAAAAGTAGACAATACATCACAAGAACATAGCAGTTTGTTTGAAGACTCATGAGGACAAAATTGTGTTAGGCACAGTCAAGCTTTTAAATCAGCATTTCCTTGCTGAGGGTATTGTGAGCCTTCACTTAGTTTTTCTTTTTTTTTTTAACCCTCTTCCCACGATTTTTGAAACTACCATAAAAACAAAGAAGACAGTTTAGTGCATTTGCACTATACCCTGAATGCTGAAAAACAAACTTACAATCCAGCCTCTGTATGAGACTACCAAAGATTCTCTGTTCAATCTGACAGTCACTGGCCTTTTAGATCATTTTTCTTTTCTATTTGGGTCAGAATAACTATTTCATTGCATGGCCAAGGACAAATGTGATCTGTTTTCTGTTGATAATAAATACACTTTTTTATTGCAGGAGGAACACCGTATCCTGATTTGCCCATGAATGAGTTGTTCTACAATGCTTTAAAGAGAGGCTACAGAATGACTAAACCGGCCCATGCTTCAGATGAAGTGTAAGTCCCAGGCCGCCATTGATATGACTTTCTAAAACAACTTATATTGAAAGAATCATGTTCAAGGAAATCATGTTTTCTCTTGATTGTGTTGTAGTTATGAGATCATGAAAAAGTGCTGGGATGAGAAGTACGAGAAGAGGCCTGAGTTTTCCCAACTTGTTCATAGTGTGGGGAATATGCTGAGTGACAGCTATAAAAAGGTATTTGTAATCTCTGACAGTAAAATGGGTCACTAAACACCTCTCTGTAATAATCACATTTCTTATATTTATTATTATATCCATATGTGAAAGTATAGTATTATTCAGATTTAAAATTTGAAACTTAATGTCTGGTAAGTTGAACTAAAAGCCCCAAAAAACATGTTTGTCTAACAGTTATTTCTGTGTCCCGTATGAACAGAAATACAACCAAGTGAACGACAACTTCATGAAGAGTGAACATCCTGCAGTCGTTCGAGCCAAGCCCAGGATTTCCTCGCCGTTCTCTGTTGCCAGCCAGACATTTGGATCCCCCTCCCCCGTGAACCTCTCCTTCCCTCAGGACCCTAACCGCCACAGCCAAGGCCCTAGATCCATCAGGCATCAGCCAGACTCACAGGAAGTTTTACCCTCTTACAACGAGTACATCATCCCCATCCCAGACCCCAAGCCAGATGAAGTTTTTACCGACGCAGACATCTTGTCAGAAAGCCCTGAAAGGTATACATTCTGCCAAAAGATGCTGCACACCAGACTTGTGCCAAATGCTGGGCTTGCAAGAAGGATGAGGATATATTTTCTTAATGTTAATGAGTTTTCTTTTTGAAACCGCACACCCCCTCATCCAGATGTTTTGCAGGCACAATAGCTGTATTATAGCGGCACAGACATAGACAAAGACCATGGGAGTGACTTATTTATTAACCTCAGTAAAGATCTGTGCTTAAAAATTCACACATAAAACAGGACATACTCATGATTTATGTTGGAAAAAAGGGTTTCCTCTGAATGCCTAGATCAAAATCAGCTTTGATCCTTATCTGTTGAACAGAAAGGGAAATGAATTTGTGAGGGAAAATTACTACCAGCTTTAAATGTTGGACAAAATATTTGAACATTCACATAAAAATGTCCTAAATCACAAAAGTACAGAGAGATGAGGGCACATGCCATTAAAACGGTTCAGTGTGATCAGTTTGGGTTAAAAATGAGCCTTAAAAAGCGGAAGGTGTCGAGTCGTGTCTACCATTCTGAGACATTTATAAATAACAGTGCTGTTCTGTTTTACTGTGACTCATATGTGACTGAGATTTGAAGTTGGGTTTTTGTTTTTCCTGCCCTCAGCTCCATGGCACTAGAGGAGGAGACTGACTCTGTGGACACTGCAGAAACCCTCCCAGAAGAGGACAGGCTGGAGGAGAGCAGTGAGAAAGACGCCTTGCTAGGCTGCTCTGGGACACCTGAGGTAGAAGACAGCTTCCTGTAGCCTTCCTGTGTGGACACCTTAAAAATTGAGCCTTTTTTTTTTTCTTTTTTTTATGTGGAAGTGTCAAAGAAATTCTTGGAAATGTGACTGAAGTAGAATGTAGCAGCTGAGAAAGCAACCTTTGTATTTTCAGTAAGCCCTCTGAGGCAATGTCCTTTTTTTTTTTGAGTTTTTATTTCACTTGAAACTACAAAGTTACGTTATCATCCAGTTGTTATTGGATTGTTTTCTTACATATGGTACTTTCCTCAAAACTGTTCATTCATAAGTATAAATAATTTCAGTCAAGGATTTCTAAAGCCCTTATGACTAATAAAATATTTTATTTTTTATATTATTCCCTGTTCCCAAATATTTTCACAACCTTTGGAGATGTATTGCTATAGTTACAGTGGTCATATACTGTTTTTGTTACATAGGGTTACATATAGACTGTATGCACTGTTTGTGACTTTTACATTTGTGTCATTTGTTATGTACCCATTCTATTTTGTGAGCTATTTCCATCCTCAATGACATGTACATTAACAGATTCTGGTTGAATTCCTGAATTTATTGCACTTTATAATGAACTATATTAATATTTGTACACAACCTATGTATATAGAACTTAGAAATGACTAAAGTATGTGGCTTTTTAAATGTAGAGCTATTTTAGTCAATACAGACACCATTTTTCTCTAATGCCAGTTGGTGTCTCAAGTGAAATGAATAAATACAGCATATCACTGCCTTAGCATAACATGGCACACGTGAGTGCCTTTGAATGAACTGAACCCAAGAAAGTGTATTTTTATCTTGCAGCTATCGATGTTTGCTGATTGAAATGGATTTGTATGCGAACACGTACATTGTATCACAATCACCAATTCCACAATTTAAAATACATGTTGTAATGTTGTATAGCATCAGTTTTAAATGCACAATCACTAAAACACGCTATGGTACCAAAGCTCTTCCAAAAGTTTACAATTGTCTTTTTTATGTACCATTTTGATGTATGTGTTACAGTGAGAATAAATGTAGGTTACTGTATTATCAAAAGAAGGGTTCATTATTGACCTCCTCATGTCTCAAGCACAACCTTTACATAATCCTTTATTTGATACACATTTTCAAACATAAAGCCTTCCACAAAAGCATTATCTACAACACTGATAATGTCTTTTCTAAGTATGCACATTTAATAGATTTGTAGGTCAGATAGACTTTCTGTAACCCTCCTCAGAAAGTCCTTGTCCCTTGCAGCAAAGCCTGGCAGCCATGGTTTAACGGTGACAAAGGTGATTAGTCTCAGGGGGGATTGTGCTTTTCTGTAACAAATTGGCACTGGTTCATTAATTTCTTGAGCATGATGTGCCGATCCGCCTCCTCACACACACACACACTCACACAGTTCACTCCACCCATTTGCTCCACCCTCCACTTGCCGCCTGCAAGAGTTCACGTTTGCAGTGTGACTCCTGTGGCCTGAGAGACTGTAAACAAACAGAAGGGAGAAGTGGGACAGAGGCAGATAGAAGGGTAAGAAGGGACTCTCATGTCAGCTTTGGATGCTTCATCATACGGTGGGACATTTGAACCTGCGAGACACTCTGATAGCTGCAGGTAGGTAGAACTTCTGAAAGGGTATGTGGTCTTCTTAAATGGACTCTAAACTTGTCACAAAGGAAATTTCATGACTGACAGCAGTTCTCTTACTGTATTTCCTCGTGAGGCAGACGTCGGAAGAGAGTGTGTCTCAGCACACACACACACACACATTGAGAGCCTACACACTCCAGGCTCAGAGCTGATCCATGATGCTGTCCGTTCTCACTCTGCTGCTGGGACTTCTGGCCTCTGCTGCCTCAGGTGAAGATCCACCAAACTCTTTCTAAGACACAATTTTACTGTGCGGTTTTACAACAAGAAATGATACAATTACTTTCAACTTAACACTATTTTACTTTTTTATAATGTAAAACAGAATTATAATATTTTATAAAATGATTTGGGTTCTCAAATCTCAAACATATACAGATACAAATAACTCCAATCAACTATTTAAATGCCCTACAGCTACTTGCTCTCTGAATAGTAGTTATAGGGGATATTTTATGAGCTATTGACTCTAATGAGAAGTGGACGCCATGATGTGTTGTTTAGGCTCATTCTTGTAATTAACACCTTTGTTTGGTTGCTTTTACCCAGTTCTACATTGTTCAGGTGAATATTTCCTGTGTAAGCTCATTAAGTCTTAGATGTTGATTGGTTTAATTACAGCCTCAGTTTGCTTTGCTCTTTGATGAATGTGGTGTAATTGGGGTCATTTTGGGGTTGAATAATGGTTACTTGAGGAGAAATACTGTTGTATCAGGTGATTGTTTTGTCCTTTCGAGTCACTCAACATTATTTGATGTGCTGTGGTTGGATAAAAATGTGCTGAATGTGAAATCTCAGTTCTGCTTCAGAACAAGAGAGATCAAAACTGAAACACTGTCAACCTCTCCATGGGGTCAGTATTCTTAAAACACAATTATTTGTTCATTTTAGGTTCACCCCCAGTGTATTCAAAGAGATCACTGTTCTTGATCTATAAAACTCGCCTCTGTGTGGCCTTAGGACACACAGAGGTCTCACCCTAAAACATAGATTTTTTTAAGGACACTAAAAATATACTATTTATTTCAAGAAAATGTTGCCTATGTTGATTGAGATACAGTCTGCAAGAGACCATACACTAAAGTTTAAATTAGAAAAGTTTTCTACTTGAAAAGTAGCATTAGAATGTGTTAAGCTGTTTCTTGAATTCACTGAATGATTGACAAAAAAAATGAAAATCCCAGAGCAAACACATGATATAACTTTTACAGCCTATGTATTATTGTGTGTTTCAGTGGAGTTGAGGCATCCCGTGATCAAGCTGAACTCCAGAGTGCTAACCCAGCCCGAGGTGGTAGTAAAGGCCAACTCACCTCTGGACCTGAGGTGTGAGGGCAATGGGCCTGTGAACTGGAGGCCGAGACTACCCAAACACAAACGTTACATATCGAAACTCAGTGAAAATACACGCACTCTGAGGGTGGCGCGTCCCAATGCAGAGTTTACTGGAACATACACATGTTATTACACCCCCGGGTCACAGCAGAGGGAACTATCTTCTTCAGTGCATGTCTATGTCAAAGGTGAGCTTTTAGTAAAGTCACATGCTTATATGGTTGTTGTCTATAAGTACAAAAGTACATTTTATAATATTAAATTTCATTAACAGATCCAAACCGAGTTTTCTGGACAAGCAGCACATCCTTGCGAGTTGTCAAAAAGGAGGGTGAGGATTTTATGCTGCCCTGTCTGCTGACAGACCCCTCAGCCACAGACATAGGCCTCCGAATGGACAATGGCACCACTGTGCCTCCAGGAATGAACATCACAGTTTACCGCCATCGGGGTATTCTCATCCACAACCTCCACCCCAGCTTCAATGCTGACTATGTGTGTACGGCTAAAGTCAATGGCGTGCAGAGGACCTCCAAGGCTTTTTCTATCAATGTTATTCAGAGTGAGCGCTCTTGGCTCATACAGACAATCATAAGAGTAATTTAAATGGTGTGTGTGTCTGTAATGTAATTTTCTTCTTCTCTAGAACTTCGTTTTCCTCCATACGTCTTCCTGGATACTGATGAATATGTTCGCATTGTTGGAGAAGAACTGAAGATCTGCTGTACCACACACAATCCCAACTTCAACTATAATGTTACATGGAAATACACCACTAAATCGGTCAGAACTAAACACTTAATCCTTTAACATTGAAGTTTCCTGTAATGACATCCTGTCTTTGTCTTCAGAAGCCAACTATTGAGGAGAAGGTTCGGTCGAACGGAAAGAATAGGCTGGACATAGAGAGCATACTGACCATCCCCGCTGTGGACCTCGCAGACACAGGGAACATCTCCTGCATTGGCACCAATGAAGCAGGGGTGAACAGTACAACCACGTACCTGCTGGTTGTAGGTCGGCACCTGCTACAGACAACACTAAATGAACTACTGAGTAGCCTATTCATTCAGTGTTTAAGTCTTTCTCCTCTTTTACAGACAAGCCCTACATCCGGCTGATGCCTCAGCTCTCGCCTAAACTGGCCCACCAAGGTCTGTCCGTCGAGGTGAATGAAGGAGAGGACCTTGAGCTCAGCGTGCTCATTGAGGCGTACCCACACATTACAGAGCATAAATGGTACACCCCAACATCCCCCAATACTTCCACACAGGAGTTCATCCGATACAACAACAGGTACAGTACAAACAGCTCATACTGTACACGACTAAATGTCAAAGTTTACTTAACAACAAGTGCAAAACAGAAAGTGCTGTCAGTGCATTTATTTTGCATTTGACAGGGAACATCAAGGTCATTCTGTTTTCCCAGGTCACAAAACCACTTCCTTTTTGATGGTAAATTACACTGTGTGCACAATTATTAGGCAAGTGATTATTTTGACCATATCATCATTTTATCCTCAATGTCCAACTCCAAGCTGCATAAACCTGAATCCTTATTGGATTTAATGTATATCAGGTGATGTGTATTTGTAGATTCTTCTCCTCAGGAAGAATGGGCTAATAAAAAGATTTAACTGACTCTGAAAAGTAAAAAAATTGTAAAACGTCTTTCACAGGGATGCAGCACTCTTGCATATCTAAGATATTAGGGCATGATCACAGAGCCATCAAACGTTTTGTAGCAAATATTCAACAAGGTCGCAAGAAATGTGTCGAGAAGAAAAGACACAAATTAACGACCAAAGATTTGCAGATGGATGGGCCCATTGTTGGACTCAAAATCAACTCTCAGACCTACTGCCAATTTTTAGAAGACACTTTCTTCAAGCAGTGGTGCAGGAAAAAGTCTGCATCGTTCAAAAAGTCTTTGCCTAATAATTGTGCACACAGTGTATACTGATGATACACTGGAACAGTCCGAATTGAAACCGCAACATTAGTCACTTCTGGTTTTGGGGATTTCTGCTTTTGCAGCTCACAGATCTCTTGAGTTTTTCTTTTTGTATATCTGTGTGTTTTTAGATATCATGCAAGACTGCAACTAAAAAGAATGAATGCCCATGAACAGGGCCAGTACACTTTATTTGCAGAAAACAACTTGGCCAATGCCTCTATCACATTTCAAGTCCAAATGTATCGTAAGTGACAGAATAAACTGACTCATAAGATAATTTTATTGCATGCATAAATAACTGGTACTTGTTGTCACAGAGAGGCCTGTTGCCGTGGTAAGATGGGAAAATGTCACCACACTCACTTGCACTTCTTTTGGCTATCCTGCTCCAAGAATAATTTGGTATCAGTGCTTTGGAATAAGACCCACGTAAGTAATGCTCACACAAAATGTTATCGCGTTTTGATGCTTTTGTTCACGTGAGTTGTGCTCAAACAGTTGTAAGGAGAACACAACAGGCCCGCAGATGGCCATTTCCCTGCAGGCCCCCACAGTGGAGGTCCAGAGAGAGGAGTACGGGACAGTGGAGGTGGAGAGCGTGTTGACCGTGGGCCCATCCAACCGGAGGATGACCGTGGAGTGTGTGGCCTTTAACCTTGTTGGTGTGAGCAGTGACACCTTTGCCTTGGAGGTGTCTGGTGAGCCCATAGGATTATTAGTTATTGTTGTACAGGCACATGGACATGATTTAATCTAATTTTGTCATTTGAGGATACTAACATGATATAACACTATCAACTTTTTAATTTGTTGTTTAATCATTGTAATATTTCCATTTTTTGACATTCATTTTGTGTGTGTGTGCTTTTGTGGTAGATAAGCTCTTTTCGTCCACTCTGATTGGAGCAGGAGGGGTTTTGTCCATCCTTCTTTTCCTTTTGTTCTTCCTCTTATACAAATATAAGCAGGTGAGTTATTACAATACTTTGTATCTGAAAATGTTTCCCAGGGACATTTATTGTTTTACCTTTACTTTTTTAGAAACCAAGATATGAAATTCGTTGGAAGATCATTGAGGCCAGTGATGGGAACCATTACACCTTTATTGACCCCACTCAGCTGCCTTACAATGAGAAATGGGAGTTCCCACGTGACAAGCTTAAGCTAGGTTAGTCCCTTGTTAGTCCATCATTTAAACTGACCGTTTTAATTTAAACTGTACTCAGTTATTTATTTTGTGAGTAGGGAAGATCCTTGGAGCAGGAGCTTTTGGAAAGGTTGTTGAGGCCACAGCATATGGTTTGGGAAAAGACGATAATGTGATGCGTGTTGCAGTGAAAATGTTAAAAGGTAAAAATATAGCTGTTGTTACTGAATGGAATACATCTCAACTTTTATATAATCTATCACACTTTCATGTATTTGTGTTATATTTGTATTTCTTTAGCAGGGCCCATTCAGATGAGCGAGAAGCTCTGATGTCTGAACTGAAGATCCTTAGCCATTTGGGACACCATAAGAACATTGTCAACCTCCTCGGTGCATGCACATATGGAGGTAGGTTACAGATAATATACTTTGAACCATCACACACTTCTTTGTGTGGACCATTGTAACATGGTGTGTTTCCTCATCAGGACCAGTGCTCGTGATCACTGAGTACTGCTGCCTTGGTGACCTCCTGAACTTTCTTCGCCAGAAGGCAGAGCAGTTTATGAACTTTGAGATTAACATCCCTGAAATTGTGGAGAGTGACTACAAGAACATATGCAACCAGAAAAACTTCATTAGAAGGTATGAGCGGTGTATAATACTAATTAGCAGCCATCCTTTCTCTTATTCATTGTGTTCTTTCTATCTGACAGTGACAGTGGGATCTCCAGTACATCTTCAGGCAGCTACTTAGAAATGAGGCCTACCCAACAACCAACCATGGCAACATCTCAAGGTGAGATATGAGACACAATTACCCTGTTTATCATAAGAACTTGTCATTTCTTCTGTGTCTTTTTTCTAGATTCTGTGATTGAAGAGAATGGTGATTGGTCGCTGGACATAGACGACTTGCTTAGGTTTTCTTATCAGGTTGCTCAGGGGTTGGAGTTTCTTGCAAGCAAAAATGTGAGTAATAAAAATAAAGATACACTGACAAATGTAGCTGCAGCCATGTAAAGAGGTCAAAAATTAACACAAAATGTTTGTGATCCTTGTAGATGAAAGAAAGCTTTCTGTTAAGTGTTAATAATGAAGGGTGCCTAATTATTGATGGGGGCCGCAAGGGGTGTTCCCTGTTACGTTCTTTATGTTTTCTGGGCATCATAGTTGTATTTAATCAGTGTCTAATCAGACAGATCTCATTTTTTCATTGTTTTGTGCTGTTTGCTGTGTGTTTGCAGTGTATTCACAGGGACGTTGCTGCCAGGAATGTCCTCTTAACTGACCGCAGAGAAGCTAAAATTTGTGACTTTGGTCTGGCGCGGGACATCATGAATGACTCCAACTATGTAGTAAAAGGAAATGTAAGCACTTCACTCAAGGTCAAGTTTACTTTTCAGAAAGTTCACTGGAAAATAAAACAGATTTTGACAGTGTTTTTAAATGCTGTTTAAAGGCACGTCTACCGGTCAAGTGGATGGCTCCCGAAAGTATTTTTGAATGTGTCTACACTGTTCAAAGTGACGTCTGGTCCTACGGTATCCTCTTATGGGAGATCTTCTCTCTAGGTCAGAAAACCAAGACAGGAAAAGTTATTATATTACTGATGCAGATTTGTTATGTGCCATACTAAAAAGTGCTTCTTTTCTTTAAGGTAAGAGCCCGTACCCTAACATTGCAGTGGACGCAAGGTTCTACAAAATGGTGAAGCGTGGCTACCAGATGTCCCAACCTGACTTTGCTCCACCTGAGATGTAAGCTAATTACCAAATGTACATACAATTTACAATTTTATGTACAACTACATTTACATGCCTTAGATACAGATTCAGATAGATGTCTTTATTGTCACCTGATGGTCATTTGATTTTTACTGAAGAATCAAGTGACTCTCAGCTCTTTCATGACTGTACGAGTTGTCTCATTATCTCCTGCTTAATTGCTTATATAAAAATATATATAATAGTTTCTGTGCTTTAAGCTTATTGAATTAACTCACCTAGCTTAGCCAACAGGTAACTTGCACCAACTACTAGTAACACTTTTGGGAGCTTTAGATGGGGGCAGTGCTGAGTAATAAATATAGTAGATCTGAAATTGCTTTTCTCAAACACTACCATTCACTGCAAATGAACAAAGAGCCTTTTAATCCTATCTAACATCAGAAAAAAAAATTATAAAAGAGGGAACTTCATGAAGCGCTTTCATTATTCCTTGTGTTAATTTATTTCCTTTGCGTTACCTGCTGTAACCCCAAACTAAAATCTCAACAGACCAGTATTCAATGAGCTGCCCCAAATGTGAAAATAAAGAAGCGTTTGAGAGGGCCCTCACATGTGTGTGTGTGTGTGTGTGTGTGTGTGTGTGTGTGTGTGTGTGTGTGTGTGTGTGTGTGTGTGTGTGTGTGTGTGTGTGTGTGTGTGTGTGTGTGTGTCGATTTGCCGTGGCTGTCACACCACCCAGAATAACTGTGCTGTAGAAACGCAGACTGAATCTGAGTCAGGGCCTAATCATTTGTTGTTCTGCTGTGAGTCAGTCCTCAGTTCTGCCTGTTAGCCACATGATCTCAAAGCTAGGGAGCCATGTAACTGCTATTTCACAGCAGCAAAATGAGACTGGAGGGGGCTTCAGTGTTTGTGAACAGGTCTCTCTTATCCAACTGCGTCACTGTCTCCAAAAGCCTCTTTCTCTGTTCAATTCTACAACAAAAATCAAATTCATGGCTAAACTACTTTTTTCTTTCCAGCTATACAATTATGAAATTGTGCTGGAGTCTGGTGCCAACAGAGCGTCCTACATTTGGCAAGATCAGTCAGATGATAGCGAGACATTTAGGTGACCAGCCGGGGCATGAGCTGGAGCAGGAGCAGGTGAGTTTAGTACACCGAGCCTGAGTGGACTCCAGTAACATGTGATACAACAGAAAGTGTCCTCAAAAAACTCAATCAATCAAAAGACTTTTATTTTTAGAGCAAATCTTTTTTTGTTTGTTGTTCCCATATGGTTAATTTAAGAAACATCTTCTACTGCATATTAGAATTAGGGACAGATGTTGTTGACTAAAATATTGTTTCCGTGCAAAATGGCTCTATTTTTATGATAGTGAAGGACTTGTTTGGTCTAACTTTGTGTCTATCTTTGCTGTTTTTGCACTTTACTATTAGCCAATACAGAGCTGTAGTTCATTTGCCTAAAAGAGTGACTGGCAATAAAATTTACCATTGACAACAACATTGATAAATGACTCCTCATGGCTACAGTACTGTAAAGTCAAACTAGTTAACAGCCATGGACATATTGCTCTGTGTTGATGCTTCTCGTCTCTTTCCCAGCTAATTTACCAGAATGTGCAACAGCCACAGGAGCAGGTCACAGAGGGTGAAGTGTGTGACGGGCCAAAATGCTGCGATGGCCCCTGTGACCAGTCTTGTGACCACGAGGAAGAGGAGCAGCCCCTGATGAAGACCAACAACTACCAGTTTTGTTGAAAGACCAGATAATACACCTCCAAGTCATGACCATTTAGCTGCCACGCTCCAGGAAGGCTGTAGCTTGCAAACATACCACCAACAGTTCAGAAGTTGCTGTTCAGAGTCACCGCCACAGCTCATTTTTGCCTGTCATGCCTGTTTGCCAGACAGACAAGCAGCTGCAGAAAGCATGTGATTTGCTTCTTTGGAGAAAATGACTGAAATGGCCAAGTCTCGCACAGACTTCAGACATGAAAGGAAGAAAAATGTCAACAATCCACAAGTCTAAATTAATCAGAGCCATGCTGTATCCCGAATAATGGACATGGTTTTTCCTCTGTTAAGTATTTTAGAGGCATATACAGTATGTTTTGTTTATTTTACTTTATAATGCTTATGTTTTCTTTATCACGGGCTACTGTTGTGTTTGTGTGGGATGGGTCAGCAGGTTCACTTCCTTTTCATTTTGTTTTTTTATGTTTTTGTCTCAGAGAAATCAACCCTCTGTGTGAGCTGTCCCGAGTACTGTATACAAGATGCCTTTTCTTCTCTGATCACCTAAACTGAACGTCTAAACAGTGCAAGTGTTTTTCTCTGGTTTTTAATGTGCTAAATCCAGTGTGGAGAGGGCAAAGAATGGCCACTTTGTTTTTCTCTGTCTGAGCATTGGACACAGTTGTTTTACTTATGACACACTTACAGTAGATGTCAGTTCGTGGCAACATGTGATTGTTCCACTTCGAATGATGTAATTAAGTAACCAGTGTTCAGTGTGTTGTTGGAGCAGGGAATACAGCTGAACTGAGCAGGGAAATCTGTCGAGGATTAGACAAACTGTGTTTTATGTTTGACAATGTGAAGCTCTTTATTTTCTGCTGGAGTTTAATGAATGTTGATAAATGATGTAAATGTAGTAGCTTACACTGCCAACAAGGATTTCAGAGAAACATATAAGCTATGTGAGAAATACAGACCGCAGACCTGTGCAACTTCAGGCATTTCAGTGTGCTTGCATCTGAATTTATTGTCCAATAATGTATGTATATATATCGCAAGATGTAAATCCAGAATAATCTTTATTTTCGCTGAAATACTAGAGTAGATAGTAGTACAACAGTGTTTCATATATTTGATGTGTTTTTGTGCAAACGAGACGTTCAATGCTAAAGCTTTGATTTAAACACCGTATTAAAAAAGTGGTGTGTAATAAAGCTGTAAAACCTCAGATTTCAGAGTTATTTTTATTAGTACAATCCATTTTTGTGTTACACTTTGATTGAGGACTTTTGTTTCTGATTTGTTTTTTTCTTTTGGATCATGTCCAATGCACATTTCCTCTGACGTTTTTCTACAGCATCTGTTGATATTGCACAACTTCAAAAGTTTGAGGAAGTATTTGTTCCATCTTTGAGACATTTGAGGTAGTGGGAATTAAAACAGTTCCACAAACTTGTTCTTACATTAAAAGGCACCACATGTCTTTCTTCGTATAAGACCGTGTCCATGACAATTGTAGTTAGTAAGATTATCTCTGTGTGCTGCTCTTTAATTATTCAGCTGTGTAAAACTAGTATAACCACATCATTTCCGCAGCAGGAAATAAATTAGTTTCATTAATGATGTAAGAAATAACAGGAAAATACCTCTAGGCTTTGTCTTATCACTGTTTTTCACTAACACAATAAACACAGTAAAAATATCCATGTTGTACAACATTTTTGATCAGTTTAAATTTTACATTTTAAAGTGTCACACCTTTTTGGAGCCAAGAATATAATATGAATCTTTGATGTGTCAGAAAACTTAAACCATCACCTTTAACATCCATTTTACATGGAAAAGTAAAAAAACAATGTTTCTCTTTGTAATTTTTTTAATTGAAAGTCTTCAGCGGTAAATTTACTCAAGACTCTGCGGCAGGCTAAACTCTACAATTAGCTGCTTTGTAATTAAATCAGGTCAATATTGTAGTTATATACACTGACTATATTTACAGCATTATTACTAAGTAGTGTTAGTTAACACTTTATTTTACACTACACTTCATAATTGTCTAACTACATAGTACATACATAATGGAATTATGTGTACTTACTATGTAGTTACAAGTTTTACAGTGTTTACAGTGTGATGATGTAGATGTATTAAGTGTAGTGTAAAATAAAATGTTACCATAATTATCAATGTATTCAAACACTAGTACAAAGAGTGATAGCATAAAGTTTTAATTTATTGTGTTTATTTACTGTACATGAGCAGATTCATTGTCATGTTTTTTCGGTGCAACTTTTCCACATTATATTTGGATGCTGTGAACGTCACTGACCAACAGATGTTGCTATTGAACCACATTGTCTACTCCATGAATCTAAGGCCACAACGTTATTAACTGCATTCTTTTTGTACAGCAGACAGATACGTTTCATCACTTAAAACAGCAATTAGTCAAAAGGCATGAGGCAGATATTAGTAAAAAAAATTAGGAAATGTCTCCTAAAACACAAGAAGTAATGCACTACAAATAACTGCACTGTTAAAATATTAATAAAATAATATAAGATCTTTCAGTCAAAAAAAGTTGATCTTTTTTAGGTTTGATTCACATTCACACACTTTTCTGAACTCATGGCATGGGATTGGTTAAAAAATGGTACATGCTACAAAATAAAAAAATTAAAATAAAAACATTCAGCTTCCTTGATGATCACTTGTATCATGACATGTATTGTTAGCTTGAAATTCATATTGCTTGAACAGCAAACTCCCCGTAACACTTTCAAACTTAAGCTCCTGTTGTATCACTTTCTTCTTCTTTCATCCTAGTTCACAAAGGGTTTTTTCTGTTCTTTTCTTTTAGCAGAAATAAACATTTTTGTCCACCCTGAACATTTTTAATCAGACAGCTCAACTGGATCTAGAGCCTCTGCTTCTGTTGCTTAAATCTGGGAAACCTCACCTACTTCTTCATCTTTCTCTGTGTCAATCTTTGCTACTCCCAGTCGGTACAGGGTGTCCCTTATGACTACCTCTCCAGGTTGGCAGGCCTGCACCACTTGACTAATCTGCTGGTTCACAATGTCTCTGCTGGTGAGGAAATCTACCAGACGGTTATAGAGGTAGTAATGCGCCGTGTTATTGAAAACCATAGGCTGCTCCTGAGCGCTGCTCTCTGAAGCACATAACTCAGCTGTATCACTGCTGTCGGCTTTGTCTGGTGGCTCCATCTGTTCTTTCTTGACTTTCCCAGATTCAGTCAGAAGGTTGATGTAAGGCTCCAAGTCTTTGCACAGATGAAAGGAGTGGTGTTTTGGAGAAGGAGGCTCCTGGGTCTGTGCAGGAGGGTGTACCAGCCAACGGGACAATGATTTAGTGATGGGATGAACCTGTTGGTTTTCAGCCCCTGAAGACAAGTCAGTGCTGTATGTCTGGTCTTGTAGCTCTGCACATGTCACAATCTGTGAGACAAAGGGAAATAAATCAGATTCAAATGTATTTATTGGATGTCATCAAAACCAACTGAAAAACCATTTGAGTGCATGTTTAAACCCAACCTCTGGATCTTCAAAAGGGTCACAGAAGCAGCCTTGGTTCCTGCCCCACATCTGTGTTGCCTGTTCTGGATACTGCATGTCAGTACAGAGCGCCACCTGATGGGCACTGTCACTAACGTATACAGGAGGCCAATAGCGGGAAGACAGTAGCAGGTCAACGTGGTCTCGGGCTGTTTCTCTCCTCACCAGGCATTTAGAGCCACACACCACCTGGCACATGCCGAACACAAAAGATTTTTTTTGTTCTTTGGTCAGAACCATGTTTGAGCTGTCTCCAATGAGATGTCGACCTGCCATGATCATGCTGTTCATACCTTATGAGGGCAGACCTTGGAAAGTTTGCCAGCGGTAAGATGAGAAGAGGGTTGTGGTGCTGTTGACAGACCATTAGGAACTTGTGTGCACATGGAGACGAGAGAGGCAAGCAGTTCCTCCTATAAAAAAAGCAGGGGAGAACAGAGACCCAGTTTTTACAAATGCCAAATTCAATGAATCATTAAGGTTGATCTATCAGGTTTGAATACAACATATCTAGCTAGCCACGCATGTCCAGATAGCTTGAATATGGATTGAATAGCAAGGTCTGAAGGGGGCCACAGACATTTATATACCCTGGTCAACTCTGCAGTGATGTTTGCCCCACATCGCTGTAGTATTGTCCTCAACTCTTCCTCACTGTGATCTTCTAGCTTATCCAATCTCAGTAAACCATCATGGATGAGACGGACCAAAATTGATAGGTCACCTAAAACAGACAGAAAACCTGAATGAAACAATTTCAATCTACACACCACTGACATCAGCAGGTCTACATTAACATTGGCCGGTAATGATTAGTCACAAGGTGGTAAAAGCAGGTACCGGACAGCTCCTGTGTGGGGGACAGGACTTTATCTTTCTCTGTGTTGATGACTGCTTGACTCCTCATTAAAGGGGGTATAAAGGGAGCAATGATAGAAGCATCCACTCGTATGATAGGGATGTCTGAAGGGAAAGCTGCCTGCTCTATAGCTTCACTCTCCATGGTCAGCCAGAAGTCATCCACATGCACCTCATCCGAGACAGCGCTTTCTGGCCAGATGAACTGTACAAAAGTCAAAAGGTATTATTACGCCTAATTGTGAAATATTTTGTTCTCTTTGTTCTTATTATATATGTGCAACCCATTAGCTTCATCACCTCAACATTTTTCAGCTCCAGCGCGTTGTTTGTGTATCTCTGAGCCATTTCAAGCTTTGGAGCAATACCACAAAAGCCACAGATCATATCATTGTAATCACGCACTGTGAAACACTCAAAGGCCCAGTATCCACTCAGGAGGAGTTCTTGGACTTGGCATGATTCCTTTGGACTCAGTGTATGGACTACAAAAAAGTAGAAAGTCATCAACATCACTTTAAAATGCTCATGTACACAACAGACTGTACACAGATTCTTACTAGGGTGATTGGGCACATGGTCCAGTAAGGTCCTGACAGCGTGAGCTGGAGTATGGCCAAGTTTAATGCTGGCTCGAATTCTGAGGAACAGGTCTATACTGACCAGCAGTCTGTTCCCAATGTTGAACAAACCTACCACAAAATATTTGAGAAATCGAGTTTAGTCACATTGTTTTATTTAAATTACTGCATTTTAGTCATTGAACTTAAAGTCTATAAACCATGTAATTGTCAGTATATGTTTGAAATGTAAAAATATATATTTTTTTATTCTAGCTAAGACCTAGTACAGTTTAATGGATGTAAAAACAAAATGGTGAATTAGACTAGAATTGTCTCTCAGTACACATATTGTTGCAGGTTACCTGGAGGAAGGTCTGTGAAACTATGTATGGCCAAGCATTGAAGATTAAGACACACTTTAAGCTGGAGAGAAGCTGTGTTCATCAGGGTTTCAGTGAGCAGCCAGCAGTCTACCTGTCCCGCAACAGTACTAACAGGTACACACAAGAGGTATAGATTAGTACTTACAATTGTGACACAAAACAAACTAAACACAATGGCTTCTTCTTTTATCAAAGGAAATATACTCACATCTGACCTCCTTTAAACAGAGGGTAGTTGCACAGGCTGCAGCGAGTAGCAGCTGATTCAAAGAACTGAGGCCAGCCAGACTCAAACATTGTCTCTGTCTCCACGTTGTCTTCTTGCTCCAGGTCACTTTGGTGGATCAAAATTATCTGCAGACTGTTGAGTTCTTGGATGAGACTCAGTGTTTCTTGAAGCTCTGGTTCACTTTCAGGAAAATGCAGGGAGTGCCGTAAAAGTTCTAAGGTGGACTGACGTTGGAAGTCC
Source organism: Perccottus glenii (assembly GCA_024416835.2). Lineage (NCBI taxonomy): Eukaryota > Metazoa > Chordata > Actinopteri > Gobiiformes > Odontobutidae > Perccottus > Perccottus glenii. Next base: position 22,068,522 of record CM044554.2, on the reverse strand, counting down.
TTCTGAGCGAGACTGAGGGGCTTGTATGGATCAAGAAACTGAAATCAAATTAAGAAAATAAAGATATTACTTATAATTCTAAAGATATCAAATGTTAGCAAATTTTCAGGTAGTGAAAAGATTACTCTTGAAGTTTCACCTTTTCATTCTTGGTGTCTTTCTGACTTAATGTATGCCCACATTTAGGGCACACTGCAGGTTTGTGTCTGTTCTTGTACATATAGTCACATGCTGGGTTTTTACAGTGCCCTCTACCACGTGCTGTGGACAGCCCCAAATTCTAAAAAAAAGGTGTGACAAAAAAGTTGAAAAAAAAAACAGTAACAGTAATACAAATAAAACAGTAATAGGTTTATACTAACAAAACTGGAAACAGTGTGCTTGAAAGGCATCACTGAAACAATATTCATTCTTTTGTCAAGTGAAGCAGCAGTACAGGGACCCTCTACTGAGCCAGTGACAGAAGAATCCTAAAAAAAGCACAATACAACATATGTTATCATAATAATAGTTCATATAAATCAGCTTATTTGCATTCATTACTCTATGTTACCTGCTTGGCGGCGTTTGTTGGGACCACCTGGCCGAGCTGTTTTAAAGTGCTTGGTTTGAGAACTGCTAGGCTCTCTCTGGGCCCTTTGGTTAGGAAAAAAAAAAGCATGTCATCTGAGAAGAGAAACCTCAGAAAATGCTTTACACAGTACATTTCATTTAAAATAATTAAAAGTGACTAGTTATAAAAGTGGATAAAATATTAGTTCAGAAAATAATGTTAATGTACTAGTAGATAATGAGGTGTTTGCACTTGTATAGCTTCCTTTGCTGGATGGCACTGTTATGATCTTGAAGACAGCATTTTCTGGAAATAAAAATATGAACAAACATGCACTAAAAGTTTTGACTGCTTGATTTAAGACTACAAATGTATGTCCACTTTTACTTTTGTTGGAATAGGCAGGGAGGATGGGTCTCACTGGTTTCTTCTGCACAAAGGTTTTATCTTGACTTGTTCCTCCTTTAATGTGGTCAACCATCGATCTATGCAGAAATCATTTAAATGTATTATGTACTGACATGTTTTTTCACTGTTTTAGGATAGTATTGTCCATATTCTGTCCAGATGAGCATTAAAAACATTTATTTGGAACCATGTGCCTTCAGCTCTGTCAAATAATTGTTATGTATTAACACTTGAAAAGGTTTACTTTGTGTGATCCTTTGTCGTGGTGCTGCTGCCCCCTGTTGACTTTGCAGCTGTAGTTGCATGCTGTTTTCTGGAGCAACTGCGAGTTTGTTCTTTGTTGTTGACCCGAGTCGTTTCTGCTTTACCAACAGCTGCATTCCTCCCCTCAACAGAAGAGGATGTCACCTGGGAGCTTTTATTAGATTTCTTCACAACTAATTCTTTCACTTTAGTCTTCTTTTCCTGGAATCCAAATCAGACATAAGTCACAACATAACAGTAAACAACCGCATTAAAGGGTATAGGTTAATGTGTTCTAATGGGAAGGATACAGTGGGTGATCAAACATTGTCATTTTTATAGACAACATTTCAGTTTGTTATGGTTTCATTGTTGAATAAAACCATAACATGTTGCTTACAGCAGGTTTCCATTTTCCGCCAAGATGGCTTCCACATTCAGGACAGGTTGGGGGCTTGTGACGAGAAAGATATACAAATGAACAGCTGGGACATTTGCCCCGACCTCTTCTGGTGTATGTCTTCGCAGGCTGCAAAAGGGATTTTGAACAATTATTTTATTCTGTATACCAGTTTTTGCATTTTAAACCTGTTTTTTAAAATGTGCTTACCATGTTAAAGGATGGCTTGGTACTTTGCATAGTGCTTGATTCTAAGGAGACCATCATTACTGGTCTTACAGAAGTGACACCACTGAAAGAGTTTTGCTCCAGCAGATTCTAAAATAAGGTGCAAACACATTTTCTTTTCAATAAAGTTCTAGTCAAAATTCTGTTCATGAACAAAAGGATATAGAACTCACTTGAGTAGGTATTAGGGCAACCATCTGTGTAGTTTCTTCATGTATTTTTGATCCACTGGGAGTACTGACAAAAAACATTGTTTTATTAGATCCTCCTGTGACATCTGTGTCAGGAGTTGTTTCAGTGTTTTGTAGGACAGAAAAGGAAGTGTAAGGCAGTATATCAGGAGTTCTGGAGTGAAATGCCACTGCAGTTTCTTCTGCCATGTCATCACCACTGATGGCCTGTGGATAAAGTTCCACTTCACCAGTAGGTCCTGAAGGGGGACACTGGCTGACGTTAACAGAGTCCAAAGACTCTCTGCTAACATCTGGCAGAGAGTCCCCTGGCTGAGAAAGTGAATTGCCTTCTGCCAAGACAAAGTAATTGGCTCTGGGAAGGATCTTGCGGAAGCCTGGCATCTCTTTTGATGGACGAGGTAAGGGCTGTAAAAAAAATAAACACAGCCGTGTTTTTTACACTGACAATATAATAAATATAATAAATATGAACATCAGGAAAATTGGGCATTAGGTTGGTTTAATGTAAGGAGAAGTAAAAATTGTGTTAGTACAGTTGTGGTAATTGAAGCACTTCGTTGTGAGTCTCCGTGTTATTACATTTGCCACAAACGTATCGATTCATCTTTTTCTATTACATATCCACTATGCTCAGTATAATTATCAAGAAAAGCTTTGACGTTCCTAATTGCCTATAATAAACCAACACTTTATCATCAGCAAACCTTTTAAAAAGATTGGCCTGGGTTGACTGCACTATCATTAATCTACTGCTGCACTCTTTCTACAACAAGTGATGCTTTTCCAGTATTTATTAGAGACATTAGTGACATCCACAAGCCAGATTTTTAGTTGTGTGACTGTTTTTTTAGACAATGTTACTGTATACTCTAAATATAACTTACATAGTCTGTGCCCTCCTTCTCCAACTTAGCCTTATCCAAATAGTAACCTTTCTCGGCTACACTTAGCCTTCTCCAGCTCTCACTGATGCGCTTGTTGATCTCTGACTGAGGCAAATAGGGGATTTCTTGTTGCATTCGTTGATGAACATCAAAGTAGTAGAGCAGGTAGGCGGACCTTTAAAAAATTTGTGATGTTTAAGAGGCCAATTACATATTCAAGACATTATTGTTATATTTTATATTGTACATAGAAATATATATTGTTGTAGTTTCAGTGCAGTTTCCATTACCTAGGCTTTTTGGGTTTCTCAGTGGTGTCTTCCTGGTGACTTTTGCTCCTCCTTTTCTTTGGGAGATTTGTGTCTATTTGGTTGTAGCAGCTCTCCACTTCTTTGGGCACTGTCACCTCCTTCACCTTCTCCATGATTTATAAAGGTCTGGGGCCAACTTAAAAAAATCAATATTTGTCAGTCCATAGAACAAATATAAAAATGACCAAAAACTATAACTATGTATTGCAGCACATAATATACACACTTTATACACTTTACACCTAGTAACCATGTAAGTAACTAAGCTGCACACACTTTAAGCCTTTATCTTATGTTTATTGCACCTTATTATAGATTATTATAGATAGATTGTCAGCAGGAAAAGCTGTGTGTAGCCTCTAGCTAGCGAGTGAAATTGAACACATGCATTCTGTTCATGCATTTAAGCTGAAAGTCTGGGGCAAGACAGTGTTTACCAACTTAAATGTTTAAAGGTTTAATGGCGTGTCTCTATACTGCTTGCATGCAGCCTGTTGTCCAATGAAAGGGCTTCTTATTGAGGTCTTACTTACGATGGCCTTGGGCTGTAAAAACCGCTCAGAACAGCCCTTTAGAAAACACCAAAAAGACAGTACATTTTGTCAAAGATATCAAATGCTGATTATTTTCCAGTCCTCGACACCATGTCTAAATTAAGCCTTGAAAATCTCTAAAGTAGCTTCGTTTGCTGTCGACTTGGTAAAAACATGGCGGATTGTTGCTATGCGTCTAAACCAATCAACTATTAGAATAAAAAAGTACAGACCAATCAGAAACCACGGTTTTGATACGTAAAAGAAACGTTTGAGTCCCGTAAGCATTAATCGATTGAGAGTTAAAGATTATAAACTGGGATTTCATTAACGGAGATGTCTTTGGAATACTATTGTGAAAAAGTACGAATAAATGACAATATAGTGCATAGACTATAATCACCAGAAACTTGTGACACAACACAAGATTGTTGAAAATATGTAAATTATCTTTGGTGTAAAATAATACGACTCGTGTAAATAGAAATAAAGAATAATTTCTCGAATATGGTTTAAGTATCTTTTATTTATTTTTATATCTTTTTTAAAATACTGATTTAAATACTGATTTAATTTAAACTCTAGACTAAAGTAATCGCAGTAAAATGGAGAGTCGCCTCCTCAGGATTATGAATCAAACACCGACCACTGAGCAAAAATGGCGGATGACAAGGTGAGTAGGTGCTCCTTCCATTAGTTTGGTTTTAAACGTGAATATATTGATTCTAAGTCTTTAGTCAGATTACATCTTCGGCTTGAAAATGTCGAATAAACTCGGCTCCAGCAGCAGTACGTCTCTGCTTTGAATTAAGTTATGGGGACAAAATACAGTCGCTCCTTCAGCTGGCCATGTTGTCTTAACTGTCATGAAAGCAATGTAAATGCTTTTTCATTCATTTTAGGATCCACTGAAGCAATTAAAAAACTTAACGCTGCTCAAAAAACAACTGGAAGAGGTCCAGAGAAGAGTTGAAAGTGAAATTTCTACTGGAGTTCCTCAAGTACGTTGTTATCTTTATGCTCCGTTTAGTTGTTTTTCAGTGATATTAATCTATTTGTGTGTGTATGAACTGAATGACTGAATGAGCTTCTTGGTGAATTGATTAGCACCTTCACCTGTGTATCTGGCCTCACTAAGTTACGTTAAGTAAACATTTAGGGAAGACAATTACTTACCTAATCCTGAAACTTTCATTTATATTTTCTTTATAGGGAAGTTCTGTGTTGGGTTCTCCATTTCTGAAGGGCTTTCTTGCTGGCTATGTGGTGGCAAAACTACGCTCCTCTGCTTTTCTGGGAGTGCTGCTGGGAACCCTCACCGGTTTGTATGCAGCACAGAACTATCAAGTACCCAACATTGAAAGGACGGTAAAGGATTGCCTGAACAACTTGAAAAAAGGACCAAAATAATTGACTACTATCTCTACAGCTGTTCACAGCAGAGGGCAAAAGGCTCTCATAGTAGCTGGTTGTCCTTTGCATATCACAGACAAACCAACGAGACTGGATTCTATTCTTTAAGTGGATTTTATTGGGGACTCAAAAGACTGCCTTTTATTTTTGTATTGCTTTTACATATTTCATTTTCACACCAGTTATAGATTTTTTGTTTTCACTTTATGACTTGGGTTCACTTTTTATTCATTTTCCAAAACCTTGTTTCCTGGTGCAGCTATCTCGGTCTGATTTTTATCAACAGCAATTTTTTTGATCCAATCCAGATGAAATAACATTTAGATTTATACTGAGAAAAAGATGCACATTTTATTACAAATATTTAAATAGGTTATTGAATTTCATTTGATATTTGAATGATCTGCAGCTGTTAACAGGTGTTATCCACTGTATCTTGTGTTTAAATTTATGAGAAATGCCTTAAAGTATTTATTAAAGTTTACGATGATTGTGATTGAAAATGTGGGGCCTGCTTCCTCAACACAACACAAGAGACGGTGGATTAAGAGCCTTAGTTGGGGGTCCCTTTTTGGCCTAATGGTAGTCATTTATGGCTCTCATGCACCTCTTATAACACTCTCTAAGGTTGACGGTCAAGTCCCTTTTAACCCCTCCTCTTGTGTGGTGATGATTGAGTTAGCAAAACTCCTGATTTCTCTGGTGACTCTCATCTTGACTGGGAGTCTCTCTGCCTTACGCACTTGTCCATCTCTAGTCCTTGTTGCTCCATATGCTGTCCCCGCTGTACTCTACGCTTTCAACAATAATTTGGTAGTTCTCATGCAGGCCTACATGGATCCCAGCTCATACCAAGTCTTGAGCAACCTGAAAATTGCTTCCACTGCCCTGTTGTACTCCTTCTGCCTAGGCAAGAGGCTGCGGTTTAGGCAGTGGTTAGCATTGGGACTCCTCATGTCAGCAGGGGCATGCCACAGCTACAGTAGTTTAGATTTAGAGGACCCTGAAGATAAAGCCAATGTAAATGAACAACCAAAACTACGCATTACTGCTAGGGGCTTTTCCTTGTGTTGGTATACTGTTGTTTTCAGGGTTGGCAGCAGTTTATACAGAGATGGTGCTGAAAAGACAAAAGTTGCCGCTCAGTTTGCAAAATCTCTACCTATATGTGTTTGGAGTAGCTCTCAACGGACTGTCCTTATTCTCCACAGTACCTAACGGCAAAGGCTTCCTGGAGGGGTACACTGTGGTGGTTTGGGCAATTATTGCAGGACAGGCAGTAAATGGTCTTCTCATGTCTGTGGTGCTTAAGCATGGCAGTGGGATCACCAGATTGTTTGTCATTTCCTGCTCCATGCTTGTGAACGCTGTCATGTCGTGGGCAATGTTAGGGCTGCAACTCACGCCAATGTTCCTTTTTCCAGTTACTATGATCGGACTGGCAGCTTATTTTTATTACAAATAGGCAGGTTTTCACCTCTAGAATTATGTTTGAATTTTAACTCTTGGTTATAAAAAGGACATTTTAGATGGGTTTTTTCATGTTGCCTTATGTCTTTTAACTGGACATTCACAACATTTGTTTTTGAATTACAGGACGTATCATGTTGATGAAACACATTCACACACACATTCATAGTTTTTATTGCCTTCCAAGTTTTATTTGAAGCATAAAACAATTATCACTTGGTAAAACCGTGTCAAAGATGTAATACAAATGTTGGACAGGGTGTTTATGATGAATAAATAAATAAGGTAAACTGCTTTATTGTCATGCTTTCCAGTTTATTTAAGGAACACAGCCGTCACTGTCGAACCTGTTCAGCTTTATGCTCACTTCGTACAGCTAGAGCGTCCTTTAACTCTGCCAGAGCTGTGAAAAGTAAGGGAAAAATAAAACTTAATGGAAATAATTATCTTATACAAGTTGGGCTGGTTTAGCAGAGGGTTGGAAGCATGCACTGACCTTTACACAGTTCCTTGTTGTCAGCCTGCAGCTGCTGGTTTTGTGCAGACAGGTACACAGCATCCTGCACGGCCTCGAGCAGCACAGTCCTGTATCTGTCTTCTGACATCTTTCTCTGCTCCTCACTCACCTGGCGAAACACTCGGAACACCTAGACAACAGGTAAACGAGAGGTTATACACCATTATATATATATATTTTATTTTTTTTACAATTGTGTGAAAACTCTGAAAGTAGGCTGTTAATTGTGCACAGGTAAATAACAGGTCAACTAAAATGTAGCTTGTAACTAAGTAGTACCTTTTCTGCAATGACCAAATTGAGGTTTGTTCCACCATTACAAGGGGTGGGAACCAGAAGACAACATTTTGGGTGGAGTTATTGAAAATGTTTGAATAAGAGTAAATTAAACAAAGTCATAAGAAAATGTGTCTATTGTGTTGTACCACCTGTAAAGTTGGTGAAATGTTTGTTTAACTGAAACAAGTCCAAAAGCAACTCACTTTCCTGGTCATTAGAGTTCAGTTATTACAGGAGTCAAAACAGTGATGAAATGATTTGATCAAATGAAACGTGAAAACAGAACATCCACCTGCAAACTCTCCTCCTTCAAACAATGCATCTCAGTTTGGTGTCGGTTAACTTGATCCAGCAGGTCTCTATCGGCCTGCTGGGCCTCTGCGCGCAGGGCCTCCAACTGCAGCACTAGGACTTGTCTCTCTTTGGTCAGCAACAGTAGCTCTCTCTGGGGACCCTCTGTCTATAGCAAAAGAGTGGATGAAACCATTAAAAGCAAAGGGAAACTACCGACTCAAGTTTCAGTGCTATCCAATGCACCCGAATAAAAATCTACCCTTGCATAAATTTTACCTGACTCAGCATTTACGACTAAGATAGATCACAAAGTGAATAATGTTAAACAACAGTGTATCTCATTATCCTTACCGGGTGCTGTTCTCGTGCCAATTCTCTCTCCATCTTTTCCAACTCCTCCTGAATTAATCTCCCATGATCCTCCTGCAGTTGCCTCCTCCGCTCTTGTGCTTTGTTGTACTCCAGCTGAGACTGATCATTAAATTGGCAAAATAAATAGCTTACTGTGAGTTACCCGCCCCATCTGCGCATAAATCTTATTTATCTCTTCAATAGACTTCTCCTCGTACTGTAAGCCCATTTTACAAACAAGCATTCAGATGTGCACCGTGCAATATTTAGTTTAGAAAAAACAAGAAGCAGATTAAAGAGTGCTACCTGTTCCCAAACATTAGGTTTATCTGTAGCAGCACTGTTTTTTAGTGTCTCTTCTCTTAAAGCTTTCCTGAGTTGCTGCATTTTTTCTACTTGTTCCTGAACAGTCTTTTCATCCCCTTTCCCATCTGAAAGAAAGAACTCACATAGTTGCATTAAAACATGTACAACATTTGAACACAAATTATCCATGTCAAATCAGAGGAAACTTTAAATTGTGATGCAACTAAAAACGTTAGTGGTGACAACGTGACCAGTCCAAGTTAGTCTACTGTGTCCAAGGAAACTTTGAATTATTATGACATATAATGATTCCAAATACTACATCTTCCTGAATGCTACAGTCTTTGTTCATTACCTCGGATATGTTTGTCCAACTCGTGTCTCAGCTGTTCCTGCAAATGTCTCACTGTCTCTGGTGTCTCCATGGTAACACCACCTGAACAAGTGCTATTTGGAGACTGGTACTCCTGCTTCAATAATGTAAAAATTGTTTTTATAAGAAAGATACAATACTTCAGTGCAATAAATACTTACCTTTCTTTTGGCTTTTATCTGGTTGGACTCTTCTCGCCTCTTCTCCCATGACTGACTTTTAACAAGCTGTTTGAATAAACCTTTGTTATGAAATCCTCACAGCGGTAAATACATATACTATAGACTTTTCCATTGTTACAGGGCCATACCTGGAGGTTCTGAGTCAAATTGGCCAGTCTATAGGTGTTGGGAATTTCATTTCCCCCCTGTGACATCATCTTTCCTCTTAAAGCTGCGATCTCATCTCGAATCTCATGCTCGGTTGCCCGTGGATACCAGCGAATAACAGTTGGCTTAGTTCCCAAACTTCTCACTTTCTGGGCCAAAGTTAAAGCATTTGGGGTCTCATTATCTAAAAAACCTGAGGGACAAAGAGTGGTTTAAGATCAGTAAAACCCATTTTCTATGTAATGTGTTAGCGCTTGTGGGTAATAGGAACACTCACCTTGAGGATGGATACAGCTGAGCAGAACAGTCCTACTATTTCCACTCAGACTCTCTTTTAACAGGAAAGGGAGAAGCTTGTCCTCAGGTGAGACTTCAATTTGAATTTGGTCCAGTGCTTTCACAAGTGGGCTGACTCTGCGGAATATTACAGCTATTACAACTGAGTGCATGTCGGATGATGGATTTGGGATAATTGCTACCGTTCTCTTTGCCAGTGTCATTAATTTAACTAGAGAACAACCTACAAAGCCATCTGTTTGTGCTTATTATTTTCTGTAAAAGTAGCTGTTGCTGCACTGTTGTAAAGAGAGAAGGGCTTAAAAATCTCCACAGCTTTATATTTTAGCCAAAATTTGTTATTTTAGTTCCTCTTGTGTTCATGTAAGTGATAGTTTGCTGTACCACTCACCCTCGGAGGTCAGTCCTGCTGGCTCCCCCCGCCAGGCTGAACAGCTGCAGTCTCCTGCGGCAAACTTCAGACTCCACCTCCTCAGGATGGACTTTCCTCTCCACAGCTATTGAAAACAGGGAACTACATCTAAAGAGAATTCACACCATGAACACAAATACCCCACGTGTGGAACAACAAGTTGTGAGCACACTCCAATAAGTCTGCTCAGAGACAATATAATTACTCATTCAACACCAAAGATAGTTATTATAATGAGTCTATTAAAAAGCAATTTACTTAATAGATGACATTACTATAGTTAATGTGAGCTGTGTTTAATTGACCTACCTACAGGACATACCGCCCGGACTGGCCTTCACTCGCTCTCTGCATGTTTCATAGAGAGTGTACGCTTCATCAGTGGAGCTCACACATACTTCCTTTAAACCTCCTGCAATTCTGAAAGAAGTGAGAGCACAGACATACTCATCTTATTCAGAAATGTACACAACACTCTTGATTAACTGCAGCGTGGATCCAGTTAAAGGCTTATTTTGTTGGAGACAAACTTGTCTGACCTTCCGAGAACTGGATGAGTCACAGGTAATAGATTTTGTCGGTTGTAGCTAAGTAAGTCCACAGCACTGCCATCCGGGTAGAACTGACAGCAAACATGATAACAGCCTTAATCATATTAAACATTCTTTGTGCAATAGTTTAACAATTTGCATTTGTCTTTCTTGGAAATAATAGACATTTAAAGCTCCACAGAGTCCAATGAAAGTACCTCCTGTTACTGTTTTTCAGATGAAATCAGCATTAAAACTATTTCAACTAAGTTTGCCCAATGAACACAATATGTGTTTCCAGGGCAACCATAGCTGTTCACGTGCTCCAAAAAGGAGTGTGTTAGGAACGGAAAACAAATCTGTTCTTTTTCCACCAGATGTAATGAGAAAAAGAATAGAACTACACTCCCAACATTTAACCTTTAACCCAAACTGTTTTCTGATTTCTTTCTAATTCTGCAAAGGCACAAACCTGAATAAATGACAAAGACATGAAGGACTCTTCTTTTTCTTGTAACGTGTGACTTAACAGATCCCTCAAAATCTAAAGTAGAAAAGGCCACATTAAAAGTGAGCGTAGACATAGAAGTATTGCAGTTTGGTCTAAAAGCTTCACCTGTTTGATGATGTGGAGGTCAATCAGAGTGCTGGTCTTCTCTGTGCATGCACCATACATCAGCAGTGCTCCGTTATAACCTTTAAGAACAGACTCGATGAGAGGCTGCAGGAGGTCAGAGTAAATTCCCTGTAAAAGTAAAGATGTTAAGAGCAAATAAAAGGTCATATTGGAAAAAAATATAAACATCCTTTGTACTTGTATGTTGTCACCAGTCACCACACTGTCAAATGAGAAAGACTTTGGGCCCTGCTGGATAAACAAACATAGTAAGAATATCGGAAAGGTAAATATCAGTATGCATATCTAATAGCAGTATGTAAATGGGAATATATATATATAACCTCGTCCTTTCCTGCCATGAAGTCCACTCCACGTCCATCTTCAGTAATAACAACACATCCATTTTTCTCTGTGGGCGCACATTTGGGCATGAAATTTACAAAAATATTAGCAGCAGCCTCATCTACACATTAGGTATTTTCCTTTACCTGGGAGTGTTGTGACTAAAACTCCCACTCTGATGTTTTCAGCTTCCTCGCACATCTACAAAAACATGATAGTCACCCAAAATCTTCTAAAAAAGTCAGTTTGGTCTCTACATTATGGTAAAAGTAGTACTTACAGCTGCACCAATGTTCACTGTCCACTAGTTTACTGTCTACTGTTGATGTCTACACAAGGTACTGGGTCTAAAGGATTCTATTACACAGAGATAAATTAGTAATAAGTCAGACTTTCACTGATCTAGGGTAAAGTTACAGTGACTGAAAGATGTTTCTGGGTAAATGTTTGTTAACAAATGTGGCCCATGTCCATCTTCCTTTTTAGTACTCTTCAATTAATCAAGTTCAACCACCTGTCAAATTGTCTTTATTTTCCTGTATGCCATTATTTAGTGGAAGACATCCTTCCTATAAATTAGAAAATGTTGAAATACACTTGTGGGTTGTTGTGAATACCTGAAGGAATACCTGAAATCTGAACTAGACAGGATGGATGCTTTTCAGTTTCCTCGTCAAGCAAGGTGGTGTGTAGAAGATGCAACAGTGACCCTGCTAAATAAAGTATTCCATCACCTGGGGGTTTAATTCCGCCCCACTGGTTTATACTTTTGTGTCCTTGGGCAAGACACTTCCCCACCTTGCCTCCAGTGTCCGTGCCACCGGTGTATAAATGTGTGTGGTTGTAATAGTGGGTTTGGTGGTGAATCTAGCCCAAAAGACACAACACCCCCTTACTCTCAGGGCCCAGGTACATTATGCCCTAGATGAAGACCAGAAGAGGCATAACATCTATTGTCAAACGAGGCATACATATATATTGTTTTTATTGCTTCATTGCATTTTGAAGTCTTGTGCTTGAATGTATCTTGCTTTGATGCTCTTGGTGCAAGACAAATTCTCCTCGGGGCAATAAAGGTTTCATTCATTCAATAATTTAATGAGAACTGCACATTGTAAAGGCCTACATTTTAAGACATAATTTAATCATCCAATAAGTACATTTAAGCAGTTAAATGTCTGCCTTTAAATAAGACCACAACCAAGGCTTTTATTATTTTATTTAAAGATAATATATTTTAAAATAAGAATATAGTAGAACATACGTAAGTGTAATGCCTCTACTCTATAGCACAGAAGTCTTCATATATAAAGATAACATGTGTATATTCGATGGTCAAAGCGCAAAACCTCCTGTCTGCAGGATTTTCTGATTGCTGGATCTTACTTTAGATGATGAGGAACATGGAACATAAAACATGTTTTGTTTGTTAAAAAAGTGCATTTTTCAGATAGGAGGTTTTGTGCTTTGGCCATTATCTCTCCTTTCACAAGTACTTTATACATCAGTGGCAACTCATTTTACTCAAACATGTTTATTCTGATTCCATTAGCACATATAGATAGACACCACTGGAAAAGTTGGGTTAAAATTAATGAATTAACCAAGGACTGTATATATATATAGTATATCTAGCAGTTAAGCAGCCTGTTGTAAATAATTAAGACAATTTAAATCAACCAGAGTAAACCTGCACACAAAAATGAAGCAGAATATATAAGTGACTGAGATCACAATCATAAGTGAAAGTTCATTAAAACTGATCAAAAAGTTATAATAGCATTTCCCACGTGCCTCTTCACCTTGTTGATTTAATTTTCAATATTATCTGGAAAAAGTAAAAATTTGCAATTGTGAATAAAAGTCTATCATAAGAACAATCTTAACTGTATTAATAATGTATTCATGACAAATATAATGAACTCACCAGCAAGGTTTGGCATCATCGCAGGGCGATAGAATGCGCGGCGGGGGGCTGGGCCTAAGATAAAGAGGGAAATAGTGCAGTTCAGTCACTGTCATTATTTTTGCCTGTTGTCAGTTTAGATCCATGTCCTTTACCTTGGCCACAGTCCGGTCTGCCCCGCACAGTGGTGCCCTCGATGGTGTTACCATCCTCATCCACGCACCAGCAGTAGCCAGTGGCATGCCAGCACTGCACGGGCTTGTAGTTACCCTGCTCGTCACACTGGGGCTTGAAGTTACCAAGCAGGCTGTGCTGACTGGTGGCCTCTGACTGACACTTGGTCTCAGCTGGTATGGTTAAAGTAAGAAAAATATTTTGAACATTAATGGTCTAAAGTTAATTTTTTCAACTTTTCTTCTCATTTTCAATAATGCTTATTATTTGTTGATTATTTGGCTTTAAAAATAAAAGGAGGAATGTTGCAGGAACCTGGGACTGGTGTGGGAGTAGTAGAGTCTTTCTGGGCCATTTGGAAGATCAGCCAGTGACGCAGCCAAGACTCAAAGTCCTGCAAAGTTGAAATTAATGAATAATTGTGACTTTCAAGATAAGCCTAGGAACTGATTTGTAAAACATCAGTGAGTGTGAATGTTTACCTTCCACTCGGTCTCAGTGGCCTGCAGCTTTAGGCTTTGCAGGTTACCCAGGAAGGAGTTATTGAAATGAGGAAGCTCAAAATCCTATTTAAAAGAAACACAATCATATTAATAATGAACAATACAGACAAGCAGAACATTAACATATCAGAACAATTGTTACCTTCATGAGCTCCTGCAGCTGCTTCTCCAAACTGGGAGCAGCCACGACCTGCTCAGGAGTGGATACATGCATACAGTTAATTTAGAAAGGTAACATCGACTGTTTTGGAACTGCTTAGTGAAGCTGTAGTAGCTGTAAATATACCATTGGTGTTGTGCTTTTCAGTGCGGTCCTTTGGTGCTTTCTTTGGGGCGTTTGGATCCTCAAAATAGTCCAGCAGTGGCAGGCTGCTCATGGGCATGGCCATCTTCATTGGAACACCAGCTGAGGAAAGAATAATTAGATTGGTTATAATATATTTAATCTTAATGACATTTAGAAGTGAAATCTAAACTAAAAACTGGAGATGTGAACTTTATGAGTCATTACAACAAAACTCCCTGTCTCCGCTTTAAGATATTTTTACTTTTTAATACTCAGTTCCTTTTTCACTTCCTAATACCATAGTCCCTCTTCTACCTAAACTTATACAACAAACCGGAAATATTCATAAAAAAAAGTCTTACCCTTGGACGCACGGACCACCTGCCTCTCCATTTTGTCAGAGCTTTTCTGCAGCACATTGATTTGCTGCCGTTGGTCAAACACCAGGTAAGCAGTGAAAACCTGGCTGGCCAGAAGCAGACATGCCAGTGTAGTCAGGCCGGCTATTTTCAAAGCACGGCTGTTTGAGGTCCTGTTCAGCCACAGAGAAGGAATATGATATTGCAAAAGGCTGGTAAGGTATGATGTAAATAATGGAAATTCAGAATATGAAAAAATAAAATAATAAAAATAAATAAAAACAGGTTGGAATGAACAATGGACATCTCTGTAGTCTGTATTAATATAAATACAATAATAAATCGTTATTATTATTGTTATTATTAATAATAACAATAATAATAATAATAATAGGAAACTGACCTAAGTTATTATTCTTCAACATTTCTGTCTGTCACACCTTTCTGTCTTCAGCCAATAAAAACAAAACGTCACCTGTTACTAGGCAAATCACATCTTGATGTGGAAGAAGTTTCAAATGGGGCTTGTGAGAGATTCAATTTACAAATTTACTACTTTAACATTTAGAATAATTTAAATTGCTTAACGTGAAACTTAAATATTTCATTTTGACCACTTTTCCTTTTTTCTTTTGCCTAACTTTCAACCAATAGCACCGTCACTAGTTGCCAGGCAGAGGCCAAACCAAACATCTTCTTTACCAACTCGCTGTTCCATTTTCTTTTGTAAACCAAATCAAACCCTTTTGCCTAAAAAGGTAAAAGTAACTAAGTAATGTTTTATATTCTACTAGATTACTTTATTTGTAGGCTATTTGCTAAATCTTTGGATAAACCACTTCACAAATCATGTTTAAAGTTGTGGCTTTAATCTAAACTAGGCTAAATTTACCTTTGACCAACATACTATTCTTCAACAATATATTTCTATGATCCACTTCCATCAAGTAAGAATAACACAAAAGTTTTAGTTATTTGTTCAAATGCTGAGCTCACCCTCGGGTTTCAACGGACCCGACCAGAACTTGCTCGCTGCCAGCCCGGCTGTCTGCGGCCAGAGGTGCATCTTCAGAAGCGTGCTCCATCTCTCTGCTCAAGTGTTAGTTAGTTATCAACACTGGGCAATAAATGAACGGTAACCACTGTAGATGTTGTTAAAGTGCGTTTCTCTTTGAGAATGAGGAAGAAGCAGGTTCACTGGTAAGGTAGAGAGGAAAGTCCCACTTTATTTAACCACTGTGCGCTGAAGCTGAAGCGGTCTGCGCTCTGATTGGTCGATTTAGGACATCATCACCTGTTGGTAGAGGCAGACAACTGAAAGAAATCTAGGCCCCTATGTCTGTTGTGTCAAGGTCTGTGTACGAAGTATAATTCATATACGTATGTACAAGTTTACAAATAAAAATGCTCGTTTTCAGGATATTGCCTCGTGCCATTCACCAACTTTGTACAACAAATTTAGAAAAAGCACGTCGGCCATCTAAAAAAGAGACCACTTCCTTTCAACATAAAAACAGAATGATGGCATTTAAATGAATGCAAATAATTGCGTTGGAGGTGTGATTTTTAGACCAGACTACCATTACACAAAATATAATTATAACAAATATATGATCCACTCACCAAGAATCTGATTATTTCTATTCTCTGACATTTTGCCAGATGTGACTGACAGTTCTGTTGTAGGCTTTATTTAATGATAGATCTGTCAATTTCCTGAAGCCATCTGATGAGTCACTTTTATTTTTATTTTAGGCCTTTGCTTATTTACATTTTCTGCTTAGTCCCGTTAGGGGTTGCGGGTAAATCCCCACCAAGTTCGGGCACAGACAACCATTCACTTTCATGTTCATTCACTAGGGACACTTTAATCAGGGGTCCTCAACTAAAATCGGTCGAGGTCTGCTTAGTTAACTTTCTTCACCAAGAGGGGTCCACCAAATAATAATTAAAAGATGTGTTTAAATATACTTTTATTAAAGTTAAATCTCATTGATCCAATCCACGGTCCTCTATTTTTCCTTTGTTTACATGAGAGGGATGTTTTTGAGTGACTCAGCTCACAGAAGAAAGGAAAATGCAACAAAATAAAATGAGTCTTTCACTAATAGCCAAAATAAAAGGGACCAGGCTCAGGACCAGGTCTGTTTATTAACATCAGCCTGAAATCCTGCATTTTATGCCTTTGATGCTTCTTTATAAATGTGTGACAACATTTCAAATACAATTAATTCAACATATTTAGGGCGGCAGTAGCTCAGTGGGTAGAGCGGTTGTCTTTCAACCGGAAGGTAGGCAGTTCGATTCCCACTCTCCCCACAGTTCATACTGTCGTTGTGTCCTTGGGCAAGACACTTAACCCACCTTGCCTCCAGTGACTGTAACACTGGTAATGTAATGTAAGTTGCTTTGGATAAAAGCGTCTGCTAAATGAATAAATGTAAATTTGTTTGTTAAATAAATAGAAACAGGTGCAATCATAATTCATATCTTTATTCCTCTGGAGACAGCAGGCACAAGAGAAAATGCACTGAGCATTTATCTTTAGCATTAGTTGGTGCCAATAACTAAAATGTTACTGTTCAATTGCTCCAGGTTCATTTTAAAACAGGTTCAAAATCTGATTACAAAAATGTATTTCTTGTGTTTTCACAGTATGGTGTAACAATTTAATTAAAATGCTTATGATTGCTTCTGTAAGGAGCTGTATTTTTCTGATAAAATAAACGTTTCCTCTTCGTCCATAACATCAGTGAATGTCTGTAATGTTTTGCCATCGCAGTGCGAACGGACCCCGAGGCTTTTTGACTGTGGTCATTTCTAACTCATTAAAAAGGTATCATGCTACGCAAAACATGTTGTTGAATTTGCTGATGCCGTGTCCATAACCATAGTAACCCGAGGGGCCACACGGGTACATACAGCTGTCCTAGAAGTGCCGGTTCAAAAATCTATTTTCCACAATGTGCTTGTTATTGTAGAAACTGTCTTAAGGTCCGGATCAAATCCTCTCGAGGTCCGGATTCCGCACGGAGTCCAGCTGTTGGGGACCCCTGCTTTAGATGCATGTCTTTCTGTGGTGGGAGGAAACCGGAGTACCCAGAGAGAAGAGCAGTGAGAATTGCAACAAAGCTAATTTAGAACAATTTGGAGATATGTCAATATTGTTTGACAACCTAGTCAACAGGTATCCATGTTTCTTCATAAAGTCAATCAAATCAAAAGTTTACAATCACAAGTAAAGTTACATGGCACAAAAATGTCCCATATAATAAAACGATAGGCTGGTTATAGGACCCTCATTAAAACCATTTGTAAAACCAGGTGTAGGCCTAAAACTGATTTATGGAATCATACTGTATATCAGTTTTGCCTGATATGATTCTCCTTAAGTAGGCTATTGTTTAACTTTAAGTTAACCTGAACAAACTGGACTGAGCACACCGCTGCTCTCTACAAGAAGGGCCAAAAAGTTGACATCTATATGAACAACAGCCCCCCAGAGCAGCCCCTTCACCCCCACTGCTGTCAGAGTGCACAGCACACATACAGTCAACCACAGCCACACAGCAGTGTGTAAGCTATTGGTATAATATATCTAGGCTATAGACAAGATAATGTAAAGATGTTATAATGTATATTAATCTGTGCCCACCGGCAGTTGTCACACCTCATCTCTTGAGCAATATTAATTCCATTGCTCTGAATAGGGGCATTGTAGCCTATTAAAAACGTTTTCACAGTAGATAAAAAAAAAAGTAGTGACGCATCAGACAGCTTCAGGAAATTGACTAACAGATTTCTATCATTAAAAGGGGCCAACAACAGAGCTGTCATGTCACAATTGGCAAAATTAATAAAAATAACGTCAGATTCTTGATGAGCGGATCATAGTATTTGTTACAATTAGCCTATATTTCGTGTAATGGTTGCCTGGTGGCTATAGTCATAAAATTACCAAACATGTCAAAATATGTTTTTATAATTTTAAGTGTTTATACGGCAGCGCTAATCATTTAGCCCACAGTTTTTAATGTTGAAAGGAAGTGATCTCTGTTCCACAACGACAGACTTCCTTTTTCTAAATTCGCTGTCCAGAGTCTGAGAATGGTACAAGGAAATACCCTGGAAACAAGCATTTTCTTTGGAAAACTGGTACATACGTAAATTAATTATACTTTGTACACGGACTATTTAACCGGTAAAAATAAAAGGACAATAATCAATGTACTGAAAAATACAGTGGTGTTTTATTTGCAAATTAAAAAGCACCAACAATATTAGTTACACTGTAAAAATTATTGACAACAATTACAAATCTTTACCGTACAGTCCAGAAGATTAGTACCATCGTTGCCATTATGTGTTATCACTTAATACTTTGCATGGAAAGACTCAGTACCTCTGTACAGTAGTTGGCAGTGAGGGGACAATCTTAGCGAAAACACCTCTGTCCAATGAAATATTCTTTGTACAGCACGGACATTTCACGCTATGGGAATAGGCAGATGGAGAGAATAAACCCAAAAACATTCAGTAATTTAGATCTACCGAGATTTGTGTTTTATGTACATTACAAAGTCAGGAAATAAAAGGACCCACATGTGCGTTGTTTATCAGAACATTGTACAAAACTATTGCAATAAGAGCAGCTTTTATCATCTACGCTTGACATCTAGTTGCAGTGGTAACTTCTTTAATGACAACCAAATGTCCTAGATTTTCTCACCGGGCTTATCGTTGGTCTGCATGGCTACTTTACGACTTTAATTCAGAAAGAGCATCTCTCCCATAACTTTATCAAATAAAATAAAAAAATACAATTTGAACAAAAAACTAAAAATGTTGAAAATTGAAATGCACAATCTTGTTTTACCCACTAAACGAATCTTTCCGACCAGAGTGCAGTTAATACAGTAGCTAGCTTATAATGCTCTTCACAGATTAGTGTTGTGTTTGTGTGCTTTCCAGTAACCTGTCTGATTACTGTGGACGTTTGACTTGAGATCCTAAAATATTGTGCTTACGTCATCTAACTGTTCCTGCTTTAGCCAATTCAGTGGTCATGAAACTGACTTAAGATGAGGCTGAGCAGCTATATAGTTTTCCAAAAATCCTAAAGTAACCTGTATGAAATACTGAAACTAAGCTAAAATGTTTAGTTTGGTACATTCTATGACAACCCATGACAGACAGCATTAAATAATTGTTAAAACAATCTCTGGGCAAAGGAGAACAAAACGTATATCTTAGAAAAAAAAAAAATATAATAATAATAATAATAATAATAATAAAAATAAAATAAAGAACCCTCCATTGTCCATATGCTAATATTTTAGTGAAGATTTTGTCCTGGCACTTGTAAATGTGATAACTGGATTGTACCAAGGCCTATCAAGTAAGGCTACAGCACGCAGCCCGAGTCAAAACTCCAGTTGTCCCACTCTCTCATACAAATACTTCTCAACAATGTCTCTCTTTCAGTCAGTCTTCCTTCCATGCAGTCAGTGTAATGTTGACTGCTTTATGTGCTCCAAACATCACATCATTATTATTTCAGTATTCCTGTGTCTCTGTCACCCGTATCCACAGTTCATGTTGGAAATGTAAGAAAGCAGAGGTTGAACTCTATGGAGCAGTGATTTATTCACCGAGTCTCCCATATTACAAAGCCCCATCTTCTTTAGGACACAGTGGAGGCCATTGCAGGTGTATCCATGCTCCCAGGATTTTCTCTGTTGGTTGAAATGGCATTTTCATTTTAAGACGAATGCTCAAGTTTACAGTTGGGAGTTGTATCCTCAGATCTTGAATTGGATACATTTCTTGTTCAGATCTATCCTGTATGTTCTCAGTATTTTAGTCATCCCATTTGGGGCTAATAGTGGTTCAGTGTGTGGAGCTGAAGTCTCCCCCTGCCGTGATGCTACCTGGTGTGGACCAGCTCTTCTCGGAGCCAGCTGGGTAGTGGCTGGCCCATTCTGTAAAGGAGCTTTGATAGCTCAATGTTGTGATCCCGATAGTAGTCCCTGAGGAAAGCCTGGGACTGAGAAAGAAAAAGTATTTTATGAGGTTTCAAATAAATGTAACACAAACAGTTTATTTTATTCAACTAATCATACCTCAGGATCCATGTCTGGGTACTTCCGTCCTTTGCTCTTTCCCAGACACTTAGTCTTTCCTCCCTCAAGCAGCTGACACCAGAACCCTTTCTTGGGGTCAAACCTGTGCATCAAATTGAAGTCTTTAATGAGAATACTTTCTAGGCCACCAATATGATACCAAGCAATGTCTTTCAAATTCATACTTACGCTAGAATTTTATGATAGTTGATGGTATTGGCCAGGGCTAGAAACTTCTGGATTTTGTCCATAATAGAGGAAGGTTCAGTTTTAAGCATCTGTCCATCCAAGACTAGCAGCTGGACAAGGAATAACACATCGAACAAAGGATAATGTAATGTGATCCATTTATGTCAACATATTTTTTTAAATCTTACCGACTACATTGTAAAGTAAAACCATAACATGTAATTTGCATTTGCAAAGGGCAAACCTCTTAGTGTAAAATATATTTATGATTTACTATTCAATTACTTTAACAGTCTTCCTTTAATCTGTGCCATTTAAAAGGCTTAGTTTAATAATAAATTAAAGTTTTTGTTGTTGTCATTATTATTGTTATTATAATAAATAGTTTATTATAACTATAATAATAAACTATTAAGGTTTATATTATCATTTGATTTACAGGAATTTTTGCAAATAACCAACCTGGCTTGAGTGGTAGTAGTTGAGCCAGCGCTCCAGGTGGGTAGCGTACCAGCCCGGCACCAGACAGCGGTTCTGGAGGACCCGTAGTTTGACTGGAGCATCATGGCCTGCAGTGATGACTTCATGGAAGGAGTATTTCAGTGCCACTGGGTCGTCATGTGCTCTTTGGTGCTGGGAGCAAAGGGAGAACATTTTCATTAAGAGCACAGGCAATATAGCACTTTGAATAAACGTAAATATGATTAAAAAGTAATGGTGGAGATAGTTTTCTTATGATTCATCATTTTTAGATTTTTTTTTTGTAATTAAAAAACATGTATAATAAACATGTAAATAAACAAAACAACAAAAAAATAGTTTGCTGAACTGCGCTGATAATGGATTTTTGTAATAAACTCTGGCAAGACATTAGTAATATAACTATTAATAACACTGCCTACGTGTTTTATTCAACAAGCCTTGTCCTTTTAATGACCACAACTGACAGGATTATTGCAGCTCTTTTTCTCAGGAGAAAAACTCCTGAGCTCATGCGTCTAAATGAGTTCAGATTCAGCCAACATAAGTGATTTAGTACCGTAAAGGTTTATTAATAACAATTTAAGACTAAATACGTTTCCATAAAGTGTAAAACTTGTGCCTCTCACTCGTTTTTATTCAAATGTGCTGTGTACAGATGTCAGTCTATTTCCACCGTTGAGTGACCATCTGTACACTACTTTTACTAATGCATTGTGGGAAACTTTGAGTGCACAATAACAAGTTATTGTTGGACATTGTATATGCATTTATCAACTTAAATTTGTTCATTCACCACCTTACTTTTGTAAAATTATTATAGTGTATTTTTTGTCTTAGTTTAAGTTTAATGTACAAGAAAAGAAAACAAAATACATTTCAGGCAGAGTGGTATTTTTCTTTCTGTCCAACACTGTCAAATTAGAACAAAAAAGTAACACTAAATTGTAAACTGGAATATAAATAAATATACTGGCTATCAAGTCAAAATTTGATTCAAATTGGAGAATCGTTTTTGAATTGAATTGTGACCCCAAGAATCGATACGAATGGAAGGACTCCAAAAGATTCCCACTCCTAATAAAAAGGTCCTTTATTATTGAAGTAACCCTATGTACCTTTTGTCATCATTTCATAGCCTTGAAATTATTAAATATGTAGCCTCCAAGTCAGTTTCATGGTTCACTGACTTAAAAAAGCTAGAATAACCCATCTTTCATAGACAAAGTACACCCAGTTGACAAGATACTCAGTATAAAATTCTGAATCTAATGAGAACACTCCACACAGTCCTTTACTGGGTGCAAATCCAAGTACGAGGAAACATCTCAGCTTTACATGTGGATAATATTTTTTTTGACTTCTTGCCATTCACCACCCAGCAGCACTAATGGCACAAATAAAGCTAAATGACTCGTGGAAATAACAGTGGTGGGTGGTGTAAAATCTTACACTTGAAGAGTTAGCACACTACAGGTTATTTTTTGAGTTGTGTGTGACTCATAACAGACCTGATACCAGGAGTAAGCTCTGTCAGCTGGGTTGATGAGGATGGTGATTATCTTGGCTTTGGGCAGAAGAGCTGCAGCTCGCTGAGCAGCCACCTCAGAGTCAAAGTAGTTGGCACTCTTCTCAAAGTAGTAGTCAGAACTGGTATTGGAGGGAAGAGGGAAGTACTCCATATACCTAAAAAGTATCATAAGTACAAGTGTTACAAGCAGCCACAAGATGCTTTCATTAGATAAGAAATTTAGTTGAATGCTGTGTGGGTGTTTGCCCATGTGACACGGCTTAGCAAACCGCCGTGTCACATGGGCGTAAAAAAAAGAAAGAAAGTAAATTGTGTTAATACTGGTCCAGCTTGTTCCTCCATGCCAACTACATTTTTGTCC
This sequence comes from Perccottus glenii, assembly GCA_024416835.2. NCBI lineage: Eukaryota > Metazoa > Chordata > Actinopteri > Gobiiformes > Odontobutidae > Perccottus > Perccottus glenii. Next base: position 22,045,325 of record CM044554.2, on the reverse strand, counting down.
AATACAAAACTGAGTTGTTGAGGAGCACCGTTTTGTGTGAAGTGCTGGATTACTAAATCAATACAATATACCAACCATTGACTTGGTTTGCTTTTGATTTTTTTTATATTTCCAAAATTTACCAGTCAATGCCTCGGTGGTAGTTGTGCCCATTAAAGAACTGAATCTCCTCAAAGGTTTCCTTGCTGGGGTAGTTACTAGTCAGGTCGGGGTGCATGCCGAGGAACAAGTAGAGTGCTGTTGTTCCTGTGAAAACACAAATGAGTGGTTTTAAAAAGAGGGACAAAGTGACAGGAGTTATAGGTTTAAGAATAAACTATGACTAAAATGACTTGAAAGTGATTGAGCGTTCTGATTTAATTTGAAGTTTTGTCCTGTAGGGGGTGTAGAAGGACCGTGTGTCACCTGTCTTCTGAGGCCCGATGACAAGCAGTTTGGGAAAGCGGTCACATGTTTTCTCTTTGGACCAGATGTCCTTGTGTCTTTTGTCCTCACAAGGATCCTGTAGACACAAAAGATAAACAATCGCTCTTGTTTATTCTGCATTAAACAGCACATCTATAAACAACATGCTGCTGTAGATTTAAAGCAGGTAAACGTACAGCTTCAAATCTTTAAATCTTAAATCCATAAAATGCAATATCATGCCTCTGCATCCAGTAAACAAACCACAATTACCACAATGTCTATGCTATAGTAGGAAATTAAACATCCCTTTGTTTTCTTACAGTAACACATTAAATTAATAAATTGATTTTTATGTTAATTTTAGCGTCTTTGCCAAAGAGAAAACAAAGTACCATTCATGTTCTACTGACCTGCCAGAGGGGATCTCTCTCTGATGGAAACAGGCTAAAATACTTCTGAGCCAGCTGGATAGGTGGAAGGGTCTGCATCTTTAGGTTGGTCCAAGTGTTGATAAACATCACCAGACTTTTAAAGGTGTACAGGCCGAGCCGGTCATTCCCATAATTTGACAAATGGGTCATAAATATACTAATCTGTGAACGTGAATAAAACATAATACAATTAAATAATTATACGTGACATATGCAAGCAAAAAAATGCAACACAATCTGCTTGAAAACAGGCGATGGCAAACATTGACTGCACACTACGGAGAATGAAAATTGGAGGATCTACCATGTAACTAAGACAACAGGGCATGTTAACAAAATCCTGATATAATTTAGCTTTTACAAGGTAAAACAGACACAACAGCATGAGTCACTGAATATGTATTGTCCTCTTTCAAATAGCCCAAGAGTTCAGTAAGTGTTCAAGATAAAAAAATAGAAAAACAACAAAAAACACGTTTACTTGACTCACAGGGTTCAACAAAACTGTGAGGAAGAGCTCCCCTCCGTTGATGAGCTTGTCCAGTTCATTGGGACTGCCGGGGTAGTCTTTATAGAAGATGGTATGTGTGAAAAGACCGCATGTCTGCCTAGGCAGCACCTGTGATTTCAACAAACAGAAAGGGCAATGAAAAAAGAAAAATATAAAGAATAATATAATCACACGTAGACACAAAGAGGCCCCAAACAAATGAATCCCTGCAAATAAACATCAGCCCTCCACTGAGTGGAGCAGAGCTGTCAGGACTCCAGGCAGTTACCCCACACATTGTTTGCTTTCAATAACATTCATAATATGCAGCTCATCTAGGCAAAGCAAACCTTTTATTCAGTCCGAGTCTATATGGAAATTCATGGAAATGCGTTTACAGTTTGGAGTGTCTAGGGAACTGAATATCAATCATCAGTAAGCAGTGTAGACTGTCCATTCAGACTATGCTATCTCAAGGACAGGAGTGGAGTGCTGAGACCACACAGGCCGCCTGAATGCCAACACTACAAAAGAAGTGGACTGAAGCTGCACTGTTTGCTATCAACACTGAAGGTCAACCATGGAGAGAAACAGATAAGATTTTCCTCTTTTTCTTTAAACCTTGAAAGAAATCTATTCAAGTTTCATTTTGCTCGTAAAACTAATATTATTCTATAGCCGCTGGTGCTGTGTAGCCAGTTGAAGTGCAACTTTTCGGTGTTGACATTTGAGCGACTGGTTGTTTGTGGACACTTGATGCACTGCTGTGAGCGATGTCAGTCCTCGTTATGGTTGTGGTGGCCAGCTAGACCGTATTACTCACAAGTCTCTCACATAAGACAAGCTTACTTAGGGCATTATCTCCCACTCGGTTGTGGATATAAGAAGAAGCAAAGAACATGAGGAGATGTTGGTAATAATGAATGGAAAGAAGGGAATATGTAGATAGTTTTAAAAGCTAGAATTTCTGAAAGTAATTATGGCCTAATGAATGTTATGAAGTCAACCAACAGGCCAGAGGTAACAAGTTAATGAGCCTGATGTGTACACATGTGAGTGGTCTTACACTAATTCCACTGTGGATGAAACCTCGCCGGAAGCGGGCAGGCTTCAAATGTGGATATTCTTCTGTGCTGGTCACTTTAATGCCCCAAACCTTTTTCCAGGCATCATACAGTTGTATATGGACAGGGTAGACTCCTGAGTGATGGGGGGCTACAGCGTAACCCATGTTTGTAGGGATCCCATGCTCCTGAAATGAAGACGAGAGGCAAAAAGTCAGGTCAGTCAGTATGCAACATGTTGTCCAGACTTGAATAAACAAGTCACATAAATCTAATTTGACATGTCTTTGCATTGGTTTGGGTGACACCAGGTTTTGTTAATACACTGATAAGCAAATATTAGGTGCTAAACAATAAAAGACTGGTACAAAAAAAGGCTTACTACTTTTATTTGAGCCATTTTATTTGTCTTTTTACTAATCACATACTTCCATAATATAGAGCTTATATACAGCTTTTGAGCACTTGTATTTTAAAATGATTACACATTTAGAGTACTCTGTGACCCTCGCAGACCTAACGTAGGTTGCTCAACTCTAACCTTTGAACTTCTGACTCACCATAGCAAATTTCTTATTGAGCAGCATCTGTTCGGCCAGAACGGACTGATTGTGAAAAAGATGAGGCTGCATGTGACTCCACATGTGAGGAAACCACCAGAACTCCTTCACATAGGAAAGCAGCAGGTCATCTCCAAGGTCTTCTTCATCAGACCCTGAGAGAAGCACAGAGAAGAGTCAGACCAGGGAGGTTAACAGAATAAAGGACTGGTGGAGTTAGAGGAAATTACTCTAAAACTGTGGACAGTGACAAAGCAGTGGCAAAGGTGAAATACGGTCGGTGATGAAAAAGGTTCAATTTTCAGTGTGAGTGCATGAAGATGGGCGCATTGAGTTATCACAGTGAGATATTAGCACAAGAGGTTTCATCAACAGGTTGTGTCTTACCAGCATGAAAGAACTTCCCTGAGAAGCCCAGGTTGAATGTGAAGTTGGGCACATGGGTACGCAGCTCCCTCTGGGTCTCCAACAAGGCCTAAAAAAGTAAGAGGAAGAGTGGGTTGATACGATGCTCCTTCACGAGTGTATTAACAAAAAACTTGAGTGCATATTTCATTCTGCAAGTTTCTTTCGGTAAACACAAACTGACTCCCAGTTGCCTTACTCTCTACTTCATTCTGTTTGATATGTTTTGCTCTCCTCTGATTTGAGTGTTTGTTTCAATTGATCTCCATACTCCCAGCTCACTCCCTCTCTTTCCCTCACTCACACTCTCTCCATCTTGTCAGGGTGTGATTCATTTCGAAAAGTGCTCTGTTGCGCTGCCAGTGAGCAGACCTTGAAGCTTCCTCCACAACTTTTACTGCACCCTCAGCATCCGACATGCGAGGGGGTCTGTTCTACTCTAAGGATGCAAGCAGGAGCTTTTCAACATTCTTTGTATGTCTCTGGGCCCCTGAAATATTCATTGCTGTGGAGCTTCTGTGACAGTGTGAGCATTGGGGCCTGTCAGCTTTGAGCGGCCTACTGGGTCGAACGCATTCAAAAGAAGAGAGGGAAATGGGGGTTTCTAGATGACTGGCAGAGGGTAGCAGACAATATGTGGCTGACAGGCTGTTTTTAGATTTTAGGGAAGACATAAGTTATAAAAGAGCTCATTGATGAGTTTCTTTAATGATAAATCATGAGCTAGTTTTCAACTCACCTTGACATCCGGGACCTTCATGCGTGTGCCCTCCTTGCCAACAAAGATGTCATCTATATCCACCAGAAGGTAGCGATCCAGGGACAACGACAGTCTCTTCCCTGTCAGAAAAGCTACAGCGTCCACAAACACCAGCTTGTGCAGCCAGAAGACCAAGTTGTTGCCAAACAAAACCCTCTGGATGCCGTCGTGAAGCCCGAGGTCCTGCACCACTGAAGGGAGCAGGGCAACATTCTGTCCCATGGAGGCCACACTGTCAGCTGACTGTGTCTTGGCCAGTAGCACTGGCTCGTATGTAGAGTGGTTGGACTGGAAAACGGTCCAATCATCCCCGGGAAGAGGACCTGGCAGGGGTTGACCGGATCGAGTGATAAACAGAAGAGGGGACTTGGGGTTGACAGTGCAGTCCTTTAGACCCAAGTTGGAGTGAAGAAAAAGAGGGAAGCCTTTGAGCTGTGCACTGAGCAGACTGTTTTCATTGGCCTAATCAAAACAGAGAGAAAGTAATCACACCGATTCATCAAACACTGAAGTGATGAAGACAGAAATATATTGGATATAACTCTTCAATTCCTGCTATCATGTGTGAAATAAGGAATGTCAGGCTTAGTCAAACATGAAGGCTGCAGACAGCTTCTACCTTCTATGCTTAATCTGAAAAGCTGTGAGATTGCAGTCACAATGGATAACTCCTGCAGTGTCCTTTAACGTTCAACAATGTTCAATTTGATGAGTATTCATTAAAAACTTCCTCTTCAAAAGCCACAAGTTGCTAATTCTGTCACATCTCTTCTGCCACACACACAACAAACTCTGAATGTGTAGTTTGCCCACATCATAATTAAACAGTGATAACCGGCTGTGTGTGTGTGTCCTGTGAGTGTTACAGGACATGGTCCATCTTGTTCTCAAGTGATTACTGTTGGCTGCTATGACTGTTTGTATACTATGCAGAAGTATACTAAAACTTATAGTTGTGGCTATTATGTCATACATATTCAAATCAATGCAAATTAACAAGCACTATATCCACATTGCAGAATTATTTTTATTATTATTTTTTTTTAAGAAAAGGTTTAGTTAAAGAAGCTGAGAAGTGAATAGATAGAAGTAAAACTGAGTTAAAACAAGGAAAAATAAACAAAGTACTGTGCTGATTGCAGAATAAAGAAAAACAAGAGGAAGACAGCACAAAAGTAGCAGTGCAGTGGGGCTGAGTGATATTGAAGCAGGCAGGTCTTTCCAGCCTTTGAATCCCATCTCCTGGGAGACAGCACAGACAGATGGACAGGGCATAAGGTGTGAGGGGACGAGGGAAGGGGGCAAAGTGGTGTCTTACCTTGAAGAAGCCAATGATGCCCACACCATATTCTACACAGTATTTGTCCAGCAGCTCTCTGTTCCAAGCGTCCAGGTTAACATACTTTAAAATGTTTTCATAAATGACCAGTGTGAAACGCCCCCTGTCCTTGTCTGTCAGTGTGGGCATGTCCCCTTTACCAGGAGAAATCTCAGTTCTGTAGCGGAAACGGCCCGACTCCAGGATGGCCACAATTTCCTGACCCAGTTGAGAATACTGGCTTTCCACAAACACCAGAACAACAGGATCTGTCCTTGCAGGCTCCACCCCAGGACCCCCTGAGACACTGCGCAGAGGCAATAGCCGGGATGGGGTGACCCTGAGGTCGTCTGAATCAGCGGACGCTCCCTCAGACCCAGACACGCCCCCTCCCGAAGGCTCCAGCTCTCGTTTGACGCCATACAGGAAGTAGGCTGAGATAAAGACGCTAATGGTGCAGAAGAGGAAGAGCAGGAGAAGGGAGGTCTGCAGCGGGAGGAGACGGACCAGCCGACGGACACGGGTCACGCATCCCAGCATCGTCTCTCGGGCCGCACCGGTCTGCCCCGCCGGCCCGGCAACACGCCTTGGGGCGCACTTAGAAAATGTCAAGCAGGTACTATCTACAACCAATTCAGCCTCAAAATGGAAAAAAGTACGATACGCGTCAAGGTAGCAGCCGCAGGGGCGACTGGAGAAAGAAAAGACACAGTCTCACGTTGGCTCTCCCTCATACTGCAGCACTGCTTATGTCACCATGGCAGAGAAATGGGGGGCCTTGCAGCACTGGTACACACTTATGCCTCAGAGGCAGCGCTGGCGGGACGCGTCACTGGTGGACAAAGATGATGGAGGACCCTATCACCTGTCCATCATGTGAACCTGCCAACCATGTCCGGACTTGATTTTGCTCCAGTTTTGATTGGTGGATGATCTCTTGAGGAAAGAAAGACCACACAGGTCATTGCAGCAACACCATTTCCATGGGACAGAGTCTCCTTGCCTGAAAAAACAAACAAAATTTTTTTTAAATCTTAAAATAAGATTGGACTCGTATATAAATCAAGTGTTTTGTTGTGTGGGTTCAGCTGCGTGTGGGTGATGTGTGTTTGCACCGTGCCAACGCTCCATAGTAGTCATTCACCTACACAAAGTAAAAGCTGCCAATTTCTCCCCCTACACACACACACTTTTACCCTGCATGTCCGTAAATGTAAACTTATGCATCAAGCCTCCACATAATCAATAGATAGAAAGGCAGCGACAACAAAAGCCTTGGGGCAAGCCAATTTTCATTTCAGTCCAGTAGGACTGTGACTGCTTCAAGTGAAGCCATCGCTCGCAGGGACACTCGGGACGCCTTCTATTTCCTTCAAATCCTCACCAGCATTGAGACTGAAATGGAGTGCACACACACACACACACACAGAAAGATGATGGGCACACACACACACACACACACACACACACACACACACACACACACACACACACACACACACACACACACACACACACACACACACACACACACACACACACACATCCATCAAACAAAGTGTGAAAGTACCAGTTGTGTGGCTCAGGACAGTGTGAACTAGTGCATTGCAAAAACAGAATTTTTCCATACAATGAAACTTGCACGCACGCCACAACCCTCAATTGTCTTACAATCATTGTCAATGCATTATTGATTTTTGACAGCAAAGACTGAAAGTATAAAAACTTGAGATACAAGTTTACAAAGCACATGAGGCTGGGTTTCTATAGTGTAGGAGCTCTGTAGCCTCCAGCTAAGCTTTACAGGATGCTTAAATCTCCCTGCAATTGCAATGTAAAAGATCACAATTCCTTTTCTCCTAGTTGTGTCTAAGTTTAGGACAAGCAGACTAAAACAATGGGCCTAGTTGCTTAAAGATTCACCCCCCCAATAATTGTGTTTGTTTGTTTGCTTCTGAAGGTTCGTGCCATGGCATATCAAAGTATGTTTAGCCACAGGAAGTGACCGCCGCTGTTGTCAAAGAGAAGAGAGGTCTGAGGATGACTTTTAACATGACACTATGTGAACTGTACTGCCACTTTAAGGGGCATTCAGCATCACAAGTGCCATGAAGCAAGTCCATTTCTAAATGTATGGTTTTGCACAAAATGATTCCTTGAAACCCATAAGAGGGGTGTTAAAGTTTATTACTCATACATTTTAAAGTGTTTCCTCATGTAATGCAAATCAGTGCTGCATAATTTAGTGTGTTGTATATCAGTGTAAGAAAAACGTATGTGCTTCTGCATGCTTTGGCCCGTTATCTCTTTTGATTGATGAATGCAATATATTTTAGGCGTATGTTGTGGCTAAGATAACACCAATTTTAAAGCCATTTTCTGTTGCTGATTAGTCAGAATATGAACATGTTATCTTTGACCACTAAGCCCAGAATTGATCCTAATGGCAGTTTTGACATGGCTGGAGAAAGCAGAATAAATAGTGACGCAACAAAGCCTTAGTAGGCCCCCAAGATGGCCTCCAAAATGCTGTCCAAGACCGTTCAAACTTTATTTTGATAGCACATTTAAAACTACCCCAGAGGACAATAATGCTGTACACAGAAATATAGCCGGGACGAGACAGAAACAGAAGAGATAAATTAGATAGTTAACAGTAAATACAAGCAGTGGGATCAGGCCAGCTAAATGTATGACAGCTTTAATGGAGATGTACGTAGGTAAATAGAATAATGGATGTCAAATATCTACAAAACCATTTAATCCAACTTTTTTATGACCATATGTACTGTAAAATACAAAAACATACAACCATTTTCCCCCTCTATAATAATTATGAAAGCACAGGAGGAACAAATGATCAATATGTAGCATTAGGTAGAAGTTGATGATTGCTGGTGAAGCCAAGAGATATCTGCAAGTTTAAAAGGAGCTTAGGTGCAAAGAACTCAAAGAGTGCCAAAACGTGTCTTAACCCATGCATAAAGGAGAAGTAGATGAAGACAAATGTGCATCTCACGGCCAAGCTTTCATTCTCCATACTAAATATCTGTGCAACTGCACATGTGCACTAAAAAGTGTCACTGAACCGAGGTGGCAGACAAAGCAATAAGAGGTGAAAAAGACATCAACTATAAAAGCTGAGGGGAAAACAGGCTGGTAGGAGCGATGAGAAAGAAACGCACCCCTAAGGCGACGATCAATCTCCAAGCTTCTAAGAGACATCAATTAAAATATTTTCATCATTATTTTTACAGCAGCTGAACAGCAGCGACAGAATGGAGCGACGGTGGTAAAAACAAAAGCAGGTGACAACAGAGTGAGCAGACTAATGCGGCACCTCAGGGTGGGTGGTCACTCAAAGCTGCTCTCAGTACATGTCGGGCAGCGGGCCAGAACCATACTGCTAGATTAATGAAAGAACGGAGAGGAGCCTGGTGCTCAGCTGTAACAACTCTCTAGATAAACAACATTAGGGTGGACCATATGTAGTCTCACAAGTCCTGCCCCCCTCCCGGTAACCCCTCCCCTGCTCCATGGCACTGCTAACGCACTCTTTTAAAGTGTGAATAAGACGAAAGAGTCCCAGAGTGTGCGAGGGGACTTGTACATTAACACTGTCAAGCTGAGTTGCACTAGCTGTAGGTGATCCCTTGGACAAATAAACTTTTAAAAAGGAGCCCCTCAAGACCCTTAAGTCCCCTCTCTCCCTTGCTCCTAAGATCAGTCCCCATGCAGCTGACAGCCCGAAATAAACAATGGCCCGTGGTATCGCTGGCAACCACACTCTCTCTATGGAAACAGCCGAATTAAGTTGCACTCAGCAGCTGGATGATAACTGTGTAAAAAGAAACAGAAAACTGAAAGGGGGTCTATAGGACCGCAGCAAAGGGATACTGCCATTGTCACTTTTGAGTCTCAGTGTGTATAGACGCACATGTAATGAAGTGTATGGATCAACACATACAGACCCCAGATAGTCATTAAAACATCTACAAAGCAAACCAACTTGCGACAAATGGTTGGATTTTATTCCCCTGAAAGATATGGTACAGTCTCAGAAACAAGCCTGGAGTGACTGAGCATATGAATTTTGCAGCAGGGCATGGGTCAAGGTTAAATGGGTAAGAATGACGCCAGTGTAATCCCTAATCGGTAATCCTGTTAATCTCGACACTGCAAACAGTACCAAATGTGCTTATGTTAGCTGCGTTAGTGAGAGAGATGCCTTGAAGGGATTAAGAAATGAGACACAATAAAACCGGGCTGGTGTGTATTCAATGGAGTGGCAGGAGAGAGGTGGAAATGCAATACTGTGGTTCAGTTTTGTCAACCCACTTATGTGTCATATTTAGACAAGTAAAATTTAAGAATAAAACTGAATGTGCCTGGAGGGAAGTGGCACACACATGGTATCTTCAACGCCACAGAGCAGTAAACAGCATCACTTCTGCCTTTGAATTAAGTCTCTTGCAGTTTGTTAAAAAGAGATTTGACTTCAGAAAGCAAGAATTTTTGTTGAAGCATAGCCTAAGCCACTAAGAACACAAATAGGTTAAATTAAACCGGCATGAATGTTTTTCTTTATTGAGCCAGCCGTGTCATTCATCAATATACAATCAATGTAAAAAAAAAAAAATGAAATATGTTTTTATGCATCCACTGTGACTAGTAAGATTCAAGGCTGAGGCTGTGAAATATTGTGGAACATGGTGTCATCTCCTCAGCTTCCGCCTCCCACCCATCAGCCAATCTGAATCTGAATGCACAAGCAGGCAGTTTCAATCTAGCCGTAAACATTTACACCGACACATCCTCTCCCTCCGTCTCATCAATTCATTTCATGCTGCTGCATGAAGGGCAGAGGACTTGGAAGGGAAATGTAGTTTTGCCTTCTAATTCTCCAGAAAGTGACTTTCAGACCATTTCTCCTGACAAACCATGCGGCTGAATTATCACGTCATTTTTCAGCACCTCAATTTACTGTCCCCAAGACTGAAGCAATTTCACACAAAAAGAAAGCCTTTTCTCAATTCACCCATGCCCCTCCAATTTTATCTCAAGGCCCTACTTGAAGACCTCTATCCCAGTGCTGCAGTAATTGAAATGATTGCAGTGTTATTTGTTGACACAGTAATGGGGCAAAAAGGCAGAGACTCATCTTTAAAACTGATGAGGGAGTCCAATTACAAGCAGCACAGAAAGATGGAAAGGTGAGTAGTACAATACGATGGGGTATTATTTTGTCACTGAACCCACTTTTTAGCAACTCTAAAATACATTTAACACACAAGTCTCAGCGCTAGATCCCTTCCATTAGAGGGATTATGTTGTATGCCATCAACACAGATATACTCCTCCATGAAGATAACCTGAACTGGCAAAGGCATAATGCTGTGATTACTCATTCATATTATGTAGGGACGATTAGGACCAAGATGAATCAAAACACAGTGCAGAGAATAAAATATACATGACACTCTCAGAATCTTTTTTATCTAAGATGGGCTCCCAAACCTCCAATCTTCTTTAGATCTGGGCTCTCATATGAAGCATAGGGACAGGGGCTATGCAAAATGTAGAACCTCACAGTGGGAAACAACAGTGTGGTTGAGCTGTGGGAGCCATGGGAAAACTGTGGCTATAAGGGAGAAGAGCCGGGAAGAATCATTAGGAAGCGGCTTGAGCGAGTTGTGAAATGGATACCTTGTACAGCAACAGGACTCCCCTGGTAGAGCGTCGAGACTGGGACACCTTCATCAATAGCCTCAATCACCTTCACGAGACAGTTAAAAAACGCCGCTACCCACACTACTGCTGACAAGTACGGCTGCTCAGAACCACAGTATATCTATTTATAGACATGGTGCCCCATTTACAAGCATGGGGACACTGGATCTGTATAATAAACAACAGATGAATACACCGTTCATAAAGAGTGCACGTTTATTAGCAGTTAAAAATGGTCTACTCAAGGATAGCAAACAGAGAAGATGTATAGAGAATGTACCAACGTGGGAACTTTATTAAAAGAGAAATGCCACTTGACACTTGTGATTAAAAGCGACAGCATCGTCTGAACTCTGTAGAAGTATTAATCAGATGCACAGAGAGAGTGGACTGATTAAGTCAACAAGAAAGAAATAACTGACCCCACTATAAAGGCTTTCTATATAATTTTATCTTTGAGTGGCATGGCAGACTATTATCCAGGAGCCACAGCACAGACTATCAGAGAGAAAAAAAGACAATTTTTTTTTTTTTCCAATTGGCATCATGCATATGGACATCCTGCGGTGTTGAAATTATGCCAATGACATGTTTATACGTGGAATTTATAGGAAGGACTCGAAACAACAAATAACCCAGTCCTGACGTACTTTCCAGAAAGCTTACTCTATTGGGGGGAAATAGGCTTGTAGTGGTTTGGACAGCCAACACAAGGCAATAGGGATAGAAAGGCTCGGTCATTCATCATTTTTGTCAGTCCTGGTAGAAAGGGAGGTGGGGTACCAGGGCTTTCATATAAATTAAGTGTAGGTGGAATCAATGTGGTGGTGTTGGTGAGAGAAGGGAGGGGCAAAAGGGCCAGATCAATGCTGGTGGGAGTGACTGTTTGTTCCCATTGTTTATCTACTGTCATCTCAGGACGCAGCTGAAGGACAAGGGCGCATGGCGGCAAGCACAACGTCTCTATTGGGACAGAGCAGTGGTAATGGGCCTCTCTAATATGGACAATAGACATCGCTCGGAAGGGAAAAGTTATAGAGCGCGTGGTGGATAAAACGTCTGTCTGTGTGACTGGACTTGAGAGTCGGGGGGGGGGCTTCTCAGAGTGGTACCAAGATAACAGTACTGCAGTTTCATGCTGCAGGGTCTACCGATCAAATCAAGTGTCTATTCAACTGAGAAAACCTATCCGAAGCTGCTGCACAGAATCTCTGACTAAAGCAAAACAGTTTTATTAAGACTTTTACACTTGCAGCGGAACAGCAATAAACAAATGTGCTGACCTGATGTGAACTAGAGATTCTATCAAACAACAATAATGTTCATGGTGACTACAGATGAATAAAAGAAAACGACCAAGCCAATAAGAAATTTCTCAGGCTTGCTGTAACACGGGCTGTGTGCAAACAATATAACTGTCCAATCTAGTCGATCAATCGACATAGGGCCGGGGGAAAGACTGGGCAGAGGTTGGGCTGTGATGGGGAAAACAGATGATGAGCTCAATGGTGAATTTCAGGTATTAATATTCCCCAAGGAGCCCTGCCTCTCCCCTCCTCAACACACCTCCTTTTGCACACCTCCCTTTTCCATCTTCCCTTCTTTCAAGTCCAGATAAGAAACGGCCTGCGCTGATCTGACTGTGATTTGCACAGCAGAAATGCGTTCCCATGGGAATATCACGGTGCAGAAGAAAAGCTGACACAAGAGATGAGATTGTGTTGAGCTGCCCATATTTTTGCCTTCAAGATCAAACAGATAGGATTTTTCCTCCTGCACAAAACCGCACTCATTATCACCGTCCCGCTTTCAAAGCATAATCAAGAACAGCGGATAAATGGGCGGAAGTGGAAATTCATCCACAAGGCTGTATACATTGTTTTACATAAACAAACAGTTTGCACTTGACACATGAACCTAGTGTGGTAATTTAAGCTACTAAATATGGAACATTTCTAAGCAGAGAAATAAGCAGCCCTATCATCGGCTTATCACAATAACAATAATTACACTCCCAGTTTGTAGCTCCAGTCGTGAATCCTATTACAATTCCTGTGAGTGTTTTTCAATCCAAGCTTTTCTCTCCTCTCCTCATACTTTGTACTTGCCTCTTAAAAGAAAACCACAATCCTTTTGTCAAAATTGATTTCATAGAGTGAGAATCCATAGTCTTTCTTTCCACAAGAATTTTGTAGCATTTATAACACTGAATAACAAAGCTAGAATGTCTTAGAAAACAAATAATGGCCATTAAAAATTTTCAAGTTGAACCTATAAAATGTTAGCCTTGCACAGCCTGACATGAGCTCTCTGTATATTCTATAAACAGGAACTCAAATGCAACGCAAAGCACCATAAGCCAGTCTGTTCCTCAGATATGTTCTGTACCGACCAATCACATTCGAATAACGCTGGAGCGTTGCCTTGCGTCAGAGTTTGTTTGCCTCTGCTCTTCAATCAGTTTTAAATAATTAAGACAACATTACGTGTTTAAACTTCAACAGCAGACAGCCTTTTTAAAGTATGTTTTTGCACGCCATGTTGGTTTGTTTACTTCTTTGTAAATTTCCACCTACCTAACGTAATGTCAGTCGCAATTCCAATTGGTTGGCCCCCGAGTAGCTTTGCCCCGCCTTGAGGAAAACGACCTGGCATTGAGCTTTTCCAGTCTGGTTAATAAACTGTATCCAGAATATGAAAAATACAGTTAGTTAAAATCCAATTAGTACAACATAAAAAGTCAAATATCTTAGGGCTTGATTGAGTAGCAATTTGTTAAAGCCTGAATCCTGCAGATAAAGCGACTGTTCTGGACGTACAAATAGGCAAAGTAAGGACACTGCATTAACAGAAAGGTCACTCATTAAAAAAGGACTAAATGTGGCACAGCTGTAGGCCACCATGAAGCCTGTGTCAGAATTGACAAAGCTACTGGATTTTCACAGCTCAGAGATGGTAGACGCTGTGCATTCACCAACTGTTGCCTGGGTGACTCACTAGTCACAGTTTTATGGCAGACTGGTAAAGAGAATGCCACTTAAAAAAGAAGAAACACACTGACATGACATCTCAGCTAGTGTTTGCCAGGAGACATGTGGGAGAATTTTAGACAAAGTCCAAACATGTTTTGAAGAGTGGGGAGACCAAAAGGAAACGTTTTGGCTGTCATCAAGAAAATGTTACTTTTGGTGTGAGCCAAACATGACATATTCCTTCAGACTGAACTTATAATAATGACACCTTTTCAATCAAAAAATCTAGAACATTAAATTTGAATCAATACTTTATTTGAGACTACATTTTAGGAAATGTTTATAGAGTTTATGTAGAAGAGAATATGTAGAGCTTGTTGTCATTGTACAGCCATATATATAAATTTTGTCTGACTGTATCACAAGATTATATGACAAAAATGACTGCCTCTAGCCGATTGCCTGGCCCCAGGCAAAGAGCCACCCCCTCAGTGACGTCCCGGCCCGAGACCAGAAGGTGAAGCATGTGAGGCTGTCACAGCTCTGACAGGTCTATCTGGGCTCCGTCTACTGCACTAGCTCTTCCCATTTCCCCTCTTCACGGGCGTCTACAGCAGCTGTGTATCGTACCGTGACACACTAAGCTCACATTGACACACAGACAGGATATCAGTTTACAGAAGAGAAGCTATAGCCTGCACATGGGGTCAAGACTCCACAGTACTGTATATGCAGTATGCCCAACTAATCACAAATCAAAACAATATTTTATTTCTTGCCTATAGTGAGGGAAAGCAGCCAAAAGTGAGTGAGTGTCAGCGTGGTAGAGGCCAATAAAAAGAGGGCTGGATGTGGGAAGTGAGTTATGCTTTTCCTTGTCAGTTCAAGGAAAGCCTGTCAGAGTTATGGCCTAAATGCCACACATACTCATACCTCTGACAATTTAATGCTATGTGCATATATGTGCCTTGTATGTTTGCGGCAACTCCTGTTGGGTTATGAGTGCAACCTAAAGATATACCAAAACAGACTGAAGCCAAACACTGCAAAAAAAGGATAAAGAAATGTTGGAAATATTCAAAGGGCACTAAATATTTTTGAAAAGCTACAGATAAGTAAAAAAATAAAATAAATAAATAAAAATGCACAGTATGGTGCTTGCAAACCAATTGCTCAGAACACATGTGAAACAACTCTGTGGGTTCAAAAGCTATTAAGAAAGATATTATATGCACCATCAAGCAACTTCACATTGAAAATAACCATGTCCCAGGTCACATTTTGTGTTAGTGTAATTTCTTGAATAGTCTCCTGTCACTCATTTTTAAACCAGCAGCTGCAAAAGTCCGTGCTGTTTAGGTGCACACAAGCCACCACCCTAAACACTATGTAACTCATTGTTTGTGTGCTTAAAAGAACAAATGGCTGCATCAAACATTAAATATAGCAACACACACTGGTATACATACAAAGTAGTGTAGTTTTTTTCCCTCTGCTCTTTGTAACAGGTGTGGTGACAAAAGTGGGAGGCAGTAAGAAGACCCTCTCCAAGCATGCCAAAACATCCCCAGTCCTACAGCTATCCTTCGCCTCCTGAAGGGAAACTTCCAATCAGTCCAACAGATCAATACACCCTAGCCCTTAGAATATGAGCCTCTAAAGCCAACCAGAAGCACTTAAGCAGAGGAGGATCTGTATCGATTACAATGGGTTAATGAGACCTTGTGTGCTGGCTATGCTTTTTTTAAGATTGGAAATGTGTGGCTCAGTCAGCTAATTGATACAAATTGGTAGCACAGTTTTAACCTTATCCCAGATTTGGTACAAGCATGGTGAAAGCATCCAGAGGGTATAGTCTTGTGTTCTGACACCGCACAGTTTATGCAAAAGTGAATTCAAACTGAATGAAATAATAACACTATCTTGGTCCAGATATAGCATGCTGCCACAATGGATCTGTGCAAACTAGAGGAGCTGTCCACAAAGCCAAACTAGTAAATCTTTTATCTGCACTGCAAAAAAATAAAAAAAAATACTAGGAATGAGAACGACTATGATCAGGATCAGAATGCTATGACATGACATCTTTTGCTCCAATATCAATTATTCAGCATTGCCTTTTCTAACCCTTTAATTATACATCAGTGTTGGAATAACGGGACGCTGGTGTGGTTCTTATTTACAAAAGCTATGACAATGAAACTGGATGGGAAACTTAAGGCTTTAGATGGAGCATGAGGGACAAAGATACCAAAATGGACCTTCAGGCTGCTTTCTCCAGCTGTTGACCTGTCATTTCTGTTGTGTCCGCCTCACCACTGTCTGATCTGGGATCAAAGGGTTAACTGAAACTGGGGCCTATAGCCCTTAGCTTACATTATTCAACAGCTTGTTACAACAGCTTGCTTCCTGATCTCAGACATGGGGAGAGCAGGAAAATCTGTGGAGGGTGTGCTATAGGGACCAATACCAGGATTAAGGAAAAGAGAATGACGGAGGGACTGCTGGGATAGAGAGAAGAAAGACGGGGTGAACCTGAGGGATATGGAAAAAGTGAGACTTGAAAAAAAGTGGATTCAATAGGATCAAAAGAGGTATGGTGAAAGATAGCAACAGAGCACAATGAAAATGAAGGAGGAGGAGGGCTGTCCGTTGCCGAGGTGACTGATCAAAATCACGAATATGGACATTTAACCTTTGACCACAAACCTAATCTGTTAGTTCAGCGCCACATTACATCTTAGTGTAGCACAGTTTTAAACAGAGTGCAAAAGGGTTTCTTTTAGGGATTTTCACAGAACGCCACAGTCCAACTCAAATCTAATCTAATGGTGATGGAAGGCTTTTTGTGCTTCACTGACAAAAACTATCCATTTCTTTTACACTTCACTCACTTCACAATAAAAACCCAGAACATTAGCTCAATAGTGTTGTCAAACAGGTAGCAGAGCTGTGCCTGCTGGCTTTGAGCAGCACTCAGACACACACAACAACACAAAGCATAACAACATCCATCAGATGTGCGCCGAACTGACAGTGACCATGTTTTGGGAGCGTCCTGTTTATACTCCCAGACTTGCGTCGCTGCTCAGTGAGCGGGCTCCTTTGTTCATTAATTGATTGGCCCCCCCTGCTGGGCCTCAGTAACTGGGTTACACAGATCCATGAAAAGAAGAGGATTGGACCCCTGGTGAAAAGGAGGAGGATAGATGGAAGACTCCAGGCCAGGAATCTGAGTGTTAATATAACTAATGGAGTGGGGACGACAGTAAGTTTATTGAAATCACCCTCATCTAATTAGAGCAAGCATCTGATGAGAGCAGGATGACAGACAGGAAGAAGGTTCAGTTGCATGTGCAAGTCTGATGCCAGGATGGTATTAGTGATATGGGTGAGGCTGCAGAAAGGTGAACTGGGTTGGGTAAGAGGAAAAGGACTGTGTGATGTTCATTATCCATCTCTTATTCAGACTGACAGGGCCTTTACGTTTCTCAGTTACAACCCTACTCTGATGGCAACACAATGAAGGCTGGTTCAACAGACTGCCATGCTTGTGTGAGTTTATCAGAACATTAGTGCTCATAGTCAAGACAGACTGAGCTACAGTGCCATTCAGATCAGACTTAAGCCTTCACCTGAGTCTTTGAAGAACTTTGAAAACTACCATGCATCATACTTAAATAAATAATAAATTATTTCATGCTTTCATATTGGGGTCAAATATTAACAATCTTACAGGAAAGATTGTCAATGAAAATGTGTTTAAAACCAAGAAACAAACCGGCAAATCTTAATGTTTCATTGATAAATTGTGTCACACCAATTGTGGTTATATCCAGTATCTGTGTGTCGCACAAATGCAGAGCTTAAAGCCATGGAGAAAAATAAACATCTGCAATGCATCCTCGGCAGCTGCTGTGGGTTGACCTCAGTCAAGCGTCATGCAAAACAAAGCCATACAGGGCAAAGTATTTTAAATAACCATCCAAAGGGTGAACACATCCTATCCACAGCCCAGTTGTAAATTCAAATTTGAGGAGACATAAAATAATATGAGATAAGATAAAAAAAAAACATATTAGTTTATAAAGGGGAAATTGCAGTTTGCAAAAGCAGGGGTACATTAGAGAATTTTTTTTAATAAAAGACAAAAGGCAAAGTAATCAAACTTTAAAATAGAATATAAGTTGATAACGAAAACTGTGCTAGAAGTAAACCAAAGGGTTGACAATACACAAGTGGATTAAAGCTATGCTAAAACTAAATAAACTAGGCTATGCACAATATGTACAATACAGATGTGAATAAAGTCTGTTCCTGACAGTAAATTTCTCTCCAGCTCTTAAACTTCTCAAATATCAGTGCTGGAGCCACATTGTGCCCTGTCTGGACAGGAGCAAACAGCTGAAGCAACTCTGTCTCTAGCCCACAGAGGATACACGTTTCCAATATAGACTTCATCCCTCAGGTGACAGAATTCGATCTCCCCAGCCACAAAAGGGGACAAGAGGGATTGCTGCTCAATACTGGGAGTTTGGATGTCACTGCCAATAGGCTGAAATCCAAAACAAAAATCAAACAGGCCCTCCAGACACACTTTGGGAAAAAGTATGACTCTGCAAAAAATAAAATGCTGGCAAAGTACTCCTCGACCCCAGTGATGTGTGACGGCTCACCAACATGATCTCAATGAATTATTTGATCTTTCCTCTCCCAAAGCAATGCTGTCATAATCTATTACAAGCAGAAGTAAAGCCCAAGACCCTGACAGTGGACCACTCCTTACAAAATAAAAATACATTTCCAGGTCACTTTAGGACAGCACAAAAGAGCTGAAGTACTAAATTAAGTACTAAGTACTAAATTGCTTTCAGGACAGAAGAAGGGATGTAGCAAAAGTAAAGTTAGTAAACAAAAGCATTTTAGTTGTAGTCTCAGACTACAAATTATCTTGACTTCAAATTGATAAGACAAGAGCAGCCCACCTTTTACCGACAGCTGCACAGGCTGGAGCTTTGTCTTGGGTTTAATTGAGAGCCAGTGGCCTCTGGCGCTAATCACTCAAGTCTTAGATGCTTTCTTTAGGAGAAGCCAAAGTCTAAAACGGTGTACTGGCACTGCCACACTACTTTTACTTTAGTTTCAGACGTTCCATCACAGTGATGTGTGTAAAATGTCAACCTATAATGAACTCTGAGGAAGTTGCCGCTTGTCAGATAGTGAATGTATTATTAGGTGGCACTACACTCAACAAACATACTATAATTTCTTGCAGTAATTTTCATTGATCAAGTAAACTTTAAAAAACTGGTAAAAAAGCCATTGTCTTTTTTTGTACCACGTTTTGCTCCGTCGTGCCTCACCCCACCTCTTAGCCTCTAAGTCTAATTAGCTGTGTCGTATCCCCTGATGACTCTGCCATTTCCCTTCACCGGGAAGATTAACCAGCACAACAGTAATATCTGGCCATGGCATCAACACAATTAGGTGTGGAGTGAAATGTGAGGCGTGTCGTCATCGCGCCTCTGCTTCATTAGGACACACAAAATACAGTTCGACGACAGATGGGCCACTGCAGGTTAGGGAGGCACTGTGCAGGTATACTTAGCAACCTGGACTGTTGCTTGAGGATGTGTTATAGTTGGCCTAGATAATACAATATGCTGAGTTTTATTGTTGGAAGTGGCGGTTATAAAAATTAGCTCAAAGGCCACTTCATCCAAGAGACTTGCAAATGTGCTGAACAGAGACCCACTGAACCAGGTTGTCACCATTTAATAAGGGCCAATAAATGAGAGCACATAGTTTTCTATGTCTGCTCAACTGGCTGCATCCTTAATACTGCTCATATTCTGCCTTTTTTGGCTATTATTAATAGTACTGTCATTACCTAATGCCTCTCATACACTATTATAGTTGTAACTGTGCACCTTTGTTTGATCCGTCTTTTTTTCCAACCCATTTTTTCCTGATTTAGTTGGGAAGAAACCCAGTTCAGGAATTAGAGGATTTTATTAACTTTGAAGTGCAGTACAGCTTAAAACACTCCATTGTTTTAAACTGTTTCCAGATGGTCAATGTTTTAGACTTGCATTTGCATTTTCTGGCAATGACTTGTCATCCCTTAAGTCAAGCTTCCTAGAAAAGTCACCACCCAGTTTCAATTCAGTTTCATCAACATGCATCATATAATCACACAGACCTCTGAGTGTGATCCGTTTCCTGCCCGATTCTCAGAAATATGTCTTTTTTTTTTTTTAAACAAGAAATATTTGAAAGGAATACACAAATTTAACCACAATTCACACTGGGGTACACCTGCCCAAGAAACACAGGAGTATCTTTTCAGTTTGAGTGATTTTTTTTCTGGCATTTTAGTGATTAATATTACATAGGATATTGAGGAAACAAAAACTCAGCTGTATAAACTAAACTGTAGTCAAAGTCAAGTATTATACTGTGTCTCCTGAAGTATTAGTCAATATAAACATGCTCAAATTAGTAACTTGAACTGTGTGAATATTATACCATATACCAGACATTATTTTTTGGTTCAAACTATCTGGCCATTAGAAGGCTTAAATCACAATGCGGTCAAAAGCGGTACATGTGTGAATAGTGAACTTGTATACATAAGGTCAAGAGGATAAATATCACAGGTCATTGTAATATTCAGAAGTATAGTGGATGGTGTTTTTATAAATTGTACAACATATTATGTACTGTGATCTTGTAAAAAAAATAAATAAATAAAAATAATAATAAACAAGCCTTGATTGTTTACTCCTATCTAACCTTCCCTTACTAAAAAGAAAGGGTATATTATTTGTATACAAAAAGTGGTGGTGTGGGTTGCAACCGGCGGTGACCGGCACTTACAGTGACACGCTAAGACAAAAATAAATGCCAAGTTTGTTAGTATATAAATGTGATAATCATAACGATTGCAATACCAGTGGGTATTAATAGCCTTTTGTTTATATATATATTTTTTTGTTTTTAAAATATGAATAAATGAGTAGCATAATTGGACGAGTCAATAAAAGCTCACCGGCCCAATAAAATGGGCTCATTTGGCTTTTCCTCTCCCCTTCCTTGTCAGACGCATACACGTGGACTTTACTTTTACTAGTATTGATAAATATTATTATCAGACCTACACCTAAACCTGTAAATGTAGGCTACCTTAGTTCAGAGACGTGTTCGCCTGGCTGTGCGTCATGCGCACTATAGGAACAGTTAGTATAACACTCCGCTGGAGTTTAGGACTCGGAAAAACAAATCAAAACAATTTCAAAATATGAGTCCCGAAAAAGAAGTCACCCAAAAACTGGATAATACTCTTCCAGACAGAGGAGCTTTGCTCGTCAATGCTCAGCTGATTGGACTTTTGTGACACAATGTTAAGCTGTGGCCACACTCTGCTGTCTCTTTGTGCAGTAGCCTATTGATGGAAGTTGCTCGTCTCTTAATTCATCATCAGGTGCAGTAGATTCTCAGAAAACAAACAAGACCCAGCATTCATAATATGCACACTCTTAAGGCTGTGCAATTGGGCAATTAGTTGAAAAGGGTGTGTTAAAAAAAATAGTGTCTGCCGTTGACTGTACAAACTCAAAACTATTTTGTACTAATGTTTTTGTTTCTAGGATTTAGCAATCCTGTGAATCACTAAACTAATATTTAGTTTTTTAAAACTGCTTTACATCTGTGTGGCACCAACTTGTGGCACCTCTCAGTTATTCCACTCCATGATTCTTTAACAACATTCCACAATTAATTTACATTTCTTTGTTTTGCTTCAGAAACAGCTTCTCGGATTGGATTAAGGTTCGGGGATTGGGCCTGCTACTCCATAACAATAATTCTGTAGGTTTGGAACCAAGACTTTGCTCGTTTACTAGTGTGTTTGGGGTCATTGTCTTGTTGAAACAAACATTTCAAGGGCATGTCCTCTTCAGCATAAGGCAACATGACCTCTTCAAGTATTTTGACAAATGCAAACTGATCCATGATCCCTGGTTTGTGATAAATAGGCCACAAACTGTCTGTGGTCCTTGGACCCAAAAAGAACAATTTTACTCTCATGAGTCCACAAAATGTCCCTCTATTTCTCTTTAGGCCAGTTGTTGTGTTCTTTGGCAAATTGTAACCTTTTCTGCACATGCCTTTTTTTTTTCCCCCCAAACAGAGGGACTTTGCGGGGGATTCTTGAGAATAGATGAGCTTCACATAGACGTCTTCTAACTGTCACAGTACTTACAGGTAACTCCAAACTGTCTTTGATCCTCCTGGAGCTGATCATTATGGGCTGAGCCTTTGCCATTCTGGTTATTCTTCGATCCATTTTGATGGCTGTCTTCCATTTTCTTCCAGGTCTCTCTGGTTTTGCTCTCCATTTTAAGGCATTGGAGATCATTTTAGCTGAACAGCCTATAATGTTTTGCAACTATTTATAGGTTTTCCCCTACTCCAATCAACTTTTTAATCAAAGTACGCTGTTCTTCTGAACAATGTCCTAAACGACCCATTTTCCTCAAGCTTTCAAATGCATGTTCAACAAGTGCTGATGGCTTCATCCTTAAATAGGGGCCACCTGATTCTCACCTGTTTTTCACAAAATTGATGACCTCAGTGATTGAATGTCACACTGCTATTATTTTGAACACACCCCTTTCAACTATTTGCCCAATTGCAGAGCCTTAAGAGCGTGCATATCATAAATGCTGGGTCTTGTTTGTTTTCTGAGATCTACTGCACCTACTGGTAACTTGTTTGCCACTTAGCAATAAAAATATACTAAAAACCTGGATTATTCTGGTTAGTCACATTGTACTGCTATTATTTTGAACAATACTGTATAAACACACACATTTATAGACCCCGCCCCCCACCACCGTCGGTAGCTGGTCCTTTACCACCGGAGGGGTAAAACAACGCCACCGTCACAGCCCTAGGCATCCCTTTCCTGCCACTGTAACCTGAGGCCCACCACCAATGATGAGGCCCACCACCAATGATATACTTGATCACTGATACAAGGTGTTTATTAGAAAGCTTAAGAAGTATGTTTCACACAGTTAAATGACTTTTATAAAATTTCACACCTTTTTTCTAAGCATGCCAAATAAAAAAGCTGTTATCAGTGACCTTAAATGATGTATCTGACGGATTAAAAACCCTTCTGACTACGATGCACGTTAACATTTGTTGTCACTTGAAATGGACTTCTTAAATATGGGTTATATAAAACATTTCCATGCAGCTAAATCTAAAATTGAACTGTTTATTGAGCCATGTATTTTCTCAGTGGACAGAACCAGCTGGCATCCAATAACCAAATGTTTGCCATGTGCTATGATGTTGACAAGAAAATCCGATAGAGCCTTCAAAAGCTGCTGTTGCTAGATTTTGATTTGTAGGTGATTGTTTTATTGCAGCCTTCACACAACTTAAAGGCTTTTTGGCAGAGAAAACACTTTCTCACTGCATGAAAAATAGATATGGACAAGACGACTGAAGCGATATCCTTCTGATCAGATATGCTATCATCCGACATTAGAGCACACAGCAAACATTTGCAGCTTGCTGGAAACATCTGTACACTAAAAAGGACTGTCAGGCAGGCAGGGTAAACACCATGCTACTACTCTCACACCCCCACAGTCATGCCTGTCAATCACACAGCTCAAGATGCTGGATGAATGGGACTCCAGTAGATGCTAACAGGCTGGCAAGCAGCTACAACACTAGAGGTAAGGGACAGGCAATTTACTGCAAAAGACAAAGTTGTGTTGAGGACTCGTAGAACAACAAATGCTCAGTTCATTTAGATGTTTTGCAGAAGATCATTTAGTTATAGTTGAACAAGTGAAAAAGAAAATAACACAGACAAGAAAAGAGAGAGCAGAAATATACAGAGCAGAACAGAGCAGAGAAAAACAGACGAAGGAGAAAACAAGAGCACTAGAACAGAGCAAATCTGACAAAAGACGACTGCACACGGTTGGAACACAGCAGAGCCCAGCACAGCACCAGAACAGGCTGTAATTGTGTTGTGCGGGACTGACCCCAGCGCATCCCAGCAGGCACTGCATGATGAATGGGCCTGGCGATGACTACATCCCACCCCTCCTCCCCTCCTCCACCTCACATGCTCTTTTCTCTTGCACTCCTCTCTGTCGCCACCATTAGCCCTCCTTCTGGCCCTCCCTGGGCTCCCCTCCTTTCCCCAAAACCACACTCTATTCAGCGGCTGCCATCCCACAAGATTAATTTGCATTCAGTGCACTTAGTCCTCGTATTGTGCTCCGACACAATGACATATTACAGTGCACAGCACACCTATTAAACATATAGTCATGTTTGAGGAACGGTGCTTTTTCTTGCAAGATGGTTATGATAGAGTACAAATGTGTATAGCAGCAGGCATGAGGGTATAGCTTGATCAGTGAGGAACACAGAGACTTTGACACACAAGTCACAGTGGAATCATTACAGGAACTGTTAGATAACCTCAATTAATGATTCACTAGACCCCATCTAATAAACTGGGTCAGATTGTGTTAACAGTGGTAGCAAGAGCAGGGAGACCTTCAGAATAGACTGTATAAGCGCAAAGAGGAGCAGCCATAGCTGAAGAGGGGTGCAGGAAAGAAAAGAAAATTACAGGAGCATGTTGTTGGTGTTTCTCTACTATAGACCCTGAGGAAAAAGACAGTAATGCATGGGCAATAGGCTATTTCCTCTTGCTTTCTGCTCCCATCCTCCTTCTAAAGCTCCATCGTACCCAGGTCCAAGGGGACCAGAAGAGGGAGTCCAAATTTAATTTGCTTCACTATTTCTAGCCATCGTCTTGTGCCTGGGGGCAAAAGAAATGGAATTTAAAACGATGAGCAAAATAAAGAAATAAAACAGGGCGCTCTGAGGTACGCATGAGAGACAATAGCACAGAGGGTGGCAAAAAGAAACGAGAACAGTTAGGGGGATGGGGGATGTAGGCCAGATATTAACTGTATAGTTATCATAAACTAGCTCTGAGGCCTGACCATCTGCACAGTGCACAGGGTCAGTCAAACAATCAGACCAGGTCAGCAATAGCAGCTCTTGCCAGTAGGCAGTGAAAGAGTTAACAACCCATTAGCTCACCCTGTCCACCCAAGGGAGACACAGTGTAGTCTGCAGTGATGTGCGTACCTCCCTCTGAGCATAAAGCACACCTTTGGGCTGTTACTCAATAAAAGGCAGCTCTGCGGAGTGACATCACCACCGAGACCGTCCTGTGAGGGGGAGCCAAATGGGAGACAGGGTGTGGAGGATGGAGACTGGAGAAGCTGTGGACTATGTAGGTGTCACATTACTCCCCTCCAGCTTTTCTCTACCTGTCACATAAGCACTTTGAGGACTCACCAGAAAAGCCAGAGCCTTGACAACTTCAAACGGCTGCTTTGCTAGAGGAGATCAGAGGAGCCAGAGGGATAAAGAAGAATAAAAAAAAAAGGACAACGAATCTAAAAAGATCCAGCCTTACTCAATGTGTAGCTTCAACATAGTGTAGTAAGATGTTTTCAATTTAATTAACAGATTATTGCCTCAACCATTGCCACATCCCATAGCAGTAAAAGACGGGGCCTCCACCCGGCCCATTGAGAGTCAATGATCTCTGGTCAAGCTATAACAGAGAGTTAAAGCCATTACGAAGGGAAAACAAACACAGACCTCTGACTAGGAACAGACGGCCCTGTCCAGACACCTGTGTCCCATTCACCAAACATATCCGGACACTTAACACTTCACAGAGGAGGAAGGCCGTTTGTCTTTGCAGGCTGGTGCACAAACAGTATTGGAGGCTGTCTACAGGAACCAAAAGCTTGTGGCTGTAGCACATCCCAGTGAGCGCAGCCAACCGTTCTACAACTTGACCACTGACCCTCCACAAAGCCCAGACCTCTCAATAAAAGTGTGAAAAAATTTGGAACATAAAACTCATTTATCTTGCTGTCATTTGAAGTCCAGGGCCTTGCTCATGTCTAGGTGTCCCAGCTGCATCTGCACTGGCCTCTGGGTTGCCAACACCTGTCGAGCACAGACTAGGCAAACGCACGCAAAGGCACACAATTCTCATACCGCCCAGGATAGATGAGAGACAGCAGGGTGGGCAGCGCCTCGGATCACTGGAGGGTTACACTTGAAGCTGCCAGCAGCAAAAGCTCCAGTCGGCCCCACTACAATACTTTCCACCTCAACAATTCAAAATGGAAAAGAGGTATACCATCAGCTGTGGTCAGTTTGTTACAGAGGATTGCATATGCCTCAAGAGGATTTCATCAATTGAAATGGAGATGACCCATAACCCTGGCAATGCGAATAGTTTCCACCCAAAGATCAAACTAGATAGTGCAACTGAGCCGTTCAGATGCTGTGGACGCCAATCACATGCCACACTGCTTTGTTTGCAGTGAGGCCAAATGCACTCGCAGATGGAGGCCGACTGGACACCAGATGACTCGGCCTGTGGTCTGCCTTGGGATGAGGGAGAACAGGAGAGCAAGCGTCCCTGCTCTGGCAGGCACCAGATGCCCTGCCAAACTTAAACCAGGCCTGCTGTCCTTGTGGGATGTCATGATACTTTGGTCTGCTCTGCTCCTCGGGCCCCAGGACAGCAAACATGCCACAGAGTGATCTGTTTTCAAGTTGTACACTTGTCCTTGCCGATATCATTCTCTATCATTAGAGGTTAATGAGGGAAAAAGGAGACCTCTGCGTAACCTTGTGTAGGTGTTAGTTCCTTGGTAGTCCACAGTATCAAGTATTTCATGACAGTGCTGTAAACACAGGCACTGGTTCGTAAACACAGCCTCACAGACAGTATCAGGTCACAGACAGTATCGTGTGAAAGATTTTGAAAAAGGAAGAAAATTCCTGGAGCAAGAAGTACAAAACAAAAGAGGCTATGTAATAAAACTAACTTGAGAGCAGGGTATATACAATATTATAACCTCTATAGAGGTTAGACTCATTGCCTGCATGTCATTCTGCTGTTAAAGCTAACATTATAAAACTGGTAAATTATTACATGTTGCAAAACTGAGCACACTAGTTTATTTAAAAAAAAAAGACTTGCATTGACATAAATTAACTCTCTCAAATATATCTCATAAGTCGCACTCTCTTCTGGGTTCTTCTTGAGTTTAAATGGTATGCACGCTGTAAAACAATATAACTTGCAACACTGTAGGTGCATGTGTTGTTCCAGCAGTAGGTGGGAGTTTGTGTGTGGTATGTGGCAAAAAAAGCTCCAGTCAAGGCAACTGCATAAACATACGGCCCTCTAACCAGCACTCCACCTGTCTGCCCTATACTCTTAACACGACCTCATATAAGGATGTAGGCCACAAATGTCCAACAAATTAAATATTTTATTACATTTCCTGAAGCTTAAATTTTACAAATACTGCAGACCAATGTCAAAACAAGACAAGACATTTATTTTTGTATAGCCCAATATCACAACAGTTGCCTCAAAGGGCTTAACAGACTGTCCTTAGACCCTCCATCAGGGTAAGGAAAAACTCCAAAAAAAAAAACAGCCGGGAAAAAAGAGAAACCTCAGGGAGAACAACAGAAGGAGGGATCCACTCCAAGGCCGGGCAGGCCGTGCAGGAATGTGTTGAAAAATACATAGAAAGAGACAAACATATTCACAAATAAAAACATTTATATTGGCAGTGTCCACTCTGAGTGTGCCAATGTTTATCACAGATTTCCTGATTTTATTTTAGTGGGGTCAAACCTTAAGACAGAATCTACAAATTTCTAAAGAAATTTAAGGCACATCAGGGAAGGAAGACATTTATACGTTAGAAAAAACTCCTTCTCAATGGCAAAATGGAGAAAATAAAAAAATAAAATCTAATTTCCAATGACTGATAGCACTTACGCTGAGAACGGGGTTAGAATATCCCGCAGTGAAGTGGTGCGCTCCCATTACTGCATCTCTCCACCTCTGAAAATGGCTTCATTAACAGGCCGATGCAGAGAGCTCCCTTGCCAAGTGTATGAACATGCTGTACCCCGAGGGTCTGCTGGAATGGCTGAGGTGAAGTCTATTAACACCAGATATCTTGTTTTTTGACCACTAAATAAAACAGGGCTTTTTTCTTTGGCATCTGCAGAATAGATTTTTCTTTTGTTCTGGAGCTACAGAGGGAGCTTTTCAATTGCCTGAAATCTTTATTTTAAAAACAAACAAAAGCAGACTTATAAAGTGACTCTTATAATAAATCACATAAAATAGGTCCTAGTTCTTAGGAACTAGAAAGAACCCCATGTCCTAATATGCCTCTAGAGTAACCATGGGACAATAACCAGTTTCACGGTTATACCCAGGTTTTAAAAGGCAACGGTGATTACTGCATTAAAAATAAACAATAAAACTAAAAAAACACTAACCTTGAGAAATATTATTTTTGTAATGTGAGCTGATGAGACAAATAGAAATTACAAAAAGGCTTCTGTGCTTAACATAACTCTTCAAGATTAACATATTTTCATTCCAAAACATACACGCAACTAATTGCATAATTAGTGCGGACTAATGCGGGCTTCCGCTCTAGCGGCAGGTGTGGGTGTGGTAATGCTGCTGCCTGATGCTGAGACTGAGCGGGAAAGATAAGATGACAGAGCCCTGGAGCCAGAGATCCGTTTGGAGTTTATGGCGTGTCTGGATGGAGAAAATAACAAGAAAACATACATATCAGCAGCACCACAAGGCTTAGCCTTTATAACACTCGCTCTGTGAGTCTTTGTGCCATACTAGCAGTTTTTGTTCTTTTTTCTTCACTTTTTTTTGTTGGATAGAGTTTATCTGGATTAAACCTACATCTACATTAGTTTAGATTTAGTTTGGATTATTGCTTACACAGAGACATACTAATTAGGCTGAGTAGTCAAGCACACACAAGTCTAGTCTAATGACTTTTTAGTGTCACAAGCAATTCAGGGAGGAATTATTATCCATTTTAACTGCCACTACGAGTCAAATCAGAGAACATTGGTGTATAATGCAGTGTCTGCATCATTGTGTCACCCAAATCCCTCCAACCAATATAAAATGTTTTTGTCTAAATGGGAAGGGGTTGGGCTGTGCAAAGACTCTGGCCATCTTCTACAAGGGACAAATCCATATCTCATATAACCTGCACTGCTCATGTGGCATACTTCCTGATCCCTCAGGCAACCAGAGCTGGCTACCTTTGAGAATATGACACAGCTCTTACTTTCCCAGCACTTACAATCCAATCATGTGTCATCTGATGAAACGCTATACCCCAGTCACCATTATATGTCGGGATACAGGAGCTCATGGAATGTATCAGATTCCTGCCTCAGGGGGTAGGCATCTTGGAAACATGGTTCTACCTCCACAGACCAACCTCTCTCGCTTCCCTGCTCTCTTTTCCATTCAGCAAAATTCCACCATAGAGGCCTACTTAATTTACATCATCTCATTGGCCAGCTGACTTGTGCTCACAACAGAGGAAGACTTGAGTGAGGGGTTAGAGTTTTTTAACTGTTTTCTATGTCCTTCATGTCAAACACTAGTCACTCAACTTTTTCTAACAGATTTCTCACATTCTTTCCATGTGTGAAAAAACATATTAGAGGGCAAAACTAAAAAAAAAAAAAACTAAAAAAGATAATTTGTTTCTCCATTGCAACAACAATTACTCTCTACCTATCTCCCCTCTCCAGAGAGCAACAGTTATGCTGTGCAGTACCCAGGCCTGTAGTATTGAGTATCTCTGAGTCACTGGCCTGCGTAATTCAGTCTAGGGAATTATGACAGTGGAAAATCATTTCCCTGGGCCGAGGATAGGAGGCCATGGCTAATCGTTCAGTAATCTGATCTGCCTGCATACTGTAGCATTCAGCCGTACCGCTAACCTCGCCAGCTAGTCACACATGTGGACACCCCCAGCGCCTGCCAAATATCTGATGAAGGCTAGCACTATTCAAAAACAACTCTCCAGGTTTTCCAGAGGATTACAGATGCTATGGGATCATTTGCTGATACTCAGTTGTGCTGTGCTGTTTGAAATGTATTTACCCTGCTCCGGCTCTCCAATAACACTAAGGATATAGCTGTGCCACAGCTATATTTCAGGAAGACAAAAATTAAAACCAGGCTATAGTAATACAGTTTTGTCTTTACCTCTGGTATATCACATTTGAGTTTGTCTATTGAACAGTGGGCTCTGTTCAATAGTAACCTCCTATAACTCTCATAGCCAGTAGTTTGTAGTATTATATGAACAGGAACCATAGGGAGCTACAGCTGACAGAGTTGGGGGACTTCATTTTTGGAAAGATGCCTGGCTTTAGTCCCACTCCAGAGGTCTGCCCCCCACACACAGAGTCTACAAGGGGCACTGACATGGAAAAATACAAGCACTGGCATGTTTTAGACACTGCAGCTCCCTAAACTCTGAAGTTGTGTAGCTTTACAGTACGGTTACTTTAATACAATTACATCTTTGTCTTCTCTATAGTGATACAAGCAGCCGATATGACTCACAACAAACAAGGCTTTCCTCTTTGGGGCTTGAATCTAAAATTGTCATGATCATGTGTCATTCTGATAAAGTGCCAATTGCTGCTTGATGACATAATCTGTCATATACTGCCATGCCAACTGTATTTTATCAACCGCATCACAGTATTTCAGAGGCACATCGAAGTTTAAAGATGATGATATACGATCAAATGGCTGCGGCAGCAGTAGCAGCCTTCATCAACAGCAAGCGCTACATCACTGTGTGTCTGGCAGCCAGCGGGTGCAGTCAGATGGAGGGTTACAACTACCAGATAAATGGCTGGCACAAGGAAATAAAACAACTTAAGATTAAACTCAAGAAATTAGACAAACTAATCAGAGCAATATCACTATATTTACCCTCATTTGTTTTAAACAGCCAGAAACGTGTGATAAACACCACATGGTTAGAGAAAATAAAAAAATATGTTCAGCCCCGGTCAAATAAAACTCCTGATGCTTAACACCAGAAGGACAGCCTTTTTCAGCTCCAAAAAGTCTTCAGCAGCTATCCCAGGAAAGTCCTTATGAATCTGCCTAATGTATTTTGAGAGTGAGTCATTCTCCTTCAGTAATCTCTTACTCACATACATGCACACTTTCAAGCACACTCCCCACACCCCCCAAGGCAAGGGATTTTAGGCAGGTCTGGGCTGCCTCTTTTCCTACACAGCCATTCAGTCGATTACAGTATTAGGTGAGGGGGCCATTATGTTAAAACAGAAAAAAATGAAGGCACATGTCATCTTTAGACCCTATATAATTGGTTCATTGTATAACTTTTTACAGCCTATAGACCTATCCGTGTTAGATGTAGGCTATATTAGTAAAAGAATGTCTAGGTTATAGCCTAAGCTACTAACCATGTGTATCTTTTAAGTAATCGTGCAAATCATTTCTAAATAGATCGACTGCCAATTATCTGTTGGAACAGACTGAAGGTAATTATTTGAGTAACGTGGAGATATTTTAGGGCTTAGTCGTCTAGGTGGCAGACAATTGTGGCGACCTTTATAATTTGTACACTAACTCCTTTGGCCTTTAGGTCCTTCTCAATAAAACACTAAAATACAAATTGGAAACAAATTGCTGCCTGCGTTAACAAACTGTACTAAATGGGGAAGTTAAAGCAAACGCCACCCTACTGCCCCAACATAATATAATAGCACTGTCAAAGTTATCAAAACAACTGAACTTGGTCGTGGCTTGTACCGGGCTGCAAAAGGAGACCGAGCTGAATAAAGGAATTCAGATATTTAATCACAGAGCCGCTCTATCCGGACAACAAACTTCGACCTGACCGCTTCAACAACAAAGCTAGCCTAATCTTTTCCAGTCCTGACAGGCGAGGAAATGCACCAGCAACAATCCACAATAACACCGCTCCTCGCCATGGCGAGTCAGGTCGAAACTGGCCTCATTCTCCGCCTGCGCCAGACAGCCTTCCTTGGCCTGGCCTGGGAGCAAGTGGTCGTATACCAAGCGGGCGAAAACACGGCAAAGAGACTTGTGTCTGGAAGAGTCCTTACCTCGCTCCAGTCCAGACGAATGTGGGAACACAAAAGCCGACAGCGGTGAATGCGGGATTGCTAACCGCACGTCGTCGTCGTCGTCGTCTTGCTTTCTGTCGGCCGTGATGTGAAAGCGGCGGCACGGCTCTCTCGGCTGGGAAGCAATCGGGAAATCTGAGAATGCCCCTTTGCTTTCTGCAGCTCTGTGCTTCGGCAATGGCCCATAACTGTCGATAGGAGGCGCCAACGCGGCGCGTTTGTATGATTGCCTACAGGCTAATATGCATGCTACTACCAAATAGTAGTCTACTGTGCAACTGCCGTCATACAGGCAGAGGTAGGTTTACATCTGTTGGAAGTGACCATTAACATCGGCCTTAGGTGCTGCATCTAAATCCTTGTGCAGTCTACTTAAATAAAGTCTATTATCCCTCTGACAGGGAGTGTAGGCTACTACTGAGATGTTTTTATTAGTCATTTTGTAGCCAATCATAAGTCATTTTAGTTTAAATATTTCTCAACTCTTAAATTATTATAAGGAATGTAATAGCCTAAATGAGACAACACATGTTTTCTTGAAAGTGTTGCATCAGTATAATTGATTTGAATGACCCCAAATCCACACAGTGTGCACCTACATCCTCTGACTTTGTGACTAGAGAAGTTAGTAATTCGAAATAGTCAAAAAAAAAAAACTGTCCTTCAAACAGCTTAGCTGTCACATCCACATCACATGATCGAAACAGGGTCACACAACTCTTTAAGACAAAGAAGGCAACTGCAGGAGTTCTTCACCAAATAAGAAAAACAGTTTGGCCCATTAAAGATAAATGGCAATATAAAGCATCCTATTGAGCAATGATTTAACTAAGCAATGCTTTAACTAAACTCAAGCCAAAGCAAACCCTACCCCAGTCACCCCTCAAAGTCTAGTAAACATTCCTGTCTGAAATGCTGAAAGATTTAGGCCTGTAATCCCTGGACTCAGTCTGACTTTAAATAAACATTAAGGGCTTAATGTCTATCTGTAAAGTTTCACACAGCAAAAACACCTTGACCTGGTTTAGGCAGGTGGGTAACTGTAAGTAGGTTATAGGCTAGTTTACAAAATTGGCTTATGCCAACTCTCACACACCAACTTCCTTTTAATCTCTCTGTCACTAAAGGCCTCTAATGAGCTGGTAGAGTAACTCCACAGCCTCCATTGTAACCAGTGTAATCTGTAAAATTCTAATTATCCAACTTAAAAAAAGAAAATAAAAAATGTTAACTACAGGCCCAACACTACATTAGTGTAGAGTTGAGTAGCCCATATGCTATAAAATAAATATTTATTTTAGATTGTCCGCCTTTTTCAGTTTGTTTGTCTTAGATAGTCCTTCTTAAGGTTGTTTTATGCACTTATTTGTTTTTTTGTGATAGCAATTTATTTATTTTTTGACATTTAGTTTAGGATTTCCTTTTCGAGGTCAATTTGATTTTGTGATTCAAGGATTGGATCTCTCTTCTCAATCTTTTGCCCACTCAATAAAACCCTTTACCTTGCGGGACGCTGTGCAACTGCCTCCACTGCCACTGGTAAATACTTCTTTTATTTGGAGATGAAAAGATTTGTCTAACTGAAATGCACTGAAGAATGGGGACACCTGAAGGCGAATAACTACTGTTCCCGCGGTGCATTGTGGTCCGACTCCTATTGGTTTTGGCCTGTGTTTGGCTCTCACTCTGTGCAAAATGGCGACGTCCCTAGGATCCAACACCTACAATAGACAGAACTGGGAAGATGCGGTATGTATTATCAGTGTTACACTTCAGGGGTCCAATAATTAGACAAACACTTTTGTTATCTCTTCGTGCGTTCATATTAACTGTATAAATGTGATGTTTGTTTTATCGTGGCACTAAATCGGCGCGTTTTGCTGATGCTATCCTTCCGCTAGCAAGTTAATGCTAATAGGCTAATAGCAGCGTGGCGACATTTAACTATGTTAGTGCTAGCCTAATGCTTTGTATAAAACTCCCTGTTTTATCCAGAATGGGTTCTGGTTGAGCATAGAAAAGACACTACTACGTTACTCGAAAAAGCTAATTAATTGTAGCTGAATACATGTTGGCT
This sequence comes from Perccottus glenii, assembly GCA_024416835.2. Lineage (NCBI taxonomy): Eukaryota > Metazoa > Chordata > Actinopteri > Gobiiformes > Odontobutidae > Perccottus > Perccottus glenii. Next base: position 22,010,966 of record CM044554.2, on the reverse strand, counting down.
AATGCAAGACAACCAACCGGCTAACAACAGTTAAACAAAGTAATCACGCACATTGTGTTTTATGTCATTAAAAATAAAAGAAGTATTTCATTAACTAGTAACTAGTTTTAGTGCCAAGTTTTTACAATCCAAAGCAAATCAGTTGTCCGTCCAGTGTGCTTAATCTTAACGTCTCTTAATGATGGTTGTCACTGTTGACAACACTTAGCAATAGGCCGAAACAGCATCCTCAGGCAGAAAGCTAAATGGGATTAAGTCACATTTAGCATTTTTTTTTTTTAATCTTGATACCCCAGGTCAAACACTTACTTTTTAGTTAATGAACATTTGAGTTACACATTCATGTTTAAGTGATGCCTGTTTATTTCCCCCCCTTTAGGATTTCCCAATTCTTTGTCAGACATGTTTAGGAGAAAATCCTTACATTCGCATGGTAAGTTAGCACAATTGTGAAATTGATGTGTCATATGTTGATGTGCAATTGTTTACAAGAACTTACTGTTTTATAGACCAAGGAAAAGTATGGAAAAGAATGCAAGGTCAGTTGTGTGTTCATCTTGTAAATCATAATGGTCTGTATAAATAAAACCATATAAAACTTTTAGTCTCTTTTCTCCTTTTAGATTTGTGCTCGTCCGTTTACTGTGTTTCGGTGGTGTCCTGGGACACGAATGCGTTTCAAGAAGACAGAAGTCTGTCAGACATGCAGTAAAATGAAGAATGTCTGCCAGACTTGTCTGCTGGATCTTGAATATGGTGACCATGACTTTTCCTAATTTTGATTCCAGCATAGTTTTTGCCCTCTGTCATAACTCTACCTTAACTATCTGCAGGGTTGCCTATCCAGGTCCGAGATACAGGGCTTGCTATTAAAGATGAGATTCCCAGGTCAGATGTCAATAAGGAGTACTACACACAGAACATGGAAAGAGAGGTACTGTTGTCTGCTGCATTTAAGAAATATAATACATTGGATGGATGGAATACATAGGACCATAATAGGCTTAAGCTTCTTTTAGTTTTCATTTTCACACCTTCAATCTTTCAGATAGCCAATACTGATGGCACAAGGGCAGTTGGGCTGATAGGCAAGGCCCCTAGCTCTAGTGACATGCTGCTGAAACTTGCCAGAACCACACCATACTACAAGAGGAACCGTCCACACATCTGCTCCTTTTGGGTGAAGGGAGAGTGTAAAAGAGGAGAGGAGTGCCCTTACAGGTAAGTTGCGCAAGAGCTTCTTGATGCTCTCATGTATCTTATACAAACCCTCTGTAATAAATTTCGACATCCTGTTTTTTCACACAGACATGAGAAGCCCACAGATCCTGATGATCCTCTTGCCGACCAAAACATAAAGGATCGATATTATGGCATCAATGACCCGGTGGCTGACAAACTCTTGAAACGCGCCTCCACTATGCCCCGCCTTGACCCACCTGATGATAAGACCATCACCACTCTCTACATCGGCGGTTTGGGAGATACTGTCACAGATGGCGATCTTAAGTAAGGACTTTTTCTTTGCCACTTTAAAATCAAAGTAATTACGCTTGTATGTTCAGTATTTTGCTTTGTATTTTTTTTGTTTTAGGGGTTTCTTTTACCAGTTTGGTGAAATTCGAACCATCACTATAGTTCAGCGGCAGCAGTGTGCTTTTATTCAGTTTGCTACACGAGAAGCAGCTGAAATGGCTGCAGAGAAGTCTTTCAACAAACTTATTATTAATGGTCGGAGGCTTACTGTCAAATGGGGAAGGTGAGTAGCTTTAACATTAAGACACATCAATGTTATCATCATTACCTTTATTTCATCTTTGTTTCTTTTCCGAGCACGTTGAATGAACAATAACTAACTCAAAATCTCTCGGATCATTATGGATTCTGTTCCGTGAACATTGTTTATAATTTAGGTCTCAGGCTGCAAGAGGGAAAGACGGACAAGAAGGAGTCAGTGAGATGGGTACTAGGCTTGAACCTGTCCCAGGCCTGCCTGGAGGTGAGTGTGCAACATCTTATGTGTCATTGTGTTAGTTTTGTTTGTACTTGGAACATACCAAATTATTTAATTCCATTTCTTTGTACAATAGCTCTACCCCCACCTCCACCGCTAGATGAAGAGACCTCAGCAAACTACTTCAACCTTGACCCCAACACCTCTCCTGCTGTAATGAACATTACTTTGCCCCCACCTCCAGGCATCAATCCACCACCTCCAGGTAAACATTTGTTATATCTACAACTTTTCACAATTTCATTACCATTTAGAAAGAAATCTCTCAAGTTGTAATGTGTAGTATGTAAATAATAGCTAGCTTTTTTTTTTTTTTTTTCTTGTGCATCAGGTTTTGGACCACCAATGTTTCATGCCATGGGCCCCATGGCCCCACCCATGCCCCCTCCCATGACTATGAGACCCCCAGGTCAAATCCACTATCCCTCCCAGGATCCTCAGCGTATGGGTGCACACTCCGCTCACGGCTCACGACATGTTGAGTGAAAGTTGCTATTTTTATTGAGCCAGACCTGATGAGGTGTTTTCACAGATGGTTTTAGCAAATATCAGCTACAAAAACTCTGCAAGATATAGACCACCTTCAATGCAGTGAAAGGAAATGTACCAACAAATGCACCAGAAGAATCTTTAAGCAGTAAAACATTGACATCTAAATATACATGAGCTAAAACCAGGATGTAACATGTATTTGTTACATTGTGCAAAGTATCAGATAAGAGCATTTATTTACTGTTTATCTTTACTTGCAATTACTTTTTTTTATTTGACACAATTGTAATATTCCACGTTATAATGGTCTAGTTTATTGTAGAGGTTGTTTGAATATGTCATTAAAACGACCAATTTTGTCATTGATCATTACAGTAATAGTAATTGTTTAAGCTTTTGCTTCTTTCTTGTGCTGACCTTCCAGGCTGCCCTCTTGGTCAAATTGATAAACTGTAGTCATTCAGTCAGTGCCCACTGAGAAATGTGGAGAGAGAGAGATAATCTTTGTAGAAGGAGATCAGTAAAAATGGGTCAGTACCTAAGCACTTTTCATAGTTCATTAGATTCGGGGAAGTAATTAATGCCCCATCCTCTGGGTGCTCTGTTAAAGTTGGGCCTTCGACACATGCCGTCCAATGTGGCTCCAGGCAGTTTCTGGGATTCCACGGCCTCAAAGCCAATCACCGGAATCACCCTCTTGCTCGTCATGATGCCTCCAAATGGCATTGCAGATCTGAAAGAAGATGAGACCGTTGCAACTAGTAGCACTGTAATTCAGCTGATGCTATGCACATACTATGACAAAACAGGGTTTGAGCACTTTGCGACGTTTCACTTGCGCCTTAACCATAAGAGGAGTCCAGATTTAGTTATGATTGAATAATTTTATCATAACCATACAACGGTGTAAACGGACCCACCCCCAGGGTTCACAGATCAACGGCACAAATTGAGTAAAGACTTTAGAGTCTCAAGTTGCAGCATTTATACTATCCAGTCCTCTCATAAACATCTGCCCATGAATAACCTCTGTTCTTTCTACAGCTGATGCAATTTCTTGTGTGCCCTAAGAAAACATTTTTTTTTAATGTGCAGTCTTGTGGGGGCATCAAACACTCACTGCACCTCAAGGTTTCATCTTTCAAGATGGGTTAAAATAGCCCTCATAGTCACAGTCTAAGGAGGTGCAAGCCAGACACTGGATTCATTTTCAAACTGGAAACATGGAGTTGGGCCGAGTAATGAGATGATTGTGATGGATAACGCGTAAGGACATATGTGGGTCTATTTGAAGACAGCTGGGTTGTACAGCCAGTATTACCAAGCCATCAAGATTTATTTTAGTTATAAAATGAGATGTGCAATGGCAGTGTAAACATAGCTTACCTGTTGAAAGACCTGTAGTTGGCAGTGTGTAGCCCTTGTGGGACCTGGGGCAGCTGGCTGTTGAGGGCATTTAGGAGCTCTTCATTGCTGCCCAAAGCTTCCCTCCACGGTGAACAGTAAGATTTGGGGATTACTGTTGTGTTGAACTTTTCATGAGGAATGTTCTTAAGAGGGCCAGAGTAACCTAACCGAGAGAGACATTGTATTCTATTCAGTGAAGCAAAAAAAAAAAGTAAAATTGCAATAGTTTCAGACTCTTAACACTACACAAATAGGTTTGCTGTGTTTTTCTAAAGGTTACTTTGATGAAAAGAGAGTAATTAAATCTCAGCATGAATACCAGATAATACAATTACTGCCTGTCAGACTTCAAAATTCATATAATAGCCTTCCGCACATTGTGACTTTCCCACACTGAGAGTAATGATTTATTTGCTATATAACGAAGCAGGCAAAACAATATAGAGTAACTAAGCTGTATTTGCTGTATCTAGATAGCAACCCTGCCTCAGCCTTTGCCAATGTTGTGACATTAATTTACTCCGACGCACTGTCATGAGCTTTATTCCACAGCAGGATAGCCTACTGTTTACCTGGAGCAAGGAAATCGGGACTGCCCTTTTTTGCCACAGTTTTCTGAAGGTTCATGACCAGGCTGTGTTTACCCGGGATGGAGTACACACAGTTCTCTTTCCCTCCTTGTGACACAGAAGTAATCTGTTCATGGGGAACCACCTCTGGATGTACCTGTGAAGGACAGTAAATACTTTTATTTAATGCCAAGTTTTTACAATCCAAATCCTTTTGTGAAAAGGGGTGTTAATGTGCCGTACATAGTTGTTGTTCTGAGGATCATTGGCATAGTTCTCCAGAGTGTACTTCTCCACCCGCTTCTGTCTCTCCTGAAACATGCGAGAGCCACGGTTACAGTTTGGCAGGTTTAGCTCCTCCATCATCACATCTTTAGGAACGCTGATTTTCTTTCCCAAGTTCAGATGCTCTGCCATAACACAACACAATTGTCTTAGTAAGATAAATTTAATAGTTAATTTTTATTTTGCATTTACAAAAGAGGCATTTATAAAAGACTTAACATGAGTAGTTGAGTGGAGATGTTGATCTCCACTTATGTTGAGAACAAAATTAGTTGTTTTAAAACTGATGGAACAAGTGGAAAAGTATGCATGGACAAATAAGGTGTCTTCTCTGATCTTGTTTCTGTCAACTTTGAGCAGCTGGAGGGCTTTTTAAAAAGCCAGTCCTCACTAAGTTGAAATCCACACAGATTTAGTTCAGGGTCTCTTCTCGTATTATATCACTGCCTAGTGAGGTTCCAAAATAGCCTTGAGATGATGTCAAGGCCCATGTAATGTTTGTTGTGGTCCGAGGTTGCATGGGTAACTGGGCATATAAATAGGATCTTTGGATGAAAGACTTGTGGAGGAGCGGATGGCTCGTTCTTGCATGATAAGTGTGAGGCTAGGTCTTGGTGCATGCCACCCCTGAGGAGTTGCCTTTGATCAGACAGTGTAAAATGTGCTGGGTACAGTCACATTTTGCTGAGTTCAGGCGATATGATTTCATAGTAAAGCTGGCTGCCAGCACAATAAAACAAATGTTCCTCGCTGGTAAGTTTGGAAGATCCTGACAACACACTGGCACTCCTGGGATTTGAGTGTCCCACACATCGTGTGTCCCCAGGCAGTGGGCAAACACACGATGATGTTTGAAGTTTCTGACTGTCCAGACAGTTTAAATGCACCTTGTACTTCACATTGTTTTGGGATTCTTCATTGGTCAATGTGTCGTTCCATGATCTCTGTCTTTAGCTTTAACTATTTAACAACATATTGCACACCTTACCTCCTCTGGCCTCTTTACACAGTGCTTTAGCCTGCATCATCTTCACCTTGGTCGAGTTATCCAGGCTGGACTGCATTTTCCCCTGACAATAACATGTTTTCACATGTACGAATATGACAGACACACATACAAGTATGAATTCTGTACCTTTCCCAACTTTGAAAGATTTGCAGTGTTACAATTATAATGATATTTGAACGTTTGTATTTAGCAACAATTTATGATAACTACTTAGTACTGACGATTAGTTAAATATTTAATTTATAATTTACAAAGGTTTACTCCATGAATAATCACGCTATAAACAATGGTATTAATGTTTTGTCTTAAATAATAAGTACATATGTACATATATATACGTACATTGTTTTAGCATCTATAACTTGTTTATTTATCAGTATTAAGTACACATTTGTTAATGCTCAGCAACAGCTTAATAGTGTGAGTGGTTATTATAAATTGATACCCAGTTCTCAACTGCACAAAATAACACACTTATTCCTTTACATTTTGGTAATTACATTTGTGCTGAACCTGTTCTTATTTGAAATTTATTAAAGTAGTCTTACCTTTTTCTTTTTCCTGTCTGTCAGGTTCTACGCTACTCTGTACTGGGATGCTTCTTCTCTCCAATCTGACACTCCTCACACGAGAAGTCAGAATAAAGCTCACCCCATCATGCCTGGGGTGCTTAGCTCACTGGGCTATTTTAGCAAGCTTAATGTGGTGATGCATGGGTGGGGTATAAAGGGGGCATTTAGGGGAAAGGGGCACGTCTAGAGATTTACATCCTGCTCTCTGGCCTCTTTGATAATAAAAACCTGATCCCTTGTGTATGGCATATAACAGCTGCTGCCCTGGATCGAGGTGACAGGAAGCATTCAAACGCACATATAGGTTTTCCTTCTTTCCATAAAACATCTTGTAACAGTGCTATTTTTTACTTCCTTAATGGCTTTCAAACGACCTGTGTTCCCACTCGCACACAGCCCACAGAGAAACTGTAAAATTGATGAGGTTACAGCGATCAGAGTTTGTCATTTTTCTTCCAGTTGCGGGTCAAAGGTTTAAATGTGTGACAGTTTGCGCCTCCATTTTTAATGGTGTCAGATCTTTGATGTCCTTTTCTTTCACACTGCAGTGAGAAATGATAGTTACACACATCTCTCGGTCTACCGTATTTCTAAGAATCAAGAATCAAAAATGACAATGTTTTTTTGCTTTTACATTTGTATACTGACACACCCCATTAGCTGAGCCCTAGAGCCAGCCACTTATCCTCAGGCATATGTTGTTAAATGTTACAAATTATTACAACAACAGATCTTCATATAATAATAATAATAATAATAATACATTAGCAATACCTTTCCATAGTTTGTAACTTAAAGCAACACTATGGAAGAATTTCAGGATGTATACCAATGGACCAAAAGTAACTAATGCTGCTACCCTAACTCTAACTCTCACACACACACCTATGGGCCTCTGCTGTCTGCATGTGTTAACCCTTTCCCTCCTGTGTCTCTCCTCGAACTCACATCTACATATTATACCTTGTTTTTCTTTGTTTATTTAGTGACAGCTTACAAACACAAAGTAGACAAGCAGGTTAGTTTGGTTTAAATACCAAAGTAAGCCTGTATTTGATTTTTGGCTGTGGGACTAGGTTTGTTTCTCCTGAAAATCTAACAAACTGTGCCTTTAAAGTCATTGGATGTCACTGTCATTTGATGATTTGCCCTTCAAAGGTGGTTCGTAATATTTGTACTATGAAACTTTAAAAAGAAAATCTGTTATAAATTTTGCATTGATCTGTGTTTGTAACATATAATGTTCACTTTTCCTCCCATCCTGCATTCCAGTCAGTGGTCAACACCCCTCCACTGGGACCTTAGAAGGCACCTTTCCCCCACAAATTGAATCATTGAGCCCAGCAGGAGAGTAGAGGATAAAACATTTTCTTTATCCCTGTTGAGATTGGATATCGATTTTGTACCTGCCTGCTGCACTATACCTGCTATCCCCTGGCCTAGTGGGAAGCCCCCAGCCTCAGACAGACAATATAGAGTAAACCCAGATCACATGAGTCTATCTGCAGTGGAAGGTGAAAAGTTTTAGTTTGGAATAAATTTCTTTATAGCCTAGAAACCTTTTTGTGTGTGACTCTGTATTACAAAGAGCTCTAATCCATCTGCTTCCCCTTTAAATCAGTTGTCATTAAAAAAAAAAAAAGCCCTGTGATTTTATGCAGTCTTCTTCCAAATGGCACTAACACAATGCAATTCTTATGCCTGGTATCATCTGTGTTTGAAAGGTGGCTTCTACAGTGTGTTTATGTCACATCAAGCATTATTTGGCTGGCTAAAGTGAGGAAGTGCTAAACTCCAAAGGTAGATTTAAGGGCAAGGGAAAGTAAATTTACAGTTTGTGTCTTATTATAGCTTTAGTCTAAATGCATTAAAATTCATCTGGCAGCGTAGAAAGAAGTCATCATTGTGAACCTTCCTCATTCGCTTGCAGGTGCCTTTGGGAAGAAGTCAGTCAGTCTGTTTTGACAGTGCTCAGTTTGAACCCCAATCTGGAGCGACAAAATGTATGGGCTGCTGTGTGAAAGCTTGACTTCATCAAGGAATCGTTTGGAGATGATGTGTGGAAACTGGTCCGAGAGAGAGCGGATGTCAGATTACACTCCTTTGTCACTCACCAGGTACTGTGAGTCCTACTATTTTCTGAACATCTGACATAGACATAATCTAAAGATGTGAGTGCTATAAATCTGTACTACAGTAACTGATAGTAAAGTAGTTATCAAATGTATTCTTTGACTATATTGAGTATGTATTTATTATTTTGGATACATACACAGGTGTAGCAACTAACTACATATGATAAAATACTCTCTTAACACAATAAATATATGTGTAGATAAATATAAAAAAATAATATTAACAAGGCAATAATGAGATCATAAAAGATGGTACTTTGATCAAAAAAGAGGGATGCAAAAATAGTAAAAAAAAAAGTCAAAATATAGTATAAAGATATTAACTATAGTTTAAATACAATTTTTCTTTTTTTATTTCTGAGGTGGGTGTTGCTGGAGGGGATTGAAACTGTTTTTCACGCAGCAGTCCTGACAGTTTGTTTATGACTAAGTGCGTGCGTATGCAGGTGTACAGTGAGAGTGTGATTCCCCGCATTGTGAAGGCAGCGAGTGGAGTGACAGGCACACCCTACAATGAACTGATGAACTCCTGATGAGTCTACTTCCTGGGCTTCGTAGGAAAATACGGATATGATAGGATTCTTAAGGCAAGATGTTTTTATGTCTTGTACACAATGTGATAATAAAAAACAGACTGGATACATTAACATTTCTTTTGTACCTAGGTGCTGGGTCGTCATGTTCGTGACTTTGTCAATGGCCTTGACAACCTTCATGAGTACTTGCGCTTCAGTTACCCAAAGGTGCAGCCTCCAACCTTTTTCTGCCAAGAGGAGTCTGCCACTGGAGTCACCCTTCACTACAGGTCAGAAAAGAGGAATGTTTTAGAAGGACACAAGAGTCACACAAACAGAGGAGCTACTGTATATCTAAAGAAAGGATGAATCACTGTGGAATGTTATTAGAAGGCCATCCTTTGTGTCTCACAGGAGCAAACGTAAGGGGTACCTGCATTATGCCATGGGGCAGCTGAGGCAGATGGGAAAGCAGTTCTATGACACAGATATCCATGTGGAAAGGTGCTGTCTGAGCAGATGGTCGGAGACTACTCCCATGTTACTATGAGGTAATGACAAAAACACACAAATATGCACTATACCCACAGAACCTATCCATTCAAACTATCTGGGGTCTGCCCAGGCTGAACTTTGACAACTCTGCCTACCGCTACATCATGAAGGAGGACGAGGAAGAGCAGGAGATTCTGCCAATCACCTTCTTCTTTGAGGTCTTCCCCTTTAACATTGTTTTCAGACAGGTAAGTGGACATGTTTAAATTGTCACATAAAAATGATTGAAATTTCATTAAAATGAAATGTTTTTTTTAATATATGTTTTAACATTTTCAAATTAAACAGACAAACAAACAAACAAACAAACAAACAAGGCTCAGATACAGCTATTGCCAGTTGTTTACAGTCTTAGTTAGTACAGCAGTAGGAGGAAAGGTTGTTAATACAGGAACACAATTAGTTTACTGTATTTTAGCTTTTTCAAAATGAGTCAAGAAAGGGTTCAAAGAACGGAAAAATGTGTCCATTTGACTGGTGCGGAGTTTCTCCATTTGTATTATGGATAGCATGTCAGTGATCCATACCTGAAAGGAAGGAGGAGTGGAAGACTTCCATTCCTTCAATATCAGTCTCTTGGCAACTATCAATCCCAGTTCCAATGGTTGCCGCATAATAGTTGGAATTGTCCTTGTTACTTGTGAGCAGCCAAAAATAGCAAGTCCAGGCTCGGGCTGAAGGGGCCTCTGATATGCTTTGGAGTACCAGTCAAATATTTTAGACCAAAAATTTACCAATGAAGAGCAAGCCCAAAAAGCATGGTACAATGTACCCTCTGACATATTACATCTGTCACACACTGGGGAGACTGATGGATATATTCTATGTAATCTGACTTTGGAATAATGTAAGTGATGGACAATCTTAAATTGAATTAACTGGTGTCTGCTTTTATAGAGCAGGAATGAATATTAGACAAACAGGTGTTCCACATGGATTCAGATAGTTCCACACCTAATTCTTCTTTCCAAGTATCTCTAGTTTTCACAGTGTGCGCAGCAATACAGTCATCAAATAGATGTACAATTCTCGAAATAAGACGCTTGGAGAAAGGAGGGCTCTTACAAATATCATAAATTTCATGCTCCAGGGGTAGATTTTGAAAATCTTAAATTTTTGATTGGGTGTAATGCCTAACCTGCAAATACCGAAACAAATGGAAATTAGAGAGATTATATTTTCCTTTCAGTTGGTTGAATGATGCAAATTTACCGTCAATGTACAGATTGTTAATTGAGACCAAGCCCTTCTTTTAAAATTAAGATGAAATGGTTAAAAGCTATTGTGACTCTTTAGGACAAGGTGGTCCACAATGTTGGCTCTGGGCTGGCCACCGTCATCCCTGATTTGGATAGAAAAAAAATCAATGATGCTTTTTTGCTGGCTCGCCCCCTAGTGGAGTTTACCTGGAACATGGTAAGTCAATTTCTTGTAGCCATAATTAGTCATTGAGCTTCAGACTATAAGCCAGGGTATCTTTTATTGAAAGGTCTGATATTGTACCACTCTTATACCATCTGTGGGCACAGATTATCTCCCATCCCAACAACCTGTTTGAGATTATGTCCAAGGAACCCGTGAAGAGGGAGAGGAACCTGCACAACCGAGTCCAGAGTAAGCGGGGCAGCCATGTAAACCCTCGCAGCGGTGTGTGTCTGGTGTGAAAGGGCTCGCTGACACGCGGTCAGATCAATTTGACTTTATCCGATACACTCAATTACAGTTTTAATTGAATGGGGAAAAGAACAGGTGTGTAACACAATGAATGTCTGTCCTCATCTGGGAGCTGGAGCATCAACATTTAGACATGAGAAATGATTAGAGTTACAGTATAAAGATGATTATTTGATGTTTTGATTAACTCTAAAGGACTGAATGCACCAGACTGACTTGTCACAGGTGGAGATGTGGTTATCGATGTGTTGGCTCTCTTTTCCACAGATTCAGATTATGGAAATGTAAACCGCTCGGCTGACGCTGATGTGGAGCTCATGGCTTTCCAGTCAATCATTGGGGATGATTACAAAGGTTATGAGATTTGTGATTCACCAGACTAACACGCGTATAATAAAACAACAAAATACACAAACAACACAAAATGCTTAAAAGCTTAACTATATAATCAGAGTATGTTATTGTTAATGTTGTTAACACAGTGCAGTCTCGTATTTTGTAAATGGTTGTTCCCTTGGCATTTGCTCATGCTCCTCTTTTAGATGGTAACATTGCTAATGCGATGGAGAGCTGGGGTGATGGGAGCTGCTGCCTAAAACTAAAAGGACAAATGAGATACATGCCAGAATGGGAGTCCATCATCTTCTTGGGAACGCCTGTGTAAGACCCACATAGCCATATTTACATACAAACGTAAACATACACAACACAAATACATTCTAAAAAAAAGAAGAGCTAAACTAAATTATGGGCCTGAAAATAAAAGCCTGGGCAGTGAATCAAATCAGGGTCCCATTCTAAGAGCACTTACCATGCATGAAATGAGCTGCTAATTAGCTTTTAATCAGACAGTGCAGCTCTTGTGTGCCTAATGGGAGCCCATTTCCAAGTGAGTGTTTTCGGCAGAGTACATTACCAAAACATCACCCTCCTACTTCTAAAACATTTTGTTTTCTAACTAAATCCCCTCGTGTCTGTTTTGAGAAAACAACTTAAATGTAAAATGCCATATCCCAGCGCTCACAATAATACATCAAAAAGCACATTCACTTATGTAGATAGTGTATATATTGTAAATAAGGTTAAATAACAGGTTTTCCACTTTCTCTTTTTTCTTGTCTGCTCAGGATGGAGAGTCTAAGTGCTATGTTTAAGACAGGCCTGTACATCAATGACCTGAGCATGCATGACTCCAGCAGAGACCTGGTGCTGGCCGGCACTCAGCAGTCAGAGGAGCTGAGCACAATGAACTCATACAGGTTCATTGTGCACTTTGTATCATGCACACCTCCTTGAAGTCTGTCTTTCAACCCTGACACTTCCAATACAGTACAGCTACAGCCTGCAAACTTTGAATACATAAGTAGCAGAAGAAGTCGAGTAAATTGGAGGAGAGCATGAAGATGTTGGACTATGAGGTGAAGAAGACGGATGACGTTCTCTATAGGATGATTCCCAAACCAGTGGCAAAAAGGTTGCGCAAAGAAGAGCCGGCTGTCAACACTTGTGAGGTTTGGAGAAAACTTGATAGAAAACTCAGAAACTTGGTAAATATAACAAGTCAGGTGTTCAAACTCTGTCCTTAAAATGCAACCTTCTTGGTTGTAGTCACCGTCCTAGTAACTTTTGTTGTAAGTTATTTCTCCTCACACTATTAGTGTGTCTTCTCTAAACTGTTTAACACATAACATAACACATTTTTTGACAGGTGTTCCCGGATGTTACTATTCTGTTTGGTGATGTAGTTGGATGTAGTGCGCATTTGCAGCCACATCACCCTGATGCAGGTGGTATCCATGCTCAACACCAAGTACAGTGCCTTGCGAAAGTGTTCGGGCCCCTTGAACTTTGCGAACCTTTGCACATTTCAGGCTTCAAACATAAAGATATGAAACTGTAATTCTTTGTGAAGAATCAACAACAAGTGGGGCACAATCATGAAGTGGAATGAAATTTATTAAATATTTTAAACTTTTTTAACAAATAAAAAACTGAAAAATTGGGCGTGCCAAATTATTCAGCCCCTTTAACTTAATACTTTGTAGCTCCACCTTTTGCTGCGATTACAGCTGTAAGTCGCTTGGGTTATTTCTTTATCAGTTTTGCACATCGAGAGACTGAAATTTTTGCCCATTCCAGCAAAACAGCTCGAGCTCAGTGAGGTTGGATGGAGAGCATTTGTGAACAGCAGTTTTCAGTTCTTTCCACAGATTCTCGATTGGATTCAGGTCTGGACTTTGACTTGGCCATTCTAACACCTGGATATGTTTATTTGTGAACCATTCCATTGTAGATTTTGCTTTATGTTTTGGATCATTGTCTTGTTGGAAGACAAATCTCCGTCCCAGTCTCAGGTCTTTTGCACACTCCATCAGGTTTTCTTCCAGAATGGTCCTGTATTTGGCTCCATCCATCTTCCCATCAATTTTAACCATCTTCCCTGTCCATGCTGAAGAAAAGCAGGCCCAAACCATGATGCTGCCACCACCATGTTTGACAGTGGGGATGGTGTGTTCAGGGTGATGAGCTGTGTTGCTTTCACGCCAAACATAACGTTTTGCATTGTTGCCAAAAAGTTCAATTTTGGTTTCATCTGACCAGAGCACCTTCTTCCACATGTTTGGTGTGTCTCCCAGGTGGCTTGTGGCAAACTTTAAACAACACTTTTTATGGATATCTTTAAGAAATGGCTTTCTTCTTGCCACTCTTCCATAAAGGCCAGATTTGTGCAGTATACGACTGATTGTTGTCCTATGGACTGTAGATCTCTGCAGTTCATCCAGAGTGATCATGGGCCTCTTGGCTGCATCTGATCAGTCTTCTCCTTGTATGAGCTGAAAGTTTAGAGGGACGGCCAGGTCTTGGTAGACTTGCAGTGATCTGATACTCCTTCCATTTCAATATTATCACTTGCACAGTGCTTGGGATGTCTAAAGCTTGGGAAATCTTTTTGTATCCAAATCCGGCTTTAAACTTCTCCACAACAGTATCTCGGACCTGCCTGGTGTGTTCCTTGTTCTTCATGATGCTCTCTGCGCTTTAAACGGACCTCTGAGACTATCACAGTGCAGGTGCATTTTCATTCGGAGACTTGATTACACACAGGTGGATTCCATTATTCATCATTAGTCATTTAGGTCAACATTGTATCATTCAGAGATGCTCACTGAACTTCTGGAGAGAGTTTGCTGCACTGAAAGTAAAGGGGCTGAATAAATTTTGCACGCCCAATTTTTCAGTTTTTTATTTGTTAAAAAAGTTTGAAATATCCAATAAATTTCATTCCACTTCATGATTGTGTCCCACTTATTGTCGATTCTTCACAAAAGATTACAGTTTCATATCTTTATGTTTGAAGACTGAAATGTGGCAAAAGGTTGCAAAGTTCAAGGGGGCCGAATACTTTCGCAAGGCACTGTACACACTGTTTGACACACTCAGCGAGAAGCATTGTGTCTTCAAGGTTATTCTGCCTCTTTCTTTTCTTTTTATATCTTGCAATTTTTGTATTGTTCAATCACTTCTGTTATATTTATGTTCACCTAAACTCCAGTAACAAAAACTATTTATTAAATACATTTTTTTTTTGTGGTAAATAAACCTTAGAAAATCATTAAAAATCTGAATGAAGCGTGATTTAAAAAAGCAGCTGGTTTTCTGGTGGTGAAATTCAGAAATATAACTACACACTCCTTTTTTGAGCATGTGAAAAGCTATGGTAGCCCTGCGGGGACATGCTGACTATGAACAAACCCAGTGGTAAGTGAGATGATGGAAAAAATACAAAATTACAATTTAGTTTATAAATACCCAAACCATCATGCAGGAATGTGTGCTTTTCCTCCAACAGCACTCGGTTTTGTCCTCTCTGGGCAGCTGTAGACACAGGCAGTTATATATATATAAAGTTATACTGTATGTCTGTTATTTCATAGACAAATGCAAAGAACGTTATTTTAATGTGATTATACACTATTTAAAACATAGTTATGGCTGGTGTGTGTGCCTTTTTGTTTCTTTATACTACAGCATAGTCAAAAGTACTGCACTCATGTTAACCTCTGCAGGTAGAGACTATTGGAGATGCCTACATGGTTGTTGCTGGAGCACCAGAGAAGACAAAATATCATGCGCATAACATCTGTGACATGGTCTTGGACATGGTGCGCTCCATTGACCACCTCAAAGACCCCTCCAATGGAAATAACATACAGATTTGTGTTGGTGAGTGATGCTTAAAAACACAACATAGGCAGACCATACTTGTGTTTTTATTCCTTTGGGTGTAGTGATTGTTTTAGCCTTGTGCAGGTATCCACTCTGGGATGGTAGTAGGTGTGGTAGGTCATAAGATGCCCCGTTATGGCCTACATGGTGACACTGTCCACACTGCATCTGCTATGGAGAGCAATGGCAAGGTACAAAAACTCAATAGCTTTGTAGCTATAAAAAGGCTTTAAAATGCATCAGTTCTAACTCCTTGCCTTTGCCAGGAAATGCATATCCAGCTGAGCAGCGCCACCTATGAGCACCTCAAAGGAAGCCACTTTATTTTTGAACGAAGTGGAATCATTACCATCAAGGTCAGGCTTTAAAAACAGTCTCCGCAGCAATTACACATTAATCACCACCAGCTAATTGCCATTTCCTGTTGAACACGCTGTTCAATTTTTTGCACCCTTTTCTCTTAATATATGACTCGTACAAGGGGAGTTTAATTTGTGTCAGTGAACAATTTATATATTAAAAGTTATCACGAAAAGGTTCAGAGAAAATTACAATATATGAAATAAAAAATAACAATGTTTTGAATCTGGGAGCGAGCACACTTAATGTTCACAGCTGGTGATTGTGGCTGGCTTGTTCATTTCTGAGTGAATTCTGTCTGTCTGATTTTGAGTGCGTACATTTAGTGATAATTGCAGGAAGTGAATACCCAAGGCAAGCGATTACAGGTGCAATCTTAAGCGATGCATTTGTCATCATGGGATTTTCAAACATTGAAAACTGCTGCATTTCTAAAGAAACAGGATGTACACACACACACACACACACACACACACACACACACACACACACACACACACACACACACACACACACACACACACACACACACACACACACACACACACACACACACACACACACACACACACACACACACACACACACACACACATATATACACACTTGTGGCACATAAGGCATATTATGCTTTTAATCCCAGTTAGTTTCAGGGATTAAAATATACATCAAGAAATGATCATTCAGTCACTATTTTTTGATTTGTATATAATTATAGAATATCTCAACTCAGTAATAAAGTGATTTGTTTTTGCAGACTTTGAACAGAATTAAGTAACTGTGTTCTAGAGAAACAGTAAGTAAGTAAAATTTATTTGTATAGCACATTTCACAGATAAAAATCACAAAGTGCTTCACAACAATAGTAATACACAACACTTATAAATACATTACAGCACATAATCAAGATAAACAGAAGTACACATAAGGCCACCCGTCTAGTTAAAAGCCTCTTTAAAAAGAAGAGTTTTCAACTGGGTTTTAAAATTTTCCATACAATCCAAGCAGCGTATGGAAGGAGGCAAAGCATTCCACAACCGAATTGCCACAGCTTGAAACGAACGGTCCCCTATAGTTTTAAAATGTGTAAAGGGGGCAACTAAAAATCTCTGGCCTGTTGATCTCAGACTACATGAGGACGTACGCAGCTGTATCAGATCAGAGATGTATGGGGGCGCCTGTCCTTGTAAGGCTCTAAAAGTTAGAACCAAAATTTTAAAGTGCATTCTAAACAGGAGTGGAGCATCAAATTGCTCAAACAGGATTAAATTATTTAATTATAATAATGCATTTTTTACACTAATACTACTTATGTTAAATATATATATATATGGAAATGATATATAAATAAAATAATAATTTGTTGCCATATACAATCAAATATTCTTAAAATATATGCCAGTAATGTGGGTTTTAGGGCCTAGGTTGCCTATCCCTTTCCAGCTCTTCTACAGACCCTGCTTGAACTACAATAAATATCATGGTACATTTATATTTCAACATCTGGGGTCAGTCAGATGAGGAGAACTCAAAGTAGACAATCCTACAATATTTTTCAGTCTAATGATTTTCCCTAAGGATAAAATGTGTTTATCACTTTTTTTTTTTTGTCACGGCGGCGTGTCCTCAGTTTGAGACACAGACCATCAGTAAAGCCATCAGCAAAGCCACCATCACAGACCCTGAGGCTACAGGGGACGAGGAGGGACTGGTACGGATAAGACACGCCTCACTGGACTTCTCTTTCATTTCTTATATTGCCTGCACTGTAATGTGTCTGATTGAAGTGGTTTTCATTTTCTTTGGCCCCAGGTTTTCCCCCTGGTTGCAGGAGAGGATGATGTTAAGTCTATTCGCTCTCATCGGATCAAGATGGAGATTTCAGGCAATTCTCTGGAGGAGTCCATGGAGGAGTGTCAGGAAATGTCCGTTCATAAGCTGGGAACAAACAAGAATGTGAGACGGCTGAGTGTTTGTTTTTTTTGGATTGTTTTACTTTCTTCTCTCTATACTTTCTGATGCTGTTTTCACGTGTTGCTCTGCTGCCAGTGTGATAAAATGAACTGTTCCTTCGTCAGTCCCATGCTTTGCAGGACGGCCTACAGGACTCTCACCTGGGGATGGACTCCTCTGTGTCTGACCACAAACACTCCATCATGCAGTCCCGCAGCAGCTCCTGTGACTCCCGCTGCTCCAAGAACGACACATCACAGCTCCGTGTCTTGAGACCCCAGATGCCTGACAATCACAAACACTACTTATTGCTACTAAAGTGTTTTTTGTGTCTCTTACTCAAAGCACTGACTGTTAGTCACCCGCTACATAAAACAGCAGTTTTTGCTGTTATTTTGCTTTTTTGACTGTTGGTTCTATGACATTAGACTTCTTATAGTATAGTCCTTAACAAGTTTGTACTTTTAGCTAGTTTCTAATGCTTGACGTCTCTCTGGGCCTTGTGTGATGTTCAATTGCACAGCAAAATGATTCTGAGCATGCAGGAAACATTTTAGACATGTTTGATTAACAGCTGCCGAACGGCTCCAAATGAACAGTTGCTTTTCAAATGAATGCCTCACATCAGTCACCTCAAACAAAAGCCACAGAAAAGTCAACAGTGTGTATCAGAGGTGTATTATATTTCAATTCAGCTGGACACAGGCTTGGTAATTTCCTGCACAGTCTGTTCGGCTGCACCTTGTAGATCTAACATGGTTTTGAAATCACTGCATATCTTCTTTTTTTTTACATCCGCCTTGTCTTTTTTCTATATCAGTCATCAAAGCACAATGTAAACACATCCCAGCTGTGAAAATAAAGTAAGATGACTGCTGAAAAGTGATCAGATCTGTTTGTTATTGTCAATACCAAAGGACTGTCATTAAGTCCTATTTACATTGAGACTGAAAACACTGAACATAATTTTAATGAAGAAATATTTAATCAGAAAAATGCCATTAGATTCTGTGTGACATAATGTGTCAAGAAAACACTGATTGTCGGATTGTACCATTGCAACCAAACATCAATGTCAATCTTTAGACTTACGGCTCATCTATTTGGACCTTCAACACAAGGACACACATCTCTATATGTCTCTGCACCACAGACACACAACAACACAAATACAGTCAAATATGTGCTATTTTGTGTTTCAGTTAGATGATGTTCCCCACTGACTGGCACTCAGACGAGCTGCATTTGTAGGTAGCATCCTCTCGATCTTGGCTACTCCCATTGGTCTTTCGCAAGTCCTTTGGCTGCTCCTTGATTGAGCAGTGGAAGCAAAAGGCGTAGAAGAAGGCCATTAGGAGCAGGAAGCAGACCGCACAGAAAATGACAATAATAAGAATGTTGTGGGCTTGTAAGGTCATCTCCTCTTGTGGCAGCAGCGTGGTCACAGGCCCAGGGGTTGCCATGCTGACATTAAAACTTGACATTGTAGACACTGGCTGTAAGTGTGGTGTCTTAGAGGCCAGTTGGGCCACTTCTGACATGATGTGATCCAGAGGAATAATGCAGAAATCCTACAAAACATGAATATTACAAAAAAATAAATAAATTGTGACACCAAACAACAATAAACAACTGTAATGTTCATTCCCAACTACACATTTTCAAAGCGACAATAAGTAATAAGCCGTAATAGGGGTCCTGTTTTCTTACCTGTGTTGTTGTCTCAGTGGTCCACTCTGTGTGATGAGCAGTCCAAAGGAAAATGAAAAACTGAAGGACCACAGGGGGAGGGTTGGACTGGAGAAGAAGAGAGGTGGCTGGCGGACCAAGAATAACAGGGAAGGTTGCCATGGAAACACTAGCTGAGGGTCCTTGATCAAGAAATGACATCATATTTTAACATTAACAATGTATTTAAAAGGGGCCTGTAGAGGTGTGTATGTGGTTGTATGAGACGTGGTCCTATTATGAGATAAAAGAGCATCTCCTTATGTAAAACCTATTTTTATTTTTTTATTTTTATTAAAAGAATTTAGTGCTGACTGGAAGTGTTTGCTCTGTCTACACAGAGGAACATACAACAAATGACTTATTTGTACAGAGCTCTCTCACACTGACACCTGACACTGACCTCAGTGGTGGCGCCAACCACTTAAAAAGGCAAGCTCATCTTTCCAGTTGCCCACTTCAGATCTGGGCTGTCTGTAGTGTTTCAAAAGGCCACTGTGATCATCTTTTACAACTTTTAATTTGTCCCTGCTCCCCCGCTGAGTTTCCTCAATAGGAACTGATGGCTAATTCAACTGTGAGTTACCATGGAGATAAGATATTCAATCATTTTGTTAGCACAAAGCTGTTTGTTCTCTAAAAAGCAGACAAAATAAATATTATCTCGCCTAATTTCACAATTGTGAACACAAACACAGGACAGATCCAAAATGGCAGCACACTGAAGGATGTCCAAGGTCATTTTGCTCCACAACAGGGCACTCAAGCTTAGTTGCTTTATGGGCTCTGGAGAGATAAGAGCTTTGTGTGTAAATCAAGTATTGAAGTCTGTGATCATAGTTGAAACATTTTGTAGCTCTTTGAACACATAATAATGACGCACTTTGCTCAAATTGTCCGTACAAATGAGTGTGTTTGTGTATTTGGTGAGGGGAACACATGGCGCTCACATCTGGACACTACATGTGTCATATGGCCAACTGCCTCCCTGCAACGGGATAATGACAGCATTATGATGAGAGAGCTGCAGAATTAATACACACTGTAAAAACTAACATTTCAAGCAACGTCTCCAGCTGCAAATTAGTCATCCTCTCTGCACGTAATTTCCTGCACTGTCAGCACAAGCATGCCTTGAAGATTTGATGTCTTGTTCTGCCTTGTTCTTGTTCTTCCTTTCTTACTGTAACTCCTGTCTAACATTCTTAGCTTTGGTCTCAATTTATGTTTTTCTTTCTTGCTATATGTAAGCGCTTATCTTTTTATTGTGAAAAAGGCAACAGTCCAGAAGTCACACAGTCTATTGTTGTTATTTCTTTCATAAGTTTTGACATTCACAATGACAGTTTTCTGCATTACATAGGTAGGCAGTTTTATATGTCCTGTAGGAAATTAGTTTTCAGTGAGTAAACACATATGACAATAAATTCATTTTCACTTAATGACACAGAAATACCTCAATTTAAAACCACTGTACTAAGATAAAAGCAGCAGGCTTGCAGGTCCCTATTATCCCTTCAGCCCTCTGATACCAACTTACCTACAATAAATGCAAAATGAAGCTTCCATTATTTATTGTTAAATTATTTTGTGCAGACTAGCTGAAAACAGTAGATTATTATTTAAGACTAGTATTTAAAAATGTGTTCAGTTGTTTTGTTCTGTTTTTTGAGAGTGCTGGTATCTTCGACCGGGAGGAAGTAACTCAAATGCACAACAGTGGATGTTTGGAATCTAACAAAATATTTTCTGCTTTGTCAATTGATCTGGATTTGTAAATGTCCTGTAGGCTGTTCAGACAGACACCTTGTATTTTGCTTGCAGTGAATGCTTCTGAGCTTCAGGTGCACTACCAGACCACCAGACAATACAGAATGTCAATATACTCTCCACAAAAATACTGTAAAACATTGTGTTGTTTTGTCAGCACCAAAAGACACTAAGTTAGTTCTGTGTATTGATCCCACTTAACTTAAGATCTAAGTCCACACCCAGATCTTTGAGTCAGTGACAGTCTCAATGGGTTCTCCTTTTATAATGTAACAGTGTGTGGTAGTCATGATGATGGCATAATTCATTCATTCATTCATTTTTATTTATATCCCAGCAGCTTTGGGCCTGAGGCGGGGTACACCCTGGACAGTGGCCAGTTAGTAGCAGGGCTGACATTTAGACATAGACAGTGACATACAACCATTCACTCTCATGTTCATTCACTAGGGACACTTTAGAGTTGTCAATTAACCTATACATGCATGTCTTTGGACGGTGGGAGGAAGCCGGAGTACCCGGAGAGAACCCTCGGTAACACGTGGAGGACATGCAGACTCCTCACAGAAAGACCGGAGTCGGCCGAGAATGTTTGAGTCGGCTGGGTTTTGAACTCACGACCTTCTTGCTGTGAGGCAGGAGTGCTAACCACTCTGCCACGTGCACCCCTCTATGATGGCATAATATTAATATTAAAATAAAAATGATGGCATAATATTTAACATAAACATGCTAAAGTGCTAAAGTATTTCTGGATGCATTTACAAAAGGCATATGTTAAACAGTTTTTAATATAAAATGAAAACAAATGACATGAAAGAAACGGCTAATCATTTTATTGTCATATATCACGCATACATTGCACTCACACTGAACAGGGCTCTCTATACTGTAACTGTCAAACCTTCTATGATGGCTACACACTGAGCATGGTTGAAAACGCTCAGAGATTCACCAGACAAGGACAAAGATACATTTACACCTAATACACTTTCATAGAATTCTTGTAGCTAAACCTTTCTTTGAAATTGGCTACATTTACAAAATAATCATAAAAAGTAAAAACAGATGGAATTCAGCGTAGAGTGCAAGATCTTACATCTGTTTTTCTGAATGTCAATTATCAGATTTTCATGTTACTTCTTCCTATTTACAATGTTGTTACAAATCCAGTTCATGCCATCCTGTAAGAAAATGACATGGTAGAAATTAGTCTGATATAAGAACAACCTGAATATAAGAAAAAGAAGAACACGCAGTAGTTGTGGTTAATTTATGTATCTAATGAGAAATCAATAAGAGCAATAGTGTCTGTATCTGACCTGGACCCCCTCCCCAGACACCGCTGAGCAGGCCTGGATCTGCCACTCCCGGTCTCGGTACGTGTGCAGGTTGAGCCCCTCTGCGATCTCACTGGCTGGAGACGCCGTGGCCAGATCTTGCTTATTGGCAAAGATGAACTGGAACGCCCTTTAGGTTTTCCTCATCAATCAGCTCGGACAGCTCCTGCACACACACATACACACATATCATTGTGTTCAGTTAGAACAATGGCCTTCACATTCTGCACACACACACACACACACACACACACACACACACACACACACACACACACACACACACACACACACACACACACACACACACACACACACACACACACAGGAGCCATTTCTCATTTGTCATTAATAAAACATAAGAAGTCGAAATCTTACCAGCCCCGTCTCCTCAAATCTCTTCTTGTCTGCACTGTCAATAACATAAATCTAAAAGGAACCATAGCACATTTTTAGAAAGTAAATTAAACATTAAAACATTGTACAATTTAGATTTAGTCACTCACCAAGAGGTCTGTGTTTTCCAGGTACTTTTTCCAGAAGGGTCTAATCTTCCTCTGTCCTCCAATGTCCCAAACATTAAGTTTCATACCGTGAGACGCTACACTCTTAACGTTGAAGCCCTAAAGAAAAGCACAGGCCAATACAATTGTGTGTGTTGTTAGTTTAAGATTCACAACTGAATGAGAATATAATCTTTGCTTTGGGTATTTGAGAGGAAAAGTCCATTCTGCTTCTGCAGCAGAGGGCTTGAGTAACCTCTTAAACCTTACAAGAGTGTCTGAGGATATGACTGTGTGGATCAACCAAGTGTACGTGTTTATTATGTCAAGTGTGATTTAGATTTGTGGTGATTATTGCCATGTTGATGCCACTGGGCTGCCTCTCCACGCTCTGTTGGTAGTACATCTGTGAGTAATGTAAGTGTATTAGGTAATCATTCAGGGTTTAAACAATTCACATCAAAGGGCTAGAACAAAAAGGGATGTGTTCATGAAGCTCCTATAAGGCCATGATTTTCTGGTGGTCATTTAATAAAGATAATAAACTTAAAGTCATACAAACACACATGTATTTTACAAGTCACAAGTCCACTTTAAGACCCATTATTTCACTTCACAGAATGCTACAAAAGCAGAGGTCATGTGAATCCTATTACTGTGAGTGAGAGCGTGCACTGGCCCAGCTGCTCGCACAAGATTAGATACAATCCCCCTGACTTTAATAATGCTGCGTGCAGTGCTGTACAGTACAATGTAAATACTATATAGCTACGCTCAGACATGAAAAGTGAGATCTTGTGCAACAGAGGCATTAACAAAAGATGAACAAACAGCAGCTTGTACCTGCTTGTCTATTAATGTGAATTATGTAAACAGCATGTAAAGACTGTTTCATATGTAGAGAACAGGGAGGGGGTCATAAAGCAACAGACATATGCTGCATTGTCATCTGAATAAATGTCCATACTTGTGTTGGCGTGATGGTTTTGACATCTTCTGAAGCGAGGCTCTTAAGCAAAGTGGTCTTGCCTGCATTGTCCAGTCCCAGAAGCACTATCCGGACCTCCTGCTCTGTGGATCCCTTCAGTTTCTCAATAACAGAGAGTAAGCCCTACATGGAGGAACAAGGTGAACAATGTTGTTAAGGCTACCTCTTGTACTGTTTTTAGCATTCACAACACCCTTCTTTATAGATACAGTTTATCTTGTAAGGAAGCTCTCCTGACAGGTCATTTGTCAGTGAGAGTTTCAATTTAGTAAGCATTGTGACTTGAATATAACAAAAGCAAGTGGACTTACAAGTGGACAATATAATAATACAACTAATGCTATTGTCCCGATTTCAATGAAATAAGTAAACAGCAATACTAGTTTGAAAACAGAAAAACTAGATAATTACAAAATATAGGCACGACCACAGTGAGTTGTAAAGTCATGTCAGTTTATTAATCTGGCTCCACCCATCTGCCAGTCTCTACCTTCTGCCAGCTCTCCCTCCAATACTTAATTTGTGGCCCAATTTGGAAAAACAACAATGTTGACTGGTGCTCCCTTCAGATAATGGTGACAACTTAAATAAAAATGTTTTCTTTTTTAATTTTACACAGAAGCTCAATACCTTGTATCCTTGAATACCTGTTGACTAATATAGAGCTACTCAAAGTCACCATTAAAATAACAAAACAAAACCTACGTAGTCCATATATACATTTTGGTGCACTTACAAGCCACCCATTGTTAAAGAAATTTAAAAGGAATTTAAGCATGTTTTTAGCCTTATCCCAGGACACTTACCTTTTGAGCTCTCCCATGGTGCTGTGTGTGGCTTGTCTTTTGAAGAGCAGCAGCTACATTCTCCAGTAAAGCTCCCACAAGTTTGTTACCTATCCAGGTTATCTGTCCACAAACGTACTCCCCCTAATTTCTCCTTTCTCGTAGTTTTAGTGCTATGTGAGTACGTGATTGTAATGCTTACCTGGGCATTAATTTGCTCTTCAGAGCTGCCTGGAGTTAGCAAGCAGGAAGAGGGGGAGGTGGATGGGACTGGGATTAGGAGGCCAGAATTAGCCCTGGTCATCCCTGCAAAGGCCACCCCACTCACCCTACCCCCATCCTCTGCCTGCTTCTCCACTTTGCACTGGCTTTACCTGGATTATCCCTTAGCCACCTGCTATAGGAAGGAAGCTGAATACATAGTCTTTACTGACACACAGTAAAAAAAAACAACTAAGAAATATATATTTTTGGATTGTGGGGAAATGCTTTAATGGACAACAACACTTGCATATATCTTAACACATAAACTTCTACGGATTAAATTCTGCATCTGAACCAACTTCTTTCTCAAATCCCTCATCTCTCCTCTCTTTTAAAGAAGAGGACAGCATTATGATTCTGTGTATCCATTACATGGCAGGCATCGTAAAGCCGCTCTGTGCACAGGGATGTGCATTGCTGTGAGTAGAGCATTCAAGCGGGATTAGTTTTACCACGCCTGCCTGTCTGGATTAAAACATTTGCAGGCTCTTTTCCTCAACTGAACAGCTTTGTGGTTCGTGGGCTAACATTAACAGTGTGCTACAAAATAGATACTTCTAGATGTCCATACATAAGACTGCATCACAACCTAAGCAAGTAGCAGGTCAAGAATACACATTTACAGCAAAGAGTAACATTATTTACTGGCTGCTAGTTAAGATTATGTTGGGTTTGGTCCTCGGCCATAATTCTGCTAGTTCTGTGCTCGCTGCATTTCCTGCAATCGCTGCATGGCCCTGAGCTTGTTCTTTGCTACAGAAAAGCAAAAGAGACACAAATCAAATATAATCTTATATCCTGTCTTGATTGAAGACGTCACCCAAACTCACCTTTATCTCGGTGCATCTTAATCTTCATAGCAATCCCCATAATTAGAATCAAGCCAAGAGCTGCACAACCACAGACCACCAGGATAATGATATTGTTGTCTGGATAGAGACATATACAAGGAAGAAGACCAATGGAAGTTAAAGCATTTAACCACTATTTTGAGAATTCAGTGAAAGATTGTAATGCACAAATAAAACCACTTTGAGGATGTGTCCTTACTTTCAATAGTGACCTTATATGGAGCAGATGAGTAATTGCCACATTGGCTGTATACATTACAGATGTACTGGCCACCATCAGACAATGCTTTGTTCACTGTGAAATTGCTTTGAGATTGCTTGAGATCCGAACCATCTTTTGTCCAACTATATGTGACATTGATTTGGATGGGGATATCATGGACACAGTACAAAGTGAAGCTGTCACCTTCCTGAAATATGGTGCCAGTGCTGTTGATGGATACCTTGAAGTCTGAGGGGAACAACACACAGAAAAGAACAGTGACAGAGTGGGGTACCTAAATTAATTGCAGACGGTTTATCACTGCAAATGTAAAATGTTTACCCTTTCTGCAGGTGTTGAGTATCACGCATGATGCTACAAAGATGTAATCACAGTTAATAAGCGATTCACATATAATTCTCTACATATAATTGCACAATATGTTTTGCATATATTTATTTTTGTGATTTTTCTAAAGTAAGGTAACTTATTCTACAAACCATACATGGAGAATACAAACCATTTATACACACTGAGTTGTTCTCACAAGAATCTATAATAAAAACAGAGTCGCAATTATTTTTTTAGACTTAAACTGCAAATTCTACTGTACAGACAATAAAGAATATCTTTACCTGGAATCCAATTGAAACACTCAACAGGTAGGCAGTTAGTGTTGCATAATACACAAGCTACAGACATGAGAATTAAAACAGAACATTTTTACTGTTAAGAAACAGCTCATTACTTAAAAGAAATAAAGTGGATCTTTACTTACTTCTGACACGATGAGCAACCAGAATATAGAGGAATAACACTTTGAGATCCATTCTCTGTTAGGAAAAGGCATGTCATTATATTGTTTACCTGCATAGTTTGGAGACTGTTTGTGAAAAAGTTAAAGTAAACGTGTTGGGTATCCTTTTTTTTTTTTACCTGTGCTGATGCTGAGTACACAGAGATGAATAAGGAACAGTACTGTTTTGCCTTTACAGTTGCTCATCGCGTTTTGGCATCGAAGGCGGAGCGGAGATAGCAGTGCAGAATACAGATAGTAATGCAAATAATCTCAATATTAGTTTATAGCACAAACAGGGCTGGTTTCTGTTTGTTTGAAGGAGGAAATGATGCCCTATACAATAGAATCTTTATATTTACTGTTGACTATATGCAAACTTCCCTGGAGCCATTGGGCAGGAAATACCAGGGAAATGTTATTTGCGTCTGAATCCTAGGAACGCAACACACGCTATACAATTTCACTCATTTCACATTTTGAAAAAGTAGGCTACTAATTTGAAAGAGATCACACATTTTACTTGTAATGGCCAGCAGAGGGTGCTGCTGACCACACCTCTCAAAAGTGCACTTAGTATTGGAGTTAGATGTCTTCAAACAATGGATGATAATGGAATCAAATCAAGAACAATTTAATGAGCCACTGTACGTGCATTCATTTAGGCAGTATTCCAGCTTAAATAATAGAAAAAATGTTTCACTCAAATGTTATTATCTCATGTATCCAGCGTCACCGTTCTCCGTGCTACTCGAGTGCGCATGTGTGAACACGCCGAGATTAGAACAATCACTACCACCTGTGCGTCTGTCCTCAGGTCTGTGCTCATTGTAGTTCTGGTCCCGTGTGCCACTGTTGTACCTGTGCTTTCTTTAAGATGGTAACATTCAGAAGACTTCACCACAAGCTGGTTCGTCTGTCAAAAGTGGCCCTACAAAGGCCATTAAGGAAACATGAAAACTGTTGCCCTTATGCTCCTGGCGCCATGTCTGTTCAAAAGGTATGACAGTCAAATTTCTTTAGGGACTGTGACCATGAATGCCTCTCACTAATCATTAACTAACACAGGTAGGTTAAAGTTATAATTGACAAGTATCCAATGTGTGAAGGAGGGACATTAATATGCAGGAAATTCCAGGATATTAAATTCATTTTCACACTCTGGAACCATCCAAGTAAGAAACAAAGAAACAAAAAGAACAGACTGTACCACGTTGTATTGACTCACAATAAAAATGGATAAAATTGTGTTAAAATACAATATGAATGTGTTCTATTATAAATAAGTAATTTACCAACATCTCTGCCCCTTGAATTAGATACTAGAGTGCCCCCTACAGCTTGTATTGAAATAATAGAGACTGAACTACTTGGCTTTGATGACTGCCTGAAAAAATGAACCCTTTTGTTTGGATACTACACCATTTTCCTTTTTTTCCAAGCACATGCTCACAAATATTGTCTACAAATAATCAGATGTGTAGAGCCTTCCAGATCCGTGACAAGTTTCTATAAATTTGTCATGGCATTAATTGTGTTTCTCAAGAAGTAGGCTGAGAACAGCTTGATTATAGTAACCATACTTCCTCTTTTGTGGCCAGTTGCTATGGTAAGACTTCCCTTTCAGGCAGGAAGTGACAGGAAGTCTGAAATGATGAGTTTTTGTGTTCATGACGGTGTATATGGGTGAGGCAGTTGGCTGTGTCCTTCAGTGTGAACATCACACAGGACTTGGGCTAAGGCTGGTGAGTGGTCAAAATGGCAAAGAACAGTGCTCTGGGGCTCCCTGGTCACATGGTGAGTTAGAGGAACTATTTAAAATATCAAAACATTGTTTACATTGTAAAGTGACAAAGTGGATAGTGTTGCGATGTAGAGTGGTGCAGGTTTTGCATTGGGTTGTATTGCCTTGGCTTCTCAGTGAGACGAGAAACCATCAAGATTTTCTGGCCACAGTTGGTTGCAGTTGAAAACAAACCATGCTTGAGTCAGAAACCTAGCAATGCAGTCTGTTGTGTGTAGGTGGAGTTGGCCTCTGTCTGATATAGCCTTTTAAACCAGGGTTAAAACGGACATTAAAAAGTCTTTTGACATAGATGTTATTGAATACATAAAAAGGAGATGCATGGAGTATGGTTGGCCTTCTAATCCCATTTTTCCTACATTCGACTTAATATCCTCGTGCTTTATGCCGGTTAATATGTTTTGTGCCTGTGTTTCCGCAGCCAAAATATTAAGAAAACTAAATCCAAGGTTATCGTTGATGGTTTACCCCCCACCCCCACCCACCTACCAACAGCCAGTACATGCCTTATATGGTCAAACTTGGGCAATTACCAAATAATATTATTACTTAAGTGTAAAAAGTGACACACATTAAAGAACATATTTACTCTGAAATTAAGTTAAATGTAAAATGAGCTTTCAAAATCTATTCTTAAGTATGGACAAGGCGGGTAAAGTTGGCAGCATTTCTATGGCAAATCATAAGACGAGACGGAGTTTCAGCACCAAAAGTTGAATGAGTAGTTCGTTGTGTCACAAACCACTTCCTGTGCTTGATTTCGCCGTACAGTTCAGGGCTGGAAACCATAAGTTACTCTAGCAGTTGGTGTTACTGTGTCATTGTCTGAAGGGGCATGTCATAACATTGGTAAAGTGAGTTTATTGTAAATGACATGTAGAAAGCTAAACTACTCACTGACAAAGTAGAAATATGAGGTTGTGTTTTAGGATTGTTTCATTTTTCGTTTTCTTTCTTCGCAGAGTCAGGCTGTGTCAGACGGAGGTAAGTGTGTGTGTGTAAGCTGGCAAATCTTCGTCCTCCATAACTGAACATGTCTAAGCATGACACACATCTGAATCACACTGATTGGTGATCATGCTTTGGTGTGCTGAAGGCTGGGTGTATTTGCCTGCAGAGTTGAACATGTCTGCTCGGAGTTGTGGAGGCAGCAGTACTAGTCTTCCCGCGACTTCGACTCGAGCGGGCGACCCAGACAACAATGTGCTCAGATGGGCAGTGTCATTTGAAACCCTGCTGGAGGATCCCTGCGGTGTACGCTACTTTACGGTGAGACTTGTTAAAAATTACTGATTGCCTCCTAATTGTTCTTACATGGATTACTCTTGTGGATTTCCACAGGCATTTCTGATGTCTGAGGTCAGTGCAGAGAACATCCTATTTTGGCAGGCTTGTGAAAGGTTTAAGAAGATTCCAGCTACTTCTTTGAATGAGGTCAGATCACATTTTCTTTTATATACTTTCTAATACTAACTATTCCATTATAAACAGTACATTTTATAAACAGTTTAATCATTTATTCAATAAAACGAATAGTAATATTTAGTTGCATGTATTGACTCATAAAGCAAGTGCACTAGTTGTCTGTCTACACACTTGTGCAGGAGCCCCTGCCTCTTGTATATATCATTGTTTTTCTAGTGAAAAAAGTAATCGTTTGATGTATGCTACTTTTGTTGTGGTTGTTGTGCTTTCAGCTGAAGACAGCAGCTTGCTCCATCTACAACATGTACCTGGCCGACAGTGCACCTTACTCGGTTAACATTGATGACACTGCCAAGATTGAGGAAAAAGACCTGGAGCAGCCTGTACCTGATATGTTTAACAAGGCTCAGACACAGGTCTGTCTGGACTTTATGATCGTTTTTTTTATTTTTTTGACTGACTGCGCTCAATTGTCCCTACTCTGCATCAGATATTTAAACTGATGAAGATGGACAGCTTCCGCCGCTTTGTGCGCTCGTCTCTGTACCAGAGTTGCACTTTGGCAAGTGTAGAAGGCAAACATCTTCCTCGGCTCTCAGCAGAGCCAACCGAAGGCTCCTGGGATACTGTGATGAGAAGAAGCCCCCCAGGTGACAAGAAGGTAGTGATAAAATGACTGGACATAAAAATATAAAACTGGTAAAAAGATTGAGTAAAACAAATACAATGCAGATAATGACACTGGATAATGTCATTATGGACTGGTCACTTCAAAGTATTTGTAAAATTTTTCAAAACAGAACAGAAGGTCAGACTTGAGCGGCTTGAGGAGTAGTAAGAAGGCCCTAGAAAAACAGAAAAGAGGATCCTGGGGTGGTAGGGTCTTATGGTTTTCACTACATTATCCTGTAACTTTCCTTTTATTTTAAATCGACCACACTGCCATTTGTTTAATATTAATAGAAATGGAGGCTTCAGCAGCCCATGTTTTAGTATCCAGACAAGACTTCCCAATATCAAAAAAGTCCAACAGCAGTGTGGAGCTGGGCTCCCTCATCAGGCAGCTTGAGGTCAGAGCATTCGTAAAAGAACTTATTTCTTAGGATAACACAGCTTTTGTTAAATAGTTTTCTTTTGTGTTCTAATGTTTTTCAGAATAGCTCCCTCTCTCTAGATGATGGTCGTGCTCGGCTTGGCGTAGAAGGAGGCTACTGCTGTGTGTATCTGCCCGATGGTAGTGCCTCCCTGGCCCCCACACGGACTGGACAGCCCATAAGGGAAATGCTGTTGAGCCTCTGTGAGAAGAGGGGCTTCCCACTTAAAGATGTTGTCATTTACCTTCATGGCAAGGACAAGGTGAGTGCTCTGTTAAGTTTGTCTAAAACAAGTAAAAAAAAGACTTAAAGGTTTGTCTGTAGCAGATAGTATTATCAACTCCATGGTATAAGTGCCATACATTTGTTTTCTTTGCCAAAAGCAGCCCCTCTCACTGGATCAGGACTGCTCTGTGCTCAGGGATCAGCAGGTGTCTCTCGAACTGAGGGTAACATTTGCGTGAGTCAACCAAAAAAATCTTTTATGTTTTTTGTCACACAAGAAGGTTGCTGGCTCTCTGGGCCTTCAGTAAATCACCACTACTAACAATTACTTCAACAGATAAGTTGCTACAATGTGTATTGTGTGGGCTGCATTGAGTGACACAGTATGGTTTTGACACAGGAGTTTATTCAAATGTTAATTTCAGGCTAGAGATTGCGTTCGCTGGTAAGTCTGTTGGAATAATGGCAAAGTCAAGTAAGACACTGCAGGATGCCCTGTCTGCAGTCCTGCAAAAGCACCACCTGAAGCAACAAGATGTGCAACTCACAATGGTGCGTACTGGTGTATAAAGAACTAAATAAATAAATAAAAAACATATGGTAGAATATTAATGCTGTTTTTGTGATGCTTTAGGTTGGAAGTGATGCACCAGTGAACATGAGCACCAGTGTGTTCAAACTGGCCAACAAGACGCTACGGCTCGACAAAGCCAAAGGTCAGAACATGACCTTTTGAAACCTCACTCATCCTCTTTAGTGAGAGCCAGAAGCCATATAATATGCTTCCTACAGCAACCAAAAGATAAACAGCTGCAAAATGAAAACCTTTTGACCTGTGCCTTAATGAAATAACTTAATCTTATTGTGTTATAGTTATTTGTCAGTTCTAACAAAACATTAGTATTCCTGTATGTGCTCTTTTCTGAAAGCTCTTTGCGCTCTCACATGTAATTGTCTTTAGTGGCTCCTATCTGGTGTCTCTTCATTGTTGGCTCAAACATGCTCTTGGCTAGCAGTTAAGAGTCTTTTCAGTGTCCACCTAAGTGACCCGATTTCTCTGCGTCATGCTATGCCTACTCCACTTTCCCCTCTGATTGCATTGTGTTTGTGTGTCTTTCTCTCACACTCTTCATTCTCTGTGTGATGGCAATGTCTGAGTCCATTTGGTTTGTTGAGTGCTGTGTCGCTTTGGGTTCACTGCACTCATTTCCAAACCGCTGAGGAACCAGAGCCAACTTCACTGTGGCTCAGATCTGTATCCTTCATGACTCTTGACAAGAGAGAACCTATTCAGTTAAAGGTTTAAACACAAGAGGATTAGTCCAACACAGTTTAAGGTTGGTTTAATTTAGTAAACCCAAGGCTCAACCCAAGGCTCAACCCAAGCCCAGTAAGAACCGCGACATGGATGGTAGGACACCCCCCCAGCAGTGTCTTGTGGGGTGGGCTAAATAACACTCACTAATTAGAAAAGCATTTTAGAAACCCACTTGGTGAGTGTTACCACTAGAACTGCTAACTGTCATGGCTGCCAACTTATTACAACAGAAAATTCACTGTATAAAACCTGCTTTAATTTATGTCCCACCTAATCACAAAATTTAGTCTAGGCTGGCCAGCCATGACTTTTTACTTTACTACTATAATTATTTAGTGTATTGGGTCTGTGATCCCTTCCTTGCTCAATAATTCCAATCGGCAGAAAAATCCTGTCTGACCAATTCACCGTTTAGGGGCAGTATATTTGTCATGCTTTAGATGGCATTTTCCCTCAGAAAGTCCAACTTAAATCCAGAGTCAGGCAAAGTAAAACAGCTACATTAAAATGTAAAGGATACACTAATATGTTGCTGTTCTTGCCAGGGTTGCTGGACATGCTGACCCGAGCACAGTGCTGCCGTGTGGATGACCAGCGAGGACTTCTGACCAAAGAGCAGCTCGAAATCCCTCCCTTTCTGCAGTTGTCCTCTGACTCTCGACAGGAGAACTCTGGTGAAACCTGCGGCTACTCTGCTGCAGATGCCAAAGACGGTGAGAAAAAGGCTTCATTAAGTACAAGTTCAGCTTCAAAAGCAAAAGAGACTCATGAATCAAAGTCTGCAACAAAAGACCTGAGAGAATCTAAAGTCTGACATCAGGTTGTACTGATAAACAATGGGCAAATCTAATGCTTCAAAGAAAAAGCACTTTGTTACACACAAGCTGAGACGGAAAAGGCCATGTCATCATTTAGTAGCACTTCAACACTACAAAAGCCAATGTTTGGATTGTGTATGCATTCATTCATGTTTGGGGAAATCATCAAATGAGCATATTAACATGTTTGTGATATTTTTGATGGATTTAAGTATTTTAAAATCTGGATTTGCTGGATGTTTGAATATTCCCTTTTGCTAAACGCTCTTGTTTAAACTCTAAGCAAAACATATTTCAGGAACAGTGACTGTCAAATACTGTTTGTTGTTCATTGTGGTTTGAAACTATGTAGATTTTACAATAAGTTTTGAATATTTAATATTTTATGCTGTGCTTATTTGCTGTGTTTGTGCTAAATTTATCTTGTTTGCTGTGATCATTGTTTTCTTGTCACTTGACCCATATTCAAATCCCTTATTGTTACATGCATTGTTACAAATGAACTTAATTAAATATGTCAACAACAGTGAGTTAAAGGTTGTTAGAAAGTATGTTTTTACATTTTTATCAAGGATTTTATTTTGCAGAGTGAATGGTCAGATCTGATCCGTTTGAATCCAGTGGGTGATTTACTGA
The DNA here is from genome assembly GCA_024416835.2 of Perccottus glenii. Lineage (NCBI taxonomy): Eukaryota > Metazoa > Chordata > Actinopteri > Gobiiformes > Odontobutidae > Perccottus > Perccottus glenii. Next base: position 21,976,652 of record CM044554.2, on the reverse strand, counting down.
GGTCAACTTCTCGAATGTGGTGTTTTTTTATGTAACCAACAAATGACAAATCCAATTTAGAGAGTTAGTTGTAACTAGCTTTTATTTTACCTTTTGTATGTCTGGTAAAGAAACCTCCCTCTTGGCATCATATGTCGTCAGTTTTTGCACAGTGACGGGGGAGTAAAGAAATGACTTCGATTGGCTCTTTGTGAGGGATTTGTATCCAATGGCCTGCCTCATTTTTCCGACTTGTTGCTGTAAAGTGTTTTTTTATTTATTTATTTTTTTAAATGCCGTGAAAGACAATTACGCCCCTGTATTTGCCAATTGTAAAGATTACAAAATAATGTGGATGAGTCATAGATGGATTCATCCTGATGATGTAAGCAGCATGCATATTTTATAGTATGTGACTATGGCGTTAGGCAGGCATCCCATTCACCCACATGCCTGTTATTTCTGTACAGCAGTGTGTGCTGTTGGATAAAAGAATCCGCCTGGCACAGTGATGGTTGCTTTTTAGACGAGCATCCACGTTCTTACTGCCAAACTGAAAAACTGGCTCACAGAAGTGATTGCACACCTTGTGTGTGTGTGTGTGTGTGTGTGTGGGGGGGGGCTGCGTCGGCGGAGCTATGAATGGGCATAGAGGGGTGTGCTCTCAGACACCATAGCAGCAGTGAGATGAGGAGTGCCATCTACTCCACTGCACATCTGCGCTGAAAGAAGCAAAGAGACGAGGGAGAGAAGGTAAATGCATCAAATTCCTCTGCTGTTTCACTAACCTTGTGTTTTGGATGGTTGTTTTGAGCTTGTGCCTTCTGTAGATGTTTGCTTGCCATGTACCTCTTTTCTTGGTATCATTTCCCCTTATGTCTGTCGTGTGAATATGTCATTAACATGTCAAGCCTCTTTGTGTTATCTTACTGTTATTTGTGGCTTGCAGTCAGGTTGGTTTTATACTCAAGTCCCATATTACACTAAGACGTATCACAGAGGTGATTTGAAGTATTATTTGTAAACTCACTCCATACTGAGCTCTAAATGACACTTAACTGTCAGAGTACTACAGAGGCTACACAAGTGCTGTAAAACAAAATCTAGTCTTTGGATCAATGCACAGCCTGTGCTAAGTAGGCTCAAATAAGCCATAGCACTGACTCAGTTATCAGGTGAGATACACATGGCTGAGCTGTGATTCAGAGCAGCTGCGCTGGACGACTGCCGACTACATTCATATTCTTCTGAAGGAGGAATAGACTGGTGTATGCATGTCGCACACAGCGTGACTGCACAGACCGCCCAGCATCATCAATTATAGGACATAGTGTCTACAGGCGCAAGTTTCTGTGCTCATTCGGGCTTCCTGTTCCCTGACCACATCCTCCCACACTCAGTCTAAATGTATGTGCTACAATAACTTGTAATTAACTGTAATATTCTTACCATGCTTACTCATTAGAAAGTTCACCTCCACATTGAATCACAAGACAAAACCATGCGGCTCCAGCATCAGTCCACTTCTAGACCAGGGCTTCTGCTGTCCTCTTAACCCCAAAACTATGAATAAACCCATAGCTGCAGGCCTGTCTGTCAACACTGATGCTTGGTGAGAGAATTATAATAGGCCCTCTCTGAAAACTGGGGGTGGCAAAATCAAAGATCTACTAAAGGTCAGATTGACCATGTCATCTGTCAATAAGATGTAGATATCCTATGTTTTCATTTAAAAAAGCGTATTTCCTTAATTGATCAAAGCACAGCAGGGTATCTACATCAGTCACTCAAATGTCATCAAAAATGTCATCAAATGAAACGATATTGCCATTCTGATTAAAATGAAACCGCTTACATTTATGACATTTTCAGTTATCATTTGTTATAGTTATACATGTTAAAGACTGCGTATCGTGAAGGTAACTTGGTATGTTTTACCTGTTCCAAATTTGAATCCCCCTGGAAAGAGTTACTTTGTCAGATGTCTATTACAAACCCTTTTCTTCCATGTCTGTGGCAATGTTATAATATAAAGCATTATGAGCTTCTGAGCAGATGTGCACACCAGAGAGGCAGTAGTTTTTGGATGCATCAGCCTATCTGCTGTTAACTTGCTCATGGGGATTAATCAGTGTACAAGAGCTACTCTGGCCAAGCCGTAAAGATGCTTACCACTCTTTAGTTACACATCTCTTCTCCCTCTTTCCCTCAAACTGCCGAAATGACTGGATGCAGAGGTAGGTATTTGTTTTATGTAGGTCAGTTCATTCAGTGAGCTGGTCCAGGGAGCACTTAAGACTCACTGAATGCCATCCATTTACATTAGGCCTGATACTCATGAGTCCCTCAGAGGCTGTTGTTGGAGTAAGTGCATATAGTACATGTCTTTTCCTAGTCTACCAAATGAAAATGCTGCTTCTAGTGCCACTCATTAGTCATTCCTTTTAGTCATTTCTTGTTATGTCTTGTTCGATCTTGGGAAAGTCTTAAGGTGGTTCCTGTTTAACTGGATCTTTCTGATGGGAGTTTCTCATGGTGTCCAATGTGCTGCTAGCAACAAGACTACTGACTCCTGTCACAGTGGGAGTGAGCTCCTGTTGATCACGTCCCATTCATTCTTAATGAACCTAGAGCTGAAGGCTTCCTGTGCTGCTGACAGTAGACCAGAGATCAGTGTTTCTACTGTGTATGAGACTCACTATACTGCGGATGGGAGTTATGTTAGATTAGGTTATGGTAACTACCCCGTATCATAATGTCATTACTTGCATTAATCTTCATCTTGTGGAAGTATTTGGCAAAGCACCCATCCATTTTCAATACCAGTAAATGTTTTGATGTTATTGCTCTGGTCATATATCAGACAGTCTGTAGAGATCACCAAAGACTCTCCTGCAATTTGATCCAAATATGAAATGCTGCTGCTGGACTCGGTCTTCTAGTGCACCAGGATCTTTGAACTACATAACTCTTGTTTAACATATATTTAACCATTGACAAGTTATTGTTATGTTTTCATTGTGACCTTGACTTCCCTAGCATGGCCCAGAGACAGTAGTATTGTTATTAAAACCAAAACAAGAATAAATATAAGTTATCACAATGAGGTGCTGTAATTGGTTCATGAATATTTCACCAAAGCCCAGAGGAACTCACGAGGCAAAGATTATACAAATCATGTAATTACTGCACAAAACAAGCACACAAGGCGCCATCTAGTGTGTGGAAGCTCTAACTGCAGACCCAATACAAGGCGTGAACAAAAAGCACACAAAGCTGTTCTAATCCTGTCTCATACAACAAACTTATAGTTCTAACCTCTGTTTCTCTCATCTGTTAGATTTCTAGACATCTTTTTAGACTGAACTGTCAGGGTGAATTTCTCCTGAGAATTATCTTGGCCATGGAGCAGAAGACAAATGAGGTGTGTAAGTGTTTGAAATGCAAAACCTTTGAGTCATTATAGCACTGTCTAATCGGCTCAACCCCTCTAGTGTCCCACCAACACATCTCCTCAGAAGCAAATGAAAAACAGGTCCAAATCCATTGAGGAGACGCAACAATCAAAGAAGGTGAGGAACAGCCCAGTCCTGATAAATTTATCTGTACATAAAACACATTTTATTCCTTCCTCCTTCTGCTTATAGGGTCTTTCTTACCAAAAATCCCTACCATGCAGACCAGAGCTGGAAAAAGTGAAGGTATGATATATAACTGTGGACATGTAGTAATGTATAATGTGTAGTGTATTGATGGATTATGTTTGATATCTTTGTTACAGGAGTGTCCGGTTGGCTCTGACACACCGTCGTCCTCCACTGAGCAACTAAAGTGATGAACTCAAAGTAGTGTTAACAATGATGTCAGATCACAAGCACCATCAATTTTTATTAAAGGTGTTAGTAAAAAAGCACATTGTTTTAAGTGAATAGCCGTTTAGAAAATAAAGTAAAAATGCAGTGAATGTGGTGATCTGACCATGAGGCAATCGCATGTGAACAATGCAACAGCCATACTGATGGTGGTTCTCTGTTTTCTGTGTCAACCTGAATGTGTGTCAACAGTGTTCAGTGCTGCCCCAAGGCTCAATCCACTAATGTGTAAAGAATATGAAGACTGGGTGTGTACACTGGTTTTCTTCCCTGTCATGTCTCAAAGAATAAACATGTGGCTATGAAGTTTTGTGGGAAGAATAGTGAGTCATGAAGTTTTTTTGTAACATGTAGGGGTAAAAGTGGAGATTTCAACTCAAAATCCTCCTTTTTAGAGCGCTTGAACGGCTGTGGTATCCTGCAGGAGCACACTGATGACTCAAAAACAAACCCCAGTGATTTGACTTTAAAACATTTGAGTGAAAACCTTAGATTCATTTGTTTCTAAAAGAGCCACAGTTGTTCCTCTCCAACAGCAGTGCTCGGTTTGTCCTCTCTGGGCTCCTGTTGAACAGGAAAAAAATTGAACCGATTTACAGATCTTTATCTATTTTTCCAATATATATAAACGCAAAAGTATCATTTTGATAATTACTCACCATTATGCGATTAATATGTTTACCCAATGCATCTTGTTAAAATGGAGGGAAAAAAAGTGCTGGCATGACTTTTCCAAAAGTCTTGTGGGCAATTCTCAACATGTGGCCCACAAGACACATTCCTAACACCCTCCCTTGTGTGTCCTTATCTTTCCTGCTCAATTGCAAAGCCAAATAAACCCCAGCATGAATTGTGTTGCTTGCAGAAGAGAGAGTGTGCTCCATTAACTCAAAAAAATGGGGATGATGCAGAAAAACATGAAGTGCACAGTGATGAAGACTTGGTATTTAAACCATTTTTGAACAAGAAATTTGAGCAAAGTTTTAATGAACAAAAACATCAATGTTCATGGATCAGCCAAACGGACTGAAAATGAAATGCTATAATCCTGTTTGTTTAAATAGTAGACTGGCGGCTTAGTGAGTGCATAATATGACATTGCTCAGTAAGAGATTAGCCCTGGATAACGCAGGTGGCTCAGGTCCACAATAAACCCACTGCACATTGTTTGATTGACAGGCCGGTCTGTGGCCTGTGATGACCTGGTGTCTTCTGTCTGATTTATGCCCAGGACAACACAACTGGAGAGGGATTATCAGCATCGACGTGTTTCAGTGGATTCATGCCAGAGATGTAGCCAAGCGTATGCATGGGCGAATGAATGTGAATGTGTGTTACCCATTCTCTCTTCTTCTGCTTAATGCTGCAGCAGATCTTGAGGATTTTCCTCTCTGTGCCACTGACAGCAGCAGCAGCAGCTCGGCAGCTGCCTACACAACAATGGAGCCATTAACTCTTCCAGGCTCCCAGTTCTCATAACTGTTTGGAAAGTAACAACTTAGTCAAGAGGGTTATTAAGTTCTTCGCCTTGAGCAAAGTGTGGGTCAGCAGGTTTGGAGGAGAGCACTGCTGATATGACAGAAATGTAGCTGGGATAGGTATTAATAATTAGCCTGATAACTCGGGAAATCACCAGCTTCTCCAGTCTTTGGGCAGTGGTGTGTTTAAGCTTATGAGTGTTAAAAGGATCCGCCCGAGTGCGCACGTCCAATCACAACATGCTTGATCTCGAGTGCTGCCACGGTCTCTAAGTTCTGCAGTATTTGCACCAGCCAAGAAGATTACTCACAAGATTTTTTAAATACTTCGACTAAGTTATCTCATGATAGCAATGATCATTTAACACCTTGGCTTTAATCTTACTGAGAGAAGAGCTTATGATCCAGGAATGAGTATGCAAGAGAAAGAAAGGCTAAAGTGTTTTGTCTAACATTTACCACTAGATGTCACATTTCCCCTGTGCTTCCACTTCCACACAAACTAAAAAGAGCTCAAGAATAAAGATCATTAATCACACCAAACAGCTCACTGCATCTTGGGAGTTTATCTGGCCCCAAATCAGGTAAAATAAACAGCTGGTAGAGAAAACATCATACATCACCCAGTGCAAAACATGTACTCCTGACTTTTCTTTTCTATGCATCATTAAGTTGAGCCTTTGAGTTATTGATTAACAATGAAGCATCTGATGAAGGAGCAAGTTAACTAATTTGAAAAAATTAAGGTGTTCCTGCTTTGGGCCGCCTCATCTTTCTTTAAAACAACTGACACTTTCACCCTCTTTCTTTGAGAGGGCACACACAGCAAGTCAGGTTGCTTCAAACAAGGTAAGACAAAAATTAATCAAAAGCTCATTATGATGAAAAAAAAAGTGATAAAAGCAGCATTTCAAATAAACAGTTTTTGTAAAGGCTCCATTTAAAACATTGACAAATCAGCTGTCAGTGTTTCATTTAGGCTTTTATTTTCCCTCTTGAAGTAAAGGCTAATTGGTGACATTTTGGTGAAGGATAAACAGCAAAGACATGTGAGTCATGGAGACAGACTGGTAGTTACACTGTCAGTGTGAGACACAGAAGTGTGGCAGGTAGATAAGGAGATGAGTACATTGAGGTCTTAGTTCAGTTTTGATCTATTGAAATAAACTCCCAGTTGTATGCCACACCAGGTCACACAGAGATATTCAAATGGAGCTTCAGTGCTTATGAGAACCTGCTGGAGGAGGATGCCTCCCTTTCAGACTGATGTACTGTAATTACTGTAATTCTAAAAGCTGTAATTACTGAACTCACTTCCACTCTTTTTACTTTTAAGAGATGCATTAGTACTCTCGCTCCAAATGGTGTCCCCAAAATATAGTGTCTGACGTGAAAGGGGAAAATGTTTTTTCAAAGCGCGAGCATAATAACCCTTTGAGGAGAGCTCATCTATAGACGCTGGAGAGTCCCTTCAGGGCTGACTTGCAGCTGCCGGAAACTGAGGAGAAGACAACTTACATAGAAGCTGATGTTTCGCTATTGATTGAGATGATTATCTGTGAAGAGGCTAAATGATGCCATTAGGTGTGAGTGATTTAAATGTGCAATCTGACCTCAAATGAGGACAGGTGCTGATTACGCGCAATGCGGGGACTCTTTGTTCAAGTCTAATGGCTGTGTTGATGAGATTAAATAAAGACTCTTTGGTCTTCTTTTCAGTGCTGCGGGCGGTTGATAAACACATTCATGGGTCTAATCGCTGCAACAGAATTGTGTCATTCTGTGATTTTAATTACCTCCATTTCTCCACACAGCATTCAAAGCACCATGTCATCTCGGGCCATAACTATAGTGACCTCTGGGAGGAGCACAGAATTAAACTACAAAGGTACTCATTTAGAAGTTTACTTGAGCTTCTTCATGATCAAACAAAAGTAAAATCTTTGACTTTCAGGTTTAAAAATGCATCCTGAGCTCCTGATGGAAGAGGACAGGGAGTCTGGCATCGGTTCCACCCATGACCTTACCAGCAGCCCTAAAAACTACAAGCAACCTAACGATCACTTGTTCAACAAACCGTCAGTCAAAGAGGCAGGCAGACTCCCCCAAGAGACAGGTACTTGGCATTAGAATGAGACGCATGGGCTGGCAGCGGGCCAGAAATCTGTGTCAAAAGAGCGGCCTTATGTTCATTTTAAAGGACATGAACTAATGGCATGCAGAGCCAGTTGGGGCATGTCGTCTGGGCAACAAAGCAGAAGCTCTGCTTTTACACAGCAGCATCTGACCACGTGTGAGCAATTTAAATGTTGGATATGTGCAAAGTAGAAACAAGTAGGAATGAGAAATGAGGCAAAAATAACATTTTTAAAAATAGTAGTGATTGATGCGTTAGTCTATTGCATTTTCTGTATTGATTATCATGTTTATCATTCTGCTACACACAGGCCTCGCACCTCAAGCTCCCAGTCCCCTTCCTCGTTATTAGCAGTCTTCACTTATTGTATTACATGGGGCTGATGTCAGGATGTTAAGCTCTTTTCTGGCAAAAGTTAAAACTGACCTTTAAGCTTTTACAGTCACATTAAGAGTTTCTCCTTGTTGTCTTTGAACAGGTCTTGCACTAATCTCAGCAGCAGTTCAATTAAAACCAAGCAGCTTTTAACCAGTCTGGCCAAGATCCCGCTCCTCTTCGTCCTCCTCTTTTTCTTCGTTTGTTCTCTGGACACACTGAGCTCTGCCTTCCAGTTAACAGGGGGTAAGTGGAGCAACCCCTTCCTGGCCCTAAGCAGCTTCATTCTGACTCGGCTGCTTTATGTTATGAGTCACTGAACACTAGAGCACTGCTGTATTGTTTCACCCCAAAGCTTTGTCTTATGACCTTTGTGGATTTATGGAAACATGAATTTTGAGCCTTGTTTAACACTGCCCTTGGCCACTGACTCGTTTTCTGTCTCTCTGTCTGTGTTCTGTGTGTGGGCGGCATTTGAATAGGTAAAGTGGCGGGAGATATTTTCCAGGACAATGCGGTGCTGTCAAACCCTGTGGCAGGACTCGTGGTGGGAATACTAGTGACAGTGCTGGTGCAGAGCTCATCCACGTCCACCTCCATTGTGGTCAGTCTAGTGGCCTCTGGACGTAAGTACAAAGAAGAAGGACACTGTAGGATAGTAAACCGCTGACTGAATGAGAATTAGTATTTTCAGAAACTGTTGGGTAACACAATATAACACAAACAGAAAGAATAATGATAGCAATGGAAAAGATGCCTCTAATGCATCCATAGAAACAACAAAAACATTGATTCATGAGCTGGCAATGTACATATGTGTTCTTAGTATTTTAGCTTCAAGCCCCATGCTTTGAATAAATAGCTTCAAGCCCCATGCTTTGAATAAATAATGATTCCTACATCCTACTTACCAAATTACTAACTATAGTACTTTACAGAAATGCAGTGTAGGTCAGACTCTCACACTGTAGTTTACATGAACAAGGTCTATGGAGGGTTTTGCAGGACTTGCATCAGGATGTGCCCTTTCTGTATTCAACTGTTGTGAAAGCATTCTTTTAAAGTTGGTATGATACTAGTGTCTCTGTTAACCAGACAATGCACATAGTCATGTATTTTATATAGTCCAGCCAAACTAAGTTTTTGTACTTTTTGTTTTAAACACTCTCCTCTGCAACATTGTGGTTATCATGTCAGCGACATACAAGTCACATCCTTTTTATCTCAAACAAAAACAAACAGCACATTTAAGCTTGGTATATAGACTTATAAACTGTATTGTGAATGAGTCCTTAAACTGCCTACTTAGGTGAAGAAATGTGAAAGTCTTTTATTACTCTTAAAAGAACGCTTTAACTATCTCACCTGAAAACCTGAGTTTAAAATGCATGTAAGAATTAAAGCATTAATAGAGCGATGTGGACTGAGATCAGCTGGGATAATCAAATAATTTGACACCTTGTAATCTCTCACTATTTCACTCTATGATTTATGATGCTGTGCAGGATCATTACAAGCCAAGGCCTCAACCTTAGACGACCTGTTTCAAATGACTGCTTGCTCCCAGCTCTTTCCTTTTAAGTCTGCGTTGTTCAAGTGATTGATATCAGGATGCTGGTGCTGTCTCACTGTTCAAAGACTCTGCTCAAAAGAACAAGGAAGAAGATTATACTTAATTATAATGACTAACAAAAGCTATAGAGGGGTGTGGAAAACAGAGCACTGCCGCCTATTAGTGTGTCCATTTGAGCTGCAAGTCATTATTATTAAAAGTACTCTTTGAAATAGACTGTGATAGTTTAATGGTTAATTTGAATCACATCTGACAATTACTTCCTCTTTAATTACCATTATTGCATATATTTCATTTACATAGTTACGGTTTATTTGAACGTTTGCAGATATGTGACTGAAATCTTAATGCAACACTTGTGAGAGGTAAAGTCTCTGTGTGCTCTTACTTCACAGTGCTCGAGGTGAGGGTAGCTGTTCCCATCATCATGGGAACCAATATTGGGACTTCAGTCACGAATACCATTGTCGCCATGATGCAAGCAGCAGAGAGGACTGAGTTTGAGCGGTAAGTGCAGGTGGTAAAGGCTAAAGGCACTTGAAGAGCTTGAACAATATTGAAATGCTAAAGAGGCAAGGAGCCAGAGGGAAATAAGAGCAAAAGTGTAAAAGTGTAAAACTGAGAAAACATCTGTAGCTACTTCTAACTTTCTAACCTCCATTTAGTGCAAATTAATATAACTGTGACAATAATGGCACCAATCCACACAGATCCCACACCAGTCACCCTTTGGCATAAAATATGAGCAGATGGCATGTTACTTAATAGGAGTCTGCAAAAATAACCATCATTTATTAATCTTTCATGATATGCTCACACACTCAGTCAAAACGAAAACGCTTTTTTACATCCAAGAAGTTGAGCTGTGATAAGCAGATTAACTAGCAATCATTCAGAGTAGGTGTACATACTGACGGCTGAACCAATCACTGTAACCCACGGCAGGGCTTTTGCCGGCGCGACTATCCACGATTGTTTTAACTGGCTCTCAGTTCTCGTCCTGCTGCCTCTGGAGGTGATCAGTGGCCTCGTGACCCGAATGTCCCACTGGATGGTCACAGGTCTCAGTCTGCAGCCCGGAAAGGATGCACCTGAGCTGCTTAAGGTCATCACTGAACCGCTCACAAAGCTCATCATACAGGTAAAAACCACATGACTCTTCTTATAATCACCTCTATTAAGAGTCACATTAATGACAGATCTTCTTCTTTCATGCTCAGTTAGACAAGTGCGTGATAACTGGGATTGCTTTGGGAAGGAGAACATGAGGAACAGGAGCTTGGTGAAGGAGTGGTGCCAGACTGACCTTGTTGGGGTAATGCCTCTCCACTACTGTCCCCTGCAGATAAAGACACACTATATCATACTGACTCAAGATAATTTGTGTTTTCTTCACACATACTGAAATTTTGTTATTTTCTTCCTCTGCAGCCCACAATAAATGTAAGCCGTGAATCCTGTAGTCCTGGTTATTACAATTCACAGGTTGTCAATGAGCACCACATTCAAAAGTGTGAGTTTATTGTCAGTATTTCCACGGCCACCCACTCTTAACTGTGCAGAGAATTGCACTTTTACTTTTCACTCCTTTCTACTTTTCACTGGAATGATGCAGTGCTGTTGTTTGCTGCTGCTTTTCCCTGCAGGTAGGCATTTGTTTGTATCCACCAGGCTGTCAGACCTCACCGTGGGCCTCATTCTTCTGGCAGGCTCACTGGCCGTCCTCTGCACTTGTCTGCTGCTTCTGGTCAAGTTACTCAACTCACTTCTCAAAGGCCAAGCAGCAAAGATCATCCACAGAGTTATCAACACAGGTGGGGGGCAAGCCTTAAAGGGAAATGTCATTAGTGTCACATATTAATATTAACCAAGTCATTACTGAGTGATTTTATTACTTATTACCTTTATTACTATTATTATTTAATTAAATATAGGGTATTATTTCCTTTTGAGGCAACCATTTTCTTTCTCTGCTGTTGGCCAGTGCTCATTACAGAATCTACACTGAGAAAGATCTCATGGAATGATGAAACACTAGTTACATCACATCTACCATGTCTCCACATCAGCAAGTCATGTATATTTAATCCCCTCCTCAGACCTGCCTGATCCGTTCAGTTGGGTAGCCGGATATGTGGCCATGTTCGTAGGCGCCGGGGTGACATTTGTAGTCCAGAGTAGCTCTGTCTTCACATCTGCCATCACCCCACTGATAGGTACGTATGGTGTACTTATGGTTATTTAACCCTGTGAACATAAATGAGAGGCAAAGACACACAAAAGGCTGTTAACACTGTACAAGCAGCAATGGCTTCACTAAATCATTCTGTAATATCAATATCATCTGCTGTGATTAACTTAGCAGATGTTGTGTCAGTGGCTAAATATTTAGCTTCATTTAGCATTATAAATTTCTAATCCATTTACAGAGTGCTGCTTGAGCGTATTATCTGTAAAGCTATGTCATTTGAGTCAGCAAAGCTTTGCCAAATGGGGTTTTATTTGAGACAATAACCAAAAATAATGGAAACTTAGATAAAAAGGTGATTTATCAGCTTTTGGATTCAGCCTCATGAGTATTCGAGGTAATTACTAAATGAATTACAAATTGATTAGAATTAGAAAAGACAGATTTGTATTCTACTGATGTTACACATGCAGCATTTGTCTGAGTGATTACATTTAATAGTCTCCTTGTCTGTAATCAGTATAGGCAATTTACATAATCAGAAACTGTTTTCCAAAGGTGAGAATCACAAACGCATAGAGCCTTTTGAGATTTCAGCTTACGCTAAAACTATGTGGACAGAGGATACTGGGCTGCACACAAATGACAGCTATGACTGTGAATTTTAATCTTTAATCATAAATCATACATGAATATCTTGCCCCATGAGCCTCACACAACAGCTATTCTATGAATGACTTTAAATAAATTATATGAGTTTGCTTAAAAAGTGAAATCCTCATGAGTTAAGTTAGTAAGTTTATAGGTAAGTAGACTTTATAGTCTGGTAATGTGTCTAGGTTCTGCCCCATGTGAAGGTCCGGCTGTAAGCTCTGATTCATTTAGTATAGCTTTAGGAGCATTGTGCCTTTTTAATGTCTTATTAAACTACTCACCGACTCAGCAGAGATTTTTAGAGCTAAGTTACATTCTTGTTCACTGCCTCAAAGCAATATGTATCTTCTGATAATCATATTCAAATAAATGCTTCAGAGCCATGAACCCTACGAACTGGTCTGCAGTGAGTCCTCCTGACTGACAGCTACAGTCAATCTTTTTCCAAAGGCATCACCCACTGTACCTAAACAGCTCATAAAATAGACCTCATAAATTGAAACTTTTCAAGGCTTCTGCTTTCGGCCACAGACAATAAATTGTTTCACTTTTAGCTCTAAACAGGTTATTTAATACCAATAAATCATTAACTGTAAATGACAAAATGGTTTGCACTACAGAGAATAAAGGTTTACTTTTTGTTGTTCTTGGAATCCTGTAAAGACCCAATTATTACTGTTTTTAATCCATGATTACCTCAGAATTGCTTTCTGACAAATAACTAATTATGCAGCTAAAGAGATCCAAACAGGGCCATATTTTATTAATTGAAGTTTGAGATGTTATTGTTATTGCTACATGTTGCATAGCCTTTACTTTGCCGAAGGCATACACAGGGAAGAATGCGCAATGGGAATTTTTCATTTTGAACAGGAATAATTAACCCGCTCAAGGGGCCGTGCTCACCACCATGCTTTCTACTTTCTCATAATTACTGCCTCGTCTACTTCCACTTCAGCATTAATCATTATTAAGTCAGTATTACAGTAGAGTATTATAATCTAAACAAATATGAATTTAAAGTTTACTCAAAGGACAGTGTATTTCTCCAGTTTTTACAGGGCATGTTCATGTTTCTACTGTCCTCCCCAGGTGTTGGTGTGATCGGTCTGGAGCGGGCCTATCCTCTCACTCTTGGCTCCAACATTGGCACCACAGCGACAGCACTGCTCGCTGCTCTGGCCAGTCCTGGCGACAAACTGGCTGCTGCCTTACAAGTAAAGTTTCCATCATTTAAATACAGCCGACACTGGAGGTCACGCTATTGTCTTTCTCATGAATATTCTGCTACACTGATTTTCCTCTGTGTGAGCTAGATGAACGCAGATGTATGAAAACAACAGGGAAATCAAAAAAAATCTCTTTTTAAATTCAAATCCAGTGTGCAGTATGGAGTCAAATTAGTGGAGAAACCTTTAGAGAATTGTTGACAGGTTGTGCATGTATAATAGTGTTTACATTTCACTGACTACACTGACTTTTGTAATCCTATTTTATTCCCCAGATTGCTTTGTGTCACCTCTTCTTCAACGTGTTTGGCATAATCTTGTGGTACCCCGTCCCCTTTATGCGTCTTCCCATAAAAATGGCCCGTGTTCTTGGGAAGCGGACGGCCAAGTACCGCTGGTTTGCCATCTTGTATCTTCTGGTTTGCTTTCTAATCTTACCCTCACTGGTGCTGGGGCTGTCACTGGCTGGATGGCAGGTGATGGCCGGAGTTGGGGCTCCGTTTTTGGGCGTAACTGTCTTCATCACTGTGACAAACATAATGCAGAGCCATAGTCCTAGACATTTGCCCACAAAGCTTCAGAACTGGGACTTCCTGCCGCAGTGGATGCACTCCCTCAAACCACTTGACCGGCTTATTACCAAGGCAACTGCCTGGCGCTGCAGCCTGGCAGAAGACAGGGACAGGCCGGGAGAGGGGATAGAAGAGTGTGTCCCCAGACAGACAACATCTGACAACCGAGGGACGGAGTGGACCAACAGTAAGACACAGCTGGCATTTGACAACCCTGTCCTCGACTACTTAGATGAAAGCAGACCAGCTGTGCGAGTCTTTAAACTGAAAGGCTTAGAGAGGTGTAACAGCACTCCATTATAACCCCTTCACGAGGAAAAGTTTAGAAAACCTTAATTGCAATCATATTAAAACGCACCTCTTTCTGTCTTCTTCAGATAACCTCTTAAAGCAGGTGCACATCATTAGTATCAGGTTTAAGCCTGCACAGAAAACACTCGACTTTGGCTCTATATCCAGGAGCCAGAATAATAATCAGCCATCTGTGGGAAGAGATTGACAAGGCCATTTTCTGAGTGTTAACAACAGCAGATTGTTTGTACAGTTGATACAGCGAGGTGCAAATTTGCATTTTTATCGGACACTTCAAGTTAATACACACCAGACTTTGTTAGCCAATCTCAATCTTGTTTATGATCTGAGGAGGAAAGCTGACACATCACACAAATAAACCTCTCGGTGATAGAAACACAAAGATTCAAGTCATGTGTATTGTAACTTTGAAATTACCATTGTAGATTATTATCACACTTTAACGAATAGATGAGCAAATGCATTATTCACCCCAAAACAGGAGCTTGAATGGTTTCTGTTCCTTGCCGAGAGCTGTCGAGACTAGAGCATGGTGACATGTTGAAGAGTGTTACTAAATATACTTCCTGTCCACAGCAGTACATGCAGAACAACCCAGTCTCTCTTTCAGGCAGAATATCACTTAGCAACTTCTCTTAGAAATTCAAAAGAGAGACACCAGATAAAGCCCAGAGTCATGTATAGGTAAGGTCTGAATAGTAAGTGTGGGTGAAAAATATGTTTTGTTTGAGCGAGAAAGTGAAAGACAGAAGACAAGGCCAAATTCTGCCATTAGCCTCAAGTCTAAGGCTAAAACCTCTTTTAAATAAGTGTATAAATGTTGGATCAGTTCCCTATGATACTTACTGGTTACATAAGCTGAAGTGGGCGACTGGAACCACACAAAAACTGGAACGCTTTTGAAGAATCATCACATTACCTTCTTGATGATATCGACAAAGGAATAGCCAATATCTGAACATGTTGTGGCTGCGTATCGTACGTATGCACATTTAGGAAGCGCTGTTTAATTGAATATTTACACATGGGTGCTGCTTAAACATCATGAAATTAACAACTTGGTGTCTAACAACCGCTTGATGTTTAGAGAGCTGTCCAACAAATACTTTTCTGTTTTTTCTGTCTCAGATGTGCGCTGTCATACTCTTAGTTTATTTTGCTTCAAAGACATGGCTGCTTACACTAAAGACACAGTTTGTTTCAACAGACTTCTCTTCGTCTCATCACACCCGTCTGATCCTGTCAGGTTTTTAAATGAGATGCAGCCGTCTATACTAGTTAGTTTGGATTTAAATTGCATCATATTGCAGAGTCTATTGTGAACCCTGCAGGCATTTAAAATCGGAGAATAAAAGGGAGGGGAGTTTGCCGTCGCGCTGACTGAAATACAGACACATCCAGCCTTTGGCCACGTCGTCTTGAAGAGAGAGGGGATCTGAGTGATGATTATCTTCAGTGTGGGATTTAGCAGGCAGGGATGCATTGGACTGCTGTTGATCCTGCAGTGTCCTGTTCTAAACGCTGTGTGCCTGATGATTTACAACATGGTTCTGAAGATGCTGAAAGTCTGGCTCAGTCGTTTCCTGAATACTGTTACTAGATAAAAAACTATCACTTTGTATTCAAACCTAATCTCTCACACAATAAATGCCTCCGGATTTGCTAGACTTTTGTGACTTTGCACATTTGTTACTTCCCAAGGATTCATTTACTGCATTGTTCTCTGAATGGTATTAAGTTGTGTAGACTGTAAGGACTGAAGATAAACTCTTCTTCCCTAAGATACTTAAGGATGGTTTATTCAAGCTGCAAGTTTAAGGTCAAATGACTAATAGCAATAAATCTTTCACTCTTTCTATATTTCTTTCATTTTGCTCCAGGTGTGTTGTGCTCCACTAGTTTTGCTGATGCAGCAATATTGTTGTGTAAGAACTTCCTGGAATCTTTCCCAAAGGCATGATAACATTCAAAAGGATTATTTAGAAAGATTCTTATCAGAACAACCAAAGTGGCACATCTATTGATACTGCACTAAAGCAATGTGCACAATTATAAAGTCAAAGCAGCTTTGAAGGCTGTAGTGTCTGCATATTATAAGCACAGTAACAGAATAGAAACTATTCTGGAGCCTCTCGGGTGAAAACACACTGTTCATTTGGCCCATGGCTGTTGTTTAGTCAGCACTGTGTGTCTGCTGGGAGGTCTGCAGTATGTGCTCTGTCTTACTTTATTCGTTCACCTACAGCCCAGTAATACCAGTTTTCTATTTTCTTCTATTTTCTCATCTAAGAAATGAGAGTAATGAAAATTTAAACTTAATGGTATTGTGTGCATGAGATCCTTTGTTTTCAGAAGGTCCTTTGTTGTAATAAAAGATCTGCTCACAGTAACACAGGAGGACATCCCAATACCCGTACAGCATCACTCTCACTTTGACTTTACAGCAGGGACTAGGCTCCAGCCTTTACCAGTGTCTATATCACAGCCGTCTCAGAGAAGGAATATGAGAGGCACATTTCATTAATAATAGAACTTTTGTAAGAAGTTTATATAATAGTAGCTATAGGGATAAAATACACAAAAACTCTTACTTGTTGTAGTTTAGGAAAATACTCAACACAAATGAAAGTGTAATAAATGCAAAGAAGGTTTGAAAGTGCTTATCACAAAGTCTATTGAGAAGATGAGTGCTGTCAGAATATTGGATCTAATTCAGCTCAACACAAGTCTTTTTCTAGTCACTCTTCTCATTATCTCGTCTTTCATAATTACCTCCTGCTGCATGAGCACTGTTGTATGGAGTGCTGTCGAAACAGAGGGATGTTAGTAAAAGAGAGAGGGAAACAGATGTTGGGACATAAAACCTTACCCAGCATGCTTCTCTCCTGCGAGGCAGAGTACAAGGTAGATCTGAAAAATGAATACTAATGCTGTGTTGTGTTGTTGTGTTTTTGTGTGCAAGAGAAGAAGGCCGTTTTTAGCACGTTAAACTGACTGCACCTGTCAGATTTTACTTCACATTGCCTCACTTACAAAACATAGAAAAGGAGCCTTATTTAATACAAAATGATGAAAATAGCATCATTATCTGCACTTAGAGTCTTTTGTGAACATTATTTCTAAACATGCATTATCGGGCCATGGCCAAACCTGGCAAAGGCTGTGTTTGCCTTTATAATGGACTTAAATATTCATCCCACACACGACAACACACAGTCATGTCACTGTTGTGTGTTTCCTCACACACTGAGGATTGTTCTAACCTCCGAGCCATATTTTTTAATGTATATGGAAATTATCACCGCTTAGTGATCAAAATAAATCCCGTATGTATTACTCCATTCATTTTAATATTGGTTGGGATGAGGTTCAGTAAACAGTGTGTGCACAGGGCTACATTGTACAAACTGTGCTTTGCTGTTTTAAATATTATTTAATACTTAAGAACCTAAACTGACCTCTACTGATAATAATTAAAGGCACATCCTACAAGATTTCCACACAAATGTTATTCTAAAATATCCTGTCCTATGCCCCATTCTCCGTTTCAGGACTCATCAGTGAGTTACAGTCCAATCAAGTTTCATTCATGTTAATCAACTTCAAACATGCGTCCAGATGCCTTTGTTGAAAACCTTTTCTTCATTCTTGGAGCTCTGTCATTTAGTTTTGTGGTATTTTGTCTGTGAGCTGTGATTGGCTGAGAGCCACCGACTCAGAGACATCACTAACAAAAAAATAAAATGTTGAAATACAGAGGTCACTTTCACACTAATGTAATGGAATAAAGACGATTTCCTTCTACCTGCATATTCTACTTTAACTAAAGGTTTTAAGGCTAAAGGTTAGACAACAGACAAGCTTTTGTTCATAAGGCCTTTGACTCTACTCTTTCCATCTATGTTGATAAAAATATATAATTTACATGTATGCAATAAAATTTAAATAGATAAACAGAACATATTTTAGTAAAGAATGCCAGGCTGGTTATTACAGTATTACATTCTGTCTATTATTAACATAAATAACTCTATTTGTGTTTAGATGCCCAACACTTTTCATCTTAAGTACCCAACCATTCCTTCTCTTGCAACACTCTTTATATTTGGGCTTTTTAATGTTATTGCAAAAATCTGGAAATATTATCCTCATTAATTTTCAATTGTCCTAGCAATATCTTTGATATGAGTTTTCAGTGTTATATGAGTCATTGCACTTCCAAACAAATGGTAGTGCTCAGTATTCAGCTGCTTAAGGTGAAATATGTCTAAGATAATGGGAGTGCTTTCTTATATCAAGCTGTGGTGTTAATATTGAACAGGAACTTGTACAGCACTGTTCATAGCTATCTTTTTTAGTTTGAATGTGCATTTTATCTCTTTTTTTCTTCTTCTGTTTTCAAAAGCAGAAACAGGTGTGTTTGCTTGATTTAGCTTTTGTAAAAGGAGATATAGCATCAGCTAACGTTGTGCTGTGTGAAGCAGACGACTCTCTTCGTCACAAGGAGTCATGGAAGAGTGTGCCTCAGTGCAAACATGGAAACACTGTGCCTCCATAAACAACAACACACACCAAACGGAAGACACACAAAGGCAGACCAAATGATCCATCACAATGCTGAAACGGAAGCGGGGCAGTAAGTGTTTGTTTATCTGCAGCATCTGCAGCTGGTTTAAATGACCACTTTATCACAATTGTCTTTAATGTTCACACAAGACCCACAAGATCCTATACACACACAGAAAAACTTTGTCTCACAGTAATAATCACATTTTAGATTCATTCTGAACAAGCAATAAATTATTAGTAGTGCATTTTTAATTACATCCAAGTCTCAAGAGAAAAAACTATCCTAATGACTCTATAGGACTCGATAGGGTTTTGACATTTGCTGTGTTCACATAGTGGTTATTCCTCAAACTAATCAACCTCTTTTTGTTTTTTATTTCTCCCAGAGGATGTTTATTTATCATTACAACATCTATAGCTCAGTGAAGTCAAAGCCTGTTTAGATCAAAGCAGCTGAGTTCAACACACACTGTCACTGAAAGTAATATAATCCCAACCCTGTTAGACAAGGTAATCTTAAACTTTTAAAGTGTGTTGTAATGATGTCATTTGATGTAAATGGATAACATTCAATACTGCAACATTTTACATTTAAATCAGAGCCCAGTGGAAGCTATATTATTTCCTTTTACTACAGGTTCCCAGAGCAGACAAACTGAAACAGCTGGAGGAAAAGCACACTTGTGTTTCTTTTTAAGTAAAGGTTTGGAGCATTATTAAGTAAACTGATTTTGTTTGTCTAAAGACAACAGCAGGGCGCCTTTACATTTTCTATGTATGTTGGCTGTGTATGGCCCAGAGCTGTATTATATTAGTGTTAACTCCTCGCTGCTCTCACTGGCTCCACATGTCTGATAATGTTGGCTTGTATTTTTAGCTTTTTAACAAAAACAACACTGCGCTGGATGTTTTATTAACGTCTTGGCAGTGACAGATTTTACTCTTGAGTCGACTGGAGTTACAGCTTACAGCAAGGAAATTGTTTTCTTGCTGAAATAATAGATGTGCTGAATGATTACTGCATTTTTGTTGTGTTTTAGAAAAATATGTGTCAAAATAAATGTACTGTTACTTCAAAATAAAAGTCTTTGTTAAAGCCATGGGATTATTTTAGACTCATCAATGCTTCTGAACATTTTTCAAGTTACTAAACATTTGCAGGTGAGTAAATAGTCAGTAGTCAACTCTGTTCTTTGGCTTAAACTCAACCTTAGAGTTGTTGTTTTTTCCCAGCAGTGTGTGAAGTGCCGATAAATCCAACGTGTCTCTCAAGAGGTGCTCTCCTCACAAACTGATCCAAAGTGAGAGCACATGTTTCTGATCGTTAAAAGTCAAGTGGCTCGTCCATCGACCGATTCATCTGGGCTTTCTGATGAGTCTGAAATAAAGTATGCAAAAATGCCAGTTTCCTTCTCACATCCTGCGCCGCGGGACAGTGGGATACTGACACCAGAAGGAGCACTTGATCCTTTTTAGGCATGAAAATGATGTTTGTCCCAGGTGACAATGAGAGCTTTCTTCTCAATATTACCCCAGGTTTGTTGTGTTCTCACTTAATTATGAAATAAAGACAGGCTGCAGATAGATCTCATGTGCTGCTGTCATTGATTTCCATGTAGACAGACAGACTCGAAAACTTTGAGATCAAGGCTCACTGAGATCACTTACTTTGTGTTTTGTAAACTGAAAAGAAAAAAGTAAAAGGGAATTCATATCATCATCTTTTTGAGAGCATTCTTACTTTACTATTTACCGACTGCATTTCTTCTGCCTAAATCCTTTGCACAGCATTAAAGATAATGGGTATACATGAGCCAAATAGCCAGTGGAAGACTGGTAGTAAAACACATTTTCAGAATATTGAGTGATAATGGAAAGAGAACTCATAGTCTCAAGGTAAATACATTTTTTTTCCCCACATTCTTTAAAAGTCCTACTTCCTGTAAAAAAGGCTTATATAGCATAACAACAGTGAGTGCTATCAGTGCAACTCAAGCTGTTTGTTCATCGAAGGTGAGCAGAGCCGTGCTGTATTCAGACTAAAATGCATTGTTTCTATCTTCCAGAACATCACGCCTCGGACAGTGCACCTTCTGCTCCACGCTGGGATAAGAAAGACGCACCATTGAGCCAGTCATCTGTGGATTTTTTGACTTAGTCTTGTGGATAAAGAGGGATTTGCTGAGTGGGTGCCACTTTGACCTTCTTGTCACTGGTTACAGGAGACTTGACTTGGTTTTAGTCACATTTCCACAGGTTCATAGCCCACTCTACTGCAACATGAGCAGTTGCCAATTTAGGCCAGACCCCAAAATCCTCTGCAAGCCTAGGGCATCATCACAAATAATAACCTTGAGCTGCTGCCAGATTCTGGAGAGATTACAGAAGTACAACTTAAGGCTTTGTGGCTTTTAACAAACCACAACAAGTTTGGACCAATGGCGTGGCAGTTATGGACAAGTTTTAAGTTTCACCTGAAAGTGTCTTTGAAAACACTGTAATGGACCATTTTTTAGCCTATTATATATAAAATAGTTTTGTTTTGCAGAGCTATGTTCTCCTTTCATGAATTCTAACTGTACATTTTTGAGGAATTAATCTGTTTATGTGCAATACAACACTGAGAATGTGATGTGGGCTTTTGTCCTTGTTCCTCAGTGCTGCTCACTCTATTTTGTTCTGACTGAGCTACACTTTCTTTTCTGCACATTTCTTAAAATATCCACGGAAGTCAATCTGGTGTGATCTATGTATAAAAAACATCAGGATTTAAAAAGTGAATCAAAGATAACCACAGAAACTGCCTCAAGGTTTTACTTTCTAGGTTTGGCTCTATTTTTATTTAAACATATAATTGCTTATAAACTTTTTTCTTTTTTAAATACAGTGTAAGCTTTCTTTTTGTTTTTAATTTATAGTTAGGAATTACTAAATGGTGCTGTGGGTCAAACAATATTAATGAAAGATGCTGTTCAAGAATAAAATATAACATTATGACTCTATTGATAAAGAATGCTTTGTTAAGACATGTATCTTTCATTCTTTTTATATTTAATTATTTTTGATTTATCGTAAATTAAGACTCATTTCAGTTGTTTCCATCTAACTGTCATAATGTGTGTCCTTCTGAGCGGTGTTTGTGCCGTTGACTGTCTCGAACTGTGATTGTAAGAAAGCAATCAAAGTCGATGCCTAATTTGAAAACCAGTAGCTGTAGAAAAAAAAAACTCACAATCATTAAAATACTCCAACCACATCACATTTCCATTTCGTTTTATTTCCTATTCCCATTATACCGTTCACCAAGAAAATTGTTCTTTTTGTGACGATAACATTTTATCCCAAATGTGCGATCCCAAAATAGCTCCGTCTTTTACATTTGTGCTGTTAAACTGTGAAAGCCATCTGTGTCTTGTCAAATGTCTTGACGTTTTGAGATGCACTCCAGTCTTTGCTGAAATTACCAGGACACACTCTTTCATTGCTCTTGGTGGGGGTCAGAGGTTGCCACGACGATCCCATCTGCAGTCATTTCCAGTTCACAATCAGCACTGAACTGAGTGTGTGTGAGACCTCGGTGGTGTCCCAGCGTCCTGGAGAATATCTGTGAACATTGCTCACACAAACGCAGGATGGCAGCCAATGAAAAGGCTCCTCTCAAGAGTCTTATTCTTGCACCATTCCCTTCTTCCTGGCTGCAAGTGGGTGCAGAATGAGCAGATTTAATTTAATTGACAGGTTCTGGCAGCAGTGTGCCCTGGTTATGTGCACGGAGTAATTTATGAGAAACCTACCTGGCTTGGTTTACAATGAGGGATGACACTGTTAGCTGCTAATGGTGTGTCAGTTTGTACCGCCTGTGTTTTCTGCTCACCCAACATGGCTTCGAATGAGCACCAACAAAGCCCAGGGTCCATTAGGGACGCCTGCATGTCAAGCCCTGTTCATAGAGTCATTTGGTATTGACTCTACCAAATTGTGAGCTCCAGTTAGCAAGACCACACAGCCTCTTCTTCCTTGGAGTAGTTAGTTTACAGATGACCATAAGGCTTTGTAGAGTTTCTTCAAGATACTTTTCTTTTAAATTGCACCTTTATTCTTGCTTTTAGGTTAAATCCCAAAGGTCAAATCCTAGTATACCGCTCTGTTCTTTTACGCAGCCAAGCTTCTCATGACATCATTTCATCAACATGACCTACACCAACAAATGCAAATTTTCATAAGTCCAAGTTTGTGAATCCTGCATTTATTATTAATAACAGATTGCAGCTCAATATGTTGAAAGTTATCAACAGTACCAGTATTTATGGTTCACAAAAAGTTTGCTATGTATAACCTCTATACACAATGCAAAGTTTGGGAACCATATAAACTGCCGGTGTAATAAGAAGAAGGCATTGTAGACGTCTTTGCCAAAGTTGGAATGATAATTTATATTGTTCTCAGACATTTTTCAAACAAGGTCCAATGCTAGACTCTATGTTTTCTTGTTGTTGTGCGTTGGCTTTGGAGGCAGTGTAAAATAGATGATTTTTTCATATCACCAGGTTTTGCCTTGTCTTGACCGAAGTAATTCCCATAGCCATAGAGCATAAAAGATTCATAATATTCTGAAAAATATAATGATTTCCCGGGCCATCTTTTTGTTTGCCCTCATTCAACCTGCATTGATGCTCGAGTTTGAACACACGCAGGCTTTACTTTCCTTGATAAGCAAACAGTGATGTGGATAGTTAGCTACCAGCGCAGCAATAATGAGACTGAGAAATAGTACCAGCATGTTGTCTAACCACACTGAGTGCTCCTACACTGCTGCTACTGCTGCTACTGCTGCTGTGCTACCCTCATACATCATAAACAGACTGCTGTTTGAGAGAAAATTGAAAATTTCTGGAGTTTCCATGTGTGCTTGAGCTTCTAATAGAGTCATAAGATTCTTCCGCTGAGGAATCCCCCGCTGAGAGAGCAACACACGAGTTTAATTATGCACTATTGTTCAACCAAAAACAGAATTAGCCTGGGCCTGCCCTGCTGTGGTATTTTTTAATGTAAGCAGTTTATTTAAAATGATAAACTGCTACTTTTATTCATAACTTGAGACACATTTTAAGATGTTTATTCAATGACTGACAAATCTCAAATCATTATGTCTTACTCCTCCTCGGGCCTTTTTCAGATTTGAATAATGAACACTTGACTGTATAATGCTCACTCTCAGAATGTCTCACCCTCCTGCTTATTCCCACTTTTAAGGTGTTGGAAGCAGCGAGGACCACAGCGGCACAAACACGAGACATGCCTGAAATGTAAAGCTCAGGCGCGATTCCCCTCTTTGAGATTCACTCACGTTTTTATTTTGTCTTTGAATTTAAACCTGCTTGTGTCGTTAACTCTGAAGTGAGAACTCTGACAGGTGGCTAGAGTGGACAACATTGTGTATTTATCTGTCTTATATGGGCAACGTGAGTTGATTGACAATGAAGGGAATTATTATTTATGTTAATCTTCTTTGGTGTGAAGATGTCAAGTGAAAGTGTGAAGTCTTTTCATCAACTGTAAGAAAATCTGTCTTGAAATAATAAAATGGACAGTAGTAACACGTAAAAGTGGTGAAATTCGTATTCTTGCAAAAAGGTCCAGGGCATTTAGTTATTTAAAGTGAATACTTCAAATACCCTCGGACTGATTTCCACTGGGTTTGTTTATATAACAGCATGTCCCTCCAGGGCTGCCATAGCTGTTCTCAAGCTACCACCTTTTATTTTTTGTATATAAATACTTTATGTATTTGAAGTATAATTATATCCCCCAAAAAATGTAAGCACCACATTTTCTAAAACTACTTTTGTTGGTTTAAACACGTAGCTGTGTAATATAGTGTATGGCATTTTCCCCTGAAACAAAACACTGGTCTTCAACTTTTATATAATTTTAAATATCTATAAGGGATTCCTTCCTGTCTTACAAGTAAAGAGACTGCAGAGGAATTTCCTGAATGTGTGCACTGAGCTGTTAGTGGGGGACTGGTGTGTGCTCTCGTTAAAAGAATTAAGGCTGAAGAGGAGTGTGTTTACTGTACTGGGAAATGGCTCTGTGCTAAGCAGCATATTTTTTAATATGTCTGACAGCCGACATCCATTATGACTTATTTATGCAATACTCAATAAGGGCAACAAGAAATGATGTCTGTGTAATAGAAAACAAATCAGCTGTTCACAGAGAGAATTAAGAATTTTTCACAATTGTTGTCAGGTGCAAAAGCAAGGGTTTTTAATCTAAAGAAAGACTGGCACCAGACAGTCTGTCCACGGCACAGACATTTTCCCAATGCTTACCTAAATTTTTTTAGCAACCGTTTTCTGTGATTATTTATTTGGAAATGTGTGATAAAGTTAACCTTACCTGTCAGATCCAAACAAAGCTGGGAACATAAAAAGAGAAAATGAGTGAAAGCTACATTTTTTTCTTTCAATAATGACTAAATTTATTAAAACTGGCTACCAAAGGCCAAACTAATTGACACTAGAAGCTTCTGAGTCTCCACTGTTTTTCTCAGCTTCAGGGCAACTGTCAAAGTACGAAGCCGTAATTTTCCCACAGCACATCCCTGCACTCATCCATAACCCCTGCAGTGCATGATCCGTACACACCGAGGACTGCTGGTGTAAAGGCTGCCGCAGCATTAGCCTGGTCCATATGGGAGTGCTGTCAGGACGAGGAGGAGGATGTCGCCCTGATCTGAGCCTCTGCTCTGCTGCTCCAGCTGCTTCATGTCTCTGAGCACTCCCAAAAACACACAGGGAGCTCATGTGAGTGGACTGGCTGAGAGAAAGAGATGCAAACGGGGCAAAGTTAAACATGCACACTTTGTTTGTACAAATGATGTAAGCAAGCAATGTTTCTATCCACACTCCTCGATGAAGCATGCATTTTAATTTTGTTGTTCTGCTCAAATAGGAATTAATAATTTTGTTTATAGATTTTCTTAAATGTGTTTCTTTGTTTCATTTTTTAAAAAGCATATCTTGTTTTTAGATTTTACAGCTCCTCCGTCTAAAACCCGTCTGATCTAATGGGACAAATGGCCCACCTTCTCTCATTGGGCCTTATACTGTATGCTCTACAGTAATGGTGAACATTTAATGAACTCTTAAGGTAGCTATGAAAAATACAATCTTTAGACACGCTTCTCTATTTGTGGCTTTGGACTCTTCTTTGAACAAACAGCAGCTCACATTGTGAGAGAAACTCAACGGCACAGTAGGGCAGCTCTTACTGTGTGTGGTCTTCATCTCACTGTCACTGCGGGAAAAAACAAACTACATTTGTATCACCTCAGCAGGTCTTGAGCTTGCGGTTACAAAACAACTTATGTTTATATAAAGACAAAATGCACTGATTAATATAATAAAAGTCAAGACAATGCAACATGTGCTGTTTTTCTTATTTTATTGAGGATTTTCTTGACTCACAGAAACACAGATACAGATTGTGAGTCGTGACACTTAAACCCACATTTAGCTCTGCAGTGAGTAGAGGCGCATGCTTTGGGTTTGATGGAGTCCTGTTTTAAGGGCCAGTCAAGACTCTCTTCAAAGAGGATACACAATCCCAAACTCACAACTAGATGCTGTCCTTCAGCAGATGTCCACTCAGAACAAAATGTTCTATATTGTCTCCTCACCGTGAAACATGTGGAGACTTTACTAAACTTGGCAGATACTCAGCTGGTTGTGTCTGAGAGATTAAAGCTCTTCTGTGTCTAACATGACGTTTGGCTGTTGTTGAACTTCACAGTGTTTGACTCATTCAGTCACCGCCGACAGCTCTGTTGTGTCTGTAGTGCGTCATGTTCAAGGAAAGAGAAATAATGGAAAACAGTGCTCCCAAAGATTCTCAACAAATGTGGATCGGTTTTATGGATCTCAACAGAAGAATTAATATGAACTAGAAATAATAAAACTAATTTAAATTATATTCTCCAGATCATAGTAAATTTATACAACTTCATGACATTTGTTAATCTCCACAGTCTCTCATCATTTGTCCTCAAACCCAACAGTGTTAAATGACTCACAAATGGGAGGAACTGCACTGTCCACTGTGTTTTTCACCGTGGTCATACAGTGACTTAAGATAATCCATCAGTCAGGCGTCAGGCCGTTCTTGAGCAGCAAAATCTTAATTGTGGGCTGAGTGCTTAATGTTTTCACACAGTGTTCATGAGCCCCTTCCAACCAAATGCTGTAGCAGCTGAGCCCATTAATGAGCTTCTGCTGAATGGTTAGCGCCTCAGTAATAAATCAGGTGCTTTAGTGCTCTCTTGGAATAAAAATACAGTACTGGGGGGTGCTGGACACAGTGACAGATTGGCAAAGCAGTCTAATTTTTATTAAATTTTCTGCCGACAGGCAAAGACATTTTGCATTTTTTAGGCTTGACTACACCTTGTGCGCCTTCATGTGTTGAATAACAACTTCTCTGTGTATACACTAAATTCTGTGAAGAACACAGCAAAGCAATAGCTTTTTCAGAATCATGGTATTTTTGAAAGGATGAAGCCAAACAATACAATAGCCACCTCATATCGATTTCACTCAACATAATGTTTTCATAACAGAGTCAGTTGTGCCCCCATAACGTCACACAAGTTGGCGCAAATTTACCAAATTGAAACTAGCTGCTGGAGATAAAATGCTCAGAGATTTCATCACCAATGTCATTGTCAGGTTTTGTCGTCTGAGCCACCTGAGTGTTGCATAATTCATAGAAACAGCACTGGGACCCATCACTGTAATAAGCCACTGTGACATGAGCAAGCACCTCCAGCAGCAAAAAGCACCATCATATGCAAACAGGTATTTTTATCCTGGACACGAGCAACATATGAAACATTTTTAGATTCACTCAATTGACAAATTCACGCAGCTTCGATGTGGATTTACGTTTGTGTGAGAATTTGAGAATACACAGGAAAGTACATCAAGATCTAACCTTTACCCCTAAACTTGACCCTCCCAGAAAATATCCAGGTGGATTGACACCCAAGCTGTTGTCTTAGGAGATAGCAGTGTGTATGGAGAATGCTGAAAACTGATTTCCAATGTTCACACTGAGCCACAGTAAAGAAACATTTTTTAAAAGCACAAGTACAGAATAGCATTAAACAAAAGAAGGACAAGTATATCTTGGAAACACACAGCTTAGTTGGATTCCTAGGGTATAGCTCAATTACGCTGTCAAACTGGACATTTTTTCAGTTTCTCTCCTTGCATGTAATAGCTCTGACTGAAAAGACTTCAGAGAAAATAAAGCGGGTAGAAAAAACACTGTACCCTCTTTTGAGATGTTATAATTAAAGGTCAGAATTTCTTAGCGATGTTTGAACCACTGTCAAGGAACACATACGACTTCTTCACAATTGTAGTGAACTGGACTATAATGAAGCCACATTAAGTAAAGGTCACATTTCAAACTTGACATGAACCCTCCACTGATTAGATTTAAAGTAAACACAAAGAGGATGAAAAAATAAAACTGGCTCAGTCTGCTCTTTGGATGTGGGAAGTATGTCAGCAGGCTTAATCACTGAAATGGCTGTGGGGTGGGGGGCTGTAAGGAGCCTCGCTTTATCTGCAAAAGGTAAATGACAAATGGTGTGCATATAGCACTTTTTCGTAACCTTCTCGGGCACCCAAAGAGCTTTACATCATACTTCAATTCACACACATTCACCCATGGGGCAGACAGCAGCAAAGATCAAAGTGGTGGGCCTACACATTTTGTTTATCTAGATTCATCCGTCTTTTTACATCGACCCTCACAGCTACACGTGTCGATTTCTGTGTCTCGGCAGCTCGTTCTCTCCTGTACATGTTCATCCATACGAGCTCCATCTGCCTGATAATCAGAAACCACTCCTGTAACGGTTCTACTGCACATATACAGTGGGATACAGTGTTGGTGAACGTAGATAAAGCACATAAACACACAATACAGGCTGTAGATTATTCAAGTTTTGAAGAAATATGACTCTATTTTCCTTCATGTCAGAGAAACATCAAAATGATCTTGAGGCTATATTTTTTTAAGCTAAAAAGTATGGCTTTGGATCAAAATTCAGTCTATCTTCCAAATTTAAAAAAGGAAGAATTGAAGGCATGGTCTCTGCTTTGAGTTTGGAGTGTTTTGAAATGTTGATCTCACAGTATCTTACTCATCAGCAACTCAATCCTCTTGGGGTTTATGCATTTACAAATTAAACACACAAAGAGATCAGAAAGACTGGCTCTGTGACAGAGACTGCTACACAGCACATCTTCCTCTAAATGTACTTTCTATAGCCTGTGGTTTACCTGGGATTATTTGACTTTATGAATATACCAAGGCTTAATTAATAGTCTTAAGGAAAATGCAACATTATATGTATGTAAATGTAAATACCTATCTTGTAGGCAATACAAAAGGGCTAATAAATTATTTTTATAGGACACCTTTTATGGGAGTCTAAAAACGTTTTACTTACTTGAGCCAATTACTTGGCTGGTTTGGTCATCAATATGCAACCAGATTATGGTCTTGAAACAGATGTGTTATCACAACCTGATTTGTACATCTGTGGACCGACTAGGTCGTTACCATGGTAACCTAGATCAAACAGTGACACCAATTGTCAAAAAATGATAATTCTTGGTTTGATTGTACAATGGCTCATGATGAAGACTGGATATTTTCAAGTAGAACCTGGCAGCTGGGATTGTCAGCGTAGAAAAGACAGGGCTAGTGAGGGGTAATGAAAACAGGTTCTGTGCATCAAGCGGTGCAATTTTATTTTAAACAGTAGACTACAGACATTTTAACAGTTGTGGCACCCAGGACATTTAAAAGGGTCCCCCATACTTACTTCTCATTTTATTATAATTGTGTTGTCATATTTGTCTGTAAATATAATTTGTGGCACTAAGAAATCCACAACTCATCTGCAGAATTAATTGAATAGAGCCAGTGCAATACATATGTTCAACCACTGGATGGCAGTAGTGATGACAGAAGAAGGTTAATGACTGAGCGCACTCTTACCGCAGAAGTAAACCAGTAAGCGCTCAGTCGCCTTTATTCATAAATCCTGTATTATTTTGTGTTACAGGTAAAGAGAGTGCACAGGCATTGTATAATCACACTGTTAGGTATTTCTATCTATATAGGATAACGTTTTATATATCCAGGTATCTTTTTGTTGTTTTTCTTGTTAGTTAATGCTAATTATTGCTAGCTTCCAAGATAACCATAACGTGTTTGCCCGCGTCAATAGCATGACTTTACGGATTATCATAACGACAGAAGTAAACCAGCTCATTCGTAAACATTGAGTCAAGTCAACATGAAAGCCATTAGCTACTCATAATTGTTGTATTAATATTGTGTTACAGAATAAAACCTGTTGCAGACATTGTTGGCGCCTCTGTTGTATGTAAGTTAAGTGTACATTATTAGCCTAAGAACAGCCAAGAAAAAAAATAATTCTGTTACACACACACATATATATATATATATATATAAACTCTGGAACAAACATTTTTGGACTTGCGACACAGCGGAAGGGTGCAGGCCTTGCTTTTGTATAATAATTCTTATTCTTGTATTGATTACTGCTGGTTATTGGCACATACAGCAGCAGTGGGCAATAGTAATAGAAAGAAAAGTAGTTAACAAGTTGTAATGTGCAGGTGCTTGGAAACTCTATGCTGACCTCTAGTGAGCAGGTAAAACATGTTAGTCTTTGTAAACAACGGATGTAACGCAATTAAAGCCTCAAGCTGTGCCCCAATTCTGGGTTCATAGTATCTTCTGAAGTCTATTTTTTGAGGCTAAAAGCAGACCCACAAGGCCTGCCCTATTTTGAAAGATGAGAAATAGCCAGGCACTGGACTTAAATCTGATGTGAGGATTACTAAATAACGTTTGATGCATAAGTTTTCTTAAAATTGTCTCAGTTGGAGTTCGTGTTGTAATGGAGAAGCCAACTTTCACAGTGTTTGGAGATTTTTTTCTATTTGTTCTACTGTCAGCTATATACATACAGAATGACATTTGGTTCTCTATGTTAAAGTAAAGACTTATGTAAACAGCAGGCGTTGCAAAATTACAGAACCACTAAAGTCCCCTAAAAAGTTGAAAATTTTATCTTGAGCGCACAAGATATATAAACGTGAGTTTTTAGGACTTAGAAATGTAAGTTTAATTTATAGACACAGAGTTTTCTGTAAGATTAGATTTTTTATGGGGATTTACTGTATATGGCAGAAGTAATTTGGGGGTTTGTTATATTTCATGTGTTCAAAGCTTGGATGTGATGACATATATCATTTCCATCCTCCTGTAGGTACAGCAGTGCTTGAATCTGAAAGAGTGATGTTCTGTCAGCTCAGCCCTGAAGATGGAGAACTACCCTGCTCAAACTACTGTGGTTTGTTTCATCTTATTCCCCACAACTGTCTGTCTTTTACCTCTGTTGTAGCCTTTATTCAGAAGGAAGAACAAGGCCATAAATCCAATAATTATCTTAAAACATATGAAGCACCGGTTAAGGGTGAAAATCCATTATTGGTGGCTTTTTCAGAACAAATGAAGGCCTATGTACAATACAGTGTTATCTGGATGAAAATATAGCCTATGTTTGATGAAAGTAAGTTTCCACACAAACTCTAGCATTTATAACTGCCTATACTTTGATAATGGACTGTGCAATACACATTTGACACAAAGATCAGTAATATATATCCAGCACCAAAGACTTATTTTTGTTTAAAAAAAAAAGATGTTGAGCAGCAAATAATTGAGTAAAGAGATACTGCAGAAAGGTTATAAAAACACACAGTTAGCTTGTTTGGACCTGTTCCAGTCTCTGTGGGACACTGGTCTTGTTCCTTGGGGTGTCGTCAACCAAGATTTTGTTATAATTTTCCTCCTGCGTCCCCATAATGCCACAGTGGAATAGTATAGTCTCTGTTGCGTTTGAAGGGGCCAATATCTCGCACAGCTGTTCGTCCTCAGCCATCACTTTCAATCAGCCGTCTCTTTGATTTATTGCTTCCCGTTGTCACTGAAAATTGGCGATTTTCTCTGGGCTGTTTGTGGTGCTCCACTTTGAAGCGCTTGTTGGCTGCTTGGGTTTGCTAACCACAAGGCCTAGCTGTGAGGTCCAAAATAGTTTAGAGTCAGGAAATGAGACAAGGGACGGAAAACAAAAGCACTTTCCTCAAAGCTTGTTTGCTTGTGGGCAGGTTGAAGCCTTGTGAGAACCAAATACCTCTGGACCATGAGATGTTGTGCAACAGTGTCACACACTAGATGACGATGTATGAAGAGAGGGGCTTTAGTTTTGGTGGAGTGTGTGTCAGGCCTTATTTAAGCTGTGTCCAGCTCACAGACAAGGGTCAAGGCTGGGCTAAACCTCCATCTCCCTTCCCATAACTTTTTCCACTTCCTGTCCCAGCATCTGGCAGCCTTTCCTTCACTTAAAATTACTAATTCAGTTTTTGAGCAACACTGATTGTTGCAGTCCACTGATTAACACAACCTTTAAAACGTAAGCATTATGAAAAACCAATGGTAGCTATGGTTGTGGTAAAGTATAAGTATGACGGGATGCAAACATCAAGAGAGCACCCATGTTGCTGACCTTCTTGTGTCTGGTTCCTGGCAGTGATTGATGATTACTTCTGTGAATCTCAACATTGCCACAGCCAAATGTTTTCCACATCAACTTCTTTTGAAAATGTTCTCACTTGAGCCTTAAGGACGCCCATGTAATGTGATTTTAATCCTTCAAAGGCAGCACTGAAATCCTGTTACATTGCTCCAGTGTAACAATAAAATACCTTATTTTTAATGACAAGCAAAAGCTGAAAACATTTTTTAATAATTCCTTAACTGATACCAAGGAGGTGCTGACATGTGAGACTTTGATAGTCTTTCAAATAACACACCATAAAAGCGGGCTCAAGGCTGAAGTACCGGGAAAGCAAACTTTTGTTAGTCTACCTGCTCTATTTTTATTACATGTTCAACATCAAATGTGAATGTAGGTTATGAGCAGCTCTAGCTCACATCCTAACCCTGTGTGCTCTCAAATCACACTTTTGAAGAGAGGAGCCAGTTTTCACGCAGTCAGCTCACATCAGTTTCTCTTGAGTTTGATGAAACCCAAAAGGAGCACCACTCCTATTCTGGCTAAACCTTTGTCATTATAATTCTTTCTTCCATTTCTTAAAGCCCAGATTGAGAATTTAGAGAGTGATTGACAGAACAATAGCTTTTGCGGTCTGAGTTTAGACGATGCTGTTTCACTGTAATTATGTCATCTACTGGGCTTTAATGACAAATGAACTTCTGTATTATTTCTTGGTGATGTGTTTTTTCTTTTTCTTTGTGGGTTAGTGGCTGCTGTCTAAATCGGTCTCAGTGTTTATCAGACTTCCTATGCACTAACAGCAGGTCATCTTTATAATGGAGCTGCAGAAATACTGCAGGGCAGAGGTCAGATGTATTTACCAGTAGATGGTAAGGACAGGAAAATATAAGTGCATTAATCCAACAGGACATAATATCACATCAGTTATCAGTCCCATAAATCTTAGTCTGAAAAAGGCTCTGAGAACTATACATGCTAAAAAATAATACAGGCCATTGTTTGTATTTAAACATCACTGTGAATAGCTACTGGGGACAAAGGAAGATTTAATCTCACACAGACAACTGCAGAAGCATGTTCATGTTATGAAATGTGTGTGTGTCTGTCTGATTTGTGAGGCCAAACACTGAGGCCAGTAAAACAGCTTTGTGGAATTACATTATAGATGCTCCAAGTGCCGACCAGTGCATCTACATATATCTTATGCATATAAGTGAATGCATTGTTTTGCACCTCACACAAAAAACGACTCAATATTCTGTGGTGTAAAGGCAAATTATATGAATTAGTAAGGATTTTAATGTGAAAAGTTAAGCGCATCAACAACAGTGGCTGTTGTGTGGGGCAGTGGTAGAGCGGTCATCCTTCAACCGGATAGTAGGTGGTTTGATTCCCACTCTCCCCACAGTTCATACTGTCGTTATGTCCTTGGGCAAGACACTTAACCTTGCCTCCAGTGGTGTTCCAGCTGTAACACTGGTGAATAGAACCTTAATGTAAGTCGCTTAAAAATGAAAGTGTCAACTAAAATGTAACACTGACTGTTGAATGTAAGTCGCTTTGGATAAAAGCATCTGCTAAATGACTAAATGTAAATGTAACCTCCCGTGAACAGTAAAACAAATTTTTGCAGCATCTGAATAAAGATGATTTATGAACATGCTTTCTGCACTGTGAGAACAGATCTAAATATTTTGCCAAAATATTGTAACCTTCTCAAAATGACAATCATTTTGTAAGTTTTTTCTGTATGAATATTGTTTTTGGGGCAGGTGTTTTTGTGGCACATTTTACGGCCACAGTGGGAAAACTAAGCCTTGTGCTGGATTCAACATGTATTACTTTTATGAAAGAATAAATGAATCCTGACACAACTGAAAAAACTTTTGGAGGTAAAAACAAAACCTAAAAAACTAAACAAAACATTTTTCTACCACTATGAAGATGATGCTTTTGCGTCTTATAGAAGGGGCTTGGAGAATCC
Source organism: Perccottus glenii (assembly GCA_024416835.2). NCBI lineage: Eukaryota > Metazoa > Chordata > Actinopteri > Gobiiformes > Odontobutidae > Perccottus > Perccottus glenii. The sequence goes on along the minus strand of CM044554.2, from coordinate 21,942,037 downwards.
CTCTGCTCATTTACATGCACAGATGCAGACAAAGACTGGGGCCAATAATCTAACTGTCAGCTTTAAGTCCGCACTGCCCTGATTCCCTTTGACACTCAAATTCATACAGTTGGTGCTGGTCTTACAGAGTAAAACTTCAAGGATGGCCTGAAGATACTGACTCCCACCATGTTTCTGAACGTGACACCGGCTGATTTACACTAATGACAAAGTGGCCCCTCTAATGTGCACATCCAGAACTTCTTGGGATTGACGTAGATCCTGGCCTTATCTTGTTAGAGACAATTGAAAAAAGCAATTACCTGCTGTTGCTCCTTTGTGCCTTACAAACAAGGTAATGTCACAGAGGACAATAAGCAACTGCACTCTTCATCTTGTGCGACTAAGAAGTTCATCTTGAAACATTTATAACCACATCTTCTTTTGTTACTGGAAATAGCCATGGCCCTAAACAGCTCTGACAGCTGGCTCTGGCCCAACACACTTCCAGAGTGAAAATGGCCTTTAGCATCCACTGTCAAGTTTCTTTGTAGTTAAGTCTTTTTATAAGATCTGGGCCACTGCAGCCCCACTTCTTATTTAAATAATCCAAGTCCAATCTTTATTGTCAATAATGAAAAATAACTTCAGCGATTTGAAGATATGCAGTAGAAGCTACTTCATCAAAAATAAATTATATTCATTCAACAAATTGTGATGGAATCTGTGTAAACCATTTCACGGTGTCACGACGGGGCCACATGAAGACAATTACATGCTACTTTTATACAGCCCTTCCTCTTCTGACACAAAAATAACAAGTGCACCGCAGACACGCCTGCCTTCAGACATTACATTTGATTCAAAGTAACAGAAACACTTGAGATAATTAAAAGCATTGTGCTCTATTCTTGCTGCAACTGAGAAGCTGATTAGAAAGATAATTGAACGGGGAAGAGAGATTTGCCAAGGGAGTTGCCAGTTCTGTCAGCAAGCAACATGACTATATCATCAGGGAAAAATGACATACACAAAAATATTGTATGTGATCTTCTGAAGAAATTAAGTACAGTATTTGTGGTTCAGAGAAAAAGTTTTCATTGATGGAAAAGGTTTCTGGTTTCTTCAAGATAAAGTCCTCATCTATCTCCTGACTTCTGTGGAAGAAGAAAATGAAAATATGCAACTACCTTCGCTCACTTTCCCCTTGATGATATTTTAACACATCCCTCATGAATATTGCTCAACTTTTCGGGTTAGAAATTCTTTTTAAGATGACAGCTCTTATAAAAAGGTGATTATCTTTGGATGGTTGCCAGTGAGCAGTAGTGTTTTGAAGACATTCCTAGAGGGATATAAATACTGTATTTATCCCAAGCACCCCTGTGCAGACAATAGGGCCGATATGGAGCAGGTCAGCTTTGCTCACACTTCACAGCCTTTCCCAGAGACCATAGAGCACTCACATAATCCACATTCCACATTTGCTTTATATCTACCATTATGCTCCACATCCTGTATAGCCAACACTTGTTCATAACATTTAGGTTTCCCAATTATATGCATAATTTTGGTCATTTTGTGTTTTGTATATGTCCTTACTTTTCTAAGTGCCATTTAATTGATTTAAAGCTTTTTTTTTATATTGCATAGTTAATTTTTAGTGTCCTTTCAATTATTCTTTTCATAGTATTATTTTTGACTATTACCAATTTATAAATCCATCTAAAACCTGTTTAAATCCATCTAAAACCTGTTCAACTACAGTTAGAACCTGTTTAAATCCAATTAGAACCTGTCAAAATCCAACTAGAACCTGTCCAAATCCATAAAAAACCTGTTCAAATCCAACTAGAATCTGTCCAAATCCATAAAAACTTGCTCAAATCCAACTAGAACCTGTCCAAATCCATAAAAACCTGTTAAAATCCAACTAGAACCTGTCCAAATCCATAAAAATCTGTTGAAATCAAACTAAAACCTGATCAAATCAGACTAGAACTTGTTGAAATCCTTGAAATCTTTTTTTTTGTTTGGCAACCCAAATAAAATCCCCCGTGACCCACTTTTGGGTCCCGACCCAGTGTTTGGGAAACAGTCATTTAGGCCATTTCCTTCTTGACTATATGTCACTTGTGTCGTCATATATTTTCTATGTATATACTTCAGGTAGGTTAATTATAGTTGGTGTCATAATGCTTCCTCAGATAATACAGCCTCCAAACAGAAGATTTTCTTCCTAAGACTTGGCTAGTAGACATTATCTCCAGGAGACTGAAGGCAAAATGGAGCTCCACCTGCAATAACACTAAAGAGAGATGGTGTTTTGTAAGTGGAAGCAGTTCGGACAGTAGCAATTTTGTAGAAGCTCTCAAAAAATGCCATATTTGAAGAAAAAAAATGGAGCAATATCTGTGGAACTGAGACGTATCAAAACGGCACGGACACACGCTGCTGTATTGTGAGGTATAAATTGAAATCAAACACCTATCTGATGTTGCACACACACGGCTGAGTCTGGTCATTGTTCTGGTGCGAGGTGGTGTGATAGTGTGTGTGTGTGGGGGGGATTATGGTATTATGTAAGTTTGGGTGTTTACTGATAAGAGTGCGCTTTAAACTGTGCATTTCTGTCTAAACTAAACACAGAATAAAGAGACGCAATGCCTCTTCCTGTAGAAATATTTTAGTTTGGAGACAGTTTCTGTGTTGCACTTTGGAGCCACAGTGGGAAAATAAAAGTCATAAAAGTGATCTTCTTATATTTCTAGAAAGACCTTGCGACTCGGTTCCCTGCCTTTCTTGCTCATATCTGACGAATGATGTTGATATTTTCTGCTCTTCATGAGTGCCATTTTCCACTGGCGTAGAGACACTATTTTCACAGAATGATTCACAGCAGTTATTTTCAAGTGCAGGTTATCAGAGTGGTTTGCAGAGTTAGAGTGCCCTATAAAACACACTTTTTATAGCTCAATAATGCAGTCAGAATATAGTGTAATTTGCGTAAAAAGCAAACATTTTCAGTGTTACTCACCTGCACATTTATTTATTTAGACATTTAGATCTGTACAACACTTGTTCAGTAATATCAGATACATTTAAATGATCTGGGGAATGGGGGCGTCGGGGAAGATGAGTTGTTGTGAAACATATTCCTAGGATTATGCGCACCAGACTTGTCTTGTGACCCATTTTCACTCACACCTGTTTAGGTGCGTTTAGTCCTGCATATAATTTTCTTAAAAGATTTTCTAAAATCCCTGTTGAAAATAGTGTATATGATGGGGTTCACAGAACTGTTGCAGTAGCCAATCCAAAAGAAAAGGTTGAAAAGTGCGCCAGGGATGTAGCAGCTGTCTCTGCAGATTGCATGCAGGCTGTATGTGAAGAAAAAGGGGAACCAGCACAGAACGAAAACCCCCATGACCACTGCCAATACGAAAGTAAAACGTTTCTCCCTCATCTGGGCCACTTTGGTCTTGTTCACAGAGGCGAGTTGTTGTCTCCCGGGTGGGTTCTTCTGCTCGGGGTAAAGCTGCGAGGCCCGGGATGAAGCCCAAGAGAGACGGCAGTTCTGTGGAGGGCAGCAGTCCGAGCCCTCTACTTTCCGCCGTTTAGTGAAACGATTGCTGCGAGGTTTAGTATCCGACTGAGAGCAGCTCTCCTCCAGGTCAATGTCATCTAGTTCTCCGCGCCTTTGCTGGTGGCTCTCGGAGCTGCTGGGACTTTCCGTTTCAAAACGGTCTTTATTTGTGACAAAACATGTCTCCGACTGTGAGGGCTGTCTCTCCAGACCGTTTTTAGCTACAAACACAGTGGAGGAGCGCTGCTTGGCCACTTTGTAGATTTTACAGTAAACTAGGATCATGATGAGCCCAGGGGCGAAAAATGACACGAGGCACGATGAGAGGATGTACCAGGTCTCGTCGTTGAGTAGACATACCCGCTCACCGTGTTTAGTCATAAGAAGAGGCGGGAAGGAGATGACAGCAGATATGGCCCAAACAATTGCGATCATGGACTTGATGCGCTTCGGTGTGCGCTTTAAGTTGTAGCTGACTGCTTTTGTGACCGACCAGTAGCGGTCCAGACTTATGGCGCACAAGTGCACAATGGACGAGGTGCAAAACAGCACGTCCAGCGCCAAGTAAAAGGCGCACCACGTGCTGCCAAAGTACCAGTAGCCCATGACCTCATTTGCCAAAGAGAATGGGATGACCAGCGTGGCCACAAGGATGTCCGCTGATGCCAAAGACACGAGGAAAAGGTTCTGAGGCGCGCGGAGAGCCCGGCTCGTCAACACTGCAACAATGACCAAGACGTTTCCCACAATAGTGAGCAGAATGATCGCGATGACCACGAGGATGATGAGCGCAGCGGCCACCTCCGTGTGCGGGAAGGCGAGCGGCGCGTCCGTGCTGTTCTCATCACTGGACACGTTTTCAAGCAGCACGGTAACTTGTGTCAAATCCATTGTGTCTTCAGTGTGTCCATGTGCACCATTTTTGCTGTGCGTGCACCCTTTTTTTCCCAAAAAGTGGACGGTGCCCTGAGCTACAGGCTTACATTACGCAACGCTCCTCGCCAGATTCATGCCATCCTACAGACTAACCCATTCACAGCAAGTCCGCCAAATCGTCCCAATAGTGTATTCCGATTGTGTAGGCTTCGGTCAGAGTTCACAGTCCACTGGAGCCCGTCGGGGAGACAGCCTCTCTTCGTGCGTAAAGCTGCAGAGACTGTCAACTGTCGATGGAGAGCTGATGCACGGGAGCTGCTGAAGGCTCGTACAGGAGTGAGGTGACATCACTCCCAGGACCAGCCCCTCTCCAAACTTACAGAGAGAGAGAGAGAAAGCGAGAGGAAAAAGGGGGAAATGGGAGCTGAGCGCAGCCAGATTTGAGATTTCTTTGAAAATTTAACGTTTATATCTTTGGAGGAGCCTTGGGGTTTGGTTTATTTCATTTCGCCTACTCACGTTTTTTTTCTGTTAACTTTTCTCAGCTCAGTATTCCTCATACAAAAAGGAAAAAAATATGAGCAGTATAAGCAAAGTCAAAAAGTGTCTGTAATGTAAAAGGCCTGCCTGGAAAATAACTAACAGCAGGTTTAGCACTAATTGGAAAAATCCAATTTAATGCTCCTATATTAAGAGTTTGGGACTGTTGGTAAACACAAAGAATTATTATTTTAGTATTTTTTTTAATATAGCTTATAGAGCCATCTGGAAAAAATACATAAACCTTTAGAGACTTATTCAAATCAATCCATTTTTTTGCATGAAACATTAGAAATATAAAATCCTGTCATTTGTGATTACTAAGTCTTTCCACTCCAACGGCAGCATGATGGGTGTGGGTGCACTCATGCAGGAGGTCTATATCCAGGCTCTGCATCCTCTTTCTGTCTTTTTCTCTGTGTTTTCTTTATTTTGTCTGAGTGAGGTCCTGAGCTGCATCTTATTTCCACCCACCTGCTGAGCTGACAGTGTTCCTCCTCCATTGTCACCAACAACAGTATCTCAGTCCACACCAACTCACCGGCGCCAATTCGCCAAGTGAGTTCTATCAGCTTTTTTTTTTTTGCCTTTAATAGATAGTGACAGATGCTCTGCTTATGCGGTCAGTGGCTTTGCAACAGGATAAGCAAACCAGTCCATTACCTAGAACCTCAAGTGAAGAATCACCCCTTACCCGGCCACAGCTATTTCTGTTTACACAACTTACTGCGGTCTATTGATTGATCTGCATTGATTCATGATGCTTAATGAGCCATTTGCCTTCCTCTTCCAAATACAACCTGTGATTTCTTTTTTGCATTGTTGTTGGCCCCGTCTTTTAATCCATGTTCAGCCCTCTTCTTCAGTCTGCCATTCTGAATCACCAGCTGCACATGCCTACCACTCTTTCCTTTTCAAAAATCTATACAGTTTAACAACTAAAATAAATAAAAGTTGCCATTACCTCTAAATATTTCTGTAAAAGTATTGTAGTTAAAGTCACGCTGTCATTTACCCTCTGCCAGTGCTGTGTCACATTTTCATGTCGACACATGCATTGAGGGCCACTAATGGAAGTGAAGGCTATACAGCACAGCAGGAGGGGTACTCTGAACTTTAGGTGGCCATGCGGCAACCAATTAACAAGCTCAAAGTAAAATAACACATCTATATCCATTGATAAGCCCTAATTCTGTCACTAAAATCCAAAGGGCACAATCCACCTTCAGACATAGACATTCTTTCTGGGTTAATTCTATCGTCTTTATCTTTAAGCAGCATCAGACAGTGTTGCAGTGGAAGTGACCAGTGTGTAAGTGTTACTGAGATTGTGATGGCTGGGGTCTGAAGGTTCAGTTACGTAACATACTGTATATCAAGTGAGATGTCACTAGTTTTTTAGGATGCAACCACATGAACTCAGGTTTCATGTGCGGCTCAACAGCGGCTGTATTTTCTGAGGAGGCTGAGGAAGTTTGGCATGTCGCCCAAGATCCTCAGCAACTTCTACAGCTGCACCATTGAGAGTGTCCTGACCAGCTGCATCACTGTGTGGTACGGCAGCACTTCTGTCATGGACCGCAAACGCCTGCAGAGAGTGGTGAAGACTGCGCAGAAGATCACCAGGACTCCACTGCCCTCTCTGCAGAGCATCTACCACCGCAGAGTCCACAGAAGAGCTGCTTCCATCCTCAAAGACCCCTCCCACCCCCAACATGGTCTGTTCACACTTCTACCCTCAGGACGGAGGTACAGAAGTGTGAAATGCAGGACTTCCAGAATGAAGAACTCATTCTTTCCCTCTGCCATAAGACTCCTAAACAGCAGATAGGAGTCTACAATCACAATCACAACATTACATGAACAATTGTTACCTACTGCACTACCTCACTTTACCTTACACCGTCACTTTACTTTACACGTCACTTTACACCATCACAACTGCACTACCTCACTTTACTACTTTACTCCTTTTGCCCGCTTGTATTTTTTTTTTTTTGTATATTTGTATTTTTTGTACTGCATTATTATCACTTGTATATTTGTCTTATTTTTTATTTTTTTTTTTTTTTTTATTTTTTTTTTTTTTTTTTTTTTATTTTTACTTACTTGTGTGACATTTTACTGTGGACGGCAAAGTAAGAATTTCATTGTACAGGGAAACATGCTTTCTGTCTGTACACATGACAATAAACACTTTGAATCTTGAATCTTGAATCTTGAAGTTATGTCTGCCATTTTATCTCCCCATAAATGGACTTAAGTTTATATTTCGTTAACTCTAATGGAATAAACATGTGTGTTTTTATGTAAACTCACATCACAATACTTTAAGTTCTATTTAGATTATACAATGTTTATAACCCTGACTTTCAAGACTTGACATATCACTACATAATAATAATTTATGATGAATTATTTGTTCTCAAGTTGTAAAAAAATTCACTGAACACATTGAGTTGAAAGATCAAGGTGTTTCACAGTAAAATTTAATGTGTAAATTTGTGAAGTGGTTTTGACAAATCTATTTTAGATTTATTCATTTGGATAATAGCTTACATCTATGTGTCTTCACGTCCCTGTTAGATCCCTATAACTTAGACACACACAGTCACCGAGGAGTCATTTGGAAAAAAACTGAAAATGCCAGAGCACAGACTGCAGCTCAGTTTAGCAAATGCACTTCACTAATTTTATATTTCAAAAACAGCTATTATAAAGTAAATAGCATCTGCTGGATGTTTGTCAGTATGAAATGTCATTCTGGCCCAGCTAAGGCTCTTTGATGGATGGCAACGTTAATGTGAATGAATGTGCCCCTTTGTTGGGAGATGTTTTAGGGACCGAGTCTGAAGGCTTTAGTCTGTGCAGCCAGAGAAACTCAAGAGTTGTGTATTTGGAAGAGCAAATGGTGCAGCATATAATACACTGCAATACATTCTCTTTGTGTTGATAATAGCATAATAACCTGTAAATAATATTTAGTTCAAAGAAGTATAATTTTATTAAAAAGTCAGTGCTTTTATCAACTGCAACTAAAAAAGGCTAATGTTGGCAAACACTTTTAGCATGTATGTTTTTATGAACTCACTCTCCCAATATGTCTTTGATGCCAATGCTATTTTGCGAGCAATAAGGTTGCTGACTTTCACTGCTGCGTCACTGACCTCTTGACTACAGATAAAAACAGACTGCTGTTTTGTCAGGCCTGCTAACAATTTATGACACACCAAACACAGGTTTTCCATTCTCCTCTGAAGACACTGTCTAGTTTTCTCCAACAAAGACATTTTGGGTAATGAGGTGCCACAAACAACAGCAAAAAGAGTAAATGCAATACTGTCATATAGGTGTTCAGTTCTGGGTGGTAGTGTTGTTTTATGTCCCCTACTCTAGCAGTTACTTTTTCAGTTAATTTAAAAATAGCTGTCACTGTCTTTTAGGTATATTTTTGCACTTTCCACATTTATTGTACAGACCGACGTGTACCGTTTGGTGGGATGGTTTTGGCCCCCAGGCCACATTTTTGACACCCGTGACCTAAAGGGGGACTGTCACATTCCTGCTCTGTCTCTCCAGCTGCCCCCAAACACCATAACCACAAACATAGCCCTACAAATAATATTTGTGTAGTCTAGTTAATTTCTTTGGTTGCATTTACTATGCTTGTCATTAACCAGCAGTGTTGAATCTTTCTATACAAAGCAAGTTGACTTTACTTTATATGCAAAATGTTATTATGTAATGGTCGGCTATAGTATTGTGGCAACTCTGAATATAATTGTGGTGTGACCGTCCTGTATATCCTGTAATGAAGGTTCTCCAAAGTTGAGGCAATCTCATTATTCTAGCCTTCATTTCAAACAAAAAATGTAATAATGTACAATTTGACAAGACTATTATGGCAAATACAGTATTACTATAATCACAATGTATTACATGTCCAATAAATACACATTTTATATGAATTATATGAATGTTGACTTGGCGGTAATTATTCTAAACGAATACAAAAATGAAGATACTGTGTTGCGTCCTTTTGCATTGACTGGAGACTAGACGTTTATCGACATATGCTTTTGTTTTATCTAATCCAAAATGTTAGTCTTCACTCTCATTTCTTTTATGGTTACTTCAAAGTAATACATCACTTTTTACATTACATAATGTCTGAATTCAAGCACATGTTTACCTGAAATTAAGAGTTGTTTTCCCTTGTACCATAACAATAGAGTATCCTGTCACCCTAGGTAAGCTTCCTGTTATGATGTAGTGACTGCACATAATGGACCCACTTGTGTTAAATAGCTAAGAATAACACAATTAACCCATTATCTCATTAAAACTCACTTATTCATTCATTCTCTACCGCTTAGACCCATTAGGGCATGAGAAATTTCTACAGCATAATGTGACACTTGACTTCACACCTCCGTTTGGTTTTAGCACTTGTGATGTCTGCAAACACGCTGGTAGGTTTTTTGTGTAAAATGTTGTATATATATTGAATAGAATGGAACACATTGTGAATTTGATGCAGTGGCATTCAAATAAACACAGACTTTGAATGTCTGGCAGAGAGCACAAAACACCTAAAAGGGAGAAAATGGCAGCACACGCAACATCTATTAAAAATGACCACTTCTGCAAAAGCAATGAGAACATATAAGGCCTCACCCCACACCAAGTTCTCACCATCTATCCTATGGTGGGCCACCTTGCAGTCAAAGGAACACCACACACCTAGTGCACAATGCCTACACACAACACCAGACGAGGGCAACAATTAACAGGGGCAGAGTCTTTACCTGCCACATAGCAACAACCGCAACAGCACAATTTTAAAAGGTCCATATAGTGTCATCTTTTGCCACTTGTATTGGGCCCCTTGTTGTCTAACTGAGTAAGCACAGACCTCCTACTCCCCAGACATGTCCCCCAATTCTGCAAGGTATTTAGCTCTGTGACAGCCTTTTCTGGCTTCAAAGGCTTTCCGTCAAAAGAATATATTGATATTGTTGATTTTGTCCCACTGTCTGCAGGTAATATTTTATTTAACTGGTGTGTTTTTGTGCTAATTATAGCCTGTGGATGTGATTACCCAGCTGAACTGTGATTATTAGTGCCTGTCTGCACAACCATAATAGAGTCAATGTCTAACCGCTCCAATGAGAGACAGTCAAGGCTGGTTCTTCCTGTGAGTCTTTATGAATCAAGGTAAGCTCTGGCACAGACACACAGTGTGGTTGTGAAAGATTTTTATTTGCTGTATATAAGACTAAGAGCATGAGAGAGAAGCAGGCAGCCACACACAAAAACACAGAAAGGACTCAGCCTGTATTTCCTTCTGCTGCTTGAATCCTCTTACCTTCCTGTTTTCTTCTGAGGAGGCTGTTTTGGCTGGATGTGAGTACTACCCACTGCATGACGCGTTATGTAACGTTTGAGGAATAAATGGCCCGAGGTGCTGTGTGAAAACCTGATCTGGGGTTGCAGGTGATTTGTCATAGTAAACATTTTCATCATGGACTCCAGCCCAAAGGAAAATGAACCAAGAATCCCTCTGATTATTTCAGTGCCAGATATGCAGAATTAATTGCATGTATTCTAAAAGGCGCATGAATATTCTTGTAAAGATAGCGTACAAGCGAGTGGGAGACAAATCTCTGTGTATATTTGAGTCACATGTTCTTGCTTCACACTTCTCTCTGCATCTCCCACTTGCTGTCAGTAGGCTTGGTAATTCTAGATAAATACACGATGCATGACCTTTGTTGTGTCCCAAACAAAAGAGAAAGAGTTCACTTTGATTTTTCCACAGCTTTGGCCTAAACCGCACTGGAATCTGAAAGCGTGACCAACTTAATGAAGCTCTGAAGGTCACAAATGTCAAAGCAGTCCCTGGAAAAAGTTCAGCAAAATTTTACCCTTAATAAGTTCCAACTTAATAAACATGCCAATTATATGTTACTGAAGAGTTAGTGACAGTGCATTATCTTAAATTTGGCCTTTACTTGTGATAAAACGTTCAGACAACCTTATTTTAATCATGATGATGAAGTCAGCACCAAATTGTAGTGGTCACCGACAAACACTGACTGCAAAATAAAAAAGATAAACTTGTCTTAGAGCTACAGTTAGTGAAAGTGTGGCACATAGGGTGATGATGCTGTGTAACACCGAGAACAAGATATAGTCAATTTCAAGAGCTTTCTTTTTTTTCAAGTGTTTCTAGTGTCATTTCTTGCTTTTAGAGAAGTCAATATACAGTGTGTTCAAAATACTAGTCAGAGGAAAAGATTCTATTTGAGAACCTTTTTTTAAAATTCCCTAATATCTAAGCCTTCTGCAAAAACATTACTCCATAGTTATTTGCTCCAAGCTGCATATGTTGTGAATCAGTTGTAAACTACATTTTGGGTTCTTGAAAAAAAATGGTATTAGAAGCATGTAGTAGTTAAGCAGAAGGCCTGTAAGCGAATGAAGGGTCATTGTTCTATAGCGTTAGAGATCAGTTCACATCACTAAGGTGTAGCGACATCTTTGTGTCTTGTATTTTGTCAAACTCTGCAATCCACTTTCAGCAGCTTCATTCTGAGGCTCAGGACTGCACAATGTGACCATTGTAGTATTTGATAAATAGATTACCAGATGACGTACTTGGGTCACAAGTGCTTTACTAATCTGTTCTGATTCACTTATGTAAAGTTTTACCTTTACAATAATTTCTTGGTTAAACTCCATAATCATTGCCAGGTTATTGGCTGATGCTTTGGGCTGGCAAAAGAAGTTTGTCTAGCTTGTTCTTAATCTCTATATTTGGCACCTTGTGACTCTGTGTTCAAACTGCAGCTGCAGAAAGTTGTTTTAGTATTCAAAGGTAACCCTCTGCAGCTTGTCACAGTGCAGGTCAATGGCTGATTAGAGCATTCATTTGAATGCAATTGTTGCAAATATAACACTGAAAGATGCCAAACTGCAAAAGGGCAGTTGTGTTCTTTTATTCTCATAAAAAAAACTCTCAAGTTAATATCCACAAGCTTTTTCCTTGACCCTGAAATCTGTAGTCTAATACAACACACGTGCTACAGATATAATTAACATACAAACAACACATAACAAACATAGATTTTATATTAGCTTCCATCCACTGCTATTATTCTTAACCATATTAAATTAAAATAGTTGTAACAATGTTTTATATTATTTGTGACAGTCCTGAGTTATATTATATATTATATAAATAGGGCATAGTACTTATGAGCCATGCAAAGTTGTCTAAACTCGTCATGCTTTTATGACACAAAAGGCACTGGCTCTCTCTCTGTTGTCTCCTCTATCCAGGTTTCAGTGAAAGCCTGCACCTGTTGAAAAGCATTGTTTCACTCTTGTCGTCTTGCTCCTTTTGTGACATTCACAGATTCTGACCATCTGTTTAAACCTCTGGGATGCTTGATGGAAAAATGTTCATTTTTCTCCTGTTGTTAACAACAAAACTGCTGACCTGCAAACAATTCTGCCAACGGAACTTAATTTACAAATGCCTTTGCAAAAGATGTGTGGCTGTATAGAAGTATTTTTTGCACACAGTGTCCTGAATTTATTATTGAAATCTTTGTCCAGTAATATTTACAATTCATGATGTTGCAAAATCAACTCTAACACATCATTGTTAAAAGAATCCAATAGTCAAATTTCTTTTAATGGAGAGAGAATTATTTTAATTGCAAAATTCAAAGGAACAATAAGTATTGCTAGTGTCTCCTGACCTGTATTTCTAGAGGCTAACTACTGAGAAAGGACTGGGGAGACTGCTGACAATGCTGGGGAACATTGTATAAAAACGGTTAATGCCCAAACATGCCTTTAATCTAACCCAAAATCATCTGAATCATACTTTTGAGGAACAAACTGTCCTCTGTTACAATATTTGTTTGATTCCAGATTATCCAATTTATTTTCACACTCTGCCACTAAAAGACGCTGCTTTCTATTTTCGGTCCAGCGTGATTCACAAATCTGCTCAAACATGTTGTTCTAAAGCCAACTGGCCCAATATGAGACGTCTTGCTTCTTGATGCATCCATCTGTTAATGAGTATAGACAAGCTATGGTTCACCTTTAAATCCGGAAACAGCATGCGCTGTTGCTGATTGCAGTGTTTTAGCTCTCTGTGTCCATGTATGGGCTCATCTGGGACACATGGCTCTGTCTTGCTGCTGTCTAATTGAACTTGGATCACCCTCTCAAAACCAAATTAGTTTTGCAGCAGAGGTAATGTTTGTACTTTCAGGACTGTGCACAAAAAATATGACCTGTTTAGTGTTCATTTCATGCTTGGGGCCCAACAATAGAGTTAACTGCAAGTATAGCAAAATAGTTAAATGAATGAAAATACTAAGAAAGATTATTTACATATACAGTTTATAGAAATGTAAGCAAAGTAACTATAGTTGTGTGCCACAAAGTGATATACTTCAGACCTAAAGCCTCCACGGTAATCTATAAAAAAATCTCTGCAAAAGGATATACATCATTACACACAACTTCAGCACACTGTCATGCTCATTACAAGACTGATATTTTAGAAAATGTATTGCAACTTATGGAAAGTCTGCAAAATGTACCAAGACAGTATTTGCAAGTCTTGCAGTCTTTTCAACACTATTTCAACCATCACACTACACTTCAGGTGTAGTGTAGTGTATTTCACTGCCTTTTATTACCCTTTAGGGGAGACTGGGGTTGCAACACTTTTTGCATCTTCTTTAATTTCTCATTTTTCAGAGAATATGAATGATAACACAAAACACTTTTCTTTCACTCATAGTCAGTGGTTGGGTGTAAACACAGTTGTCAAACAACTGTGTTTACTCTTTTGAAATAATAATGACAACAGAAACTACCCAAATGACCCAAAGGTTTACATTCCTTACCGTCTATTACCACCTTTAACATCAATGACAGTTGGAAGTATTTTGTGGTAGTTGTGAATGAGGCTCTTTATTTTCTCAGATTCTTCTTCTTGGCAAAAAGCCTTCAGTTCCTGCAAATTCTTGGGCTGTCTTGCATGAACTGCACGTTTGTGATCTCCCCAGAGTGGCTTAATGATATTGAGGTCAGGAGACTAAGAGTCTCTGGACACTTTATGCTGCTGTAGCCAATGACAGGTCTACTTGACATTGTGCTTTGGATTGTTGCCATGGTGGAACGTCCAAGGTACGTCTCATGCGCAGGATCCGGACTGATGAGTGCAACTTTTCTTCCATTATTTTTTGATAACATGCTGTATTCATCTTGCCATCATTTTTGTTCAAGTTTCCTATGTCTTTGTAGCTCACACAACATTATCCCAAAACATTAGCGATCCACTTCCATGTTTCACAGTAGGAATGGTGTACTTTTCATCATAGGTCGTTTTCACACCTACTAGAGCTCCTGGAGATGACGTCACCCAAACCGAATTTAGCCGCTGGCAGGAAAGCGTCTACATTCAACTACAGTAGTAAAAACTAAACTGTAGAAAAGCATTAAGCCCATTTCCAAGACAGTTGTGTACCGTGTTGTCCCACTAATACACATATTTGTCTGTGAAACATTTAAATAGAAGAAAAAATAACACTGATGTTAGCTTTTATTTAGCAACTAGCGACACTAACCAGCAGTTTAAGAGCAACCAGTGACAGACAAACTAACAGAGCATACTTTTGACAGTCTATAAATAATATACACCCCAAACAATGTCTTTATATAGCAAAACAAAAAAAAAAAGCGCTTAGTAAAATCGAAACCAAAGGACACACATGGCTAATTTTAGAATTAGAGGCAAAAAATAGACTATTATTAGACTTTTTATTATGTTGCTGAAGAGTATATCAGACAAACCAAGGAAGAGTGTTTGGATCCTGCCGTAACTTTGTTGTACAACCGCTTCAGACTCAGGTAACATCAAATAACAACTCCTTTTGTTTGTATCTCTTTACTTACAGTTACTTTACATTTACAGACCTGCACACCTTATGGATTTTAACATGTCTTGCTGTTTTAGTGACTTTGGAGTAACAGCAGTAGATAATAAAGGCTGTGTGTTTGCAACCCGACCCCGCAAATATAGTGACAATTTATTTTAACTGTGCCAACCCAATCCGTGTGGCGACCGGCGCATCACTAATACCCACGTACATTTGACCACCAAAGTGTGGTTCGTTTGACCAATGAGATTACTCCGTTCAGTACTGTGGTATGGTATGCTAGTAGTACACTTGGAAGAGGTGGACCTTGGCATGGTTCAGATGGACTTGGACATGGTACACATGCAGTGTGATTGCTAACCTCACCTCACACTACTCCCAAGGCACGGTTGTCCTGAGAAAATCTTAGGGTATAACTTAAAAACAAACGTGAGAGGTATTTGTATTTTGTACATAGTTTTAGTATTTTACAGTGGAGGTTTTGGGGATATATTGTTGGAGAAACAAAAAATACTTTGAGAAACTTTTACCTGATTTGTGCATGCACACTCACTCACAACTGTTCTGCTGTATTATGTTTTTGCCACGCTCCCAGGTGAATCTTCATCTCACTCTGATTAGTCAATTTCTCTAAGACCACTGATATGAACATGAATGAGCCTATCAGGTGTTGCGAGAACTTTTAATAATCCAAGTGAAAATCCAATATAATATATAGAAATGAATCCCCCTGCCAGTATTAAAACTTCTCACATCATTCAGACAGCTCAGTTTGGGCTCTTGCTCTGTACTCTCTATAGAGTCTCCTAGACTTCTTTATCACAAAAACGCAAAAGCTTTGCCGAGGGGCCCACACAACCCTTAATTTGTCATTGCCCCCAGTACGTAGAGTCGTGGTCCACTTCCTGCCTTTGGTTCACTGTTTGGTCCGCTTTTCATCTCATTCGAAGCGCAGTTTACTTGGAAGCAAACCAAGACCTATGTTTTAGGCGGACTAGGGTTTGCTTTTTTGGTCCAAATCAGACTTAGATTGTGCATTCACACATCCCCAAACAAACCAGACTTGCAGAGGAAACAAACAATGCCGAGCAAACAGGACTGGTGTGAATGCACCCATAACTCTTGCTGACTATTCGCCAACCGTAACGTATATGGTTGTGGCCAAAAAGGTTAATTTTGGTCTCATCACCCCAAATGACTTTGTTCCTGACGTTTTGAGGCTTGTATCTGTGCTGTTTGGCGTATTGTAAGCAGGAGGCTTTGTGGCATTTACATAGTAATGGCTTTCTCGATCATGCAGCCTATTTTTCTTCAAGTGCCTCCTTCTTCTGCATTTTGAAACAGTCACACATCTTTTTTTTCAGAGAGTTCTGTATATCTGAAGTATTTGTGGGTTTTTCTTTGCATCCCGAACAATTTTCCTGGCAGTTGTGGCTGAAATTTTTGTTGGTCTACCTGACCTTGGTTTGGTTTCAACAGAATCCCTAATTTTTCACTTCTGTGTGAACACTGCTGATTGGCATTCTCAATTCCTTGGATTTCTTTTTATATCACTTTCATGTTTTATATTTGGACTTAAATAGACAAAGTCAAATGTTGCAACTGACCTCACATGAGGGGATGGTTGCAAAGTTAATTTAAATTCATTAACACAATTTTTACTAGACATAATGTAGTATTT
This sequence comes from Perccottus glenii, assembly GCA_024416835.2. Classification (NCBI taxonomy): domain Eukaryota; kingdom Metazoa; phylum Chordata; class Actinopteri; order Gobiiformes; family Odontobutidae; genus Perccottus; species Perccottus glenii. The sequence continues at coordinate 21,925,404 of CM044554.2, read as the reverse complement.
TTTGTTTATTTCTGGACAGACACGTTTTTTACTAATTTAAATTAACTGTATATGGGCTGTGCTGAGTAAAAAGGATAAAAACAAGTCACAAACATGTTATTTTTAAAAGTGTATAAACTAACACTGCATTTCTCGATCTTGAAAATATATTAATTGGGAGGTCTGTCAAACCCATATAAGGTGGTTTAGTTGTATTATTTTTATACTCATTTTATTCATTCTATTAAGTGCCCAGAGAGGACAAACTGATCTGACAAAGGGCAAACTGAGCACAGAAAGGACCAACTGAACTAAACATACCTAGTAAAATGTATGTTCTTTATTAATGTATAAAATATGATTTTTTTTATGTTTTGGCATATGGGCCCCTTACACTGGCAGCCATAATAAAACCGGCTATTCCAGTTTAACTTAGATCTGACAAATGCTAGTTTCACCTGTTAGTAGATCAGACAATGCTGTTTAAAATGATATGGCTTAACATTTCCTCACATGAACAGTTTAGACAGTATAACAAAACTTCTGAAACAAAATGCGATTCTATGTGGCTATTTTTTTTTTCAGAAAGGAAGATCAACGAACTAACATATGGTAAATGAATATCCTCATTGTCGTAGCTCATTTCTTTTTCATTTGAGTTATTAGCAATGTTGCAACTGCCCATGTTGCAACTGTACCTTCCCTATTATTATTATTTCCCCTTTATTTTTCACATCTCACATCACATTGTTGAATGTCAGGAGGTTGTGTATGTTATGCCATAATTAGACTACTCATCCTAGCCTTAATAAACTGTATCCCTACCTCACACATACAACTATTTTATAAAATTTGTGATTATGTTAAAAAACAACCACTTGTTACAGAAAAAAAAAGAAAAAAAACTAGTATTATTTTGGCCTTAATGTAATGTGTGTTCAGTTAAATTTTCCGTGCTGATTTTTAATAATGTAAGTAAACCGACTTTCTCTGAATCCTATAGGAATACACAGCTGAGTTGTTGTTATACAGTACATTCAACTACCCAAGTCAACCTTTTGGTGCAACAGGAGCGCGCTCTAGTGGTGAGAACACAATATAAAGGAATACGTATTTTATGTAGGAGATTAACATTCTTTCTTTTTAAATAATTTAAAATATCCCTTTATTATCCCCGTGGGCAGATTTATTTTTTTTTTTTTTTTTTTTTACAGTTTCTTTGATGTAGATGTCTGTGGCAGTAAATTAGGCAGTGCCATCTAGTGTCTTTGAAGGGATGGTTTTGAGGTTCTTCAGTACTTAGATGGCTAATTTATTCCCCACACATAAATATCACAGCTGCAGACAGGGCACACCTCATGTAGGACGAGGCCAGTGAAAATCCATTTTAAGTGTAAAGAATTACAATAAAATACCAAGTCCTAATAAAATAAAATTGTTGTTTGTCCATCCGTCGTTTACAGAATTATTTAAAAATATTAGTGTGTTGGAAACGGTACGCCCCATCGGTGTGTCACCAGTGGTGTTCACCAATGGGCCCCTATATGATAAACAGCGCCATGTTCTTTTCTTTGGTTGGTTAGGACATAACAAGGAAGTTTCCTGAGCGCTTTTTTATCAGGTGTACAGTCATGTAGTTAAAGCATTTATTTTTGAGTTGCTTTTTAAGTTTTTTAGTAGATTGGGAAGGCAGGTGCCCATGTTGTCGAGGAACGGCGAACGACAGTTAATGTTACCTACCCAGCTAACGCTAAGCTACATCAAAACAACCAACCGTAGCTAGCATTACATGTAAGTCCCTTTCGGCTTTTCTTCGCCCGGGGGTCGCCACAACGAAGTAGTTCGCATGAGTGGTTTGTTACTGTTTTTACACCGGATGCCCTTCTGGACGCAACCATCTCCATTAACCCGACTTGGGACCGGCACAGATAGACTGTGGCTGGAGTCACTCCCCTGGGGATTCAGACGCACCATCATAATGGAATATATGCAACGGCGGACCAACTATTAACTACCCCCAGAAATGATGCGCCACTTATGTTCTTCTGTGGTGACCTTTTACTTCTCACATGTAAAACAATGAACCGATAAACTTAAGAGATGGCTGATGTGATCTCGCTGAGCTCTGACAGTGACTCTGAAGTAGAGATCCTTGGCTCCTACTCGAACAAGAATGAGCCTTTACCGCTCTCGTCAGTGCGGGTTGAGGTCGAGGCCCTTAACATCAAACTTCCAGAGGTATATGTTTCAAATCAAAACACAAATGAACACAATTAATAAAAAAATACGCCATAGGACACTAACTACTTTTGATAAGGTAGGACTACCTGATGCTAATTTGTCAGGTGTGGTTAGTTTGAATATTTAGACTTTTCTGACATTAACATTGTTTATTAAGTTTTGTACTGTTTTGTTAGAACTGGGTATTATGGGTCATGATAAACATGCATAAAGCCATTGAATCTCATCAGGGGCAGATGGCAAACAAATATAAGTCAAATTGATGTTGTAAAATGTAATTTTATTAATCTTTAAACTAAAGAGTTAATTACATGTGTTCGTAATTTTCATTGAATTAGTTGAATTATTTCATAATGTATTTTAGGAATTTGATTGAATTCTTGTCAAAAGAGGTTACAAAGTGTTACAAATGACAATTAATTAAAGTAAGTGGCATGGCTAAATAGATAAAGTTCAAATATATTTTAATAAATTAAATGTCCACTTTAACTGATTGTTTTGTGTTAATCCTCTCCTAGAATTACATAGACCTCAGAAATACAAAGTGGGCTCCCCCAGAACTAAACATCAAGACTTCAAGACTTGATCTTGCAGTCCCAGTGGTGGACTTGACTGAAGAGAACAAAGGCACCGAAAAGGAGGACAGTTTCCCACCAGATGACACACATCACCTGTCTGTAAAACCGGATTTTGACGTACAGAAAAAATCCTCAAGAAAACCTACACAGGTCTGCGGTGACCTAAATCCAAAACGGGGACATTTCAAATCGCCAGAGCAAAAGCTAACCAAAGATTTATTCTGTCATCGCACACCATCTGTAGTGTTAGAGAAACTGATTTTTCTTGAAAACCATGTCTCCGAACTATTAACGTCTGAGTATACAGTTGGTTTACCACAAACTGGTAAGAAAATGTCACTTCAACTTAAAGAACGGGGCAGTAGCTGTCAATCTGACTCCTCGGGTCACTTGTCAAATACAACTTCACTGTATGGCCTGGAGCTCTCTGTGGAGTCTTCACTGGTGGAACAAAAAGGACAAATAAAAGCCACTGCGCTACAGGAAGAAGCTCCTCTGCCTCCAAGCCAAGCTGATTATTCTTACTTAGAGCATCAAATCTCTCTCAACTTCAACAGAACATAATGATAAGGATTTATCTGTGATCATTCCTTCTCCAGCACACGCTTCTTTATCATTAGATAAAGCACAGAGTTTTTTATCAAACGAGCTCCGTTCTTTCAGCCCTTCCCTTCCTATAGGTACTTCAACCGTCCAGCCGGAGTTAAATGATTCAAGAAACAGCTCACCAGCCCGTGCTCCTACATTTCAGTGTGATGACATCAGCTCTCTGTCCCAAATAAGTCCCAAACCTGAAAGCTTAAGGCACACAGGACCGGACTCAGAATCTAATGAGATGAACTTAGAAAAGGCTTTAAATATCCACGATTCCTTGTGTTGTAGTCTTCCCTATGAGTCTCCTCTGCCAGAGCTTGAAGCTACAGATTTAGAAGACTTCACATATCAAGAGAATTATGGAATTGATAGTCCAGTGTCATTTGGTTGGGAACAAAACAATGAAGAGGAGGAAATGAATGGAGAGCGATTAGAGTTGGACTGCACTTCAGCCACAGAAGATGACAGGCATTTTGTGTGTCCAGTTGCTTTCGGGAAATTAATGATTGGAGCTGTTCTGGTGAGACATTTTTTATAACTATGATTGTATGGCTCTGTATACCTGTTTTTGACATCTTATTATGATGATCATTAATACAATATTTCAATTTCAAAGCCTGAAGATGAAGAAAGGTCTAGAGTTCCTCAAGTGCTATGTCGCCAGAGCCTCAGCTTAGTTTACAGCACCATCGATGAAACCTATCCAGAAGGAACTTTACAGCTTCTGTCTGACCTGCTACAGCCTGGTTACTACCCTCCCAAAGATATCACCTCCCACCTGCTGCGTGGCATTCTGCTTGACCCACAGTCTCCACATCACATTTGTGTCCAGGCCTTTAATCTTCTAATGAAGACACAGAGGTGAGATAACCCTGAAATGAACAAAGAGACAAGTGCTTAATGTTTCTTAATTTTCTTCTGTGCTTTATTGTTTTAATTTGAGATACCTGGGGCTTTTTTTTCATTGTAGGCACCACATTGCTGATAAATGGACAGTTCCATGGGACTGGGAATTGTTAATATCAGTTGTGGACAACCAGGTACTACTTTATACAGCAGTTGTGTTTATATATACTATGTGAAGTAATTTGATTCTAGTTTGGGTATTTGACATACTGTGATTTCTAATACGCTAAATGTTTTTTACAAATGTATACTAATGTATTTAGTTACAATGCAATGTGCATTTCCTTCTCTTCTATACTAAGGAAAACCGATGTGAGGTTGTGCGTATGCTCCTGGAGTATGTGGTGCAGACCTTGGAGGATGACTTTCAGGCCAAACAAGCTACTTTTGCACTTTACCAGTCAATTGCCAAAGTCATGCTGTCATTCGATCAACAGTTTCTTCATGTTAGGTAAAAAAAATTACATTACATGCTATAAGCTCTATATGCATGCTTGCAAATAAACATAACTTGTTTTTAATCAAACAAATGCATGGAAGTACAGTTGTTCTCATAAGTTTACTTGCCCTGGCAGAATTTGTGATTGTTTAGCCATTTTTAGAGAATATGAATGATAACACAAAAAAAAAAATCACTCCATAGTAAGTGGGTGGGTGAAACCATTTATTGTAAAACAACTGTGTTTATTCTTTTAAAATAATAATGACAACAGAAACTACCCAAATGACCATAATCGAAAGTTAACATACCCTGGTGATTTTGGCCTGATAACATCCACACAAGTGACACAAACTGGTTCCAATGGCTACTAAAGGTAACAAAAGGGTATGCAAGAAAAGGTAATTGATCTTTATAAAACAGGAAATATTTATTAATATAAAAGACAAAACCTAATGTCAGAGTGTAAGTTTAACAAACACACACCTACAAGGAAGGTCTAGATAAAGACGCAGGTGTCTGTTTTCGAAGGACACACAGGGAGGGAGAGCCGGAGGTCCTCAAGGCCGTACAGAAATGAAATCAGAAAGTTAATAATGAACTTCAAAGCTTTACAGGAAGAGTTATTACTATACTGTCATATCAAAACTGTATAAAAGCTTATGTCTACTGTTCAATCTTTAGTAGAGCTGGGGAAGCTTACTCGGGTCATTTATTGTGTTGGTTGTGAACAATAAAAGACACGCGTTTATAACTTATTCCATACAATAGTACCAAAGACTGAGAGATCAGTTTTGACACTACAGATCCATGAGATTAATAACTTGTGTTGTCTGTGTTTTAGGGACATCAGTAAATGGCTTTTTTCTGCTATTGTGAAATCAACAGGCCATAATGGCCATAAAGAGAGAGATGAACAAATCAGGTAACAGCCTAATTTTCAAATGAATGGAGGACTATTTATATGGTGAAAATGTGTAGTCTGGTATAGTTTTATAGTCAAATAGGCTTTATACCCACAGGGGGTGCAGTGGCTCATAGTGGTGATAGAGCAGTCGTCCTATAACCGGAAGGTTGGCGGTTCGATTCCCACTCTCCTCTGTCTGAAAGCATGATGTTAATGCTTTGGGCGCCCAAGATGGGTACAAAAAAAACCGCTATATAAATGCACACATTTACCATTTTATACCCAATCATCCTCCCAAAGAAGGATTTAATTAGAAAGTCTGCATTGCAGATTTTATTACAAAGTTAAATGTCACCATGTTTTTTCTGGTCTTAGTTCTATGGAAAAAATATAAAAAAAAACACTTCTGTGAAAATCTGGTTTTCTACAACAAAAAGGCCTGTGTTGTTGACCATTTGTGCACTCCCTGCAGAATGGTGTCCATCTTCCAGAGGATGCTGTCTGTGGCTTTAGAAGTAGACTGCTCTCCAGCCATATGCTCTGCCAAACTTTCCCAGGAGCTTTTCCATATGCTTATCAGCAATTTACCGTCACGTGCACAAAGGTACAAAGAAAAAAATTACTTTGTTATGTATAGATTAAAAATTGAAATTTTGTGTTTTCCACTTCATAATGAGGATAAATGCAAACCTATTGCAACCCAAGCAGACCTTTTTGTCTTTAGACTTTTTATAATTATAGTCTAATTAATGAGCAAATGTTAGCTTTTTTCCTACTCATGTTTAAATGATCTGGTTTTGACCCTCAGGATGCTGTTGCTGGAGAGTCTGCAGAACATGCTGCTGAGATGTAAGCTGTTGGAACATCTGTTGGACTATGCTTGCCCTCTCAAAACCTCTTTGCCAATGTCGCTCGGTCTTCTTCTCCACTTTCTGAAGAACTGCACCCTGGAACCCGACTCTAGAGTAAATATCACATTCCAGAGTATTATAGCCTATTTTTTACCATAATTTTACAAAAATTAGTGTACAAAACATTTTGTTTGTGAAAAACATTTAAACATACAGTATGTAACTTATTTTTATTTTTAATTTATAAAAACTTTTTTTATTACTTAAAAACATATTGTTTTAAGAATGATTTGTGCAAAAACAAGAACTTAAGATGTTGTCTAGGCTTTATTATCAAGGATTTTAAAGGAATGTTCAGCAGATAAGCTTTGGCCGGTCACATGCTCTGATTGGTCTACATCGCTTATCAACATTGAATTAGTCTCAATGAAAAACTGCTGCTTACACAGTGAAACAAGTAAAACATAAATACAAAAAAAGAAAAGTAGATAACAGAAACGTATCAGTCTAACGCTGACCTCCGAACTAGATCATCTCTCAGCATCAGTTTGTAATGGAGTAGTATTTTGTGATGGCAAAGTGGTTCAGTTGGGTAATGCAGCTTTAAGGCATCTTTTGAAATAAATAATAATTAAAAAAAAACTATCAAAGAACCATTACCATGTTTATGTTTTGATTAGGAAAAGACTGCATTTGCTAAATTGCTGTGTTTTTCAGGATGGCACTGAAAAATGGCAGAGATGGGAAGAACTGATTCATCTTCTGTGGATGTTGTTGCTCAGCTACAGCAATGCAATGAAAGGTAACATGGCCATCATCATAACTACAATCCTGTTTTGATTCAATAAGTGCATTTCATATTATGCAGTTTGCAGTCCATATAAATAAGATACAATTGATAAAAAAATGAATTTCTTTGAATCTGAAACCCTGTTGTCTGAGCTTTGGCCTAAAACCCTACCTAAACTGACCATATGTCTGAATGTCTGAAAAAGACAGGATTGTTTTTTGGGATGAAGAGTAAATACACAAATTTAGGCAGATATAATATATATGTTTTGGAACTCATGACTTAAATTCTTTCTCATTTCTGGCATTTGTAAGGCTACCTGTGTGGCTCCAAGACGGAACAAAGAGACAGAGTGGGCACATTTGTCTACAAGCCCGAGGATATGGTATCGAAGTTTGCGGTTCGTGAAGCAGTGGAGGCCTTCCTCTTACGATCACAGAATGACCTTGGTGAAGCGTTACCTCTGCATGTTGAAGAGTCACTGACTTATCTACAAGACTATTTGTTGGACGTCTGTCAGTGTTAAATAATTTTTACTTTATTATACTCTCATAATTTAATATTTATATTTTTGTTTAATGATTTGTGCTTTGTGTAATTATACAATGCTTTTTACCGTAAGAACTTGAAGTGTCTAAAAAAGTTATATAAAATTCATTAATTTTTTTTTTATTAAGTGTTTTTCATTTGACTACACATGCATACCAAATGTAGCCCAAGTTTAGTAGTAATTGAAGAAATTATAACTAACTAACTGCAATATATTTTTTCTATAAACCACCTGAATCAATCAAACAATCATACCTTTGAGTTTTGTGTGTGTGTCTCTCTATATATACAACGTAACATAGGGAAGCAATACTGTTGTACTATTTATTTCTATGCTTATTTTAGTTTATATATATATATATATATATAAATGTTAGTATGCTGTCGACTTTACATTTTAAATTTGTCACATATTTGTAAGTAGCATTTCTATCTTTACATTGGTTTAGGTGCGATTTCAAATGAGTTTTGATTAGTCAAACATTGAATTTGTCCAGGCTCAACAGCTGGTTGGACTGTCTACACTGGCCAATAGGAAGAAGCGCAGTTATCGGCAGAGAAAAAGCCTTGACAGTCGCCATGATACAGCAGCGGAAACAGGGGAGAAGTAGCTAGAAAACAAAAGAGAACACGCAGTCGTCCTCGCTATCTGGTATGCGCTTGCAGGTAAACTGAAATCCTTATCAAAATACCTAAACAATTTTTACTTATTTCACAACACGCTTAGCCTAGTGCGCAACTGGCGGGATACAATTTACAAATCTGACACATTTTAACAGGAAATATACTGGCTTCGAATCATTCGGATCTTTTAGCTAACTGGCTAACATAAGCTAAGCTAATAGCGCACAGTTGGTTGCAAGTGCATCGTGTAGCTTTGTGCACACAACTGTTTGACGTTTATTTTAAATGTTGATAATTATTGAAAGCTGGAAAACGAGTTTGCGATTGGCAACTAATGCGATACTTCGTGGCCTAGCTAGTGTTTATGCGCATGCTAGTGTTCCGCTGTTATGTAAACAATTGTACAAAATCCCTTTAGTCTAAATCAGGAAATAGGCCTAACTTAATTTGACTGCTCCTTAAACCATAATTCAATTGACGTAATGGCGTGGTTCTTTTCTACCTGTCGAAACGGAATAGGCCACGCTATGTTTATGTGTAGCGTTACTTTGGTGGCTAACCTGCCTATTTAGGTTAAGCTAGGCTAATCAGTTAGCGACAACAGTAGAAAATATGCTAAGATTATCAGAGCACTTGAAGTAAACTTTTATTGCTATTGTGACAGTGGTTTTCTCTTTAGCTTATTTTAGCTTGTAGCTTAACCGTGTCTCCCAAAGTCTCTAGTCTTCTACAGAAAATGTAGCATTTAACACTTCACCGCGTTGCATTATTTTAATTAAAGTTTTGTCAAAGTTATGTAAGTAAAGTGTAATCTTAGCCCGTTTAGCGAAGCTTTGCGTTTAGTAGCAACGACTTGCACTTCTTAATAGCATTGTGTTAATAACTACTTTTGTGTGAGTTCATTTTGAGGGAAGAAGATGCATGTCACAAGGACATGTGCTCATGTGGCTATAAAGATCTCGAGTATCAGCAACATTATTCCCTCATTGCGATAGAATATAAAGCCTAGTTCTAAAGAATAAAGTAAAAAAACACCAGATGCGTTGCTAAAAACATACCTTTTCTGACTGTTTGAGATCTAGTATTGGTGTTTACTTAATAATAATAGTAATAGTGATTGAGGTGATTTCTGTAGTGTTATAGGAATGCCCAAGGAAAAATATGACCCGCCAGATCCAAGGCGGATGTACACAATTATGTCCAGCGAGGAGGCAGCCAACGGGAAGAAGTCATACTGGGCTGAGCTGGAAATTAGTGGTGAGTGTTGTCACACAATGTTGTGCACCAGAAAGTCCCATTTTAGTTTTTATTTTGTCACCTGTTGGTTAGCTCAAAATAGGTTACCTAACATTCAGTACTGGCAGTGGAGTATTAAAAAATTATTCTTAAAAGTGCGGTAAAGCGTCAACCACTAAACACAGAAGCCCAGGGTTGATTCCCAGTGCTCTTTGTTTATCCATGTCCCACTCTCGCTGCAGGTCGAGTAAGGAGTCTCAGCACAGCTCTGTGGTCTCTTACCCATCTCACTGCCCTGCACCTCAGTGACAATTCATTGTCACGCATCCCGCCAGACATTGCCAAACTCCACAACCTGGTGTACCTGGATCTATCATCCAATAAGATCAGGAGCCTGCCGGCAGAGCTCGGCAACATGGTGTCTCTCAGGTAAGACTGAAGTTGTCTGTTTTGTACTGTTAAACTTAGTACAGATTTACCCCACTTTGTTCAAGTGAAGGTGGTGGGCCGCATTACATTTATACGGGAAAACAAAGCTGAACTTTCAGCAGTTTATTAATGATCTGCTTTATTGTATAATCCATAGGGAACTGCTTTTAAATAACAACCAGTTGCGGGTTCTACCATTTGAATTGGGGAAACTATTTCAGTTACAAACACTGGGGTTGAAAGGTGAGTGACCAGTTTTGTTTTGGGTATCATAACTCTGTCTCTCAAATACCTGTTGTGCCCTGACATTGATGAGTTATCTTGTTTCTCTCGTCAGGAAACCCACTTGCACAAGAAATTATGAGCCTCTACCAGGAGCCTGATGGCACAAGGAGACTGCTCAACTACTTGTTAGACAATCTGGCAGGAGCTATCAAGCGCAGTGAGTTTTCTGCTCTTTGATACTTTTCTCTAGAACATAAATGTAAACAAAGCAATTTATTGTCATTACTGGATTTTGTATCTAAACATACTCTGTCTCTGCAGTACCAACAGAGCAGCCCCCAGCTCGGTCATGGATCTCACTGCTGGAGCCCGACCGAGCACGGCCATCAGGTAACGGCAAACAAACAGATTAAAAGGATTTTTATATTTTTTATATTTTGTGGTGGTAAAATAAGCACTTGGCATTTGAATTCTCAAAGTATTTCTGTAAACAACACTAGAGATGGATAAATTATATGAGGGTCTTAAGTGGTAGAGCATTTAAACTAAAAGAGGAAATATTTTAGGCCAAAATCCATTGCCTTAATTTTTTGCCTTTTTGAAGATAATGGTAAACCCAATAAAACCATAGCTGTTTCTTTATTCAAACAAATTCTTCTATTCCCTCAGCACTCTTCTCTGTGATGTGCTACAATGTGCTGTGTGATAAGTATGCTACTCGTCAGCTATATGGCTACTGCCCTTCTTGGGCTCTAAACTGGGAATACAGAAAGAAATCCATCATGCAGGAGATTATGGGCTGCAATGCAGACATCATCAGCTTGCAGGTGAGGAATAGAAAATGTCTTATTGACTACTAACAGTGAGAAATTAACCACCACTATATTGCAAAAGTTTTTACTTGCTGTATTTCTCAATATTTTACATGTAGTCTTGTATACATTTATATCAATAAGCTTTTGGTTTAATATAAATGATTAACAGTATTAGTTTGTTCTGTGAGACTTATGACTGTTCTTGATTTATAGGAAGTGGAGACTGAGCAGTACTACAGCTACTTCCTGCCCGAGTTAAAGGAGCAGGGATATGATGGGTTTTTCAGTCCAAAGTCTCGAGCCAGGACAATGTCAGAGTCAGACCGTAAACATGTGGATGGGTGTGCAATTTTCTACAGGACAGAAAAGTATGGGCCAAACAACTTGTTTCTTTTAAACTTGAAACCCAGATAAAATCTTCCGCAAGCAACTTGTATTTATTTTCAGCCTCTAGATCATTAAGAGCTGTTACACCTGAACAGTTTTTAATGAAGGGAAGTCATATATTTAGTTAATCTGAGGCAGTACTCGGGCTAATGCGTATTACAAAATCTTCCTGGCCACTTTTTATCTAGATTTTTGGTTTTCACACAAAAATATGAACATAGGCAAGTGTCCAATAGAAAGCTGAGTAAATCAGTGCATGTTGCAGCAACAGTTGGCTTCACACAGCTGTAACCACAGAGTTGGGCCACTTGTATTTAAAGAAGCTAGCAACAGTGATTTGTAAAAGGCAGAGATATAAATACCTATATTAAAAAAAAACAAAAAAAAAACATGTAATGATAAGCCATGTAAAGCTTCAGTTAGATGCATACATCTCTGCTCTGTTGCCTAGAACACATCAACTGGTTTTTGAGGATTTAATAAGGATGAAAATCATTTTAATGTTTCAACTACGTTTCTCTTCCAGGTTCAGTGCAGTGCAGAAGCACACAGTGGAGTTCAACCAGCTGGCTATGGCTAACTCCGAGGGCTCAGAGGCTATGCTAAACCGAGTGATGACTAAGGACAACATTGGAGTAGCTGTCCTGCTTGAGGTTCGCAAAGAGATGATGGAGGCCTCCTGTGAGTAACATCTACTTGTACACAGTCAAAAATTAAGTCTACAACTACACAGAGCCGTATTTTCTAACACAGAGGAGCAGTTAACAATATTGATGTGTGTTTTGCACTGAGCCCACTTAACATCAGTATCTATCCCTGCCTAATTTGTCTCTTTTTTTTTTTAAGCCGGAAAATCGCTTCATGGCATGGAAAAGCAGCTGCTTCTGGTGGCAAATGCCCATATGCACTGGGATCCAGAGTATTCTGACGTCAAACTAGTCCAGACCATGATGTTCTTGTCGGAGGTGAAAAACATTGTCGATAAGGCCACCCGCAGCCTAAAGCTGTCGTCTGTCTCTGGAGAAACCAATGCCATTCCCCTGGTGCTGTGCGCTGACCTCAACTCCCTGCCAGACTCTGGTAAGTTGGCAGATCCCACTCACGTGTTTTATAGAGGTGGGAATCATTACTTGCCAAATGCTATAATATTTACTGAGCTCAAGTATGAACCACCACTGAACATGTAGACCTACAAATATGTCTAATTCAGGCAAATACACAGTTGTCATGTTGACATGGACTGAAGCAGAATCATGTTTGTGTCCTTCACGACTGGGACAAAACGGTGACTAAACGCTAATGAACAAGAGTAATTAATCAACAACGGGCTTTATGGTGATGATCATAGACTAACCACCTGCTTCCCCTGAGCCTAAGAGTATTCTAAAACATGAAGTTGACTAATGTACTGCATGTGATACAGATTAAAACCAACACGGTTATTACACTTCACTCGGCAGCAAATTCATGTGCGACAGCAGTGGGGGTGCTTTTCTCAGGATAACACAGGTTACATTTGACACCAGAAGAGGTTTTGTTTCCAAATTATCAAACTTTCTTGTCCAAGTCCCATTTATCTCCAGTTCTGCTTCATAAACATCCAAAATGTTTCCAGAAAGAGGCTTTTAATGAAGTGGAGCTGCCATTACGTTGTATTGGTTGTATCCTGTTGCAATTAATTTAATTTTACATTTTGGCTCCTACCAATCACAAAATGTATGTAATCAAGAAAAAACTATTATTTTCTTTTGCTATTTATTTTTGGCTGAACCCATTAAAAAATGGGTTTGCAACACGATGGTGTCTGCACTGCATGTCAACACTTGTTTGCCACTCGTGGTGTGCAATACATTGTTATGCATATTTGTTTTGGGTTTTTTTTTTTTTGTTTTTTTTTAAGCTATTCATAAATGAATATCTTATTTATTTTAAGGAGAATTCATTTTTATTCAATAAATTCAACATATTTTAATGAATCAGAGTAATTGTAACTTCAATAATGACCAAAATAATTGTGATTATGATTTTCTTTTCATAATCGAGCAGCCCTAGTGCTCTGTCATATGGTAAAGAATAACAAGCTAGAAGTTTGCAGTTACAAAATTACAAAATTGCAGTTACAAAATAATGAATGCGTTTTTGCTGTAGTCTTTTTTTAACTTGTAAAGTTAATTTGATGATTACTGAACAAATCACCTGGGTATATTAGGATTTAACGCTACAAATCAGTCAAGTTAAACATTAGCTTTTTTCCCTTTTTTAATCAAAGGCTTAATGCTGTGAAATACTAAGGACACATGAATGCAGCATTAACCCTGTAACGCAGTGCTTTGGTTCTTTCTTGTTTGTGTGAACTCCTGCTAGTCGGAGTAATGTCTGCATGTAACCACACTGTTTTAAAAATTCAGATTGCTTTTCTAAATCGATTCATAATCTTTTTAATAACAACAATGCATCAGAAAAACATATCTTTTTCTCACCCCTAATGTTTTTTGACCAAACAGTTTATACATAACAATAACATGAATTTACCGTTAACTGGAAATAGCCTTAAAAATACTACTTAATTGCTTGACTGTGTTAAAGCTGCCATTTCTTTTTTTCCACTCTCTTTAGGTGTAGTGGAGTACCTGAGTACTGGTGGAGTAGACTGCACTCACAAAGACTTCAAGGAGCTTCGTTATAGCGACAGTTTGACCAAATTTAATTGCAATGGCAAGAACAGCACGTCCAATGGCAGGATTACGCACGGCTTCAAGCTGAAGACCGCCTATGAGAATGGCCTGATGCCTTACACCAACTACACCTTTGACTTTAAGGTATTGTCCTCAACATTTCCCTCCATTTCAAACTGTTCATTTCGACCTACCGTCTAACAAATAAAGGCATTTGTAGTGTTATTTCCTCTGTCCCATGTCTTTGTGGTTTATTTAGGTGTTGTAAATGGCTGACTCCCAGGATTAGCCACTTAAAACTATATTTACAGTTCACTTACTAATGTCCAGCCTCTCCACTTGTTATCCATCTCACAAACTTGAAATAATGATTACAAGAACATTATGATCAGCCAGAAGTGTCTGTTGAAATTATTAATTTCAATAACATATTGACTTGGTGTACTTGTTTTATGTGAACCATCAAAGTGTTTCCTGTCTAAGGGGCTTTACTGTTTTTTTTTTTCCTTCAGGGAGTCATTGACTACATTTTCTACTCTAAGCCTCACCTGAACGTGCTGGGTATCTTGGGGCCCCTGGACCCTCACTGGCTGGTTGAGAACAATGTCACCGGCTGCCCCCACCCCCACATTCCCTCCGACCACTTCTCTCTGTTTGCCCAGCTGGAGCTGCTCCTGCCCAACACCCCTCCCCAGGTCAATGGGCTCCATCTGCCTGCACGCAGGTAGTGAGTCCCTGCCACACCATCAGAGGGAGCGGCCATCGCTGCCGTTCCCTTTTTAATCTCCTCCCTCCCACTACCAGCTCCTCCCTCACCGCACTGGAAGGGAAGACAAAAACACATCCTGTAAAATAATCATACAGTGAGGTCTGGCCGACAGGGATTTCGTATAATGTTATAGATATTCTATATTTTTCTTTATCCTTTCTCTAATTTTTATTTTTAACTGCTCAAATCAGTCCTGTTTGTATAAAATTTTGTGTTGCAAAACCTTTTTTTTTCCCTCAAAGCCACCTACATACTTTGCTATCTTTTTAACTAAAGGGGATGGTAGCTCCTTCAGATTTGTCACATGGGAAGTCTGAATGTTTAACGACAAAGGGAAACTCATGCACCCAAAAGCAGGCAGTCTGTCTGTCCTGTATTAATGTCAAACCAGCAAAGACAGCAGACACCTTCAAACCTCCATCTTTGACTTGTGCTTGGTACCCTCTATTATGGGCAGTGCTCAGTCTCCCAGATGTGGTCGGTTTAGAGCAGCTCTTGACTGGTAGATACAAGGCCACATTTCCTGCTGTAATTCTGTGGTGCTTCAATCTTCTGTGGTGCTACACGACCTTACAACTCTGTCTGATTTCCCTTGTTGTGTGATGATTTATTATTTTTTTATTTTGGAAGGATGTTGTGAGGAATTGAAGAGTAGCTACCATCCTGTTTGTAGACTGTTTTGCCCCAACTTGTAGTAAATGAGGTTGAGTCAGGTGCTTAGGAGCATGGCCCAGTCTCCTCTTAGGCAAGGGATTTAGGCTGACGGAGAAAGAGACGGGAGGGGCGTTTTTCCACAAATCTTTCCTTTTGTATTGATCGCGTTTAGGCTGAGAGTGAGTAATGGCTGATACACGGTGTAAAACCAGCATTCCTCTCACTCTCCACTCCATACATGCAAACACAAACACATAAAACACAGCTCATTTCTGGGCAGATTTGTAGCACTGTCTCCAAGGCCAGTAGTGACTTTCCCCAGCCATAAATTCCATAAACACAAAAGCAGTGGTTTTTCACAAGTGTTTGTACAGAATAGAAATCTCAACTCAGTCTTTACATGATTGTATATGAACCACAAAAAAGACCTGTTTTCTGGCGTTTTTTGTACTAATAATAAATTATGATCAGATTTGAAAAAAAAAAAGAAAGATTGTATTGTAAACTATGGCAAAATTTTTATCCAGTTAATGTTAAGATGAATTGATATTACCAGCTTGTACAAAAGACTTAAGAAGAGGTTGTTCCAGGCGTTCACTATCACTACTTTGCACTCCCTAGAGATTAACTGTAATTAAATGTGTATTTTATTTGATTTTGCCCCTCGCTCTCTACTGTTGATTTGATTTTTATTTTTTTTGCCGGCACATTGCTGCGATTGTAAATAGACATTGAGAAAACCTTGCCTGTTGCTTCTCGCCCATTAACAAAGCCATTGATCCGCGCTGCTGCCATCAGTTTTTGACAAACGGACACACAAGAATAAGTCGCAGCCCACCAGTGATTTCACATCTGTTCATTTTTTGTGCGGCTGGTACAACTTCTCCAAATCCCACTTGTACAAACGAAACATCGTGCCTCACTGTAGCAGTTGTTGTTGTTGTTGTTGTCTTGCACTATTTACATCTGACGAACGCCTGAACAACCTTTTCTCTTATTTTTTAAATACTGTTGACACATTGTGAAGATTTTATGTCCTCTCTTTTGTTTTTTTGTTATTGTTGAGTTCCTTTTTTTTTTTTAATGAGCTGACAATGTCATGATGATGTGTATATCTTTCCTATTCATTGAGCTCTCTTGTAATCAGGTATTTTTTTTTATTTTTATTTTTCTTCGACCCATTCTCCTTTCCCGAAGGAACATGAGCGGTTGTTGTATCCACTGTCTGGGATTATATTGCACCTGTTTTGTCCTATGTCCTGATCCTTCTCCCAAAACCCTCAGCTCTTCACTTGGCCTGCCCAAGACGTTCGTTTCAAATATCCCATGGCGTCCATTCCCCTTGCTCGCCTGTAACCTCCTGACCTCAGACTAACCTCCCCTGCTATATTACTCAAGCTGGGTCTTTTTTAAAGTCCTCTGTTAAACCCCTCTGTGTAGTTCTCTTACCCCTGTCACTGCAGCTATAGTGCCATCTGTGGAACTCTACCTCTGAATTGGTGAAGGTGGAAGGCCCACATTGCTTTCACAAAAACAAAGAGATGGGGCTTTCCATTCAATAACCTTGTTAAATCTCAGCGCCACAATAGAAATCTCAGTGGTGGTTGTTCCAGCTGCCATTCCAAAAATGAGCACTTAGACTCCGCTGGCTCCCCCTGTCTCTCTGTCCCATCAAAAAAGGATCTCTTCTATTTTAAAGCAAGAGGGAAGCAAGTAAATGGGAAGTATAAATTTAGTCAGCAGATCAAGTTTTGACCCATTTGTCTGCCCCCTACTTGGTTGTTTTTAAACATTTATTTTTTTTCCAATGGAAACCAATGTGTCCAGTTTTTTTTCCTGAATGGCATTAGTATTGTAGTAGATTTAAAGGCTAGCTTTTTGTAAAGTGTGAATAAAAGATGTATCTTATGTTTCCTTTCTAAAACGATATTGAATTGTGTTGTGTAAATCATGAATTCTATGATGGTGTTATGTTTGCTACATTGTTTTTACTTTGACTCAATATTTTCCATAAACTATCGCTCCATTACAAACCAAATCCTCTGTAGGAATCATTTTAAGTCTCGATGGGTTGAATGTTCCTGGCGATGCCGCAAAGGATTGGGTGCTTATTGGAGGGAAATTTATCTGGGTCATTGGTGTTGGTGAAACTTCTAAATACAGGGATATTCAATCTTTTTGGTCGTTACCTTCAGCTTTATTGTTTTCTTTTTTTTTTTTATGTTGCATGGCACTAGCTGGAGAGTGCTTGTGCCTGTAGATTAGGGCAGCAGAGCTGTCTTGCTAGTGGCTGCAGTTCAGTTCTAGAGATCACTTCTGGCTGGTGTAAAATGTGTTGTAAGACTAAGCTAATGGTGTGCCGCTGGTCACTAGACTGGTCCTGTGATGATTTTTTTGGGTACTTCTAGTTCATTTCACTCTTGTTCTTGTGCATCACAGTGGTTACTCTGTTACACTAGCTAGCTACTATTGATGGTCACTGATTTGTATTACATAATTTTGAGTCTACTCCCTCCTTACCCGCTCATTGACTGGCTAAAGATCTGGCAAATCCCAGCTGAGTTATGTCACCCTTGTAGGCTTCAGTGACCAGTCACATGGCTTTGTAATTTTCCACTGTTGCATTGTTTCATCTTTGGCTTGTTAGGCGTAAAAGTGATTTATTTTATTTTTTTATTTTTTATTTTTTCCCAGGCTGCATCTCTTTGTAATGGTGCACACCACAGCTGCTTGTAGTTCATTTCACCAACCATCAATGCCATGTATAACAAATCATAGTCTTCATGAAATGTAGGGCTGTAAGGAAAGCATCGTCCTTTTCCTTAAAACACATGAACATGCTGCATCCATTCTCATACGTTAACTGTTGTTAGACTTTGGCTGTCATTCCATCTTTTTCCCAGGAACTTTGCAATAATACCCTCAGACACATTCACAATGGATTTTAAATAATTGACCTGGAATATGTAGCTATTTTGACGTTCAAATCATGGTCCCGTTTTTTATTTTTTAACTGCATCTCCACTCTTAAATTTCTGGATTATTCCGTTAGCAGGAGCACTTAATGCTTTTTGTTTATCACTCATCTTGTATATTTACTCATCTCTTTCCCCTCCCAATTTTAGTGGTAGTTGTTCAATGATCAGGAGTGTCTATCTGTAGTCAAGCTGAGTACATATATTGATCTGTGTCACTGTGTTTTATGCACTGGACCAACTATTGTTTACCATTCATTAAATACCAGCAAAAAAAAAGCAAAAGAAGTAATGACAAAACACTTGCACAATGATGTAGAATGTCAATTAACCCAGAGGAGAAATCAAGGCAGCTGTTTTCAAATCAACACATACTGTTTTAAAAGAAACTGAATGGTAAACAATGCTTTTCTGTTGTACCCCTTAGCCGTCCTCTCGATTCTCTTTGGACTAGTTTTATTCTTTATTTTTCTGTTGACTACAGGATCTGCTCGTTTCCTTTACACCTACCTATGTATTTTCCTACTTCTGGTTGAAAATAAATTCTATATTATCTGTTTCAAGTGGTGTCACCTTTTTATTCTTTGCAGTGGATATTGGAAATAAATTCTATATCTGTTCTTGTCTTGTATTCTTTGACTGTCTTGTGTATTTCCAACTTTTTCCATGGACTTAGAATACACCTGGAGGTAGATAAGTGAACTAGCCAGGATACACTGTCAAATTAAGCCAAATCAGGGGCCATTTTGGTTGAAAGCCTTGTGTCAGGAACAGCCCCAAAGTGTCCTTTCAGTAAGTTTGAGCTGCGCTACGGGTGCTGTTTGGGAGCCGTGCCTGCCCTTTACTTTATTTCTGCAGGTTGGCAAATGAAAAGTGGATTTCCCATCAGGGATTAATAAACTTTAATATTTAATACCACAAAAAAAAAAAAAAAAGTCCTACTACTCTGTGATGACAGCTTTATGTAGTACTGCTTGTAGTCGCATGGTGGAGCCAAAGGACTGCCTCTGAACTCATGTCGGTTGGAAAGACATCCACGCACCAAAGAATCTTCTTTTCATGGTAAAAGTAATTGGTGGCTATGAACAGATTTACTGACAATGTGGTCCACTAGCTATTATTAAAAGGTATAGTAAAATGATAAAACATAAAACTCTTCATTCAAATATACTCTCTATATAAAAATATACGCTGTTCTATTTATATAGGCCATACACACCTATTTTATAGGTCATGCTGCAAACCTGTATTGTGTTACCACTTTTGCCTTTGGTTGCCAACACACTTTTATTCATAATGGTCAAGTCTTGTACACTGGCAATGGGCATGGTGAATGGTGGGTGCATTTCTCTTTCCTCACTCTGAAACGGGGTCAAGAGATCATATGCACCATTTCCATTGAAAAAGAAATCCCCACTCAATAGAAATCACACGCCTATGGACCGCTCCAACAATATGGAGGTGATATGTTTAAACCACTTCTACCAGATGTTGCTTCCTTTGATTACACATGATTTTAATGTCTATCAGCCGGCTCTGTCACAGGAGAAAAAACTCACGCAGGATTGTATGGTAGATAACTTCTCAGGTAAAATGTGTATGGTGACTTTTAGGGCTCAGCAGTACGTTTCAGCTCTAGGTTGTAGTGTAGTCTTATCACTGGCATAAGCTCTCTGACATCAGTGTTTGCTTATTTTGTGACCAAGCAACACTTTCAACTGGGTTATGAAGGTGGAACAAAAGCCAAATTAAAAAAAGGAAAGAATGGACGAACCTCATGCTTTTTATGATGCAGGTTATTCTGTAATGACGCAAGAAAAATCTATCAAAGAGGTGGTTTTATACAGCTACCCAAATGTGATAATGTGGAGCTTCTCAGAAAAAAAAAAAAGATTCCCTCTTTCCCTCATTCTAGAGTTGGCAACATCTCAGTCTGGTGTTGACGTGGCAGCCTGATATCTACATGAAGACTCCCTCTGTTTCTACTTTCTTGTTACTGCTTGTTTTTCTCCTTCTCTGTAACCCTCCTTTATTCCTCCACCTCAATCCAACCTTTTTTATTTTTTAAATTTTTATCCATTCCTTCTGAAATTCTCTCCAGTGTGTTTGTGCATGACTGCTGGGCCAGTTGCCTGTGTGATGTTCAGCCAACTCCTCCTAACACGCTCTCAGAATACTTTCTTTTGGGTTGTGGATTCAAGTTGTAAAGCTCCAGAATGGACCGCTTGAAATATAGCTGTGTGTGTGTAACTGAGAGCAGGGTTGCCAGACAGGACTCAAAGCCAGCACAGCAGGTCGGCACTCAAACCTGTAAGTTCCTTCCACAGTTTTCAATGAGCAGAAACCTTCTCAACAAACCTGACCTTCAGTGAAGAGCCACTGTTTGGTGGAACAAATTGGACCCAAATGGGGATGACTCCTGTGGAGGGGATGACACCTGAGCATTTGTTATTCAGTAAAACAGCACATGCTGGGTCAATCTGAGTTTGTCTGGGGCTTTTATTGCGCTAGTTAAACTGTGGGGGTGTGGCTGTGTCCTGTTACAGAAAGAGGGGAGACTACAAAGTTATGTGCGGTGGGCAGCAGTCACATTAAAGCCGTGCAGGGTGGTCAGGTGGTCTTAGGCCAGACGTGAAATACAATAACTTACTGGTGCCAGAAAAGACAAAATAATTGAATCCTTTGTGTTTAATATATAATATAACAGTTTATTCAAATAATAAACAAATCCTTTGTAAAGAAGAAAGATCCCGCCAAGACCTCAATTACATTTTGCATTTGCACTATGTAACTTAATTTAAAGCCACAAGCCACAATGAGATCAGTAGAATCATGTCTATCTCATTGACAGTTCCTTCAGCTGGACAAAACCTCCCAAACACTTTCCAGCTACCTGGACAGTGGCTTATGGCGAGAGATTATGTGAGTGACACGCTCTACCACACTACACATATAAAATGTGTAGTTCTCCAAATCCACAATGCACATTTGGAATGGGTATAGAGCTGGTCCGTCTTAAACAGCTCTACTTTTAGATAAAGATGGCGCTGCTCCCAGTGCTGCAGAAAAGGATCTGCGCCATCTGCTGGCTAAAAGTTACTCATGGTGGCTAATAATTAGTCTTTAAGACATTTTTATGGTTCCGTCCATAAAACAGCCAACTCACCAGATACTTCCCTCAGTGACGAGAGCACTTTTCACACTTCTTCTACAAGTTAGATATTAAGACTTAAAAGCCCTGTGTGAGTTTATGGGAGCATCCTTGCACTCATTAACCTTATATTTTTAGTTAAATTTGATTTCTTGATGTCCACTCTCGGTTACTAATTTACTAAAGTTTGCAGTCAGGGCAAACAAGAGGCATGGAGTATCTAGAGACATTCTTCCAACCAGTTTCCCTTGTTGTGAGCCATCCAAACACTGCTTCATGTTTCTCAACTTCACTGCTTTGACTTGGAACAGACTTCCTCAAAATATTTAAGCCATGGATCATAAAAACACATTATAAACTGTCTGCACAAAACAGACACTAAACCCACAGTTTGTTTCCTGTTTTGCCTCAGTGCAAGCCCTACAACACCAAAGAGCATTATTTGTAAAAGAAAATGAATGATTTCAGAAACTATGATTTAAACACACAGCCTTGTATAGCCCTGTATAGCTGTAGGGACCAATTTGTGGCTCCATGACTCATCCTGATGGTAGTTATCACCTGACAGCAGATAGAGGAAGTGTTATTATTATTATTAACAATAATAATACATTCTACATTAGATTTGCTGCCAGATAGCAAAACAACCTTGGATTGCATAAGACTGGTTGTATGATCCCAGGCGGTGAAATATTGAACATCTTTTGACCTCTCCGTTTAAAGAATAGATGACTTTAGGTGAGACTCGTTTTCCCCTGTGAAGAAGATACCAAACATACAGTGCTAATTGAGATGGAGGATGCACAATCCAACACTCACACCTTGTTGTAAACGCACACATAAATGATCCTTCCACCCTCAGCACCCTTGCCACTGTCAAAATTTATTATCCACAAAGAGCTCAGAAAAACAAGCTGGCTTGCTTGTGAAGTCATGCCAGGAATTCGCGGCGCGTATTTTGAGTGGAGAAAAAAATGCACATTTTTTTCCAAGAACAAGGCAATGTGACTTTTTTAGTGTGTAGAGCTAAAGGGTCAAACTAGCAATTATTCATGGAAAATGCTTCTTGGGAATTCAAATTTAGCAAATGTCTAAATGAATGGCTTTGCACTTTTTTCTGGTTTTAGAGGGGTTACATAGTAAAGTTGTTGAGAGGCTGTCCTCATATATTTTATAAAACGACTGTTTACTTTGAAGCCTACGGCTGGGGCAGAAGCTCTCTCTGTAAACACTGCAACCTTAGAGGTGTGAATAATTATTATCATCATGACAGACAATGGAAAACTGTTTTTCTCCATCACTGGCACAAAGCATGCAAAGAGAGTACACAGTGTACACAGTGCAGGTCATGACCTGTTGTCTTTCTTCACTGAGCTGCTCCACAAGACAGTGTCTGTCTCTGTATGTGCTCTGTGCTACTGTAATGGTTTGTTTGGGGAGTATCCATCTGTCACTTGAGGCTTGCACACTTTTATCTCTGGGAAGAAGGATTCAAAAGTGTGTCAGGGACAGGGCCTGGAGAGCGCTTGTTTGCAAAATGTGACCGGAGTATTGACTTAAGTGTAATGAGAATTGGAAATAAAGTAAGTTGTCAGATTGGACGGTAGGGGAAAGGATGGTATGTATTTCAGAGAATAAAAGATTGTACTGTGACTGTATAAGGCGGCACGGCTGGACAAGGTCTTTCTGTGAGGAGTTAACATGTTCTTTCCGTGCTTGGGTGTGTTTTCTCCAGGTACTCTGGTTTCTCCTACCAACATCAAAAACATTGAATTTCCCCACGGATAATAAAGGGCTTATAAAGATTTTTTTATAGTGCGCGTTTTACTGTATTCATGCCAACAAAATTCAAGGAAGGACAAGTTGGCAGGACTGACATCAAGTGTATACAGCAAGTGTGGCGTGTTGGAGTTGACACATGGTTAGCTTCAATGACCCCTTGAAGAGAAGATATGAGACTCTACAGTCAAGATGGTATACATTTATATTCTGTGTTTTTAAGACAATATATGATGTGTAATGTTCCATTGGGCAATAGTTAATATGTATTTTTTATGCCTTCATGATTGCTTATTACTTGTCCGAACTATGAAATTGTCTTCAGTTTATGACCAAATAAGACTTGGATAACATTAGCCAAATCAAAAGTTGCTGATGTTCAACATGACTATTTATGTCAAATAGTGTTTAGCACATTAGATAACTGACATATTGAGAAAAGGATTTAGTTGACCAGCGACAATGAGGTACTTAGACTGCATCTATTTTAAAACCAAGGCTGAATTTAACAGCTGCATATGCTACAGTCTTTTCCACAGTTGGTGTTGATGCTGCTACTGTCACGACTTGTGGGAACGAAGTGACGACTAATGTGAGAGGTGCTGACTGCGGTTGTCCCTCTGTTTACAGTTGTTTAGTCTCTGGTATTTATAGGTACACTGCTCCCTGCTTCTGTTAATTATACTGCGAACGCCGAAAGGATGATTGCTGTAATGAGCGCTCTCCACAGCCTTCAGAGCTATACCCGCTGTACATTTTTCTATGGGACACAAAAAGGAGGTTACGGCTGATGTTTGAATGAGTGCCTGCTCAAGCATATTTTCATAATTGCTTGCACATAAACTGTATATGTTTGGGTTGCTTTCTCTTAAGAAAGGAACATATTTCATGCTCATTGATGGCATTACTGTTTGAAGGCCTCTGTCTTTAACAAGCTCACTTAACATGCAGTAACAGACCAGAGGAATGTTCTTTAGTCAACCTTTATTATAGTTTCTCACTCTGCACTGCTCCCAGGTCAGTTGTTAATCCAAGCTAGTGGTTCAAAAGTTCAAACTGACATTGGCTCTGAACTCCCAACCAACTTAAACAATGCTGCACGATAACACTGCTGTTAATGATGGTTGGTGTTGAACTTGGATATGCACTCTCCGTGTTTGTGCATTTAAACCAATAAAAGGACTATTATTCTTGGCGTTTGGTTTAATGCTTTTGTGGTTTAGTGAGTTGCAGCTGCACATGGAGAATGCAGATAAATGACAGGTAAAGCTCAATTTAAATAGCGACTGCTGTCTGTGTTTGCCTTCTATCTGCACTGCACGTAAACAACAGAGCTTCATGATCCACACAGGGATATGAAGGGCTCATTCAGTAAATCCGAAAAGATAATTCAAACCAGATCTAGTTGCATCCAAACGCACATGGTGCACGGATGTTATCGGCATATTTTGGAACTGGGGTTGACACGTTTTCAAAACACTGTGTGCTTGGTTGTTTAGAGTATGCTGGATGGGTCAGCTGGGTTGAAGAGGAGAAAAACAGGCCTGTGTTAGCTGATGATACAAATCTCATCTAATCACACAAATCTACAACCTTCAGAGGCGTCTTGGTTATACACAAAGACTGATCTGGGGAAAAAGACTGAAAACATTGTGGACAACACAAAACTACTGTGGGACTGTCAGTAGGCCCACCACTGTCGTATGTCTATGAAGCAAGATGTTTTCTACACATTAGTTTGTGAGTCTTACTGGTGCTTGACCGTATAATACAAAATAAGTTTTTATATTCTACTCAAAGGTCTGCTTTTCATCCTTGAGCAACTGCATATTTTGTTACAGATTTTACATTTATTTTGTTTTATTTTATTTGCTGTGGACGAAAACTATTATTTTTTTGCTGGTACAGTCTTAACACTGCCTGTATATAGGTTAAGGCTTACTTAATATGGTGGCATGGTGGGCCAGTGGTTAGCAATGTCGCATCACAGCAAGAAGTTCTACAGTATGTTCTTCCTGAGCTTGGGTGGGTTTTCTCCAGATACTCCGGTTTCCCCCACCAACATAAAAAACATGCAATAGTGTCCAGTTAGTGACATGACCGGGGTACCTGGGTGCCCCACCAGGAGAATAACTCTAAAACCTGTTGTCATGGGAATGCTTTTAAAGTGTGTTTAAATGGACTATATGCATGCGGATATATTTTGCCTCCACAACCACCCGCTGTGTCTGCCGGTACCTGTCAGCTGAGAAAATGGTCCACTCGGGATCAATGTCTCCAGCCTCCATCACGATCTGGTTGAAGCTCTGCTGAAGGTGGGAGTTGACGATCTCTCTGACAGGGGACACGGCCAAACGTTCCCAACAGACACTCACAATATGTCTGGATCTGCCGCTTCTGTCCAGCTACCATTGGATCCAACTCACTACCGGGGGGGGGGGGCCTCCCTTATGCTTGAACTTGGTGTTTATTATGGACAAACTGTGATTAGCACAGAAGTCCAAAAACAGAACACCACTCAGGTTCAGATCAGGGGGCCATTCCTCCCAATTACGCCCCTCAAGGTGTCACTGTCGTTGCCCAGGTGAGTGTTGAAGTCCCCCAGTAGAACAACGGAGTCCCCGGTCGGACGACTTTCCAGCACCCCTCCCATGGACTCCCAGAGAAGGTCAGGTACTCTGCACTGCCATTTGGCCTGTAAGCACAAAGCGACCCTCTTGTTCACCGGGGTGAACTCCAACACATGAACTGGGGGGCTAAGAGCAAGCCAACACCAGTCCGCCGCTTCTCACCTCGGGCAACTCCAGAGTAATGGAAAGTGCAGCCTCTAGTATGGTATGGTTAGGTTCCAGAGCCCAAGCTGTGCATGGAGGTGAGCCCGACTATCTCTAGTTGGTACCTCTCAACTTGCCGTACAAGCTCAGGCTCCTTCCCTGCCAGTGCGGTGACATTCCACGTCCTTAGGGTCAGTTTCCGTGTACTGAGATCAGGTTGCAGGGACCCTGCCTTCGAGTGCTGCCCAATCCACTAAGCACCAGCTCCTCACAGATCCTCCAGCAGGTGGTGGGTCCATGGGAGGTTGGCCCCACGTCGCTCTTTCGGACTTTCACGTGCCCTGTTTGCCTTGGGAGACCCTACCAGGGGCATATAGCCACGGACAACATAGCTTCTAGGATCATTTGGGTACTCAAACCCCTCCACCACAATAATGTGGTTCAAGGAGGAGAAAATGTAGCTTATTATATTTAAATGTAGACTATTATTTGGCTATTTATATTTCTGTTTAATATGTTCACCTAACTTAGGCCTAGGTCTATTACTAGATTACATTTAAAGTTGTTTTGTGACAGCTACCAAAACAATATATGTGAATACAATTATTGAATGGCAGGCCGTACAATAAGAGCATGTTAGTTTGGTATAGTGTTATCTTATTGTATCACTCCGCTGCCCAAGTGTCTTCTATTTTCCACTGATTAAGTCTGCATGATCCTGCGATGCTCAATTTTACATGGGTCCCTCCTGCCATTAAACTGAAGAAGGCTGACGGAGGAGGGAGGCGCCAACAGACATGTCACAGGTAAGGGAGACTGCAAAATGTATGCACAACAGTAGACTACACATAGAATTATACATTCAAATGTAGAGACAGTTATTGCTAATTTAGGCTATGCAACATAGTTAGTGAGTCCTTCATTAGAGTTATAGACAGATTACTGACTAATTCCAGCCAATGTCTTAAACTAAAATTTCTATTATTTTTATGCCCAATTTTTCAGTTTTTTATTTGTTAAAAAAGTTTGAAATATCCAATAAATTTTGTTCCACTTCATGATTGTGTCCCACTTGTTGATTCTTCACAAAAAATTACAGTTTCATATTTTTATGTTTGAAGCCTGAAATGTGGCAAAGGTTCGCAAAGTTCAAGGGGGCCAAATACTTTTGCAAGGCACTGTAGCATAATAGCCTACATGTAAGCCTAAATTACATTTTAACAATTAAACTAAACTAAATAATTAAATATGTACACGGATAACTGATCTCTTTTGCTACTTTTTTCAAAAGTTGCTCCATTTTTTGCTCCAATGATTTTTGCCATTTACAACATAAATCACACTTTCTTATGGCACTAACTGACTCCTGTTCACAGATATGCCTTTTAGTTTATTTATTTATTCGTTATTGATTTGATCAATAACAAATAAATCAATAACTCTAATACTCTGAAAACACAATTGAATAATTGTAATTGTTTAAATCTATTTCACTCTTAATGTTACACACTTTTGGTTCTCAACCCTTAATTTAACTTAGGCTTCTCTTGTGTGAGGCAATGTTTTTATAGAAGATGCAGTCAAAATGTTCCACTATAACACCTAATATTAGTCCCTGTAATAGTATGGGTGTTGATTTTTTGCATCATACTGTTAATTACTATCCTACTGACCAGGATTTACATTTGAGGCACAGCTTGATACATCTAGTACTTTTTAGTCCATGTTGTTCTGTAACGGCCTCTGAGTCACTCTTTGGACGGGTGTTCATGTGCTTACAGTGCGTGCATAGAAAGACTTGTACGGCCTGCGGCCATCAGTTATGTCATGACATTGCTTGAAGACTGATCAACAAATTACATCAATCTTTTTCTTATTATTCTGTCTAACGTCTCTGTTTATTCTGATCAAGCTGAATTAGTGCCATTTGACTGGCACTGTTGATGACTGATGATGGATTAAACAACACACCTTTGTTGTAAGAGTAGTTTAGTCACTGACTAGTCTTTGACAATATCATTTTAGGTGAAGTCAATATTAATGCATAAACCCAACTTTGTCAGCAAGGTATTGACTTAATCTCCTGAGAGCACCAGCTTTTGTGAGAGAAGGAAAGAAAGAAGGAAAGAAAAATAGCTGAGGTGAGAAGAGATAATGATGCAGTTGGTGTGTGAGCCCCAGAGGATTCTGGGAAAAGCGCCTTTTGAGCAGAGATCACATGACACCGGCCTGACTGTGGAAAAGCCGATTAAACAGCTATGACTACAGACATGTATCACTTTGTTTCTTGTGTGTGATCAGACCATCTATCAGCTGTTTGTTTTGTGTGGCCGCTGCTTTCATTGTGAGTGAATCTCAGCTGTTTGTGCAGCATCTGTAAATATATGAGCGCACATGTCTGGAATTCGTTGAGACCTTGCAGACGCACAGATGGACACTTTATGACCGTATTAACTGATTGGAAAGTGATGCTAGTGCTCTTAACTTCATACTACACACTCCTCGGCATCAGATGTTACTTGAGGTGGTAATGAACAGCTTGGTGAGGCCGTGTATAAACAAAACATGTACATTATAGGTGAATGTTCTTTTCTTGCAGATGGTCAAGAGGAGAAAACTTACTGGATTACTTATGTAACTGAGACAACCAAT
Organism: Perccottus glenii; assembly: GCA_024416835.2. Taxonomy (NCBI): domain Eukaryota; kingdom Metazoa; phylum Chordata; class Actinopteri; order Gobiiformes; family Odontobutidae; genus Perccottus; species Perccottus glenii. The sequence continues at coordinate 21,896,425 of CM044554.2, read as the reverse complement.
AAGAAAGAAGTCTCCTTTGAACCAGCTCCTGTTACACAAACGCCAGGATCGCCTGTTCTCATCGCCATCTTCTTAACCTGCACTCGGCAACACCTGAGTGTTTGTTGTCAGAAACCAGTCTATTAGTTTGACCCAGCACCACAGAAGAGGCAGGCTTTTCCTTGCTGTTGTCGCCCCTTCTTGACGAGGCCTGCCTTTAAAGCACAAATGCCACGGAACGCTGCGTTACTCTGACCTCTACAAAAGTTAAAAGAGAGATGCTACAGAGCGCAGAGTACATAAGAGCAAGGATGATGGATGGCTCTAAGCAGTCTAATAGTGTCGCCCTCTTCAACAGAACAAGAACAAATATCTGCCAGCCCCGAAAGATGTGTGTGGCCTGCGCTCCCATCATGCACCGCGCCAGCTTCTCTCATGTGCTTTCCTTTAGGATGAGGAAAGGAAAGCTCCGTGGACAAATGGCATGAGAAAGACAGCTGGAGTGACTTAGAAGAAAAGGTAAAACAAGACAAAAAGCTGAACAAGGCAAAAAAAGAGTGTGACATTGAGCTCCACAGAAGAGAGACGTCACTGTTATGCCTTCACACTGTGTCCATGGCTCTTCTCTGCTCTAATGATCACTCCATAGGCTCCATATCCTCCTTTAGTTTGACACCTTGAAGGCAGCAATAAATTCCAAATGTCATATTACCTTGACACCATTGTTGTGCCACAAAAAGCTGGCATGAAGAAAAATGTCCCTGAAATAAATGAGTCTGTGGCTATACTCACATATCTTTGATGTATATTTTAGATAGTTTGAGTCCGTGTCCAGAATAGCTAAAGGTATCACAAACTTGGCACTCCTCTCTCGTAAAGGCCCAGCAACTTTGTTCATAAATTATTGCAAGCAGTGGCAAGCTTTGGCCCTGAGGGTTGTGGAGAAGACCTTTAGTGAGGCACACACTGCTTTACACCCGTAATATAAATTAAGAGCAGGACAGGGAGGGGTTACTGGAGGGGTTTGGAGGATGGACACCTAAACCTCTTCTACTGATCCGGACACTTTCCTCTTCAGATTTATCACCGAATGGAGCCAGGCGAGTGTTTGAATCCTGAAACTCCTCCTTTGCCGACCTTACAGACCACATAAGTGAGTGTTAAGTTAAACCAGCAGCAGAGAATCCAGTATAACCTCATCTGAACCTCAGCTGTGTGCATGGGCTTTTGAGGCTGAAGAAGATAATCTTACACTCCAGACTATTTGCAGAGACACTCAAATATTTAAATAAGGTGATGAGACGGCTGGAGGGGGATCTTCTTGGATTATATGTTAATTATAATTTCTCCTGAATATTTCTGTCATTTAAAAAAACTTAAAATATACTGTTTGGCTGTTGTTTTGTGGTCAAATTTTGTGACCATTTGATGCTCAGCGTTGTTTTTGATTTTCATTCCAGATCAATTGAATTAATATTTCCATCTCAAAACAGACATGTTGTGAAACATTCCTTCTGCTTGCTCTTCCCGGTCACACAGACTGTTGTTTTGGCTCATACGCGAGACATATGATCTCCAAATATAAAATCTTACTCCCTCTGAGGCAAATCAGTTTTAAAACTCTGGAAATGTCCCTAGATAGTCATGTTTTTGTCATTCAACTCACATTACATAAGACTTTACTGAACAGGATATTGGCTTCTTAAGATTCTGAAGGAAAGAAATTTGAGCTTAAGCCATAGTGCAGTTTTTTTCCTGTCCTTACCCTGCTGCAGATGTTTACTTATCACGTTAAAAAACAATCAGTGATTCTGGAAGCTTCCATGGGTCGCCATTAAAAAATCATGAATCAATTTGAGATTCTTGAAAATTTCAAACAGAGCATTCATTAAAATTTCACGGGGACCTCTGTGTCTGTTGTTTGTAAATGCATCATTGGTTTTGCTGTGGCTGATGAGAAAGGAGCTGCTTATGTGCTTGATCTTTGACTTTAGTGTCAATGCACAAAAAACAAATAATGTGGATATACTCATCTGTATTTGTGGCAAAACACAACAATTTTATTATACTCTTATTGAAAAGCAGTCTAATTTTGTCTCTTGACTCCAAGTGTACTTGAAGTTCTTGGGTGATCTTCAAAATCAGTGTGTGCTCAAAATTTAATGGGCACAACCGGTGTTAAAAATGAAGTGAGTCTGTGAGCTGCAAACACCTGAAAACTCTCAAGCACTCTCTTTTTCTCTCTTTCTGTCTTTCACATAGAAACACTGCAAACTCCCTGCTTTCCCCGGTTACCATGGAAACCTGTGGTTGAAGGAACAGAGGATTCAAGGACAGGTATGTTCGCAAATGAGACTTCCTTGGATGTATGGCTACTATGAGCCCTTCTGATCTAATAATCCCAACACCATCGTACTTGAACTATATCATGGAGGATTTGAAGTGCATCATAAGTGCAAAGTTTAGGCGTCTGCACATGACACATGCTATTTTGGTGTTCGTCTGTTGTGGGTTGGGTACATCTGCAAACCGTGCTGTGTTTGGCTGCTGCACACACTAGAACAGACACAAACACAGACACACTCCAATATGGCCCTCGTTCAGGACAGCAGACCTTCCCGAGTGAACTCCCCAAGTATAAACAACTCCATTTCACTTCCTGAATTTTAAAGGGCAAAGAAAAGGACCGGGTGTCTCACTTTTAATTTTTTCTCACACTGCATCTTCATCAGTCTATCAGTGGGAAATGGGCACACTACTCTCACTGTTAACACTCTGGCGCTGTGCTGTTTTTATCTCCAAACACATCCAGGATCACAGCTCTCTAATCACTTGTCTATGGTCCCTCACAGACGTCGGATTGGTACATTCCAATTCCCATTATAGGTCGTTATTTTCTGTGTCAAACATATTTTAGCAGTGTAAAGCAAAGACCAGGGACTGTCAAAATGTCACTGTGGGATTATTTTAAGACAGGGTTTTGCATAAACCACAAAAAATTACACCCATTCCTGCAGAATGTTAGAGACACTATTTGTTGGGTACTTTGAATTGACAGTATGAGTATGACTAAAGGACTCTGTATGCACCTGTATGAGCAGCCTGCACTCGCCATATGTTGAGACACAAGCTCATATGTATAAAGCAGCTCATATGAACTTTGTTTCTTGCCTCATGTGTCTCTGCTCCTAGCACCTGGTGAGCTGCTATAATAACTATTTTCTCACACATAAAACCTGTTAATAAATGTGCAATTAATACAGCGTGCTTACTGATATGTTTCAAGGCCTGCCCTTCTCTATCATCGCCTTTGTAAAATTAACAGACTTGATGTTGTCTGGGTGATGCGCTGATTAGTGGCAGAGCAGCGTTCTCACAACCTCCACTGACTTCTGCATGGCAACCAACTTGTTTGTCTCCTTCCTTTGCTTGTCCTTCCTCGACTTGTCTTCACATTCAGCGATAAAGATTATAGCGATGTGCATGTGTGTTACATAGGCTTGTGTTTAACAGGAGCGCTAAGATGGAGAAACCCGTGCTGCCTATGCTTAAAGTGTAAATATTCAACAGTTTGCCTATTTATAGCTTACAGGTGATAATATGCTGCTGAAGTGTTTACTAAAGCTGTAAAAATCACCCAAATCCCACCAATTTGTTAAAATCAAGTGTGAGGTTAACATAACAACATGTTGAGCAGTTCTATTTTGGCCAATACAAACATTTACATAACATGTAAGTATTGACTAAACTGTCTAAAGCTTTGCTAAAACTGTATATATAAAGTAGTTTACATACTTGACACATCATTATTGTCTTGTCAGAAAAGGGGAAACAAACTCAACTTGGGCTGAGGAGAAACAAAGTTGTTTGGTGCTTCATCATTTTGGCCTTTCCTGTTTATGGCCACCTCAGTCCGCTGGTATGCATTCTTTCTCCTCATTCTCGCTCTGTCTGGTTTGGTTTTAATTGGCTGTTCTTCTTTTTCTGCTTTCCTCTCCACCTCTCTCCACTATTGCTCTTTGTTTATCCCTGTCCTTATTCGAGCCACTTATTTGAGCTTGTCTGTCTCTTGTTCAGTTTTCTGTTCATGCAGAGCAGCACTGTTTGTGGCAAGTTCTGGCATGGGTGCCATGTGTCCATATGGAAGTGTTCAGTAGATGATATAGACCATATGTGACCAGCAATCTCTGGCAGTGGACTGTGGAGATCACACCATGTCATTAGTGGCACTGAGAACACCAGCGCTGCAGAGCAAAGGAGTAGAAGAAGGATAAGGACAGATATAATTAGGTTAAGGAAGGGGACAGGCTAAGAACAAGAGATGGGGCTGTGTCCTTTCTGTGTGTATTGTGCATGTCTATATGTGTGTGTCTTGGGCCCAGGCTGCTTAGGTCTCAGCACTGATGTAAGTCGATCTTGGCAAATAGGCAAGGTACACTCTTACGTTTCACTGCTTGCTTTGAATGCAAGAGCAACTTTAACAAATTGATTTTGTCTGAACGTTTGCGTAACAGGATCAATTAACATACTATTAAAAGGAAAACAACTATTCTATTTAACACAATGCATTTACAGCAAACGTAGGTCATGACAGCTTCTGTTTTCATAGTGTCCACGCACCAGCCTTTTTCCACATAATCCTTCACAGTGTACGGATCTGTTTTGATTGTTCCTGTCAAAGCAAGGACAGTGGAATAACTTTGTCAAGCCGCAGTTATTTTTTTAGTTGGGTTTGTGAAAGTTACCAGAGCCTAACTTTATTCCTCCCACTGCACATTGAACGTGAAAAATAGCTCAAGTTGTTTCTTTGGAGAGGACTGAGAAAAAAAAGGCAGTGGGACAGTTTTTATTAGTACAGGGTGTGTGTTGTTGTGGCCAAAAACTTCCATAACAAAGTAGGAACCTTGTGAACACTTTTCTTTCTCTTTTTAAGTGTAAGTTCTTTGACAGAACCACTCACTTCTTACCTCACCACGAATGGTTTATTTGCACCTTAGTTCTTTCTTGTATCTAATAATCCATAAGTGTTCAGAGGTTCTCTGTCTGAACTACCACAAACACTTGTTCATATCACTCTGGAGCCAGGTCTGCTTTGACTGACATTGAAATCTACAGTAATTATATTAACTCTCCTGACTTTATAGTATGTGCAGAGTAAAAAAGAAACGGCTGCTTACATCTTTTTCAACACAACACTCAACACTACCCAAGTTTACAAGAGGCTCTCTGTCTACAACGCCACTGCTGAAACTACACATTGAGGCTTTAAATATTCTGCTTTATTGCCTTGTGTCTGTAGAGGGAGTCTTGAGCTACTGTTGTGCTCAGTCTGCTTCTACTACAAAACTAAAAAACTGATGTTTCGTTTAACTGTGGCAGGTTTTGCTACGTTGGAAAGTACAAGAGCAGCTTCCAAAAAAACAGCACAATGGTGATGTTGTTTTGACTGAAGACTACTTGAATCCTTGTTTAAAGCAGAAAGGTGAGTGCTACATGATATATTTTATTTGTTGTAGTAAAGTGTAGAAAAGTAGGATAGTGGTAAGAGAAAGGCGGTCCTGAGGATGATTGTGTGTGGAGTGAGACACGATGCTAAAAATGTAGAAGAGATAATATTTAAAAAATGTTTTACTTGTGTGAGTGGAGACAGTATGTGTGAAGTGTGGCGAATGTAAAACCTACCGTCAGAGGGTCAGAGGAGCAGAAGATGCCCGACACTGCTGTTTGCTCGAGCATTGATTCAGGGCCCCTCGAGGCTGCGTCTTCCATTTACCAATTTGTGTCTTTCCTCATCCTCACCTCCGCCCATCTTCCCTCGCTCTCTGCCGGATCATTCGTAGGGAACAAACAGCGCCGCTCGGGAACACCGGACCCTTGGTTGCCGGGCAACCACACTCTGATGTGATGGAGTGGATACAACTTCACAGAGGCCTCTGTGAGAACAGTATCAAGGTTGTTATTAGGCTGGAGTCCTGATAAACCCCACAACAGGTGCCGCCCTGCGCACGTGGAGCGAGCACATGTGGAAACTCACAAAAATGTGTTCAAATGAGCCCGCAACAGATGTGTGGACCCCTCATCATATGTTTCAGTGACAGAAAAAGCAAAATGTGGCACCACAAGTAGTTGGCCCCTGCTATTACATTTCATGCGTCCGGTGTTTTTTTTTTTTTTACTTTTCTTTTGCCACTGTCTCTGTTTTTATTAAGGGAGGACTTCCTCTCCCCTCCCAGCTAAGAAATGAGTGTGGCTTAGATAATAACAGACACAGTTATTCGTTAAAGCAACCCTCTTTAATTCACCGCAATGCCACATGGTGATGTGGACAGTGTTTTTTTTTTTAGCTTAAGAATAGATTTTTGTATCTTCAGTATTTGACCAAATGAATGTCAGGTTTTCCTAATCAGGTGTGGTTTTACCACAACCCAGCCTTGTGTTATCTCTAAAAGCTTTTTGTGAGAACGGATACAGGAAGGAGGCCTCATTTAACACTTGGTCACTGCTGAGTCCCTCTGTGCCACTGGGAATGCCCTTCATGCCCCCATTTTATGTTTTACTGAAAAATACTCAGACTCCACTTTTATTATGGCTTAAAAACTCCTGCTGGAAAACAAAGAAGCTTCTTCTTCTTCTTTCGTGTGTCGTCATCAAATGTCCAGCTCAGTAGAACTCAGCCACGTTCTCATCTCAGGTCCCACGTCGAAGAGGCCGGCCTCCGAAGGTGGTTTATACAGTGGACAGGTGGTGATTATGTGCTCAGCGGTCTGCTCTGGCTCCCCACACTCACACACTGCTCTGTCCTCCAGGCCCCACTTCCTCATCGATGCTTTGTAACGTCCCACCCCAGTTCGCAGGCGGTTTAGCAGAGTCCATTGCCGACGTGGCAGATCCTCTCCTTCAAGACCGCTCCAGGGTCAAAGATGTAACGGTGGATTCGTGAGGGTCCTGCTGACTCCCACTCCTGCTTCCAAGCTGCCGCGAGCCATGCCTCTGTAGACAGGTCCTCAGGGATGGACCTGAGCAGGTCTTGTGCCGCCTTGTTGTACGGGTGGCGGGACTTCAGTCTATGAGGAGGCAGTGCTGTTGTGGTGGTATTGTGCAGGATATGCCAGTTGCATCTTTGGGCTTTCCTTGCAAGAGCGAGGGTAGCAGCCTCTCGTCGGAGGCCGGCTGGGGCAATTCCTGCTAGTGTTGGCAGATGGTAGACAGGGGTAGAATTCAGGCAGCCAGTTATAGTCCGAAGGGCGGTATTTATGGCAGTGTCGACTTTCCTGGCGTGTGGGCTTCTGCACCAGGCTGGGGCACAGTATTCAGCTGTGGAGAAGACGAGAGCTACTGTTGATATTCAAGCACCTTGGCAGTTGCACCCCAGCTAGTACCAGCGAGACGTCGAATTATTGCCACCCTTGATGACACTTTGGCCGTCCACTTCTTCAAGGTGTTGTTTGAATGTTAGAGATCTATCCAGGCGACGCCAAGGTACCGTGGGGCTTGCTGGAACTCAAGACGCTTGTTATTAACGAATATGTCCAGTTCCCGCCTGGCCTCACTGTTGTTCAGGTGGTAAGCTGCTACAACTGTCTTGCCGATGCTGAGCTGTAAACGCCACTCACGCAGGTAGGCTGCCAAGGTGTCCATGTCCTGGTTTAGGCTGGCCTGTATCTGCTCCCATGTTTGTTGTCTCATCATAATGGCCAGGTCGTCAGCGTAACCATATTTCCGGATGTTGTTTCCGTAAGTCATGGATGTAGATATTGAATAACATCGGTGCAAGGACAGATCCCCGCGGAACACCATTCCTCAGCCTTCTAAGTCTGCTGCATTGACCGTCACTTGTCTTTAAGGTGAAGCTGCGGTTCGTCACCATCTCAATGATGAACTTCACCATGTGCCGGTCGGGAATGATCTTTAGTAGCTTTAGGTGGAGTCCGCGGTGCCAAACGGTATCGTAAGCGGCTGTAAGATCAAGCAGCACTACTCCAGCCTTCTGTTTTTCCTGAAAGCTGTCCTCAATGTCTTGGGTGAGCAGTGTCACCTGGTCAACCGCTGACCGACCGCTACCGAAGCCAGCTTGTTCCCGTGGGAGTTGAGGGTCCACTATTGGCTCGACACGATTATAGATCAGCCTCTCCAGGGTTTTGAATGGAACACAGAGCAGTGAGATGGGTCGGTAGGATTTGGGGTCTTCCGCAGGCTTGTTTGGTTTTGGAAGGGCTATAACAGCAGCTGGCGCCATATCTTCGGAAGCTTGGACCTCCGAAGGCATGTCGAGTAGAATGAGCAGAGCCATACAGATGTTCTTACACTCTGGTGAGTCACAAACTCAGGGTGGATGTAATCTTGGCCTGGTGCTTTCCCTTGTTTGGTCTTACTCAAGGCAGTCTGGAGTTCAGCTGTTGTAAATTCCCTGACAAGTTGGCGTCCACACTAGCTGCTCTATACAGGGAAGTCACCTGGTGTGATATTGTGCGGCAAAGTTCTTATCAGCATCAGAGAAACAGCTGTTCTTAAGGAGCTGGGATGCGATGGCATTTGCTGTTATTGGGCACCGGGAGGTCGATGGTGTTCTACCTGTCAGCTGGTTTATTGTCCGCCACGCCACGGCTGGAGTGGGTGAAGTCAATTGACTGAACTACTTCTATCCACCTTGACCTACGGGTGGCATCTAGCTTCTGCAGAAGTACTGCAGATTCTTCAACTTCCTCCCTGGAGCTTGCATGCTGGTGGACATGCAGGAGGTGGCTGCATTCTCCATCCCAGCCCGGGATGTAATTTGTGTTAAAGCCGCGGGGATGGTTTTCCTTGCTGCCCCAAGGAGTACTCTGCAGTAAGCTGCATACCCAGCATCCACATCAGCGTTGTCTGGATCTGGGAGACAGAATGATGCTTTTTCTGTCTCCTCAGTGAATGACTGCCAATTTGCCTTACGAAAGTTCCATCTCCTGACGGGTTTCCTACAACTGGCTGCACCAGGGATGGGACCTTTATGATGGACGGTCGGTGGTGTGAGCGGGAATCTATCCAGGACACGCCTCTGGCTTTTGAGCCGTGTGCCACACAACGAAAGCCAGGTCCGGGTTGGTGTGGGTATTCCAGCGTGCTGAAAAGAAGCTTGGGGTTCTTTGGGGTCGAACAGCAGCAACGCATTGGCACTGGAGGCCCATTGGCTTAATATCTCTCCATTTGGTGTAGTATGGCTGTAACCCCAATCTATGTGTTGGCAGTTAAAGTCCCCTGCATAGATGGCGGGTGCAGGTGCCGTGGAAGTGATGCCATGGTCAGCATTGATGGTGGGGGCTTGTAGACATTGACAACCGTGTGGTCTGCACCTTAGTGGACAGCCATTCGATACTGAGCCTGGTGGAGATTGGCCAGTGGCTGTCCAACTAAGGTCGCTCACAAAGGTTGCAAGTCCGTGCTGTTTGCTGTGGGTAGACCCAGCAAGCTGGAAACCGGGCAGCTTGAGGATGTTATCGCTGTCACGGTGTGTCTCCTGGAGGAGGACGGCTGCTACTTTGTGGGAATCAGCGAGGTGGTAGATGACTTCCATTTTGGCGGTGGTAAGGCCCTCTACATTAAGTTGGAACACCGACAGACCTTGGTACTCGATGGTCGGGATGGTCACTCGTCCTGACATGGACGCACCATGTCCCTTCGGTCTCTTGCACCTCGGTCTGCCAGCTAGATGATGACTGGTTGGCGACATTAGTTTCGCAAGCTGGTCTTGCACCATTTCTTGCTACTCACGGAGGGGGCCACGTGAAGGCTGTCGTCATCCCCCCGAAGCTAAAACCAGGCTTTAGGGTTTAGCTAATGCATTTCTTTGTAGCCACAGGACATGCTTCAGGTATAAAGAAAGGAATCTTTGCAGTAAAATGTTGAGGAATTGTGATTAAAGAAACAATATTTCACTCATCTGTGAGACAAGAGGCATGGTTAAAACTGACATCTGCTGTATCCAGAGCAATAAAACCTAAAACTGGAGACTGACAGCCAGCTCCCTCTTATATAAGTCCTTCCTAATTCATGTAGAAGCGGTATTACGTTTTTCCAATATGAGTGCTGTTGTTCCAGTGACCTGGTCCACCCAGGTTTTCTCTGCTCTCTGCTTTAATACCTGCCTTCATCCTCTTAGTGGGCCACAGGTCTATTAACCAGAATGAAATCGTTCCAAAGAGGCTGTCAAGGAGCGTCTGGGTGCTGCGCTGGCCACGCCTGCATGACCCCGCATTACAAATGTGACTTCTATTTGTGGCAAATACAGACAAAGACCTCTGTAATTACATATCCATTCACTAAAGAGGATACATGAAGAGCCAGTATGGGTGACAGATATACCATGAGAGAGATATTTTCATGTTAAAGCTCAGTGCTATTCAAGAGAGAATGATAAATACTGATAAGCAGATTAGGCATTGCACAGAGCAGGTGATGACTGGTGCAAATGCAAAGTGAGTTCAAGGTGAACTACAGCTGCTGAATGCCTAACATCAGCTATTAAAGGGAACCATTCAAGTGTTATGATAAGCCTTACAAGGCAGCTTAAACACTAAAGCCCTAATAAAGGCTATGATAGTGGAAATTGTCACAACTATATGGCATTAATCAGTCTAATGTTTTTTTTTTTTTTTTTATTGCTTGAAATAACAGAGTCCAAAAGATGTATGTGGGGTTGCCCTGGGACAGTGTGTTAAAAGGTTCAGGTGAGGTAAAGGTGAGTTTATGTGATTGAAATGTTGGAGTGAGAAGAGAAAAAAGCAGAAGTAACAGTAGGAGACAGACAGCTCGTTCCTCGCGGCCTGTGTAAGACAAATTGTGTTTCCTGAGTGGGACGGATAAGACTTGTTTCTGACGAAGGCCTCCCAGAGCGCGGCGTCTCCAGATTGGTCCTGACACCCTCTATTACGGGGTTATGTGCTTGTCAGCAGCGCTTGAAAAAAGGGGTCAGTGTGTGAATAGTGGTGCTATCAGCAAGTTCAGAGACTTTCCATTTGCAACCAAACCATCCTCCTGTTTTTCTCACCTAAACCTGAAACAAAGCATTAGAGCAGTGTTCCTCTGTGGCAAAATGTTTGACACTTTCCCTGTTGTTTTAGTGACAGCCATACAGCTAATCACACTATCATGGGGTATTTATTATTTTGGAGATCCTCTCATCTCTACCTGCAGGGTGCCCCGCGGCAGTGCAGCCTGTTATACCATCTCCTCACTGCTCATTTACTGCTGAGCTTTAGGGGAGCCCACGAGGAGTACGGTCAAAAACTGGAAATCTGATCCTCCTCCAAAAACAGTGAAATGACATTCCAATATCCCAGGACTCTTGCTTGGACCTGCTTTAGACAGTTGCCCTGGGATGCAATGGCTGTCGACTGTATATGAAGGCACAAGGCTTTAACAAATCCACTTATCACTATTTCAAGAAAAAATAACATTTTTAGTACTATATTTGACTAGAATTAGTTAATGGCTTTGACAGAAAAAGAGCAGCTATTTTGTTAAGACCAGAAAACAAAAGGCACACTCCTACAATTAAACAAGTAAAAACTGCAAGTTGTAAAATCACTGAGATGAAAATGCAGAAGGGAAATACTGAGCAAAGGACACAGCCCACATCTGTGGCCTGACCTCATGTATTTACTCTGTCTCTTTCAGGAATGTCCTGCCACAAAAACACGGTTACGTCATGAGCAGAGGAACTGTGCACCACATACATTAATCTACACTTTTTATTCTTGTCATTTCAAAGCAGTGTTCACATTTTCCTAAATATACCAAGTAATTTTAAAGACCTTTTTTGTTACTGATCAGTGGTTGCTTTGGCCAGTCCTTGCTGCAAAGGCACTTCATACAATTGCTCTTCAAACAAACTGAACTTTCTCTTTGTGTGTTTGTTCAGCCGACATAACTAAATCTAGAGATTATAGGGATTTACAGGGTGAGTAGGTGTTCCTTTAATGCTTGGAGGTGCGATTGATTTGTACATTCAGTGTGTGTGTGTGCCGCCGGTTGGATTCCCCAGCTTCTCACAGGCAGCATTTTATTGTTTGTGTTTACTCGTGCTAACACTGCACAGACTCTCTACTTCAACAGCAGTATTAATTGCAGGTCATTTTCCTAAAATTAGTGACAAATTCAATAGAATCTTTAGCTTTTTCCTAATTTCCTCTGTATTGCCCTTACACTGTGTAACTGTTACATTCCTGCAATCATCATTTTTCAGACTAGGTCATGTTTCTGTCAATGTGACTGTGGGACGCTCCAATTTTCCACTGAGTCAAAGTCAACAGTGTTTTTCCTTTCTGTGTTTTGTGTATTTTTTCAAAGCACAGTTTTTTGGCTCATTCAAGCATGAGTTCAATGTCTTTCACATTATATACTGTAAATGATTACATTATGGAAGCCTCCATGTTTTGTCCACTCTTGTAAAGTGGATGACCACCACATGGGGTCCTTTTATGTGTTAAAAGGACACAGTCCACAAAGGAAATTAGTGAGGTTGCTAATGAAAACGATGGGACCTCTCTTATCCACTGTGCTCTGGCCAGATGCATGACCCAGAGCACAGCACATCTCACAGCTGTGTAAATCCACTCTAGCATGGATCATTTAAGTCTTGGGGGTGTCCGGTGAAGAGACAGGCTTCCCCAGACAGGAACATCAAACTGACAGAACACAAACTTCAGACAGGGTAAGTGGCTTCTGCTGTATGTTAACACCCCTCAATCAATAAGCCTTGCGTAACTGGTCAGGCACTTACCTAACCTTGTGTCCTCTTTTTTTTTCTTCCTGTCTCCCTCTGTATGAGGTAGCAACCAGTGGCCCGTGATACTCTGACCAAGCCGCGCTGCTCTTTTGTTCGTGCATGAGCAGCTCGCTAACTGGCAGTGGAGGCAACATGTGGTTCACTGTGGAATCTTATTAACAGCTATGAGTGAATAACAAAAATGAGAAGAAAAGGAGGTGCTAAATAATACAGTGTGTCCACATTAAAATCTCTAAAAATGATCCTGCCTTTTACCACCTCTTTGTTAACACCCAAGTGGTAACTATGATCAAAATGTTTTAGTAAGCACATGCTTTTGAGTACTGTTTATTCATTTCAAGTGCAACTAGTTTTCATCGAGACCTACAAGGTTCTCTCCAATTTATTCCAATTTAAAGCTGCACTATTAAAATGTATTTTCATAATACTAAATACTAATACTAAAGACTTTACTAAAGCATCATTATTATTAAAGTTGGTATCAGGCTTGTACACTTAAATTGTGAGCAAAGCAACACCATAAAGTATTATTTCATATTAAGTCAAATTCAAATCAATGTACTTATCTTAAAAAACAGTTATTTTGAATTATACCATGTTGATAGCTTTCTATAATGTCCGCTGTCCATTAGGACATCATTCATCCATTATAGCATAGTCTGGTCCAGATCCAGGGACATTTAGGTGTTTTCTCCTTTAAGGAGATGCCAGTCTCGGTGAGCTCAGTAAATATTGAAGGTGTGCAGCAGAATACATTACAACAGCCAACACAGACAGGCAGGAACAATCTGTAGGAAAGACCCAGTGATAACAGAGATATACTGTACATATCAACATACTAAGTGCACATATGTTATGTAATTATGTGCAATGCTTGTCAGAAATGATCAAAACAAAGCCTGTTGTTGGCTCTGGTTTGAGCGTTAGAAGAAATGATGCATCTACCATTAGGCTTATTATAACCTAATGCTGCACTGAAAAATGAATCCTCCACTCTTATTAACAGGTTTTACAGGTATACAGTGTATATATTGAGGCTATTTACAGAAATGGACTGATATTTCTGTGAGTGTTAAATAATCTAAAACACCCATTCCCAAAGTCAAAAGTGCAATGCACTCTATGCAATCCTATTAGGCCCACCCAATCTTAAATTTTCATTCTAATCAATTTACAAGACTAAGTGAAGTATTTCCCCACAAAAAGGCTGTTGGCTATTAATTGCATAATAATAATGTAAGACCACAGAGAAGAACTGACATGCGAACAGTGCTCTATTTCACGCTGGCTTGAACAGAGATATGTACTTAAATTTCACATTATCCAACCCAAATATGAAAAAAAAATGTGCACAATATGTTAACATCTGGCCAACATTTTTTTATCTTTTAAAACTTGCACCCTGGTGCTGATTACAGTCCATATTTGCTTGTTTAGATGCATAAAAGTGCTCATTTACAAGCAAGTATATGACTGTACATACTTGAGTGTATTCAAACTAAATTTCTTTTTATGTGCTTAATGTAGACGACCACTGGCAGTACCTTTGTGGCCCACCCTTTTGGGAACCACTGATCTAAAAAAGTTTACAAGGACGTCATGACCCTTAGAACAGACACATAGTAGCTAAATGCTACAGCGATTTAAATTTATTTTTTCATCCACTAAGATGACTTTCATGGTCTCCTTTCTGTGCCTTGGCAGCAGTTGCACCATGATGAATGAGCAGAAGGATTGATCAACTGCTTTTACAGCTGGAGTCTGCTGGATAAAGGAAAGAGGAGTGTTTGAGGAGTTTTCAATAACACCCAACCCCAAGAGTATCTGCATTGTACAAACAGACAGACACTAAAATTACATTGATACAATGAAAATGACCACTGACTATATTATTATGAGATTTATATTGCTGTCATCTGTGACACTTCACTTGTCTAACATTTTATCAACATTTTTATCATCTGTCAATGTCTGAAGTATGCAGGGGTTATTTGGCAGTAGAGTCAGGTGAGTCTCTGGCAGACAACCTGCTCTTCAATAGAATGCTTCTAGTCTCTAATTCAGACAAATTACTGGGACATGAGCCAATAGCAATAATGTATTAATGAGATATTACCTCAACTGTCACAACATTATTAGCTGTGATCTAGTATTTCCAATAGTTTATGATGTCTGTGTGAAGTGAAGCAGTGGGAGCTGTGAGCTGCTCAGTCTCACAACATTAGCAGAACACAGTTTCTTATATCTTCCACCATTGTGCTAATAATCACTTTCAGTGGGTCGGCAGATTCCTAAGTAAATGGGTTGAAAGTGGTTTTATAGCCGCACACCACTGCTGATTCAAACAGTTTGAGAACTCCAGCCTGTACACTTAGTCCAATTAAGTGTGTTACAAATTTACACCACAACCTCTAACTGTTACAGATGAAAAGAGCTTTTTAAAGAAAAATAGGAACTCGCTGCTGTATTTAGTATTCCCCTTTGTGCTGTAGGCTACACTTAAAGCACGGTGTTTAGCGTAGCTAACCTAGCAAGCATTTATTATGTCTAGTAACAGATTTATAAGTGCCCTACCTTCTGGTTTAGACAGGTTTAGGCTGAAACATAATATGCAATTATTGACTGTATAATTCATTAGTTTTCTACCACTTAGCCCCGTTAGGGGTCGCGGGTGACTGGAGCCTATCCCAGCAGCTTTAGGCCTTAGGCAGGGTGAACCCTGGACCAGTGGCGCAAAAAGGGGGTATGCACCATATGCGGCGCATAGGGGCGCATAGGGGGCGCCAAAGCGATTGTGCCAAAGCGATGGTATAAACCCATTTATACCATCGCAGCGATTGTGCGATTTAGAAACGCACAATCGCTGCTGTTGTGCTTTTCTAAATCATTTCAGTATATCCTCGATACTATATAACAATTTATAGGAAAAACCTAATTAGATTCCATAAATAGTATAAATGGAATATTGCGAGTGGGCGTGGCTGGCGGGGGCGCCGTGAGCGCGCTGAGCGAGCAGGTAACGTTACTTGTTAGTTGTCACAGTACGCACACAGTTGTCTTTAAAAGATGGATAAAACAAAAAAAATAAAGAAGGAGGGAAAAGGCGCCCAAATTGATGTTGCATACGTGCACCTCACTGTGTAATTCTGATTATTGTTATTAAGCATAGTGTACAATAAAGAAAAATCCCATTTAGAACAATGAGTCACAGAAAAACAAAATAACTCTTAGCTTAGTATCTTAGTACATTGTGGTTAGAGTTGCTATATGTGATTTTAGATTTTCATCATCTCTGGGAGTATTACAATGTAAACATTTTACATGGGGCAAAGGATTTTCAGGATGCTGAGGATGTCAATCAAGATAGAAATTTAGCCAAATCATGTGACTGAATGATGTCAAGTGATAAAAAACAGTTTCAGTAAAATAAAATCCTGGCCTGGACAACTGAGCACAACTCAATAACTCAAGACAATACTTAGAAGATTCATTCCTTTTGAGGTAAAATTATTTATGTTTTGTGCTTGCTTTGATTCTCTTTGCTATGATTTAGTGCCAGGCTGCTGGCTCGGCCCTTTAATAGCTCGGTCGTCTCTGTTCTTCTGGCAATATAGTCTTCAGTTTTGATTTACGTGCACATGCCATTCCATATTTCAGCATTTTGGAGAATTTACAGCTTGCAGCTCACCATCTTTAAGTGAAATACTAATTATATGGGCAGTATCTCTCACTGTTTGGGAATGAGGATCTATTTTTAACTTGACACCTTTTGCACATCAATACAACATACTGTGGGAGTGGTAGTCAGACAAAGTACTATAACAACATTGACAAGGCTCTAGAGGTTAAAATGTTTCAAATGTAAACCAAAAATACACTTTCTAAAAACGGGGAGCATCATATCACGTCAAAACATTTCTTGAGACATACTAAAAGCATAAAGATCCCACAGCTGTGTGCAGTATGTGCTTCCAGTATTTTTGAAGGTTAGTCTGTGAACTAATATGAACTCTGGCTCTGCCTCAGTCTTCACGTCTGTGGAAAATAAACGGCGTAGGTATTGGAGAATCAGTTCAACGGTGCCTCGTATTCACTCCATTACACGTTAACGTTTCTCTGGGTCTGGGGTAGTTCCAGGATGCTGCACTCACCAAAAGCATTACTGAACTCCTACTGAACTCACAGAGCACGTGCGTCATGCCTATGTTCCTCCACACTTTGTTTTTGAGCTCATCTTTAATCCTCCTTTGCCCAAACTTGCCATTTTGCAATTGTGTGTCCAACTTTCACTTTTAATCTGACACATGCCCAAATGTTGTTTTGCCACACTCACCACACAACTGAAGGATTTCCCTGAGGCTGACATGATTCATAATAAGCACCACCTTTCACAGTACGATGAGGATAAGTGCTGGCCTATACATTCATGTTAATATCAAGACTGGATTAGCAACAAAGCAGGTTAAGCTGCTCATTTTCAATTTACCTTCTGTTCTGTGTAGGGGCTGGGTAATGCCTTGGACTTTTTGTCTTCAAAAAAAATCCCTGTTTCCTTTCACTCGCTCCATTTGTGCGGTGATTGACTTTATATTGTGTTGAGCATTGATTTTAGTCACAGTTATTTGGAGATGACAAGTTCTCATTTCAGGGTTATTTAATGGATCGTACAGTGTTATTCAAGCCCATTAACTCTTAAGTGAGCACTTAAGATCGTAAATAAATGTTGACACGGTGGACATTATCGCATTAAGGGCCAAATTAATGCTGACATGAGAGCGGTGACAATGGATGTATAAATCAGACACGGACGGTTACATTTGAAAACAAGGAAGCCTTCATTTTAAAAAGTAGTAGTAGGATTTTTGATGTAAAAACAAATTGATTTACATCCAGAGCTAAAGATGTTGCTTGGCTATTAACCTATGCACATTTCATACCAGTGGGATTTTGTAACATATATTGACAGCGACAAATTCCCCGCACACAAACACTCTTTGTTTTTCTTTCTTTTTTTAATTAGAGCCAAAGATCAGAGAAATACCAAGTGTCAATACAGCAGAGACTGAGAATATGGCAACGGCGACCTTTTAGAGCTCCCTGATCTTTTATAATGTCAACAACGGAGCATCTCGTTCTTTTCTGCCACAAGTTTGAGCTCCCTGCCTGCCCCCACATGGAAATGTAGAGAACTGCACATTAATAGCGCCTATTTTTAGTTTACCTAATTGTGACACGTGGTTGATCCCAAAAGGCCTGACAATATCACTCAAAGAAAGTTGATTTGGTTTGTGTCCGTAAACGGTGAGTTTACTTTGTAAGGACAAGTTAATGTAAAGCAGTTTAAGTAAAGAAGAACAATAACTTGTTTCCTTGTCTTTAATTGGACGTAGTTGGATACCATGGGGATGCTTGGAGGCACTATTCCTCCCTCATTCCCGGAGGCAGCTCGCTCCTTCTTCAAATTCCCAGAGCAGCAGGCAGACGATGAGACAAATCACTCAGCCTAGAGGCCTCTGGATGGGATCTTGTCTAGCTCTGCATCTCTCCCCATTGCCCCGCTCTGGATGAAGGCGTTAGCGCTAGTATTAGCCTTGGGCTGGGGGACATGGAGGGATTTCTCTTTGCACTCATGCCCTGGCCAAGTAGAACGCAGCCTTATCTCCTAATCCTGTTAAATAAATGCCCTGCATTTATATTGTCAGAAGAAAGGCATAAAGGCACCCACAGTGAAAAGATGTATTGCGGCCAGTGAATGTGCTCTTTGGCCTTTGCTGGTCAAAACTGTGGAGGTGGTGGAAGAATAACCAGAGTCAGTAACCTAACATCAGTCTGTTTGTTGTTCTTGTAATCCACTCATGACTTAAAGCAATGTATTTACAAACGGACTCCGTGGGCCCTAGATACATAGCAGATCTTGGCTTGGATATAATGTGATAAATGCTGGAGAAAGCCGGCAGTTAGAGATAACACCGATAAAAGGGCAGGTTTATCAAAAGCCGCATCAAATAAGTGAAGGAGATAGAGTAAACAGAAGCAGAGAAAAGTGCCGCTGATATTGTTGTACAGCAGCAGTGTGAAGATTGAACTGACTAAATACCATACAGGGAAAGGTAGTAGTAATATCAAGAGCTAAGATAATGGTCAATTATTTGCTTGTATTAAATTGGTATTAATAATACATTTGCTTTTAGGGTGGTTATTGCTTTTCTTTTTTTGTTTCTTTCTACTATGGCACCGTGTGCATTATACAGTGTTGGGGCCGTGTTGTATATACTTTAATTTGAATGTATGTGGTCTCGTGTCCGTGTGTGGCTGCCAGCAGAGTGGGCTGGCCTGGCTGGTGGCCTACGTTTGTTTAGCTGTGAATTCTTCCTCCTGATCCAGTGATTCACAGCCTGTGGCTTATAGGCTCCGTTCACTTGCCCAGAAAACACTAATCTAGAGAGCACAGACGCAGGACTGTAGCATCAGCGTGAACGCCATGGCTCTGCACGGGATGTTTCTGTGCTCAATGCTGCAAGTTGGAATCTTTTATTTTTGATCGATAACATCAAGAGCCTTATCGTGTACTCTTCATTCCTTCTATATTGTTTTTATTTTTGTTTAGTAATATTTAGTGAAACATTTAAAGCTGCAGTTACTAAAACATCTTCCCTCACCCTTCCAGACTTCCCACAACAACATAGGAACCTGTTTGTTTTTTTGTTGTTTTTATTTATTTATTTTTTTAATAAATTGTACTAATTCAGAACATCAAAACACTAAAAAAGTACATCTTCCCTTTTCTCTTCACTGTGTGAGCAGTTGTAGTATTGGAATAGTAATTTGATTTGTCAAAGTTTTACTCAGTGTCATTCAGTGTCAAGAAACTGTGTTTGAATGTGATTAATATCACTGAAAATTCTCATCTAAATAAAGCAAAATCTCAAAGTTTTGTTTTTTCACACATCATTCCTGTTACAATATGCCATCAGTTTAAAAAAGTGGCACACTGCACTTTTAATTTTGTCAAATTTGTTTTTATTTTTTCTATATTCCTTTTGACTTTAATCCTTTATTTTTGTTTTGTTTTTCTATTAGATACCAGATATTTTCTTTTCCAAAATTTACTGTAGGACCACATAACGAATAACAAAGGCCCAGATGTGGCCCACAGGCCTTGAGTTTGATGTGCGCTATCCAAGTCTGTACTAATCAAGTCTAGAGGGATGAGCCAAAGCTGCATATTTGCTTTCCTTTTTGGAGGATGGAGGAAACAACACTGGACAAGGATCATTATCGCTGTCATTATCATTAGTAATGTTTTGGAATTGTGTGAGAGTTGCTCTTAGAAAAAGAAAAGCAATGAGAACTAACAAGAAAGAGCTCATTTATAAATAGTGTGGTTGTGTGAGAAACAGACTTCGCGAGGCCAAAGGGACATGAAGGGGGTGTGAGGAGCAGTACTGGCAGCACACTCTGTTATTGTGTGTGGGGCCCAGATGGACTGGACTGAGGTTACTTGGACTGAAGAAGAGGAGTTGCTGCGTTGCTCGGGAAATGGAAACCTGTTGAGTTCTTCTAGAAAAACAAGATGTTGTACAGGTCTGCTAGTTGTCAAAGTAAAACAAGAATTTAGAATAATAGGAGGTAGTGAGATTTGGTTTAGTGCAACATTGTATTCAAGGGTGTCAATTTACTGTAAAATAATAAATTTGTATGATTTAATATGCCATAAGACATTTTTGGAGAAATCAGACCTGATGATTGGTAGTAGGCCTCCTGGCTGTCACTTGTACTTTAACCCAGTACAGGTCTCTGACCACACACACAGACATGCTTCTGTGTTATACAAGTGGCCGGCTGTGTAGAAATCAATCAGATAAAGTAGGTCAGGAAAGGAGAGAGAGATATGGGAGGTCTCTAAGGGAGCAGCCCTTTGTTCCACATAGGAGCTGGATACAGAATGATGCATCAACAAAATGCCTCTGGTCTTTCCCTAAGGGCCACGAAAACACATCAGGTGCACAGCGTGAGCGCGTTGTGTTGCATGAATAAGTGTGGACAGATCATTTCTCCCAGGTGTTTGGCCCTGTCCGTGCTGGTACACACATCCAGGCTCAGCTGATCCTCTTTTGTCGTCGTGGTGATGCCTTTAGACCCTGAGTCTGGTATTACAGAGGCATAACTACTCTGGCCACTCCTTTTCCATGGAAACTCCAATAAGAGTTGTCAGGTCTAAGCCCCATCCTCATAGACTCATGACCATGTTATGTCCTCACTAACCTAATCAAAGCCCCGCATAATGCTCCGGAGCCACCAGCGCAAAGCAGCGGTGTTAAGCAAAATCCATTCAGGACCAATTTCTGAGTATCATTCCTAATAACTGCTGTTATTGC
Organism: Perccottus glenii; assembly: GCA_024416835.2. NCBI lineage: Eukaryota > Metazoa > Chordata > Actinopteri > Gobiiformes > Odontobutidae > Perccottus > Perccottus glenii. Next base: position 21,875,305 of record CM044554.2, on the reverse strand, counting down.
CTGTATACATGGCACAATAATGAAACACAGAATCAAATCTATTGAATATACACTCTTGTAAGAGAAAAAAAAAGCATTAAGGCTTTACGTGGTTATTTGTGCCGCTCTTTCAATAATGCAGTGCCGTGCAGGATTAATCAATATTTATTTTTAGGTGATGAATTTTAAATAATAAGTTATATAATGATTTGATTATGCATCAGCACAAATTATTTTGCATCTACAGTCTTTGTGCGTCTATATGTGGAGCTTCTGTGTGTTTCTCTGCACGAGCTGCAGGGCACTTCCATAAAGTTTAATTATATGTTGCATTCCCAGTGGAAGGGCTGAGATTAAACTAAATTAAATTGTGTTGGGGTGCATAAAATGTTTCTGTGCTTCAGAGAATACACCCGAGCACATACACACAACTCTGGTATGTGGCAGTTGTGGTATTGCTGCTCAAGTGTAAGTTGTTTTCAAGTTTTGATGATCTACATGCACAGTCACAAAATGTTATTTGCCATTTCAACTTGCATATATGGTTGGTTTGCCATCTAAATTTATAATAATGAGTCATGCCATTTTAAGTGATCCATTTTAAGTCATGACACAACTTCAGAGATGTTTAATAACCCAAACCACATTAACCAAAGAGACATTTCTGTAGGCATCAAATGTAAGCCATGACCTCCTCCATCACCCTTCGGTTTCTACCATGAGTAAAACTTCCTTGTTGCATTTATCTGTATCTCAAACCAAAATATTTTCAGATTTGTTTTATTTCAGTTAAAATCTAATAAGTGTTAGAAGGCTTCTGACTGCTTCTTTAGAAAATACTCTGAACATGTTCTGGCGTTTAAAATATGACTCATGGCACTGATTTGTTCCTCTTTTTTGAAATGGAAACCAAACACACCCTGAGGATTAGAGCAGTAGAGCGGTAATTATGTTTCATTGTAATGGCAATAATAGTGTAACACATTTTACATTTAGCTGTGTTAATCCCAGGATAAGCATTTATAATACTGAGACAAATATGGACTGGATCACAGCATGTTTTCCATCTGAGTGTTTACTGCCCTCTATTTTTTAATTGTTGTTTGAGTCATCACATAATGCTCACTATTGTGGTTTGAGTAGCATCTCACTTGACACAAGTCTAGTCTTTACACCACTCAGCTGCTGTTTTAAAAGTAGAAATAGAAAAATGCTTGCTTGATGTTCTTGCCCAATAAAGCATAACTGATATTGTTACAATACACTTTTAGGCAACATAATTACTGCTTTTATGGTTAAAAAAAAAAGTGACCAAGTTATCAGCAGTCCCTATATGGAACTGGGAAAACATACTTAAAGTGTAATTGTAATGTTGCTTATTACATGAAGGACAGACTGAGCAATGAATGCACTGCCAATCACACACTAAAACCTCATTAAGAAATACCTCTGGTTCTGTGTTGATCTCACTCTGCCATTGATTAATAAGCAAAGCCTTAATAGAGTGCATTACACTAGGGATAACATGCACACTGGGCTTTTATACATTAGTGCTGTGTCAATGAAAGCCTTCAGACTGAACGATTCTCTCAGGACTGCGACAGCTCTGACCCTGAGCCCACACGACGCTGAGAAAAGGAGAAAGATCTCAGTTGAATGGCTAGGCCCACTCGCTCCGTCGCTTTCTGCGAATGATCACAAACCAGTTCATATGCATTTGTGTGGGGTATGTAGACATGTGGGCAGCTCCATACTTTTCAAACTGAAAGCTAGACATGCCTCTCTGGGATTATCCATCCTCGTGAGCGGCTTTGTTACTAAAAGTACCTTTAGTCTAGTTTTTACAAATGTTAGCCACATGTTCATTTCAACCTGCTCTAAAGAAAAGCATCTGTTTCAGCTCAGTAAAGGAGCACCACTCCAGACAAATGATATGGTCTGCTTTCAAGGCACAGATGTGTGTTTCTCTGGAAATAATTAGTATTTTATGTTTTCAGTTAATTAACTTGTGGCCTTAAGATAGATAATGCATTATCGATTTAACAGAAACTATAAATACAGACCTGTACTCTACAAGGATCAACATTATCTATCAAACCTGGTTCAAATGTTCTAATAAGACAAGAAGAAAACAGTGATGGCAAACTAATCTGTTATTTCTGGTGCAACAGTTTCTCCACCTTTCACCCTATACTGGATGTACATTTATTAACATATGATTACAAATCTTTGATAGGTGTTACCAAGACCACACAGACAAGGGTTAATTGCCAATTGATTTATTAATTCATTTGATTAATATAACTGTAATGTGAGAGTTTAAACAATGAGTAGTGAATGAGGTGCAAGAATGTGTGTCATGATGTCAAAGTAATGTGTGTAGTAAGATGGCAGACAAACAAAAAGGGTTTACCAAGATAGTGGCTCACCTGAGAGAGAGAGAAACAGAATAAAGGCGGCCTGGTTTATTTATACACACTAAGCCCCTCCCCTCTCAGGTAGACCAACCCCTGACGACCCACCCACTCAACACAAGTCAACCCTCTTAAAGGGGAAGTTCAAGAGCTGGGTCGTCACCAGTGTTGGTCATCTTACTTCAAAAAAGTAATTAGTTACAGTTACAAAATACTTCTTCCAAAAAGTAATTGCGTTAGTAACTCAGTTACCACATTGTAAAAGTAACTCAGTTACTCAGCAAAGTAACTGAAGTTATTTTTTATGTTCTATAAGGGTATTACGTTCTATAACAGCTTAAATATCAAAGATGTTTAATTTATTTATTTTTTTTACCTTTATTTAGCCAGGATGGTCCCACTGAGATTACAAATTTCTTTTGCAGGGGAGTCCTGGCCCCATGTGTTTGGGGGAGACTGTTGTACAAGTTTTTGGTGGTAGGGGAAACCGGAGTTCCCGGAGGAAACCTACGCAGACACAGGGAGAACATGTAAACTCCACACAGAAAGGCCAAATGACCTTTCTAAATTAACTGATTTAAGAATAAAAACACTATATATTGTATTTTAGAACATTTGGTATTTATTTCAACTCAATAGATTTCAGTCTGCCATTTGATATACATAGAAATAAAAACATAAAAAATAAATATTGAAAATAAAATTCAATGGCAAAATTCAGTCACACAAATGTAAACTTGTGTAAAAAGAAACAACGGGAGACCTGGCCATTAAGTAGTGCAAATCTCTGTACCTGTAAATGATGCACAATAAACAGAACACAATCCAACTCTCTCTGTAGATTAACATGTTGTTCATTCTCAAAATTAATAATACATTAATCTATTCTAAAATACTCCTCTCATCTAACAACTAAACCAGTGGTTGTTGCTGACACGTAAAATCGAGCGTTGCTTGTTTTAACAGTGGCTCTGTCTCCTTCACTGGAACTCACACTAGCTTCATTTGGGGTTAGCAGCAACAACAAGTGTCGTGTTAGCATGTGTTGATGTGAGGGGCTTCATAAGATTTGAGTTGCTTCAGGCAGACGTGGATAAAGTCTTTTTTTCCTGGACATAGCATGTTACAGAAATATTCTTGCCGTTAATTTCATTTAACGAGAAGTAGTGCCGGTACTTCCAGTTCGAGAACGCCACCTTTGAATTTCCCCGGCTCGTCTTCATTGTCGCTGACGCTGTCTTGTGTTTAGTGGAAGTCAGAGCGCGCACTGCGCAGTGAGAGCGCGTGAGCAGGGCACCGCTCACACACCCCTGCTCTCTCCAGCAGCAGCTGATGTGTATCCAAAGCATGACACCTCGCACTTTATTCAACCAAATTGTAGTAACGCAACACTTTACATTCTCAGTAACGATAACGGCGTTACAACGATGGGAAAAGTAATTAATTAGATTACTCCGTTACTGAAAAATAACGCCGTTAGTACCGCCGTTATACTCTAACGCCGTTACTTCCAACACTGGTCGTCACAGATAGGATATAAGTTTTTATATGTTTTAGACGTTCCCGCTACATTCAGTCTAATGTTGGGTCTCTCTATACACTGACAGCCATGACAGTTCTCTGCTGAAGATAGATAGTGTTAATCCAACCACGCTTCAAAGACCCCTTCACTCAGATCTGTGACTCCAACAAATCACCTCCCGCCAGTTTCCTGTTGTTGCACTGTTCTTCAGTGATGATGGGTCCATACGTCAATGCAGTAACATCCACATAACCAAACTCACTGGGAATTCATCAGAAGCCATACTCACAGACACGGGCACATTCTTTCCCACCAATGATTATAGTAGAGCTTTGGTACACATTCCTGGGCAGGACGAGGCACTTCCTGTGGTCAGGTTAAATGCAGTGGCCACAGTGCCACAAAGGTCAGCTGCAGAGTCGGTCCCCATTGGCACTACTGTCTCTGTGAGATGAGCCACTGCTAGAAATAGAGCCTAGACCTCCTATTTGTAGGCCACTTTCAAACAGGAAAGACATTGGCCTGGTCACTGGTGCTACGGGTCCAGTCCAAGATTAGCATTATTTGGAAAAGCTAAAAACTGGGTCATAATCTGCTTAAAACAATGGAAGATTAGAAATTGTTGTTTAAAGGTGACCTGACTGAATTATAGTGAGCTAAACAATAAAGTTGAAACCTTTTGTACTCCATATTTATGCTGATCACTCATCAAAGAGGGCAAGTAGTCAGACCAGGTAAAGGCACACGGGAAATAGGCCACAAGCATCCACTGAGAGCTTAGGTAACATATGGTGCATATACTGTCGATCGCAAACAAACACACACTTGAGGGTGGTCCAGCAGTGCACAGAGACATATTGGCATTACCAATGAATAAGTAAAGGTGCTATTGACCTAAGGGTCAATCGCCATGGGCTTCCACAGTTCTCCCTCCACTGAAAAGTGAAAAGTATTGACCAAACCACTCTCTGAACCTCACTCTGATGCATGAAACAAAGAATATGTGTAATGTGCAAACAAAGATGTTGAAAATCATTACCGCTGTGGCAAGTGGACGGCTGTATTGCAAGGATAACTTACAAACTTTTCAGTGGGGATTTTTCTGGTTCTTTAAAAAAACTGCTATTAAGGTAAATTAACGTCTTTAGATTGCTCCCATCAGTTTAGGGTGCCTAATATTTCAGTGACATTTCTTGGCTCTATAAAACATTCTGGACATTCAGACATCTGGAAGTCGTCCTGGACCACAGCAAACCTCTTGAATTCATTTAAGATGAATGTACAGTGGGGCAAAAAAGTATAGTAGTAAAGCAGTATAAAGTAAAGCACCAATTGTGCAAGTTCTCCCACTTAAAAAGATGAGAGAGGCCTATAATTTCCATTATAGGTACACTTCAACTATGAGAGACAGAATAAGAAAATTACAGAAAATTACATTGTCTACTTTGTGAAGAATTTATTTGCAAATTATGGTGGAAAATAAGTATTTGGTCAGTAACAAAAGTACCCTTTGTTAGCAATGACAGAGGTCTAACGTTTTCTGTTTCTTTCTTTTTTTTTTTTTTTAAACAGACTGTTGCTGGTAGTTTGGCCCATTCCTTCATGCACATCTCCTCTAGAGCAGTGATGTTTTGGATTTTCAACTCCCTCCAAAGATTTTCTATGGGGTGGAGATCTGGAGACTGGCTAGGCCACGCCAGGACCTTGAAATGCTTCTTACAAAGCCACTCCTTTGTTGCCCGGGCGGTGTGTTTGGGATCATTGTCATGCTGAAAGACCCAGCCACGTTTCATCTTCAATGCCCTTGCTGATGGAAAGAGGTTTTTAACTCAAAATCTCACGATACATAGCCCCATTTATTCTTTCCTTTACAAGGATCAGTTGTCCTGGTCTCTTTGCAGAAAAACAACCCCAAAGCATGATGTTTCTACCCCCACTGTTTTTGTCCCACTTTGTGTAATGCTGGAACTTCTCATGGGAACTGAAAGTTAGCTATTGCTGTAATTTTTACTTTTTTATGTTACCACAAAAGGCCCAAAAAATTTACCAGAAAATATGGACAGTATGTTTGCCGTTAGTTACTGTTTCCATGTTGATGTCCTGGCCAGTATTTTAAGCTGTATTCTGGTAACACTTATTTCTCTTGCTCAAGTTCCTTAATTGTCCGTTGCAGGCAGTTTGCTCTAAATAGACTCACAATTGAGTGGTTTTCATGTTTTTGGAACTTCCTATGAACTTTTATAAACTGGTCATGTTGTGTCCACTTCAACATTAAATAGTTGCACGACTTTGGGTTTGGGGTTCACGGCTCGTCCTGATGTGCTGTCATGAAGCTCTGATGCCTCGTCATGTAACCTCTCGGAGACACTGTGAACACCTGTCCTTGCACTCTTGAGGCATGCTAATACATGCAGACACATGGTGGCCTGCTGCCTGACCTTGCTGGGACAGAAGGAGTCATTGGAGAGACGGGGCATGGTGGCTCAGCAGGACACAATATGACATATGCTCCCTCTGCAAAGCCTTTAAAGCACACAGCATTAGCAGAAGTGAGCGCAATCGCACCAAGCTTACTACAGCAACAACAGTTAAGGCACCCTTTTCTGACTACTAATAATGTGCTGTACATCCATTGTTTACTCATTCAGTGATTTTCTTGTTATAGGTATGATAAAAAACATAAATAAATTATGTCTGGGTGGAAGTTATTGCGAGATTTTTTGAGTTTACAAACTTGCAAAAATCAGTCTTGTTCCAAATGCTCCAAAGCAAAGTATTCATGATCCAAACCCTGGTCTTACCGGCTCATTGAGTCCAATGATGTAGCAACACTGACAGGTCGGGGCGTGTTTTAGGTTTGAAGATGTAGCAATCGTTTTACTGTTACGAACGTAAACAACGCTGGCGCTGCTCTGATTGGATAACTGCGGTTGATAAATCCAATCGTCCACAAGGTATTCATTGCAAGTACCTGCCCCTTATGCTTTCCGTGGGAGCCCTCCCAGTCTAGTGCTGTGGAACATACTATGTTCTGTGGAGCAGTTCTATCGAGTCAGGTGTGATCTGGTAGCCTTATGCACACACGTGATAATAACCTCAGCTAATACAAGTCTGTTTGTCTGGGACGAGGCATATTACTGTCAGTGTCTCCCCTCGCTCCTTTCCAAGTGCACTTCTCAAGGTGTGGGGCTTGGTATTGCCATGGAAACAGCAACCGGGAGCAGTGGGCGGTGGAGGGTTTTGTGGAAGGGGACTGCCGGTGATGGTGTTGTCTGGTTGCAGTAAAGCATGCTGAGAACAGAAACTTGGGAATGCTGTGAGATTTTAGTGACGGCAGAAACCAGAGCAAACGCCGTATGGGTTACTTTGTCAGGTGTTGTGGAGCTCTAACTGTCCAGAGCTGTCCAGATGAACGCCCCCTGTTCAGTGCTCACACATGTACTTTGTCTTTGGTTCAGTAGAGGGTCACTGTCTGTGTTTATATAGCACCGCCTGCAGGTATCACTGGATCATGTTTATGTTTGCATGTGGCCCAGTTACGTCCACCTTTGTATATTTTCTCTGCTTTTTCCCTTGTTTTTTTTACATAGTTGACCTTTCCTTGTCACCTTTCATTGTCAAGCTGTTTTAAACAAGCAGTAGGCTATGGTACAGGTTTAGACTAGTACTGTAGTAGCTTTGTAGTCCCTAAGACTGGTCTTGATACAAGTATTAAGACCACTTTTTAAAGTTGTTTAGGACCTAAACTCATTATTACACATTTTTCATGTGGTTTTTTTCACCTTAATTTAAACAAATGTCCCTTTGACATGGCCTTCTTTACCAAATGTTAACCACTGATATTGGTCCAAGACTAGAGTTTTAGTGTCTGCAATGTTTTTATTTTTTATTTGTTTCAATCATGTGCACGAATACCCATATACTTTGGGTCATAATGTCATCCTTTTTTTTTTTTTTTTACACAATTAAAGCAGAAACAAGTCAATTGTATGATATCTGCCCCTTCCTTCAAATATATAAACAAAAATACAGGATGGTCTGAATATGCACAATTTCTTTTTACAACATAATAATCCTGTCATTTTTAGCACATCTGATCCAGTGTATCACACGCTGGTGTTGGTCTTGACCTTTTTTTTCACCCTGCCACAGACTAAGGGTTTGAGGATTTAAAACCAATACACTTGGTCTGGACAAGGTCTCATTTGTGTTTTTATTGCCAAAGGATACCATAATATTTGTTATATCATACACCATCACATTATCAGCCCCCTGTCACTGAGGTACCAACAGAGGCATAATCTGAAGTTGCAATAACACAATCAGAACCTTGTGACATCAAAGGATCTCTCTTCTATTTCTTTTTCTTTTGTAGTTTAGAAAGTGGAGAAACAGCTGGTGCATACAAAAGCCCCTCATGTCAATACACAAGAGAGGCTATTTGATTTTTTCATTTAATTTTTTAATGCCAGCTCCCCTACATTTTAAAAGTGTGCTTCAAACAATATATAAACATAATGCAGTCACACAAAAACAAAGGTTTGTTGTTTGTGACTTATTGCTGCTCGAAAATCAAAGACAACAACATAAGCCCAGTTACTGTTGTCATTTAGCTATAGAAGTTAGGCCTGAGGATGAGTTTGTCTGCACTTGTATCATGTTGTATCTAAGACTGGTGGAGAGCACTTAAATCTGTTTGACCCTAATCTTTTCTTAACCTCGATAAATGCTTTCACTTGTCTAACCTTTTCTATTGGTCAGTTCTGGGATGTTTGTCAGACAAAACCCATCTGCAGAGGCTTAAAATCAATTTCTAAAAATTCAATTTAGATCACTTGTGTCAACAAACAACAATATATGTAAGTTAATAAAAGTATCAATCTAGGTCGGTGGCTGTAGTCAACTTGCCCTCAGCTGTAATTTTTCTTTTAACCAAAATAATGCTCTTGACCCTTAGTGCACTTTAAAAAATAGAAACCAATTTACTCAAATGTTCTCATCCTAAGGCCTCAGCTGTTTTACTCTGCTCCATCGAACAGCAACAAAAAGACAAAAGGTTTATCCAATCAACTTTAAGGAGGTTCTTGTTTAACACAGTGTACATGCAATCTCAGTTACTAATTTTGAAATATAGATGTAGTGTCTTTGGATTATTGTAAATAAGTTAGTGCGACCTAGTATTCAGTATTCAATGCTTTTAAATGTGACATGTAACTTCCAAGGTCAAAGTCTATTTTCTCTCCATTTAATATATTTTCAAAATACATACATCCTCTTGTGTGTGCGCTCTAACTGTTAACGTGAGACTTAATGTGAGATCAGTGGTCAGGGGGTTAAATGATGTGCTAAATGAGGGCACTGCAGGTTAGGGCTAGTAATACCTCTCTTTTCATCTGTAAATTGGACTCTTGGGCCTTGGAGAGCTGCGCGCAATTCGCCTAGTGAGCCACGCGGGGCGCTACGACTCATCCAACGCCGGGACGCTGCTACTGGACGGGATGCATTCAAAGTTGAAGAAGTAAAATCAATCTAAAACCACATGGCGCAAGAGATGCGAGCTTGTTGGTACATTTCACTGCATTCCTTGAAGAAGCGGGCTGTCCCTGGGCCTTGCCACTCACTCATGCCCCGTGTAATGTCCTCTCATCCCAACAGCGGCAGTTTGTGCGTCAAGTACACTTGTCAGAGGATGAGGGCGAGAGAGGCGCGGAGTTGAGGGGCTAGAGTTGAGTGAAAGTGTCTGAGGGAGGAGAGAGAGCACCGGGAGGAGGAGAGGAAGTCTCACAACCACAGAGTGAGACGGAGTGAGAGAGCGAGGGGAGGAGAGCTCCGTCGCTCCCCGTGCACTTGGCAGTCTAGTTGCGGGCTGCTGTGCTGTTGCTGTCGTGGCGTGGCTGGTCGCGCCAGGCGGGGGAACTTCACCACACTGGAGCCCGGAGTCCCACTCTCTCACCTGCGCAGTTCGGAGCTGCCATGGGTCTCTCGCCTGGATTTACGGTCCTAATTCTTCTACCGGCCTTTATGCTGCACACCAGCGGCCTTTACATCGCCAGTAGCGTTGGTAAGAAACGTGCTCACTGTTTACGTTCTTCTCCTTATCTCAGTCTTTATCTGTGAGTGTGTATTGCATGGAAAAACACTGCCAGGCTTTTTTTGTAACACAACTTCTGTGTCCTACTCTAGTGTTTTTAAAGATACTTTCCTGGGCTCCACAAGAGTGTGTTTTGAGGGTGTAAAAAGACACGAGGTGCACCGGTTGTTCCTGTGATTTTGCGGGGAAGCAGGCTGACATTATCTGTCGCAGGTATCGATTTGTCACAGGACGCTGGAGTCGGATGTCAGCTTATTGATCACACTATTATCCAATCACTCCGCTGACACTAGAGCGAGACAATGAGAAACCTTTGTTTATTACTAAAGTTCAATAATGATCAAGAATAGAATATTGTGCATAGACCAAGGGCACCTGGACACCACTGGGCTCTTGTGACTCGGTGAAGTGGCTTTGCAGTGTGTGGGCGCGAGGTGCACATCTCGGGTCGCCTCCAAAGGATGCGTCTGTGTTGTCACAGTGACACGTGAACAGATCTATCTAAAACAAGCAGACCCGTGGTGATCATTTCAAAACATATATATACAGAGGATGTTTAAGAGGGAACAGTATTAACCTTAATGACGTTTAATGATGGTAAGTTGTCCAGGGAGTTTTATCACTGTGAGGTGTATGAGCTTCTAAAGGCAGAGCTGACAGTGAGAAAACAGCGTGAGAAAGACGCAATTATTGCCTTGATCCTGTGCTGGCTTTCCTGTTGACGGTGGAAGGGCACAGGAGGTGTCAGGAGCGCAGCGCGCACTGCTGAGGTTGCCGTTTCCAAACGCGCACTGCGCCGCGCGAGCGAGCACCGGGGTCGCCTCTGGGTTCCTGGGTGGGGCTGTGTGTGCATGAGAGAAAATAACTATAGAGTTGAATTATTTGGATTATTTGGTGTGCCACGCAGAAACACAGAGTAGAGATTGAAAAATTCCACAAAATGTTTGGCATTTGTCTAATCCACTTTTCCTTGTGTTTTGTTCCATCCATTATTTCTACACCTCATGCTTCTCCCATGGCAACTCCTCTCTCCATTGTGTGCTTTTTGTTCTTGTTATGTTTTTATCTTTGTGCCATTTAACATTTTTTTCTTTTAACCTTCACCCCTTCCAACCTCCTGTACCCCCCATCCACCTGTGCTGTTGCCAGACTCCCTGCAGTACGTCCTGGGGGAGTATGGACTGGTGAGGCCCATGAGTGTTGATGCAGAAGGCCGCTTCCTATCGCATGCCGTGTCAGCTGAGCACATGGCAGAAGGGCAGCCCCGTAGGCGCTTGAGGAGGGAGGTACAAGCAGGCAATGATGAGTGGGAAGGACCAAATGACGCTGAGGAAGCCCAGGAGTCCACAGCACAACGGGAAAAGCTTTACTACAATGTCACCGTCTTCGGCCGGGAGTTCCACCTGCGTCTGCGACACAATGCCAGGCTGGTGGCCCCCGGAGCCAAGATAGAGTGGCACGATGACAATGACAGCATCCGGCACACAGAAGCACTACACGGCGAGTGCTTGTTCGTGGGGGACGTCACAGATACACCAGGCACTACTGTGGCTATCAGCAACTGTGATGGACTGGTAAGTGGACAGCAGACCCCATGTTAGCCTCTAAAACTGTTTTTACAACTAGCACAGTGACGTTTTGTGTGCTCTACTTGCATATTTATGTGATTGTCAAAAGATGTAACACGTATCAAAATTCAGGAAATGTGTTGTTTCAAGGGTGGGGCTAGAATGCGAGAGGCTGGATGTAGCTGTATACTGCTGCAAAAAACAGCAGAGAAAGAAGATGGTTTCCGGTTTATCGACAGCCCTTTAAAACATTAAACTAACAAAGTTGCAGCTATTTTCTAAATTTTAGGGACTCAGTATATAATCTAATGTCCATCTAAAAAAGACATCAAAAAAAGAAAATGAAGACAATAAATGCTTTATTTATGAACCAAGAGCTGTGCAACGCTAACACAATCTCAAGTCTGAAACAGCTGTTGCTCTTGAAATATGACTATTAATATTATAATATAATTAATAAGACATTCTTTGTTTTTAAAAAATCTTGTAATTTTGCATTTTTTATTTCTAGTTTTTTTGAGTAAGGATAATATATTGTACGGTTTTTGAAGAGGGTTTGTATTCCTTTTGGCAACAGACACATACTTTACAGCTTCAGTGGAAACAAGGCCTTTGTGTTTCCATTTGTCCGATTTCAGAGCAGCTACACCAACTACTGTTTTATGTTGGTATATTGTATGGCATGACTCTATCACATGTAATAGAAGTGATTGGGTAGGTACGTGTTAAAATAGCATGGCTGAAAGATGTGTGCCTTTTGACCTTGTTGGTGTCCTGGCTGTGACTGACCTTAAAGCTTGTAGATGCTCAAAGGGTTGAGCTTATGCTTATACTTATACTGCTGCTCTCATTATGATCTCCGAGCAGTGTTTTTCTCCAGGCCTGTCACTCACATAGTCATTCTCTCATTTAAGAAACCTTCCACTGCTTTGCAGTTAACCTCAGATTTAGTGACTACAGCCATGCCCAGTCAGTTTAAACTTACAGTGTGTTTCTACACTTACATTTACATTTACATTTATTCATTTAGCAGACGCTTTTATCCAAAGCGATTTACATTACATTACCAGTGTTACAGTCACCCAAGGACACAACGACAGTATGAACTGTGGGGAGAGCGAGAATCGAAACCCTTAGATGGACAACACTGAGTACAACATTTTATTGAGACCCAAACTGTAAAATATGGTTGGAGGATTGCACGGGAGTTGCAGCTTGAATTGTAAATGCTTTTAATAGAGCAGACATAATGAATAGAGCGAAAGGAAAAGGAACTGACAAACAGTTGGTGAATGGCTGTCGGGAATAGAGAGAAGGGAGACACAGACAGTGTGAAGAAACTGCGTGAGAACTGCTGAGAGGAGAACATGGAGTCAAAGATAAGGTGGGAAAAGTAAGAGGCAGCGGGACAGACAGTAAATAGCATTCAAACTAGCATGCAGACTGGGACATGGGAGAAGGAGTTCCTCTATTAGGGAATGTGTTCATTAGTCAGCCAGATTGGCCTACCGCTGCAGCTGAGTAGCAGCAACTGGATCCGTTTAGGGTTGAGGACACTGGGGACTGTGAGAGCAGCTGAGAGAGCAGGCAGGGAGCCAGGACAGCCCAGGCATGACATGCCCACTTAGGCTGACACCAGCCAGCGGCATCTCTCTGCTGCTGCTCACTCCAACCCGCCAAAAGACCCACTGGTCATCCTCTGGTCACAGTCTATACATTTTAGAAGTATCTGACATGGCCCACTGGTCTACTATAGTCAGTCCCACTTAGCCCACCTTGCTTCAGTATATTAATGTGGTTCCTGGGTTTCACTGTGCCAACATCACCTTCTTGCACCACATGTTTACAGCAATTAATCCTTGTTGATGGCAATTGTTTGCAACTGTTTAATTGTTTCTGAAGTCAGTATAGGTGTCTCTTGTATTCATGTTTAACACATACATAAAATATGTAAGTTAGCAATTGTTGTATATCCTTGAGAAGCTTTTTTGATAAAAATATTTTTGTTTGCTAAATGTATCGTAAGTACGATAATGCCTATTTCATATTTTATAAGTTTGGCTGTGCCCACTTCCTCACTGACCCTGGACCCTCTTTGCACCACAGTCAACTATGTGATACAGAACAAATCAAATGTAGAATTCAAACTAAAATACAAAAAAGACATGTTAGGGAGACGAGGGATGATGAAAGGGTTAAAGGTAGTAGAAGAAAGAACAAATGACCAGAATAAATAGGAAATGAGGAAAGTGCACAAGGGAAAAGGGAAATCTCTTGGTATGGATAAATGACCTTTGCAGAGAAATGGATTTGTGTAAAAAGAAGCTGAGATCAGCTGGTTAGCTCTGTGGCAGGGTGTGAGGTGTATTTTCACAATGTTGTGTTTTTGGCCTGCACAGAGGCACTTCTTAACACAGTTTGAATATGAACTTAAAGGTGCATTACGAAAGATCCAGACGTTTTGTACTAGTGTGCCACCTCTGGCGTTTGCGGTACTGCATCCAGTGTTGTGTGAACGAGCACGAACAAACAACAACCAAAGAAGAATCTGCCAATATTGACTGCGCTAGAGGCCTGTCTCTTTCCTGTGTTTACAGGATTCATTTTCAACTTTGCCGCTATTGTTGCTTAGTTTACTTATGGCAGCAAATCAGGAAGTGAGAACCAGGTAAACGAGCATGCACACGCATTACGTCACATCCACTGAAACAGAGCAGGAGTTTCAATCCCAAAATCTAATCATTGAATTGACTGTACAGGCTTATAGAGGCAGCCGCGGCAAATTCAGATCAAGCACATCAGACTGTTGCTGATGCATGTATAGGTTAGAATTTTTTTAATTTTAACCATTAAAACGTCCGTAATGTACTTTTAAGACGCGGCGTAGGGCTCACATACAACGTTTGTGTTAAGAGAAACTTAACACTAAAACTTGTTTGTGTTATTTAAGAAACTCTCATACTCCATACAACACAGCACCTAACGAATTACTAGTCAAGTCACTTCTTGTTCTGTTGTTACATCATTGAATTGAAAGGATATGGATACTTTTGGACTAAAAACAACAACAATAACAACTATTTTGTTGTTAAAGTGTACAGTATTTGAGTTTTATGTTAATGCAAATGAGTAAATGCTACAAATGTAGAAACAGTTATGGTCAAGGCTATAAACTTGGCTGAGAGATGTGAAGACTGTGCCGGCCTATATTTGTGGTCATGTAAGTGTGAGCTCAGGTGCATTTATGTTTGTTTTTGGGATACGTTGAATGTGCCATGTCAGCAGGGCTTGCTGTTTCCCTCTGTTTTTGAAGAAACACAGGCTTAGTTGTAAGAATAGTGTAATAGGTGGGAAAGCCTTACATATATCAGCATTATAATATAACAGTGAAGCATAAATGATAGAAATAAATGAAATAATAAAAAATAATGAAATACATACTGAATTTGACTAAAACTGGTCAAAAGAAATGAATCAATAAATGACAGCTGAAATAAAAATAAGAAAATGAAGGTTTGATAGAGAGCCATAAAATCTGTTGTTTAAAACAAGGACATAATTTACTTTAATGGTATGCAAATAAAGTTTTAATGTTTTAGCTCTGAGTGGATTTATTGATTATATGTTTAAATAATCACTACAGCAGGAATTATGTTGATTAATAGTCATAATTAAAGTAATTGTAGTAGCTATTCCAGTTTAATAAAAGTCACTGGCAGGGCAGCTGCAGGTTACTGTGGGAACAGAGCTAATTGCTAATTGCAGGTAGGTGAGCAGTGGTATGTAACACTTGAACCCTGTTTCCTGTCATTTTCAGTTTAAGTCCTAACACAGGTGAACACACACCTGGACGACACAACACTGCTTCACAGCTGTAGTGTAAACACTGCAGGTCGAATACATGTGTGACCACACCTGCAGTACACTCCGATGCTCAGAACATGGCGGGAAAGTTTTCTGAACAATCTTTACCTTGCCACATGATACAAAGCTATGCACACGTTTCTCCTATTGTCTCCACCTCTCAGTCTTTTTCTTGCTCTCTGTCTCATGTTTCTTGGCCAGCAGCGGTAGCAGGAAGCAGGAGAGCTCGCCTAATGATGGTATTAAAAGAGTCAAGAAAATGACAGAGAAAGAAAAAGAATGTGGCAGACAGCTTTTTGCTCCCCAACACCCACAGACTCTGGTTCTGGCAAAAAAAAGACAGAGACAGCAAGAGACAGTGTTTCTTTAGCGAACAGTCTTTGTCTGTTTTTAGCAACAGCTCTGCTTCCAACGCTGATCAGAAAGTGGTGTTGAGGGTATTGCCTGCTGTCAATGCAAAAATGTGACATCCAACAATCCAGATAGATACTCATGTCATTTTTTTTAGTACAGCACTATTTATTCATCTGATAATAAGCCAGTGACACTTAAGCAGGTGTTGCCTTGTGTATTCCAAGCCAGCCATGTTTATGTGTGGCTCTGTGCTTCAGTGTGTTCATGTGTGTTATTAGAGCACAGCAGGAATGCTGCAATGTTTTTTTAGTGCATAATTAGACATCAGTGACAAGGAGGGATGCTAATATTTTGACTGTTTTCTGTGCCTTAAAGGTAGCTTGGTGCAAATACAATGAAACCGATCCTTGGAGTATCATTATTACTATAATGTACTGATGTTGCAAAGCACATCCACATTCAGACTAATTGTGAGCCAGTGTAGAGGTTAATCATAGGAAAGAGTGTTGACAGAGGGGCAGGTCATGCACAGTAATAACCACAGAACTTCAATAAATTCCAGCGACACGGACACTTGGGCAAGCCAAGCCCCTGGAATACGCTCAGTCATTACCTCCACATTAGGAGTCAATAGAGGAGGCAGCCGTAGGCTGAGCCAAGCTATCCAGTCATCCAGTCAGCCTGCAGTTAAGCCTGGTCAGGCGTGGCGGCTCACTGGACCCTACAGTGTGTTATTCCACCGCGGGTCACGCGATAAGCAGCTCTCCACTGTAATCAGCTCAAATTGAAATGATGACATCAATTACAGCGCAGCGCACAGCTGTTATTGACCCTGGCCTCACTCACTGTGTAGAGTAGTCTTTGTTTAAAAAAATGATGGAGAGGGCGGACTGAAGGCGGTAACCACAGGGCCAAAGGGAGGGCCAGGTGCGGAGAGATCAGACTGCTGAGGCAAGGCATGAATGGAAAGACAGGCAGCGATAAGGAGAACAGTGTACAGTATCTGATTGCAGGTTCCACCCTGAAGTGTAGCTCCACTCAAACACACAATTACTCAATCTAGAGCTATTATCAGATAGAGAGAGCACGGTTGAGTCAGACAGACCGAAACCAAGCCCATTCGGAGGAACGCTACACAGAGAAAAGAAGTGCTTTTACCAGAGCTGTGATTACTGCCGCTCACTCAGTGCACTTAACCAACCCCCTCACCGCTTTCCTTTCCCCTCTGTCATTCACAAAGAGCTGGCTCAAAGCACTAGACTGTTTTGAGTGGTTGAAATAACAGGATTCACCCAAGGAAATAGTGTAGTGGAACCCCAGTGATTATAGTGGAACACCCTGCTGACATCACCACAAGTCACAGATTTATACTTAAATCCGCTCCAGCGCAATAGAATAACAGCCAGGGATAGACGTTTTCTATTAAGTTAGTATATTTAAAATGGTACAATATATTTAAGGGGGAGTGAAAGGACATTTCAGACTTAGGGACCTTCCGAGAGCCTTGCGAAACTGAGCTCCCTAGTGGCATATACATGGCAGCAGTGTGGCATATACAAACTTATTAAGAGCTTACTTTCTTTGAGGTCAGGAGTTGGATGTTAGATTTTTGATGTGTGTGTGCATCTGGAGCAAGGCTGCCAACAGACTCAAATTGACAGGGCTGATGCAGAATTTTCTTATGTGGAGTGCATTTTGATGATGATGGTGTTGTGTGTGCAGTAGTTTAAATACACCTATCAACTGTAAAGACTTAACATAACATAGAGATTAAGATAATAACAAACATATGCTGAATGTGCTGTGCAAGCACAACTATGTTTTCTTCATTTGGTAATTGTTTTGATACAGGGAAATTATGTGATTATATTCATAAATAAATCCAACACAGTAAATTATTCCTATTCTGCAGACTGAATTGAAACAAATACAAAATACCAATTAGACAAATAGATTTTATTCTTGGCCTGTCTGCTCTGCTGTCAGTCACGCAGTCAGTCAAGCGTTCCCACAGGCCACGGGGCTGTGCGGGATCGATGGGAGCCACATCAGCACTTCTCCTGCTAACTGGCCTCCATGGGGCATCTTGGAATTGGACTTGGAAAGACATTTACCTCAGTCCTCCAGCGTCTGAACTGCCCATCCCCTGGCTAACCTGTCTTGGTTTTACATAGTCAGGTCTTAAAACTTATTTGCTCAGAAATACAAGACAAATAAATGGCAATAGTTTCATTTAGAGCTTGACCAATATGGATTTTTCATGATACTCAACGATACAATCAACGATACTGATATTAGGGGGAAGTGAAAGGCTGATAGCCGATATAGTGGCTGATATCCCAAACAAAAAACAAACACTGTAAATGCTACTTTTGGTCTTGTTAAAACACTTGACAGTCAGAAAGCTGCCAATCCTATGAGGCTATAATGAAGATATCACTATGAAGGTGTCACTTTGTAGCCTACTTACATTATTGTCATTATTATTATAATGTGACTTTTAGATTGTAAAAGCAAAGGATAGTGTTTTAGTGTTTACTAGTGGTATATTTTGCGCAGCATTTCCCATCAAGGAACCTTTCCATTAAGGTGCTGTCCTTTGATTTGCGTTTATAAAATTAAAGTGTCCCTACTCTTAAATCATCGCCGCACGTTTTTATAATAAAGAATAAAGAGTGCTTAAATGAGCACATGTGTGAGAACAGACCCCCTCCGTTTACAGCTCATTTTGAGGAAACGCTTCTCAAATCTCATGCACGAGCATTAGAACACTAGTGGTTGTTTACTACTGGTTTTTGCTGTGTCACGTTAGTGGACTCTCAGCTGCACTGCAAAAATACAAAATCTTACCAAGTATATTTGTCTAGTTTTTAGTTCAAATATCTTATTACACTTGATATAAGACATAATAAACAAAGTGCAAAACTTTCTGTAAGATATAGAGACTTGTTATAAGACAGTACATCTTGAATATCTTGTTGAGTCAAAAAGTCTTGAAAACATCTCAGTTTGAGTTATATCTTAGATGAAACAAGATTATTTGCTTATTCGTAAATTTTTTAAGTTGCAGTTTCAGTTGGAAAAGATGAATCATCTTGTTTCAAGAAACAGATTTGCTTGATTGAAGAAAATTAGTCTGGTTTATTTATAACCCCTAAAGTCCACAATTCATACATCAGAAAACAGTGTTGTATTATACATGTGTGTACAAGTGTTTTACAGCAGTGGGGTGACAAAATGCACATGATACAGTTTGATGTTTGGACAGTGCTCCCACTGTCCAAACCACCCAAAATCAAATATTTTCACCAAAAAATGAACAAAAGTTACCTGTCCAGCGGAAATTTAGCATTGGACCTTCAGAGAACGCTATTGTAAAAAAGAATCCCCAAGCCACTACCTGCTTCAGGTTGTTTCTCAGCCATTTTGCAACTTTACCTGCTGACCGGCAGAGCAACATAAAGCCAGGGACAGCACCGGAGCTACATAAACACATTGTGTACGCATGCGCAGCAACTGGTTCATAATGTAACACCATAGATTGTAATCCGCCCATTGATCCCCTATTCACCAATTATTATTGTCATTATGACAGGGCAATAAAATGGCGGTTACATTAGGGCTTTTCGGCTTTTACTCCTATTGATCAAAAATCCCCCCCCCCTAGAGTTGTCACGTAGTAAAAACCTAACTCTAGAGACCGGAGCCATCTTTTGTACCAGGCTGTAAACATGAGTTTTATACTTGTAAAGTCGCCATTGGGTTTTTCCTTTTATTTCCGCTTTTGGAGCCTGCCCTCTGGTGGACGGCGGTATATTGCTGTATTTCGCTGTAAAATTGCCGTATGGCGGCGCCCTTACACGAGGACCATTTTAGAGGTTCCATGGGAGAGGCTTGTGTTTGACTGACAAACCTGAGGCCAATGCATAACGCTCCCAAGCGCCTGATTGGTTGATGTTTTTTTGGTTCCACAGAGTACAAAGTTTATGAGTTATAATTTTTTTTAATCAGTACACCTATTTAACAGTGGGTTATATGTCTGATAGGGCAGTTTTAGATTATATAGAAATGCATAATTAAAAACAACGTCTGTAATTACGCTAGGTTATCCAAACCATAGCTTGCTAACTTAAACACAACCTACAGACCCACAACCAGCTCGCAATGACAAGCGGTTTAGGGGTTAAATAGGAAAACATGTTGCAGTTGTTTATTTCACAAACCAGTTATAAACTTACCAGTGACAAAAATACTCGCAGTACTTAGCTGCTCTCCGCGGTCTTGCCTTTCCTTGGCTCTGCTTAAAAACAAATGTGCAGCATGGCCCTCTGCTGGAAAAATAGCACAATTACACCATTAACTAATAAACAACGGGCTTTTACATTTACATTTAGTCATTTAGCTGACGCTTTTATCCAAAGCGACTTACATTAAGGTTCCATTCACCAGTGTTACAGCTGGAACACCACTGGAGGCAAGGTGGGTTCAGTGTCTTGCCCAAGGACACAACAACAGTATGAACTGTGGGGAGAGCGGGAATCGAACCGCCTACCTTCCGGTTGAAGAAAGACCGCTCTACCACTGAGCCACTGCGCCCCACTGCCGGCTTGTTTCCAACACTTTATATGTCAAAAATAGAAATATAATATTGGCACATATTGGCAAAATTTTAGTCGATAGCAATCTAATAACCAATATTGGCTGATAATATCGCCCGACTAATATATCGTATATTGAAGTGTGACGTAATCTTATTGCGCCTAAAACTGAGCAAGAATTACTGCGGCTAACAGCATCACCACCTGCTCACAAAGAGTAAAGAGAAAGGTGTAAGTCTGGTTATGAGAGGTTACTCTTTTTTTTTGTTATGTCTGCTTCTGTGATATGTTGTACAGAGTGCATTTTGAAGTCACTACGCTCTTTAAATTCACAAGCATTTTGTCCCATTCTGATGTAATTAGTTCTATTTGTTCTTAGCTTGTGCTTAGTTTGTAGTGTTTACACCTTCTTAATGGGAAGGAGGCTCTCCATCTATGTGCACCCTATCTGTGTACAGTTTTCCTCGGAGCAGGCAGCAGGAGAGCTTAAGCGGCAAGAATCACACCTCACAACAGAAATTCACACTTCCTCATCTTACTAAGGCTGCCTGTTTTTGTTTTGTAGAAGAGAAACAGAGAAAATAATCACTTTCCTGTTGCAGTGTTTTATATTTGGGTTTTTTGCCACTGCACAAGCGCTGTGGGAATTGTTAGTGTACCAGCATATGTAATATATTATATAATAATATATTGTATTCTAATAACTGGCTGTGTGTGGGCTGGAGTGAAGCTGCAGAAACAAAGAAACACATCTAGTGCTTTGATCACTGTGACTGATCATCTGCCAGAGTGTACAAGGAAAGCTTTGGATACTGACTGCAATTATATAATCCTGTTCGCCAAGATGTAATGGAGACTTTGAGATGACCTTGTCTGTTTTCAGCACTTTGTTAGATTGAGGAGCAGTGGAAGGTGCGTTGAGCACAATTTGTATGCTTATATCAGGGGAAAAAACAGGATCTAGGACTTTTCTGTTGATTGCCCTTGAACTGAAGTCCACTGCAGCTGGCACAATTATGAATGACCTTTGCCCTTGCTATTAAGGAGTAAAGAATCAATTAGTGGTAACCCATCTTCATAAGAAGTTGTTTATGACTCACTGAAATGCACGGAGCTCTGCACAGGATCATAATGCAACAATCAGCCATAACATTGTGACCACTGTAAATAATTATCTTGTTACCATGGCAACTGCAGCAGGGTGGGATCTTTGAAGCACTACGTGAACATCCTTGAAATTGACTTGTTAACAGTAAAGAAAAAACTAAAAATAGTAATGTTAGGTCAATGGTCCATCCCATAAAAGGGTGATATAAAAAGTATACTATATTGTTGCCACTACTTTAGTTATGCATTCTATTATGCATTCATTCGTATGTTGCAGTGGTGGATGGGAGATAAAACCCAGGAATTAAGTAAAGTTTAAGGAAGTGTGTTGTAAAAGTTGAAATTCTGTGAAAAGTTGTGTGGTATTGCGTAAAGTTATGATTTAAATAACATTTTATTAAATACAACACTATTTAACATTTTAACATTAATCATTACTTTCCTCAAAATCCCTCTTTCATAGACACCTGACCAGATACTTCACTTTGTTATTCTGAGTGATGGGGCATGTTAACGTTTTATGAGAATATATCTTTGCAAAATTGAGACAAATAAACTTTAGTTCACAGCATTAGCTTATGTTTCCGGCCTGAGCCTAAATTGTGCACAGTCAATCCACTCCATTCGATGACACACATCGACAGACGCAGCTCCACTTACAGCGCCGTGACTGACAGCTTCACTTGGAACACAAAGGAGAATGATTTTTTTTTCTCACCAGCTAATCCCTTGCCTCTCTCTTTCAGGCACACACTGACACTCAGACACAGACACGCTGGGGATATGGGACTCATTGTCAGGTTGTGCTCTATTGCCACACTTCATTTCTAATCCTCTTCCAGCCTCTTTCTCTGCGCCGCCCACCTTTTACACACACTCACAAAACCAGACTGTGTAACCGATGGGATTCTCTGTACAAGTTCCCAAATCAGACTTGGTGAGGGACACTTCTGGATGAAGAATGACATACAGCAGAAGCTAGAGATGCAGCAGGAGATGTTCTTTTCCCTCTGCTTTCTGCTCTAGTTGTCGGTTGTCTGCTCATCTCGGGGCGCAGGACGGGTGTGGCTGCCGCTGACTCTGATGCAGTGTGACAGGACACTCCTCTCTGTCCTTTTTACTGGTGCGTGACAGCGTCAAGCGGCCATCCACATCCCCCTCTGTCCTAGTCCTTCTCTTGCACACAACATCTTCAGGTGTGCCTCGGTGCTTGTCAAAATATTGCTCTGTGTGTGTGTGTGTTTTAAGATGCAGTGCTGTTATCTCCCTGTGTCATCTTAACCTCTTCTGTTGTTTCACACCATTTTTGTGGCCAAAGCAATACTTGGCAGGTTAATAAATGAAAATATTACAAACATCAATTATGTGTCAGCCAAAAAAAAATGAACTGTTGAAATAAACACTGATAATAAATAAACATAAACCAAACTTAATCACAGTAGTTCTTTGTTTGCACTGATATTACAAACTCCTAATATGTTGTAAAATAATTTAGAAGTGTCAATAAATTTCTCAATTTACAGTCATTTAAAACAAGAAACCACAGGCCAGTATGTTTAACTCCATCAGATATTTTTCTTTTGATTTCTTTGTATATGTATTTGACAAATAGAAATGCAGTTTTTCCTGAGGCAGAGCGCTAAGGCCTTGGGGGGATGGGGGAACCAATAATGCTGCCCATTACGTTGAACTGAAGGTCTCTCCAGGAGAAAAGCACCAGAAATATTGGTCTATGGCCCATTTATGAAGATTTAACTTATCCCTCTATGCAGAGAAAAGCTGTTTTATAGATTTTATCTCCAATGAAAATGTGAGTATAAACTTAAATCTATTATATGTGAACTGTAACATCACCACATGGTTGTCCTCCAAACCCAGTTCTCTATTTCTGGGACTCAAATGTTAGTCTTTTATAGTGTTGTAGTATGACTCAACGCAATTGCTGCTAAAATTGTCATTTCTTCCAAATGTTTCGTGGGATTCTGTATTAGTCACACAATGTAGTACTGGTGTAGTAGTGTTACAACCGCCACTTCCACAGATTTCCCACTGAAACAGTGGAAGGAAAAGTCATTTCTGTTGATTAAGGTGATTACACCTTAATATGTAGCATTTTAAATGTGCTAGATCTGCTAGCTGCGCCCAGATCTCCTCTGCTGCATCCATCTTTGTCTCTTTTGTCCTCCCCATGTCTCTTTCCCGCGGCACACAGTCGAGGTCATTACCCTGGCTGAGCCACAAGCTGTTGTTGCCTAACTTTACTTTAATAATGACCAGCCTGTCCAGTTTATCATGGTACTGATCTCTGTATGAAAAAAGACAACACAGGCAACTTAAATCTTCTAATATTTTAAATCGAATTATTTAAGGATGGTGTTTATGTTTACACATACCACTAATTTTTATAAAGGAACAGGGATAATTGATGGCTTTTAATTTTAATCCTGGGCTGCAGTTGTTTTTTGTCTGCCATTAATTGAAATATAAATACATTTTGATGCAAGTGCTTCTCAACCTTTCAATTTCAACATTGAAAGGTGTCTTTAAATTGAAAGACGAAGAACAATAAAAAAGGTGAAGTGTAAAACTCTAAGTGTAAATATAGTACTTTGATGATTTTCTTTTTTCTGATATAATAGTTTCTTCAGCCATTGAGCTCATACTGCTGAGCTGACACCGTGGTTGTTGTTGCTACATTATAGACTCTTTGGTTACATGAATGTCCTCCACATGCTGCTGAACTCTGTCTACTCTGTGAAGCTCATTTCTCCACGTCTCCAGGAGGAGGGGGTGGTGAGCTGGGGGTTGGGGGTAATTTGGTTAGGGGAGGTAACTATGAGATATGGCGATGAGGAAGGCAGGCTTTTTGACACAGCCATTTGCTGGTGGTGCACTGTGATGTATAATGGCAATAGGAGCTCACAGAAAACAGAGTGGCCTCCGTCAGGAACACACACAGGTAGTGCTTTAGAGTCGCACACAAATTGAAGCTATAGGCCTCCCTCTCTCTTCTAGACACGAGGGTGTGTGGGTTGTCAGGATTAAGGTGTCGACTTGATCTGAGGTGAAGTATTACATGAGAAAGAATAATGTGGAGGGCGCCTCTCTGCAAAAAAGCTTTTCCGCAAGAGCTTAAGTCATTTTCTTAGTAAATTATTGTTTGAGTGGCTTTTTGCTGGAGCGAGTGTGCGTCTAGAGCTGAGACGAAAAGGGTCTGATTTGCTCTCAGATGATGTGATTGTGTAAAGCTGTGGCTGTGGACTCAGTGTGCAGGCCTCAGTAATTGGGGCCGATATAGGAGTGTGGTGTTTCCCTGTAGATGAAATCTCTGCTTAAGCTCAGACAGGTGTGAATTACAGCGTCTACTGTATCGGGCAAAGAGGGTTAGGAGGCTTGTGCACATGTGTGTCATATGTCTGTACACATCTGACAGTGTTTATTGGTGCACAAACATATTTATTTATTTGAAAGTGGTGGGATTCCCCAGTGATTGTCGAGCCCAATAGCTCATCTCGACGTTTACCTTTCTACTGGTGACTTTCTCTCGGGAAGCTCAGCATAATGATCATGTATGTGAATTTTTCTTTGTGATTACACGAGTGCACGAGAGAACACAGGGTTCGGCCTCATCCGGCTTCTCGACCGACGTGATGAATTAACAGAATCTCAGGCATCAGATGTTGAGACAGAGACGTGTCAATGTATTAATTGGCACTCGCAAATGTATGCAGAACAACATATAGTCATGTATGTATTCATTCTCGCACTCAGCCTCAAGCTACATCCTCCAGGCTCAGTCCTCGTCCTCTGTGTGCACATGTATCTTCCTTTTCTCAAGCACAGGTGATATTTCTGAGCTCGAGTCTTTTAAAAACAAGGTTTGATAGTGATGTGTTACATTTACATTGTAACTAAATGACATGCAGGAAAACCCAGATATGTATTTTTTGTGAAATGATGACTGTGTTTACTGTGTACAAAATTAATCTGACAATGGTTGCTAGGGACAGTTACAGCCCCACATTAATCACCACAAAATATGTTGCGTCCATTGCACAATTAGCACACTGTTATGCTTAGATAGACATATAAATGTTGGCTTTTATTCATTATAGACTGTGAGAAATTATTGATGATGATTTCTGTGTGTAAATGAGTTAAGTATGAGTATGAGCATGAGTTAAGTAAATTATGTAAATTATTAGTTGTTCAAAGCTTAAAATCCATACAGGGATAAGGAAAGTGCTCATGTAACATGAACAATGCATACATTACAATTTATATATTTTTGTCTTGTTCACTCACAAAACCCGTAAACTGACGTTAAGCCAGAGCTGAGTCAAATTGCTGGATGGATCCAAATTTTACCTACAGAGGCCAGCATTCACCTCTGATTCTTTGTCGCTCACACACCTCTCCAGACATGGAGTGAAGCTTGGAGCATGCCGGGGAATATTCTTTCTCAATTTGTTGGTGAGTGCTTTAGCTGCACTGCTGCTGGCGGAGGCCCCTCTTTGTCATGGAAACACCAATTTTTAATCTCAGGCCCTTAAACCAATAAATCCAAGTCTCTGAAATCAGCTAACTAACTCACTGTCAAACACATGCACCATGGTATAATTGATGCACCTGAAATATCTTGCGGAGGCATTAACACATCATATAGCCTGCTGTGCTTCCAGGAAGAAAACACCTGCACTATTAATAAAATACAATAGAGCTGTATTGGTGTTAAAGTTAGAGTGCTTCCTACTAACTATTAAGAGTTTCATCAGGATTAGAGCGTTTGTACTTGAACTTTGATTTTAATGATTGAGACATTGCACTTGCAGTAGTAAACACACTGTGGCATTATGTCAAGCACTGTACCTAACGGAGGACTTTTTGATACAAAGATATTGTGTTTGACTAACTAGACAATGGCCACACCCAGCTGTCTACATACTTATACTCGCCCCCTGTGGTATCCCTGGCTACCGCTGGTAACCTTGGTGATATTGGTGGAGATATGCTGCAGTCAGTGGGTGGTGCCAGATATGAAAGCATGTGTGTGTGTTTGTGTGTTTGCGTGTGCGTGTGCGTGTGTGTGCTTGTGTGTGTGTGTTTGTGTGTGTGTGTGTTTGTGTGTGCGTGTGTTTGTGTGTGCGTGTGTTTGTGCGTCTGTTTGTGTGTGTGCGTGTTTGTGTGTTTGTTTGTGTGTACGTGTGTGTGTGCGTATGTGTGCGTGTGTGTGCGTGTATGTGTGTGTGTACGTGTGTGTGTGTGTGCGTATGTGTGTGTTCGTGTGTGCGTATGTGTGCGTATGTGTGCTTGTATGTGTGTGTGTGTGTGTGTGTGCGTATGCGTGCGTGTATGTGTGTGTGTACGTGTGTGTGTGCGTATGTGTGCGTGTGTGTGTGTGTGTGTGTACGTATGTGTGCGTGTATGTATGTGTGTGTGTGTGCGTGTGTATGTGCGTATGCGTGCGTGTATGTGTGTGTACGTATGTGTGTGTGTGTGTGCGTGTGCGTGTGTATGTGCGTATGCGTGCGTGTATGTGTGTGTGTGCATGTGTGTGTGTGCGTGTATGTGTGTGTGCGAGTATGTGTGTGTGTACGTGTGTATGTGTGCGTGTATGTGTGTGTGCGTATGTGTGCGTATATGTGTGTGTGTGTGTACGTGTGTGTGTGCGTATGTGTGCGTGTATGTGTGTGTGTGTGTGTGTGTACGTGTGTGTGTGTGTGCGTATGTGTGCGTGTATGTGTGTGTTTGCGCGTGCGTGTGTGCGCGTGTATGTGTGTGTGTGTACGTGTGTGTGTGTGCGTGTGTGTACGTGTGTGTGTGCGTATATGTGCGTGTATGTGTGTGTGTGTGTGTGTGCGTGCGTGTGTGCGTGTGTATGTGCATATGTGTGCGTGTATGTGTGTGCGTGTGTGTGTTCGTGTGTGCGTATGTGTGTGTACGTGTGTGTGTGCGTATATGTGCGTGTATGTGTGTGTGTTCGTGTGTGTGTATGTGTGTGTACGTGTGTGTGTGCGTATATGTGCGTGTATGTGTGTGTGTTCGTGTGTGTGCCTGCGTGTGTGCGTGTGTATGTGCATATGTGTGCGTGTATGTGTGTGCGTGTGTGTGTTCGTGTGTGCGTATGTGTGCGTGTGTGTGCGTATGTGTGCGTGTATGTGTGTGTGTGTGTGTGTGTGTGTGTCGTATGTGTGTGTGTGCGTATGTGTGCGTGTATGTGTGTGTGTGTGTGTACGTGTGTGTGCGTATGTGTGCGTGTGTGTGTGTGTGTATGTGTGTGTGTGTGCGTGTATGTGTGTGTTTGTGTGTGTGTGTATGTGTGCGTGTGTGTGTGTGTGTACGTGTGTGTGCGTATGTGTGCGTGTGTGTGCGTATGTGTGCGTGCGTGCGCGTGTATGTGTGTACGTGTGTGTGTGCGTATGTGTGTGTGTGTACGTGTGTGTGTGCGTATATGTGCGTGTATGTGTGTGTGTGTGCGTGCGTGTGCGCGTGTGTATATGCATATGTGTGCGTGTATGTGTGTGCGTGTGTGTGTTCGTGTGTGCGTATGTGTGTGTACGTGTGTGTGTGCGTATATGTGCGTGTATGCGTATGTGTGCGTGTGTGTGCGTATGTGTGCGTGTATGTGTGTGTGTGCGTGCGTGCGCGTGTATGTGTGTACGTGTGTGTGCGTGTATGTGTGTGTGTGTACGTGTGTGTGTGCGTATATGTGCGTGTATGTGTGTGTGTGTGCGTGCGTGTGTGCGTGTGTATATGCATATGTGTGCGTGTGTGTGTGCGTGTGTGTGTATGTGTGTGTGCGTATATGTGCGTGTATGTGTGTGTGTGCGTGTGTGTGAGTGAGTGTGTATGTGTGTGTACGTGTGTGTGTGCGTATATGTGCGTGTATGTGTGTGTGTGCGTGTGTATGTGCATATGTGTGCGTGTATGTGTGCGTGTGTGTGTTGTGTGCGTATGTGTGTGTATGCGTGTGTGTGTGCGTATATGTGCGTGTATGTGTGTGTGTTCGTGTGTGTGTATGTGTGTGTACGTGTGTGTGTGCGTATATGTGCGTGTATGTGTGTGTGTGCGTGCGTGTGTGCGTGTGTATGTGCATATGTGTGCGTGTATGTGTGTGCGTGTGTGTGTTCGTGTGTGCGTATGTGTGCGTGTGTGTGCGTATGTGTGCGTGTATGTGCGTGTGTGTGTGTGCGTATGTGTGCGTGTATGTGTGTGTGTGTGTACGTGTGTGTGCGTATGTGTGCGTGTGTGCGTGTATGTGTGTGTGTGTTTGTGTGTGTGCGTATGAGTGCGTGTGTGTACGTGTGTGTGCGTATGTGTGCGTGTGTGTGCGTATGTGTGCGTGTATGTGTGTGTGTGTGCGTGCGTGCGTGTATGTGTGTACGTGTGTGTGTGCGTATGTGTGCGTGTATGTGTGTGTGCGTGCGTGTGTGCATGTATGTGTGCATGTATGTGCGCGTGTGTGTGTGTGTTCGTGTGTGCGTATATGTGCGTGTGTGTGCGTATGTATGCGTGTATGTGTGTGTGCGTGTGTGTGTGAGTGAGTGTGTGTGTGTGCGTATGTGTGCGTGTATATGTGTGTGTGCGTGTGTGTGTGTGTGTGTGTGTGTGTGTGTGTGTGTGTGTGTGTGTGTGTGTGTGTGCGTGTATGTACGTGTGTTTGTGTGCGTATGTGCGCGTGTGTGTGCATGTGTGTGTCTGAGAAGCCAGTAGCTGGAGCCTTTATTTTGACGTACCCTTTGATGACAGCAATGGCATTCGAGCAGCCTCTCACACACATTAATGGGGTAAAATGTGAAATATGAAAAGGATCATCTAAGTTCAGGTACACTTTTGCATAAACATCAGTAAATAATGGGAGAACCCAACAGCTTATGTGTTTAATGTTTACAAAGTTTAGTTACTGCTTGTAGTGTGTAAACCATGGCTGTAACACTACACATTTGTATAATACTGATATCAGTTTAATAATATTCAAATATTGATTAGTTGAAAGAATATACTTCCAGCATTAAAAATAAAAGTTTGAAATGTTAAAGTGGACTATGTTCTTACTGCTTTGTTAATTTTTCATGTTTATTTGTTTACATAAAAGGTTCACCCATTAAGGCCTGGTTTCCTTTGTTTTTATGAAATTTGTGGATTCTAAATAATTAATGCATTAATAATATGTTTGTTGGTGCTAATTACTTGACATTACAAACTAAACTTTTATATACAGTAAGAACGCCACTGCTTTTATGCCCCATGCACTAAGACACTAGAGTAACCACAGCATCCCAATATCTTTTCCTATTGCTCTGTATGTGGCCAGTAAAGCAGGACAGGTCCCTCACTGTGTGATTTATGGCCTGATAATTGTGCTTCATCAACAGTATTGTTTATTGTACATCCACAATAACATAGTGGCGCTACAGCTACATCCCTGAGCAGCCGCTAGTTCTATTTTTGCTAGGCTAATAGCTGTGGATAATAAGCTAATCTATAGGCTGTAGAAATTAGCATTTGGAACTACTTGATGCAAAGATAATGTAACTGATGCACTCCTTTGGACTTAATGAATTAAATTGATTATTTAAGACAAAATTAGCCTAATACACACAACATTACTGCTTGCTTTAATTCTGCTACGCTCCATAGTTTGTTAGCTGATGTGAGAAAATGTAAGACAGTGAATACCAATGCGGAACTGGCAGTATTTAGATTTGTGTGCTTAATCCTACACATGGCTGCTTTGTAATGTGCATAATCCCTGGCCGTGTTATCTGAGGCGAGCGCACAAGGCCTAGCGCGCCAGTGGAGGAGATGCACTCAGGCTGGAGCTATAGCAGCTTCCCAGAGAGGGTTGAGGTGGAGGCCAGCAATGTTCACTCGTCTGTCGAACACGCACACTGTCTGTCTTCCACCAGAGAAAGACTCCCTTGGCCTGAGATGCCTCCATCAGACATTAGCAAAATGCTGCAGCCAGCGTTTTTGTTTTATTTATATATATATATATATATATATATATATATATATATATATATATATATATATATATATATATATATATATTACTGTCTACTACAACACACGAGTGCTACACAAAGACTGGGGAGTTGTGGGGAAGTGTGAAGAACATGAAGTTAGGGCCTAGAAAGTATTCCCGATTTGCCTGCCATTTTGATTTCCTTTCTCCTCTCCCTGTTTTCATCCTAACTGCCCTTCAAACATGAAGAAGTCATTACTGACCCTCCCAGGTTCTTCATAATAAAATATTTGACCTAATGAAGGGATTTAATTACTGGCTGGCCAGCTCTAGAGGTGCTGGATAACCGCTCCCCTTCTTATTTTCTCTGCAATTTATCACCACCTTGACAGCATGGGTATGTGTGTGTATGCACATGCAACTTATGTGTGAATATTTGTCTTTGAAGCTGCACGTTGGAGAAGTGAGCGTGGATCTGTGTACAAATGTGCAGTGAGAACAGCCACCTGAGACTGTGAGAGG
Organism: Perccottus glenii; assembly: GCA_024416835.2. Lineage (NCBI taxonomy): Eukaryota > Metazoa > Chordata > Actinopteri > Gobiiformes > Odontobutidae > Perccottus > Perccottus glenii. The sequence continues at coordinate 21,844,318 of CM044554.2, read as the reverse complement.
AGAATGGCTTGTTAGAAATGGCATCTAAACTATGCTAATGCTAATACTTTTCTGCAGAAGTACAGGCATGCTTTACATTCTTGTAGTGAGATGTCTAAACAACCTGATGATAGCCACTCATGGGTTCATGTTGGGTCAGACAGTACCAACAAAAAATTCTAATATTTTTTTCAGTTGTGATGCACACAATATTATGCATTTGAAATATATTTCTTATTTAATTTAATATTTTCATCTAAAATAAATGCTGATTGAAACAAACTGTATAAAGTTTAATAAAGGAATAAATGTGCTATATTCTTATTAATGTATGAGATGTGTCTTTAGCTGGAGGTAAAGCAGGCACTCCTCTCTATACTCTCTATACTCACTGAATTATGAGAATTATTTGCTCCAAAGAAAATTAATATTAAAAAATGTATTTACATTTATTTCATTATGGCTCTGTAAGCAACAGCAGTCTCCTTGACAAAAATGTCCTTGAGTTTACTGTTATTTAAAACGGTGTGCCGTGAGTTTAATATTTTTGTTGAATATGATAACAATGATAATAAAACTCGTAATATTGACATTTCTCTTCTAGTTGAAGTTTATTATTATTTTTTTGATTATCACCATAGAGATTTGGTTGCACTATGTGTATTAAACATGAAACATTTGTGTTTTACTTTTATACTCACTTTCTCTTGTGGAAAATTGTTGTGTTTTTTTCCTGAAACCTGCAGTGCCGGCATGAGGGGTGTAAAGTCAGGACGCAGTCACAAGAAGGAGCATAAATGGGCTTTTGTTTCTTTTTTTTGTCCCGCCCACATGGAATACCATTTTGTTGTTGAAGTGCCATTGTTCATATTGAAATAACAGTTTTGAGACATATTTTGCACACTTTGAAGAGCAAATTAATGATGCTTTATCCCACTTTGGGGAATTGCAGGAAGCAAACTATATGTTTTGATGCATTTGTTTTGATGTAGTAAGGATCCAACCAAGTGTAAAATGCACACAGTGGAAGGGTTACACGAATGTCCAGACGGTGTAGGCTTAACTATTCAAAAACAGCAGTAGAAGAAGGACAGTGATGTGAGGGGCCGAGACAAAAAAGAAATGCTACTTCTTTTCCTTTCGGCTGTCCCCTTCAAGGATTGCCACAGCAAATCATCTGCCTCCATCTCACCCTATTTCCTGCACCCTCCTTTCTCAAACACTACATCCATGTCCTTAACTCCATCCATAATCCTTCTCTTGGTCTCCCTCTCAGCATCCTGCCTGGTCGCTCTAACCTCAGCTTTTGACCAATATATTCACGCTCCCTCCTCTGACCATATAAAACTTCTCAACCTAGCCTCTCTAAGTTTATTTCCAAAACAACTCCCATGCGCTGTCCCTCTCATGTACTCATTTCTGACAAATAAGAGATGTCTGAAGAATAGAAACGACTCTCAAAGCCTCGATTTACTCAAATACATTTTGAATCTAGGCAGACGAGAGGCCAGTGTTTCTAACCTAAATGGCTGGCATCACTTAACTGCAAAACCACAAATATCCCCAACCTCTTGACCTCTGTGGTACAATGACAACCTGGAGTGGTTAAACACTGACTGTGCTGCTGTTGCATGAATACTTTTACCATGTGTTAATTCACTACTAAAAGATCCTTGTCCTTTCTTTTCACTTAAATCCATGCAGCCCAATTAAAAACATTGTTAGGTGCGTCCTGGATGGTCCATTTAAACACAGGCACGTCTCAGCAGCTCGCATTAGCAATATGCTTTCCTTGACACATCTTTAAGCATTTCCGTGGCACGGATAGATTTTAGCTGATGAATGTTATGATGCTTTTCAAAAGGCCGGGGGTTCAGAGAGATATCTTCGCCCTTCTCTCTCCGTGTCGTTCCTGCTGCGCCGAGCTGTTATGGCTGCTATTCAGTGGGTGGCCTTCAACAAGGTTTCTGGCATAAAGACGGGTTGACCTCCAGCGCGCCTGTGTGTTTGTATTTGCGCTTGATGGCTGAAAGACACAGGGCACGGAGGGTTAGACGCAAGTGTACAAATGCAATGTTTGTGTTTGCGCCCACCTACTGCATTAAGGCTTTATGTCTCTGTTCGTTACACTGTGGCTGTCATTTCTATCAAAGTGACAAAGTTACATGGTGAACTGGGCAGACCTCAGTTGTCCTTTCCGATATTAAGCTCACATAGTAAATTAAACAATCCATTAGTTTAATAGCCACCTTTGAAAGATGACAGTTTATTGCCTAAACAAGCTAAACCAATTACCTTTAAATTATTAAAGCTAAATAATAGTTGTGACTAATGCTTTTTATTATCACTGAGAAATATGTCCACAGTTGGCTAGATAAGCAAATTCCTTTTGTCCACTGCAGCTGCACTTAAAAGGATAAAAAGACTTTTGAATATTTAATATCTGGAAGATTTTGTTTCATACAGCTCAGTTATTATCAGATAAACCCTTAAATGTATCTTAAAAAGCTCTTTAGACATGTGAGAAGTCATTACAACAAATTAAACCTGAGTCATTAGCAATTTACCATTTATCTACAGAGACAAATGAAAACAGTTTATCTATTGAGAATGTAAAAAAAAAAAAAGAAAACTATCATTTTAATTCCACAAAACACTGGATAAAAGACTTAATGTTTCCTTGTTCTTGCCAACAATAACTAGAGGAACTAGGGTCTTTGAGTGACTGCCAAACATGCTCATGCACACTCTGGCAGGTAACTTCCTGTCTCGGTATCCAGTCCGCTCTGCTGTAGTGCCAAGGCCGTTGGAGACCCAGCTCTATGTTTGAAGTGCAACAAGCCCCCTCTATCTGGCTACATGTTGCAGATGGGAAAACCCAAACTTGGCAATGGGAGAGGCACCGGGCCTCACAAAGAGAGCACTCACAGGAAATACAGTAGTAAAAGGATGGACACACATATAGTCTCGCCAGGAACTGAAAATAAAGGAAAAAAGACCAAAGTGGAACCAGTCTATTTCTCCTTAATTTGGCTGCTATAGTTATTGTTGTCCTCCTAATTTTCTATCATATCTCTGCTTTTTTTTAATACTATTTTTCTGGTTGGTGCAGGAACACACTAGGTTAAACACTGCATATTTCAACTGGCTTAACAGTAAGCATATATCTGGCATTGTACCTGAGGTAGCTGCCCCTTTATTAAGCTCTAACCATTTATCATTGACACAATGGAATCATAGCTCTATTTATTGTTAATATAGTGAGTATGAGCTTGCCAAATAGTGAACACAAAATGTTTTTTTATGTAGTGTTCACTTCCTTATAACTTTCTTTTGGGAAAAAGAAAGTAATTTTTTTTTATAAATTTCCCCTCAAAAATAAAATAAAAGCACCAGTACAATAATAATTTCTAACAGTACAGCATTCAATATGTAGTTTCTCTCTGGCTTCCTATTAAGAGCAGTTGGCAACCACTTAACCGTCCTTGGGTTAGGGTGACCTCGGTCCCACAGACTCAAAAAGGCTGTGTCCCATCTAATGGTCAAACTTAGGATCTTGGTTATGTCAGGAAAAAAACTGAGCCGCTGTAAATGCTTAGTAGCCTTATTATTGAGTGGTTTTAGATTTTAAAATTGAAATGTGTCACGTTGTAATCTGCAGTGTTCTAGACAAAAATGTATTTTCAAGGCACTTTGTAATAGTTAAACATTTACTTTCTGACATACTTTATAAACGGGTAACAATTGTGATGTTGAGCATCTGAAAGTAAATGGTGCCTAATGTTCAGACATACAGTGCACTGGGTTGTGTCTATGCGCCGTGATTCACACATATTAGGCTCGCTCAGGGATCTGTCCACACAGACAGACCGAGGAAAGATCAGAGATCAGATGTACACAGACGCTTCGGTGCATTTCTATTGGCGTCTGGTGCAGAACAGGAGACATCAGGTAATTAAAAAGAAAAGTGAGAGAAAGTACAAGAGCGAGGGAGGGGGTGAAGGAGAGAAAGAGGCCAGTAGGGAGAAAGATAATGGACCTCCAGCTCATGCAGCTTTGCCTGAAAACATAACTTGTCATTAGCAGAGCCATCAGCAAGCATCATGTTTAAGCCCTGCCACAGGAAGCGTTATTTCAACAAAAAGATTTCCCAAAGGGACGGCTGCCTCATTGTCTATATCTTTACCATTTTAGGATTTTTTGATTAACAGTATCTGCCAGTGCATGTGCTCCTATGTTGCTATAGAGGTGTGTGTGTATACACTTTTTAAATATTAGAGCAAGTCTGTCACCCTAACTTAACATGAACTTGGCTTTTAGGCACTTGCTTCTCAGTAAAAACACTGGGATTGTGAAGATGTTTAATGAAATGCAGTGAGTCTTCCTCCTATTTGTTTTCTGCTGTCATTGCCGCCAACAGTTAAGTTAGCTTGTGTCCGGTGTCTGTTGGTTTGACCCCCTTCTTTCAAGTTGACAAGCTCTTGAAAAAACACACATGGTTCACTTTCACACACCCACACAAGACACACAGACGTGCGCGTTATCATGCTGGCTGGCTCACACATGAAGTCTGAAATGGATACAAAATATGGCATGTTGGAAATAAAGTTCATTGTAGCGTGTTGCTGTGAACATTTTCAGTTTACAACCAGCCTCTAAAAGTTTTCCTTTGACATGATTGGAGACAGTAAAGACAAATGAAACAAGAAACTATGACATTATCCAAGTCCTTATGGACCTGTGAAGCTGTGTGAATCTGCATTGTTTATGGACCCAGATGTTATTCATATATTTGTGAAAAGATTTATTTAATGAATGAATGTTTGATAAGCAGACCTGGAGTCAAACAAGTCAGTCAGCTGTTCAACCTGGACACATCACCATCAGTTATCCTGTTATTCATCTCAAGACAAGTTTTGCTGAAAAACATTCAATAGAAGGACCTCCAGAAAAATTGTAAAATTAGAATACTATTTTTTTAACATGAGCCAGACCTCTTAGCCATTATTTTCTAGTGTTTCTAGTTTGAAGTGTGACATCTTTCCCAAAAGCATATTTACTTGAGTTATAACAAAACATTTAGTGAAGAACTTGTGTGCACTACAGCCAAGAAGAGAATGATTAGATCAGACACTAATCAAGTTAACATGGTCCTCTTCAAAGTCGCTCCAGTGCACAAACAGAAGCAAAAGTCCAACATGCTGGGCTAAAAATGTATAAATAAAACAAAAAGTGTCCCCTGCACATTATTCATGCGGTGCTGTCCATTTGAACTGTGCACGCTGTACCTCAGAGCAGTGAAGAGGTGGAGAAGAGGCACGGCTCGCCTTCTCAGCTCCAGCTGATTTGAACTGAACAAGTCTCTGGTTCTGTATGTCTGCTAAATATTTCAGCAGTAAAGGTGCCTGTGCTAAACCTAGCCACAGCGCTAGCATGTCATTGACCATTAGTGCTAACCTGCTGCTTCTGCTGCTCTGTTTTATCCTCACACCCTCTTTTGTTCCACCAACTTTATTTTCCATTTGCCTCTTGCACTTGGCCTTTGGCAGTCGACTTCCTGCTAAAAGGTGTAAACTGGTAAAAACTGTGGGGTACCTCAGTGGCTCACCTGGTCGGCTTTGCTTTATTTGCCCCATGTTATTCTCCTCTGTTTCCTGTCTATTATTACTGTCTCTATAAAAAAAATACAAAAATAAAATGTGAGAAAGCAGCTTGTATTGTGATGGATTCAGGCTTCGTTTTTAAATGTGACACCTGTTACATTATGATGACAACTTTCGAGCATTGTAAAAAAAGAAGCTTGTAGTGATATGCGGTGACATAATATGTTCAACATAAGTACACAATGTTGTGTTGTATATCTCTTAACAACAACAACTTAATAACAAGTATAAATTGATTAAAATCCTAAATGAATATTATCATTAAGAGCACACAAACAGCACAAATACAATAGTCTAAATGAATGTGTGCTGGTGTTTTATGCAGCGGCACACACAGCTTCATAACACAGAGGTTGGATCAATCAGGAGAACAACAGGCCCGGCCTGTCAGCTCAGGCACAGTCTGAGCCAAATCGATCCAGAGACAGATCTTATTGGTGTACACTCTATTTGGGCTGCAACACACACCGCACAGACCCAAACAGTCCACAGACGTGACTCATGAGCTCCAGGTAGGAATTCTTTATAGTGGCTTTGGCCTGACTTAGTAAACCAGCTCCACAACATGGATAATATGTTTGGAAGAGCTATGGTCTTTGGAAAATATCGAGGAACTTGACAAAGATTCCCTTTATATGAAGAAGATTGAGACAAATAGATACAATGGAAAGTGGTTTCAAGCGACAGGAATGAGTTAGAAAAGCTGTCAGCACTATCCTCTCTTTGATTTATGTCATTGCTGGGTGTGAATAATAAACTATTTCAAATCCCAAACAAATGCCTTTTTAGTGGGTTCCTGTCCAGCAGCATATTATCATTAAATAATTGAGCTATTATTTAAAAAAAACTGACATACAGTGAGTGCACATAGGGTGTGTGCCAACATGCAGAAGTTCCTGAAACTCGACTAAGTCTTGCTGATCTTTTTTCTGTGAAGATACTTGTGTGTTTGCTTGTCTTTGACTATTGGCCTATCTATTTTAAAGTAAGGTCTAAGTCTGTCTGGTGTGTCTTGGCTAATTAAAGCTAAATTATTGATAGTCTGGTGAATTATTCAGAGGAGATAATTAGATATAGAAACAATGGTAAACACAGGTAGTGGTTGGAGGAGTGAACGGGAAGAGAGCTGAGGGACAGTGTGGCCTTTATTCCTTTGGCTCTTGGCCAGTTTCCCTCCTCCACCCGCTCTATCCCCTCTTCCTCCATGTTTATATCATTCCCATCACTCCTAGCATGATGTCTGTCCTTGACTCTGCAGTGTTCATCTCTCTTTCTCTCGGTTTTCTTTCCTTCCTTCCTCCCTTCCTTTTCCACTTCTCCCCTCTCGTTGCCTGTACCTGCTCTCTTCACTTTTTCACTCTTTGCCGCACCCATTAGACTTTCCTTCTCCCTGTTGCTATGACATTAGCTAGCTGGAGCGGTGTCAGGCCGGTCTTGAGGGATGAGAGTAAGGAGCTAAGTCTTGCTCTTTTCATTTAATTACTCCTCCCTCTCTGCCCCCCCTCCCCCTTCCATCCTGCCTAGTTCCCCTGTACATCTCCACCTCCTATTCTTCTGCCTCTCATCATAATATTGTCTTTTTTCCTACTGGTACTACCTGTCTTCGTGCACAAACTCTGCCTGTCTGTCTCCATCTCAGGGATATAACATCACACCCACATGCTTCTTATGAAACCGTTCCCATCCTGCAACTCCACCCCTTCCCCATTTTTCCTTTTGTTATTTGGGTGTAAATGTTGTGTGATTCCAGCTGTAGTGTGAGTACAGCGGTTATGCGTTGGCCTAGGCTTGACCTTGATTACCACGGCGACGGTGCGGCTGCTCATTAGTGCTGGACTGGAGGAAACAGTCGGTAATGAGGGAGCCGAACTGTCCTTAGGGACTCAAAGACACACATGCATACCCACACAGATGCCAATGCACCACTTCATATTAGCACTTGCATGCACCTGCTGACACCTGCGCTTATGCAAGAGCTCATACATAAGCCGCGCACAAACACCGTCTTCGTTCAGAGCACATCTTGGTCTCATGGCCCCCCACTCAGTTGTCTCGCCTCACCTTCTGTTTAGTGTTTTTTCTCTCCCACACACATTCTGCCTCTTCCCCCCGACGCTGCCTTCCTCTTTCTGTTCTGCCCACCAGACAGACCTCGCAGACCTAGCTGCCCACTGAGTTCTTAAAAGCCTTCAAACACCACAGTGTCGCCCTCTATTGGCAGTGTTCTGACCCTAAACCCCCAAGGGAAATCATTCAAAATCCCCAAATATATTTACTGAATTTAATTTTACATTTGATGAACATTTTTGATAATATTTTAGTGAGAAAAGGCTAAGCACAACTGTGGTTACTGCACAAATACTGCTGAAAACGTAATCTGTCTGTTACTAAAGTAATCATCTGCACAACACTAATGTTCAGTAGAGTTTAGTTGAAATGAAAAATAAAATGGCATCTCCTACAGTTGTCATGAAATAATAACTTGAGGCCGATGCTGTCTTTTGTACCAGGCTATAAACAGCTGGTTTTAGTTGTAAAGTTGCTAGTAGGTTTTGTTTGCAGCCTTTTAATCAAAACAACTTTATGTGGGGGCGGCAGTGGCGCAACTATCCTCTTTTTCCAGTGGTCCGTCCTTCAACCGGAAGGTAGGCGGTTCGATTCCCGCTCTCCCCACAGTTCATACTGTTGTTGTGTCCTTGGGCAAGACACTTAACCCACCGTGCCTCCAGTGGTGTTCCAGCCGTGACACTGGTGAATGGAACCTTAATGTAAGTCGCTTTAAATGAAAGCGTCAACCGTAAATGTAACACTGGTGAATGTAAGTCGCTTTGGATAAAAGCGCCTGCTAAATGACTAAATGTAAATGTAAATGGTTACATCCATCCAGGAAAAAGTGACGACTTGGATCTCACTCTTCCATTGTACTGTTATTTGTGTTTTCCTATACTTCCTGCTTTGTCAATAACCTGGCCTTCTACTATGCGCACATTGGACACTAGTAACAATAGTAGAACTTAACCTTCTTATTTGCACATTTCGTTTTATTGCATGCTCTTGAATATGCGGTACTAACATGACAGAGTTCTCTCATTGTTGGTGTCTCTAAATGCTACATTTACACATCAGCTGTCTGTAACCAAGTATTAATCTGTGTCTCTCATGAAGGGAAGGCTAGACTGTTAATGGACGCATGTAATAACAAGTTATTGGCCATTCATCACTTTTTTGATATCAAAAAAATCATTTTTATCCCCACTATAAAACTTAAGAAAAAGTAAATCATTAAAGGGAAAACCTTAAACCAAGCATGTCCATGGTTTATATACATAAAACTGCAATTTGCATTGTTTTTAGAATACATCTTAAGCTTTCCTTGAAAAGAAATGACAAATACATTCCAGTCGGCACTAAGTACTTAAGCAGAATCTCATTGGTGACACTGATTGGCTTATGATTGTGTCTGTTAAAAATATAAAGAAGTTTCCTTACCATTTTAATTGCAATTGAAGGATCCTGGAAGACAATGCATCCTCCAGTCAACCTCTGCAACAAATGTGTTTCCCATTTCAGGCCTGTGAGCCATCATGACATCACTGAGGAGGTGCAACATTTGGCCCTAATTCTGTGCCTCAAAAGCTCTCAGTCACATGCATGTACTTCAACTTTCAAAACAAATATCTTGTAAACACTTTAATGGATACTGTTAATTTCCTAAGATGACCATTTGCCAAGACATACTTAAGTGTTATACCAACGTGCTGCATGTGTACCTAATTACTGTCAAAGTCTGATAGTCCAAATTGATCCCACATCAGAAGCACAGCTGTACAAACATCAACAGAGCAGCATATATTCAACGTGATGTGGAGTTGTTCTGGAGCTTCACAGTTTTTAATCACATGCTGTCATCTACTTACACAGGAGTTGGGTTTCCACAGCTTTGAGCGGAGAAAAATTACAGGTGTAAAAATATGAGACAGAAAGGGTATGGAAACAGTGTAGCAACACCATTATCACAGAATGCATTTAGCTAGACACAATGAGTCATGTACTTTTCTCTATGTTAGCATGTCTGGTTTAATAAGATGCACTTCTTGCTGTTTGTGTTTTTTTCATCAGCAAAATGGCAAAAGTCTGGAATGAATGGATTGTTGAATCATTGTTTCATCAGTAAAAGTTGTGTACAGTTTTTCCCCATTCTACTAATAAAAGACCTGTTTGATGATCAACAGGCCCTTCTCTGATTATGGGGCTCTCCTGAGACCTGTGCTAGTGCCGTGTGTGTGTGTGTGGGGTCAAAGGGAGAGCACAGGCCAACACCCAGTTAAATCCAGCATTTGATTGGCTCTTGTCCCCGCCGTGGAGACCATTTTATTGGATGTCACATCAAGCAGTCAGCTCAGAGAGCAGGTAGGGGAGGGTCTCGGCTCAGCTCTGTTGCTAGGTTACAGGTATACCCAATAGATGTGGAGATACAGAGATAGAGTAGAGATAAAGACGGAGATGGGTGTGGATCTAAGCACGGATCTGTTATGTGATTGTCAGCTGCAGGGAGGGGTCGATCGGACTGAGGGTCAGCAGGGCTGTTGCAGCAGTGAGACAGAAGAGGAACGACATGAAGAAAACCTTACAGGCCGATTTTACCGCAAGAAAAGGAGGCTTTAGCATGTTTAAGCATCAGCACAAATGTTATATATCTACTTTTCCGGATTCCTAAATTAATTACGTCGACAAACAGTTTAGTTGGCCAAATATGGCAGCTCAAATCATGCAGCTTGATTTGTTGGAACACATGTACATTGTGTCTGTTACGCCTCAAAATGCCATGTTTTCTACTGACACATGCTCACAGGTTTTAATTATAACTGGCCAACGATTCCCAGAGCTGTGGTTGTTTGTGTGTAATTCATTAGGGTGCTGTTGTATTAATCACACACTGCTTCAGACAGCGCTGTTGCTGATAACAGCTGTTCCGCTGCACTTAGATTGCAATAATAGAGCGGTCAGTTGCCACTAATCGGGGTCATTTATCAATCTAGAAGAACACACACACATACCCTTGCTGATCGATGGCTTGGCCCGGCCCATAAGAGGGATTGATGGGTGTTTGGCTGCGGTTCAGTGTACTACTGTGTGTCTGGGCTGCCATGAGAACACCGGGCCATCGGCGCACACAGCCTCAAGATTAACCTGCATTTGATGAAAATGCGTGGTAGTCTTTTTAAATACTTTCTATAACTGTCAAGGTAAGGCAGCTAAATCATATTTCTCTTGTTAATGGGTTTGTCATGTGGCACACAGTCCAACAACATTGTTTGTGTCAAATGTTTTTAATTTAAAGAGGAAAAGCTTATATTGGTTTGTTTCCCCTCACATTGCCCTTACGTCTGTTTTTAAAGGTTTGCTTAAACTTTCTGCAAATCAGTTCTCTCTTAATTAAACAAATACTTTTATACAGTACTCAAAAACTGCCTCGGTAACAGATTATTAGTGTATTATTAAAATATAATGGCCATTATGAACCAGTGCAATGATTAACATACTGCAAGAGAGGTTGTGATTTAGATTGTCTCATCTGTTCTGTCTGACTTTCCCGTCCCGGCATCTAAGTCATACATTACCAGTTTACAAGTCTGTATCAGCCAAGGTTAGCTGTAATAGGGTCCAGCCCATAGGTTTAGCTCTGTGTAACTGGACATTCAGTGCATCATTATGGTACAGAAAATGACTGATGGTATTTTGTAGAAAATTAAACTGAAGTTTTTCTTCAGAAATCCGACCACACACTGCAGATGTAAGGCTTCTCATCAGTTCCATAATCCTTTATAATGCATGTCTTATATTCTTGAAGCTTGTGTGCATATTCCTTCATTTACATAAGGTAAAATTGGGATTTATAAGGCTTAGACAAACACATTGCCTTAAAGGCATGCACCTCCTCAGAGATTGCCCATGGTGCTCTGCCCCGAGGCCTGTTTGCAAAACTCTTCACAATAGTGCTTTGGTATTGTCTGCGCTCAGCAAAATGTTACACACCATTAACCAATTTCTATGAGTGGATCCAGACTGGAAACAAACTTTCTCTTCATTCAGCGTTATATTATTATATGTTATTAAATGTTATTTTTGTGTTTTCAGTTCACTGTAACTGTTTAACACAGCCTGTGAGTCGTTTTTTAATTCAGGCAACACTGCAGTTCAGTTTCACACTTTGAGACATTAAAACTGACTAGGTGCAAAGATTGTTGTTTTCATTTTTTATTTTTATTTTCTAAAGTACATTCATTTTATTTTATTTTTGAATCTTTTTTGTTTCCAGCATTCTTTTCCTTTTACCTCAGATTGTCGAGTGTTTGTGCTCATCTGTCTTCATAGTGCTGCAGATATATTATCCCTGTTTTGACCAAAAAAAAAACAAAGGGAGGGAGCTTCTGTCCTGAAGAATAATAAAAAGAATGGGATGTGAGACAAACTGTCTGTCTGGCCTGCTCTCGGTCTCACAGTGAGTAAGTGCCAGGCTGTCAGCTTCTGTGTTATTTTGGCTCTGTGAAGGTTCTTGCCCTGAACCACAGTTTCCACATATGACGTGGTTAGACTAAACCAGGTTTGCTTATGTTAAAAATGGCTCTAGAGTCTGTTTAACTACTGTGTCATGCTGTCTTTTCAACTATCCTCTTTTTCCAACACCTGGGTCTACACAAGGGCTTGTGAGACAGCGCGAAGGCTCAGGTAGTAAGTCTGGGTATACTAGGAGAAAATATTAAAGCTGCAGATGACAGCAGTGGGGTAAAAACCACAAAAGAAAGAGTTTAAAAAGAGGGAAAGAGGATGAGATTGATCTGTTTGGCTTTGGAGCCTCCACTTGGGAGAAAAAGGGAAGTGTTCACTGGGATAACAGTGGTGTTATGAGCCTCATGAGGGGCTTTTCTGTTTATTCTGTCTCCTGTTCCTTCTTCTCAGCTGTATTACACACCTTTATTTGAGTTTTAGTTGAGTGTGGAGAACCACTAACATACTGTGATCCAAAATGTTCGAACGTAACAATTTTCCAAATGATGTAAGGCAGTAAAAAGCAGACAGACACAGCTGATGTGTGCATACTGTATTTTTTATTTGGTGAGTGACCATTTTTAGAGACCACTCAGTGTAATGAGCTGAGCGCTGTGGCGAGACTGGGGCTGCATCGCTAAGTCATCTGCAGCTTAAATCACCCTGGCATCTGGCTTCCAATGGGCACGTGCACATGAACACACACAATCTGACACGATCTGTTTGTGATCATGCACGTGTCTGTCTGTAACTAGGTTTTAAAACTGTTCAAAAGGCTATGTATAGTTGAAAATCTTTCCATTAATTTACACCAGGTGGCATTGTATTTCCAAAGTCTCAATTTAGCATTCTTATAAAACTCAAAATCACATTTAAAATTTTTTGTATCATATTTTCTGATTGTTACCTAAAATACATGTGACATTAATGACTGCTCTAAGTGCTGGGGTATAAGGACCATCTTTTTGCGGTGAGTTTCTGTATTTGCTCATGACTCCACCTAGTGGTCAGAATGGAAAGCTGCCCTGGGATGGCACTTTTCTGGGTCTTTTGGCTATTATCTCTACAGCATATGCATGTTTTTGTCGAACTGTCAAGACTTGAAACTTTAGAGACACACTGACAAGCAAGCAGTTTAACTACAGTCATCTACGCATGTCTTTAGATGGTCAGTAGCTTCTTCAGTTGTATCTCACTCCTTTGACATTCTCCTTCCTCCATTTAGTGCTGCTCATCTGGAGTCTCACTGAATTTACAGATAATCTTTGTAAACTATTTGAAACATTGCTTAAAAGGTTCTTTGATTAAACCTTTTGATTTTGGCTCTTAGTGAATCCACGGGTAAATTATGGTGTTGTAACTGTCCAGACACTTGGCATCACTTAAACACATTGTAAGTGATGCCAACATTACAAAAATATAAACAATATATGTTTATATTTTGTTTAAGGTGCATTTTATAAAATACTCACTACACATGGTCGAGGTCCCCTCATCGTTTGAGGTTGCTCTCATTCAGAGCAGATCACACGCAACATGCCCACAAATTATTACAATTTCTTGTGTAAGTTATTTAAGATTTTAGTAAATTGAGCCCTTCCTTCCTTAAAGAAAATCTCTCCCTTTCCAAAGCCCAGATCATCCGTGTTCCCTTCATCCATTGCATGTCCTATATTAACATAATTACTGATCACCACTCTCTCTAAGCAAATAATTGAATTCAGTGAATGAAACTGGATTAATTCTTTAAATGAACATGATTTGGATAAATCCATTTTCTCATATGACTACAGCAGGAAAGGTTTGCCAGGGGTTATAAACATCCTTGCATGTTTTAAATAGCTTTCCTTTTTGACTTAAAGATTAATCTGTTTTTGCCACAGCTCTATTTATAATCCTTACACCAAAACTTGGCTTTGCACAAAGCTTGTTGGGGGAGCATAAAGGTACAATTTGCTGCTGATGCGATTAAATAAAACCTTATTAATATTTGCTGTGACGTCCCTTCTGCTCCTAATCTCTGCTCTTGTTAAAGTGTGTCTAATTTTCCAAATCTGGCTTACTATTGTACGCTGCTGATTTGGTTTTGACTCAAGGGGTGAATGAATGGAAAGCATACACAGTAGTGAGTGAGTCACTATCAAAGCTATTTGTGTGTGTGCTGTGTGTGAAGTTAGCCAGCAGTAGTGGGACCATGCATCAGATCAAATACACATGTAGTGACACCAGATCAAACACATACTCTTACTGGGAGCAGGACTCAGCTGAAGCGCCCCAACCCAGTTTGACTTTGATCCTCACCACAACATCCGCTCTTCTACTCCAACGCTGCTTCTGTGCTACTCTGCTGTCTCACGTGCCCTGCAGGACACTTACCTGGGACTCATGTTACCCCTTTCAGATCTTCAAATAGAGCGCAGTCTGTCTTCAAAAGCAGAGGAGCTTCCCGTTGTAACCAGACACTCGGGCTGCATGTACAATCCAGATTTGGAGCTGGCTGATCTAAGTTCAGGTCTCAAAGGGAGAGTTGTGGTTAGTGTCATGATCTAAATGGCCATGAGGGTAATAATAACCTATAGCTGATACGTTACACTGCCAATGTGGGTTTACTTTTGTCTAAAGGTGGACCAGATGTGACTTATTCAATAGCGTTCACAGTGCTGCAGTGTTTTCCCTTCAATATTTAAGGTTTACTCAAGGTAAACCTTCTGCACTTATCCTATGTCAATGAATACCCTATTATGTATCAGATACTATGTCACTTTATGTTGGACCATATAAACATTTATGTGGATCTAGCAACAAGAAAACAACAAAAAATAGCAAAATGAATGACTTTAACTAACCATTCAGTAATTTATTTGTATTTGTGCTCTCTTTTGAACACACAGTTGTACTTCTTTATGAGCTTCCTTTACAAATTTATTATAAAACATTTCATAAATACAACAAGGTCCGGGCTATGGGACTGAAAATACAACGGAAATATGAGAAAATGTAATTCTTGTGCTCATAAAGGACAACATCATTACTGTCTAATGTGCGAGGCTATGCCATGTATAGTGCTATTAAAAAGCAATTGAACAGGTGGTATTCCTTTCCGTTCCACCATGTTGTTAACAATAGCTACTTCCTCGCTGTATACAGATGAGATCAGATCCATATTAAGTCCCTAAAGCCACGGCCGTGTCTCTGCTATATCGTTCTCTTCTGTGATGTACAAATCTGTAGCAATCAGCGGAGATGATAAAAAATGCAGAAAGCAGCTGCGTCTCACAAGGGAAGAGGGGCTAATAAGCTTCATTCTTACACGTCAAACCTAATAAAACGTTTTCACTCGCAGCACCCAAAGGAGCCCAATGAATTTAGCGTAATAAGAGAACAAATGTAGCAAGGCAACACTACAGCAAGTCCCTCGACTCATAAGACCGAGGGCCAGGCCAGGGCCACCATAGCTTTTGGTTCTCCAACATGCAGTGTGTGGAACATTCAGAGGGAAATTACACATATTAATTAAACATGCTGCTGCTCTGATTGGATAACTGCAGTTGATAAATCCAATCACTGGCCAGGTATTCATTGAAAGTACCTGCCCTTTACACTTTGAATGGCATGTTCTAGGTTTGAAGATGGATAAAACTGCAGCCAATCACCAACCAGTTCTTTATTTAAAGTACTGTATAACAGCTCTTTATGGCAGGTTAACTAAACACCTTCAGTGTCTCAGATTAATGTTGGAATCACAAATCAAGTCATTTAAGTTTTAGCCTGAAGTCACTCAGATTTTTAAAGTCTTTCTTCATTATTTTGAACATAAAGTAAAGAGTTATGCAGCTAATATATTTTATTATTCAGTAGAGCTACTATCATTTTTATTGTCAGTCAATTTATATTAAACACATCACAAGATGCCCTGTGATTTACACTTGTGATGCTAATATTTGACCTCTTGAATAAGAGCAGTGGTGTATTCAGATGATGCAACGTCCACTGCCCTCAGAATAATGAATTGGTCTTGTATGTTTCCCTAACACTGCCGAGAGAGGGCTCTTACTTACTTATACAACCTGTCTTGTGTTAACTTCCTGTTTGAGTGGCCGTATTCGACAGGCAGACAGTGAATCTGAATTCCAGCCTTTTGATCTGGACATAGTGTTTGGACAAGGCTGGCTGTAATCCCCTTGACTAGGACTTGGCTTTTCCTTTTTGAGAAGATGAAGACAATGCTCCTCACTATGTCCGCGGACACTTTGATGCTTTATTCACTTCATTTTTTAGTCCAGTTGTGGAGCTCCCTCACACCTTCCCCTCTCTAACCCCTCACTCCTTCTCTGCTGGCTCTGATCGATCCAGCCATGTCTCCCAGTCCCACATGTCATCTTTTTTTCTTTGACACAGCTCTCCTCTCCTCGCTGCTTGGTATTCTGGAGTGGGAATGCATGCACCATCAGATCCATCAGCTCCAATCGGGATGCCGCGCCACGACTCGGGGAAATGAAGGGATGAAGAGAAAGAGAGGGGCGGGGGGACTGTGAGAACAGGGGAGGATGGGAGGGATAGATTGAGGGCAGGTCAGTGGCTTGTCGACATCCTTCCGGGACCAAAGCCTCAGACTGACAGCCAGAAAGAGAAAGCAGAACAGGAGAGTGAAGGCTTTTTATTACTGAGGGCTGCTTCAGATATTATCCATTTCTTTCCAAATCTGTCTCTGTGAGGTATTCAAGTAACATACTCCTTCCTTCACTTCAAAGTCAAAGGCATATCCACAGTTGTAGTCACCAATTCTTCTATTCACTCCCCTCCTCTGTGTTTATATTTGCTTAATGTGATTCCTCACTGGTTTGTTGTGCTTTGTCTTTTTTGCGTGTTAAGCTGCACCGCTCTGGGCTCTTTCATTCTCTGTAATCCAAACATGTAGTCTTTAGTTTATCCCACAGGACCCCACAATCTGCCCTTGTCTGTCACTTTTATCAGGCTCTAAAAATCATATTTATCTGCCTTGTAGCTTATATATGGTATTTATACACTCATGCAGCTATAACGTAATAGACTCAGCCGTTTAGAGCCGGTAATTGCTCCCTTGAGTGGGATTTGTGACTCTTTCAACAAAATTCAAGTCAAGACATAGCTTTTTATCACATACTATACTGCATTTACACATCTTTAATATCAGAGAATGGAGACACGCACTGATCATATCAATGCTATTTCTCTCTGTGTTCTCCCCAATGGCTTTCCTTTACAGCAGTGCGTTGCCGTGGTAATTACAAGTTGTCTTAAATAGACAGAATGAATATAAAAGACTGTTGGGCAATCTTCCCTTTGCCTGTTTTCTCTGCCTTTGTGCTTCATATGTCTGTATACATCTCTGCTTTCAGCTGTTCCAATATAGGGAGATACCTGACAGAATGTGTTAATTCTAGATGAGAGTAGAACAGTCTCATCCCACACTGATGTGTTTGAGAATCCAGGTGTCACTCTGGGCCCCAGGAGGCTTCACCACTGCCCTCTAGTCTCCTCTGTCCTCAAAAAGTTCCCCTAACACACAGCATTGGAAAGCTGCAGAGGGGTTTTTATTACAAACTTTTGAACAAGAAAAGGTAGACATAAATGTTGATACTACGATTCAAAAATATCTACCCTCTGTCTTGATTTCAGGCTGGCATGATCAGAACGGAGCAGGAGGAGTATTTCATCGAGCCGTTGGAGAGGGGAGCAGGGGTGATCGAGGAGGAGGCAGGAGGACAAGGCAGGACGCACATTGTGTATCGCTCTTCTGCAGTAAAGAAAGCCCCCGTCAGCCACGCAGCTGCAGACTTCCACTCCAGAGGTTAGAGCAATTGAAAGTAACCTCTGATAAACAATCTATTTGAAAGATTGATTTCTGAGACAGGTTTCTGAGAAGAATGTCACGTGAATTGTTGTCTGCATTGAAACCAGAACCTCTACAAGTCCTCTACAAAGTAATAATTAAAAAATAGGTATATATATATATATATATATATATATATATATATATATATATATATATATATATATATATATATATATATATATATATATATATATATATATATATATATGATTTGTTACATTTGCATTTGTTATTGCATTTGAGTGTATTTGTTAAAGATACCAGGTTTAGGGTATGTGATTTTCAGAACAGTGTGTTAGTAGGATCTCTAAAACCCACGTTGTGTACAATAATGTCTCTAAATTATTATAGGATGAATGAACAATATAAGATGGACAGAGCTTTCTGATGTCTAAACCTTCCCCTTATAACAATATGTTTCACCATTTTTTTTATTAAATATCTGGAAGGTTAGTGGTTTGATTCCCGCTCTCCCCACAGTTCATACTGTTGTTGTGTCCTTGGGCAAGACACTTATCCTCCTTGCCTTCAGTCAAGTTTGTTTGTGAAGTATGTATGAGTATGTTTGGTGATGGTCGGAGAGTCTGTAGGCGCTAAATGGCTGCCACGTCTCTGTCAGTCTGCCCCAGGGCAGCTGTGGTTACAGATGTAGCTTACCACCACCAGTGTGTGACTGTGGAGTGAATGAATAATTGATATGTAAAGCATCTTTGGGTATCTTGAAAATCGTACTTATGTAGGTACTATGCATGATTATTGTTATAGCCTTATTCACACATCTGTTCCTGACTTTTTAGTCGGAGGATGTGTGGGAAAAGGGCTTATAATGCAGAAAGGTTTAACTTTGTGATCTTCATAATATGTGTTTCCCAATGGTATAATCCCTTCTAGCCACTTACATATATTCTGCTAATGTCCAGGCCAATACACTGCAGGTTTACAGTAAATAAGTGACTGCACAGTGTATTAGTCCAAACATTTGTACTGTTGCCAAGCTAGTAAAAAGGAACAAAACCTTTCCTTCTTGTGAATCCTTAAGGAATTACCTTTAAAACCATAGAAATATTTTAAACCCTGCACACTGTTTATTTTATATTAAACAATTGTATGCAAATCTCGAGTCACAGTGTGATCTTACCGTTATATTACACCTCCATACATCCTCCACATGAGCTAATGTCTCAGTGAGAGAGGCAGTGGCATAAGGAAATGCATGTCACATAGAAGAAATTAACACCCTGCACATATTTTATAGAATAATGCAATGCCTCAGTTTTGTCAACAATTAACAGCTGACATTTCTGAGATTTCAGCACCAACATTTATTTGAGCATGTCTTTAAACTCTTCAGAAAGGGTTTCAGTGCAGTGAAATATCATTCTTTAATTCTTACCAAATAACAAAAATACTGTGTATGTTTTATTATTGCATGTAAACATTATTACTACATTAATAAATAACAGAAGGGCTTTACCATTTTGCTGTTTTGATACAGTGTGACTTGATTGTAACCCTCTTCAGAAAATGAGATTAGTATGAACACATAGAAAAGCAAGAAATAAAAGAATATATTAGAGTAGGTACAATAGTCTTTAGACTCCAGTGGAACACACAGTACATGTGTGATACAACTGTCAGGTACAAACCTTGTATCTCCAAATCTTGAGCTCTCCAACTTTTTAGGAAATCTATAAAAATACTTTGTGTTTAAAATCACAGAACGCTGCGATATCTAAGCTCATTCAAACTCTTTTCTTTGGTTCTGTTTAGACTGACTGCAAGGAGGGGTATTGATATGACACATCATAAACCCCCTAATCCCATTCTGTTTTTTCGTCTCATGAAAAGTTGTTTAGTAACATAAGTCCTTTTTATGTTTGTACATTACTAAATTGTTTTCCGTGCTTGTCTTATCTTGGCTCATGTCAATAGCACACAGTGGCTGTCCTCTGTAATCTAGGGCCTACAAGAGAGTTGTCAGCATTGACCTTAACACATGTGACAGTCTACATCTGAACTAATCACCAAAAGAAAGATATATTGAGAGACTAGTGTACAGCTTCACTTTGAGTCTATAGAAGCAGATCAGATGTGCATCTTCCTATTCTGAGCAGTTCACTCGAGAATGCCTAATAATATACAGTGAGACAGAGTTTCCATAGGAACACCCAGAAAGGACAGACTGCATTGGAGTAACACTGATCTGCTCCCACTGTTCCTGATACCACAGCACACACTGCAAAAAAACACTACACTAAAACTCAGGCACTTATAGGGTATCGCTGCATGTCGCCAACATAAGTCCCTTGATCACACTTTCCACTCGTGAACACACATGGATGCCGTGCACAGACAGGCAGACACAGCACGTCTCACCGCTCCTTGTTTCCTTTGAATCTGTCTTTCTAATGAAGAGTGGGGTGCAGATCAATAGCGTAGGATAGAACAGGCCACTGTGTGTTTGTGTGTGTCTACTGCGTGCACGGATGGCGTGGGCTTTGAGTTCTGTGGTCGTCTGGCTTTAGAGCAGGGATTTTTAAGCTCAGCTAGCCGACAGACAGACAGACAAGGAGGCATGTGCGGCTTACAGCAACATTTGATGTGTTTGTCTCTTTGTTGCTCCACTTTCCTTTATTCTTCATCTTAGCTACTCTAGACCACTACATAATGTAAACACAGGCTTACCTTCAAGCATTGCATCAGATCTCTGTTATATCACAGACAAGAGAAGCAGCTGCAGCCAAATACCTTTACATTCCTTCTTTCTATCTTACTCGGGCTTATACATCAGACAGACAGGGGAAGATTAATTTATAATCAATCAATCATTTCGGAAGCAATCCTCTGCAAAGCGTACTTAGTTCACAGTCAGTTATTAAATGTTAGACTCATTTCCTTTCTAAAAACAGAGGGAAGGAAGTTATATTTAGAAAGGTAATAGAGGAGCTCAAGAAAGAAAGAAGGAGCGCTGAAGGAGGACAGAGATTGATCGGTTTCTCGCATCATAAGCTGAAGAGGTGTGAATCAATATCCTAAGTGGAGAGAACAAGCTTTATTATGAATAAGGCATATTGGTCAATTAATCGCTGTGGCAATAAAAAAAGGAAGGATTACTATTCATTTAGACGGACAGCACTACACTCTTCAGTACTTCATCTCTCATGTTTGAGTCTGCTTCTTTTTTTTACCAGCAATCTGTGTCTTTCTCTTTTCCTTCATTTCCCTCTCATCTCACTCCCATGTTCTTGTTTGTTTCTGAGTGTGGTCACAGAGGGCGGGGTTTAGTCTGTTGTCGGTGGGGACTGGACTGTCTTGTGTGTGTTGTTCTTGTGGTGCGAGCCTGTTAACGCTGCCAGAGTAGCGTAGTGTCCAGGGGACTGAGACGTGCCCAGACAGATGGACTACCACAGGGTGTTTTCGGAGCTCAAGTCTGATACCTGGACTCAACTTCCACAGACATTCTATCATTTCACTGGTTTTATCTTAGTTTTGCCTCTTTATCTTTTAAAGACACAATGTTAGGATGCTTTTTGCCTCGGCTTGTACAATGTTGTTGGGCCTCGGCTCCTTGTCATCCATATTGTCTAAATACAGTATAATGTAAATGATAGCTGTGTACTTCAGTAGCATGTTATATGTGTTACTTTGTGAATGTGTTGCTATAAAGCCAAGTCTCTTCAAATTTTGAGGGTCGGGCCTATTAATTTCAATTAGCTTTAGGGCTGACAATGGCTCGAGGGATTTTTTATCCCCAAAGCAGTGCTGCTCTCTGCCATTCTCAGTTTCTGTTTTGTAGTGCCTCTGCTCTAAACTAGACTTAGGATTGTTTTTTTTACTCATACAGTGACGTATAGGCTTGAGCGAGTGGAACAGGGTCAGACAGAGGCCACTGGTGCTAGTCACTGTCTGTTAACATCTGCCTCCCACATCCACAGAGTGTGTCTTTATCTTTGCACTGCCTCCTGCGTCGTTTTCATCCTGATGATGTCACAAAGCTAGTTATAACGTGAAAAGGAGACTATTACACAACGCGGAAACGACTGAACGTCTTGACAAGGCTCCCAACAGACGCTGTCTTAGCCCAAATAAACCAGGGTATTCAATAAGACACCACTAAACAGCAGTTATTGATACAACACAAGTTTATGGACTTTGTAAAACACTAAGCCTGTTACCCTGCTTTTAGACTTTTAATTGAATGGTTTAAAGGGGGATTTCTTGAGTTTAGACAAAGCATCTTTACCACACACACAAGTTCCCGGCTAAATAAAGAGAGACTATATAGTTTAACATAAACACATGTTGTAAAGCCCTAAAAAGAAGATTATATTATAAATATAGTGCAGTATAATGCATTCAAACTATGTTAATATTTAATCAAATTTATATTGTTGAATTTTGAGGCTGCTTACAGGGCACTGGTCTCAGATCAGCTGCTTCTTTATACAATAGCCACAGCTGATTTCAGGTCAGCAGAGCAGCAGGACCACATTCCGTTTTCTAGCATGTATCAGAAACAGAGCATGTGTTTTATGGATGTAATAATGTCTGATGCTATTAAGAACATGGGTGTTATATTTGGTGCATTAACTCTTCCCAGCTTAACTAACACATACAGATGTGCACATTCACATGCACATGGAGCAACAGTGTAGTGTGAGTGTGAATGGCAGCAGGTGTGCCTCCACAGGAAATTAGACAGCTTGTACAGGAAGTATTTGAGCAGCAGCTGCTTCCTTTCAGCGGCCATTGCGTCCCACCACTCAGCTACAAGTAAAGAGTGGACTCTATGAGCTTCCTCTTACTTCTGTAGGTTTATTTATTTTCTGTTTTTTGTCTGTTGACTGACAGCACTGTGTAGCAGTGTGTTGCTCATGTGTGTGTTTGCCCTGTGTGCTTGTTTTACTCCCAGCACGCCCTCCATCGAGCCGTCACTCAGCGGTGCTTTTAAACAGCGCTGGACTCCAGGGATAACAACAGGGTGCAGCCGACCTGCTCCAGTCTGAAGCCACCTCTGCTTTACTGACCCACGTGTGAAACCATGGAGTTTTACTTCTCAGTCATTGAGGCAGCATCACTATAATCATGCAGATCATAGTATTTTGTCAGGATTAACACTTTTCCACTGCCTGCTGGCATTGCTTGACAGTGTTTTAGCAATGACAAATTTGCTTTGTAATAGACTTTGCTGGAGACCCTGCTAAATACGTAGCGTCACTGGACTGCCGTCGGCGGCAGTAGCTCAGTGGGTAGAGTGGTCGTCTTTCAACCGGAAGGTAGGCGGTTCGATTCCCACTCTCCCCACAGTTCATACTGTCGTTGTGTCCTTGGGCAAGACACTTAACCCACCTTGCCCCCAGTGACTGTAACACTGGTAATTACACTAGAACAATGTAAGTCGCTTTGGATAAAAGCGTCGGCTAAATGAATAAATATAAATATATATTAAAGAACAATAACTTTTTGAAAAAGATAC
The DNA here is from genome assembly GCA_024416835.2 of Perccottus glenii. Classification (NCBI taxonomy): domain Eukaryota; kingdom Metazoa; phylum Chordata; class Actinopteri; order Gobiiformes; family Odontobutidae; genus Perccottus; species Perccottus glenii. Next base: position 21,820,776 of record CM044554.2, on the reverse strand, counting down.
ATTATATATTAAATACACTGTTACACTGTGTGCACAATTATTAGGCAAGTTGTATTCTTGAGGATTAAATGTGTTATTGTACAACTACAGTGCTCTTGGTCAATCCAAAATGTTAACAAACCCTCAAACCTACTATTAGTGTGCACTGTGCAGAATTATTATGGAATTAAATGAAAAACAAAGACTTTCCCATCTCACTTGTTTATTTTCACTTGTTAAAGTGAGAATAATGAGTCAGTCAGTTTCTTGATCTGGTCAGAATCAACTTTTTGTGCAGCTGCAACCACAGCCTCCCAGACACTGTTCAGAGATGTGTACTGTTTACCTTCACTGTAAACTTCCTGCTTAAGAAGGGCCTAAATGTTCTCAATAGGGTTTAAGTCAGGTTAAGAAGGGGGCCATGTCATTAGTGTTGTAGTTGTTGAATATGGCAGCACTGGAGGATAATGGGTTCCTGGTAGCTTCATGTTTGATTCTTCGCAAATCTTTGCCGGTTAATTTGCGTCTTTTCTTCTCGACACGTTTCATAATTATGCACACCTTGATATAGGGTGTTGATCTCCTTAGGCCACACCCTCCCTCATTACACAAATACACATCACCTGATATGCATTAAAGCCAATAAGGATTAGTGATGGGTCGTTCGCGAGTGAGAGCCGGCTCTTTTAAGTGAACGATGGGAGCCGGCTCACATATCTGAAGAGCCGACTCTTTACTCTTTTTTTAAAAAGAATATAGCCTATAGTAATTAAACCATTATGTAATAATAAAATATTGAATTATTTTATTTTAGTAAAAAAAAAATACTAATAATCCAATGAACAACGCAAAAATATAATTATTTAAGCATCATTCGTTTCAACTGTCTATTCCTGTCAATCATACACGAGGTGTCAGCCAATTATATTAGAAGGGAGGGCTGAACGCGCCGGTTCTATGCACAACCTACACCGGTTTATGCTAACTGTGCACCCAACTGTGAAGCTAGAGGAGCTTCTAGAAACTAGTGGAGCACCTGGAGCCAGGACCTCCACATTTGGAGATGTATTCCCTCAAGTAGGCCTACTCCGCAACCCACAGCAACGCAGTCTTCTATAAAGGACCTGTTTATGCAAAAGTCAATGTCTGTAGCGAAAAAAGGCCAAATTGATATTCCATTGGCAAAATGTTTTAAATGCATTGCCATAATGATTAATAGCATTCTTTTTAAAAAAAACAAATTTATGCATTTTTAACGAAATTGTGAGACATTGTGAGTATGATTTCATTTAATAATTTAATTAGAACTGTTTCTACACGTATTGCGGTCAAAGTCATAGTTAAAACATTTATTATTTAAAGAGCCGTTTGTGAGCCAAAAGAGCCGGCTCTTTTAAGTGAGCTGAGTCAAATGAGCCGGCTCATGAAAAAGAGCCGGAATGCCCATCACTAATAAGGATACAGCTTGGAGTTGGAAATTAAAATGAACATAAAATGCTCAATCTTAATTTTGTTTTGTGCTCAAATGGCACAGTCTTTAGTTATTTATTAGTAATTGAGTGTTTATTCTACAAACTAATCAGTACATTTTGAAGTATTAAATTACTTATTGTTATTACCTAATCATAATTCTGTCAGGGCATGTTGGATTCCTTCATCGTTATCTGTTTTTAAGGATTGTTGTGGGTATTGCAGGGTTGACATGCAGGGTCTCACCCGGCAGCAGGTAAGCTTGTGACGACAATTACGTGCAGCAGTGTTCCCTGGAGGTGGCCAGTGTTTTGTGCTGGCATCAGTTATGTAAGAGCCACCCTAAGGGACAGCAGCTCAGGGAAGATGAGATGGCGTGTGACTTCCTTCCTCCCACTACTGTCACAGTGCAGCACACTCTACACATGCTATGTAAAACCTGCCATTCTTTAGACAAATGTGGGAGCCGCTGCCATCGCTGAATAATCTCACTCCACAAAGATTCTCAAAGCTTTTCTTTTCTTATATAAAGGCCCTTTTGCAGTTTTCTAAAAACACAGATGTTTTCACTTGTTTTGGCTTATTACAGCTGCTCTCAGGACAATGTGGGTGTTCTCTAGTTTATCTTTTCTCCTAACTCTCTCTACATTAGCTTTAAACTCAAAGTAATCAGGCAGAAAAGTGTTAGACACACCTTTTTGAACATGCATAGCCTTTGAATGGCACTGTAATGTTCATCATTATGAACTCAAACACCATGTAGGTTAACAGTGTGTGGCAATATGTGTGCAAATAGGTTTGTAATGGCAGCAGATTCAGTGGTTAATGGAGCCTCTCGTGTGAATGAGGCTCTAAAAGAGACTTGCATTTACTGGGAAGTGTTCGCTCTGTGTGTCTGTAGTTATCTACTTTACTAAATAATAGCCACGTTCCTCAACAGAACAATTGTACCCTTTAAGTGGTACAAGAGCGTAATAAAACCCACATTATTATAGATATCAAACCATTGATGTGTACTTTGTAAATTTATAGAAAAGGGCAGGGGTCTAAACTGCAATTTGGGCACATTTTCTAATAAATGGCCTTGAAAAAATGAAATTAACTATTTATACCACATCAATGCACAACAAAAGTTACCTGAAAGCGCTTAACAAGAAAAGCCAGCTAATCCCTGCCTGATCTGGAACGTTTCCTGTTGCTATGCAGACAAAATGTATTAAACTTATAAGTGTGGACGTACTTCTATAATGTTTGATGATGCTGAGCTCTTAGATGGTGTCACATCACATTGTTCAGTCCTCAAACAGGACAGGGTCTTTCTCCACATTAGTCTTGATTCATTACTGGCCATTACAGCTTACTTAAATAGATTAAATGCAAGGAATGAATTTTCCTAACGTCCACATTTTAATGTGAAAAGATTCATCTTAAATTAGCCTCATAACCTAAAGAGTCTCTCTAATCTATTGTCATTGTGTTGTTACTATATTGGCACTTTAAGCCCCACTGCCTCTTGTTTAATGAAAACTGTAAGACCCCATACAAATGTAGCCCTAATGCACAGGCGTTCATGTAGTGAGAATGAAATTGTCAAAATGGAGAGTGTGCCTCATGGCTGCTGTCTGATTAGCAGAGTGATGTGTGGTGGTGGGAGTTTGTTAGGCTGCAGTTCATTTGCTGCCGTGCCCCGTAGGGAAGTTTAATTGAATAAAAACAGCTTAGTGCTCCTTCAATCAACAGTGGCTATAATACTAGCCATGAGTGCACAGGACAGACACTTGTTCAATTTACAGGCAGTCAGTGGTTACAATAGGTTTCAAATCATGTTTGTATCTTAGTGTAAGATGATGATAGCATAGTGTAGTAAAAATCTGATATAAATCTTAATTTCTCAGTTCTCACTGCCCGGGTACCATTAATCTGATCTGAATGTGGTTCCAATAAAAGTTGAGAATGGTTGAGGAAAGGGTTAGACCAGCTTTAGAGTTGGAAATCTGAAAGAACAAAACAATGTGATAACTGCTGCAGTCTGCACAAAGTGAACCATTATCATTAACAGAAATTAAAAACTTTTGTCCCATTATAGTCAAATGTATTTATTGAAGGATTTATGTGCACCTGCTGTAATCCTAACAACTTAACATTTCAACAACTTTAAAGAAGAGTTTTGATCTGACTTTAGTTTTTAGTTAAGACAGTATAAACAGACACAACAAAATGCCTGCCTATTTTCAAAAACTTAAGCTACAACAGAGAAAAAAAGTCTTCAATCAAATTATTTGCAGTTGTAACTCTCAGAACTAAAACTGTTTTTTTGTTTTGTTGTTGTTGTTGTTAGTTGGTTCTGTTTCATCATATCACCCCATTTTCTTTCAGGAATAAAAAAAACTCTGGGCACAATCTGGAACTGAAACACACACAGTCAACTTTGTGTCATCTTTTTAGTCTTATTCAAACATTTTTATTTATATCATTTACATTTAGTTTAGATGTATATAATGTTGTGTTAATGGAACCATGTCCTGCCATTAAGGCCTTCTTTACATCCAGACTGATCGGATCTGACGTGTCCAGACTTAATGCAAGTGTGAATGAGCTACACTCTGAGCCTACATTCTCAGAGATCAGATCTGACGTTTAAGTTTTTTAACGATTTTGAGGCTATATACGTTCCCCTGTATGTGGCAGACGACTGGTTCTTTTTGGTAGAATGAGCTGACAGAGGATGACTCATTATATAATCCAAAAGGCTTTACTTACAACATGTAATACTAAGGCCTAGGATAAAGGTTTAATTTATGACAACAGTGTATGACAACAGCTTTATAATCTCATAATAGTCATATGAAAAGCGTTAGTTACAATCTGCTGAGTAGTAGACAGTGTTAGAGGATTCAGAGTGTACATTATGAGTTTTTCGGAGCACTACTCACTGCCTGTGGAAACCTTTTGCTTTTACTAAAGTGTATTAAGTGTCCCGTGCAGATGTGGTCACAATCATGCTGAGACAGTTACCCAGCGCTGGCATGTCTCTTTGTGTTGTCATTGAGCTCATGCGTTAACGCTGCCTCTGCTGCCACATATGTCGTTCTGAAGCGATGGGAGCAGGATAGATCCTCTAGATGTGCTGATGCCAGGGATAAGTTCACTTCCCTGGCATAAAAATGTTCTGCCCTGTGATCCTTCCCTTTCTATTGACTTTGCCACTATTTCTCATAAATGTGGGTTTATTAAAACATTCCTAGTCAGGCTGACAGACAGATCCCAATGATCTGGCAATTGGCAGCTCTCTGCTCATTTACCACATTTCACATCCCTTTTTCTGCTGCTTTGTCCTTTTGACCTCTGTCCATGTCCCGTCCCTCCCCCTCATTTGTCCTGCTCCTCTTTCTCACCCCTGACTCTGAGCACATCCCTACAGCTCTAAATCACCTTAGACCTCATTTCTTCATTACTGTGAAGCCACAGTCTGTTCAGTGTTCAGAGGACAGTATGAGATACTGACTGTATGATAACCTCACAGTTTGACGGAATCATGAAGGTTACAACTCTAAATGTTTTTAATTTCTTGGCAAATGGACCATAGGCAAATGTTGGATTAAGATTCAAATAGGATAGAATACAAATAGGATTTTTAAACTTACTTTTACACTAGTTGCATTGTGTTACCGGGCTATTCATTTGTCCACACAAAGAGTTATGCTGAATAGGGAATTGTTGTTTTCTGTTGAAATGTTAAATATGATTAATATTAAATACCTAAGATGCTTGCAGTAAATTTAAAATGTGTCACAATGCTGTTTGTTTTCTTTGAGAATGAACCAAACAGCATACATTAAAATAAAAAAACAATTATTTAGAGAGAAAAATAAGCATAACCAAAAGATGAGAAGCAACAACTCCACAGCTGAGGCTGAAGTTTAGGGCAGGATCATCTGTAACTTCACCAGAGGAAAGATGTTAAAGCTATTAAACAGTGTGACTGTAAAAATTGAGACTGCATAAAATAACTGCTGAAATAAATGTTCCACCAAGAAAGTCACTGAGGTCTTTCACAAAAACAAAATATAGTCTGCCTCAAGAAGTTGTTTTTAAATGTGTGCTTTGGTGAAGGCAGCCACACTGTCACAACCTCTGTGTGGGTTTGTTTTTAATCCAAAAGCAGATAAATCCTGCATTTATCAATGTTTAGCAGAGCTGCTAAACTCTGCTAATATGTGAAAGGCTAAAATAATTACTATTTTCTCCAGATACAAGGACTTGATTGTACAGCAGAGAGGTTAGTACAGTGTTGAAAGACCCTATTATACAAAATAGACTGTACTATCATGATTTTGCCTGGTTACTACATTATGTTGAATGCTTGGGGCTTTTCTCTGAGGTGAAAGTCAGGTGTCTTAACATTGTAATATCCTGATTTCCTGATCTAATATTTTCTGCATTTTATCACAAATGAACCTGGCCAAACACAGTGAGTGAGGTCTGCCCGGGGGAGACGTGTTGCTGTCGCTGTCTGGATAGTTAGGCTGTAGATTGCAGATAAATAGTGGCCGGTGGCCTTCAGCTTCTTCAAGCGGGGAGAGATTTGTGTCCTGGTGTAGGATTGGCCAGGCCTGAGGAAGAGAACAAGCCTTCTCGTTAATCAGGGAACACTGCAGGGACATGGTGTATGTCGATGCCACTCACACTCCTCGCGATGCTTGTGGCACGTTGTCAAAATAGGCCGGCATGTGTGTGTGTCGTGAGGGAGGAGTGTGTGCTATGTTATGTCAAGCAGCAGAGACGGCCACAGTGCAAACCTGAGCGGATGGATGACAGATGACTGGGTGTTAAAGGCCGCAGGAACAGCCATCATTCATATCCACACAAAGTCTTGGCTGCCAAAGCTGTCACAATATAATCCTACCTGTGCTCACAGTCCTCCGAGCACAATTTGCACCTTTAGGGTTGCCAAATAAAGTCACTTAGCATGTCAACTTTGAGTAGAATTACATCATTATCAGACATATATTAGAGGTCTTACTTCAAATATTAAACTTTCAACAAACATAAAGGCAGTTGGTTTTAGGTTTATAACTTTTCAAGCTGTTGTAAATAGATTATCATCCCTAACAGACTGAAGCTCACAGCAAATGTGTTGCTTTCTTGGTCCTTTGTGTCAAGCTGCTAGGTTTAGGAGCTCATGCCCAAGCTGTAAGTGTATTCTTTAGAGCGCTGCAGGGATCAGAGCAAATGGTATGTGTTATGTTCATATTTTAATTAAAAAAAGAACAAATTAGATGAAGTAAACAGATTTGTTGTTGCAAAAAATTATGAATTGTCTTAAAAGTAGAATAAGTGTAGTTTTGCAGAATATTAATGGTTTTCTTTATAACCCATAAACCATATAAAATATGTGTGTGTGTGTGTGCGATCTGTGCGGGATTATCTATGTGTAAATACATTATCTATGCATTGTTAGAAAAAAAAAAAACTTAATATATGAGCTTCATTTGAAACAAATACTAACAGACAACAACACAGTAAAATAATTATTGTAAGGCTTCACAGGAAGCAGCAGACTTACATATTCTGCTCATCTTTCTCCTCTTCCACTTCTTGCTCTCCTTCAGTGCTCCTTCCTTCCTCTGGCTCCATCACCCATTCTGTCCTGGGGGTAGCTCGAGGGCTGCCAGGTGTGTGTGTGCATTTCTCATCCTTACCTGTATTTCTATGGCACAGCGAGAATCCAAATTTTATTTGAAAGTTGCTCTGTTGGTTTGCAACCTTGTTCCTGTTGTCTATAAATCATCACTTTTGTGCAGGATTGACCCGCTGGAAAATTCCAGAGCTCCCAGACATTTTCTCTAAATAACACTGTTTCTCATTTCTACAATATATGGCCTCTGAACTGATGCCTGTCTATAATATTAGTCTACCATCAATAAACAAAAGTCTTTTTGAGTATAATTTGTGATTTATATATATATTTTTTCCCTTTATTTGATGGTAGACAGTAGATAGACAGGAAACAGAGTGAGAGTGAGAGTCCATCCATCCATCTTCTACCGCTTATCCGGGGCCGGGTCGCGGGGGCGGCAGTCTAAGCAGAGATGCCCAGACTTCCTCCCCAGACACTTCCTCCAGCTCTTCCGGGGGGATACCGAGGCATTCCCAGGCCAGCCGAGAGACATAGTTCCTCCAGCGTGTCCTAGGTCTTCCCGGGGTCTCCTCCCGGTAGGACATGCCCGAAACACCTCCTTAGGGAGGCGTCCAGGAGGCATCCGAAACAGATGCCCGAGCCACCTCAGCTGGCTCCTCTCGATGTGGAGGAGCAACGGCTCTACTTTAAGCTCCTCCCGAGTGACCGAGCTCCTCACCTTATCTCTAAGGGAGCGCCCCGCCACCCTGCGGAGAAAGCTCATTTCGGCCGCTTGTATCCGGGATCTTGTTCTTTCGGTCATGACCCAAAGCTCATGACCATAGGTGAGAGTAGGAACGTGGATTGACCGGTAAATCGCGAGCTTTGCCTTACAGCTCCTTTTTCACCACGACAGACCAGTACATCGACCGCATCACTGCAGAAGCTGCACCGATCCGTCTGTCAATCTCATGTTCCCTCCTTCCCTCACTCGTGAACAAGACCCCAAGATACTTGAACTCCTCCACTTGAGGCAGGATCTCTCCACCAACCTGAAGGAGACAAGCCACCCTTTTCCGACTGAGAACCATGGTCTCAGACTTGGAGGTGCTGATCCTCATCCCAGCCGCTTCACACTCGGCTGCAAACCGTCCCAGTGCACACTAAAGGTCCTGGCTTAATGGAGCCAACAGGACAACATCATCTGCAAAAAGCAGAGACGAGCTCCTGTGGTCCCCAAACCAGACTCCCTCCGGCCCCTGGCTGCGCCTAGAAATCCTGTCCATAAAGATAATGAACAGGACCGGTGACAAAGGGCAGCCCTGCCGGAGTCCAACATGCACTGGGAACAGGTCTGACTTACTGCCGGCAATGCGAACCAAGCTCCTGCTCCGGTCGTACAGGGACCGGACAGCCCTTAGCAAAGGGCCCCGGACCCCATACTCCCAGAGCACCCCCCACAGGGCGCCACGAGGGACACAGTCGAATGCTTTCTTCAGATCCACAAAACACATGTGGACTGGTTGGGCAAACTCCCATTAACCCTCCAGCACCCTGGAGAGGGTATAGAGCTGGTCCAGTGTTCCACGACCGGGACGAAAACCACATTGTTCCTCCTGAATCCGAGGTTTAACTAGCGGCCGCATTCTCCTCTCCAGTACCCTGGCATAGACTTTCCCGGGGAGGCTGAGGAGTGTGATTCCTCTGTAGTTGGAGCACACCCTCCGGTCCCCCTTCTTGAAAAGAGGGACCACCAACCCGGGCTGCCAGTCCAGAGGTACTGTCCCCGACCGCCACGCGATGTTGTAGAGGCGTGTCAACCAAGACAGCCCTACAACATCCAGAGACTTGAGATACTCAGGGCATATCTCATCCACCCCCGGTGCCTTGCCACCGAGGAGCTTCCCAACTACCTCAGTGACTTCGGCCTGGGTGATGGATGAGTCCACCTCCGAGCCCTCGGCCCCTGCTTCCTCAGTGGAAGACGTGTCGGTGGGGTTGAGGAGATCCTCGAAGTATTCCTTTCACCGTCCAACAATATCCCCAGTTGAAGTCAGCAGGTTCCCACCTCCACTGTAAACAGTGGTGGCAGGGCACTGCTTCCCCCTCCTGAGGCGCCGGATGGTTTGCCAGAATTTCTTCGAGGCCGACCGATAGTCTTTCTCCATGGCCTCACCAAACTCCTCCCAGACCCGAGTTTTAGCCTCCACGACCACCCGGGCTGCAGTCCGTTTGGCCTGCCGGTACCTATCAGCTGCCTCAGGAGTCCCACAGGCCAACGGTAGGTCTTTTTCTTCAGCTTGACGGCATCCCTTACTTCCAGTGTCCACCACCGGGTTCGGGGGTTGCCGGCTTCGAGTGGCAGCATCGACAATGGAGGTGGAGAACATGGTCCACTCGGACTCAATGTCTCCAACCTCCCTCGGGATCTGGTCGAAGCTCTGCCGGAGGTGGGAGTTAGTTGACAGCTGACAGTTGACAGCTCCGCCCCTCTCTTCACCCGAGTGTCCAAGACATACGGCCGAAGGTCACACTACAAAGTCGATCATCGATCTCCGGCCTGAGGGGAGTGACATTGGGAAAAAGACCTGAGCCTGAATCAAACCCAGGTTGCCCAAGTACAGTATTGTTCAAAATAATAGCAGTACAATGTGACTAACCAGAATAATCCAAGTTTTTAGTATATTTTTTATTCTAAATGGAAAACAAGTTACCAGTAGGTGCAGTAGATTCTCAGAAAACAAACAAGACCCAGCATTCATGATATGCACGCTCTTAAGGCTGTGCAATTGGGCAAATAGTTAAAAGGGATGTGTTAAAAAAATAGCAGTGTGACATTCAATCACTGAGCTCATCAATTTTGTGAAAAAACAGGTGTGTATCAAGTGGCCCTTATTTAAGGATGAAGCCATCAGCACTTGTTGAACATGCATTTGAAAGCTTGAGGAAAATGGGTCGTTTAAGACATTGTTCAGAAGAACAGCATACTTTGATTAAAAAGTTGATTGGTGTAGGGGAAAACCTATAAAGAGGTTCAGCTAAAATGACAATGTTTGTTTGTTTTTTGAAAATCTACTGCACCTACTGGTAACTTGTTTGCCACTTAGCAATAAAAATATACTTTAAACCTGGATTATTCTGGTTAGTCATATTGTACTGCTATTATTTTGATAATACTGTATGTGGTATGCGCTCTACCTGGTCAGGCACCGAGGCACAAGGCTACTTTAGGGAATTTGCAACCTGCGCTTTTGCCACCAGTTGCTCCAAAAACTCCAGAAACAACACACTCCACCTTGAACTTTAACCTTTAAATGAGATTAAACAAATGCAATTTGGCAACAAATTTCTAGGAAGCTTGCTGTGGCATTGAAAGTCTGTCAAAAAGGGCTAGGCATAATAGAAAAAGACCATATAATGCATGTCTTTCACTTTCACTTTGTTTATCTCCAAATTTCAAACACAGCTACAATCATTTATGTAATAATTTTCTTGGCTGTTATGGAAATGCAAACATGGACAGTATGGTTGTGTTGAGTCCTGTCCATATTGTATTGTTTTGTTAAAGAATCAGAAGTAATTTCCTTCATATTTAGTCCAAGGCACAGACACAGGTAAGAGTGACTGATATGCTCTATTTAAACAACAGAGTATTATTAAGCCAGTTCAAGTGAGGGCAGCTGTAGTGTCTGAGGAATACTGAGCAGACATTAGCACAGCACTAATAAGATCATTTCCATCAGTTTTGAACAGACACTGCAGATACTAGCAGCCCAGACCAGAGAGAAGCTTGAGGCGTGTGGGAGTCCAGTCGAGTGGGGGGCAGAAGACTTGGGGTGATGAAGCAGTGGCCAGAAATAGCTGTGTGTTTTGTGTGAGTGGGAAAAGCGTGAAAACAGTGCTTCTTTTGGAGCCCTGTGCCCTGTAACTGCATTACAATCTAAAAAGCGCTGATTACCTCCCCTTTTGCTCACTTCTTCTCACTCCCTGTCTAAACACACTTTCATGCAATTCATCAGGTAAATGGGCGTTTTCCCCACACAAGCCTGGGCACATGTACACATCCGACATGACTTGACCATGAAATTGTTACATTTTACAAGCACAATATGTAAATGCATGCAGTTTTTGAATTGGTTTCTTTTGGCTGCGTGCTAGAGTAAATCACTGAGTCATCAATACTAAAGGACACACAGCATTGTATCACACTCCTGTTTCTAACCACAGCCTCCCGTTCTCTCCTCTTTCAGAGCTTTTCTTAGAAAATGTCTCTGTTACATCCTAACACATATGATGTCTACTCCTGCTTTCCTCTGGCCCACTGTGTGCGTGTTTTGTCTTGGATGGAGATCACTTTTTGCCATGTCCTTTCAACAAACTCAAGGCCCCACAGCACTTTGAACTATTTTATTACAACACTGAATCACACTGGGTTGTTCACCATGTAGTTACCCACATCATTTTATTATTAATAAACTTCTTCTTCTTCTTCTAAATAGTATGATGATAGTAAGGCTTTTAGACTAATATGTAAAAGGTGGAAAAGACACTCTTTTTGCACCCACAGAGGTATTCATAAAGTAATCAACGCAGCAGCTATTATTAATGAGAGAGAATCGGGTCATTAATATTTAAGCAGTGTCACCAGGGCCACTGCCATGAGCACGATTGTGTGTGTGTGTGTGTGTGTCCATATAGAGGTGCAGGACTATAAGGACATTTCTTCAGACAGCATTGTGAGACCTCTACAATCGGATAGAAATGGAGATATATTACTGCTAAACAGTGAGAAAGGCAAAAACAAAGGAATCAGATGTGCTCCTATAGTCCATTGTTCTTCCCTCGTCTGTGGCGCTCTCTGTGGAGGATGGGAGGAGCACATATCTTACATTACATTGCTGGATAACATGGAGCTTCCTGTGTCCGTACTGATGGTGTGAACCCTGTAGTCTGGTCCTAGATGCAAAAAAAAAAAAGCATGGATCTAAAATATTAGTTTGAGTACAGTAGGTAAGTTTATCAGTGCAGCTCATGAGCACTGGTTTGCAGCAGAGAGACAGAACTAACTTATTTCAGTAAAAAAGCTTTTCAAACATAGGTAACAGCACATTATTTGTTGCCGCAGGCATTTTGCGATCTTTAGCCTTACAATCATACCAACATCATACACTGTGGTGTTTGAAATATGCTTTATAACCATTATTAACCAATTTCAGCTTGTTCACTCTCTGCTGCTGATCAGGGCTGATAACAAGAGACGCACTGAGATTTTTTTCATAAAACCCTGCAGCCTCACAGCTCTTCTAATATCACTTTAACATCACCAGTGATAATACTTTTAGCCTCTTTTTGTGGTGTCCCCTTGGTTCTGTCTCTGGGATTAGTGGGTATTACTTGCTCTGCAGAGTGAGAAGAGACAGGTCTTTAGTGCCAGCTTGTAGAGACGAAAATGCTGTGAAATATTCCTCTGCAATAACCATTCTATTAAACATTTCTGGGTGACTAGCAAAAGTTGTCAGAGAGTTATATACAGTATATGTAATAGAAACCCACAAAGAGAAACTGATAAGAAAATCATATAGCAATGTAAACTTGGTATAAAGCTTGCTAATGTGTCAGTAATTTCCTTTCATGGTTTTATTTTTTTATGTCTTTGCCATTACAAATTAGGGCTTAGTTGAATATAGTCACTGTGACGACACATATTCAAGTAAGAAAAGTAAGTTATTACTAACATTTTGAATGACACATGATTAAGGTATTGATTGAAAACTTTAGACTCAACAGAGCACTTCTAGAGTCATTTTAAGTGCAGAAAAAGTTGTCTGGTCTTAGTTTTAAAAGTCGGTGTTGCTCCTGTCAGAATGGCCCAGCAGTTGTTTCCTCATTGGCCATCTGCCCGTGTGTACAGTGATTTGATTACTGTGGAGCTTCATTAGGACAGAGAGACATGGGAGGCCGCTTGGGTTGCTCCCCCATCCTCCCTCCATAAGTATAGAGTTACGTGTGTGTGGAAGAGGCTGCATTTATTAGCCATATGCCTGGGAGATGGTGCGGGTGTAGGCTCACTCTGTGCCATTCCGCTCCCCCCTGGAGGACTGGGAGCTGCGGAAGTTCGGATTTGCACAGCTGCACTTTCAATTGGCCAAGGCCTCTTTCCACCGTTGCATCTTATCTCTAACTTTACAGCAATTTAGAGATAACCTAAATTGTTCACCTGGAGGATAACTGCTCTGGGGTTTCCTGTAAAGTGCAGGAAGCTGAACATTTGTCAATCATATAGTACTCCAGACACATGATGCACTGCCATTTGCCAATATTTTGTTTAAACATGAAGATTTTTACTGCTTCAGTGTTTGCTACTAAACGTGTTGCATGCATTAGAGTTAGTTGCAGGTGTACTTTTAACCTGAATATTCCTACAAAGAGCACTCCCTGATTGTGGTTTTGATTTCATTTTATCAGCATCATGTCAGTGCTGCTCCCGACACAGAGCTGTATTGTAAGGATGATGAATGGCTCTTTTAATTGTTTCTAATTGATAACTGCTATGAAAGAGTTTGTTATGAAACACCGCCAATTTAGCAACAGCGATACACTGTAGTGCCTTATTAATTCTCTCTCGTCTGTTTGAGCGCAGAGCTATTAAAAAAGAACTCCGGCTGTGCATTAGAGGGGCGACGAGGTTGTGTAATTTCTTAGTATAAGAGCATGCCAGTATTTAAATGGCAAAACCTTTTTCAATTCAACTCCTTTGGTCTACATTATGCCTCACCATACTATGCCATTGGGATAATTTACTCAGATGTTTAGAAAGCAGGGTTACAGTTGGTGTATAACTAAATTACAGGCTAGTTTATGTGTTTATCATTATCATTTATTATGAGCTGATATTGGATGATAAATCCTCATCCTGCTACTCTGAGGCAGCCAGCTCATGGGTGCGCACAGGGAGCATTTGCATACATATTGTCTTGCACTTTTAGATAGACTTTTTCTTTCTTTCAGTTACTTGTTCTCCAGCTTTAAAAGTCTTCAAAGATATTGCTTGTGATATGAGAAAAGAAGAAAGTAGACAAGGATATAATGAAGAGTAATACTTGAAAGATGTAGGTACAAAGGTTGGTCTTATGCCTATAGACGGGGCGTGTGTTTGTCATTTGGTCAGGCCTCTAGCACTGAAGACCTCAAGGACTCACCCTGACCATCATCAAACAACAGAATACTTCAATTTAAGCCTGTGCAATATTAAGAACTCAAATACAATGAATATTGTTACTATGCCTCAGCATAGTGCAAAATCAAACTAACCTTAAATTTTAGAGGAAAATATTACAAATAACTATCCTGAACTTTATATCAATGAAATCTGTTTCTTATGTGTTTATAACTGACTGTTGCACACTGGAACAAGTTTCCCAATTCCAAGGACTTCTACCTCACCAGAGATGAGATCCTGCGGCTCCAGAGGATCTCATCTCTGCTTTTTGAAACAGGGTTCTGAGCTGAGCTACAAGGCAAACCTGTTGCTGGACATTAGCTGTGGGTCTTGGATCTTGGATACATTTGCAAGGTGGCTAGGCGCTCCTTTAGAGATGGGTAGACTTCTACCCGGCCCCAGATAAACAGATGAAAACAGAACACCTTGTACTTTTGGACACAACAAGAAAGTTCTGATCCATGTTAGTTGTAAGTTAACTTTTGTATATTGTATTTGTTATTGTACATTTGTGATTGCCATTTTTACAGACCACAGACAAATACCAATATTTGCATTTAATATAAGCGTATCACTTGGATATAGTTTGAAGTTTGAAAACTAAGCTGAGAGCCTAAATACTGCCCAGTAACTGTGCAATGTATATGTATTTGTGCACATATTGTAGTTTAGTGATGTGTTGTAATAGTGATGGGCATTAGTTTTCAAAACATTTTTCAATATGTACACTTCCCTAGAGGTATAGTTGGGCTGTCAGCTGTGCAGAGATAAAGCAATTCAGTCAAATATGATTGTATTATCTGTGAGTACACTCTCGTAGCATTAGAGCCATACAGCTAATACTTAAACAAGGAAAACACTTGAAAAACAAACAATCATTGAATAACTTACCAAATCCAACTTTTTTCTGTAGTTACATCTAATATTCACTGAAAGCGTTGTTTTTAGACCATCGTGTCGTACATGTTCAGTGTCTGTGGTGCTTGGAGTCTCAGGTGGTCAGAGTCAGGACAGGACATGATATTGCCTGGGGCTACAGTCTCATGCAAGAAACACTCTCTCAGAGCAAAGTGAACAGTGACAAGTTTGTGTTTCTAATACAAACTGTAGTTATACTCAAATTAAATGAGAAGAAAGATACAAATACAGTGTGTGTGTGTGTGTGTGTGTGTGTGTGTGTGTGTGTGTGTGTGTGTGTGTGTGTGTGTGTGTGTGTGTGTGTGTGTGTGTGTGTGTGTGTGTGTGTGTGTATATATATACGTAAGTACACTTTGGAAAAATATTGCTTCAGTTTTTTCATCTTGGATATAGACATAGCTTTTGTTGACAGGCCTGTTGCTGAGGATAAGGTTAAAGAGGGACAGACATGACAGAGCAGGGCTACAGGGTTACAGAGGGGTGACAAGGGGGCCACAAACCCGTCATTGCAGCAAGAGGTTGTCTCTGCTGAAATTTATGTCCTGTGGTAGCTGGACCTTGCCCCTCTCTGTCAGCGTCTTTCTTTATTTCCCCTCTGGTGCACAAACTGCTCTGTATTGAGATGGATTTATGGCCTCACAGCATATCATTAGTGAACTGAACTTGATAAGATGTCATTAAGAGAAGTAAGTCATATGTTTTTATGTCAAATAGCTTAATGTTCAAAACAGACATTAGAAAAGATAAGATGTATTGGATTGGAGTCGCTTAGTTCTCCTTAAATGGAAGAAGAAGATGCATTTTTTCCTGTCTGCATGCTGGCGTGGATGTTGTTTTCATAGTTGGAGGAGTTCCTACTTTTTGATTTCATAAGAGACCTTTCTAAATGTCTGCGCCAGGTCAGTTTGAGACTGGTGAGACCTGCTTTAAGCTATTATATCAGCCGGGCTTTGCTGATCTTATTGGACACTTCAGATCCTACCTCACAGCACAGAGCCAGAGTTTGAAGACAAGATTGATCTTCGCCAACAATATTGCCACTGCAGACGCTATGATTAGATTACAGTTTTGAGATGTGTTTTCACTGTTTACTGGTCTTTTCCTCTTTGTGGTAATAACTGATGCAAGACTTCCCTTGTTTTTTAAGTGACAAATATTGCCACATAACATGAATGAATGTGTAGGTGGTCGTGCATGTGTTAAAGCACTCTGAAGTTGGGCTAATGAAAGTGTGGTACAGCGAGACTGGGGGAATTGGTGTGCACCAGAACCTCCCCAGCAGTGCTCCTGACAGACAGACAGTTATGTAAGAGTGCACTGCTAAAGGTTGCCTTGTCTCCTGAACCACCAGAAATCCACAGACACCGAGCGGCGGTGAGGATAGGTGGCCCATTCGCCTGCTGATTATAAATCTGCGTCATGCAATATTAAAAACTGTGCCCCTGCTAAACTTTGAGGAGTGAAGGTAATATTATGGCTGTGAAAGTTGCATCTAAAGCTTGGCCATTTAAATAATCAAATCAGCAATGATGCTTAAAATAAACAGCCCTCACCTAAAGCGTATTAATACATGGGCAAAGTTCAACATATGAATAATTTGTGTAGTCCCCTGGGAGCTCTCTATGTAAAATTAGATTTCTGCCAAGCTAAATAATTAACAGGAATCTGATTTGACTGTACATACAAAGTATTTAGTATCCTTTACAGTTGTTTATGGCACTTTAAAAATAATGAGTCTTCAGTATGAGGTCATTGTGTGGGACATTGACATGTTGCTACCTGCCTGCAAACACATCATCCAAGCCACTTATCACCTTGACAAAGCATAAAGCTGTCACCAGAGAGACAAAATGTCCATGCCTTGAGCTATGTGACCAGGACATGCCTCTAAGTAAATGAGTGGACATGCGCGTGGACGGCCGTGCGCCTCTGCGGATACTCAGCCTTGAACTGAGGTGAGCTCTAATGAGTGCAGCCCTAACCTTCCCACCTGCCGCCACTCATGAGACAGCACTGAGAGAAAAACAAACCAAAATAGAGAAGGTTTAGATTCTCAGGGAAGACTGTGTGGGCAGAAACCCTCAGAGTAACCCAAGCAAGCTGCCAATTTTCATTAAAATATTAATAGACTTATACTAGCTAAAAACAAGCAACTTCGCTTATTCTGATTAGAAAATTAATTATATCAGGTTCCATCAAAAAATAAAGTTATGAAAAATAATCTGTTTTGCTCCTAAATTTAGCTCTCAATCACAACAATGCATTTAAATTACATACAATATTTTGCGAGTATGTGCAGTGTTTCCAAAGCAACTACAGTTTTTACAAGCTTTAAAGGCACACTATGTAAGATTTTCAGCTGATGTCCTCTCTACATGTCACTGCAGCTTCTCTATCAGTGCTCACCAACAGAGCCAGACCCAGGGTTATGCCATATAGATTCAAGAGCAATGCGTTCATCAAATAAGAAAATGAATGAATACAGCAAAACACAGTGTGTGCATTAAAAATAAAGAATTAAAGAAATAATCTATAGAGTGTATAGAGGGAAATACTCCTAATTGTTCCATACAGCAGTATTTAGTACACAGTGCTATACACTGTACAATGCTCATGCGGGAGGGGTTTTGTGCACACTAGTTGCAGTTCAATATGTTTTTTTTTTTTTATTACTAGGTTTACACATTTAGAGTCACCAATTCACCTGTATATGCAAGTGCTTGGACAGTGGGAGGATACCCTATGGTAGCACGGAGACGACATGCAGACTGTGAGCCAGATGTGTGTGACTACTATGTTACAAAAAACACTTGATAATTGCTTAGTATTATATGGAAACGTAACTAAAGTCAGTCAGGACTTGAGTCTACAGTCACACATCAAGCTTCTGAATGTACTTCCAGCCCAACATTGGGGATGATCATCTAATGTTTCTTCACCTGAATTATTATGAGTATCCCCTGCTCTCTTGTTGGGCCATGTATTCCTCTCTCGACCCCACCCCCGGTATTCAGCAAGCTTGCAGACATTCTTGACATTTTGCAAAGGTTGAAAGACAAAGAACCTTTGTCCTAATAAGGCCGCTCTATACCTCACCTGAATGAGAAACTGGGAATGTGCTGTTTGCACTGATGAAGAGAGGGCCGTTTCTACAGCAATCCAGACAGAAAAAAACCACAGCATGTAAATGTAAATGAACATTCAGAGTGAGTGAGGGGGGAGAAGGAATAGAAAAACAAAGAGGCAAGTAGGTCTTGTATCATATTTGGGAATCTAAACAAATGTACAAAGAGTAACCTAGATATTTAATAATTATTTGTAATTTATTTGTAGAATAGCTTTGCAGCAAAGAGAGTACAGGTCTCACATTCACAGACAGAATAAAATATGAAAAAACAATAAAATAGACAATAAAAAAAGAACCAAAAAATTAAATATACAAAAGGGGCTTCATTTAAAAACTGCTAAGATAGAACCAATACAAAAAGAAAAACACACCAGACTACCTGTGCAAATCCAAGAACCTATTCAAATGACTAACAATTATAATAAATTAGATTTATATCGCAGTTTTCTCCCAAGGGACTCAAAGCGCTCACAGGTCATTGTTCATTCACTCCACATTCACACACTGGTGGTGGTAAGCTATAGCCACAGCTGCACTGGGGCAGACTGACAGAGACGTGGCAGCCATTTTGCACCTACAGTCTCCGACCCCCACTGAGCATTCTCACACATTCATACACCAGATCTGTGGCACTGGAGGGTTAAGCGTCTTGCCCAAGGACACAATGGCAGTATGAACTGGGGAGTGGGAATCAAACCCCCAACCTTCCAGTTATAGGACACCCGCTCTACCGCCTCAGTCCCTATATATATGTTTAGAGTAACTTGAAACTGTACTTTTGCAGGTAAGAAAAATGCATTAATTAATTTCAACAAATTTAAAGAAAAGATTGTGCTGTCCTCAATACCCGTCTACTTTTACGAGGCTAGACAGCCAGCGGAAAATAAAGATGCTCAACACAAGGATTACTTTATGATTTTCTTTCTTTTTCTTTGTAAAACTGAAATACACAGAAAAAAAAAATAAAATCAATGACCCATACATAAATGTGCTTATCCTATGCACAATTCCTCTCAGTCTGATACTAGCTTAAAATGACACATTTTACAGGTCTGTCAGTTTCTTAACTGGGTTAAGTGTCTTGCCCAAGGACACAACGACAGTATGAACTATGGGGAGAGCGGAAATCGAACCGCCAACCTTCCGGTTAAAGGACAACCGCTCTACCACTGAGCCACTGCTTTTTTTTACTTTCTGCATTCTAAATGTTGTCTTACGAATTATAAATAGTGTGTACGTTTTTAAATAATATTTTATAACAGATGTCTGAACATCAATATTGACGTCACAAGCCTGTTGTTAGTCATTAAGGATTTCTTGGGTACATAGTACTTTTATTTCTTGTGCTTTTTTGGATTTACTTGCAAGGACCACACTTCTTAATGAGAGTCACTGAGTCGACATTTGTGGTTCTCCTGATGTTTTTCATCCATCACACCTCAACCCTCACCTTCTCACTGGCTCTCCCTAGCACCTTTACACCCTTTTCTTTACAGACAGTCTGAGAAACTTGTTTCCAAGCAGGAGGAAACTCTGAAAAAGGCTTTATTAACAGTGGACAGAAGTGCAATGTCGCTGGTGGTTGACAATAATGGGTGTGTTTTAGATTTGACAATGTAGCAACCATTTTACCATTACTCATGTAAATAACACACCAGTGCTCTGATTACAAATGATAAATCCAATCATGGACCAGGTATTCTCATAAAGTACTTGCTCATTGTAAAAGCTTTCTTTGGAAGTGCTCCCAGATGGTACTGTGCAACAAACACGGAACCATCTGGCGAGCCAGGTAAGTGCAATGCAAGAGTTTTTAAGAACTATTTCCTGGCCATGTTACCTTTAGACAGTGCTTTTTGTTTACCACCGGTGTCTTCTTCACTTATTCTCATGTATTGTACAGCTGTGGCTCTTTTATTGCAGTGTCCCTGCATTGTTTTAGTTGAGCGTCAGCGAAATTAGCAAAGACATATTAAAGTGAAACACAGTGTCTCATCTCGTTATTGCATAAGATAAAAATATCTGGACCTGTCTTTAACAGCAGATGGTGCGGTTATGACATAAGGCTTGTTAAAAGAAAAGCCAAGGGTTGTTTTGAAGTACACATCCTTAAGACCAGCCTCATCTGCTAACAAGAGATGTGAGTGTTTTTGTGAGACAAACTTAAAGGTTTGCTTCAGAAATCCATACATTCTCCTTTCCTTAATTACATTTTTTGTCATTATTTGTTAGTCATGGCCAGAGCCTTCTCTTGTGTGGGTATTCTGTCACTCACTCAGATGTGGGCAGATCATGTTCAGTCTTCCAGATTTATTCTCCTAGCGACTCAGGAGCCAATATTAGCCACGCGGTCGTTGTGTTACCCATGAGTCCGTTGCCTTGGAAACATTGGATAAGAGGGAGTGGGATGCCCCTTGCTGATTGGGAGACAAGGTGGCAGCTCTTTCCTTCTCTCCCCTCGTCTTCCTTGTATCTTCACTTCAAACTGTAGGCCTACGTGTCACAACACAAGAGCTGCTACTGCGTAGCACATGTTGAATTAACTGCTCGCTCCTACAACGACACTCATATCTAATACACTTTGTACAAAGTTTCTGACAAGGAAGCTATGGCTGGCTCCATTAAACCGAGTATCCATCAACTCCCATTCAGAAAAATGACAAGATACAAAGTCAAAATCGCATCTTTATAAAGAATCCCTCACATTTTTTAAAGTCTAGTCTTGCTTGTAGCTTGATGC
This sequence comes from Perccottus glenii, assembly GCA_024416835.2. Classification (NCBI taxonomy): domain Eukaryota; kingdom Metazoa; phylum Chordata; class Actinopteri; order Gobiiformes; family Odontobutidae; genus Perccottus; species Perccottus glenii. The sequence goes on along the minus strand of CM044554.2, from coordinate 21,799,703 downwards.
TTTGTAAAGCACATTTTTCCAACTGACAAATAAGGATGATTGACTGTGGTTAAAGTTTATTAGTAGTATATTAGCTATTGAAAGGGAAAAAATAAATCACTTTAGATTACAAAATGAGTATGCGTACAATGAGGAGGAGTAGAAAATATAAAATATTTCCTCATGAAAGGCATTTTTAACTGGGAGTACTTTTTCTCTCTCTTTTGTTGCAGTGCACTGTAGATGTTGTTAGTGGGGTCTTTAGATGACTGGTCCTACATAAGATGACTGTATAATATACAGTAAGAGCTGTAGCGGCTTTTACATGTCAGTAGTGTCTTACTTGTGCTCCACAAATTATTTCTACATGTCCTATGCTCCTTCACCACTGTCTACATGTCAGTTAAACACATACTTTTACAAATGCTCCCCTTGTGCCCGCTGGTATTCACATAGTTTTTCTTCGTTGATAACATGCCTTACAGTCAACAAATGCAATTATTAAAACTGCCACACACATGTTACTACTATTTATAATCAGGTCTTTAGTCAGACATGCATTAATATTCTCCTAAAGTAAAGCAAATATTCTCTTAAAGTTAAAGCGCTCATTGATTTATTGCCCAGACCAAAACCACACCCCTGTTTTCACACAGCTGAGCACACATCACTCCACGAGCCGCACACTGTGTCATCCTTAGCTGTGGGAGGCCTTGACTCAAGTCGGAGAGGGTAACACTTTGCAGAATCCACCGAGACTGCATGTTCAAGACTGCATGACTTGTCCTTCCATGGCTTCTGTACGAGCAAGGCCATGTTGGGTCTTTATACCAGGAGGATAAGAAGGAGACAGCAGGACGACGAAGGAGGACAGCAAGTGGCCTTGGCTCTTTAGACAGGACAATTTATCATCTATGTACTCACTGACTCCAACTCTCAGGCTTAAAAGGAAACAGGATTGGATTAGATGCCTTAACTGTAGCACAGTTACATGCTCCATTACGTGTTACCAAATAAATTCAGAAGGGATTTGAAGGAATCTTGGTGCTATTTAGTTGCATGTTTAACCTCCAGTAAAGTTTCTTATGTAATTAGCATTTTTTCCTCAATGTAGCAAGCCAAAGAGCAGAGTGGGCTGCCCCGGTGTGAAGGAGCAGTCTCAGTCCATGTGTTTAGTGAGCACCATCTGCTGCTTCTATTCAGACAAGAGTAGAAATATTTAGTTGATTAGGATAGGATTACTTAGGGGCAGCATTACCAACACTTAATTTCAATTGCTGACCACTATTTTGTAATTCTAAAAAGTGCAGCGCTTAATAATAAGAGTTGTTTTGTCATTGTAGGTGCAGATATTGGCGGCCTGATGGACCTGGAGTCTCTGTATCGCGGTGTGGAGCAGAGCATCAACCACACACGAGCAGGACGCACACGCAGACACAGCTTGGACCGGGCCTACAACATCGAAGTGCTGCTGGGTGTCGACGATTCGGTGGTCCAGTTTCACGGCACGGAACACGTGCAGAAATACCTGCTCACCCTCATGAACATCGTAAGTGTCCATTCTCATAATAAGAGTGCCCTGTAGTTATTCTTAAACTTTCCTATAGCTGCCTGTAATCACCCACTGGGAGAATCCTTTTGGCACAAGAAAACTGCAAATGTAAATGTCTGTTTTTAACCAATACTGTGAATTCACCATGTTTACAGAGACATAAGACAGCCTTGGACATAAACTGTATTGTTGTCCTGGGTTGTTCTTGTATAGAAACAAAAAGCTTTTTAACCAGAGAAGGGCTCTGCAAAGCCATCCAAATGAACCTGGTATGGGTTAACACCTACAACAAACCCTGGGCTTCACCAAAGTGCTTCATTTACTGACGTGATCTAATGTTACTATATCAAGCCATGGGATGAGTTTGAGTTAAAATTTATGAATGAGCATGTAGCATAAGTATAAATTCACAATAGTGATGTGAAAGTCTTGCTTAAATGTATTTTTAAAGAGAAAAGGTTTCATTTGAGTTCTGTGAGAGGTAAGTCACCAAGAGGTCAAAGAAAGAGACTAACACACAGCAACAGGAATAAGCATTCAATTCTCTCCCGACATGTTCTCATCCAGCAATCAGCCGCGGGTAATCCTTTCTGCGCTATCTGAATATGATGAGATTTCATTTGTGCCTGTGTGTGTGTGCTCGTTGGGGGAGCGCTCTCATCTGGAGGGGCTCCCACATATTGTCTCATCAGGGCTTGTGTCATGTCATCATTCATTTTGTCGAAGAGGGGCACAAACAGCAGGCTACAGTGACACTTCGGCCAGCCCCACGCCCCCGGGTGTTTCTGTTTGTCTACATCACTCCGAAAACCCAGACTTTAATCTTTTAAAATTAAGCCTGTGGTGAGATGATGTTGTATTAATTTGTGCGTGCGTCAGTGTGCGTGTGTGTGTATTGTTTTTATAGAAACATGCTGCGTTAGGAGCCCATCTCCGACTGTTGAGCAGGTGCGAGCGTACAGCAATGAATCCTGCCACACCTCTTTGTCTCGGCTCAGCACTTGGAAAAGAACAAGAGGTGCTGTGCTGCGTGCCTCCCCTTTTGGAGATATTTGTTTCACAATCTAGGAGAAGGGATTACGCAGTGCTGTCGCAGCCCTCGTCTAATCTGTGGGGAAGAGTCGCACCGACACAGGAGAAGGGGTATTTTAAACAGAGCATTCAGAATAAATTACTGACAGTCAGATAAACAGAAATAAATAAATAAATAAATATATAAAGGGATGCCTCCCACACTTGGCATCTGGGTGACTTTCTTCTTGAAAGTTTGCTTTGCTCACTTCAGGACGGGTGTGTGCACGCTCTTGCTTTTATTTTTTTCCTGACTCTCTCAGAGCACTTTACATTGTAACTCCTCCTCGACTTGAGTAGTTTATGCCTCAATGTTGCAAACTTTCGAAGTATGATGTGAGTGATATGCAATGCTCACTTCAGTACAAGGTAGATTTATTTTCCCTAAACGGAATCCTTTGTACAGTAAGAAGGCTTTTAGAGTTATTTTCATGGAGACAAAAGGCCTCTTTACATCTGGCTGTAAAATAACTGCCTTTTCTCAGAGACAGTGGCAGAGTACATTTGTTGCACCACTTACCTTAATATTACTAATACACATTACGGGGTTTACATGCATACAACAAAAAGCTATGAAAACACAGAGACAAGCACTTAATGGACAATTTATAATGTGTGCTAAAGACTTAATCTGCGTTCCATAAAATGATTTTGCTTAAGGAAATAATACACATTAGCTTAGTTTGTGAAATAATTAGAACGTCTCGAAGCAACTGCTGCATCTTCTCTTCCTAATTAATGTGTTTCTTTTAATAAACTGCAGGGTCACTAAGGGTCAAAAATCATCACGCTGACACAACAAAGAGGTAAAAAAGATTTAAAAAAGGACAACGTTTTATAAAATCATTTGCAGTGTTATGATAAGCTTTGTATGCCTTTTATTTAACTTTTTATTTAGAATAAGTGATATTAAAACAAACACCCTAAAGTGGACTATATCTACTTTAAAATGATGAATTATGCCAAAACTTGACTTTTGACGTGACTTAATGGCAAAGATATTAGTGGGCTGCATCAATAGAAGGAAAGTTTGGGCCTGGGCTCCCTGTTTTATAACATTTTACCACTAGATGAAGTCAAATTTTACTGGAAGTGAGACATGGTTTGAAGGCCAAAAATAATGAATAAATCCAACAAATTCTTAAGAATGTCTCCCAATCAGCAAGGGTCAATGATGTGATTTGTGCGTGGGTGAATGCATGTTGTGTGGGGGTTGAAGGTGTAAAATTAAAGTTATAGCCATGCTTTATAACATATAAAGTACCCCATCACGAGGAAGACAAACATTTCCTGAATGTGCTACAGAATAGTGGCCTGTGTCCAAATGCCACGCAGAGGTCACTGTGCAGTAATGTTTCTGCGCTGATGGATTTAGTGGCCAAGCATGATCCGTCTGCTCACTTGTGTGCCTCACCCATTAACAGAGACCTTTAGAGAGGAGCAGCAAAGTGTTAATTACATTCTCTGTAGATATAAGTCATCTCCTCAACAAGGTAGGTGTGTCAGGGTATAAAAATGTGTGTTTTGGAGGATCTGTGCATCATGTCTAGACCAAAAAGTCTAAAGTATGATGTTAAATGACGCTGTCTTTGGGGGTACAGTACCATTTGGATCTCAGCTTGTTGTTCTGTGTTGACTCAAAGACATGGAAAAACTGCCAAATGCCTCATTTATGTTCTACTTGCACCACAAGTATTTATTTGGTGACTCAGTTCTGTCTCATCAGCAGCTGAGATTCATTTTAATGCTTATTTTTTATAGTTATTTTCAAAATGTTTCTCTCTGCCTACTGAACTATGCCCTCTTTTCACAGTTGGTTGAAAACAGACTACAAACCTTATGTGGCGTATTCCTAATCATAGGATCAAAAAAATAACATGACCTGGTGTGGCTCTCTCACACAAGACAGAGCAATAGTATAACTCACAATAACTCAGCAAAAGCTCTTAGAGATATGATTGAGCCTTAGATTAATGTTAACCATGATCAGACTGAGGTAGGACTTTTCCCCACTGCCTTTTTGATTACATGTTGTAATTCAATATCTTATTCAGGAGCTCTTCTTTTTACATGTCGCTGGTCTCAACTCAGCTTGAACCCTGTGTGTGATCGCTGTAAACATGAATTGTTTGTAAAAATGAATAAATTAGGTTTTGATGAATGTATTAGAGGGTGTACACAAATAATGTTAGGGCTGCAATGTAAGGCTTTTATCTGTATCACCCCAATTGCATTGCTTTTTGCTCTAGGTTCATGAAGTAAACTACTGAACGTGTCAAACTACAAATCAATAACTGTAGCAGTGGCAAGTTTGCTTTTATAAGTTGGTCGATGAAAAATCTCATTTGATCTTTTTGGCAATGATACTGCTGCTTTTCTTATGTGATCATTTAAGATTTTATTCCCAGTTCCATATGATTTTGGATGGCCTTTTATTTAATTTTTTTATTTAACCAGGATGGTCCCACTGAGATTACAAATCTATGCAAAACATGCAAACTCTACACAGAAAGGCCCTGCCCTGGATGGGAATCTAACCCAGGACCTTCTTGCTGTGAGGCAGGAGTGCTAACCACTTTGCTGCCCATTAATTGTACATATACAGTACATATTGAAGTTATAGACTGTTATATATACATTTTTCATTCTGTCCTCATCCTTGCAGGGTTAAGGCACACGCCCTGGCTGCATTATTTATCTGAGAGTAATGATTTTGGACCCGCTAACCTCTGTGCCTACAGACATTCCTACAGAAACAGAGACGTCAACACAGTTTGACAAATCTAGGTTATGTTAGATACTTGTTGTCCCGGCTGGTCATTAGAGACAGCACAGTACACACAAACATGATTAATATCATGAGTTTATATATAAACCAATGATTTAGTGTTTGTAGAAAGGTAAGAACTGTAAGTCAGTCTTAGGTATAGACTTGTCTTTTTGCAGATCACATTGCATTTTGATGTTTACCAAAGAAGTAATGGAAAGCAGTAGTGGCAAAGTACTTGACAACAAACCTATTGAGCTAACACATATCTTTTTTATAATGTATAATGTTCCTATAATGTAATATCGCCAATACATGACATTTCTCTGTGAATTCTAGGTGTCAAGAAGGTATGACTAGGACTTAGGTGCCTGTAAGTGTATATGAATAGTGTGTTTAGACATATGAAGCTGAACACTGCATTGCCTGCATGTGCCTCATTAGAGAGGAACTTGTGATTTCAGGGGTATAACCTGAAGTCAACCAGTCATAATTGGCCCAACAGTCGTCTAGGAAACAAGCTGCATCTGGCCAAGTGTAAATTGACTGAGCCTAGTGTCCATATCATGTCAGACAAACAAACATAGCCACACAGAGAAGAGATGCCATCATCATTGTTTGTCACTTCGACACATAGACGGCTTGATCCTGCCAAGATAACGAGGGAGTGAGACAAACATTACGCAGCGAGAGACAGAAATGCCAGTAGGTAGCCAGGCAAGATGAAAAATGCAGGCACAAGTGCTGGGTTAAACTGAGAAGACAACACAACTGTCTTTGTTTGGAGGTTGCCTAGAAACTCTTTTTAGGTGAAAGAAGCATTCAAAACAAAAGAAAATCATTGTGAGGAAAACTTTTCCAAGTGTCCCTCAAACTTATTGCATTTGTCATTTAGAATAAAACAACTAAGAGAGAATTAAAAGATGAATGTTATGCTTGGATTCGAGCTGCAGGCCAACATTTCCAGCTGGTATCAGTAGCTCCTCAGTCTCACGGATGCCCACGAGACTTTATATCCAGACGTAAAAAGCTGCTTCCATCAAAACCACTTATGTGAATTTATTTTTTAACCAAGCACTTCTAACAGAATTACCTGTTTAAGGTCCACAAGCTTTGGTATTTAATTGAGACATTCAAACATGATTTTATTTCACTTTGTTGCCTGTTAATGTAATTAAACTTTTATAAGTTTGAGTTTACAAAATTTGAATTGTGACTGAAAGGCTGCTGGATTCTTTCAAAAAGGATGGTTGAATTTCCAACGTTTCGTCACAAAGTGGAGCATTAGATGACTGACTCTAAATGTCCCTCTTTTCTTTTTGCTAGCACTAAGCCACATTTAAATTTGCTTTCCCTTGGTGCTGTTCTTCTTTTCTCTTTCTTGACTGTTTGTAGCATTTCTCAACTGTATTTTCTCTCATACCGTTCTATGTGGATGTGTCTGCACTTTGTTTTTCATCTGTATGTGTGTGCCTTTCTGTGCAGCGTGTCCATCAGCTATCTCATTATGACTGTCTGTTTTTACATCCCTTTGCCTCATTAGGCACCACACACAGCCACTGAGGACAGCAGCCCTCAACTCCGCGCCAATTTAGCCCTCTTTCTCTCTCCCACTTGCTTTGTGTCTATTGCTGTCTCATGGATATGGTCTCCTGTGTCACAAATTACCTTGTTTCCTTGCATTAAGCCATTTCTCTCCTTAGCATTGTTCTCTCCTCATATACAACCCATCTGTGCTCATGGCAAAGCTGCCCTCTTTATTTTAGGCCTGTGCAATGGTAACAGTTGTCCTAATGTCCATTTTGAGAGTAGTCTACATCATGTTTCACACTAAAAATAAGACCCTAGATTCATTGTGTCAACATTGCGAGACCTTACATTTTACCAAAAGTTATGTTTTTCTTTTTAACTCTTTCAAAGTTGCAGTTAAATGCAGACTTTGCAGTTGAATCAAACAACTTTTAAACCTAACTTTTTATACCAATAACTTGTTGAATGAGTAAACAACCGTAACAAAGGTATTTGTTGCTGTAAATGTTTTGGTTTATGCAGACATTCCATGGGTTTAAAAATGCTGTGGAACTTTTCCTAATAACACTTCACGCTGTTTGTGCTTCCAGGTAAATGAGATCTACCACGACCAGTCTTTGGGAGCAAAGATTAACGTAGTGCTGGTGCGGATTATCATGCTGGGCAATAGCAAGGTAAGAGGAGTTCTTGGAAAGTGGATGCCCTGTCTCAGCACTAACTTTGACACTAGTACTGCTCCAACTGCTCTACGTTTCTACAGTAAGCACAGACAGGAAACACAAACACACGGAAAACACAAGCGTGCGCTCATCAACACGCGCTGATGCCCCGGGCCTGTTATTCCAGTGGACTGAGCAAAAGAGGAACTAAAAGCATTTGGCGTCCCAGAGGAGTGTTTTTAAGTCGCACGCCTTCACAGTTCAGCACCAAAGCACACAGAAACTCTGTCCGTTATGCAATCAGCCTTCCTCTCAGTCGAATGCAGCACTGAATCATGGGAAGTCCAGGCAAAGATAAACAATCAATGATAGCCCTCCCTCATTCATAAACAGAGAGGTTTAGCATCCCTTTTATTTGTGACTGTAACTCAATCTTCCTGTGCTGCTGGGAAAGAAGTGGAAGAGAAAGATAAAGATGGCTGCAACGGAAAGGGACAGGGATTACCCCAAAGAAAGATACAGATAGTTTTATTGTTAGATAGGAGTGCTGTGATACAATTATGCAGCTTTAGCCTTATCTTTCTTCCTCTCTATGTCCACAGTCCCAGTGGAGCATTGATACACACTCACTCCTACATTGGTCATTCTAGGCCAGCCCCTATGCAGCTTCAGCCAAAGCTCGCTCTGTCCATCATCCCCAATTACCGTGGCAACAGAGCTGCACCCAGACAGGCTGTAGATTGGCTATGTGACCCTGGATGCAAGCACACACAAAATATAAAAGCCATATACGTACCAGCAACTTTTTAGAGATCATTAAAAAGAAAACATACAAAGAGCACCTGATGCACAAGATTAAGTACACGCATGTAAACAGCGGACTATGTCTAAGGGGCTTTTGCACTGGCTTCACACTCCATCACATGCGCATGCGGCAGGCGGCAGGCCATATGTCTTAGCTGCAGCGAACAACACACACTCTTAGCTTTTTGATTCAGCTATATGAATGTGTGAAAACTGTGAGAAAATGAAGAGAATAAGGGAAAAACAAAGAGAGTGAGAAATGTAAGAATACATGGAAAAGAATATCTGGCAATGCAGGGTTGTGTGTGTTTTGGTATTATGTGTTAAAAAAGTAAATACTCTCTAATTAGACATGGTTTTGACCAGTAGTACACAGTACAATGGAGGATTCTGTTTCATTTTTATTTTTTAAATTTTCTAGATTAGAGAAGTTGTAATGCGTTACTGAGAGCATTTTGTATTAAACATTTTGCAACAGTGGAACAGCTCAGCAGTTTGTAGGATCTGCTGACAAAGTCACACACTGTGACACTGCCCCCTACAGGGATGAGTAAAATGTTGTAAAGTGAAGAAAGTGTGGTAGTCCCCTGTTTGATGTGTACACAAATTGACTCAGTTTCATTATTCTTCTTTGTGTGTTTTTTTTCCCCAGTCCATCAGTCTGATTGAACTGGGAAACCCGTCGCAAAGTCTGGAGAATGTGTGTCGATGGGCCTTTTTGCAGCAGAAGCAGGATACAGGAGACTCAGAGTACCACGATCATGCAATTTTCCTCACACGGCAGGAATTTGGTCCCACCGGCATGCAAGGTAATGAAGCCTTTGTACTGTATCCTCTTCGCATTACATTAACCCACACATGTAGACAAATATATATGTGCATATAGAAAACACACATGCAGAGCTTAAACTGGCGTACAAACAAAAGTCCTCTCTTCCTGCCACAGAGTGCATCGTGCACTGTGGCTTTGGTGGTTGGTGGTTTCTCTGTGCAGCAGAGTGCAAGCTAACAGACAGGCCCAGGGGACAGGCCTCTAAAGGCAGTGGCCAAGCAATCCAGAAGCCCTTCAGCTGCCCTTGGGCTCAGCCTTCAGCAGCTGAAAATCAATAGACGGAGCAGGGCCAGCCACAGCTCCACAATTAAGGCTGGTACGGGACAGGCAAGCACACAGGGGGTTGGAGATTGGCATACGCAGGGGTAAAAGGCAACGTCTTAGGATTAGGAGTAAATACACCAACCTGCTAACATTTGTGTTCATATAAACGAGTGTCTTTAAAAATAGATTTGGATTCTGTTTTGTGGCTAATTAATTTAAGTCAGTTTCAGGGGCTCTGATTGACATGACTAACATTTACCAATTTTAATTCTAAGTGTTATTGGTTATATTATTTGCCATTGTATGAGGGGATGTTAAATGGGAAAACATTTTCAGTATTTTAGATGAAAATTGATTTTGCTGTACTAGAAAAATATTTAGCAATGTATATACACAAATTTCAAAAGCCTGCTTGAACTACAATGTTTTTTTATATTTATTGTAGTTTGGTATGTCACGCACAAAACATTGACATTGATGCCATTGTATTTGATCAAAAAGAAAGATATGAAGAAGTAAGAAACAAACATAAAGTATAATGTTTCTCTTCATTTTAAACACAAAGTTTACTTAAGAAAGTTAACATAAATATTGAACAGAAGTGTGGCAAATTACATGTCTTTCTCATATTGTGTAGCTTTGCAATCATTTGTTCAAGACAAAATGTCCAAAGATCTTAAAGCATGTCTTTCTTGCCGGTTGCTTAGGTTACGCTCCAGTGACAGGTATGTGCCATCCAGTGAGGAGCTGCACCTTGAACCACGAGGATGGCTTCTCTTCTGCCTTTGTGGTGGCGCACGAGACTGGACATGTGTAAGTGTTCTGTCGTTAATGATCTTTTTGAAGGCCGCTCTCACGCTATACCAACATACAACACAGCATCGCAGGCTGCACTATTGATTTATCATTGTTTTGTTCAATTAGTCACCTTAGACAGGATCTGATGAGAAAATTGCCACAGCCCCTCTCTTTCTTTGTTCCGTGCTCTCTTTCTCCACCCACACGTTCCCAATCTGTCCACACTGATCCCGCTCTATCCCTCACGCCCCTCCTACTTACCCACTCTGTCTGGTTGTGTGCAGACTCGGGATGGAGCACGATGGCCAGGGGAACCGCTGTGGAGACGAGGTGCACATGGGCAGCATCATGGCGCCGCTGGTGCAAGCCGCCTTCCATCGATTTCACTGGTCCAGATGTAGCATGCAGGAGCTGGGACGCTACCTCCAGTGAGACACCAACACTTCTAACACAAGCTAAAGCCGACATATGAGTTTATAAAAAATGACTTCTTTAAGGATTTTTATTGATGTTTTAATGTGGTTCTTATTTCTTTTCTCAGCTCCTATGACTGTCTCCGTGACGACCCCTTTGCCTTCAAATGGCCATCTCTGCCTCAGCTTCCTGGTTTGCACTACTCAATGAATGAACAGTGTCGCTTTGACTTTGGTGTGGGCTACACAACGTGCACCGCGGTAAGAGATCCCCTGTAGTATGACTCAATAACATGGCTAGACTTAACAAACCCCAACTTACCACATTGTCAGTAATTCACACGGCATACATTTACTTTGTTCTGGGTGACAATACTGAATCTCAAAGTTGGGGTAAACTCACTTTGAATTCTGTTTTTAGAAAGGCATCAGTGAGGGATGCAAGGTTGAGAGAATCTGTCGTCACTTTTTAGTCTATAGTAGACCAACCTCTATATCACTGTAATGTAATGAGTGTCACACATACATAGCTATTCACATTTTTCTGATGTCTTCTGCTTTCCTCTCATGGCCACTGGGATTGACATCTTGCTTAAAAGCAGGTAATTTTGTTTCAATAGTTACTGCTTTTACTGTTATTAATAATACACAGTGTAAATAAGGCAACACCTATTTCTATAGTGCCTTTACATAAACGTCTCACAAACAGCGTAATTGTTTTGAAAAACACAAAATCCTCACCAAACATTACACAGTAGATGAGCTTCACACAGCTGCAGCTTCTTGCCATGCATCTTGTCTTTCCTGTCCCTGTCCTCTCTGTGACTGTAAAGCCACTAGAGGAGCTTTTGCTTAATAGACAAAGGGCTTTGGGGGGCTTTGCACACATTGCTAGATTATCCTTTATTCTCTTGTCAAACCCATTCCCCTTCAGCTACAAAAGGCGGGCCAATCAGGAACACAGGTAAGGTAACCACACCTCCCCAAAGATATGTATTTGTTTTTTTGTTTTTGTTTCTGTTATAATTGTCTTTTTGTTATTTTTGTAAATTTTCCAGTACTTTATCTGTTTGCCCATTTTCATATTGTTGACATAAGGCTGCAGGATTCTCAAACACTAAGGTTTTACAGTTACTCTAGTGTCTCCTGGTTCAGTGCTAAAGTGTAGTCCAGCAGTTGAACCATTTCATAAACCAACAGTGGCCTTGCAAATCTGTGTTAAATCACTGCAGCACTGGCAGGAAACACGTCTGTATTGGCACACTTTGGCTATAAATGACTGGAAATGACCATTAATGGGAAAAGGGCTGATCCAGAACAAAGGCCATTTTTCCACATTTTACTTGAGCTCCTCCAGTCTGATGTCATCTGTACTACCTACCACAGTGCCTAGCATTGATTGTTACTTGCCCTTTGACCTGTAGAGGTCGCCGGGGGTCATCACGGGTAGGGCAGTCTTTGGAAAAAAGGACACTAGACTGCAGGACAGTTTGGTGGAATCCTCATTAATGGTTTATACCAGACAAACAGGACACTTTAGACCTTCATCTGTGTCTGGGGGCTTCCAAGAGATCAGACAGGCCTCACCTTTTGGCTTTTTGAACTCTTTGGCCTCAACCCTGTAATTTCCCTTGTGACCTAATAAATCTAAAACTGTGTTGTGAAAGTCATCCTTGGCTCAGTTTGCATGAATGGTTTGTGTTTCTCAGTGGAGCGTAGTGTACAGTGCAGTGACTCAGTGAAGGGGTGGTGTTGTTTCTGTCAGTATAACACGGTTGTGCTTATTGTTGTGAAATCTCTATTTTTTATTTTCTATTTCAGTGTTGACTCATTCATCTGCTCTCCTGAGTAGATAGACTTGGTTTTAAAGAGGGTTTTGTCTGTGCCCTACAGTATCGTACCTTTGACCCGTGTAAGCAGCTGTGGTGTAGCCACCCAGACAATCCCTTCTTCTGCAAGACCAAGAAAGGACCACCCATCGACGGCACCATGTGTGGAAATGGGAAGGTACTTACAAACCAGTGACAGTCTCAGAAAAGACACTTATACTACATAATTGCAGTGTGTGCAAACTCTCTTACTCTGTGTTGGTCAGCATTGTTTTAAAGGTCACTGCATCTGGTTGACCCCTGACATCATCAAGCAAGATGGAAACTGGGGTTCGTGGAGTGAGTTTGGTCAGTGCTCCCGTACGTGTGGTGGAGGAGTACAGTTTCGCACACGCGACTGTGACAATCCTAGGTACTTCAAAATGTAGTTTTGCTCAAGTTTTAAAAACAGATAATAGTAACACATAATAGTAAGTAACACATTGTACTGCATTGTCCTGTGCTTTATGCTAATTCCAGACCAGCAAACGGAGGGCGCACCTGTGTGGGCACCAGGCAACAGTTCCAGATGTGCAAAACCAAGGAGTGTGAGGACATCTACAGCGACCCACGAGAGGAGCAGTGCCACGCTAGGGACCCTCACTTTGATCTCCATAGCAACCACTGGCTGCCTTATGAACACCCAGACCGTAAGTAAACACCTACACAAGAAGTTTGTGAAGAGGTAGGCGAAGAAATGGAAAAGACAAAGGACTGATTTTCTTCGGAGGTTGTTCATTTAAGTTACAGCCTGAAGTAAACATATTATTTTTGAATGCGGTTTGGATTTAAAGGTTTACATATATATATAGCCTGAGCTCTGCTACAGTCATTAACATCTGTTTGTCCTCCTGAGCTGAGTACAGCTCTGAGGCAAGACTACGCCCGCTCATAAAACACACAATGAAAGTCTTTGAACTTGGTGCACCTCTTCTCAGTGTGCTTTCACATTAAAACATATTAAACAACAATAGTCACAAAGCTTTTGAAACTGTGAGGAATGATAGAATATGCTTACCTCGGTTTGACCTACTGTGTCTATAAATGCAGGTGTCATTGTCTTCTTGCTAAGTATGAAATCTTTTTCCAACTAAAGGGCAGCCCTAGAGAAAAGCGCGGAGCCTTCTCCATATCTAATTATATGTCACGCAACACGCACTTCATAAACAGCCTTTGCTAAATTGTTTTCTCTCTCTTTATCATTTCTAAACACCATATTTTCTAGCTAGGCTTTTTGACTCAAGTTACTTTCCTACACTGTGTTTGTGGTGTATGATAAGGCGTGTGTAAGCGCCAGACACTCTCTGCTCTGTGTGTGAAATTGTACAATTTGTTTAGAGAGGGTTGACACCATGTTGTTTCGTTTTCTCTATTTAGGCTTCACTGTGTCAACACAGAAACACTCTTCTTGCTCTGTAGCTCAGTGAAGGCCTTGTTAGTGGGTCTGTCACATTAAAAGTTATAATACAAATCCTTGTACAGTTTTCTTCACAAGTATGTCACATGCTAACAAGTGCCAAAATACAAACAATACATATTTTGTTATGTTGATCTGGTGTTGGATGAACAAAATATGTTCCTGAGTTTTCTCTGTCTTGGTGTAGAGCACTTGTAAATTAATGAAGACTGATTTTTGAATGAGAAAATCATAAAAATATATAAACAGAAGCTATCTCTCTTGCTTTATTCACTTGCGCAAATAGTCCAATGATATGGATACAGTGTAGAGTTTGTATATATAATAAATATTATATAATATACCATATAATATATAAGTTACTGAAAGAACAGTTTTTACTCATGGAAAACTCATTCAGAAGTTAATTTCAGGTTATAAAATAACATCACCAGATAAAATTTGTGCCATGAATTGTGATATTAGGTGTGAATAACAGTTTACATCTTTGTTTGTGTTTACCAGCTGACAAACGCTGCAACTTACATTGCCAATCAAAGGAGACCCGGGAGGTGGTCTCCATGGATAAGATCCTGGATGGAACACGCTGCTCCTATAAGGACCCACACAGTGTGTGTGTGGAAGGGAAGTGTGAGGTCAGTGCCGTCTTGTTGGTCCGAGCATCAAGGACCCACATGTTCTGATTAGGGTTTGTCTAAATTTTCATGTTGTCATTTACAGAAAGTGGGCTGTGATGGTGTGGTGGGCTCCTCAAAGCAGGAAGACAAGTGTGGAGTGTGTGAAGGGGACAACTCCAGCTGCATAACATTTAACGACACCATCACCCGCACTAGCAAGAAAAAGGGTGAAGTACAACCCCAAGCATGTTATGTCTTTCAGCATCTGAGGTGGATTAACTGCCAGTGTCTACTTATGTGAATCTTTAGCTAAATACCGCCCTCTAAAGGAAGAGTTTTAACACTGTGCAAACCTCAGTGAGGTTTCAGGCAACATTTTAAATTTGACTTCATTGCCAAAACATTACATTAATGCTGGGTTTGGAAAGTATCACATTTTTTTAAAACCAAAAGTCAAAGAATCTCCTGTGTGTTGTGAGAAAAGCTAATGCTAGCGGGATTTTAGTCATGAAGCAGAATTACTTTGCAATAACGACTATGAGTGCTTTTCTGGAGGTTTTCCTGTGGCTCTTGGTCTGGACAAAACTGCAAGTTGAGTTTTTTATGATGCCATAAAACCAATGTATATTTCATTTTAGGTTTCCTTAAAGTCCTTGAGGTCCCTAGAGGCGCAAGGCACTTGTTGATTCAGGAGCTAAAAGCTACTCCCCACACTTTAGGTTCGTTAGATTTTCATATTTAATCTTCTCTTTATCCCTGCTTAATCTATTAAGTCCTAATGAGACTAAATTGTTTTTCATCAGCTGTGAAAAATGTGGCATCAAGACTGTTCTTTTTGAACGGGGAAAGCGATAATCCAGAATCCCGCTCCACTATAGAAAAAGGGATTGAGTGGGAATATGAAAATGATAATGGCAAGGAGACTCTTCAAACTACCGGTCCTCTCAGACATGGAGTTTTCATTATGGTAAACAACTACATTGCTATGTGCATATGGACTTAAGTTATATGAACCTTTAATTAAACCTGGCCTTTCATTCAGGTGAAACTACAAGGAGCTGAAAATGTGAATTTATCTTACAAGTACATGATGAACAGTAACAGTGCCATTCAAAACAACATGTTGGTGGAGGACAGTGCGTACGAGTGGGCGCCGAAGAGATGGTCTTACTGCTCCAAGCCCTGTGGTGGAGGTAAAGTGAGACAACTAATCATCCTGGAATAACAAGTCAGTTGAAATGTATAAACCTTTGTCCAATGCTTGTGCTCCAGGGAAACAGTTTTTGCGATATGGCTGCAGAAGTATAGTTGACAGTAAGAATGTCCACAAGAGCTTCTGCAACAAGTCCAACAAGATGCCAATAGGAGATGCTAGAGACTGCAACCCGAAGCCCTGCCCTCAACCAATGTAGAACTCGTTTTATATTATTGCTACATGTTTTCCTCCTCAGTACTTACCCAAAGTGTTTAAAGCTTCCCTCTTGTCATGATGTTGCACAGTTGGGTGACAGGAGAGTGGCAGAACTGCAGTAAGCCATGTGGAAAGACGGGGGTGCAGAACCGCTCTGTCAGCTGTGTCCAGCCTTTAGAAGAAAACACCAACGACCCCACCCGCTTCATCCACAACAAATACTGCAGTGCTTACCGGCCCGAGTCACGCAGGCCCTGCAACAGACACCCCTGCCCCACCCACTGGAGAGTGGGACCCTGGTCACAGGTCAGGCCACACTTGTGCAAATATTAGAACTTACAGTAAATTGCACTTCATGTCATTTCATTGTCATATGTGATTGATGAAAGAATGAAATTTAAGTTGATATTAACGTCTGGGTAAAAAGGTAATTCTGTTTTAAATGTTTATATGTTTTTTGTATTTTCAGTGCTCAGTGACATGTGGTAATGGGACACAGCAACGGCAGGCTCTGTGCCTCACCAAGGACAACCCCATCGGCCTGTGCCTGGACAGTAAACCTGACACCATTCGAGTCTGTCGCATGGATCCTTGTCCCAGTGAGTTCTGACCTTGACAAAGTTCCTCATCATGACAATCAGCTAAAAAGACAAACTCAGATCAAAGACTTAAGAAAAACACTGTGTTTTCTTCATTAACAGCCATCTTCATCTCTTTCTTTTCTTGCAGAGGGTACCTCTGACCTCAACAAGAACGGCAACATGCTGATCCAGTTTCTGTCCCGACCCAACCCCTACCCCAAGATCTCCTCACGTAAAACCTCCCTCTATAGTTCCCAACCTGGCCTCCACAGCAGCTGCGTGTCTGTCCTCTGTTGGGCGCTGCCCATCTCTGTCCTTCTGTCTCTGCAGGGCCACCCCCGGCTGGCCCCCTGACCCGCCATACCCTAAGCACATGCCTGTGCCCACGCCCGTGAGCGAGCGGCAAAGTTTTCGCTTCTCTTTTGGTGGAGGGGATAAAGTGTCTCTCTCTGTTGTGTGAGACGGCTCTGACTGGGGGAGGTCTCTGGCTCCTGTATGTGCTCTGTCTCTCTCTATCTTTCTATCTCCTTTGTGGAGCATTGTGTTGTAACCGCTGGCCAGTCGAACACTCAAAAGATCAACTAAATATTTGACGTCTAAGAAATATTTCAGTGGAAGGGCAAACAGGTTTATTGACACCTCCTTAGATGTGTCAAAGAGCTGTTCAAGTGTGTGGGGCCTCCTCTGCATTTGGTGGCCATGTTTGCGCAAGCTAACTGCGTATTGTTATGGGTTACACTCCTGGGATGCAGCGCGCTTATTTCTTTTTGTAGCGCACTGTTATTGTGGGAAGAAAAGCAGATGTGAAAATAACCAGATAAAGGTATATAAATATCTATATATAAAAAAAAGTTAAAAAAAAAAAAATATGAAAGCTTTATTGTGAATGTGATCTTGTCACAATGAGGACACCTTTGCTAAAGTGCTCATCTGACATCCTGGTTCCATTGGGGATGAGAATGGCGGCTCATTCTACATTCCATTCTCATTTGATGGGATCTCAGCACAGGGACAGGAAGTGACAACAGTAAACCTTTTAGTTTTGGGGAGATAACTGTGAGGTGAGGACTCTTGTGAAAAAAATACAAAAAAAAAACAGGGTAGTCCACTTGAGGTTTCTCCCATTTCACCTCATCATCAGCCATTCTCTCTTTGACTGTTATACTAAAGTTCAATAAATGCAGCTTATTTGTGCTTGCAGACTTTAAACAAATACATCTTTAAATATATTTGTATTTATATACATATATACATATATACATATATATATATATATATATATATATATATATATATATATATATATATATATATATATATATATATATATATATATATATATATATAGTATATATATATATATATATACCTATAAATCTAAATCTATATGAGTAACAATAATATTAATAATGTTTTACCATGAATAAGCTGTAGCTTATTTGCCTAAAAACCTTTGGACTGCTATTGATCGCTTAGATCCTTGACTGTTATGTGTATTTTTTATTGATTTTACATGAGTAAAGATGAATATTTAATAAAGGTAAAGTGTTTCCAGGGTAAGGGGTTAGAATATATATATATTATGCAGGACTTGGTCAGTTTGTTGCCTCTCTCCATTTTCTCAGATGGATTAGTGGTTTACTGTCGCTTCTTGTTTTCTTTTAAGATAGGATCACATTTTGTCATGCACATTTGCATTCATCACCTCTGTGTGCGTGTGGAAATGAGTTTATCTACATGGGTGTAAGCCAAAAAGACCGGGCGAGTAAGTGAAGAGTCAGAGTCTTTGAAAGTATGTGATGTGTCTGTTTAACGTTGCTTCATCTTTGGGCTCTTACACATCGCGATCAGACACAGAAATACCTCATAAACTTTTCTTTGAGAGTGTCCAATGGTCTCATTTTATTTTGATGAACATTAACCACATGAACAATGCCTTATCTTGGATTGAATGTAACGGCATTTTATCTGTGAAAGAGATGGCTTTACTCATTCAAAGTTTTGCTCGGAATAGAGGCAGCTTCAAACCAACTTTACAAACTCACACCCGCCAACCATCAAACCTACCATGGTGATGTTGGGCCGTTGTCCGACTACTGAGAAGGGTTTACAAAGGGCCTAGGGTATAGACACTTATGGCATCTAGTAAAAAAAACACTTCAGACTTGTCATTGTATTGTGATCACATATTTCTGTTGTGACTATGTAGCGAGCTATCCAAGGTTTCCTTCTGCTGGAGTTGGACTGTCTGAGACCAAGCCAGACCTAGCAGTTCGATACTGTATATAACATTGGTGTTGACTGTATTTAATAATGTTCATGACTGTTATCTTCTTATATAATATTCTATACTATGGGTAACTGTTTTGTGGCTTCACTGGCCTGCTGCGTGGGGCTGGCTAACGTTTGGCTAACGTTGAAGAAACATTCAGATGGACTATGTGCACTGCGTCTATATGCACTTTGATTTATCAGGGAAATTTTATTAATGTTTTGTAAATGTTTCATATGACACTTAACGTGCCATTCCAGTTTTTACATCGTCATGGAAATTCTGTATTTAATTTAAACAGCAAATATAATTTATGTACTTCTTTTTTTAATCGATAAAACTGATTGACTGATTGATTTCCAAGTAATGAAGTGTTTTACCAAAGTGACTGTGAACTTGTAACTTTCGATACAGTTGAATTATTTTTCTTAAGAAAATAATATATCTATATATCGAGCAAGGGGGCATACATCTCATTGTCTGAGTTCCTGTCATTCTCAACAGCAAAGTTGTATCAATAAAAATGTTTTAAAAAGTGTCCTTTTCTCTCACGGGAATGCTTACGGCTCTTTATCTGAAAATGAAAATGTCTATTTACAGGAAGCTTTTACACACAAAAGCAAACTGGTAACAGCATTAGAAACAGGACAGTAGATTCAAAAGATGATTTAGGGGCAACACAATACTGGCAACCTTTCCTTTTCCTATTTCAATGTCTGTAACTAATCTTGTGCTTATTGTTTGGGATTTTCTTTCAGGCCTCTTCTGCTAATGGTTTGGCTTGACTTTCTAAATAACAAATACAAGCATAACAGAATGTCATGTGATGCATTCATGGCACTTAAGATCAGTTTCAAGTTGACACACGTGTGCTTCACACATGTAGTCTGTTCCCACAGGCGCACCCAGTCTCAGTTCTCTATTTTCTCTTTCACAGGCCAGCGTTGTTATGGAGACCGCTCTGTGTTCTGTCGCATGGAAAAGCTGAAGCGCCACTGCTCCCTACCGGACTACCGGCGCCTTTGCTGCAAGACCTGTAGCAACGTTACAAACTTTGCGTCGCCACCCACCAACGTCACGTCCATCTGGTCCAATGCCTCTACTCCTAGACCCACACCTACTAGTCTCGCCCCCAGCACCTCCTTCTCGAACTCTAGCTTCATTGTCTCAACTGTCACACCCAGCATGTCGCCCTCTGCCACTGTCACTCATTCCACACACCCACCAGTCACTACCACTGCCATTCCCACTAGTTTTTCCATGGCAACCCCTTTAGTCATGACAGCCTCTCCCACCAGCGCTACCACTCACCCCGGGTCCCCACCTGTCACTGACCTAGACACAGACACACACCGCATTACAGATAATCTGACAACGCTACCTTGGATTACCACAACTCAGCATCCTACAATGACCAGTTCAACAGTCATCAAAGAGATCAGCACCAAAGTGAAACCAGAGTCCAAAAAGCCACCAAATAAAAAAACGCTGCCACCAAAAATCAACCAAAAAAAGATTACAACACTAAAAAACACAACAAAAAAAGATGTGCCAAAAGTCAATCCCAAGACAAAAAATATCAAAAAAGAAAACACAGAAAAATCAAATGCTCAAAAGCCTCCACCTAAAAGCACTTCATCAAAACCGTCTCCAAAGAAGCCCACTCCAAAGAAGACAACACCCAAAAAGACCACTCCAGCAATCACGACTACGCCCGATAAGACGACTCCTTCAAACTCAACCCCTAAGATGGTTACATCAACAAACACTCCTGTTAAAAAATCTAAACACGTTCCTCCAAAGACAAATCCCAAAAAGAAAGTTGAGCCAAAGACAAAACCTTCAAAGGAAACAAAGACAAGCCCTAAAACAAACTTAAAAACAGGGCCCAAAAACACCACAAAATCACAAACTAAGATCAGTAAGTATACTGTAATCAAGACTTACCCAGAGAAAAAAACTAACTCAAAACCAAAAGTTAACAAATTTACTGTGATAAAAAACAATCCAGAAAGAAAGAAAACACTTGAGACAACCCCTTCTTATACCACAACCTTTGCTCCTTATACAGGCCTTAATGCACACTACACTTCCACCACTAGCAGCCATGTATATCCAACAACAACCAGTTTCCCAGAATTAAGTGTAAACGTTACAAACATCAACAATGACATGGTAACTACACCAGAAACTCCACTATGGTACTTAGACAACACTGCATACACTACTTTAAGCCCAGTCACAAATGAATACTTTGAGGATGTGACAGAGCTCAGTGAAACCAGTGACAGCTCCCTGAGCATTAGTGGAGACCTGCAGCAGAGCGGGACCATTATGAGTGGGGATGACATCACAGCTTCCTTCAGCAGCATGGGCGCGGACAGTGACACCACAAACCTGTATGAATACATCCCTGTGATTGTTTCAATGACCACCTCTGATCCCACTACTGCTCTCCTGACCACAACCAGTGCTCCAGCAATAAGTAAAACTGTGACAATAATGACTCCAGCCAACACTGTGACTCCTGAGACGATTGCAGAGGAGACAAGTGAGAACAACACCATTTACGTCTCCAACAATCATATTGTCCCAATGGGCAATGACATGTCCCAGAACAACCTGATCTCCAAACACCGTGTCAACTTCCGAGAGCGGACGAGGAACAAACGCATCCAGGAGCTCTTAGAGGAAAAGAGAAACTTTCTTCTTCGAATGAAGCGCGGCCATGCAAAACGATAGACCCATTGTTTCTCTTATAGGATTTCTCAGCTTTGATCTAAGCCTTGTTTGGACCATGGGGCCTCAGGCTGTTTCCCTTAAGCACTAGCTCTTATACCCCTGCAGTCAGGACAGCATTTGGGACTGAAAATTATTGCAAAGTGTCTAAAGGTCACTTTACAGAAAAGCTTTTAGTGCAGACAGTTGCAGATTTAAAGCAAATGGCTGATTAAACACAATAAAGAGAAAAGGAAATGTAAAGTACATACCAGCACTTTATGAAGCTAAGCTTTTATCTCCCTAAAGTATGCACTGTCCATTCAAGACTCAATGAAGATCTACAATAAATGTTACATAACCTGCAACAGTGTCCCTAGAGCACTTATGGATAATAAACTCACATTAAGCCTCTTTTATACAAACAGGTGTCAAAACCCCTGATCCAGCGCACAACACTGACCTGCTTTTGTCTATGTTTTAAAACAACAGGAAAAAGAGCTTTTATATGTATATGTATGTAAATATAACCAGGTGGTGCAACAACTCAAAATATGGTTTTACTCTTAGTCATGTCTGTCTGACTGCTTGGGCTTCTCAGGTAACACAAAAGACTTATAAAGACTTGCTGCTTTCCTATGTTTTATTAAAATGATACTTACAAGGCAGGAAAAAGTATTTTTTTTTAACATTGTTCTTCAACATTTTGGAAGGTGAAATATGGAGCCTCTTTGCCAGCAATATACAGGCTTATTCATGCATTCAGTGTAAAAATACTAAAAAAAAAAATAACAAAAATGCAAAAAGGAGCTTTAAGGCTGTTAATAATAAGTTGTATTTTATACATTGATACATAAACTGAAAAAACACCTACAGATCTTTATTGCATATCTGTACATCTCAGTGGTAGAGTAGTTGTCCGTCAACCGGGAGGTTGGTGGTTCGATTCCTACTCTCCCCACAGTTCATACTGCCGTTGTGTCCTTGGGCAAGACACTTGACTGACCTTGCCTCCAGTGGTGTTCCAGCTGTAACACTGGTGAACTGAAGCTTAATGTAAGTCGCTTTGGATAAAAGTGTCTGCTAAATGTAAATAAAAAAAAGAATTTAATGTTGAATATTTATTAAAGGATAGCAATTGTGTTATTTTGCAAATGATGTTTCTGTTTTAGTGACTTATTGTCTGATTACACCTAAGGATTGTTACAGATGAACTGCACTTTATCATTTTCCTGCTCTTACGGTAACAACGTAGCTCAGAATCAGATTTCCTTTTTATGAATGTGTGTAGTGCAATGTCTGGCATACAGGGGGAGACATAGCACCAGGCTCTAGAAATGACAAGGACAACTTCTATTGAAATGTATGGGTCATTCATAATAACAATATAACCACATAGAAGCAGTTTCTGTGCAAAGGTAAGGCTTTTGAAAGTCTGCTTTACCAGGTTGCCTCCCAAAATCTACGCAAATACTATTCTCCTTTCCCATTCCATTTAGAAAAGGGGCAATGCTAGTTTCAGTCCCTTCTGTTTTTGTTCCTTTTTCTTGGCTTGCCTCAGCTGACATCCAACAAACCTTTACACTCAGTTTCTCAATCACTAAGCTGTGTCACAGCCATCACAATATTAGATTATTCCTACATTTTTGTCTGGAACACATTCAGACAGTAGGGCCAATAACACTGTAAATGTTGTGCTATTTGAACAGAGAAAGTTAAATAAATTGTAAGGCATTTCAACTGAGCCCCTAAATAATCCCAGCCATTGTAGGTTTAGTGTAAAAAAAAAAACAACACAAGGTCGTCCTGTGTCTAGGAGGTTATGATTGAATTATGAGGTAATTTGACGCAGGACAAAATTAAATTAAAACCAGTGTCACGTATGCATTGTCGTCACATTTATGTAAAACAGCTGTCTGATTAGATTGCTTGTTCTTAACCAGGTTAGATTTTCCTCTAAAACATTGTGTAACAAATTGTTTCTTGGAAGCAGACAGGCAGTGTTTCTGAAGAATGGTTTCCCTCTTCAGTGGGACACATCTATACAGGCTAGCCCTTTCCAAGAATCCCTCTTTCAGCAGGAAGCATGGCACAATCAATACACAATCATGTTTCTCCACCTGGACTTAATGAGGCAGAAAGTGTTTTTGTCTGACCGCTGTCTAAAACATAATCCTACTGTGATTTTGCTTGAACGTACTGAGTGATGAATAGGATTATCATGTCTCTTTAATATACAGCTGTAGCCTACATGTCATACTGTGCGTGTCTGTTTCTGTGGGTGAAGCAAATTTAGTTCCTCGTGACTACATTAGCAAGCCATAAAAAGCAGGAATCTTTTTATAGGTTGATGCAAAGACATGATGATCTGACTCATCGGGGGGTAACTGTTCCCCCATCGGCCGCGTACATCAGCCACACATCACATACGGGCACAGTAAAACAATCATTTCCACAAATAGAGGACACACTGTTGAATAAATAAAGGCTAAGAAACATTATCTTGGTATGGTACGCACACAACAGAAAATAAGAGGCGTATTCTTTAAACATGTTTTCTCCTTTGAGCAGTGTGTGCTAATAATATCCATCACCTAAATTATTGTCAGTTGCCCCAATCAGCTTATGTGTGCCTTAAAATGACAGTCACCTAATTGAGTGGATGCCTTTAAATCAATGCCCATCCTAAAAGCCATGCAGGGAAAGTTTTTAATCAGCTGAAAAAGCATCCCTTAAAACTCAGAATATAAAACATTTAAATACATCTTGTAAATCCTCAGTAACCAAAGTGTGGATAGATTTAAATACATCTTGTAAATCCTCAGTAACCAAAGTGTGGATAGGTTATTTATTACATTTTTACAACCAGTGTGAACCCTCTGTAGAGACCAATCCACTTAAGAACTGGGTTCCTATGTGTCCTCAAACTGTCCTTCCTCAAAAGACAAACACTAAACAAGTCATTTAATTGTTAATCCTGGCATTTGTATATTTTGCCAATAATAATTTGCTCCAATTATTAATATCGTCCCTTCATGTGCCGGACCAGATACAATTTGGACAAAAGGACTGTATTTGGCCTTGAGTTTGACATGTTTTTCTCAAACTCTTCACACCAGACACCACCTCAGAAAGTATGTCACTCCATGTACCTTCTTTATGGCAGTAAAAACAGGGGTCCAGGCATTTTTAATAAAATATTGGTTTACACACTATTGAATGTTATGACCTTTATCTAGTCTGATCACCTTATTTTCTTTTGAAGTCACATTCGGAGGAGCCTGAACTTTTTTAAGGGTCCCAACAGTATTCTTATAATTAAGTCGCAATGGTAACCCCAATGTCAGAAAAAACACATACTACAATCATTCTATGTCCTGTGCTGTCCAATTAACAAGGCAGTGTGATTAAAAAAAATAAAATAAAAGTTAAAGGTTTCCTATAGTTCAGACGTCACAGGTATTAGAGTAAAATGGAAAATGCCTCCAACAAAGGGTTGCTGTGAGCTCATGTGAGTCATGCTGCATGTAAAGCCTCAGGTTAAAGCGTCTTTTCCCATCAGCTCTAGTACGTACGTGCTCAACTCTCACGTGCACAACACGTCACATTATTACTTTACACAATTAAGGTTAAATGTGTTTACAACTGCTCAAAGGCCTCTATTGTCCCATTACAGATCTCATTAAGGGGATGAGGTTTATCACATCAATATATCCTTTTATGACATAATCTAATTTTAATTGTTATCCCATTTTCCTCCTTTTTTATAGCTCATGCTGGCTTTTGTCTGTCGCCTTTTTTCTGAATGTGTTTTCTTGCTCTCCATCTGTACAGCGCCAGGGCTGAGGAAATGGATGGTGTGTCTATTTTTAGAAGCAAGGAAGGAGGGCAGAGCAAAAGTAAGCTATAGAGAAAGGGAGGGAGGGATGAGGAGAAGATAAATCTGCATTCGGTCGCTGCCTCTGGCCAGAGACACTCGGAGACACAAAGCAGGGAGAGGAAATCGTCACCGGCTCTGGACTCATCCAGCATCAATAACAAAACAAATTCATTCACAGAAATCCTGCAGGGTTTGGACAGCAACAGTCAGCCAGCAGGTGAGTGAACCTCACATAATAATTATTATTGCAGAAAAGTAATATTATACAGTTCTGTGCTGGTATAGTGATGCTGAACCATTTCTGTATACTCAAGGTGTGGTCTAAATTTAGCAGTGTGTACACTTAGGGAGAAACTGGTAGAGGCTTGCTCTTAGGTTTGGTTTGCACTATTTTTGGCATGAAGGTCGCCATATCAAAATATACTGCGGGCTACGCTCAGGGTCAGAACAATGTGCGCTGCAAAGCAAAACATAGGCTAAACACATTCTGTGGCTTTACACGTCTGTGCTGTGCATTCATGCCGATCTATTTCTGTCTGTCTTGCCAAGATGGACGGCTTGTATTTTTGGCTGTTTACACTGCCACTCCAAAGTAAACAAGGGTCTTGTCTGAGTTGTGTAAACGGGTAAGAAAAGCTTGCATATACTAATGACATTTGACAGATACAGTAAGGACTAAATTATGATTCTTAACAAATGTTTATGATAATATAGAAGTGTATTTTTCTCATTTTAAAAAGCTTTTGAGCCTGAGGAACTTGGTTGTGTAAAATTTAAAACCATAACTGCTTTTGCTGCAGTTATATTTGCTGCTGTTATATGTTACGGGGTTCAATATCTGTAATGACAGAGGCAGGGTATATAATGTAAACAACAGCTCTGCAACAGCTTGAGTCAGAGGCTTCTTATAAACTGTGCTCAGATTCTATTCTATGTCATAAGCTCTAATGAAACCAATATGTTTTCTTCTGTTTGTCCCCTCAGAGATGCGACCGCGATCCAAACTGCCATCAAAGAGGAGCCTCCTGCTGCCCACTATCAGAGAGGGCACGGAGGAGACAGTGAGGGACCTGAATGACGCCAATGTTGTGTACATCACCGCCCACAACCGTCCCGTCTCCTCAGAGGACTACCTCCTGTCCATCTGCCACCTGGCCCATCCCACATTCCCCACAAGGGACATGTCACCCAACATCAACCACTCACGGCTCAGACACGACGAGGGGGACAGCAGTGGTAAGGCGTTGTTTGGTTGCCATGGACACTCTGACCCTTTGGAGCATCTTTACGGACATCCCAACAACCTCCTCTGCAGTGGCCACTCGGGAAGGAGGTTCATAACGTCCAATGACAGGGTTTGGGAGACTCGAACAAGGGCTCACAGCATCCCTAACGCTTCCAGTTCAGATCTCACCCACCAACGCAAAAGCAGTTGCCCCGAGTTACATAGCTCTGCTCCTGACACTTCTCCAAATGGATGCTTATCAGGACTGCGCTCACGGACTGGCATTGCAGCAGCAACAGAGACAAAGGAGGAGGAAGAGGAGGAGAGGCAGGAACCAAGTATGAAACCGTCCCTCATTTCCCAGTGGATCTCGGACTGTAGGTCAGCGTGGAGGGAGGCGCGTGCACGAGCCTGTTTGCTGCCCGCCATTGCTGAAATATAGAGCGCCGTCATCATAAAGGACTCTTCAGTCAAGTGTCAAGCACATAACAGACTTGTACAAGTGTTGAATATGCAGATTCTGTGAGCAGTAAATATGTAATCTGATATCAGTGTCAGTGTTCAGGCCTACTACACCTAAAGCTTTTGATGTTTTGTGGCCATGCCAACTAAAATTGATCTTTTATATCTTAAAAGTGTTTTGTGAATTAATGAATAAAATCATTTTGATAATCAAATGTAGCTTTTTCTTCACACTGTATTATGTATTTTCCTCACTAGTCCTTTGAAACTTAGCTCCATTCTTGGCTCTGCTGGTACCTTGTGATGGCGTTTCCATAGTAACTGCCGTGGGATCCTACTCTGGTAAGTGTGTGGAGGAACACGAAGGCAAACAGAGATGACTCTATTCCAAATAAACATGCAAGACACAACCCACTTGTTGTGCTATGTATGACATGGCAAAAATGGAAACATTTGGGGTTTAAACCTTTACATAAAATTCTTCACATTCTACATTTATACTCCTCACAAAATATTAACAATAGAGTTCATATCCAAATATAGATAATGATGGTAGTACACATAATGGGTAATACTTTTTCATTTTAGAGCAGCCCACAACAACAGTGCAAAGCAAATGCGTAGTAATTATAAACCTAAATGTTGGTTTATATGAGGCCACTAGATGGAGCCTGTTCTTCCCGAGAGGCTTCTATATTACTTCATTCACTTTCCTTTAGAAATTACTGTATATAACCACCTGCATCATGTGTTTTATAACAGTAAATCTCCTATAAACGGGGATTTGTGTATTGCACTGATGACACTTATGGCAGTTATTTTTAACAGTTTTAGATCTTTAGGTCAGTAATCTGGGGCCAGATCAGGCCCACATTGGCAACAAGCCAGAAGAGAACCCAAATAAGACAAACATTTTTTTGGTGTTTCTTTACATCTGTACAACTAATAGTGGGCAGACATTGATTTAATTAGTAATTGAATTCCTGCTGGTGAATACTAAATGCTGGTGAAGCAGCGTTTAAGTTTCATGCAAAAACCCTTCTCTTTAGCTATCCCTACATTCACTGAAATAGTTTAAACTCCACTGTTCTGTATTTTACTTATTTTTCTTATTCTGAATCTTGTCTGTGTGCTTTAAATGTGTATTTTATTTCTGTAAAGCAACCCGGTGCATAAATTGTGCTATATACAGCTCTGAAAAAAATTAAGAGACCACTGCAATTTTTGTTAGCAATCAGCATCTCTACTAGTATGGAAGCCATTCCATTCCAATGTCTGTTGAATCCCAACACAGGCACAGGATAGGTGATCAACTGAACCAAATCTTATTTAATAAGGAAAAGTTTGTGGTCTCTTAATTTTTTGCTATTTAGTTCTTTTGTTCATTTTCTATCATAATAATGATTGTAAATGTTGTACAAGTTACAATGTCCACTAAGGGAATGAGGTGCAATGAGTTTCTATTCCATTTAAATTAACTTAAATTACTTTGATTACATATTGTATTATATGTTATTCCCTGGCGGTAGGGAGTGCAGTGAGTTATGTCGTTGAAACAAAACAACAGCTTCACAAGAGGATGTATCAGCACAGAAGAAACAATCCTGGAGGACCTGAGTCTGCAGTCCACCTCCATCTCAAAGAGAAAGGGCATTACAGAATTGTCTGAATTTTGTCCAGAGAGGCCAGATGGTTTGAGAAAGGTGTGAAGAAATCCATTTTTATGATAATGGAAAAGCCCTCTTTGAACAGAAGAGGTGGCCTCAGATTCATGTTGTCTAGTCTTTATAACAGTGTTATAAAGTGTTTAAAACCTAAATCAAAAGAGCTTCACCCTAGAACAACATCCACAGCACCTGAACATATGTTGTTCTAGAACTTGGATATAGTTTTCAGCATTAAATGGTCCCTTTCCGGATGTGTAAGCTGCCCTTGCCACACACACTCGTGCAACCCCATACCATCAGAGATGCAGGCTTCTGAACTGAGCGCTGTTAACAACTTTTGTTGTCCTTATCCTCTTTAGTCCTGATGACATGGAGTCCCAGTTTTTCAAAAAGAACTTCAAATTTTGATTTGACTGATCACAGAACATTTTTTCCACTCTGCCATTATGAGCCTTGGCTCCAGAGAAAACACCTGCGCTTCTGGATCATGTTTAGATATGACTTATTTTTTGCTGGCTAATGGCATGATGGATTGTGTTTAACAACAATGTTTTCTGGAAGTATTTCTGAGACCATGTTGTGATTTCCATTACAGTAGCATTCCCGTAGGTCATTCCCGGTAGGCCGTCTAAGGGCCCAAGATCACGGACATCCAATTTGGTTTTCCGGCCTTACGCACAGAGATTGTTCCAGATTCTCTGAATCTTTGGATGATATTATTCACTGTAGATGCTGATAATTTTTCTCTCAGAAACTCCTTTCTGATATTGCTCCACTATTTTTTGCCGCAGCATTGGGGAATTGGTGAATAAAATATTAGTTTATAAATAAGTTTATGAGATTTGTAAATTATTGCATTCCTTTTTTATTCACAATTTGTATTGTCCCAAATTTTTTGGAATTGGGTTTGTATTTTGGTCAACAAAACACCCCCCCCAAAAATAAGAAAGAAAGAATACAATATTTTTGTTTTCAAGACTTATTTTCAGCCTACCCCTTTTAACATTTAAAACAAAACACTGATGATGCAACAATGATATTTTTTATATCATTAATTAATGTTCATTATTAAAATGATCATTAATTAATTATCAATGATTAAATATTTTTAAATCAAATTATTTAAATTATTTGTTATTATTAATATTACTTATTACATTTACAGTTGATTGTTACAATTTTTTAAATTGTAACAGTGTTGTTGCACCTTTTATCATGTTGTCTAGTCCGTTCCATAAAGTCACACCACTTTGAATAATACACTGCCTCTCTAGGGTGGTACAAACACTCTACTTAAATTACTAGGACTTTTAGTGTATATCATTTTAAGAATAGAGTGTTGGTGTGATCTCTAAAACCCACATTGTGTTCAATTCTGATGGGTTTTTTTCTGGAGTCTGTATCATGTCTCTAAATGGCTCTTGAAGGTATTTCCCCAAACTTCAGTGCAGTAATAAATATACGGTAGGATGAGTGAACAATATCAAATAAAGAGAGCTTTCTGATTTCTGATGTCTACACCTGCCCATAAGAGCAATGCTTTTAGCCATTTTTGAACAAATATTAGGTATTTGTGGTTTCCATTTACGTAACATTGAGACAGAAGATCCCACCCAGAAATGTATGCTAATTAACTCTTTCTATTTTTACTTTGTCAATTAGTATCTCTAGTGTTCTTCTTTTCTACGTTTTCCAAATACCATAATTTTAATGATACAAAAGTATTACTGTTAAACCATTACTTCATTTTGTTTAGCTCTGTTGTAATCTCAGTTACCATTAGTGTATGTGAATGTGTGTAAATGTTGCTGTGGTGTATGAATGTGTGTGAATGTTGTTCTGGTGTATGAATGTGTGTAAATGTTGTTCTGTTGTATAAATGTGTGTGAATGTTGCTCTGGTGTATAAACGTGTGTGAATGTTGTTCTGGTGTATGAATGTGTGTGAATGTTGCTCTGGTGTATAAATGTGTGTGAATGTTGCTCTGGTGTATGAATGTGTGTGAATGTTGCTCTGGTGTATAAATGTGTGTGAATGTTGCTCTGGTGTATGAATGTGTGTAAATGTTGTTCTGTTGTATAAATGTGTGTGAATGTTGCTCTGGTGTATAAACGTGTGTGAATGTTGTTCTGGTGTATGAATGTGTGTGAATGTTGCTCTGGTGTATGAATGTGTGTGAATGTTGCTCTGGTGTATGAATGTGTGTGAATGTTGCTCTGGTGTATGAATGTGTGTGAATGTTGCTCTGGTGTATGAATGTGTGTGAATGTTGTTCTGGTGTATAAATGTGTGTGAATGTTGCTCTGGTGTATAAACGTGTGTGAATGTTGTTCTGGTGTATGAATGTGTGTGAATGTTGCTCTGGTGTATGAATGTGTGTGAATGTTGTTCTGGTGTATAAATGTGTGTGAATGTTGCTCTGGTGTATAAATGTGTGTGAATGTTGCTCTGGTGTATGAATGTGTGTGAATGTTGCTCTGGTGTATAAATGTGTGTGAATGTTGCTCTGGTGTATGAATGTGTGTGAATGTTGCTCTGGTGTATGAATGTGTGTGAATGTTGTTCTGGTGTATAAATGTGTGTGAATGTTGCTCTGGTGTATAAACGTGTGTGAATGTTGTTCTGGTGTATGAATGTGTGTGAATGTTGCTCTGGTGTATGAATGTGTGTGAATGTTGCTCTGGTGTATGAATGTGTGTAAATGTTGTTCTGTTGTATAAATGTGTGTGAATGTTGCTCTGGTGTATAAACGTGTGAATGTTGTTCTGGTGTATGAATGTGTGTGAATGTTGCTCTGGTGTATGAATGTGTGTGAATGTTGCTCTGGTGTATGAATGTGTGAATGTTGTTCTGGTGTATGAATGTGTGTGAATGTTGCTCTGGTGTATAAACGTGTGTGAATGTTGTTCTGGTGTATGAATGTGTGTGAATGTTGCTCTGGTGTATGAATGTGTGTGAATGTTGTTCTGGTGTATAAATGTGTGTGAATGTTGCTCTGGTGTATGAATGTGTGTGAATGTTGCTCTGGTGTATGAATGTGTGTGAATGTTGCTTCTGGTGTATAAATGTGTGTGAATGTTGCTCTGGTGTATGAATGTGTGTGAATGTTGCTCTGGTGTATGAATGTGTGTGAATGTTGTTCTGGTGTATAAATGTGTGTGAATGTTGCTCTGGTGTATGAAATGTGTGTGAATGTTGCTCTGGTGTATGAATGTGTGAATGTTGCTCTGGTGTATGAATGTGTGTGAATGTTGCTCTGGTGTATGAATGTGTGTGAATGTTGCTCTGGTGTATGAATGTGTGTGAATGTTGCTCTGGTGTATGAATGTGTGTGAATGTTTCTGGTGTATGAATGTGTGTGAATGTTGCTCTGGTGTATGAATGTGTGTGAATGTTGCTCTGGTGTATGAATGTGTGTGAATGTTGTTCTGGTGTATAAATGTGTGTGAATGTTGCTCTGGTGTATAAACGTGTGTGAATGTTGTTCTGGTGTATGAATGTGTGAATGTTGCTCTGGTGTATGAATGTGTGTGAATGTTGCTCTGGTGTATAAACGGTGTGAATGTTGTTCTGGTGTATGAATGTGTGAATGTTGCTCTGGTGTATAAATGTGTGTGAATGTTGCTCTGGTGTATGAATGTGTGTGAATGTTGCTCTGGTGTATAAACGTGTGTGAATGTTGCTCTGGTGTATGAATGTGTGTGAATGTTGCTCTGGTGTATGAATGTGTGTGAATGTTGCTCTGGTGTATGAATGTGTGTGAATGTTGCTCTGGTGTATAAATGTGTGTGAATGTTGTTCTGGTGTATGAATGTGTGTGAATGTTGTTCTGGTGTATAAATGTGTGTGAATGTTGCTCTGGTGTATAAATGTGTGTGAATGTTGCTCTGGTGTATAAATGTGTGTGAATGTTGCTCTGGTGTATGAATGTGTGTGAATGTTGTTCTGGTGTATGAATGTGTGTGAATGTTGTTCTGGTGTATAAATGTGTGTGAATGTTGTTCTGGTGTATAAATGTGTGTGAATGTTGCTCTGGTGTATAAACGTGTGTGAATGTTGCTCAGGTTTATAAATGTGTGTGAATGTTGCTCAGGTGTATGAATGTGTGTGAATGTTGCTCAGGTTTATGAATGTGTGTGAATGTTGCTCAGGTTTATGAATGTGTGTAAATGTTGCTCAGGTTTATGAATGTGTGTAAATGTTGCTCAGGTTTATGAATGTGTTAACTGAGCCTTGTAATTTATTGTTTGAATAGCATTGTTTTCAAAACCCAAATCCATTTTAGTGGGCCAAGCCACTTAAGTTTGGTTTGACTGATATCACCTATAGCAAATATTAATAATAATGAACTCTTTATATAAACTTCTCCAATTTAACAAGGATTTCCTTTTAAATGAAAAGATGTGAACGAGAAGTTCGCGAGAATGAGAAGAAGTGAACTTAAAAAAAAAAACTTTTGTGGAAAGGAAGTGTGCTGACATCAGTCCATGCAGTATAAGGTCACACTATTGCCTCTGCTTTATACACTTGTCAGCTGGCAATCCCCTACTGCACCCAAACCCACAATCCTCCTCAAAATAAGTAAAACAAGAAAAAAAGCAAAAAAAAAAAGCAAAAAAACCTAAAAATATTTTCCTTTACCCATGGTTGTGGTCTAGTGCCTCTGAATCACAACGCACTTCCTTTTTCTGTGGTACTGCATCTAGGAACAACATCTTTAGAGCTACTGTTAACTGCTAACTCTATACTTCATAAGTGAAACCAAATATTTACTAAAGGAAATATTTAAGCTAAGGGCAGTCTGCCTGTTGAATATATATGAAAATGGAGTTTGGTGGAGGCAAATGCAGAGTGAAGGTTTCAATAAACTAAACTCAATAAAACTTTCAATCTTATTATTAACTTCGTTCAGGACAATTTCTGACCACTCTTTTTAATTTTTGAAAGCCCTTTTTACAAACCACTGTGATCTAAAAAAAACACCTGTGCTGTTGTGCTGTATGTAGCACAGACTCATGCAAAGAAGAAAATCTTCTTTTTACATTAGACAACTAAAAAGAAACAGGAAGATGAAAATGCTTTTACTTTCATCTTCCTTATTCCACTCTGCTTTCTGGTGAAAAGCTTTTTCTTTAAAATTATGACCTTAGAAGAAATTGGTGCTTTATCTTAATTAAACATTATAAATATTAAAAAAATGCATGATGTAAACTTTTCCATGGTATTAACTAAAACACAAAGAAAAAAAAGACATTTGTGACTTTCCGAGAGTATGCATTTGATTAGTGCTACGTGTTAACCACAGGTCTGCATACAATACTGACTAATGCTTCAACACCCTACGCTGCTGTGTAGCCAAAGATAAATAATGTATGTGCATATACAGTATTCAGACAGTTATTTGAGTTGTTTTGTTTTATGCTGATCCTTATTTTCTTAACTATGCTATAAAATATCCCTTTATAGGTCACATTTGAGGAAGGTCTGACCATTTTCATTATAACATGACTATAAATTATGATTATTAAATTATGATTATAAGATGAAACTTTTTGTCAAATATTAAATATAACTTGAACGATGTATTACTGTTTCTATATCAGATCATATTTATACAAACCCTAAGCTGGTCAAATTATTAGTAATTTCATCTGAGGTGGGAAGGAAAGTGTGGTTTTCAGGTTTCACTTTCCACTCCCAAAGAAATTCCCCTTCATGAAAGCATGAGGTGATGCTGTTCAAAGCGTATAAAAGACGAGCTGACTTCAGACCCCTCACAGAGCAACTTGTCAAGAGCCCTCTTCAGACTCAACAGCTACAGCTCCTTTTTTTTAAGATCCAGAACCATCTTGACTCAACATGATCAGCACAATGAAAGTACTCCTTCTCTTCACTGCCCTGGCCTGCATCTGCCATGCTCAGCGTAAGAATTGACTTATTTGTTAATTTTTTAATTTGTTTAATTTGTTTGTTTAGTCCTTGACATGAAGAGACACTTCAAAATGACAGATGTATGATACTGAGTCTTATAAAGTCATTTTCTTGTTTCAGGTAATGAGGCAGGGCAGCAGTGTTTGTGTAGAGCTGTCCAAAACACTGTGGAATCTAGGGCCAACCTAATAGACATCCAGATCTACCCCGAAACAAACTTCTGTCCCCAAGTGGAGATCATGTAAGATATCATCATACAAAATCATGCTTAGCCCTTAAGGAAGCTGTTTCTGAGGTTGTAACTTGTTTATGAAGCTAAATGACTTTGTTCTTTTTCAGTATCACCAATAAATCTGGCAACAGGTATTGCCTGAACCCAGAATTAAAAATTGCAAAAAGACTCCTGGCTAGAGTCATGTGAGTAAAACAATCCACATATGACAACACTCTGCATTTGTTTTTCTGAAAGACTCGACTGAAGTATTTAACGTTATACTTTTTGTTTCAATAATTTTAGGCCCAAAAACTAGAAGGGCCACTGGAGCCAGTCGTGCCTACACATCCAACTCCTCAAAATGCAGTGAAGACCTGTGACCTACAGCACATGCACCTTCAATAAACCCACTGTAGTTTTGAAATAATGAATGTAAAAAGAGAGGAAGCTAAAACACTCTTAAATGTTGTATTTTTTTATAAACTATTTACTACTCTATATTTGTTTCAATAGATTTTGATATTGTGTTGTTGTTTTTGTTTTTTGTTATTCAGCTGTATCTGATTTCTGTTGATGTGTCCACAGACTTTTTTGTTCAGTTTATCTTGTATCTACATTAATATGTTATATTTGTTGTACATTTTTAGAAGGTAACATATTTCTGTTTTCTAATAAAATATATTATATATATTATTGTATTTTGAATGATGGTGTTTTTTTTTTTATTCATGACCAGTTATTTTTAAAACAGTGCAGCCTTGTGGTACAGTTTAGAAAATTAAATAGAACAGTGCAGTTCAGAAAATGAAAGTGAGTGCCATGTGGCGTCATGTAGACTTAGGAGGCTTGCTCTGTGGGCCACATTTCAAATGCAGTACATGAACAGTTTATTTACAACAGGCTAAGAAAAATATAAACTAAAAAAACTAAACTACTTTGTTTTATTTTTTTAAAAGGGAAAAACTTTAACTTTTCTTTCATTCATAGTTAGTGGTTGGGTGAAGCCACATTCAAACAACTGTGTTTACTCTTTTTAAATCATAATGAAAACAGAAACTACCCAAATGGCCCTGATCAAAAGTTTACATACCCCAGTTGATAATGTCACCTTTAACATTTACATTTAGCAGACTCTTTTATCCAAAGCATTAAGCTTCCATTCACCAGTGTTACAGCTGGTATCCCACTGGAGGCAAGGTGGGTTTAGTGTTTTACCCAAGAACACAACGACAGTATGAACTGTGGGGACAATGGAAATTGAACCACCAACCTTCCAGTTTATAGAAGGACTGCTCTACCACTGAGCCACTGTGCCCCCTTTTAACTACAATTAATGACAGCTTGAAGTATTTTTGGTAGTTGTGGATGAGGCTCTTTATTATAAGCTAAAAGCTTCCAGTTCCTGTAAATTCCTGGGCTGTCTTGCATTAACTGCACGTTTGTGATCTCCCCAGAGTGGCTTACTGAGGTCAGGAGACTGAGATGGAACCTTCACTTTATGCAGCTGTGGCCAATGACAGGTCGACTTGGCCTTGTGCTTTGGATTGTTGTCGATTATGCAGCCCATTTTTCTTCAAGTGCCTTCTTATTGTGCATCTTGAAACAGCCACACCACTTTTTTTTAGAGTCCTGTAATTCAGCGGTTGTTATTTGTCGGTTTTTCTTTGCATCTTGAACAATTTTCCTGGCAGTTGTGGCTGAAGTTTTTGTTGTTCTACCTGACCTTTTGATTTTCTACTCCTTAATTAGAGTTTGAACACTGCTGATTGGCATTCTCAATTCCATGGAAACTTTCCTGTTTTATACAGTTCAATTACCTTTTCCACAGACCCTTTGACAATTCTTTTGCTTTCCCCATGACTCAGAATACAGAAACGTCAGTGCAGCACTAGATGAAAGATGCAAGGGTCTGTCAGGAGCCCAGAAACTCACTGACCTTTTATACACTCACTGATTACAAGCAAACAGATCACAGGTGAGGATGGTTACCTTTAGTAGTTATTCAAACCTGTTTGTGTCAACTTGTGTGCATGTTATCAGGACAAAATCACCAGGGTAACTTTGAGTAGTATCTGTCTTTATGATTTAAAAAGAGTAAACACATTTTTTGACAATAACTGGCTTCACCCAACCACTAACTATGAGAGAAAAAATATTGTTGTGTTATCATTCATATTCTTAAAACTATAAGCACAACTTTTTTTTTTACTTTTTTTACAAGGAATTGGTTTTAAATGCAAAGAAGTAAAACTTAAACAGAAAGAAATTGTAGGCGTGAAAGTATAAGGTCACACTATTTCCTCTGCTTTAAGAGATACACTTGTCTGGTGGCAATCCCCTACTGCCCCAAAACCCACAACTCCCCCTCACAAAATAAATAAAACAAGAAAAGCAAAAAATAAATAAAAAGTTCTACTGCCCCTGAACCACAAAGCAGGGTTCGTACAGATACTGTATAATGAAATTCCAGGACTTTCCAGGACTTTTCAAGCACTATTTTGGGGATTTTCAAGGACTACAATCAGAGGTCTCACTTATCAAACATAATCTTTATTTACTTTAAATTCTAAAAAAGGAAAATAGATGAATAAAAATTAAACAAGATGGTACAAATAAGGTACAGCACATTAAAGTATTCAATGACTGTGGCAACTCTAAGTATGAGAACATGAAAGTCACGGTACTCTGTGCATTAAAGAGCGCATCCAAAGAGGACATAAACTTCTTATTCAGTGCTATAACAGAAGTAAAGATAAACTTTCTCCAAATTAAACAGGAGTAATTTTACAGAAGTATTCAACAGGGTTTGTCTTTCAGAACAAATTACATAAAATAATTAACTGTATTTCTTTTTGGCTTGTGTAGAAGCCCTGTCAAAGTGGTCTAGGTTGTGGCAGATTTAACAAATCTGCTTAAGTTCATCTTTTTTGTCTTCTCGGACGGATGGTGGTCCAGTGCGTGCAACTGCACTGACATGACGCTCCCCTTGCATGTGACTCTTCAGTGCCGATTCGCCCATGTTTGAAATCTCGAGGGATTTGCGGCATATTTTACAATGTGCACGATGCACACTTTTAGGGTCTTCAAGAAGCCACTTTTTATATGGCTCCTTTTCCAGCCAAGCTGGATTAAATTTACACTTCCCCGGCATTTCTTCGTCTTACTCTTTACCATTTTGTAAATGTGCTCCAGGTAAGTGATGTCAGAACGAGCGAGTTAACATATAAGGCGGGTAGAAGGAGGGGGATGGGCTGAGGCGTTAATTTTGAGCGTTAATTTTGTTTTATAGAAAAAAAATATACACTTCAAAATTGCTTTGTAAATTCATAAATATTGCCTTTAAATAATTCAAGCACTTTTCAATTACCTCGTCATTAATATGACTGTTTTCAAGGGTTTTCCAGGACTTAAATTTCAAAAAGTAAAATTCAAGTACTTCAAGCACTTTAAGCACCTTGTACGAACCCTGACAAAGACATACTTCCTTTTTATGTCGTACGTCATCTAAAGGAACAACTCTTATTAACTCTTAAGACCTACTGTTCAACTCTATACTTCATAAGTGAAAACATCAAATATTTACTGCAGGAATTATAAAATATTTAAGCTAAGGGCAGTCTGCAGTCAATATAAAAATGGAGTTTGGTGGAGGCAACTGCAGAGTCTCAAAATGACTCACCAATAGTGGTAAACCTAATACACTATTCTCTGTATTGTATGTACTGCATGTTTTAATGTGTTGTTTCACTGTATGTTGTGAGCTGGAGACCAGGTCTGCAAATGATCTCTCAGCTAGATGGCCTATGGACATGGCATCGGTTACACTTCAGGCTGTTACATTGTTACTGTTGTTGTTCTGTGGCTATTAAAGAAAAATAGTATAGCACAGACTAATGCAAGTTAAAAGAATTATTAACTGATATTGCTATTTCAGTAATTCACATGGTTTGACAAAAATCCTCTATTTACATTTACATT
Organism: Perccottus glenii; assembly: GCA_024416835.2. Taxonomy (NCBI): domain Eukaryota; kingdom Metazoa; phylum Chordata; class Actinopteri; order Gobiiformes; family Odontobutidae; genus Perccottus; species Perccottus glenii. Next base: position 21,760,793 of record CM044554.2, on the reverse strand, counting down.
TACATTTATTCATTTAGCAGACGCTTTTATCCAAAGCGACTTACATTACATTACCAGTGTTACAGTCACTGGAGGCAAGGTGGGTTAAGTGTCTTGCCCAAGGACACAACGACAGTATGAACTGTGGGGCGAGCGGGAATCGATCCTACTACCTTCCGATTGAAGGACGGCCGCTCTACCACTGAGCTACTGCCGCCCTCTTTAAGTTTTTAGATTAGAAACTTAAAGAAATAAGTTGGAATAAGGAAGCATATGGGAACAAGGAAGATGAAAGTGAAAGCACATTCATCTTCCTTATTCCATTCTGCTTTCTGGTGAAATCAAGCTTTTCCTTTAAATTTATGACCTTGTGCTTTATCTTAAAAAGTACTATGTGTAGCTTTTAGGCAGAGCAAAAAAGCTTGTTATGTGTAAATTTTTTACATATTCTTGAACAAACCTCAATGGGATGAGTAGATTGGCACAATTACTGCACCGTGGTTGTCTGAATTAGCTGGTATGCTCAATTTCATTTGGCCATTTAGGTTCCAATTTCCCGTAAGAAATCTGCTCCTGTGACTTAATGTGTGCTCACGCTACTTGATGGATGTAAACAGAGCAACTACAATCTGTAAAGTGAGATGGATTTTAACCTTGGCGTTTATATCTGGATATCAAAAAGCAACATGAAGACGACTGTGTTTACAGAAATAAACACTACTTTTGTTGTTATAATGTAGGAGATCACCTGTTTACGTAATAATTATGCCCATTGGTGTGTAGTAAGGCATGACATTCATACAGCAGTTCATAAGACATTATGAACAAGGAGTATTTGCAATTGATTAATTGTTTTACTTTACGGCAATCATTACTGATAATAAGTAAATATACTGTTTTACTGTAGATTACTGCAGATTTGTACTTTTTCTTAACAGCACAGTTTTATTTTTCACAGAATTAAAAAAGGTTTATCAGACCAAGATAAAACTGTGCTTATTTTAAAAATTATGATAGATTATCATAAAAAAGCTCTAGTATTGATAATAATGATCTGACATTAACAGCAGGAGCTGAAATAAAATGAGTTGTGTAGATTTGCAAACTTACCCCAGGCTGGAAGGTAGAGAGTGGAGAGGCCTCTGCAGCCGTTAGCAGCAGCTTGTTCAGCTCGGGCTCTGAGATGAGGGGCATGTTTACTGAACAACGCGTTTGAAAAGACCGCCCTGGAGCAGTTCAGATACTACCCTCTCTGCCCTTTTTAGTAATATCCTCTGACACAGGAGTCAGAAAAGCCCAGATGTAATCACCATGTTAATGCCCTGTGGTAGAACAATATCGGTGAATAGGGGAGCAATGGGCAGAAGATATCCCTTATTTTTACAATCATTGAGTATGACGAACAACCTGTGTTGCTTGTGTTTAGAAAGTTCTTAAACCTCCGTAATGCACCTTTTTAATAGAACATTATAAATATTAAACAAATGCATGATGTAGATTTTCCCATGGCATTATCTAAAACACTTGTACCATTACCAACCAAGGGAAAAAAATACACTTTAAAATCCACTTTGTTCACCTTACTTGATAAAGTTGGTAGACCAAATGCACTTGTAAACCTATCTTCTGCTGAAACAAGTCTTTTTTTGTCGTGGTAACAATGCTTCTTTCTTTTATCGTACTTACATTTAAGTTTCAGGTACTAAAGTTAACTGTACACATAATTTGACAAGTAGGTTACATTAAGTTTTGATTGAGTATTGGCTACTTTGAATTACAGTTTCACCAAATATTGCTAAACATAAAAATTCACTTTAGCCACACTTGCCATTTTTATTTTTAATTAGTTTTGAATTAAAAACAGAAAAATCCAATGGTAATCAGAATGTAACTGTAAATTTCAAATATTGTTTTTTATGTAAATAAAGTACTTCCTAAACTGTACAGAACCAAAAACATGTATTTTTATTTAAGTTTTAATCCAAACACAAAATGTAAAAATATGTAGCTGAACAATTAAAACATTAACATTTTAAAATCAGGAAAGCTCACACAGTTTGAAGCTGTATGGTGTAATCAGTCAAGAATTAAGGCATGAAATGATAAATGTATACTTTATATAATAAGGTCTTTTTTCTAATAACAAAGCTTAACAACACTCTGGAGCGTCGGTAAGTATGCCAGGAATAAGTTCCAAAAGCATTTATTTGCCACAATGCACACAAACAGTGGACATGGATGTTGACTTCTCACAGAGTTATGGTTGACTTTTAAAAACAAACAGACATATCAGTGCCACAAACACCCTACATTATTTTAAATATCAATTAATTCATGAACTGATCTAATAGCTCTACCCCAGAGGGGAGGGGTAGACCTACCACTTTACAAAGAATTCAAAAGACCAAACTCATTAAAAGGTCATTAATCAAGGTCACATATCATTACATTTAAAGAACAGCATTAATTAAATACACTATAAGTCACAAGGTTTGTTACTCGAAAACAGTTCCTCACGGTTCTTTTTTGCAGTGCTGGAGCTAAGACTACAAGAATAAAAACTATAAAACTAATGTAAAGTTTGTCTGTTTAATTCCACTCAGAAAAAGGTATAAGTCCAGCGCTGGAACACAACACAAAGTTAACATAAGGTCACCCCACGTGTTGTGTCGATGGTCAACTCGACACCCTAAAAGTCATTACCTTTGGCCGCACCTCACGTAAGAGGGGCACTTCCTGCCACAGTATCAGTACTTTTCCACAAATGGCGCTTTTCCACTACCAGTATCAGCTCGACTCGACTCGCCTCGACTCGGCTCGGCTCGCTTTTCGCTCCGTTTTCCATTGCAGATAGTACCTCCACAATAGTACCTAGTCGTCATAGCGACGCCGCAAGAACCTGTCGTGACGTAATCTTCTACGCGACACACACCCGCTACTCACACACATAGAACTCGCTGGATCTTCTCTTCGGCAACCAAACAAAGAAAAGTCTGCACCTCCTCGTTTGACCACGGAGCATTTTTCCGAGTTGCCATAATACTAAAGTCTGGGACTGGGTAAGTTATCACGCAATCTCTGGCCAAACTATTTAAAAATGGCGGGGTTATTCAGGATACTCCGTCTGGCGCGTGCAATGATGACATAGTGAACAGTGACGATTCTCTCTGGCCAATCAGCAGTCTGTCGTGTGTTCACGTCACAATTTAGTATCGCCTCAGCCCGCTTAGAACCTCGCCGGTGTGTACGAAAAAAGTACCAGGAAGCAGGTACAGGTACAACTTTTACGCAGTGGAAAACCAAACAAAGGCGAGCCGAGTCGAGGCGAGTCGAGCTTGTACTGTGTAGTGGAAAAGCGCCATAAGTGTCCAGCAAGCGGTGATCAACTGGTTCTAACTGGTTTCAACAGATGAGGTATTTAGTGTCCTTACTCTAGGGTGCAGTGTAGCATACAAAGTGTGCAAATAACATACAGAAAAGTTAAAAGAGTGCTTCTTATTATAAAACACTAACAAAAGTGATGCCTTAAATTCTGATTATAAGATGAAACTTTTGTCAAATTGTAAATACAACTTGTACAGTGTATTATTGTTTCCATAGCAAATCATATTTTTCAAATCCCTAGCTGGTCAAATTAGTAGGAATTTTATTGGAGGATTAAAGGGAAGTGTGGTTTTCAGGTTTCACTTTCCACTTCCAAAGAAATTCCCCTTCATGAAAGCATGAGGTGATGGCTGTTCAAAGCGTATAAAAGACAGCTGACTTCAGACCCCTCACAGAGCAACTTGTCAAGAGCCCTCTTAAGACTCAACAGCTACAGCTCCTTTTTCTTTCAAGATCCAGAACCATCTTGACTCAACATGATCAGCACAATGAAAGTACTCCTTCTCTTCACTGCCCTGGCCTGCATCTGCCACGCTCAGCGTAAGAATTGACTTATTTGTTAATTTTTTCATTTGTTTAATTTGTTTGTTTAGTCCTTGACATGAAGAGACACTTCAAAATGACAGATGTACGATACTGAGTCTTAAAAAGTCATTTTCTTGTTTCAGGTAATGAGACAGGGCAGCAGTGTTTGTGTATAACTTTCAAAAACACTGTGGAATCTAGGGCCAACCTACTAGACATCCAGATCTACCCCGAAACAAACTTCTGTCCCCAAGTGGAGATCATGTAAGATATCATCATAATTATGCTTAGCCCTTAAGGAGGCTGTTTCTGAGGTTGTTACTTGTTTATGAAGCTAAATGACTTTGTTCTATTTCAGTATCACCAATAAATCTGGCAACAGGTATTGCCTGAACCCAAAATTAAAAATTGCAAAAAGACTCCTGGATAGAGTCATGTGAGTAAAACAATCCACATATGACAACACTCTGCATTTGTTTTTCTGAAAGACTCGACTGAAGTATTTAACGTTATACTTTTTGTTTCAATAATTTTAGGTCCAAAAACTAGAAGGGCCACTGGAGCCAGTCGTGCCTACACATCCAACTCCTCAAAAGGCAGTGAAGACCTGTGACCTACAGCACATGCACCTTCAATAAACGCACTGTAGTTTTGAAATAATGAATGTAAAAAGAGAGGAAGCTAAAACACTCCTAATGTTGTATTTTTTTATAAACTATTTACTACTCTATATTTGTTTCAATAGATTTTGATATTGTGTTGTTGTTTTTGTTTTTTGTTATTCAGCTGTATCTGATTTCTGTTGATGTGTCCACAGACTTTTTTGTTCAGTTTATCTTGTATCTACATTAATATGTTATATTTGTTGTACATTTTTAGAAGGTAACATATTTCTGTTTTTTAATAAAATATATTATATATATTATTGTATTTTGAATGATGGTGTTTTTTTTTATTCATGACCAGTTATTTTTAAAACAGTGCAGCCTTGTGGTACAGTTTGGAAAATTAAATAGAACAGTGCAGTTCAGAAAATGAAAGTGAGTGCCATGTGGCGTCATGTAGACTTAGGTTGCTTGCTCTGTGGGCCACATTTCAAATGCAGTACATGTACAGTTTATTTACAACAGGCTAAGAAAAATATGGGGGCACATTGTAGTATTATAAAAACTACCGTATTTTATTTTTTTAAAAGGGAAAAACTTTAACTTTTCTTTCATTCATAGTTAGTGGTTGTTGTTGGTTGTCATTTATTGTCAAAAAATGTGTTTACTCCTTTTAAATCATAATGAAAACAGAAATTACCCAAATGACCCTGAACAAAAGTTCAGATATCCCAGTTGATAATGTCACCTTTAACATTTACATTTAGCAGACGCTTTTATCCAAAGCGACTTACATTAAGCTTCCATTCACCAGTGTTACAGCTGGAACACCACTGGAGGCAAGGTGGGTTTAGTGTTTTGCCAAAGGACACAACGACAGTATGAACTGTGGGGACAATGGAAATTGAACCACCAACCTTCCAGTTTATAGAACGACTGCTCTACCACTGAGCCCCTGTGCCCCCTTTTAACTACAATGACAGCTTGAAGTATTTTTTGGTAGTTGTGGATGAGGCTCTTTATTATAAGCTAAAAGCTTCCAGTTCCTGTAAATTCCTGGGCTGTCTTGCATTAACTGCACGTTTGTGATCTCCCCAGAGTGGCTTACTGAGGTCAGGAGACTGAGATGGAACCTTCACTTTATGCAGCTGTAGCCAATGACAGGTCGACTTGGCCTTGTGCTTTGGATTGTTGTCGATCATGCAGCCCATTTTTCTTCAAGTGCCTTCCTATTGTGCATCTTGAAACAGCCACACCACCTTTTTTAGAGTCCTGTAATTCAGCGGTTGTTATTTGTCGGCTTTTCTTTGCATCCCAAACATTTTTCCTGGCAGTTGTGGCTGAAGTTTTCGTTGGTCTACCTGACCTTTTGATTTTCTACTCCTTAATTAGAGTTTGAACACTGCTGATTGGCATTCTCAATTCCATGGAAACTTTCCTGTTTTATACAGTTCAATTACCTTTTCCACAGACCTTTTGACAATTCTTTTGCTTTCCCCATGACTCAAAATACAGAAACGTCAGTGCAGCACTAGATGAAAGATGCAAGGGTCTGTCAGGAGCCCAGAAACTCACTGACCTTTTATACACTCACTGATTACAAGCAAACAGATCACAGGTGAGGATGGTTACCTTTAGTAGTTATTCAAACCTGTTTGTGTCAACTTGTGTGCATGTTATCAGGACAAAATCACCAGGGTAACTTTGAGTAGTATCTGTCTTTATGATTTAAAAAGAGTAAACACATTTTTTGACAATAACTGGCTTCACCCAACAACTAACTATGAGAGAAAAAATATTGTTGTGTTATCATTCATATTCTTAAAACTATAAGCACAACTTTTTTTTCTTTTTTTTTTTACAAGGAATTGGTTTTAAATGCAAAGAAGTAAAACTTAAACAGAAAGAAATTGTAGGCGTGAAAGTATAAGGTCGCCCCTGAACCACAAAGACATACTTCCTTTTTATGTCGTACGTCATCTAAAGGAACAACTCTTATGAAATCTTAAGACCTACTGTTCAACTCTATACTTCATAAGTGAAAACATCAAATATTTACTGCAGGAATTATAAAATATTTAAGCTAAGGGCAGTCTGCAGTCAATATAAAAATGGAGTTTGGTGGAGGCAACTGCAGAGTCTCAATATGACTCACCAATAGTGGTAGACCTAATACACTATTTTCTGTATTGTATGTACTGCATGTTTTAATGTGTTGTGAGGTTGTTTCACTGTTTATCACTGTATGTTGTGAGCTGGAGACCAGGTCTGCAAATGATCTCTCAGCTAGATGGCCTATGGACATGGCATCGGTTACACTTCAGGCTGTTACATTGTTACTGTTGTTGTTCTGTGGCTATTAAAGAAAAATAGTATAGCACAGACTAATGCAAGTAAAAAAGAATTATTAACTGATATTGCTATTTCAGTAATTCACATGGTTTGACAAAAATCCTCTATTTAGATTAGAAACTTAAAGAAAGAAGTTGGAATAAGGAAGCATATGGGAACAAGGAAGTGAAAGCACATTTATCTTCCTTATTCCATTCTGCTTTCTGGTGAAATCAAGCTTTTCCTTTAAATTTATGACCTTTCCACTCCCAAAGAAATTCCCCTTCATAAAAGCACGAGGTGATGCTGTTCAAAGCGTATAAAAGACGAGCTGACTTCAGACCCCTCACAGAGCAACTTGTCAAGAGCCCTCTTCAGACTCAACAGCTACAGCTCCTTTTTTTTAAGATCCAGAACCATCTTGACTCAACATGATCAGCACAATGAAAGTACTCCTTCTCTTCACTGCCCTGGCCTGCATCTGCCACGCTCAGCGTAAGAAGTGATTTATTTGTTCATTTGTTTAATTTGTTTGTTTGTTTAGTCCTAGACATGAAGAGACACTTCAAAATGACAGATGTACAATACGCTTAAAAAGTAATTTTCTTGTTTCAGGTAATGAGGCAGGGCAGCAGTGTTTGTGTAGAGCTGTCCAAAACACTGTGGAATCTAGGGCCAACCTACTAGACATCCAGATCTACCCCGAAACAGAATTCTGTCCCCAAGTGGAGATCATGTAAGATATCATCATAATTATGCTTAGCCCTTAAGGAGGCTGTTTCTGAGGTTGTTACTTGTTTATGAAGCTAAATGACTTTGTTCTATTTCAGTATCACCAATAAATCTGGCAACAGGTATTGCCTGAACCCAGAATTAAAAATTGCAAAAAGACTCCTGACTAGATTCATGTGAGTAAAACAATCCACATATGACAACACTCTGCATTTCTTTTTCTGAAAGACTCGACTGAAGTATTTAACGTTATACTTTTTGTTTCAATAATTTTAGGCCCGAAAACTAGAAGGGCCACTGGAGCCAGTCGTGCCTACACATCCAACTCCTCAAAAGGCAGTGAAGACCTGTGACCTACAGCACATGCACCTTCAATAAACCCACTGTAGTTTTGAAATAATAAATGTAAAAAGAGAGGAAGCTAAAACACTCCTAAATGTTGTATTTTTTTAAAAAACTATTTACTACTCTATATTTGTTTCAATAGATTTTGATATTGTGTTGTTGTTTTTGTTTTTTGTTATTGAGCTGTATCTGATTTCTGTTGATGTGTCCACAGACTTTTTTGTTCAGTTTATCTTGTATCTACATTAATATGTTATATTTGTTGTACATTTTTAGAAGGTAACATATTTCTGTTTTCTAATAAAATATATTATTATATATATTATTGTATTTTGAATGATGGTGTTTTTTTATTCATTACCACAGTTTTTTTTAAAACATCGCAGCCTTGTGGTACAGTTTGGAAAATTAAATAGAACAGTGCAGTTCAGAAAATAAAAGTGAGTGCCATGTGGCGTCGTGTAGACTTAGGTTGCTTGCTCTGTGGGCCACATTTCAAATGCAGTACATGTACAGTTTATTTACTAAAAGACTAACTAAACTAAACTTTTCTTTATTTAGTTAAAAGGGAAAAACTTAAACAATTGTGTTTACTCTTTTTAAATCATAATGAAAACAGAAACTACCCAAATGGCCCTGATCAAAAGTTTACATACCCCAGTTGATAATGTCACCTTTAACATTTACATTTAGCAGACGCTTTTATCCAAAGCATTAAGCTTCCATTCACCAGTGTTACAGCTGGTATCCCACTGGAGGCAAAGTGAGTTTAGTGTTTTGCCTAAGGACACAACGACAGTATGAACTGTGGGGACAATGGAAATTGAACCACCAACCTTCCAGTTTATAGAATGACTGCTCTACCACTGAGCCCACTGTGCCCCCTTTTAACTACAATTAATGACAGCTTGAAGTATTTTGTGGTAGTTGTGGATGAGGCTCTTTATTTTTTCAGATTCTTCTTCTTTGCTTAAAGCTTCCAGTTCCTGTAAATTCTTGCATGTCTTGCAGTTAATGTAAGACAGCCCAACTGATCTCCCCAGAGTGGCTTACTGAGGTCAGGAGACTGAGATGGAACCTTCACTTTATGCAGCTGTGGCCAATGACAGGTCGACTTGGCCTTGTGCTTTGGATTGTTGTCGATCATGTAGCCCATTTTTCTTCAAGTGCCTTCCTATTGTGCATCTTGAAACAGCCACTCCACCTTTTTTAGAGTTCTGTAATTCAGCGGTTGTTATTTGTTGGTTTTTCTTTGCATCCCAAACATTTTTCCTGGCAGTTGTAGCTGAAATTTTTGTTGTTCTACCTGACCTTTTGATTTTCTACTCCTTAATTAGAGTTTGAACACTGCTGATTGGCATTCTCAATTCCATGGAAACTTTTTTGTTTTATTATCAGTTCAATTACTTTTTTCCACAGACCCTTTGACAATTCATTTGCTTTCCCCATGACTCAGAATACAGAAACGTCAGTGCAGCACTAGATGAAAGATGCAAGGGTCTGTCAGGAGCCCAGAAACTCACTGACCTTTTATACACTCACTGATTACAAGCAAACAGATCACAGGTGAGGATGGTTACCTTTAGTAGTTATTCAAACCTGTTTGTGTCAACTTGTGTGCATGTTATCAGGACAAAATCATGAGGTAACTTTGAGTAGTATCTGTCATTATGATTTAAAAAGAGTAAACACATTTTTTGACAATAACTGGCTTCACCCAACCACTAACTATGAGAGAAAAAATATTGTTGTGTTATCATTCATAATCTTAAAACTATAAGCACAACTTTTTTTACCTCACAAAATAAATAAAACAAAAAAGCAAAAAATAAATAAAAAGTTCTACTGCCCCTGAACCACAAAGACATACTTCCTTTTTATGTCGTACGTCATCTAAAGGAACAACTCTTATGAAATCTAAAGACCTACTGTTCAACTCTATACTTCATAAGTGAAAACATCAAATATTTACTGCAGGAATTATAAAATATTTAAGCTAAGGGCAGTCTGCAGTCAATATGAAAATGGAGTTTGGTGGAGGCAACTGCAGAGTCTCAATATGACTCACCAATAGTGGTAAACCTAATACACTATTCTTTATATTGTATGTACTGCATGTTTTAATGTGTTGTTTCACTGTATGTTGTGAGCTGGAGACCAGGTCTGCAAATGATCTCTCAGCTAGATGGCCTATGGACATGGCATCAGTTACACTTCAGGCTGTTACATTGTTACTGTTGTTGTTCTGTGGCTATTAAAGAAAAATAGTATAGCAGACTAATGCAAGTTAAAAGGAGTCATTTACTGATATTGCTATTTCAGTAAGTCACATGGTTTGACAAAAATCCTCTATTTAGATTAGAAACTTAAAGAAATAAGTTGGAATAAGGAAGCATATGGGAACAAGGAAGATGAAAGTGAAAGCACATTCATCTTCCTTATTCCATTCTGCTTTCTGGTGAAATCAAGCTTTTCCTTTAAATTTATGACCTTGTGCTTTATCTTAAAAAGTACTATGTGTAGCTTTTAGGCAGAGCAAAAAAGCTTGTTATGTGTAAATTTTTTACATATTCTTGAACAAACCTCAATGGGATGAGTAGATTGGCACAATTACTGCACCGTGGTTGCCTGAATTAGCTGGTATGCTCAATTTCATTTGGCCATTCAGGTTCCAATTTTCCCCTGTGACTTAATGTGTGCTCACGCTACTTGATGGATGTAAACAGAGCAACTACAATCTGTAAAGTGAGATGGATTTTAACCTTGGCGTTTATATCTGGATATCAAAAAGCAACATGAAGACGACTGTGTTTACAGAAATAAACACTACTTTTGTTGTTATAATGCAGGAGATCACCTGTTTACGTAATAATTATGCCCCATTGGTGTAGTAAGGCATGACATTCATACAGCAGTTCATAAGACATTATGAACAAGGAGTATTTGCAATTGATTAATTGTTTTACTTTACGGCAATCATTACTGATAATAAGTAAATATACTGTTTTACTGTAGATTACTGCAGATTTGTACTTTTTCTTAACAGCACAGTTTTATTTTTCACAGAATTAAAAAAGGTTTATCAGACCAAGATAAAACTGTGCTTATTTTAAAAATGATGATAGATTATCATAAAAAAGCTCTAATATTGATAATAATGATATGTCAATGTCAATGTCAATTTTATTTATATAGCACCATTTCCACAACACATGGTTGACCAATGTGCTTTACACAAAACACACACCACAATTATACAGTAAAGAGAGATTGAAAATTTAAATTTAAAGAATTAAAAAGTACCATAGCCATTTAAAAATAAACTTGAAGAGATAAAGACTAAAAACTAAAAAAATAGAATCATGGTAAAACACAGTTCTTCAACCAGAAATAAAAGCTTTGTCAAACAGGTAGGTTTTTAATCTTGACTTAAAAGTGGACACAGAGGGAGCTAATCGGATGGAAGAGGGCAGCTCATTCCAAAGTCTTGGGGCAATAGATGAAAACGCACGATCGCCCCTGGACTTCAGCCTCGTCTTTGGTGTGAACAAAAGTCTTTGGTTTGATGACAGGAGAGATCTTGTTTCACTGCGTTCAATTAAAAGTTCAGATATATAGGAAGGGGCCATACCATGTAGTGACTTAAACACGATTAATACAATTTTAAAATCAACTCTATAGCGTACAGGCAGCCAGTGTAAAGACTGTATAACTGGAGTGATATGATCCCGCTTACTCGACTTGGTCAGAAATCTTGCTGCTGCGTTCTGAACCAGCTGTAAACGAGAAAGAGCTGACATTATATGACATTAACAGCAGGAGCTGAAATAAAATGAGTTGTGTAGATTTGCAAACTTACCCCAGGCTGGAAGGTTGAGAGTGGAGAGGCCTCTGCAGCCGTTAGCAGCAGCTTGTTCAGCTCGGGCTCTGAGATGAGGGGCATGTTTACTGAACAACGCGTTTGAAAAGACCGCCCTGGAGCAGTTCAGATACTACCCTCTCTGCCCTTTTAAGTAATATCCTCTGACACAGGAGTCAGAAAAGCCCAGATGTAATCACCATGTTAATGCCCTGTGATAGGCCAATATCGGTGAATAGGGGAGCAATGGGCAGAAGATATCTATTATTTTTACAATCATTGAGTATGACGAACAACCTGTGTTGCTTGTGTTTAGAAAGTTCTTAAACCTCTGTAATGCACCTTTTAAATAGAACATTATAAATATTAAACAAATGCATGATGTAGATTTTCCCATGGCATTATCTAAAACACTTGTACCATTACCAACCAAGGGAAAAAAATACACTTTAAAATCCACTTTGTTCACATTACTTGATAAAGTTGGTAGACCAAATGCACTTGTAAACCTATCTTCTGCTGAAACAAGTCTTTTTTTGTCGTGGTAACAATGCTTCTATCTTTTATCGTACTCACATTTGAGTTTCAGGTACTAAAGTTAACTGTACACATAATTTGACAAGTAGGTTACATTAAGTTTTGATTGAGTATTGGCTACTTTGAATTACAGTTTCACCAAATGTTGCTAAACATAAAAATTAACTTTAGCCACACTTGCCATTTTTATTTTTAATTAGTTTTGAATTAAAAACAGAACAATCCAATGGTAATCAGAATGTAACTGTAAATTTCAAATATTGTTTTTTATGTAAATAAAGCACTTCCTAAACTGTACAGAACCAAAAACATGTATTTTTATTTAAGTTTTAATCCAAACACAAAATGTAAAAATATGTAGCTGAACAATTAAAACATTAACATTTTAAAATCAGGAAAGCTCACACAGTGTGAAGCTGTATGGTGTAATCAGTCATGAATTAAGGCATGAAATGATAAATGTATACTTTATATAATAAGGTCTTTTTTCTAATAACAAAGCTTAACAACACTCTGGAGCGTCGGTAAGTATGCCAGGAATAAGTTCCAAAAGCATTTATTTGCCACAATGCACACAAACAGTGGACATGGATGTTGACTTCTCACAGAGTTATGGTTGACTTTTAAAAACAAACAGACATATCAGTGCCACAAACACCCTACATTATTTTAAATATCAATTTATTCATGAACTGATCTAATAGCTCTACCCCAGAGGGGAGGGGTAGACCTACCACTTTACAAATAATTCAAAAGACCAAACTCATTAAAAGGTCATTAATCAAGGTCACATATCATTACATTTAAAGAACAGCATTAATTAAATACACTATAAGTCACAAGTTTTGTTACTCCGAAAACAGTTCCTCACGGTTCTTTTGGTACGAGTGCTGGAGCTAAGACTACAAGAATAAAAACTATAAAACTAATGTAAAGTTTGTCTGTTTAATTCCACTCAGAAAAAGGTATAAGTCCAGCGCTGGAACACAACACAAAGTTAACATAAGGTCACCCCACGTGTTGTGTCGATGGTCAACTCGACACCCTAAAAGTCATTACCTTTGGCCGCACCTCACGTAAGAGGGGCACTTCCTGCCACAGTATCAGTACTTTTCCACTAAGTGTCCAGCCAGCGGTGATCAACTGGTTCTAACTGGTTTCAACAGATGAGGTATTTAGTGTCCTTACTCTAGGGCAGTGTAGCATACAAAGTGTGCAAATAACATACAAAAAAATGTTAAAAGAGTGCTTCTTATTATAAAACACTAACAAAAGTGATGCCTTAAATTCTGATTATAAAATGAAACTTTTGTCAAATTGTAAATATAACTTGTACAGTGTATTATTGTTTCCATAGCAAATCATATTTATTCAAATCCCTAGCTGGTCAAATTAGTAGGAATTTTATTGGAGGATTAAAGGGAAGTGTGGTTTTCAGGTTTCACTTTCCACTCCCAAAGACATTCCCCTTCATGAAAGCATGAGGTGATGCTGTTCAAAGCGTATAAAAGACGAGCTGACTTCAGACCCCTCACAGAGCAACTTGTCAAGAGCCCTCTTAAGACTCAACAGCCACAGCTCCTTTTTTTTAAGATCCAGAACCATCTTGACTCAACATGATCAGCACAATGAAAGTACTCCTTCTCTTCACTGCCCTGGCCTGCATCTGCCACGCTCAGCGTAAGAATTGACTTATTTGTTAATTTTTTCATTTGTTTAATTTGTTTGTTTAGTCCTTGACATGAAGAGACACTTCAAAATGACAGATGTATGATACTGAGTCTTAAAAAGTCATTTTCTTGTTTCAGGTACTGAGACAGGGCAGCAGTGTTTGTGTATAACTTTCAAAAACACTGTGGAATCTAGGGCCAACCTACTAGACATCCAGATCTACCCCGAAACAAACTTCTGTCCCCAAGTGGAGATCATGTAAGATATCATCATACTTATGCTTAGCCCTTAAGGAGGCTGTTTCTGAGGTTGTTACTTGTTTATGAAGCTAAATGACTTTGTTCTTTTTCAGTATCACCAATAAATCTGGCAACAGGTATTGCCTGAACCCAAAATTAAAAATTGCAAAAAGACTCCTGGATAGAGTCATGTGAGTAAAACAATCCACATATGAAAACACTCTGCATTTGTTTTTCTGAAAGACTCGACTGAAGTATTTAACGTTACTTTTTGTTTCAATAATTTTAGGTCCAAAAACTAGAAGGGCCACTGGAGCCAGTCGTGCCTACACATCCAACTCCTCAAAAGGCAGTGAAGACCTGTGACCTACAGCACATGCACCTTCAATAAACGCACTGTAGTTTTGAAATAATGAATGTAAAAAGAGAGGAAGCTAAAACACTCCTAATGTTGTATTTTTTTAATAAACTATTTACTACTCTATATTTGTTTCAATAGATTTTGATATTGTGTTGTTGTTTTTGTTTTTTGTTATTCAGCTGTATCTGATTTCTGTTGATGTGTCCACAGACTTTTTTGTTCAGTTTATCTTGTATCTACATTAATATGTTATATTTGTTGTACATTTTTAGAAGGTAACATATTTCTGTTTTTTAATAAAATATATTATATATATTATTGTATTTTGAATGATGGTGTTTTTTTGATTCATTACCACAGGTTTTTTTTTTAAAACAGTGCAGCCTTGTGGTACAGTTTAGAAAATTAAATAGAACAGTGCAGTTCAGAAAATGAAAGTGAGTGCCATGTGGCATCATGTAGACTTAGGTTGCTTGCTCTGTGGGCCACATTAAAAATGCAGTACATGTACAGTTTATTTACAACAGACTAAGAAAAATATGGGGGCACATTGTAGTATTATATAAACTACTTTATTTTATTTTTTTAAAAGGGAAAAACTTTAACTTTTCTTTCACTTATAGTTAGTGGTTGGGTGAAGCCATTTATTGTCAAACAACTGTGTTTACTCTTTTTAAATCATAATGAAAACAGAAACTACCCAAATGACCCTGAACAAAAGTTTACATACCCCAGTTGATAATGTCACCTTTAACATTTACATTTAGCAGACGCTTTTATCCAAAGCATTAAGCTTCCATTCACCAGTGTTACAGCTGGTAGCCCACTGGAGGCAAGGTGGGTTAAGTGTTTTGCCCAAGGACACAACGACAGTATGAACTGTGGGGACAATGGAAATTGAACCACCAACCTTCCAGTTATAGAATGACTGCTCTACCACTGAGCCCCTGTGCCCCCTTTTAACTACAATTAATGACAGCTTGAAGTATTTTGTGGTAGTTGTGGATGAGGCTCTTTATTTTTTCAGATTCTTCTTCTTACTAAAAGCTTCCAGTTCCTGTAAATTCTTGCATGTCTTGCAGTTAATGTAAGACAGCCCAACTGATCTCCCCAGAGTGGCTTATTGAGGTCAGGAGACTGAGATGGAACCTTCACTTTATGCAGCTGTGGCCAATGACAGGTCGACTTGGCCTTGTGCTTTGGATTGTTGTCGAGCATGTCAATTATGCAGCCCATTTTTCTTCAAGTGCCTTCTTATTGTGCATCTTGAAACAGCCACTCCACCTATTTTAGAGTTCTGTAATTCAGCTGAGGTTATTTGTGGTTTTTCTTTGCATCCCAAACATTTTTCCTGGCAGTTGTGGCTGAAATTTTTGTTGTTCTACCTGACCTTTTGATTTTCTACTCCTTAATTAGAGTTTGAACACTGCTGATTGGCATTGTCAATTCTCCTGTTTTATACAGTTCAATTACCTTTTCCACAGACCCTTTGACAATTCTTTTGCTTTCCCCATGACTCAGAATACAGAAACGTCAGTGCAGCACTAGATGAAAGATGCAAGGGTCTGTCAGGAGCCCAGAAACTCACTTGTGTGCTTGTTATCAGGCCAAAATCACCAGGGTAACGTAGTTTCTGTTGTCATTGTGACTTTATAAGAGTAAACACATTTTTTGACAATAAATGGCTTCACCCAACCACTAACTATGAGAGTAAAAATATTTTTTGTGTTATCATTCATATTCTTAAAACTATTTTTAAGGCACAACCTTTTTTTTTTTCAAGGAATTTGTTTTAAATGAAAAGAAGTAAAACTTAAACAAATTAAATTAAAAATGATTGAAAGGATTGAAGTGTGCTGAGGTCACACTATTTCCTCTGCTTTAAGAGATACACTTGTCAGCTGGCAATCCCCTACTGCCCCCAAACCCACAACTCCCCCTCACAAAATAAATAAAACAAAAAAAGCAAAAAATAAGTAAAAGGTTCTACTCCCCCTGAACCACAAAGACATACTTCCTTTTTATGTCGTACGTCATCTAAAAGAACAACTCTTATGAAATCTTAAGACCTACTGTTCAACTCTATACTTCATAAGTGAAAACATCAAATATTTACTGCAGGAATTATAAAATATTTAAGCTAAAGGCAGTCTGCAGTCAATATGAAAATGGAGTTTGGTGGAGGCAACTGCAGAGTCTCAATATGACTCACCAATAGTGGTAAACCTAATACACTATTCTTTATATTGTATGTACTGCATGTTTTAATGTGTCGTGAGGTTGTTTCACTGTATGTTGTGAGCCGGAGACCAGGTCTGCAAATCATCTCTCAGCTAGATGGCCTATGGACATGGTTAATGTTAATTGTATATTATATATTGTGCTCTCACTGCTCCAGTTTATATGCTTATCCACATACAAGTACGACTTAATGTCTTTAGCTGTATCTTCTATTGATGCCATGCTAATCCAAACAAGACAAAGACATCACTTTGCACCACATCTAATCACTGTTCAGGGACACTCTGTCCTGTACACTTAGTGCATATACACGTAAACTTATTCACATCTATGACTGACACGTCAGCTCATTACACATCCATCCACGACCCTGGAGCTGAGAGGCAGGCATAATGTACACCTATAAAAACTTAATGTGTTGTAAACATATGAAGCAAATCACCATGTATGTACCATTGTTGCATGTTGTCTGATTTGTTTCATTCTTGCAAGAATTAAATCGGTCTTCCATTCATAAATTTACCATGTACGGTCTTCGTTGTCTCGTTTGTGATCCGAACCTAATAATTATTTTAACATTTAAACTTCAAGCTGTTACAATGTTACTGTTGTTGTTCAGTCACTATTAAAGAAAAATAGTATAGCACAGACTAATGCAAGTAAAAAAGAATTATTAACTGATATTGCTATTTCAGTAAGTCACATGGTTTGACAAAAATCCTCTATTTAGATTAGAAACTTAAAGAAATAAGTTGGAATAAGGAAGCATATGGGAACAAGGAAGATGAAAGTGAAAGCACATTCATCTTCCTTATTCCATTCTGCTTTCTGGTGAAATCAAGCTTTCCTTTAAATTTATGACCTTGTGCTTTATCTTAAAAAGTACTATGTGTAGCTTTTAGGCAGAAAAAAAAGCTTGTTATGTGTTTATTTTTGACATATTAATGAACAAACCTCAATGGCATGAATAAATTGGAACAATTACTGCACCGTGGTTGTCTGAATTAGCTGGTATGATCAATTTCATTTGGCCATTCGGGTTCCAATTTTCCGTAAAAAAATCTGCGTCTGTGACGTAATGCGTGCTCACGCTACTTGATGGATGTAAACAGAGCAACTACAAAGTGTGAATTGTACATGAATTTTAACCTTGCCGTTTATATCTGGATATCAAAAAGCAACATGAAGAAGACTGTAGACATAGAACATAACAATAAACACTACGTTTGTTGTAATGATGTAGGAGATCGCCTGTTTACGTAATATTTATGCCCATGGGTGTGTATGTAGTAAAGAAATGCTACACATATAAAATTCATACAGCAGTTCATAAGACATTATGAACAAGGAGTATTTGCGATTGTTTAATTGTTTTACTTTACGGCAGTCTGATAATAAGTAAATATACTGTTTTACAGTTTTACATTGAGGCGCAGTGGTAGAGCGGTCGTCCTTCAACCGGAAGGTAGGCGGTTCGATTCCCGTTCTTCCCACAGTTCATACTGTCGTTGTGTCCTTGGGCAAGACACTTAACCCACCTTTCCTCCAGTGGTGTTACAGCTGTAACACTGGTGAATGGAACCTTAATGTAAGTCGCTTTGGATAAAAGCGTCTGCTAAATGAAGAAATGTAAATGTACTGTAGATTACTGCAGATTTGTACTTTGTCTTAACAGCACAGTTTTATTTCTAACAGAAAGGTTTTTTAGACCAAGACAAAAATGTGCTCATTTTTATAATTATGATAGATTATCATAAAAAAAAAACTCTAATATTGATAATAATGATTTGACATTAACAGCAGCAATGAGTTGTGTAGATTTGCAAACTTACCCCAGGCTGGAAGGTTGAGAGTGGAGAGGCCTCTGCAGCCGTTAGCAGCAGCCGTTAGCATATTAGCCGTTAGCATTAGCTTGTTCAGCCCGGGCTCCGAGATGAGGAGCGTGTTTACTGAAAGGCGCGTTGGAAAAAGAGCAGTTCAGATACTACCCTCTCTGCCCCTTTTAGTAATATCCTCTGTTGCAGGAGTCAGAAAAGCCCAGATGTAATCACCATGTTAATGCCCTGTGGTAGAACAATATCGGTGAATAGGGGAGCAATGGGCAGACAATATCCATCATTTTTACAATCATTGAATATGACTAACAACCTGTGTTGCTTGTGTTTAGAAAGTTCTTAAACCTCCGTAATGCACCTTTTAAATTAGAACATTATAAATATTAAACAAATGCATGATGTAGATTTTTCCATGTATTTCCGTGTATTATCTAAAACACTTGAACCATTACCAACCAAGGAAAAAAATACACTTTAAAATCCAATTTGTTCACCTTACTTGATAAAGTTGGTAGACCAAATGCACTTGTAAACCTATCTTCTGCTTAAACAAGCCTTTTTTTGTCATGGTAACAAGGCTTCTTACTTTTACCATACTTACCTTTAAGGTTCAGATACTAAAGTAATCTGTACACATAACTTGACAATAAAGTTACATTTAGTTTTGATTGAGTATTGGCTACTTGCATTACAATTTTACCAAATGTTGCTAAACATATAAATTTACTTACTGTACTGTACTATTTACTTAGTATGAAACACAAATCACCTTAATTTCGAATGACACGAGACACACTTGTCAATTTTATTTTTTATTAGTTTTGAATTAATTACAGAAAACATCCAATGGTAATCAAAATGTAACCATGATATTTTAAAGAAAAATAAAAAAGTAAAAACAGTGTTTTGAGTACAAGGGAAGAGGGGCAGTACCGGGCCTGTGTAGCCCGGGACCGGGGAGGCCTGAGACTTGGAAGAGTATCAGAGGCAAGTGGGTGGGGAAGCCTCACCAAGAGAAGGGTGCCCAAACCGGGGCTCGGGTCTGGTTGAATGAGTCCTGATGGTGGTGAAGAAGACTGCCCAAAATGAGGCCTCCTCAGCGGGCTAAGAAAATGTGTTCTGTGGCTCTGGAGCTCAGGGCTGGTTGAGGGAGAGCTAATGTGGAGGACTGTCTAGTGAAAGAGCTCCTGATCTGGGGAAGATAAGATGTTTTGTAGTATTGTAGAGGTTAATAGTGGTGTAATAGAGGTGGAATAGCAGAACCCGTAGACAGATGCAAAGATAAGAAAGCTTTCATTTCAGACACACATACATCATACCACTTATGAAACCTAGACTGTGGCTTCAGCTGTTTTGAGGATAAAACCTGATGAGCTTAACGGTTAGTCTCATTTGTAACAAGGTTCCAAAAATCATCAGTCAAAAGAGGGACAGAAAATCGATGGGATGTGCATTCGTCAGATTTCTCTTCCCTGTATAGCAGTACGTTAATCAAACACTTACCTAACAACACTTACCTGCCAGAAGGTAAATGTTCTTCCCCTGAGACAGAGTCTTTAGCAAATGGTACCACTGCTTTGTCACACATTTTCTTGTCTCACAATTTCTACTCTCACAGTTAGGATCCCTGTCTTTTCTCTGTGTTTTTCTGTTTCTGTTAGCCTCAAAATCAAACAGCACATAAATTAAAGTAAATTCAAAGTAATATTGTGCTATACTTGCTTATGTTGTGGTGCTAAAATTCATGCCCTGTACATGTTCCTCAAAAAACACTGACAATTTTCAGAAAAAATAAAAAACTGCAAACCTAAGTTCCATGCCATAGGCTACTAATGTGTGAAAAAAAGAATAAAACATACTAAATCATTTGTGAAGCCTAATCTACCTTATCCAATGAACTATACTAAAACTACAATGTTTAAAGTGTTCAAAATCCATAAATCCTGCTGCAGTTTACCGTTGTTTTTCTGCTCTCATTAACTGACAATGGTGCCATAATTTGATTCAAATAGGGCTTTGTGTAATTTCATTGGCTACTACTGCACATGTGCACAAACAGCTGTAGTTGCTGTCATGCAGAGATGGTCTCATGTCACCAAGTAAGTGGTGTTTACCACAGGTCTGCATACAATACTGAATGATGTATGTGCATATATTCAGACAGCAATTTGAGTTATTTTTTATGCTGATCCTTCTTTTCTTAACTATGCTATAAAATATCCCTTTATATGTCACATTCTAAGAATAAAATAGAATATATATATTATTACCAAGTATTTTAATGATTTTATTTGCACTATAGATAACATGTTTACAAAATATATTTTAAAACAACATTCATTTAACTATTACTATTTTTATTCATAATTTTTAGTGATTTAGGTCTGACCATTTTCATTATAACATGATATGGTTATAAAGTGATGCCTTAAATTATGATAAGATAAAAAAAATTGTCAAATTGTAAATATAACTTGTACGATGTATTACTGTTTCTATATCAGATCATATTTATACAAACCCTAAGCTGGTCAAATTATTAGTAATTTCATCGGAGGTGGGAAGGAAAGTGTGGTTTTCAGGTTTCACTTTCCACTCCCAAAGAAATTCCCCTTCATAAAAGCATGAGGTGATGCTGTTCAAAGCGTATAAAAGACAAGCTGACTTCAGACCCCTCACAGAGCAACTTGTCAAGAGCCCTCTTCAGACTCAACAGCCTCAACTCCGTTTTTTTTCAAGATCCAGAACCATCCTGATTCAACATGATCAGCACAATGAAAGTACTCCTTCTCTTCACTGCCCTGGCCTGCATCTGCCACGCTCAACGTAAGAATTGACTTATTTGTTAAATTTTTTAATTTGTTTAATTTGTTTGTTTAGTCCTAGACATGAAGAGACACTTCAAAATGACAGATGTATGATACTGAGTCTTATAAAGTAATTTTCTTGTTTCAGGTAATGAGGCAGGGCAGCAGTGTTTGTGTAGCGTTTACCAAAACACTGTGGTATCTAAGGCCAACCTAATAGACATCCAGATCTTCCCTGTAACAAACTTCTGTACCAAAGTGGAGATCGTGTAAGATATCATCATACAAAAGCATGCTTAGCCCTTAAGGAAGCTGTTTCTGAGGTTGTTACTTGTTTATGAAGCTAAATGACTTTGTTCTTTTTCAGTATCACCGTTAAATCTGGCAACAGGTATTGCCTGAACCCAAAATTAAAAATTGCAAAAAGACTCCTGGATAGAGTCATGTGAGTAAAACAATCCACATATGACAACACTCTGCATTTCTTTTTCTGAAAAACTTGACTTAAGTATTTAATGTTATACTTTTTGTTTCAATAATTTTAGGTCCAAAAACTAGAAGGGCCACTGGAGCCAGTCGTGCCTACACATCCAACTCCTCAAAATGCAGTGAAGACCTGTGACCTACAGCACATGCACCTTCAATAAACCCACTGTAGTTTTGAAATAATGAATGTAAAAAGAGAGGAAGCTAAAACACTCTTAAATGTTGTATTTTATTCTTATAAACTATTAACTAATTTATATTTGTTTCAATAGATTTTGATATTTTGTTGTTTTGTTAGTTTTTTATAATTAAGCTGTATCTGATTTTTGTTGATGTGTCTACAGACATTTGTGTTCAGTTTATTTTACACTATCTTGTATCTAGTTTTAATATCTTATATTTGTTGTACATTTTTGGAAGGTAACATCTTTGTTTTCTAATAAAATATATTGTTGTATTTTAAATGATGATGTCTTTTTGATTCATGGCCACAGTTTTTTTTTAAAACAGTGCCGCCTTGTGGTACAGTTTGGAAAATGAATTGGAAGAGGCAGTTCAGAAAATGAAAGTGAATGCCTAATGTAGACTTAGGTTGCTTGCTCTGTGGAATTACATAAACTACTTACAGCATGTTTCCTCACAGCGGCAGCTGATCGGAAAAGGGTGGCCATGCACATCTGATCCTCATAATCTGGTACTCCCGACTCCCAGATCCTGCTTATCTCTCATATAAACACACACTCAAACACATCCATGTCTTTCAGTATTTACAAGAACATTCAGTAACCCAATACACTATTCTTGTGGGGCATAGGCTACACATTGTACCAAATCCCAACCTTGGACCTTGAACTAAACTCTTCACCTAAAGAACATCTGTGGTAGAATAGGCTACAGGTCCTTACTTTGTAGCAGGGTGCACCCTTTTGGCAAAACATAGAATGACACACAGGAAAATGCCATCAAGATGGAAAAACCTTGAGGATAGATGATGGTCTATCTTTTGTGTTCGGTGTTGCTTTTGCACATTAATAATATTAATAACATGAATTGGCTCTTACTAAGACATCCGATCACTGAGTACTTCCTTTTGCCCTGAAGAAGACTACATGTTGGCCGCTTAATGTTTATAACGTTTATAATGGGATTCAGCCATATTAAATAAAGTCTTTTTAAATGCAAGGCAAGGCAATTTTATTTATGTAGCACAATTCATACACTGGGTACCTCAAAGTGCTTTACAGAAATTAAAGACAATTTACAAGATTTAAAATTAGAAACATATGGAAAAAAATACATTTTTAAAGATGTAAAGGGCAGATAAAAAAGACCTCCCCTTGAACAAAGTTGAGGCTTGTTTTACTTCATCTGGAAAGTTGTTCCAGATTTTTGCTGCATGAAACTTAAACGCTGCTTCACCATGTTTAGTTTTAACTCTGGGCACGAGCAGAAGGCCTGTCCCAGATGTTCAAAGAGTCCGAGAAGGTTCATAAGGAACTAGCATGTCAGAAATATATTCTGGTGCTAAACCATTATGAGACTTGTAAAACAGCAGTGGTGTTTTAACCTCCTACGACCTGGTGTCCACATCAATGACTGTATAAACTATGGACGTTTTCCGCCCATCGCTCCCCTATTCACCAATATTGTCGTATATATATATATTACAGTATAGCCTTGTAAAACTCAAGTCCGGAGTAACATGCAAGGTGTTCCTGTGCTTGCAAGCTGCACACAACTGTTACACTGTCTTTCACAGTGGTTAAATGTAATAAGCTGTTCCTACAGACAAAAAAGGATTTCTGATTAAAATGTCCGTTTATGCTATCTGAAAAGTATTTTTTTACTATGGAGTAAAAGCCGAAAAGCCCGGATGTAACCGCCATTTTATTGCCCTGTCGTAATGACAATATTGGTGAATAGGGGACCGGATTACATCCATGTTTATTTACAATCTATGGTCTGTATTAGTGAGTGAAGATATGAGGATGCAGAACCAGTGGTGGTCTTGTAGGCCATGAGCATAGCTTTGAACTTGATGTGGGTGCCAGAGTAACCCAATGAAGAGAGAAGTTACATGCGCTCTCTTTGGTTCATTAAAGACCACTCTTGATGCTGCATTCTGGATCATCTGCACAGGTTTGGTTGTGCAGGCAGGCAGTCCAGCCAGTAGAGCATTGAAATAATCCAGTTCGGACAAGACAAGAGCCTGGACTAGGATTTGCGTAGAGTGCTCAGATAGGAAAAGTCTAATTTTCCTAATGTTGTAGAGAATGAATCTACAGGACCGGGTGGTGCTGGCGACATGACTTGTGAAGTTTAGCTGATCATCAATTACCACTCCCAGTGATAAAGCAACATCAATCAGAGTGACATCTGAGATATGAACAGCTTTAGTAATGACTAGGTCTAGAGTGTGACCTCTGTTATGAGTTGGCTCATTAACATCCTGACAAAGACCAAAAGTATCAAGAATAGTAGAAAGGTCTTTGGCATTCCTGTCACAAACATTATCCACATGCACATTAACATCACCTGTGATGGCAATTTATTAAAGTTTTTTGCAGATAACCAAAACCATTTCAGTAATTCATCAATAAAAATATGACATAATTCGAAAAGAACAACATATAATATAGATAGAGGAAACCTCAACTCCATTTTGAATGACACATCCGCAAATTACTCCCCAAATGATAGCTTCTGGATAATAATATTAGGCTATCGCTAATTCAATTCAATTAGGATCGCATTTCCAGCAAGTGCTTTAGGTATTTGAAGAGTGCCTTGGTTTCCTAACTTTTACTTCCTTTTGCCTTTGTCTTTCTTAATGACGCCCGATGTGTAATGTTAAACTCTTGTATCCATTTGCGTCGAGCAGTTCAGTCTCATTGCGCACAGACTATCACATTACACCAGTAACTTCTAAACAAGCCCCTACTTTAGGAGAGTGAAGCACTTCCGTCGGTGCACTCTGGGGGTGTGCCCGTCGTGTTCTCGGGCTCTGTTTACAGTTTGAATGTCCAAAAGTCATGGATGAGCAAATAAACGATATTTGCTTTTTGTGTCGCTAGTATCGGCGCCGTTGGGACGAGAAAACCACTGCATGTGGATAAAAGCCTCAGGAAACAGACAGGTAGGCGCGTCTTGATTTTGACCCGTATGAAATCGTCACATACGATTGCAGAGATTAAACATTCATAAATGATTTCTAGTATCTTTATAGCTTTCAATTGTGCATGAGTTTGACTGTTTTGTAGTTGGGGATTCAGATTTAGACTGTATTTTCTTCCTGATAGGCGTGATCCCAAAAAACAAAAAAACACTCCACTTGGTTCCTGTTTTTGCAAGTCACTCCAGACTGACGTGCGCAGAAATATAAATAGCTATGTGTTAGCTGTAGACACTGTAGCATACTATCGCAGTAAATCTTGTCCATAGTAAATTAAAAAAATGGCAATTATAACGTTCAGAATTTGATTCGAAGACAAAGGCCTTGAACCTGACATCTAAATGCAGAACAAACAGAAGTTAGTCCAAAAGCCATATTTATGTCTGCACTAAACCATAGAGGGGGGCTTTTCTATGAGAGTGCCTCTCAACATAATTTTGAACTTACTGCTTGTAATCGGATACTGTTTCTATTTGATGCAGTTCAGAAATAATACACCAAGGCAAATACTGTATTGTTCAAAAACAGCTAAACTATCTTAAAAGTCTAAAAATTGCCAATTCACATTTTATACAATAATATGCTGTCAGTACCAGCTAAAGTAACACTGTATGCTGTTATGTGATGAAGTGTTTAGGTTTTGAGTGATCATCCAAACCACCACCTTTAAAGTCTCCAGCCACGTACCCCTCTGTCCTGGTGTCAATATGTCCTCACAGCAAGGAGACATTCCAGGTAAAACTGGCTTGGGATCATTTCTTTATTATCTTTGGGTATAGAATAAGACATATCGGATTAATCTCCCATGTAATAATTTGTCAGTACAGTAGAACAAACATTTTGCATGTGTACATTATCCCACAATACTTTGATGGTGATCATCTTTTTCTCAGCCCTGGAGTCGGGAACATCATCTACATTCTTCAGTGCCATGCCGTCCCCTTTAGGAATGAGGCGGCACAATGTCAGCTACGACGAACTGACAGATATCCCGATGCATTCACCGCCAACGAACATGACTGTCAACTTTTTGTGGAAGGACCCTGTTATTCCAAAGCACAGATTTTGGAATGCTGCAGAGGTGCTTCACTTTGATAATGCATAAGTGAAATTATAGTGGCCCGTGAGTAGAGCAGGGTATTCATTAACTGTTTGGCGCTTTGATCCCTTTGGTGAAACACTTGTGTTTGTGATAGGTCTTAACTGTAATGTGCTAGTGTAAAGGTTCTGTTTTGTATTATAGGTACAACTTAGAAATGTGTGCCATTTTTTGTTCAATAGGTAACAGACTAAATTAAATTTGTGTACATAGGAAGCTGAGAGCAGTGGGAGGTTGATGACTTTTGAGGCAGCTACACCAGCCAAGTCATCAGTGCCTGTGGTAAAGACTAAAGCCACCTCTTTAATGAACTCACTGATGATCAGTAAGTGAACAAACATTTGCTATTCATTTTAATTTAAAGCTCATGTGTTTAATTTTACCTGTGTGGGCTTATTTACTCTATTAACAAATTATTTAGACCATGGCGAATTATCATAGCTGCCAAGAAAATTTTAGTTTCAGACTCCCTGTTACTGTTGTTGACGTTATGATTTCTTTACCAGAGCATACACATGAGAATCTCCAGAAGTTTGAGCACCAGGCAGGCCTGACAGACACTGGGTATTCTCCCCATAAGGGCCTAGCTGCTGAGGAGACTTGCTTTCGACTGGCTGAAAGCACATTGCCAGTGAGTAATAGGCCATTGTAAAAAATATATATGTGTGTGTGTGTGTGTGTGTGTGTGTGTGTGTGTGTGTGTGTGTGTGTGTGTGTGTGTGTGTGTGTGTGTGTGTGTGTGTGTGTGTGTGTATATATATATATATATATATATATATATATATATATATATATATATATATATATATATATATATATATATATATATATATATATATATATATATATCCTGTCCTCGTATAGTATAGTGGCCAGTATCTCCGCTTGTCACGCTACAAAACCTGGGTTCGATTCTCACGGGAGAACTGTTCTTGCACTGTCACCTGCATATGCCAATGATAATTTAAGAACAGTAGCTCAATGGGTAGAGTGGTCATTTTCAACCGGAAGGTAGGGGTTGATTCCCGACATACTGTCGCTGTGTCCTGGGCAAGACACTTAACCCACCTTGCCTCCAGTGGCTGTAATAGAACAATGTAAGCTAAATGAATAAATGTAAATGGAAATATATATATATATATATATATATATATATATATATATATATATATATATACATAATGTAATGTAATAATTTAATATTATTGTTAAAATTATAGTATATTGTTGTATCTCTCCGTCAGCTACAAAGACTGTCTGGGTAAATATCATAGATTGTATAATAATATACACGTGAACATAACATAGCAAGAAGAGTTTCGGCCGTGTTGCCAGGCAACGCTCTTAAATGAAACGAGCCCCCTTATTTTCTCAAACGAACCAATGATAGAGCGCCTTACATAAGAACAGTACAGCCTCTGCTGTGTGTACGGGCCGTGTCGCATTTCCTAAGTATAATTTTCAACTAAACTCTATAATACTTGTTATTATGGACAAAATAAAGAGATACACCGAGGTGGAACGAGACAAAACACGTATTATAAAAAGGTATGTAAGATATTTAAGTATTGAGATGAATATTTTTTTCCGGCGGCCGGGAAAACAGGCCGGAGCTAGCTGCTATTAGCTTTTTGACCAACGTTAGAGATTGACTAGGAATAGTTTATCTGACAATTCAGTAAACACGAACAAACACACGAGCTCATTTGATCCGTTAGTTATAGTTCTTATAAACATAGGTTCAATATAGGCCAGTTTAAGGAAGGTCACATTTATGTTGACTCTTAAAGAAACGTTCGGGTATTATTATTGTACGAGGGCGAGCTAACAATCGTGCGTCCTAAAAAAATAGCTAGCTAACTAGTTAACTCGCAAGTTTCCGTCGTGCTTTGTGAAATTAAATTGCAGCATTGGGTGTAATCAACTTCGCCCTTTAGCCTGGGTTTGTTACATGTGATTAAAACGTTGGTGCGTTGTTTCCCCCACACAACCCTATTGACGTAGTAGGATTTATGTTTTGTTGTTAATATATTAGATTTTACATGTGCCAACACCTTAAACTGGTCCAAGGGTAGTTTAACATTAAATTACTCTACGCCTACTGGTGTGTTTGAGTTTGTTATTATTACACCTGCCTCTGTGTCCTTTGGTATGTGGTACATATAGTATTTAGTGTTTAACAACAGTCTCTGAACATCAGCCCAAGTAACCCATAGGGCGTATTAAACTTACACGATAGTCATTTGCACAATGAAGTCTACAGTGAGCAAGCATTTCAGTTGTTTACAACACGTTTGGAAGAATGCTCATTACATGCTGAGAATGTGCTAATCGAATGGAGACATAACATTGTAAAGGTAGTGATGGATATTTTTTAATAATTCAATCCAAAATGGCAAGGCAAGTACGTATCTAACCACTAAGATATTTTGGCATCATTTTTTGTGAAACAGCAGCTTTTCATGATTTGCTGTAAACAGGGAGATCCAAGTTGTGGCGTTCCAGTTAAATATTTGCTTTTGATACTGTATGTAAGAAACATCTTTAATCTTAGTTAATCTTAACTTTAGTAGGTAACTATAGGTGTTTTTTTTTTTTTTTGTAGTGTTAGTGTTATGCATTGTCATTAATTATCTATCCAGCCTTGGCCAATAGGCTGTATGACGCACTTTGTCATTATTGGAGTTTTATCTGCAGGTCCTGAGAAGATCACTGACCTCTTGTGTTTTTAGAGTGGTTGTTTGTGACACATCTGTCACAAGTTGAAATGTTTAAAACTGTGTTTATGGATTAAATTGTTAAATTAAAGTTAAACTTTGTACTTTACTCTTATAGAAGTTGAAGATGCCAGGTGGGGACTTTAAGGAGGACAGGCTTACAACATCAGCACAATCAACTCCCTCCGTCACTCCCTCTGTCACCCCCTCCGTCACCCCCTGCGGTTCTCCGCACACATCACCTGCCCCCAGTCGCAGGTTTGATCCAAATCAACTGTACTTTACTCAAAAGATGACATTTAATCCTTTTATAAAATTCTTTCATTCTCTAATAAATAAAGGAGCTGGTTTATTGCCCGGGAGCACAGCTGTCCTAATTTAAGCACAGGCATGGGAGGGAACGAAGGAGGTGGGGGAGAGAGGTGGAACTTTTTTGGAACCCGGTCTGTGGTACAGAAGTCCCCCACTGACCCAGGCTCTGACACAGGCACAGGTGAGAGACGCTCTGACATGTTCATCTACATGTAATTAATCTAAAATGATCATAGTATAGTAAACTTTTTTTTTTTCTCTGTGTAATCTTTAAATGTTTCAACATCATAAAGCAAATAAATGCTGTGGTTCATTGTGAGGGTATACAACATTTGTATCATTAGTAACACATTTACAGAACGTCATGTAACCACAAACGGAGGTACAATCTGTAACAAAAAAGTTGCTGCTGAGTCACAGTTGTAGGCATTAAAACCAAACCATGCATCACTCTGTTGCTGTTTTTCAACAGGCTTCTCACTGCAGTCCTACTTTGGCATTCAGAAGTCCTCCACTATGGATTACTCAAGCACACAGGTCAAACTAAAGGTGGAAGACCCAGCCAACTTCCCACCCCTAAGATTGAAATCACCGGGATTGAGGCCAAGCAGCCTCCCACACGGCCGCACAAACTTAAACCTCGGGACATGAATGTTTTAACACCTTCGGGCTTCTGAACCACATCAGTCCTAGTGTCCTTTTCCATGAAGTTGATTATATTCCTTCTGCGTCCCCTCTGCCTCCTCACAGAGACAAAGGGTGAGAGAGGACCAGCCTGTTCTGATCAACTGTTCTTCCTGCTTCACACTTTCTTCCATTGGTCTTAATAAAACACCAGATAAAGTGACTTCATTTTGTTGGTACTGCTTTCTATTGTTATTATGTCATTCACAAGCATTGCCTCGATGTCCTTGTTTTCTTGTCACTTGTGGCATAGATGATGTGTTAAAATATCTTGTCACCACAAATGTGTGGGGCTTTTTTTGGTTGACATGGGTATAGTGTGGTACAACTGATTGTGCCTAAATTTGCTGTGTCTTTGCATTTGGCATATTTGACATTTGTGTATTGTACTTAATTTGCTGACTGAATTGGTTGTATTTTATTTTTAAATACGTCATTTCTGAATTGTTGCATGTGTTCTTTATATTGCTTTAAAATATTGTTGCTACATGGGTCATTAACTTTATTTTTAATTTTGTTTTGTAGTTCAGTTCATTAATCTCTGCTGTTTTGTTTAAATTGCACAATGGAGAGTGTCTTTGTAAATGCTTTTGAGGCTTACAAGCAAATGTCAGATTTTTTATTTTTTTATTTATGGAACCAGTGTTATTCCTTTCAGATTATTTGCTTGTCATTAAAAAAAGTGTAGGCAATAAGAAAGTTATTGTGATCTTAAAGTTAGTTTCACTGCTGTTAAACTTCCCAAAGGTGTGGGGCGCAATCGCTCAGGGGTGGAGCAGTCGTCCTATAACCGGAAGGTTGGCGGTTCGAGTCCCACTTACCACCACCAGTGTGTGACTGGAGTGAATGAATGGACGGTCTCAAAGCGCTTTTAATCCCTTGGTCCCTTGGGTGCAAAGTGCTATATAAATCTAATCTATTATTAAAAGGTGACCAGGAGATGGCAGAATAGCTTATGATTAAATCACAATCTCATGTCTTATTGTTTACTTGCCTTTTATCCACAAATCATGCAAGTCACTTAATTACAACAATTCATAATGTTCAGTAAAAGCAAGTCAGGAAATTACTGTAGCTATAGCTTGTCAGTCCCTTTGGTGTAGTCCTTTGCTGTGTACAAAGCAATTTAATTATTTATTATTGCATCGCACATATAATTGTACTGAACAGAACGTACAATAAAATAATTAAGTATTGGTTCTCGATGTGCAAGCACACTTGGAAAGTGAGAAGAAATAAGTATTAGAGGTGGCCTTTCCCTTAAGGCTGTATCATGAACTGTTAAGAGTTTACAGCCCTGTTAAAAACTACTGCTGTTATTCTCAGAAGCTCTCATTATTAAATGAGATGGTTTTGTTACAGGGTGTGCCTCTTGCCCTCATTTTATGTCTTAGAAAACACACCAAAACCTTTAATGTGACATTTTATGCTGCTTTGTATCTTACCTGTGTGTTTGTATTCCTCCATGTTTCTTAGTTAAAGTAGATAGAACTTCTAAAACAAAGTTGGGAAGTGTTTAGTGTTTGTCTGGTTTCTAGGTGTGGTTTTCAACTAGTGAGTGACAATGCAACACATCTATGAGGCAGGTCAAGGCACGGGCATCTATAAAAAAAGATAAATGGTCACAAAATAAATGGCACAAACAGAGAAGAAGCTAAAAAAAACAAATAAAACATGACACAGCTGGACAAAGATTAATGACAGAAAAAAGTGAGTTTTAATTATTTGTTTAATTGAATAGTATGTCTAAAGTAAAATAATTTTTGCAGATGTTTACATACATTTACAGTGTAAAAATGGCTTTAGTTTCAGAAACATTCAACATTTGAGGAATCCCTTTACTTCGTTTGGGGCAGTTGCAAATGAGTAGAAATCGTGAGTGAAGGGTGGAGAGTCCCAGCAGTCATGACATAATACAGATGGCTCTCTCTGGGTCTGATGTGATGTCATTGCAAACTGTCCCGTCTCCGCTCTTCGGCCCTCACCTCTGATACATCATAGCCCACTCACACGCGTAATACACAGCTACAGCCAGTTTCCAAGGCTCAAGTGACCACACACCAAAACTGAGGTCTCCCCCACAATTTGACACAGTACACTTACTCACCAACAAAATCTAGTCTGGACAATTTCCTTAAAATGTTTTTTTGTTTCTTTTTTGAAGCCAAATGACACACCCATATGACACCCGCTGGCTTAACGGCCATAATAACCAGAAATCAACTTTACAAGAAACCAAAGAGCAGCTTGCTTCACTGATCAAGGTTTCTTTTTCTTTGTGATTATATTTCTGAGATAAAAAATATTACATTGTGTATAGGGTTCATCTTTGAGGAGAATCATGTGATCATTCATTCATCAATTTTATACTGCCTGTCCTCCTTTGGACTTTTACTTTATTACTCAACCAAGCCTGAACCAAAATATAATATACAAGTACTGAACATAACTCATTAAATATACTCAGACTCATAATTACTCATGTCTAGTAAATTCAACTTGTAGGAAACTCTCAACAGCTCTCTCACTACTGTTTACTGTATCATCTACTGTTTGTGTTAAGCCCTCTTGGCTGTTGCTAGGCAGTGAAGTAAAAAAATAAAAGTTTATTGTAAACTAAACATAAAAGAATAATTAACTGACAGACAAGTTCTATAGCTGCCATAAAAGACTAATCCATTTTGCTACTTGTGTGAGCATTAAATATCTAATAATGTGATATTCAGACGTGCTTCAGTTGTAGTTTAATGTAAAAGCTACACCATGTGACTCCTGAGACACATCTGGGGCTAATTCACAGTGAAATGGCCAGGAGGTGAACTCACCAAACTGAGAGGAACCAAAGCTGCCTTCAGCTAGTGAGTCCTGTCAAAGTAAGCATCCATTATGCCCCCTACGCAAGAATAGAGTTACAGTGTTACAGTAAATATAGTGTATTAACCATAACACTTATAGGTTTCTCAGGGGGGGGACAAGGGACAAATGCTGCATGTTTCACACAATCTTCTTCCTGGCTTCTGACGACCACACTCTGAGCATTTGTTATGTTCTTCTAGCGTTATTTTGCCATCCCCCACCGAGGTAGAGAGAAGAGCACAGTGTATTGTTGGTCCCTCGTTTGCAGGCCACAAAGTCCTAACGTGAAGCAGATGTAGGAGATCCCCTGCAACTCGGTCTACACTACAGACTGGAGGTACAACTCTCCTGTGCTGTTTCTGACAAACACCTTTAACAAAAACACAAGCAAGAGATCCAGTGTTTTTGTCTGATTTTACCTTCAAAATTCTACATTTTCAATTCACAATACTGAACTAAACTGCAAATTATTTATAATACTTCTGGCTGACTGTGTGGCCTTTTTGACAATAAATGTATATGATTCCATGTAACAGTTATTAGTGTTCAATTTAATACGAGTTATGTTCTGTGTAATAAAAAAAATAATCATGTCATGTATAATAACTACAAAGACTAAAATGTCATAGTCAGGGTTTGACATATGACACAGGCCTCAGGTGTTAATGTTACTCGATAAATGTTTCTATAAACTTCAGTTTCAGTTCACTCAGCAATGAATGTAAGCCCATAAGCACCTACAGACTTATCACAGGAAGAATGAATGATTTAAAATCCAGCTAAATGTATATATTTTTTTGTTTTTTCTGATGGTGCTGTTTCTGTGGGCTCACCCAGTACTTAGTCTGGGTGTATCCTCACACATAGTTTTGACAGTGTGACTTCTATGTCATAGCAACCTGATATTCCTCTAAATCAAAGCATTAACACAAAGGAGTAAAGACACTGATTACTGTGTAAAACATTATACATTTTACACAGCACATATAGATTTTTTTTTTAAAGAAGTGAAAGCAAAATCAAGTGAACATTAAACCTGATGGTGTCATTTATGCCCACATCACTGTACTCTCCATTAAGGAACCTTTGATCTGTGGGGTAATCGTTGTTGGATAAGTCATAGAGCCCAATTATTGCTTTTTAATAAAACCTGTGGTGTTGGTTTTTGCAATAGTTACTCACGCACATCTCCAAAACACTGGACTTTAAGGAAACTAACTAACTTAATTCGAACAAATAGTCATCACTTAAAACACCATTAAGGTGTGTAATAACTGTGTACTTAGTTCTGGGTGTGACATAAGATGAAACTAGAAAAATGGATTCCAAGAATGTTTTTTCAAATGAATCCTTCCTCCTCTTTATTATCATTTTAATCAAACAAAGATGGGTGAGGCCAGTAACAGGACAAAAGAAGTAAAGACAACCAGTACAGATGTGTTTTAAACCAATGGGCCAAATGTAGTTAGGGTTCTTCTTTATGGGATTACATTGTTGCACATGTTAGCAAAATAAAACTAAAAAACTCCATTCCATCCTTTCATTAGGTCTGATGTTTTGGCATTAGATCTGAGCTTTGCCTGGACCTGGGAAAAAGCTACTAAAGTGTTTTCAGATTAAAAAATGTTACAATAAGTACATAAAATGTATCGTTTTAAAGCTGTTTTAGTTTAACTCCCGGTTTCAGTAACAAGAAAAAACTTTAGGCTACGTGTACAAGGGAAATACTACCCTCCCATGAGTTGTTTAGCATGTAGAATAAAACAAGTCAAATGAACCTTGTCTAAGGGCAACTATAATCAC
Organism: Perccottus glenii; assembly: GCA_024416835.2. Lineage (NCBI taxonomy): Eukaryota > Metazoa > Chordata > Actinopteri > Gobiiformes > Odontobutidae > Perccottus > Perccottus glenii. Next base: position 21,726,213 of record CM044554.2, on the reverse strand, counting down.
AATTTATATCGACAAGAATCACTCAGATGGAACATTTTTCATTTACTGATGCACTGATTATACAAAAGATTAGACAGAGAAACACTTCCACAGAAATACCAGCACCACTCCTGCATCACCACAGAAAAGAATGTTATGGCATAGTTACCAAGAAATGCTGCAGGATGAGAATAAGAAAAGTATTTTTTTCCTTGTTTATGTAATATATTTTTAGTTACAAGGAAATAAAAAACAGAAAAGGAACTAATCCTTTTTCAATGATTCACTTACATAACCCAAACACTTATTACAGAGGTGAAGATTTATGACATCAAACAAGGAAGTCTCGATCTCCTTAGTGTTCCTCAGAACTTTCTTACAAGAAATTAGAGCCCCAAATTGTCGCTATTGTTTTTTTCTTTATCTAGTAGGTCTAATTTAATGTAAGCCACATTCCCTTTTACATTTACAATTACATAATACAACACAATTTATATCTCATATTTGACCTGTTCACTTTCACAGATTTATAAATCTTATTAATCTTTCAAAAATTAAAAATAAAAATAAATAAAATTAGTTGTGAAGCACTTTGGCTCAACTTAGATGCTTTTAAATGTATTTATACAAATAAATTGGCTTGGCTTATACTGTAGGCTAATTGTAAAACTAATTTACCAACTAAACCTACGCGTATACAACGTACAGACAATGACTTAATGACTTTAACAAACTAGTTTGTCCGGCAGCTAAGTGCGTCAACGTAGGCACCAACCCATCGGACAACGAGAGCCACGAGCACCTGCAGGAGGCGGTAACAAACTGGACGATATGAACCGGACAGGGGAGGGATAGATGCAAAGGGGAGGGGCCTCTGTCTCTCCAGGAAACACCATTTAATGCTCAATGAGAGCGTGTCAAGCTGTCTTTATACTCCGGATTAAACACGGGAGACTCATCACTCACCTCTTTTACGAGCTTTCTTAAGTCCAAACCTTGAGCAATGTGTGGTAAGACTCCTTCTTTTTTAAATCTTGTTTCTATGTTGACTAACTTGCTTTAATATAAAGAAAAAACGCACCAGAATTGCGATAGCCTACGCATGACATGAGAAGTGTAGAAAGTAGACAGACTGACAACACAGTCACTTGTAAAGTGTGTGGATTTGCTGAAAGCCATTCAGCAACAGTTGGAAACGTGTCTTCACTGTCTTTTCCTATTTGGCTTAACGCACGACTGCTAGGCTACGTGTCAGTTTACTTTGGCTGATGTTGAGGAAGAAAACATTCACATCCTGCCACAATTTTTAAATTTCACTCGTTGTATAGTTTAATGTGTGCTAGTGAGTTAGTGAGTTTATTATCATCCACTTGTCAACGAAGTCATCAAAGTCTGGCTCCCTGTTGCATCTCTCCTGCAACACTCGCAGTGGAAGTCACTAGTGACGTTTACGATAGTCAATCGAAAACGGTTTCTGTGCTTTCCCTTGAGTCCGCAAAAGGCGAGGACAGGGTTGTGTGGAGTTTACCGCAGTCTATGCTCACCTGGGTGCTCAAACACTGTCCGCAATGTGCGTCCCTCAATGGGCGGCTGTGTGCACGCAGTGGGTCTGAATAGCCCTCAGCGAGAGTAGGGCTGGAAATACGCTGTAGGAGTTTCACTGCAAAAGACTGTCTATTGATGCACTTAGATAAAGTTGTTGTGATGATGTTAGGAGTAATTCAAATAGGACATGGTGCCTTTTTGTTTGCCTAAAGAAATGTGTGAAAATGATAATGACTGAAGTTATACTGTAATAGCTGCATCTCCAGAAATTAAAAGGCTGTTTTTTTCTGTATCTTTTAAAAAGGAATTTTTGCCTACCTCAATTACCGAGTGCCCCGCACCAGAAAGGAGATATTTGAGATTCTGGTGAAGGGACTGCAGAGACTGGAGTACAGAGGGTATGATTCAGCAGGTAGGATACTCACACTCACCATACTGTCTGCCTTTGGAGCATCCAAACCTGAAGCTCCATAACAGTGGCACAACCTGATTTTCTTTTATTTTCTTATGTGTGGCTCAGTTAGATGAATTGAAGCTGATAACTAAATGTTTTATGTTCTTAAGATTTTATTTGACACGTATCAGTTTATGATGCTGGTAAACTCAAAACAAAATTCAGGACAGACCCGTTTTACCGTAGTGACACACAGAAGAATTTTAACAAAGGGCTAGAGAAACACTGCTTTGGGCCACTGGATAATTAAACCTGTGCTTAAGTGTGTTGTTTCCAGTTATGCAAGTATAATAATGGAGAAAGGAAGAATCAGAAGTGAACACATACATACATAATTGCTCCTCCTATTTGAACAGGATGAAGCTGTGTAACATGTTTGTTTTATCACAGTTTAGAACAATATGCTTATTCTTGTTTTAGGTATTGCTGTCGATGGGCCTAACAACACTACCAACATAAACGGCAACACTATCTGTTTAATCAAAAAGAAGGGGAAAGTCAAAGCTCTGGAAGAGGAGCTCCAGAGTAGGTTAACACATATAGACTTTTTCGTTTTATGTTTGCTTTCGGTGTCACTTAAAGACCTTTTGTTTTGTTTTGTTCAGAGAAAGACTCACTGAACTTGGACGAGGAGCTGAACACACACTTTGGCCTCGCTCACACTCGCTGGGCCACACACGGAGAGCCAAGTCCTGTCAACAGCCATCCTCACCGCTCTGACAAGGACAACGGTAATAACTCCAGAGTTTATAGTCTTACACTTAGATTAATTAGAAACACTACTTAGGCCCAATGATCATGAACAGAACATAATTTAGGAATAAATAGGTATTCACTTTTATTTTTAGTATGTAATGATGGCAGCCTTTTATCCTTAAAACAGCAGATTGAGATGCTGATGTATTTTCATTCAAAGCAGTGAACATAATGTAACTGAAGATTCAGCCTTTAGACTTCTACCTCATCAACACAGCGACACCTGCGCTTTACTTTTGTTGGCCACATTTGACAAATTAATTAAAACTAGTCTGACCAGACAGGGAGCATTACTGTGCGTCATGTGGGTGTGGCCAAGTCAATTATGTCTTTAGAACAATGCTGCATCATTTATCCCATGCTAAGACTGTTGTGTATAAATATGCTGGACATACTAGATACTTATTATAAATTAAAAACAGCACAGCTAACTTAATATTGTAATTTTTTCAGAGTTTGTTGTCATCCACAATGGAATCATCACCAACTACAAAGAGCTGAAGGAGTACCTGGTTGGTATTATCAGAAATTTATTATAATAGCTACTGTTTAGTTGTTTGGTACAGCAGACCTGAAAACAGGACACAGATGTTTCTGTGTTTCTGCTTTGTTTTTTCAGGTCCCATCCATTTGAATATACAAATTTAAACCTTATTCATTTACTGATGTCAGACATTTTCTAATATGTCAGTTTTATTGTGAAAATCCAAGACTAGATTAGATTATACCATGCAGCAAGGATAATATTAGCCTACATCAATGTTACAGTTTTAGAATATACAGGATCATTTGAAATATTATCAAATATTTCTCACATGATTATGCCTTTTATTAAACATTTATTTTAGTTCAAAAAGCCAATTCTACACTGACTTTATCATCTGGTTGACTTAGACATGAAACTCTAATGACAACGATATCACGCCTATGACCGACTCACTCCTTGTTATCTTTTTGTACCGAGGTCACTTTAGATAGCTTACCAACCACAACAATCTCTTTTACTTTCTTTAGCACAGTAATATATTGCTTTCCTCTTTCCAACTTTAGATCAGCAAAGGATACGAGTTTGAGTCTGAGACGGACACAGAGGTCATTCCCAAACTCATGAAATATGTTTATGACAACAGAGAAAATGACAACATTAGCTTCTCCACACTGGTAGAGAGAGTCAGTAATCAGTTGGTGAGTATGTGTGCCTTTTTTCCCCTTCTACTGACAACATTAGGAGAATCTTTATGATGTTTTAGCTAGTCTTGGCAAGTCCTGGTTGCTAAATCTAGCATGATGTTGCCAGTATCATAAAATGTGTTATTGACGGGTCATAAGCACCCACTCACTATTGTATTGTCTAGAACCACTTAGATTAAACGCTGTTACAAAACCACTATCTTTAGAAACAGCATCAATATTACTTTATTGCTTGCTCTGGTTTATGCTTTAAGCGCCATAAAGGAAGCCCGTTTTTTCAATAATTTTATGTTTCAGACTTAAGCAACAAAGAAGCCAAAGTCATTCCTTCTTTTTCTTTTCTCTGCCCCAACACAAACTACAACACTAGAAAACTGACCAATCCTGTCTGCCACCACAGGCAGCGTTGCTGCCAGAGCTTTCGAAACACAGCTAATGTTGTACAATAGAGGTCTTATTTCTCTTAAGTCCCCCCCACCATACTCTCCGCCTTTTCCCAACATGCACCCACACCCACTCCACCACTGCCAAAGGCCACAAGACCAGCCCACAGATGAAATGTTTATCTGCTCTAGATTACAACATCAACCTTCACTTATATAGCTTTTCAATGTAGTTTTATTGTTTACGATACAACCATCCATCTACTGCAAACCCTATGTTTCCTCTTTCTTTCCGTTTCAGGAGGGTGCCTTTGCTCTGGTGTTTAAAAGCCGACACTTCCCTTCGGAGGCTGTGTCTACTAGGTTAGTACTCAGATATCTACAACGCTGGCTACATCATCACTGCAGTGAGTTGGTCCCATTAGAGTTGACTCATCCTTGTTGTTACGACTATGAAGCAATCCAAAGTCTTTTTTTTTTGGGAGATTCCTTTTATCCAGTAATTCTGTGGCTATTACATTTGACTTGCCTTACGATAGCACTTTTTTTTTTTTTTTTATGTGTCTGACCGCCATTCCTGCTGTATGAGTTGGCCATACCTGTGACGTTAACAGCATGGTGTAGATTATAACTGTCCTAATGGCTACTTTCTTAAGCCGTGACTTGTTGTGTCCTGTCGCCCAATAATATGTCTTAACACTCAGGCTATAAAAGAGCAGAGAAGTTCTATTCTGTCTTCCCTTACTCCTGACCTTATCCATTAATACAACTTTATTAATCCTTAAGGGGAAATTCAGTTGTTAGGCCTCTTCAGTTGATTGCACACTGATTTTACAGTCTTATGGCAGTCAAGAAGAAGGTATTGTGACAGTCTGTTCTGCACTGACCTCAGACCTTCACTGACTGTTATCTGTTGTTCAAATACCAAAAGCAGGGGGTGGTCTTAGTTGTTCAGTAAACATGGATCTGATGGGGAAAGACTCAGGTGCCGGAACTGGTTCTGGAAACAATTTTGTTGATAGTGTCACAGGCAGTACAGCTCTTGGTTGAAACTGTAACCTCGACGACATGTGACAGGTCTCAGTCCCACTGCCACGGTCCCAATTGATAGTGGTAGCTCGGCAGTTGGAGTAATCACAAGACCGTTGCTTTAAACACCTAATAAAGCCTGATACCTTTAAAGGAGTATTTGTGTAAGTACCAGATATAGACTACGTTGCTTTATGCAGTTGTGAGCCACTCCCTGTACTTTGATTAACTTTTCTGTTTATCCCCTCTCTCCTGTTCTTCTCATTACTGCCCCCATCACTCTGGGTAATTGTACTAGAAAGCAACCACATGTTTCTGTTTGCAAGCCTTTTTTTTAAGACCCACACCCCTTAAAACAACTCGCCATCTTACGTCAGCACATCCATGCTCTAGATAAATCCCAGACAAGAGCAAAAATAAAATAACAATAGTATAGGTTTGAAGTTTTGCTCATGAGTTCAGTTCTTTTGTTTGTGGCACACACCTATTAGAAGGAACCACCAAGTTGCCAGGAACTGTCGGCATGGATAAAGGCATTTCACCAAGGCTATTCAAACATAAGCCATGGTTTAGCAGGATACAAGTTGGTCACAGTATAGCAGGACATTTAAGCTAAAGAGAGTTACAAAATAGAGTAATGAGAACAAAAATCACATGGTTCCTTTGTCTGTGATTATACAGTGGATTAGGATGTCAGGTTACCAAAGCCTAGGTGTATGTGACATTGCTGAGTGTCTGCAAAGGCTTAAGCACACACTAATTTCTCCTTCTCTTTTTTGCCTGCTTCATTCTTGTCCCGGCAGGAGAGGAAGTCCATTGCTCATTGGTGTGCGAAGTGAGCATGAGCTGTCGACCGAACACATCCCTGTCCAGTACAAAACCGGTGAGCTCTGTTCTTTTCTGTTTGCCATTATCCACTTACACTGCTCCAGATCTTTGCCTTTTGCACATTCTCATATGTTATACCAACATTTAACCATAATATATAATTAATCACAACATGAACAATACATAGACATACACATTTTTTTCCTTATCGTATGATTGGGATGTCATCAATAAGTGGCTTTTTACTTATATTTAGTGGCCATCCAAACTACATTACTGTATATGTGCATAAAATAGCTGAGGTAGGCAACACTGAACATTTATTAACATCACTTTACTGGTCTGGCCCCACATTGTACATTCACAAAACCTGTTGGGCTTTTTTTTATGTCATTGGAGGAAATGTTTGAATTCCACCTAAACCTTTGAACTCGGCTAAGGGTTAGCAACCTCACTTACTGCCTCTTACTAACCACATTGTTTGATTGTTTTTATGTCCTACAATCTTTAGACATTTTGCCTCTGACCTACATAGGTTTGGAAGGCAGGCATGTAAAGTCAGATAAATTACTTCCTGGAAAAGAATATTCCTTGTGCTAATAGAGAGAAGTTATAGTTGTTATCAAATTTTATAGTTGAAGGCTACTTGTAGTGCCATCCCTTTTCTTGTCAGTACAGTGCATTATTCCGTGGCTTTACTATCTTATCTATTTTTATGGTTCTTGATAGTTCACCAGGTCAAAGTCCATAGCTTGGTTAGGTGGCTCGTACTCAAGAGAGAATCAAACTGGGTGTGTCACTTGCTTGTATAAGAAAATAAAATCCTCCTTTTAAAATCAAAAGAATATTTTATTTCAGTTTGTAGAAACATAATAGCTTAGATGAAAGCATACCATAGCAGTTAACACAAAACTTTGCTTTTCTGTGGAGCAAATGTGACATTGTGAAAGTAACTACAAAGTAACTAAATTTTCATTCACTCTTACTCACACCCTGTCTGACCTGTTTGTGCTAAACAGGGTCTTTAAATCATGTAACATACTGACGTAATTCTGGTTTTTAAGTCGCTGAAAGTGACATTATGATCTCTGACCCTCAACCTCTGACCTTTGACCTTGTAGCCCACTTCAAGGATGGGGTCCAGGAGAAGAATGACCATAACAAGCCTGAGAGCTCCAGTGCTAATGAGTCGGAAGACCTGGCTGTAGTATTTCTTTGCCTCTGATGCCAGGTAACACCACCTTTAACTTTTAGTAAAATAATGAAAACAATGCTTATCAAAGACATCTTATCCCTATGTCAACATCCCTTCTTTTGTCTTGCTCAAACAGTGCTATCATTGAGCACACCAACAAGGTGTTGTACTTGGAGGATGATGATGTAGCAGTTGTGTCCAAAGGAGAGCTGTCCATTCACCGACTGAACCGTCAGGCTGGAGAGGACCCTGTCAGAGCCATCCAAACCCTGCAGATGGAGCTGCAGAACATCATGAAAGGTCAGACAATGACACAAGTTATATTTATAACAACTGATGCATGTCTGTGCTAGCAAAGCTGATATCAGTTCTTACCAGTTTGCAAACCTTTGTTGAATAGATTCTCAATTTTTTATAACCTTTTGATTGGTGACTTTACGTTATAATTTTATCCTAAACTAAATATTAAATACAATTAGGATAAACCTCTTGGTACACATGTAGTTATCAAAACTATGCTTGATTGCCCTCTACTGGCTGAACATGGTGTTGTGTTGAGTAGGCTTTATTAATAATAATAATAATAATAATAATAATAATAATATTATTATTATTATTATTAATACATTTGATTTGTTTCCGCCTTTCAAGACACCCAAGGACACCTTACAGAGCATTAAAAACAAACAGCAAAAAGACAATAATTACAATTAATATGCAGAATAAATTAATGTATTTTTCTTGCTTAACCAGGAAACTTTGATGCCTTTATGCAAAAGGAGATCTTTGAGCAGCCAGAGTCAGTGGTAAACACCATGAGGGGCAGAATCTGTTTCGACAACAACACTGGTGAGTAGAGATTTTACATCTGTTATAACTAGTGAAAAATTGTATGTCTTGTAAGTTTTTTTTAGACTGTGTCTGTAACTATAAATCTATTGTTATCTTTATATAATAAAATAAATTGTCTGTTTAACTTCCAGAATAAACAGAGCTCACCTTAGGCAAATGCACTTAAATTGCCGTGTGTTTATGTTGAGTCACATGTTGGCTCAGAGTACAAAGTATTTGTTTAACATAGAGTCTTGCTGCTCACCTTTTTAGTGATCCTTGGTGGTTTAAAGGATCATTTAAAAGAAATCAAACGCTGCAGACGACTCATAATGATTGGCTGTGGCACCAGTTTTCATGCTGCAGTGGCTGTAAGTGAACAATCTCAAGGAATTTGAAGACACATTGTTATTATTTCAGGAGCTCTTATGATTACTCTCCCCATATTTACTCTTCAGACCAGACAGAGCCTGGAGGAGCTGACAGAGCTGCCCGTCATGGTGGAGTTGGCGAGTGACTTCTTAGACCGCAACACACCTGTGTTCAGAGATGATGTTTGTTTTTTCATCAGCCAGTCAGGTAAAACACACAAATACATAACACAAATTTCAGCTATAATAGCATATATCAACATTATTTTCCAAATGCAATATCTTTATTTTGGAGCCCTCTAACATCTGATCACCACTGGGTTATTCAGGGGAAACAGCAGACACCTTGATGGCATTGCGCTACTGCAAGGATCATGGAGCACTGACTGTTGGAATAACAAACACAGTGGGCAGCTCCATTTGCAGAGAAACAGTCTGTGGAGTTCACATCAATGCGGGACCTGAGATAGGAGTTGCTAGCACAAAGGTAGGGTTTAAAACCACCTCAAAACAAAACAAAAAAAAAAAGTAACATACATGCATACTGCAATAGCAACTCAGCAGGATAACATCACTTTAAATCTGAATTTAAAATGAATCCTGTGTTTATGTAAAATTATTCAACACAGCTTTGCCTTACATGAGTGTTTTGTTTGTGATTCAGGCCTACACCAGTCAGTTTGTGGCTCTCATCATGTTTGGGCTGATGATGAGTGAGGACAGGCTCTCCCTCCAGAAAAGACGACTGGAGATCATTGAGGGGCTCAAAGCGCTACCAGGTTAGTCTTATATCACAGATAAATGGCTTAGGATTAAACAGAATAACCCAAAAACAAAAACAACAAAAAGCAATCTTTTTTTTCCTCTTGATCTTCTCACATCTTTCTGTTACTTTTGGAAGAACATATAAAGAAGGTGTTGTCTCTGGATGACAAGATCAAGACCATTGCCAATGAATTGTATAAGCAGAGGTCCCTTCTGGTCATGGGACGGGGTTTAACTATGCTACCTGCTTAGAAGGGGCACTGGTGAGTGGAAGTAATTCAGTATTTCTATGCAAATATTAATTTATTTTAGTCAATGGACAAGTGTTTATATAACATTTTAAAATTGTTATTTTTTGCTGTATATATATATTTTTTGTAGAAAATCAAGGAGATCACATACATGCACTCGGAGGGTATCCTGGCCGGTGAGCTGAAGCACGGTCCTCTGGCTCTTATTGACAAACACATGCCAGTCATCATGATCATTATGAAAGATGCCTGCTACACAAAGTGCCAGAATGCTCTACAGCAAGTCGCTGCCAGAGCGGTAGGTTTTCTAGTACAATGTAATGTAGTTGGTGTAAGTGTTTATATATATATTTTAATGTTGCTACTCTTTCAGGGACGACCCATCATCTTGTGCTGCCAGGACGACCCTGAAGTAGCTGCAAATGCCTACCAGACCATTGAGCTGCCGCACACTGTGGACTGTTTACAGGGCATCCTCTGTATCATCCCCCTACAGCTCCTGTCGTTCCATTTGGCCGTCCTCCGAGGATATGATGTAAGAACACAACACTTTTTATGACGTTAATGCAGACTGTGCAAGTCTCAGTGGCCTTTTATTTGCCAAGAAATGTACCATTGTTGCATAGCGGATTGTTAATAATGTCTACTTTATGATTGAATAAAATGTTATTATTTTATATTGTAAGTATGTATGTTTGGATGTTTATTGCTTAAGAATATTTATTTAGGAGTAGTGTCATTTTGAGTAATCACTTGTCCAGGATATTGTAATTTCTGCATTATTATAGTTCAATAGAAAACACATTTTTGTTGTTGCTACTTGATTGACTTATTCCTGTATAATTACTACTACAAACATAACACTGTGCAAATACAAATAGAAAATCGGTTTGTTAACAAATAACCACAGCAATTTTTATTTAACTTTTTTTGCAGGTCGACTGTCCCAGAAACTTAGCGAAGTCTGTGACGGTGGAATAAAGAAGGTTTACAGAGTATCAGAGCGTTTTATAGATTTATAGTGCAATTAAATTTTCAAGTGAGTATGTTTGTGTGTATGTGACGTGTGTAAAGGTGTGAGTGGGACTGAACAAGAGACAGAAGAAGGTTTTATTTGGCACAATTACTTTTTTAAAGACAAATGTGAAGTATGGTAAATACACTGCTAGTACCATTGAAGTAATATTGATCAATATATGAATGACACAAAAATAACATTCAAAGAACCAAAGCAACTGTCTGTGCCTTATCTATCTTTTTTTGAGCCAAAATTAAATGCAATATCTTTACAGGGAAGTATTGATATAGTATTTTGAAGTGTTTGCATCTGTGCAATATACAAACTAAATGTGCATTGTGAATTACATGATGATTGAGTGAAGCAGCTTATTCTTTATCTGTATTGATTGTCTATTTCTGGGACCGTTTTTCAAAACCTATGCTTGAGATGGGGTATTTGACAAATTTAACTGTAAAACTCCAATGAATCCATCCACAATGAAGACGATTTATGAAACGTTCACCTATTACTTGAACCGTCATCATTGTGTATGTTTTATTTTAAGTAATTTTTAAATATCTGTACTGATAGAAAATACATGTGAAAACTCTTAATTACTAATACAAGAGAGACCTTTTCATATTCACTTATTTAAAGAACATCCAAGTGTAAATTAGCAAAAAATAAAAAATTTGGTCATCCAAGTTTTATCTTATTATATACTTCTCAGATTTTTATTTTGTATGGAGTAAAAACAGAGGTTGATTTTCTTTTTGTATGTGATTATAAATATGATATTATAATTATGTATGTTTTGTAGATATAAGGACTATATATTGGGGACGTCAATCAATAAATATAACTTTTATGACAAAGATGCCCTTGTTTCTTTATAGTTAAGCATTTCAATGGAGTCTTTTTTAAAGGACTGACAAGAGGCCAAATGTATCCAATAAGGCTGAAGAGAAAACATTTAATTGTTATGTATGTAACGCAAAAAAAAGGTCTCCTAAGTTTTCAATAAACGTAAAACTTTTGCGCCCACGTAAACTGTGCGTAATGACGTCACCCGCATGCTCGCTTCTTGTTGTGGAGATCCTCCCTCCGCTCCGCCGCTGCCGCTGCCGGAGTTAGCTCGCAACTGAGGAAGGCTGGATCTGACCTGACAGTCGTCCTGTTCAACTTTCGGGACAGATTATTGCGCCTGTTACACTGAGAGAGTGTTTTCTCTGCGTTTTCGATGCATGGGAGTGTCCTCGGAGCGTTCAAAGGAGAAGGTAGGTCTCTGCCGTCCGTTGGTCCGTCCGAGCCTTCAGTTCAGCTCCGGCCCGACTACCGCAATGAAAAAAAGACCGACACTATGGGCTTTATTAACTTCTTATCGTGACAAATGAATGCCAAAATCTATTAGTATAAGGCGATTATGACTTGTGTACGGCTTACTTGAGAGAGCATTAAGCCTTGGTGTGCCAGCGGTGCTGCGGTGTGTCATACGAGAGTGACTTCATACCTCTGTGTGTACGAGTGTGTGAGTGTGCAGTGTCTATGTGCTTGTACTTCACCATAGGCTGCCTAAGTTAAGGAGATTAATCACGATTCCCGGTATTACATGAACATAGAAATGGACTTAGACTCAGTATTATCACCCTTAATATATGCTAAATGAGCAAAATAAGTCGGATAATATAATTAAGTGTAGAACATTAATCTCAGCAAAACTGATCACCAATTATTTAGTGTGGTATGCAAATGCACGGTTCTATGATTCAACACATCAACGTGTAATATAGGTTGTGTTCACGGTGTAGGCTATGCACTGACTTACAATTGCCTTTACATATAGTCTAGTAAGGTATTAGGGGCATGTCTGTAGGCAGAGCTGAAAGTGCACTATCACAGGGGCCTATTAAGCAGAGGGCCCAGAAACAGCCTGCCCTTGAGACTGACTCATGTGAAGAGAAACAGCAATAAGTAAAAGTGACTCTAAATACAAGGCACAGCATCTTAAAATTATGAAATGAAAATAACACTAAAAGGCACTATAACCAAAAGAAGGATCCATTTTTAGTTCATAATCTAGTCTGTACTGTGCACTGGTATCATTTGTAATAACCCTATACTATTTACAACTAATGAGGTATACCAATGAGTATTTGCTTATTTTGGCCATATTTTGAGTTGTTTAAAGTAGCTGTCATATTTTCCAAGCACTCCATCAGGCAGAGTCCTCAAAGCCATGCTAATCTGATATCATCTAACTGCCTCCATCCAGTGCTCCACCCCAGAGCCGTGGCCTTGGGCCGGACTGTACTCAAGTCAAGTGGACAGTGTCGGAGATAAACTTAGACTTGTGGAGTTTGTGACATAGTTACTGGCCCGTCTTTGCTCTGTTCTTAGATGCACATAATGTAGAGGAAGCTGATAGTGGGTTTGTCATTAGGTTTTAGAGATCACCTTAAACAGTGGTTCTGTTTAAGGTGATCAGTAATTGGGCTGCAGTGTTTATAAAATTGACTCAATATTAAATCTTAAATGTTGGTGGTGACGAGTCCCACTTTAGTAAGACCTGACCAGTAACATCTGTGACTTTTGGACTTTTGTTGTAATTTAAATGGTCTGTAATATTTACTGTATCTTTAAACTAAGTTGTAATTGTTTATTTTGTTAGGCCTTAGTTATCGAGGTGACCTACATGCTCCGTGTCTGAAGTGGCCTATTTCTTCCTCTAAAGATAATCATCTCTTGAAAAATAAATTCCTTTATGCCTCTGTGCTTATAGAGTCCATGATATAGTTTTATTTATTCAAGAGGGCAGATACAGTAACTGTTGAAGGCCTTTAAAAGGTTTAGGATTAATTATTTTTCCGCAGTGTTCTTAAGCAGGACCGTTGTGTGTTGGGAGTTGGTGCAGCAGACATTATAAAAAATGACTTTTACTCTCTGGGCCATTAATCTTAGAATACAGGTCACATGTCAAGAGACGTTGGGTTTAGTCTAAGACGTGTTCATATATTTATTAATGTACCAGTGTTTTTTTTTATGTATACAGAAATGCTTTGACTGCATTTATTTATCTGAAGAAATCTGTCATTGCCATTTTGTCCCGGTATGAGGTAGGTCTTTGTGAGAATGCAAACAGAAAGAATCCAGAGGAAATAAAATAACTTTTTTAAATGGACAAAGGGAGGAAAGTCAAAATGGAAATACTGAGAGGAGCATGAAGAAAGTATAGGTCTTCCTTTGGATGAAGTGAGAAAACCAGATGGATGTTCAAGAGGCCACAGAGGCTGAGGAAAAAAGCACAAGATGAGAAAGATTCATTTTTCATCTGACAGTGTGGCTGCAGACCAGCACCTGCTGTATTTTTGAGAGTCTGCTTTTATGTTATTCACTCAGGCATGAAATAAACTCAGGGAAATAGACAGATGGACCACAGACCCCTGGTACTGCTAAAAACCAACTTCAACTGAGTCCATCCTACTTGTGAGTATAATCCCAGCCATGAACAGACTTTAACTGATAAAATGTGAAATGTCACACAATAATACACAATATATGATAAGATGCATTTTCTAACACTGAAAAAACGGTTATTATTGTACGTTATTATTGTCTTCTCTTTTCATCAGAGACATCTTAACAGACTAAAGACTTCTGTATGTGGTACTTTTTTCAAAGCCCTAAAAACAAAACTAAACCTGCACAAGTCTAGATTTGTTTCAAACCACTTCAACTTAAGGCTGGTCAATTAACTAAAAAAGACAAGACATGAGCTCAAATAACAATCATTAAACAACAAGCTACACAGTTTGACTGCTAATATTTTTACTTTCCCATGGTGCGTATTTAGTTCCAGGTCTTTGTCCTGTCCTGTGTTTGTTACTAAAGACTAAAATATCAGATGTTGTCTAACCAGTGGCTTTTTCCTGAAGAAATGACAAACTGCCATGACTATTGCTGTTGCGTAGCTACACAATTGTGTGTCTGCGCCCACACACATATCACCCATGGCCAAGAATAATACTCCTCCATTTTCTGCTGAAGGAATGCATCCTATCATATTTATACAAGCACACAAACGTATCACCTTCCAACATGTGTCACCATTCACTAAATTCACTTCAAAGAGACCTAGATTAGATTTTTGTTTCTGTCCTTTCAAAACGTTTAAACTCATTGAGGATGTAGTGTGAGCAGATCCTGGTTCTGAATTAGCATTTCTACTGGTTAGGATGAGGTCCGATCCTCTGTTAGTAATGAAGTGACTAGATTATGTGAATTACTTTAATTGTTTATTTATAAAAATGTCACCTTGAACATTCAGATATGTCTTATTAGCATTATTTATCAGAGAACCATGGAGAGAACGTACAGAAAGTACGACACACACATTTTAAGACTTTGTTTTGACTCAGCTTTGAGTCTGACTTGAAGATAAACTTAAGTGGAAATGGCTTGACAATTGTATTTCATGTGGTTTGTCCTGTTTATGTGAACAGATCACATTTGATCTGCTCCACACACCTGTGTGTGTAATAAATATATCCTGCCAAATAAGTACTGCCAATGTCAGTCTGAGGAGTCTTGAGGAGTTTCAGTCTGTCGGCTGTCTCCGTTCTCTATTGCAAACATTTACAGCTCCAGTGCACCTTTGTCAGATCAACAAACTAAGCTGAAAGCAGTGATAGTTGGCTCACGCTGAGCGAGCGATGCCAGGCTCTGACAGATGGAGCCATATTAGGGCCCATCATTTGGTGGGCATCAATAGAAGAGGCTTTAGATTCATTCAGCAACGTAATACCATTGTAAAACTGATACATATAAACATTTTTAACTGATATGACCACAGTGAAATTGTTCTTTGGTTGATTTTTTTATGATTATTTTTCAACAGACTGTGTTGGTGGTCCTGACTGTTGGGCAGGATGAGTGAGTCAGACTCACAGTTTTACAGTGTCCAGGTGGGAGACTCCACCTTCACTGTACTCAAGCGCTACCAGCAGCTCCACGCCATCGGCTCCGGGGCCCAGGGCATTGTCTGGTGAGGGCACTTTGCAGTGGATAACTTGACTTGATCCTTATTTTCAAGCATCAAATTGCTTCATAGATCTTTCTCTAATGCCACCACAAGCCCCTTATTCATAAAAACTATATTTTGTTTTCCACTTTAACCTTGTAAATATGACTGCTTTCTAAATGATAACACAATTTAAAAAAAGATTCTAAAGCAAGATATTTTCTTGCTTTAGAGTTTATTTACTTTATTAACGCTCTTTCTTTCTCTGTTCTGCTTCTTGTACACTTTCCTTTGAACCAGCTCTGCATTAGACACAGTTATGGGTATACCTGTGGCAGTCAAAAAGCTGTGCCGGCCTTTCCAGAACCAGACCCACGCTAAGCGAGCCTACAGGGAACTGGTGCTGCTCAAATGTGTCAACCACAAAAATGTAAGACTTTTGTTTGAATGCTAATGTTTAGTAAATAATAATAGCAAAGACTTAAGTAAACCTAAATGTATATTATATAGATTTAATGTTTACAGACGTTCTATTCCATGGGAAACACATAAAGAAGTCGGTTATATCCTGACTTATATAAGATTTGTCTTTTTCTGGTATTAAAGTGTGATTTGTTTTTTGTGAGAGAATATAGACAACCCTATTTAGTTCTGTGCCCTGGGCAGCCTGACTCTCACTGTGAAGTAGCTGTAGATGGGAGAGTAGCTGAGTGGGCTAATGGCCTGTCTCTCTGTTTGCAGATCATCCGTCTGATCAATGTATTCACGCCTCAGAAGTCTCTGGAGGAGTTCCAGGACCTGTGAGTGACAGGGTTTCTTTAAAAAGTGTTGGTCTGTGTGACTCAGAAAGTTCATTCAAATCTTTTTCACTTTTATATTATATATTATTAGAATCTATGATGTTATATTACAGCCTGCTGAGTTTTTATGTACTTGCTGCTTAATAGCCCCTTTGGTTCACTTTTATACTCCTTTACCACATTTTCAGTGTGTAGTCTTAGTTCTGCACAAAAGTACAGATACATTCAAGAGGCGAGTACTATTGTCACAATGATATGTGACTTGCAATATTTGATTTTACTTTTGAGCTATATAAATAATTACAAAACATATATAAAGTGTTAAAGACACTTATGCTATACCAATACAACCACACTTTTTGTAACATCCATTGATATTGTCTTATAACATTTTATTGGGCACATTGTTTTTGTTCTTTAGTATTCTTTTCTCACGCTCTGCTATTTTTCACAAACAAGTATGCGTGCCTTGTTTTTCTCTCCAGATATTTGGTGATGGAGCTGATGGATGCTAGCCTTTGTCAGGTGATCCACATGGACTTGGACCACGAGAGGATGTCCTACCTGCTTTATCAAATCCTTTGTGGCATTAGGCACCTACATTCTGCTGGCATCATTCATAGGGTCAGAACAACATAATGTACAGACACTATTTGTGCAGAAATAACACAATGTTGGATATTAATTGTGCTATATTGTGGTTTTATTGTGTTTTTGCCCTCAGGACCTGAAGCCCAGTAACATTGTAGTAAAATCAGATTGCACTCTAAAGATCTTGGACTTTGGCTTGGCTAGGACAGCCTGCACTAACTTTATGATGACTCCCTATGTGGTGACCAGATACTACCGCGCCCCTGAGGTCATTCTGGGCATGAAATATAAAGAAAATGGTAAAATTACACATTTTCTGTATGTATTTGTTGGGCCAATTGTGACAGAAAACCTCAAGTATCACATCTTTAACATCAGTGCTTACAGTTGATGTATTTACTTATACTTCAGTGGACCTGTGGTCAGTCGGCTGCATAATGGCTGAAATGATCTCTCACAAAGTCCTCTTTCCAGGAAAGGACTGTATCCTTGCCTGATGTTTTCAAGCCTTATTTATGCTCTGATGTATATAATATGAGAACATGAAAAATCAAGGTAGAATTTTGAATCCAAGATTGGGTCTAGTGACTGAAGTGTGAAATTCAACATGCTGTTTAATGCATTGAATATGTAGACCTGCCCTGACGTTCTAGGTTACTGAGACAGTGTCAGTGCCTTGACTTGATCTGAAACAGAAGGAAACAGAAGGAGGAGTGGAGCTAATGAGCTAATTTGCCACATATATCCACTCACACAAAGCAAACAGTCAAATAAGTAAAGGTTAGAGAAGGAGAGCCTCAGCACATCCCTCTGCGCTGGGAGCACACTCCATCGAAGGGAAAGTGAGAGAGGCCGACAGCTGTGTAAAGTGATAAGCAGAGCTGCACAGACGAGAGAAAAGCCTGGAAGGCTGCCTCTGGTTCACAAGCCACACAGAAAAGAAAGGCTGAAGATAAATACATTGGACACAAGGACAGCAAAAAGATGAGACGAATGAAATAGTGCTTCTGCTGCATTTTGTGGTCATTTAAATGTAAACCCGTGAGCACTCGTAGTAGTTCATGTGTCTGACCTTCACATCATTTTGTGTGTTACTCCTGTATAGTGTCAGTTCTGTGCTCATTTTATTGAATGTATATTTTTGTCGTGGTGTTTATTTGTGCTGTGTGTTTCTGTTCCCAGTGGACATCTGGTCAGTGGGGTGTATCATGGGAGAAATGGTAAAGGGCAGCGTCATCTTCCAGGGAACCGATCGTATCCTTCACTTCATTGTTTGCACTTTATTTATTGTCTGTTTTTTATTTATCGATATTTCACTCACCATCACTCCTTTCTTCAGTACAAAGTCCCATTCATCCTGATTTTTCTGGTGTCCTTGCTCTCTCCATGTGAGTCCAGGAATTTTGAAGTTGATGAAATGTTTGTGTCCCCAATTCAGCCATATTTGCCCGAACTTCTCGTTCAAAAGCCTTCATCATTTGAGGCAGCAAAGCAAAGCAAAGAAAAAAAGTAATAAATGTGCATTTATGTGGACTTGTTTGGTAATTACTGGTCATTACTCGTTTGTACATTGTGTTGAAAGCTGAAAAGCAGAGGATGGGAGGATTAAATTAGATTGCTTAGCGAATGGCTTTTTAAAGGCCTTTATTTTTGCATGTGCTTGTATGTTTATATATAACGCAGCTGGATTTTTCCCTAACAAGCTCTCTGTCCAGATATCGACCAGTGGAATAAGGTAATTGAGGTTCTGGGCACGCCCAGCCTGGAGTTTATGAACCGTCTGATGGAGACCGTCAGAAACTATGTAATGAACAAGCCACAGTATCCTGGGGTTAGCTTTGCAGAACT
Organism: Perccottus glenii; assembly: GCA_024416835.2. Lineage (NCBI taxonomy): Eukaryota > Metazoa > Chordata > Actinopteri > Gobiiformes > Odontobutidae > Perccottus > Perccottus glenii. Next base: position 21,707,379 of record CM044554.2, on the reverse strand, counting down.
CTTTCCTGACTGGGCTTTTCCTTCTGAGACTGAACATGATCAAGTCAAAAGTAAGACCACTGTTTTTGTTTAAAAAGAAGTGCATTTTAAAGCAACACAACACAAAGTAAATGAGACAACATGCTGCTACCAGCTCACTCGAGGCTGTAAACCTTTAAATTAAATATGTTAATATTCATACTTAAGCAGTGATGTAAGTTTGTGACTGGTTCTGACAAAATGTGTGTTCTCACAAGACAGTAGAGTGCCCCATGACATTGCCCTAAAATACATTGCCAAATGTATTTTAATGTACGCCGTATATATTTGAAATAAAAAGTAACATAATCTTGATTTAATGTTGTTGTTGTTTAATGTTGTTAATGATGTTGTTTTTTTTTACTTAAATTTCCTTTAAAAACAGATAAAGCAACACATTTGATTAAAATATATTCATCAAGCAAGGCATTTGAATGCAATAAAATATTAAAGTAGTTAAAATGTGGCACTTATAGCCGGGAAAGTGACAAGGGGTTTTTGAACCTAATCTGTGGCGTCTAGAAAACAATATTACTTTACTGAAACAAGAGACCAAATGTGGACATTTCCAGAAACATTACTCAATGTTGTCGTCGCTCAGTGCCGTTTAAATGTAATGATGTCATAGTAGCCCTGTTGCCTTAGTAACACTGCCTCTTTACTGTTGCCATAACAGCATGTCAAGCACGAGACCTATTGTCCAAAATGCTGGTCATTGATCCTGAATGTCGCATCTCAGTGGAGGAAGCCCTCAATCACCCCTACATTCACGTGTGGTACGACCCAGGGGAGGCTGAAGCGGTGAGCAGCACTTTTGTAAAGGCTTTATGCAGCGGCTGTGGGCAACCTTCCTCATATATGTACTTGTTTCACAGCCTCCTCCCCAGATTTTAGAGCAGCTGGAAGAGAGGGAGCACACCATTGAGCAGTGGAAAGGTGGGAAACACTGCCCTCTAGAGAAACTGTTACCACATAACACAGCTTTATTTAAATCCAATTTAGCTCCCAGGGATTTAACTTGGCATTTTCATTCTGCAGAACTCATTTATGAAGAAGTGATGGACTGGGAAGAGAGAAACAAGAATGGACTGATGAAAGAAGACTGCTCAGGTATTATTATTATTATTTTATCAACTTTTATAGGTAAATAAATGACTTGGCTTTTCTTCATCTGTGCTCTGAGAGTGCCTTTATACTGTTTTATTTTAACATTTTAAAAACTGCATCTCACTGACCTTTGCACCTGTTGGTTTCCGTTGGCTCGTTTTACAGAAGTGGTGTCAGGTTCCGCCTCCCAGTCGTCCTCAGCCAATGACATATCGTCCATGTCCACAGAGCACACCTTGGCCTCGGACACAGACAGCAGTAGCATCGACACACTTACCGGGCCGCTAGACGGGAGCCAGTGAACCCAGGCACTGGCCATGCCTCTGCCCCCATTCCCCCTGGTTTTCCTTTCAGTCGTCAGCGTTGTTCTTGTTTATACTCAATTAATAGGTCTATTTTTCTATTTTCTTTCCATGTGTGAGCTGGTGGACCTTGTTGGTCCTCTTGAGACTTTGTATTGGACTGCTACCGTAAGGTCAAAGCTACATTGTGTGTTAAAATGATTTGTCATTGATGTTACAAATGTTTGCATTCAATTTGATTTTCAGGTTATAAGGCGTAGGGGACACTTTTGTTTAACGTTTTTTTCTGAATGCATGCATCTGGTAATAGTTTTATTTTTTTAGAAATATTATCTAAGGTTATTTTCACTGCGTTTGGGCAGAGACACACTGAACATAGACCACAGGTGCCATCTGTTCTCCTGCATGCTACGCCAAAATGAACAAAGCTTCCTGTTACACGACTGCACCAAACTGTCCCATCTAATGATCAAATGTTATTACAAAGTCTAACTCACAGTAGTGCATCAGGACACTGGTTTGAAGTTTCATTGACCTGGGGCTTGATAGAGCGTTTTGACTCCTGACACTGAGGGTAAATGTGGTCGTAGTGTTACAGTTTTATTTTAGAAATATTGTACTGTATCAAAAGACATAATGATCTGACACCTTTTGTGGGTTTTGTTTTTTCTTTACAAACAGTTAATGTATTGTTTGATTGCAGAATTTCTCATACCTGAACCACTATATACTGCAGTCACCCCATTTCACACAAGGTACTGACTATCAATGTATAAAAAATATGACATGATTCTGTAAATTTAGAGACATGCAAAAAGATTTGTGGAATATTTATTTTTGTCTTCTTGCAAAATGTTGCACACAATCAGCTCTGGGCCCATAGGTCATTGCTCATGTTGTCAAAGCATTTTATGCATGGACTTTTCTAAACCATTGAGTCAAGATGGTAACAAAAACCCATCAGTAACAAATCATGCAGGATACGTATAAACAAACACAAACGAGGGTGTTAAACTTGCATGATGGCATTAACACCGTAGTTATTAACATAGAGCTCTGCTCCAGTCGGTTTTATTCAATTACAGTGTTGATGTGGTTTTAAATCTTTTGTAAGATGTATTTTTTTGCCTTGTAAGCCAATGTGTGTAATGGTGTTATCATATGTACTGTGTAGCACTCGTTCATGATCCCTGCTTCAACAAAGTCTACCGAGAGCATATACCCAGTAACATAAGCATTGTGTTTAGTTAAAAATGAGGACAAGCCTGTGGAGACCTGAATGAGAATGTACTGTAGATGTCTAGAGCGACAGTAAAGCTGCTTTTTGCAGACATTATTGCACAGTGTGATGAACGAGCAAGAAATGACACTATGGAGTCACTGAGGAGGACTCATGCACTTGTACGTATTCATTTTATTTTGAAAAACCATGACCTTATTTTGTCAGTCTTGCCTTAAATGACCCATGGTGTGGTCAGTTCAGTGTAAACGTCTAAATAAATAATGACTGAGCATCATCCTGCTCATGATATCCTGTGTGTTGACCATATGTAAAACACAACAGTATGTGACAATGTCAATGAGTCTTTTATTTTCAGATTTTCCCGCAAAATAAGAGACCAACATTTTACCTTAGTGCAATGGATAAAGTGGACATCAGTGAGTCATTCTCTCTTTTATACAATTCACACAATCACAAAGAGATCATTGCAGGCATCAAGAAGGGTTACTGCAAATGCAAAATGTACACACTTGATGTGGTCATAATAAGAGCTTCTTTCTTAAAAGCTCTTGGCAATGTATTCAGTCTTCTTGGCTTCATTGTTGAGCTCTCCAAATGTATCAAAGAACTGCTCCATCTCCCTTTGCAGAGCAGCATTGTCCTGTTCTGCCGTAACTCGGGCTCTTTCTGACTCCACTATCTTTGTCTGGACTATTTGGTACCAGTGACGCTGTTGTGTAAGGTTTGTTTTCAGCCGAATTACCTCCACTTGTAGCGCTTCATTTCGGTGCTCCAGACTGTTGCCAAAAAAGCAGAAGAAAAATTATAACGTTGTATGTTGGTAGGGCTGTCTTGTCCATTCCTGAAAAGAGGCATATTTGTTAGAATATTTTCAGTTAGGTGGTAGTTGTGCTATATTGACTTTGTCAGACTAAATCATATTTTTTGCCAACCAGTGCCAGTGTGACCTTACACTGAGACTTGCTCTATCTATATCAGTAATAAATGAGGTATGTGTTGTGTCTAGGTCAGCAGCATGGCCTCTTAAATTAGCACTCTTTCCAGTGTCACAAGCTCTTTCTATAGGTCACCACCCCATGCTGTGCCTTTTTTTTTCTTCATTTAAACCGAACTGCTGTTGCATCCTAAATTACTTAAACATTGTACGTGATCTTTTTTATTAACTACAATCATTTTTACTACAGTAAAATAGGCTAATATAGGAATATATAAATAAATTTAGAAAGTTAGAACTTAGAAAGAGTAAGCAACTAGATGTTAAAATATTTCAGTTATGTATTTTCTGTGACACTGAACTAAACAGGATGTGAGGTCAAGCCAGAGGTTGTGTCAGAAACCAGAGCAGCTCGGCTGAGTTCCCAAAGACTGGCCCTGGGAAAGTAGTTCTGGGAACAGCACCAGGAGTAAGAGTCAAGTCAGTGAACTGAAAGTGTATTTAAGCCAAGCGCATAAACCCATCAAATGTAGGACACTTGTGGTCCACGCACCATGTCTAATCTCAGCTAGGGACTTGCAAACTTGCAGGTACTTGCAAACAAAGTATGCAGTACCTGATAATGCGCTCTTCATACTCCTCCCTCTGCCGGACAATCTGCTGCTGGAGGCTGGTGAGGAGGCTGCGGAGCGCACTGGCCGAGGGGTCTGCCAAAGGCACAGGTGGGGGCACCCTATCAGACCAGGATTCAGGGTGCTGGGCCTCCTCGGGGGGCCATGGCTCAGTTTGACAGACCTGAGAGCAGACTGCTGTCTGTACTTGAAGAGGTGACACTGGGAGGTGTTCCTTAAATATACAAGAACCGGAGTCCAGCTCCGGGTCTTGGTCTGGGTTGTGGTCCAGGTCTTTAGCGTCAGCCCCAGGCAGGATGATCTCACAGGAAGACCAGGGGCTCCTGTCCAGGCTCTCTTGATCAGGCTCTGCGAGTCCTGGGGGTGGCACTGGGGCCCACGCTTGGTACATGTACTCCTGGAAGCCCGTTTCCATGGGGAAGCCTGGCAGGTTGTCAGGGGTGACCGCTTCAGGGATGTTGTCATAGAAAGACAAAGCGCTCCTGTGCTCAGTACTTTGAGATGGGCTGGGACTGGATTTTGGATAAGCTCTGTCCTGTGCTCTCCAGAGAATTCCCAGTTGACTGTCTCCTCCTCTCGCTCCCAGCTCTGCTCCACAGCCCGGACGTCCCAGACCTCCTCTCCAGCTACAGTAGCTGTGGTCTGGCCACACGCCAGGCTCTCGTGCCCCTCCAGTCGATGTGGGACCCAGAGCCTCTGCGGGTGCCAGCCCAGCAGGGCAGCAGGGTTCCGGGACTCTGGTTACAGTGGGCCGCTGAACCCTGCGCTCCATTTGGCTGTCCTTGTATTTCCTGCTGTGGGCATAGGGCAGGCAGTTGTCGTACACAGGGTCCGTGGAGCAAGAGCTGCCTGTGGGGGTCTCAACAGGAAGACATTGCAGCTCCATGGTCCTGCCTAGCACATGGGCCCCTCCCCTCCTTCTGTCTGGGCTTTAAGAGCCCCTTAGCAGCTCCACTGATGAAGGGGTAGTAGGCTGCCTCCTCTGGGCTGGCTTTGTGCCGTGTGCTGGACACTGACACCTTACAGTCAGGTTGTAGTATAGCTGCAGCCAACACGCCACTGCATGTGTGTCTTAGGTGTGTGTGTGTCTTTAAGCAGACTGACATGAGCTGTTTCTTTAGCAGTGCTTCTGAGGGAGGGACCAGGGTGTAATATAGTCCGACTCATTCCTAAAGACAGTCACACATAACTGTAACCACAGAAATAGACAGTGGCTAAGGGCCACATACAATGAACCCAATAATCCTCACCTGATTTAGGTAGTAAAGATCTATAAGTTAATAAATGAGTGCTTGTTTATATAGTTTTACCTAATTGCATATACAAATACATATAGCTGGCACGCCTGTCCACTCAGTAGCCTAATAAATATGTTTTAATGTGTTTTAATGCACATTATTTAAACTTCTAAACAATCTTATGTGAGTTGCTCGTCCTATAGAGTGGCCTGGGCCAGTCATGTTGTACATTTCCTGTGAGATGACTTTAACAGTTGCCAGGTAACTCATCAAATAGTACAAGCTATGGCTTTCATAACTAATAAAATAAACAATGATAAGAGGATTTTACAGAAATGCTGCTTTTTGAGATGAAACACATTTGGTTAAAGCAACAGAAACTGTCTCAAACTGTTTGCAAGCACAACACACAAGATGGCGCCGTAGACAGCCTTATCAAACTTCAGTGGAAAGTGGACCTTGTCAGAATCAAATACCCTGAAAGGCTTGCCATGAAAAATTATTTTATAATTTATAATTATGTGCTCTGGTGTACTTTTATCTGTTGGTATATTGCCAAGTTATTTTTTACAAGCAATTGAAAAAAAAAGGTTAAAGCAAAAGCATCTGGGCACAGTTTTCAGATGCTTCCTTCTCCAGTTTCCAGATGCCTTTGCTTTAACCTTTTCTTCAAGATGACCTGGATGACTGAGAACCTTCACAGACATGTTTACAAGCTATTGCTCTTTGTGTAGCCTATAAATATTTTTGCTTCTTTGCCTCCAAGTGGAAAGCATAAATCATGATTTTTGACAGAAATGTGAAGACATTTGGATGGTTTATGGCGCCTCTATAAATCAACCTGTAAAGATCCTCATCATTAATGCGATTCCTCCAAGCAACCACTACAACAGTCACATCCATTTGATCAGAGGATGTCTCAACAATTAACAATATGTGTAACCTAATTTCCCAGCTCTCTAGTCCACTGATAAAACTGAACTCTTATAATATTTAAATTAGCTTCATCTTTAAGCAGGGAAGCATATTGAGTGTTTGGAATGGGATTTAAAAGTGTTGTCTGAACCACTGTAGGACTTTCACCTCCACACAGGAAGAAGCTTCGGGGATATCCTTCAAACACTCGCTTGTTTGTGTTGTTGCCTCACTCAAAGTCAGGAAAGAAACTCTTAGTTCTTGGACTTCAAAGGCACCAAACAGATGGACAACCAAGCATTTGCTTTCAAGTCCTTTTTGGTCGTGACCTTCTTGTGTCAATTACTGGTTGAAACAAAGATGTTCAACGATCTCTACTCTGTGACTTATCGCAGCTGGATCTTTACTGCACAAATGAACTGTGTTTCCCCCTTTTTGCCAGAACTTCCCTTATTCTTCACTGTCCTTTTTTTTACTTCCTGTACATCTGTGTAGTTGTTTGTAGCCATGACAACTGAATCCATGGCAACACAGACCTCTCCAAAAATGAAGGTGGTTGGAATCAGGGGAGTGTGATTTTGGAGAAAGGAAAGGCACTGAGTTTATCTTTGAGTGTCTCTGCTGTGTTTCAAGAAGACCTTGTGCAAATAGAGACAAGATTTACTTAAGAAGCAAAGCACGCAAGGGCAACTAACAGGATTTGGAGATAATATATTAAAAAAATTCAGGATTGAAAAGTTTGTAAAAAGAAAACAACCTTAAAACCAGTGGAAATGCTGTTGTTAAAGTGCAAAAGAAGGAAGGCAGCAACTTGGATAGTCACGGCTAGAGGATAGATAAGGACAATACATCCATGCCTTCTGTGTAGTGGGGTGTACAACTGCATTTTTTATGTTTTTTTTCACAGCTTCAGCCTCTGCTTCTCCTTCGTCCTCTCATCCTCAAGTATTTTAAAACTGTGGCGCTACTTGAGCCGGGTATATGCAACATGTTTTTTATGTTATATCAAGACAAGTGCTGTTTCCTTTTCAACTGTAACCTTGGAAGCTTTGAAAGAAGAAATAAAACTTGCATAAAGCACTGCACTGAGTCAGACTTTAAAGCCAGAAGCAATATATGTGGCTTAAGGGAAGAATGAAAAACAATCTGGAAATGAAGCAATATCAAGTTTATATATGTTTTTATTTTCTTCCAGTAGAATGATTTACTCTCATTGGCTTTACTTACATAATAACGTTACACAATCCCACAAAGCTTTATACAATAGCGATGTACGTCATTGCTCTCATGTGTATGTGGTAATGTAGCTGCCATGCCAAATTGAATTATGTGGCTTTTTTTAAACTAGCACTTCTTTAACAGAAGCACTTTCATAAATGTTCATATACATATATTCCTCTGTTCTCTTGTAGTGTTTCCCAGAGACTCTTTTTGTGTCATTTTGTTGGTTATTTTTTTCCTCATCTCGAAGAATCACACATTCTGACAATCAACAGATCTGAATGGGTTACCATGGTAACAACTAATTTTAAAATAGACAGCAGCAAAGGCAGGGCTTTTTTCGAGCAACACCTTTAACAAGTCTGTGTGATGGAGCGACTGACGCGCGGGTTACTGTCCGATCCTGTACATGAAGGTTCTGTCGTGCTGCCGATCTATGAGCGACGTGAGGTGTTCACTTGTTTGTACAAATGGTGGGAATTTATTTTTCTTAAAGCAACACTATGTAACTTTTTTCAAACAATACAAAGCTGTAAATCGTTGAAATAAAACGCCTCAAACTCATTCTGACGGTTCTTTGAGATGAATAAGAGAAGAATTTCCCTTCACAATGCAACAAGCTCTCTTTGAAAGCACATATTCAGCAACAGCAGCACAAATCTTGAAAGCCATGCAGTGTTGCTATAAATAGAAACAATTATTTCTTTAAGAAGAGACATTTAACCTTTTGACTTGCATTGTAACCACATTTTTTTGCCGTCATTTTGCTGGAGTACAAATTGAAAATGTATCTTTGGCTGTTTATCCTCATGCACCTCACTGGGATGAGTATGTAACACCCATTATATCGACTAGTTTACGCTGCTGTACAAAAATATTACTGTCTGAAAGCGGAAGTGACTCAGTGCTGTGCAGCTACTAAGAAATGACAAGCAGTAGGTGACATTTCTAGACACCCTAACAATCATGTTTTAGTTGAATGGCATAATTCAGACAATAAAATGTATAACTATAATACTTCAGATTAGTGCCATTTATTTGATGCACTGGTCAAAAGGTCAAAGGTCAAACATAATACAGCTTCAATAATTAAATTGTATAGATCTGTAATTGTGTGAACATTTTTAAAATGCAAATGCAATCTCAAAAAGTTTGCATTATGCAGTTTGACACTAGCTAGATAGTAGCCTGAATTTAGGTAACTCTTATGGACATCTGTAAAGAGATGTTTTATTGTTGAATTGTAGTATTTGCTCTCACAGGGACAAGACATGTTATACTTGTTTATGTCACCGCAATAAAACTTGGTTGAAGCCTGTGTTTGAGTGACATATTGAGCACTTAAAGGAAATGTGTCAGATTAAAACGTTGTTATAAGGGGAAATACCAGTAGAGAGCACAGAGATAGCTGAAAGATAAGAGAAAGTGAGAAGCTGTTGATCCAATAACTTATTCACAGTGTCTCTGGGGCTCTATTCCAGTGTGCTCTTTGAAAAGGATGTATGTTTGAAGTGTCTGCATATATGATATCCTTCTGTCAGTGGGATGTGGAGTCTGGGGTGGTTGAGACAGAAAGAGACAGATCCAGGAAGAGATGATGGCTGGATACAGAGGTGGTAGTAGTGAGATCTATACTTTGCAATGTGGAGGTGCGGGCTTCTGAGAGGCCCTGAGTTTTAAAATGAGCTGTAGGTAATACTGATCACTTGGTGAGTGCACAGAGAAATGCCAAACTTAGGAACGCTAACAGGAAAAAGACATAGATATATAATGAGCTAAAGGATGATATCTGTACCTCAAGGACTCCACCAGACATCTTTGAATCCACACTGGTGAACACTGGTAAGACATTTTGGAACATTGGATTGCAGATTGTTACCATGACAGTCACAGAGTTAGCTTCAGCTACTACTTACTAGCCACAGCCAATCTTTAAAAAGTGTCAATAGAACATCTATCCATATAAAATAAGCCTATATTTCAGTGGTTCCCAAACCGGACCATACCCTGGCGGGTTGCAAAGGTACTGCAGGGGGGCCACCAGAGTTTGTCCACATAAGTACATACAAAGAAAGCACGGCGCTCTTGACTTTGGCAATGGTTGCATTATCAAATGCTAGTTTAATTAAAATACAAGCTTGGAGCATATTCAAAACTAGGAACAGGTTAGTGGCATCATTACTCAATAGACATTGTCACAGCAGGTCCAGGAAGAGCATCCGGGCCCTGTGTTGGCTCTCAGGCTTGCATTGTGTGTGTGGCTGAGCACACATTTGAAATAAGTTCAGTTTGCTCAGAGCACAGAAAGAGCTCGCCTCATTGGCCGACACTGTGGTCGCCGTGGGAGACAGTCCTGGGGTGGCTGATTGGGTCTGGGAGAGTAAACAATATAGGATAATGGAAATAGCCAGTGCAAAAGTCAAAGGTCACCAAAGTGGATTACACACATGTGAGCTGCCAGACATTTTCATACACACACATTTAAGTGACACACAGCAAATGTGCCTTAATGGAGTAAATGTACTGAATCTTATATAAGAGAACTTCTGCTTGCCTTTTTCAGAAGAAATGCTGCTGAGGCGGCAACTGTACACTGTCCAGGATAGCATTTTTAAGGCTGTTTTCCAGGTCCCATTTTATTTATAGTCTCAGCTACACTCTTGTTTGTTTATACAACGGTTACACAATGAGATAATTTAATCAAAAGCCATTATACTGCAAAGCACAAGTACATGCATTTTAATGAGGCACTGTGGCTTTAAAGCAGAGAGATCTGTGGATGTGCGAATCTTAGTGGTTTAACACAAAAAAGACTAATTTAAATGTTATATTGATAGATAATGTGTGGTCTGCCCCTGTACAGAGCTTGTGTTCGTGTTGCTAGGCTTCCACCTGCTCTAAGGACTGTGGAAGGATTTGTATGTATGAATAAATAGCAAATTAATGCAAAGCACATATGTAATCACTGCACACTACACAAACCCTTCTGTGTCTGAGGCAAGGGAGGAAAGTGACTGTATGATTTGCTACAAGAAAAGAAAACTCAGAGCTCACACCATGTACAGGAGAAAGAGGTGATTAACAGGCTCAGTGTGATGTCGAGCCCCATTTCCCCTTCTGCACTTGTAAATTGATTCCACTGTCTAAATTTAAAAGTAAGACTTCTCGTCTCAAGGCTTGGCACCACATGTGATAATGCTATAAGTGTCTCACCCTTCATAGCCTTGACAGAAGACTCGCTGTAGCCACACTGATGCTGCAAAGATTTTGACAGAAAACCAGAACAAAATAGTGGAGGTTACCTGATTAATCTGGGGGTACACTGGACAAAGCTACAATGGTGTGGCTCCACCCAGAAAACTTCAAAAATGGCTGTATTGGAGTTAGGGCTATAAACATGTTTTTGGTTAAAGTAACGTTACTATTGGGTTCTGTGGGATCTACTGTGCCCGTAGGCAACAGGCAAATATCCTGTTGTCTTACAGAGATCATAAAAAAACTTATTTGCTGCTCAATTTTTACCAGAATAATGTTCTCATATTTACTGCAATGAAAAATGTAAGTTTATTCAGGTCAATGTGATGCTCTTGGTTGTATAAGGACTGGATTGGAGTGGTAAACTAAAGACTAGAAAGTGTAGTGTAAAAATAACAGTAATGCCAGAGGCTGCATCTTTCTGTATTCCTCCGCACAGGGGCAGGTGCTCACACACGCCTAACTTGTGTGTGAAGCTCCGCGCCTACTACTTCCACCCGCGAGGCAAAGACAGGCTATCTATAGAAAGATTGCTTGCTCTTTAATTTAGACCCAACAGAGACTTGTGCTACAAATGACAACAAGAAAGCCTCGCAGCTCAATTGTTAGCTTCCTTCTCGGGGCGGTCACTCAGATTCCTGCAAAGGACACAGAGCTGGGTTTTGTGGAGAACGGTAAGCAGGCCAGTACTCATCTGTCACAGATGATTCACAAACCAGTTCCATTCTTCCACATCAGAAAATCCAGCTTTTAAATAGAGGGAGCGGTATTTTCTATGAGATGTGGTTATGAGTGAAGAGAGAGACTATAAAGAAGAGATTTAATAGACAGTCATTGTGTACCTGCAGCGGCAGAAGCCCACATTCATCAGATGCTCTCACAATGACAGGAAATTGGCTCATTCAAGCTTCACACAGTAACCATATAAGATGAAATTATTCAATATAATGCTCTCCAGCTTTCCCGCTCGGCCAGCATCGTCTTTCTCATTTGCACATGAAACATAGCTGTCTTTTTCCTTACGAATTGGCAGATGGGAGGTTTTGATATTTTTACTAAAGGAAACTATCCTACCATTTGTTTTTTTTATTGTAACAGAAAAATACAAAAAAATGACATGAATAAAAAAAATATGAAGGTGTTTATTATGTAAGGCTGATGTATTTCAAGAAGGGAATTTGCAACATTTTTTGTATTTCAAACACAAAAACAGCAACACTTCAACCAGTAATTCTAAACTGAGATCTTAGTTGCCATGTCCCGCAATTTTACCCTCTGAATGTGAGTGATTTACACAGGATAAGTACAAACAACGCCACGGAACAGGCATGTCTTTACATCTGGGTGTGCAAGTCCTCAGTGTAAGTTGTCCTTTCTGCTCCTGACAGTCATTTCTTGGGTCAAACTTTGTGGTGGCAGCAGGCCTTGTGTAGTATAGTGATCCTCAGGCCTGTGTTTCTTTTGGCATGGGCTCCCAGGGCAAACAAACTGGGGGGTGAAGATCCAGACAGACAGCATACAGAAGACTTCTATGGATAAGAGGATTAAGGAAAACCATTACCAGGAAATAGGGACCTGGGTCCCGAGCGAGGGCCCAGTGCCTGGGTTGCCATCCTTTGGGTTCAGCCAAGTGTGATGAGGTGGAGAGTACCAGACTAGAATAGGTGTTTTGTGCAATGTGGGTTGAATAGATGTTGGTGCTGTAGGCTCCTTGTGTACTTCAGTGAGTGTGCATGATCTTCCATCACTTCATTGGGTAAAAGGAGCCTGAGCTGGAACTGATAATAATCACCCTTTATTGCCCTATTTGTAGAACCCTACTAAAATTTCTTTGACAAAGTCAGTTACTGGGTTACCCCAACAGCTTGAGCCTATTAAGTATAGGCTCAAGCTGTTGGGGTAACATATTGTAAATGAAGCTAGCAGACCATACCTAAGTAAATATACCCTAAAGTTTCCAGTGTTAGATGCCATCTGTGAAGCCAAATGTGTTCAATGTTTAGAACTGGAGTCTAGTCCTTTTCATGGTCAGACATTGAGGCTTGTGGATTGTGTGGTATACAACATTGCACCTCTGCTCTTTGTGCAGGCTGGTGCAGGTCAATCCACATTATTTCATGTATCTTTGGATCTGCTTACAATAATACAGTTATATATAATATTTATTGCAAACTGTACCAGCTACTGAGGGGAGCATTTATACCATGACCTCTTATTTTCAAAAAGCAGTGCCACATATGCACACGGGCACACTCATAGCCTGGTTAGCGTAATTGCTTTTTCTGTTTCCTAAGTAGGCTCGTTAGAGAAGAGGATACACCCAGTCTTACAAACCCATAATTACTATTCCCCTGGATCAAATTAGGCCTCTCATTCAGCAAATCAATTAGAACCTTGTGAGGAGGAGATTACAAAGGCTTCTTTTCCTGTGCATCCAGCAGCGAAAGGTGAGCAGTGTGCAGTCATTATTTAACCATTAAACCCACATCTAGACAGATTTGCACTAAAAGGGGGCTACAAGCCAGCTTCAATACCTCCGACAGGGGAAGTAAAAAATAAAGCCTCTTTTCCACAAAATACTAGTATGGCTTATACTGTAGAGAAACCTCTGATCTACACATGGGGTTCCTCTGCAGGGGGTTTAAACCAGAGAGAAACCAGCATCAGCTTGTACCAAGACACACGTATTGGCATCTTTAAAATGAACAGGAAAGTCCAAGAACAATCTTTTAAGCAACATTTATTAAGACCTCAGTAGTGCAATATATATTTTCTGGAAGGCATAATATTACAGTCCCTCTCTCATACCACTGTCTTAATGCATGTACTTGACAAGAGGCCTAGGTCACATCTTGCACTGCTTCCTTCCCCTTTTATCCTAATAAAAGCCAAATAAAATTGCATAAGGTACAAAAAAAAAAAAAAATCACCATTAGATTAAAATGTAAAAAGTGTATCCAAGGTGGTTATGTAAACAATGCATCCAGAAAGTATTCTGAGTAGAGAACATAAAGTGTCAACACTACAGTATGTACAGTATGAAAAAGTAGAATATTGTTGGAGTGGTGCCAAAAATGAAATGGTATGCTGCGCTCATTTCCACTTCCACTTCTCAATATGTTGTCTAGAGCAATTCAAATAAAAATGTGATGAACCAAACTAAATTGCACCATTTGGCCTCAACAGAGCTGAGACGGTCTTGAAACATGAGAGATACAGATCTGCAGAGGCCGAAAAAGAAAGATGAAAATGGACAAAAGGGGAAAAAAAGCTGAAAGGTATAAAGGCCAAGTCTCTGTAAAGTCACGTCACAGCAGGCTCCACTGTCATTACTAAAGGAAAACCTTGTTTGAAAGAGCTATCACACTGGACAGTTTGACTTTTTTATAACCGGGGAATTCAATAGAGCATATCTCATTCATTGTGCCGTATGAAAATATGGCCATGGCTTTTCTGAAGAGCTGTGATGTGATTTGGCCTGTCTCCCATCCATAGTATTTTACAGACAAAAGACAAGCCCACGCCAGCTCCTCCTCTCTCTTCCTCATCCCTCCGATCCTGCCGGGAGTCATTTCTCAACTATCCATTAGCTGCACCAAATAAAGCCTGGAGCAGCCGAGGGAAAAGGTCTTCACTTTGTTCAAGGGATTTTCAGTGTAATGGAGGGATGGCAAAATGCTGAGATGGGTAGCTTTAAAAAGGTTATGCAGGACGGGTTGTATTCATCTCAAAAAACACAATGCAGATGTAAAAAAATGATAATAAAATAATAATACATCCGATGACCTACTTTTACTTTGTTCAGCATTACATTGCTCTTGGCCATTTCACTTTCACTGGTCACTTAAAAACTTGCAGCCGAGTCTTGTATTAGTATGCATGAGATGAAGGCTGTAACAATCATAATCTCACAGGAGAAAGTGGCTCTGAGAAATACTGGTTTTAACAGTGCAACCTGACCTGGGAAGGTGAAAGTGCATGTCTGGTGCAACAGAAAGTAAAAATGTATTTCCCAAAAGCACTGGGTGAATTTATAGATAATTCTTGGAGAAAGTGGGCCTCGAAGGAATAGTCCAGAATTTTGGGAAAGCGTCTATGAGTAACTTACAGTATATTCTGGAGATTTACCCTGTGAACCACATGTTTAAATGTTAAGTGTTTAAAATCCATTTACAAAAGTCTGTGTGGTGTTGGTCCGGTCTGCTTCTCCAAACTGATAGTGTCCTGAAAAACATCTACTGCATTGAATAAATTAGATAGCCAATCTAATAGAATCACATTTACAAAGTACTACACTGTCTCTTTAAGTTCACCACAGCACACAGAGCTCTTCCCCGTTGGTCAGTCCAGGACAGTGCAGAAGAAGAATACGTCTGTGTCTCATATAAAAAATAATTTGTGTTACGCTTTACTTGACCATAACACAAGCCAAGTCCAAAAACAAAATTCCTCATTCCACATCTTTGAATGGAGAGGTATCTACAGTTACGAGTCAGTCTCAGACAGACTTCCCACAATGCCCTTGATCTAGATCATCAGGATGTAGATCAGACACACAGCCAGTCTGTCTGCCTCTATGGCCAGACTAAGGTAATGGATGTGATCAATGTGGACTTTTCAGTTACCTCTAAACATTCATCCTGTGAGGGCTGCTTTTTATCAACTGAATTAACTGCACTTTGATTATGGAAAAAAAATGAATGCTTGCCAATGACCCACTAAGTGGATATGAATACATAATGAAAGCAATAACCAGTCCTAATGATGGCTTAAGACCTGGACTTTGAGAAACATCACTTTGACAAGACACATTTACATAAAGAAGGACATGATAAATAAACAATTTCAAGGAAAGAAAAAAAAAAAAGATTAATGAATGACAATTTAAAAGGAGAAGGCAGGCTGTTTCCAAGGGCATTTTATTTACAGTAAGTCAAATCTAGGATGTGCTTTAGAGGAGACAACAGCAGTGGGCACATACTGCAAATTATCAACCTCCAAATAAAGCCCTGTGTGGGACAACTGCTGCATCTAGTTATTTTCAGTTCCCTTGTGTACCTGCCTGTGAGCACACCTGTGTGTTTGTGTGCAACATCAATCCCCAACATAATCAAAATGTAATATATATGAGCCAAGCTGAAAGATATTGACCTGTTCAGCAACAGCGGCCCCTGGGTCTCTCTGAGATGAAAAAATCCCCCATCGCTGTCACACCTTCATCCCTCCTCCCCTCCCCTCGGACTTCTACCAACATCTCTGCTTCTCCTCTACTGTATGTCCTACACTGTACGCCCACATTTCATCATTTTTCATGCTTTGTCCTGAATGGCCCCCTCCTTTACTTCAGCAACATTCATTACAGTGACAGCTTTACATGAGCAGATGTTACTCTGGTCTTTGCCTGCAGGACTTCAAATAAGTGTCGATTTGACATTAAACATGTATAATAGTATCACTGCACAAAGAAGAGTATATACAGCAGGCATTTTCTGGGTTGTTTCAGAAAATATGCCATTTACACCCTACATTTTTGAGACATTTTGGGCAAACAGCAAACATTTAGTTAATATACCCCATTGTACTGCATGTGCTCATACAACTGTAAAAATTGCCCTGAAACTAACATTTTTAATTAGATTCACCAAACTAAAGAGCCTTTCTACTGGTTTTACAGCCACTTTGTTAAGGTTTGTTAAATCAGTGTTTTAGACAGTAAGATAATTTACATGGACTGCTTTATCTCTAATGTGTCCAAAAATACTGCATTTCTTTTTTCCTCTTCTTTCTATTCCTCACCATGTTCTACATTCAGCTTCTGTTCGTCAGGCCCTTTGCAGCTGATTGTTTCGCCATCAGAAAATCTAATAAGAGTTTAGTCTGTTTGCCAAATGCCCTTTGACAGAGTGCTTAATGGCTCGGAGCCGTTTACACGTAAATGTCAGCTTTAGCATGTGGGCTAATTCATCAGCTGTCACACAGGCACTTTCATAAACTAGCCCCCCGCAGTTTGTTATTATAATGCTAATACGACGGGCTGAGATTGGATTTCTGTTTTATTTTGGTCCGTTCAGGCGGGACAAGTCAGACAGTGCAGTCCTGCAGCAGCTCATCTTAAACCCGAAAACACCATTGACGGAGGATAAATGAGGCGGATCCAAGCTGCCTCTCATTTATGACAAGCCTAAAGAAGCTGTTCCCTAAAGGCATGACAGTTAGTGCATCTCTCTCTACATTAACTGTTAAAAGTGCACTGCTTAAATGACAAACTGCGGTGACTGACTCAAAATGTTTAATGGACAAATAAAACGTACAGAATATTGTTTTGTAAGGAAACCTTTCAACTCATTTTAACATATTAATACCATTACAATGGGGTTTGTCTAAGAACAGGAAATGCAATAAACTAATGAGGGTCCTTTGAACTGTAAAAGGATGTGTGTAAAACCAACACCACACACCGGAAACATCAACTTAATGACCTATGTTACAATTATGACAAATTGGATGCAACAAGCACACCCTACTGCAAATGCATTATGGTTTAATGAAATAATCATTATGGTTGATCTCACTTTTAGCAGGTAATGAGGGTTAATTCACGGACCAAACATCTTTCCACATATATAAACACGAGACACAGCTGTATTATGAAACAATGTTGAATACTTTGCAGCTAGATTTAAGCAAGTTTCAAGAAATGCTGCTTGTAAAGGGGTTTTAACTCTCTCAAACTGAGTTTTGAGTTGAAACGAGAGCCACTGACTAAGCTTTGCAGCAACTTAAAAATCTCAAGTGGTACAACGCGAATAGCAGAAAAGGACAGTCTTCTGTTATTTCTGATATTTCAAGTCTGAGGAAATATTGAGAAATTAACTTAATTTCTCAATATTTCCTCAGACTGCAGTCTCTGACCATGGACACTTTTGTAGAGAAAAAAAAATGGTTCTTGAAAACAAATAATAAATCACGCTGCAAGACCACCAGCCTAAAACAAGAACCATAAATCTCTCTTTTTTTTCTCTTGAACAGCCACCCATGGACATGGCACACACAGAGCTATGTTTCTTGTTGAGTTGGTGCAACACAGTTTGGTCTCCTTCGTAACAAAAGCTGCCTGTGGGCCCAGAGTGCAGCTTCTATATATCAAGTGGATTCCCAGGGGCTGACGAAGGACATGCTGGGCTTGTGCTACTATTATTTTCTGTATGTTACTAGTTTTCTGCTTGTGTGCAGGTGTTAAAACAAACAATTCTTTCCTGTGAAGTATTCAGCATATATCTATCTATGAGGCCTACCTGGGAGTTGTTGTCCTTGTGTTTTAAAGCACATTAGGAAAATGGTTGTATGATTGAGCTGACTGAACGACTGTGACCACAGGGACGAGGTCGAGTTATCCACGTGCTGATGTGGGACCTCATGTGGCGAGCAGAATATACAAAAGACTAATCTTTCACCCTGATACTCCACCTGTCTCCAACGCCCTGCAATGAAGACAGATGAGAGTAAACGGCTATGATCAGTGGGAGCGGGAATTTATTTTCCTAGTGTAAGAGAGTGAGAAGGAAAAGAAGAAAAAAAAGTGGTGCTCCAGCTGTGGCGCAGTGATAGAAAGCAGTAGGCCACACTGTTTTCACAGGCCATTTCCCAATTGGCTTTCTGTGAGCACAGCCAGTCTACTGAGCCACCACTAAAACACAGACAAATGTTCATTTGGCTTTCAGTCTGTATAAGAGTCACTTATAATAGGTTTATTTTGCAATTTAACTGTCTGTCTTTAAGCCCCACCCTCAAGCTTTGATTGATCTGATGGTTCACTCTGTGACTGGACAAAAGCATCCAGATCCGTCCCACTTTAATGAGAACTTGACCGGTCATTGGAGAACAGACTGTGGCTCACAATGTGGTACATCTTGCTCGGTAAAGCTTTCTTCCTACTGAGTTGCAAAGTAGCATTTATGTTGCTGACATCTATCATTTGGCACACAATTTCTGGGAAACTGAGCAACTAGCTGACATGCATGTATTTTAATTTTGTGTTATTGTGTTTTTACTATTGTTGTAAGGCAACCTTGAGTGTCCAGAAAGGAACCTTAGAAATAAAATGTATTATTATTATTATAAAACCTCTCTATCTATTATTTCAAATGTTATTGTGAAAGTGGTACATAACTGCAAGTTGGGATAAAAAGGGAGTAAACTATTTCAGGAGTTTAGAGACGAGTGGTCTTCAAGAGAAGATTTGTAACTGTTGTTAAATACAAGCAACAAATCCAAAAGTCTGACAATAGTGAAGAAGGTCATAATGATTAACAATAACACTATTCCCTCTATAAATATTTAAGCATCAACCAGTCTTCACTGAAATGTATTGTATTTATTTAAACAACTCTGCAGTGGCATTGCTCTAAGCACTTTAACAAATCCAGCCCATGACCCTGGCATGGTTTCACACGAGCCATCTGGTGCTACGTGAGATGCAGCTGATGCCATGATACCAGCCTCTTACTCTTCACTCACTCCATTTAAGAGGCAATTCATTTCTGTGTCACAGACAAATAACTGGGATTCAGTTTGGCATGCGTGCAGTATGTTTTACACAAGTTATATTTTTATGTTGCAATCAAAAGGCAGTGAAAGATTAGCTGCCTCCCCCTCCCTTGTGGTTTTAAATTCCCCCTAGGAAATTATAAATGATACAGAACAGAAGGTTAGGTGGTTATGCAATAAATAAAATGTCAAATGAAGAGGGAGTTGCCCTTTTCAAATGCTCCCCAGTTTGGACTTTGCTCCAGAAGGACATGTTGAAGTTGGTCGGTGGATGATGGGACCCTATATGACAAGGCAATCTTGCATACCACAATAAACAGAAGTGGTGATGGGAAATGTTGATACAGTATTTATTGCGCTCTAAAAATGCACTGTCAACATTTGTTATTATTAAAGCATTAGCAATGTCATTTTTTACCTCAAAATATGGAGCCTGAAACAAAGCATGGAGACAATTCTCACGACAAAGTATACTTGCTTCAACAGTGAGTGATGGGACATACATCTATCTGGAGTGAACCTGTAATATATCAGCACACATTTCCATCACAGTTTTATCAATCAAGCTATTTAGTGAGAGGAAACAGTCTCATAGTTTTAGGAGCATTGGACAGCGTACTTTGGTGGTAACTGGATGATATTGATAGCACTTTTAGCATATTTTAGAGTTGAATTAACTATTTTTGTTCACACTAACAATAACAATAGCACCTTCATTTGTGACTTGATAATGCTATTGTTTTTATCACACAAACCAGAGATGGCAAAAATATCAGGCCAACTTTATTTTTTTTTATTGACACTCTACCAAGAACCTTCCTGATGCTGTCATGCTCACACAGGTGAGTAGAGTAGCCTAAAATTGTACTCAAGTAAGCTTTAACGGTATAAAGGCTAACCCCTAACCCCTTTTAAGGGTAAGAGTAGTGTTTATTCAAAATAATTTAAAGTAGCCATCCAAAAAATTACACATGTAAAAGTAAAAAAGTAATTGGTTAAAAGACCACTCTAGTACTGAGTAGCTGTTTGATCAAAATGTCTGAATTTTTTAAAATCACAACATAAAACTTTTGAATCCCTACAGTAGGCCTGTGTGTGAGCGAAATGAGGCCAGGGCTGTTCATCCTTTTCACTTTCAACACTGGAGACAGTAGCCTCTGGCAATTTTCATGTTTTTGATTCCTGCTGCGTGTAAAGAGTTTGTGCCTCCACAGTTTGTATTGGTCATGTGACTGCATGGCTACATCTGATATGTGAAACACAGTCATGTGGTAGATCCACTGGCAACAAAAATAACAAATAGAATGTGTAGAATAAATGGTTAAAACAGTAACTGGTGAAGTGTAGCCAAATGTAACTGAGTAAGAGTACTTACTTCTTCACAAATCTACTCAAGTAAAAGCAAAAAGTCTGGTGCAGTAATTTTTTTTCAAAAAGTTACTTAAGTAAATGTAACTCGTTACTACCCACCTCTGCATGCTAATGCTAAATGCAACAAGTAATGCTAATGAGAATTAAACTATCTGAAAATAACCTGCTTTTTCTGTCACCTCCACACTCTCTCAAAACCCACTGTTCCTTTGTACGTCTGTGTTTTGCCCAAATTCAGATCTCTGCAAGGGCTGAATAAAATAGTTGGTGCTGAGGTCAACATTGTGCTCAGGATTTTATTTTTGTGTGTGTGTTTTTGAAATATATATTTATTTAACTATATGTACGTAGCCTAAAACACCTAAAACCACCTAGCCCATTGAGACAAGCCGTCCCCGATTATTTTGTTACAAATACAGAAAAATCAAACACATCCTTGCTGGTAATCCACAGCGCTCTATTTTCCCCAGCCTTAAATCAAATTGAACTGTTGCCACAGTCAACACCACAAACACAATTTGGCTCACAAGTAGCAATGGAAGAGGTGCACAATTATCTGCGCACACACTGCATACAATTCAACACAGATACAAATACAAGTGCTACAGACAACCACAAGAAATGTTCTATGTGTAAACATACATTATTGACAGAGGAAAAAACAAAACACGTAAACCCATATCCCAGGAACACATCTCACACATGCCATGCCAGCGTGAGTGGGTTTAAGGAGTATTTTGGATAAGCTGCCCTGACTGATGTGTGTGTGGGTTTGTGAATGCAGCATCTTCAAAAACTCTTTGTTTAGTGATAAGGTAGGCATGACAACAAATCCCTGGAATGAGCACCATAACCCTTTGTGCCTCATCCATATACAGTTTATTCTCATATAGGACTATGACAGCTACGATGTTACATAATTGTATTTGCATTGAAGCTGTCAGGATCTTTTGCTGACTGCAAAGACACACTCTAAACATAGATGCTACTTTCTCTTCTTCTTTCGCTTCTGTGAGGCACCCACAGCTCATGAAAAGAGAAAGGTTGTCACTACAAAACTTGAAACTGGCTCAGACAAATATGTACATGGTCAATGCTAGAGCAAGACTGACACATAATCTGATAAAGAACTAACATGTTTGTCTTTAATGTTGGTCTCTGACAAAATAACTTTATGAATAGATTTCCTCCCATGCATACTGGGTTAAGGACAATAGTAGTATGATCTGTGTGTAATTTGGCTTGTGAATGTAAATATCCTAAATGTTTTTCTCACAAACTGGTAAGCTATTAGTTACACCTGCCAGAACAATGTGTTGTTGCGCTGCTATTTCCGTCTCCTCACCTCAGTAAACAAACCGGTCTCTGCAGAAAGGTGGGCCAAAGCTCGAGGCTATGTGGTAATTATACAAACAAATCCTCTGAAAACTTTCTTTTCTTAGTCGGTCTTCATTTGCCTTTCAAAACAGACCCTCAGGATGTGGACGTCTCATTTGTGAAAAAAAGAAGCTACGTTAAAAATCATTGGGAGGCTTCATGTAGCACACACTTTCTTATCTTTCACTGTGACTGTCACTCATTTGTGTCAGGCTTTACACTGCACACCTTTAGTCCACTGTAATTAAATGACAAAAGTGAAGTTATTAAAATGTAGTCACTGCGAGGGAAGATGGCGCTTCAAAAGTGATCTTGCATTCATAATAACGCTGTTTCATGATGACAAAGCTTTTAATGTGAGATAAGTTTTACTCATAAACAGAGATATGCACTACGATTTATATTTAGCCTTTTATTACTGTACAACATTGTTTTCCATTGTGCTTATCATCTTCACCAACACAATGTAGAGGGAAATGGTGCCTCTGTTGCTCCATGGGACACGTTTCAGGCACCAGGTTTTCTCTGGCTTCACATTGTGCTTCTCCCTGCTTACTTTGGTTTCAAGTTCTATGCTTTTTTGGCTTTCCAAAGAGCTATTTGTTTTCTACTAGTTTTGGATAATTCATTTGAAATGGGAAGTCTGTGGACAGAAAATGCACAACATTATACTCCTACATACATCAGTGCGACTAAAGGAAGCTGCGTACAGAGTAGAAGCTAATGGCCGATCTCTTTGATAGCTGCCGATGTGTGGACCGTAAGCAGGTGGGGCATAGCCAAAGAGCCCAGCTTCCATTAAAGTAATTAAGAGCTAATCAAGAGGGGGAC